>OX459037.1:9068898-10347894 GCA_949775005.1 Orthosia gothica | reverse complement strand
GACATGTAACTATTAATGTTACATTACCCCCCTCGTCTCAGAAAGAGTTTTGTTCTCAAATAAAACTCGTCTATAGATTACCACTAGCACTACACATTCATACCAATTTCTTTCAAATTCCTTTCATAATATCAGACAAACAACCTTACAAAATAGCATCAACTAAATAATTTATGTTGACGCGTCCTTACATAGACAAGTCATCTGTGATAGAACGCACAGAAGACCAATGCTAGAAGTAAGATGTTATTTTAGGGATGAGTTGACCCAATATATAAAATAAAGTTATTTAAAAAAACATGTTAACTAATATCTAGTGTTTTTTAAATCTTTGATATGCCAAACGCCTATGTTTTTGTATATCTATTCTATATATTCTATATGCCAGTGTCCCGACCTCTAGAACTACCTCTTACCTTTTCCACCTAACCTAGGCATAGGTTCCTAGGAGGAGAGTAAATGAAAAAACAGGTAGGTAGAAAATTCGGAACATTTATATTAATAAAAAAGTTTAGCTCAGTAGGTGGGTCGATTTAGTAGGTTAAGGCATATATCTATTATCTTGTTTTAGGATGTCTTCGCTCGATATTCAATGATGTGCAAGCTTCATTGTGGCATGCACATGAAAAGAATACCGCACACTACAACCTACGTAGAAAACCGGCTGAATTTAATGTAGGAGACATAGTTTATAAGCGCGCATTTGTTTTAAGTAACAAAGATAAATATTTCAGTAAAAAGCTGGCACCAAAATTTTTAAAATGTCGTATAATTGGCAAACGGTCTCCTCTTGTTTATGTTCTGGAAGATATGTCAGGCAAAAACATAGGCGTTTGGCATATCAAAGATTAAAAAAAACACTAGATATTAGTTAACATGTTTTTTTAAATAACTTTATTTTATATATTGGGTCAACTCATCCCTAAAATAACATCTTACGTCTAGCATTGGTCTTCTGTGCGTTCTATCACAGATGACTTGTCTATGTAAGGACGCGTCAACATAAATTATTTTGTTGATGCTATTTTGTAAGGCTGTTTGTTTGATATAATGAAAGGAATTTGAAAGAAATTGGTATGAATGTGTAGTGCTAGTGGTAATCTATAGACGAGTTTTATTTGAGAACAAAACTCTTTCTGAGACGAGGGGGGTAATGTAACATTAATTGTTACATGTCTTAGTTTTAATTAATAATTTAGAAAAGAAATATAAAATTAATCAATTATTTACATTTATCTACATTATTTACAAATTAGGAAAGTAACTATTTACAATACTGAAAAAAAACAAAACAAAAAGAAACTAATAATGAACGCACCAAATCAGAATTCTGCATAGCTACAATTTATCAACACGTTCGTATTCAAATAAGCGACATTTTAGGCACCCAGAGACAGTTCCTTTGTTCTCGGCGCAGGCGCATCGTTCATGTTGTTCATTCACGACAGAATGATTCAACGTCGCGGTCGCGGAGATTGATTCTTGGTGTCAAGGCGAACGCACGTCAATATTTATCGCGATCTCTGATACGGACAAACCCGTTAAAAGAAAGAAACGGTCGTCATCGCGATATTTATCCTATTAACGGCGTCACTACCGTTCCCTCGACCATTTTATTTATATACTTAATTATTGTGTGTGTGATTTGGAAAACCCCATTTGGGTAAGTGCTGCACAATTTTAAATTAGGCAGTAGCTAAGCAAATTGTAACGGTTTATTTCTCTTTGCTTTGGACCTTTAGCAATTCTGTATTTGTGTTCTCGCCTTTCTTTATTTCTATTAGACGCTCACTAGTTTTTTCCTTTGGTTTCTACCCGCAGTTTGTAATTACATTATTTTATTATTTTTCAAAATGTTTCCGCTACTACTGTCATCTCCGTATCTGATAGTGAACATCCACAGCAACACAGCTACATATTAGTGCTTCCCTACTAAGCGTTGCTGTGGGTGCTCACAGTCTACGGCCAGTAGGTAATGCTTTCGCTTGTTGCGCATTACAGGGTTCAAGGATCACCCTTATCCTGCTCGCTTCCCCGCGGTGGACAGTAGCGAGTCAGCCCACCTACAGCTGCACCTGCATCCTGAGAAACCTGGCGATCGTCACGCGAGCACTCATCTCCAGCAGTGGGCAGTGACGTCAGGGAAGTGCTGGACCAGTGGGGGAAGTTGTAATCGCTGTATAGGCCTTAACCTACTAAATCGACCCACCTACTGAGCTAAACTTTTTTATTAATATAAATGTTCCGAATTTTCTACCTACCTGTTTTTTCATTTACTCTCCTCCTAGGAACCTATGCCTAGGTTAGGTGGAAAAGGTAAGAGGTAGTTCTAGAGGTCGGGACACTGGCGCCCAACGGTATTTCCTGCTCAGTTTGTTTATCTTATAAGGCGCAGAATCACACTACATTGGGAGAAATGGGTCGTCCAAAACAATGTTCGAGACCATTAACTAAAAAAAAAAAACTTTGATATTCTCAGGACCCGGACCTTTGTAAAGCGTACCAAGGGCCGAAACCAACTGGCAGAGGCCTTGTTAGACATGAAGCTTGAAATTTGACACCAACCGACAATTATCCCTGTATGCACTACGCAAGTGCCCCCAAGGATATTCCCCGGCTGGTGCAGTAATATTGCAAAATTTGGAGACAAAACATATAGGGCTATGGGTTTCGGCGGTTTCGTAGATTGTTTACCTAAAACTATAGAAGGACAATAGCCCCTGCCTCACCACTGTTGATCTACACGGCTATAAAATGGCAGGGGATGATTTGCTCTCTCAATTAATGGGCCTCCCCATAAATAGTCACTGGCACTTTAGTGACGTAGCGCAAAGGGGGCTCCATGCTTGAGGAGTGCAGAGGTATACCATGGCTATCAGGACAATCTTAGCAGTACGGTCAAGATACCTACCAGCATCTAACTGGGTTAACTTCCTTTCTCCGAGCACGTTTGCTTTTGGAAAACTTCACTCAAGCTAGCCAATTAAGGCAAGAGAGAGGTGGGAGCTCTGTTCCCCGTCAGTGTTCACTCCGACTGGACAATAAATGCAAGCCAATGACGAAGGCTAAGACTTCTCCCTGGAAATAAGGTCCGTGGGGTCGCCACTGCTCACCAGCTCGCCACAAAGCTGCCCTGCGGATTATTCTCTCTTAGTTTGGCTCCTCACCTTAGGCATGTTGCGGGAAAGTAGAATCTACCGGCACAGACCTAGGTATCGTTGAAGCGCGCAAGCCCTACGAACACATCAATGTCTACGAATACTTATCATAATCATACTGTTTGAGCCCAGTAGATTGCCATATTTATTACAGCATTGGCTGTAATAATTGGCTAAACTAGCTGAACAACCTAGTGGTTTCATAAAATGCCTAAACCAATCGAACTGCTAAGTAAAGAGTTCCTACCTATATTTTTTTTTATTAAATAAAGTCAAATCTATAATAGGTCATGAAGTAATCAAACTTGAAAAATCTCGCAACAAAAATAAAAAGACTTTAATTACAGCGAAGTTTTATTTTTAATCAACTTATGACTTAGTTTAATTTTAAGCTTTGCATAAAGGTGTTTGCAGAAAACTCAAGGGTTTACTTTATCAGATTTTTGTGCACAAATTAAATTCAAGAAGAAGTTATATTACTTAGAATAATTTCTATGACGTATCCCCAATCCCTACATTTCAAGCCATGCCCTCTAAGTTGACTCGAAATTAGCTTTTTTGTTAATTGACATTAATTGAGAGTGTCCATTAGCATGACAACTGAGTGGAGGTCTTTCAAACTGACTCGAAACATGGGCCTTACTTTTTCAGTACTGTAGTGTCTAACTAACTATACAATAAAAAAACAACATCGAAAAACACCAACAACCCCTCACTTCGAATTACTTCTGCGTCCAATTTCCTAATTTATTTCTGGAACCAATCGTGTTAAATTAAATTGAGATCGCACGCAATGTCCAAAACTTGTTGAGTTAAGACCACGTTGCCCCCAACATTAATTGGAGTTCTAAGCCAGGATATTAAGAGACAAGCCTGAAATCTACTTAACCAGTCAACCCGATGCGAAGGGAAGTTATAATAAAGCAATTTCTATACAAAAACGGCAAAATTGTAGCTTAAAACTGGTAATTTATGTATTCGAATATATAATTTATTCCAATCGCATAAGGCATAAATGAATCCGAAAAGTTTATCAATGGGCATTTTGAAGGTGGACCGTTGCTCTCCTGGATAACGTGTACTGAATTTATAATAATACTATTTTGTGCTTCCGTTGTTGTTAGTATTTTCGATGCTGAAATAATAAATTATTACATTTCAGCCGAAAGACGTCCACTACTGAACATAGGCCTTCCCCAGGTTTCGCCACATCGACAGTTCACATGCGTCGCGCATCTTGTGGAAATAAAATATCGTCTAGTCAAAATTAAACATACATCAGATGTGATGGCTCGCATCAAATTTATTCAACCAACCATTCACAATTTTGTAATAATTTGTGATTCAAAAACTGGCTCTGGTTGTATGTAGTATAGTTTAATGAATTATGTATCTAGTTTTGGAAAGTAAGGTCTCCGAAGTGCTTGATGGGAAATCGATTTATTCATCAAGATCAAAAACAGTTCAGGCCCCACCATTGTAGGGCCTTATATCCTACTTGTTCAAAACCATAAAACATAACAAAAAAACCTACTTGATTGTATAGAGTTAAGTTCGGGTTTTCTAGTCTCTTATTGTTTAAAAAACATTAATCTTTGCTTCAACGGTACCGAAATCAATGACGTTAACGGAAATCTTTTAATCTCATTCTCGTCATGTATGAGCTTAGCTATGATCAAATAGCTCTCCAATCTCATATTTTATAGAAAAACAAACTACAAGAAATTTATGATATTTTTTAATTTAATCTAGATTGCAGGAGCTTTCTCACTTAGGTACTCAAACGAAGATAAAACAGCTAAATGAATAATATTAGCCTTTTATTGCCATCTTTTACTGTCGCGACAGTAGCTAAAATTACTTTGAATGTCAGAATACATAGAAAATACTTCTCTCTCTTCAACTTAGCAATTCCCTAGTTATGCTATGTACACATTTTACAGAACAAAAACAGGTAGTGAAATTATAACCAATACATTGTCATAATACATGCCTGTCCTACTGCAGCGCAAAGGCTCTCCTCCGCAGAAAAAGCACGAGTATCATCACGATTGCTCAAGGTAAGCTGCGATTTCAGACATTGGTATTACTACTAGCTGCTATATGAGCGTCTGGGGGCTCCTACTAAATAATACTCGATATTGAGTTTATTATTATAGGATTTATTCTTATTGAATGACTATTTTTACATTCGTATGAAATTTACTGGTGCCTATATATGCCTTGTGGGACGCCAGACAATTGATGACAACCTTTTTTCAAGCTATTCTGAATATGCGCAACACAATAAAAACAGAAGCATTTCGTATCAGTATTATCTTAAGGTACAGAAGCCATGCAACTACATCATATTCTGTTATAGTACTATAAATATATAAAAAAGCTTTCTTGCTAATTTAATTATATATATTTATTAATTATTTAATTTCATGCAAACAATTTCAATGAGTACCTATATCGTAAGTAGTAAAATAAATTTTGCTATATTGGAAATTATTGTTATTTTATGATAAGACGTGAATAAATAATATAATAAGAAACCAGCCAAGTGCGAGTCGGACACGCGCACGAAGGGTTCCGTACTATTATAAAAAAACGGCAAAAAAATCACTTTTAATGTATGGGAGCCCCACTTAAATATTCAGCGGCAACAGAAATACATTAAACTGTCTAGCTATCACGGTTCATGAGACACAGCCATGTGACAGACAGACTGATAGTGGAGTCTTAGTAACAGGGTCCCGTTTTTACCCTTTGGGTACGGAAACATAAAAACTAATATTGCTATCGATTTTTAAGTTTGTATGGACACCTTCCGGGTAAAAGCCTCTTCCATGGAATTTCACTTTTCTCTACGTTTTGCAGTCTTTAGTCATCTTCGGTCCACGGCCACCAGTATTTCGTCTGCCCATCTAGCATAAGGCCAGCCTCTCATCCTGGTGCCTCGATGTCCCAAACATTTCATTATTCTTTGTACATCTGTTTTCGGTATACCTGCTACTGTAAGTGCACGTTTAAAACATTGGAAGAAGGTAAAATAGTTCCATGTGAGTATAACCCAATATTACCACAGAGTACCCCATATTATTACCAATACCTATACGAATATTCTCTTGTTGAATAAACAGAGATATTTATTCGTGCGTAAATATGTTACGTTAAGTTCGGGGCTCTGAATTTAACGGAACTTAACCATTATTTGTATCAATTAATATTGTAATAGATTGTTGTTACAGTTAGTCGGTTGGTCTGTTTTACTTTCTTGGCTATTTCTGCTTCCTGCATTTACTTAAGGAGATATTATAGCTGCCTACATGAGATCAAACTAACATTTTCGTTTTCAAATCAGTCAGTATTGATACCTAATGACGATTAAGCAAAATAGAAACTAAAAAGTCCTCATTTTTTATAAAGCCTTTCGCAATATAATTGCATTAAACCACACGTTTGACCTAACTTTTTGGTTTAGCAAATTATTTTGCGGTTTTTAACCCCCGCCGGAAAAAAAGGGGTGTTATAAGTTTCACGTGTGTTGCTGTGTATCTGTGTATCTGTGTGTCTGTCTGTGGCATCATAGCGCCTAAACGGATGAACCGATTTCAATTTAGTTTTTTTTGTTTGAAAGGTAATTTTATCGAGAGTGTTCTTAGCTATGTCTGAATAAAATCGGTTCAGCCTTTCAAAAGTTATGGGCATTTTACTGTTTGATTTGGGGTGTTTTCGCAAGACAAATGTGTCGGGGGTTTTTAAATTGTGAAATTTTACTTGTAATGATACTGCGATGAAAATGTGAAAGTTTTATAATTAGAAGAGTTGGCCTTCTTTTTAGCAACTGATCAGCAGATTCCAAATTTAAATTCTCTATGGAAAATTTAAATTAAGAACTGCTAATAATTCGCTAACTAGCTCTCAGATTTAAAATATTTAATTTGACAAGTATGCTTCTGGTTGAGTGAAAGTACGGCAACACGCAGTTTTACCCATTTTTATCTTGTAACAAAGCCAGAGCCCGGCTAAAAGTTTAGACTAAGATGTTTAACTAACTGTTCCCACTTGTCAAAGCAGCTGGGCCATCTTCTAGAGTGGAAACCATACATACAGAAAACGATAGGGCACGCGATTACTAATTATTGCATCGGTTGACATATTTTGAATATTGTTGTGGGTGATTATTTTCTACTTACGAAATCGGTTTATTCAAGCTTGGATTATAAGCTGGACGCAGAAAGTTTGCCGATAGCTATACCCTACCCGCGCGGCGCCCGGCGTTTGTCTCGTTTTTTCGCCAACGTCAGAGTGACGTCATGACGCTATCGGCCAACTATATGCGCCCGGTTTACAATTTATGAATAGTGTCGTAGCAGTGGCATAAGAGCATAAGCATATTTAGTCTATAATATGCCCACTGCTTCCTAGCAGTGGGCATATTATAGACTGAATATACAAGCCTACTCTCTGTGAAAGGGGCCATAATCTACCACGCAGGCCCAGAAGGGTTGGTAGATGTCACATGCCTACATTTTTATTTCTAGGACATGTCAGTTTCCTTAAGATGTTTTTCTTTCCTTAAGACCGTTTTGAAAGCAGTGACCGTGAAATAAATTACACAAAGTAATGCGCCTACTATTGAATCCACCGGTGGCCGTTACCAATGAGCCACCATTGCTCTTGCTAATTTATAAAACAAATTCACGTAAAGCCGGGTCCCCGGTCATGAGGAGAACCTCATTGGTTCCCATGGGTGTCGTATACACGAGTAAGTGATTAAACAAGAAGACACCTTTGTTAACATCTGCTTACTCATAACGTACGATGATCTCTTAATCAGCAATTCGTCTCACGGTTGTAATTACGGATATATTCTCTGCAGAAATGTGGTTCAAGAAGGTTTATTGGTGAACCTTTTGTTTTGAATGGGGGTGCCCGCATCTAATGGTAAATTATGTTCTTAAAAACAATTAAATCGCTCTAGAAAATGTTTATTTACATTGTTGCGAAATAAATAATATAATCTACTTGATTTTCAAAACAATATAATTATCACGGGAAATTTAAGATTTCGATTGTTGATTGTTGTTGTTGTTGTTGATTATTGTTGTTGTTGTTGTGTGTTTTTGTCGTTGGTGATTATGAAACGCGAAAGTTTTAAAGTTAATACTTGGCTTTCAGATTTCAAAATAGTCAGCAGATCGAATTTGCGTTACATCAAAAATAATTAATATATCGAGGTTACTTTTAATTATAGTCGTCAAAGCAATTTCAAAGACTTGATAGGTATATATAAGTCATATCAAGTTAAACCTTATTTGTAATAAGTTTTTCGAGCCATCAGCAAATAGTTAATCGACTCTTCACATGAGCAGAGAGCTGCCAAATAATCAACATTGTCATTCAACGTGGCAATGCTGCCAGCATTCCGGGGTACTCCGGGACAGATTCCGGGGCATTAACTTTAACAGCAATGAGTTCCAATGAGTTCATCGCCTCAGTTTTATACTCGTTTGTACACTATTATTATTATCAGTTTGTATATACCTAATTTATATATTAATAATTACATTATCTTGTAAATAGTAAATAATTTCTTGTAACCCACTTATATTGAAATTTGCGTTGTATTTGCACCTGCAAAAGAATAGATACCAAGAAGAACTCCTAATTCTCAGTAATAATAATCCATTCATCTTTAAAATGTAAGAGTTTCCCTTTCCCCTTTCAAATAAATCCCATTTAATAAAGATCTTGGAATATCTATGAAGCACGCGCTGGCGCTTGACTTACGAGACTAACATAAATTAAATGCTTAAACGTTATTAATTTCTAGTTATGTCTCGTTATCTCAAGAGATTGCTATAAACTACAGCTGGTATAGTTTGCAGAATTTCAATTGTTGAACCTCAATATACAATGAACAAAGTCTGGAAATCAATTGGCCTGTTTCACCGATTTGTCCTCAGTCCAGTCAACTTATCTTCAAGTGAACAGAGGACTGGCCTTTTCTTCGGCCAAGAATCAGCATTGCTATTCAACGTGGCAATGCTGCAAGCTTTCCGGGCATATTTGAATCAAACTGGATAGTTTGAGGGTTTTTCGCGAAGAAACTACAATATGAACAGTTAATTGTTCTGTTCTTTTTTTGGTGCACAATAGAGTATATTCTAATCTATTATATTTTATATAAAGATTCAACTTTATAACAAACTTTTGTTTTGTCGAATCACACGCTCCGAAGGGATCCCGATCACATACCCAAGCAAGCTTTGGAATGGAATCCTCCAGAGAAAAGTAAGCGTGGACGTCCACGTCAAAACTGGCATCGCACCGTGTTTTGCAGAAGTGCATCGGAATGACATGGATCGAGATGAAGCGTGAAGCTGAAGACCGATCGCGATGGAGGATACCTGTGCAAGTCGTCTGCCACATATAAGGGACATAGGACATAAAGTCAAAGTAAGTCTGTTTTATCGGGGTTGGCAAAACACCTGTGGTACTTATGGTATTAAAGATACTAAAAAAAAAAAAAAAAAATTGTTAAATTGATGAATTGATAAATATAAAATTGTTTAAAAAATACAGTGATATCCATAATATAAATACTAGGAACAAACACAAATTTGTAATACCTACAACAAGGCTCAAGAAAATAGGTGGCTCGTTTAGATGGGAATGGGAATACGGGGTATAGCCTTGGATATATTCACTAGTTACTTAAATGGAAGAACCCAACGTGTAAAAATTGGCTCATATATAAGTGAAGAAGCTCAAATAACATATGGAGTCCCACAGGGAAGTGTACTTGGCCCCCCAATGTTTTTGATGTACATTAATCAACTGTGCAACTTTCATCTTCACAATGCAAAAATTGTTACCTTTGCAGATGACACGGCAGTTGTATTTCACGGTAAAACTTGGGATGAAGTAACTGACATCACAGAAAGTGGCATTAAGCAGATTCTATACTGGCTCAATAAAAATACGCTAACTATTAACCTTAATAAAACTAAATATCTCACCTTCTCTATTACAAAACCAGGAGCGCCAAAAAAAGATAAAATAAAAATAAGAGCCCACACCTGCGATAGTAATAACAGCACTCTGTGCCACTGTACTCAGCTCGATCGAGTTGATAGGCTTAAATATCTAGGTGTCTGGGTTGATGAAAATCTTAACTGGCATCACCATATTGAACTTCTGACAAATAGAATTCGGAAACTAATGCCCGTTTTTAAAAAGCTACGTCATATAGAGGATCTAAATGTTCTGAAAATAGTTTACTATTCACTTTGTCAGTCAGTGTTGGGATACTATATTTCTGTCTGGGGAGGGTCTCACAAGACATTTCTTCTCAAGCTTGAGAGAGCACAAAGAGCGGCTATCAAAGTAATTATGTCCAAACCAAGGCTATATCCTACTGTAAGACCTTACAGGGAATTTGATGTCCTCACTGTGCGTCAATTGTTTTTATTACGCAATCTTATTTATGCACACACCCATTTACCGAATAACAGCTCCCAAATAGATAATAGAAGAAGAAAAGATATTGTTTTCAAAACCATTCCACACAAGACAATCTTTGCAAAAAGATTCCCTTATATAATAGCTCCCTATATTTACAATAAAATTAGTAAAACATTGTCCCTAAAGAAAATACGGCATTTTAAATTTAAAAAAGTAGTTAAAAACTTGTTAGTTGTATTAAATTACCAAGAAACTGAAAACCTCTTAAGTGTTCCTGGGTAACCTTCAACACGAGCAACTTCTAATCTACATGTCACATACCTATATATCTACCTACACTAACTCAAATATATATTCCAAAACACGCAGCATACACACACACACACATATACACACGCACACACACATACATACACACGTCTCATCCAAATATTCTACTTTTAGTTACTCTATTTTTTATTTTTTATTGTCTAGCTGTAAAGTTAATTATGTCCTAATACCTAATTAACTAATTTATGATAATAACGGGGTGTTGCACAATCATTGTTTTTTAAGTAAATAGATCAACCACGAATTGTTACTGTTGCTTATAGCACAGGTACCTTAACCTAGTTTAAGTGACAGTGTTCATATTGTTAACATAATTTATTTGAAACAATAAACGTTATTATTATTATTATTATTATAGATGTCAATGTGTGCGCTTTTATAATATGCTACCAAGCCACGTACAAAATCTAAGTCTTAATAAATTTAAATCATTCATTAAACGTAAGTTGTGCCAAAAAGCGTTTTATAGCATTAAAGATAACGTTGAGGATAAAACGGCTTGGGAGTGAAGTTTTTTTGTTTAAATATTTGTGACAACTTCCATCTGTTAGGCCACCTGCTTCTTTGCCACCCTTTGTAGCATAATATTGTTTATATATTTTTTGTAATTATATGCAAATTCCACAGACATTATGCATGTGAATCTTCTTAAAATGTTTAAAATAATAAGCAAAGTCAACCAATCACGAATCTCATTCTCATTTCAGCTCTAAATTTCTTGTAAGTTAAATGGGATGTAAAAGTTTAGAATTTGAAGTCCATTTACAAAAATGTTACTCCGCTAACATTTAGAACTTTATTTAAGTTTCAACGCGCACAGTGGTTTCGTTTATTTACTGACAGGGCAAAAATAAAATAGTATCAAGAAAAGTTGAGCTTAAAGCTTTTTATGCTGTCGCCTGTGAACACTCAGTTTGTGAGGATTGCAAATACGATGCAGAAGGTTGACTTTATAAATTCGAAGGAATCAAATGCTAAAGCTCAATGAATTGGTCAATAAATCGAATTGAATCCAACAATTAGGTCAAGAAAATATACATGTTATCAACAAAAATTTAATTTATTGAAATATTATTAAAATTATGGCTTCTGAGAGTCCTGAGTCTGGACAAGTGACATTTTATCATCGAACGCTGATTTGGATTCCTAAACGCTTTTGAAATGACACTTGATCAACCCCTTAGTGCAATGCACACAGAGCTCCGTTTTACAGGTCCGCTTTAAGGTCGTAGCCAACTTTTACGACACTGCTCCCACCCGGCAAAATAATGTTAATTGAAATGTGAGTTTCAGGGCGTCCTTTGTAGACATACTTTATATTGACAATACAAACTACCTAAGTATATTATCTTATACGTTGTATTCGACGCTGACGTATGCTGTTAAAGAGCGAGTTCACACACACGACAGTATTCCAAATCCAGTAAAAAATACCGATCCGACAAAATATACAGTAGTCCGTTTTACAGGGCCGCTTTATCGTATACGTTTTTATTCGGCAATGGCGTAGGTATCAGTGAGTTTACACACATGGCAGAATTAAAATACTGATCCGTTTTGTTCGAAAGTTGGTGGTGCGAAATGTGGTGTGAACATTACCCCCAATAGCGACAGATTCCTTAAAATCATACTGTAAATGATGTGTGAGACATCTCCTCCAGTAGCGACAGATCCGGTACAAATAGTCCTGGAAATACGGATGTTCTGTGTGAACGTACGCTTATAGTTTTGCATTCCAATCATCGCCATCGCTAATAAAATCTTGTCTAGAGTCTCATGTGTGTGCCTTAAATCTGCGGGTGGCTGTGTTATGACCAGTTAAAAGACTTGCATTTCTGCACCTTTTTATTCTACGTTTAAAATGTTAGTGGCATGCAACGGCTATATCAACAGTCGCGGTACGGATATGAAGTTTTGTCCAGCAAGATATATTTTTAGAACACTTGGCTTCAAATAGTGTTTTAGAATGTAGTGCTTGGCTATCTCGTTGCTTAGTAAAGTTTTTAGTATCTTTGAACGGTAACATTTTGAGAGCGTGAATTTATTTTGTGGACAAGAATTTATCTTGTATATAAACTTAAATAGAAGGAATTATGTATTATATTCTAAATAAAAGTGTGGAGCCGAGTTTCGTTAACTGTTATTAATTTAAATGTCTCATTATCATATCGACTGGATAAATCATGTGACCGCAATGTTGAAGCCTTAATAATAATGTCAAATTTTTGCTGCGACGTAACCCAACGAAAGAGTAACAAACATCCATCCAAATGATTGTTACTCTTTCACGTAAAAACTACTGAACGGATTTTGATGAAACTTTACAGAAATATAGTGTATAGATCAGAATAACACAAAAGCTATAATTTAGTAAGATAATGTGAGTAGGTGATAAGTTTACTAGCTGACCCGGCAAACTTTGTTTTGCCATAAAAACACAAATTTTTGCTCGCACCACATACCCCCAAACTGCTGACCCTCGAACATGAACGTCAGCGCAGCTTTCCTGCATTCCTTATTTCGTCGTGACGTCATCATAATTTCCTCAAGTTTTCGAGCAGTCACTCAGTCAGCCAGTACCCACGGCATCTACGGTGGTATCCTGACCACCAGCATGCAGGAGTCACGCATTCCTGGTCATCAGCCTCCGCTTCTGTCATCACCCTCAACCAAAGTCAAAGTCAAAGTCAAATGTGTTTATTTCAAGTAGGCCATTATGCGGCACTTTTGAACGTTAAAATTTACATTTAATAAAAATTGATTCTACCGTGCATTCGGAAATGTAGCTTGTTATGGAGAAGAACGCACAAGAAACTCCATACTTACTCTTTTAAAAAAAAAGTTTTATACAATATTTATATAAGTACATATTAATAAATTCATATACGTGAGGACGATGTACCCAGCACCACTATACTACATATAGGTATGAGAGAATTACAAGCACTAACAGGTAAATTCCTTTACTTGATAAATAGGAACATGGTTCTCACGTAACCACATCAGCGACCCTAGCACAGCACACTGCACCTTCGGCCGGTCAACAAGCAGAGCCTTGAAGATGCTCTCCTGGTCGACGTCAGCAGTCAAGCCACTACGCCGCTCAGCACCACTCCGACAAACTGTGACAATTAAATCAAACAGATTTATTTGGTTTATAAACAAAGGTTCGACGATTTTTTTAAAGTCATCATTATCAGCATTAGGGAAAGGCCACAATTTATTTTAAACTAGCTTCTGCCAGCAGTTTCGCCCGCGTGCAAAGTGATTTATCATCCCAAAGAAACATTATAACGGGATAAAAAGTATGTGCTATTCAGACTACAATCTATCTCTGTGCCTAATTCTATCCAGATCCGTTCAGTCGTTCTGTCGTGTTTGAGTAACAAATAAACATCCATCCGTCCATCCAAAATTTTGAATTTATAGTATTAGTAAGATTCATATACTTTATTGTACACAAAACATACATATTTATACAAATACAAATTCTGCCTCAGACTTGCATATTTTTATAATTTTGCGTCAATCCCCACCCGATCAAATGAAAATGAAAGTGACGGCAAGATAGACTGTTATTTTACGGCGACAAGATAGACTGTGAGAAGCTATCAAATTTTCGCCTAGAATATACTTGCCCAAAAATCCTACCAGTTTGGGATCTCTTCTTGTTTAGTGTAGTTTAGTTTGCTTAGTGCGCCAAAAGTCATTCAAAGACAAAAAAACACACATCAAAGGTATAACGAACTGGGATGTACTCACATGTGAACCACAGTACTCGTATGGGCGTTGAACTTTGTTCCTTAGTTCAATTGTTATCTAATTAGGTTAACTTAAAAGGGTTTAGGCCTTGTCCAGAGTGAAGACGAGGTTCCGCTTTCCCGGTCGACCCAGGGATGTGCCCTGCAGGCTATGCAAGAATGTGTGTCCTGTAAGAAAACAGGTGTTGCACAGAGGGGGTTCCGAGGTGGTCTTTTAAGAGGTCAAGTGGCCCCTTCCATGTGACTGATGGTGGTCACTTGGGTGATTTTAGTGAGGTAAAAATCTTTTCCCCAAAAGTCCAGGAGCTTTTTAAAAGTTTTGCTCCGAAACAAAACATTGGCTGCTACAAGCGCAGTAGCCATAGTGCGTGAGTTGTTAAAGCATAAAGGTTAAAATAGACCAACCTGTCTTCTCAGGGTAAAAAAATTGACGATCGCTCGCTAGCAAAGACGCTCTGTCACGTCCCGCCATAGTTACTTCAGTATGGACGGAAATGGGCGGTGGTTTTATTTATATTCGTTTCAAACTTCGGTATTTTTATTCGTTTCAAACTTCGGTATTTTTATTCGTTTCAAACTTCGCCTTAGAACCCGCGTAAGCTCCTCACCTTGCTCGAAGCCAAAATTAACCTAACAACAATGTTTGATCGGTCTAGTTTGGACAGCTGACCGTTCTTAATATTATCGATGAGGTGTCTAGAAAAGGATGCTGATGGATGATTCTGTCAAGTAATTCCAAAGCTTGGACTTTTCCAGTAACTCGTTTTAAGACAAATCAGCAATAACGTTACAACCAAACTATAGCAAACATTTCTACTTCTATGACCCAGACTTCCTCTCAGTTAGAAGGATCGAGGCGTAACGCGCGGGTCCAGATTGTTGATGTGAAATATCTTCGAATTTACTTCTTTATTTTTCTTTTCTTTTAGACTCCGATTACTTTTCTCAGGCAGAAAAAACACGGAAAAGATTCCCGAAATGTTTGTAAATAACTGGAAAACTGTTACTCCTGGCCCCGCTGGTTGCTTTTTAACCAAAAATTTGAATAGGGTGACATAAGATGCAAGCAAGTGACTTATTATGTATTGTTTGGTTATGAATCCACTAGCGATGTTTAAAAGAAATACGTTCTTACTTCAAAAGTTTTAATTACCTCCGTGATCTTGAAATGATTTGTAATCGAAGCTAGGTAATTGCCTTTTACGTAATGTATCTCCATAGGACCAGTCAGTAATTACAGGCACTTCACGGTACTCATAAATAAAGTGTCCCGTAAAACTGCTGCTGTTTTTATATCAGAACTCACAATTGAAATAGCTGGCGCTTCTAAAAGCTAATTTATGAGCACAAAGGCTTATGTTGATGCGGCACCTTGCTGCGATAGAACCTCGATAACTCGTCGCGTAGTAAGTGCACTAGTGGCTTTATTTAAATTTTCTCTTTCTTGTTATAATGCTTTAAGTTGTTTTTTTTTTTTGTAGTAAACAGCGTCTGTTTAAGAGGTCGCTAGAATTTTTCATAGCGCTTTTAAAATCTTATGATCTAATATTTTATGACAGAGGAAAGCTTGTCTAGATGCAAAATTAGGTTATAAAAAAGAAAACATTTATTGCCAACACTGTACCAAACATGGTACAAACTCATTATTAAGACAACTTACTCTTTTCTTGATACAAGTAAGTATATTTAAACTTTTCTATTATTTCAGTAATCACGGGCATTAAACCGTTAATGCCTCTTGAAATTGATTTTCCGGTAAAATATTAGATACATAGGTATTTATTGATCAAAGCAATTTTTTTTTATGTAAGTCAAATTAATAACTGGCAAAACGCCAAAGTCTTGATATGTATTGACATAGGGATGATGACGAGGATGAAACAGCAAATTATATTTTCATCCCACCATCTCGGAAAGAGTATTTTAATCTTCAATATCTGAGTGGAAAAGCCGTTTTTATTCACTAGAGGATAAAGTAAATTGAATTTAGAACATCGTGTGCATTAAGTTTGTGAATTAAAAAAAACATTAAACCTATTTACTGCTACCTCTATCGTGCCGAATATATCATACAACTTTTTTTTAATTTGTTAAAAACTCAGACTCGGAACCTTCTTGGTGTTCTTTTTTCAATTTGCTTTGTACGCGGTTCTAACCATCTCCCTCTCTCTCCAACATTCACTCCAAGGGAATCCGATGAATCGGTACAACTATTAAGTATGACAGATAGTTTACCGAAAAACAGTACACAAGTGACTAACACCAATATTACAGTACCAAACAAAAATATTACACTCAATTTAAATAACTGTAGCAACGTTACTTTAAAATTGTCTTAATTATACCTTAGTATTATTTTGTTATAATTTAAAGATTATTCTGTAATACTTACCTGTCATAATGTAGTAATTAATACCTAAACTGAAATAAAAGTGTACCTATCTTGTGATTGTAAACGTTTTTTTTTTTGCATTTAGTCATTTCCTCGCTGAGGTGGAATGAAAAGTTACGTGTTGCACTCGAGTGCAAAGATTTTTCACCTCGTGGGAATCAAAAGAGATTCCCTCGCTAACGCTTAGGATTCTAATTTTGAATCACTCGCTGCGCTCGTGATTCAATTTTAGAATCCTTCGCTTGCTCGGTCATCAAAATTGAACACGCGGTTAAAAAGCAACTTTGCACTCTTGTATAACAAATAACTATTAGTCCGCCGGTTAAATTTTCAAAAAATATTGGACACTTATTTTTTGCTTATTCAAATCAATAAAAAATCACCAAGATACAGCACATAAAAGTTCGGGAGTAGGGGCTTGTGACGTATTTTCTATCTAAAAAGTGTATCAAGGCATGATATTTTAACGCATTGTATCGTCATAATTTTTTGCTAACGAAACAAAAAAAAAAACCGGCCAAGTGCGAGTCGGACTCGCGCACGAAGGGTTCCGTACTTGGTAAATTGCGGTTTACGATTTATGACGTATTAAAAAAAAACTACTGACTAGATCTCGTACAAACCTATTTTCGCTGGCAGATTACATAGTAATGTACATCATATATTTTTTTTAGTTTTATCATTCTCTTATTTTAGAAGTTACAGGGGGGGGACACACATTTTACCACTTTGGAAGAGTCTCTCGCGCAAACTATTCAGTTTAGAAAAAAAATATATTAGAAACCTCAATATCATTTTTGAAGACCTATCCATAGATACCCCACACGTATGGGTTTGATGAAAAAAAATATTTTTAGTTTTAGTTTCAAGTATGGGAACCCCCAAAATTTATTGTTTTATTTTTATTTTTGTGTGAAAATCTTAATGCGGTTCACAGAATACATCTACTTACCAAGTTTCAACAGCATAGTTCTTATAGTTTCGGAAAAAAGTGGCTGTGACATACGGACGGACAGACAGACAGACAGACATACAGACAGACAGACAGACATGACGAATCTATAAGGGTTCCGTTTTTTGCCATTTGGCTACGGAACCCTAAAAACACGTGTCCAATATTTTGTGGTAAACTAACTGACGGACTAAAAATATTTTTTAGTAATCATCCCTATTAAATGGTTTTTCTTAACTAATTAGTGGAAATTAATTCGAGTGAACACCTATTATAAGGGCAGCTACACACTACTCGTCCGTGTCTGTGATTAGAGTTCTAAGTTCAAAATTTTCTCAATTATGACAGATTATGACGGATAGAGTTCGGATATAGCGCGTAAGCTTCCTTACAAGAAGTACTTCGGCTATTTCGGATTCGAAATTTCTGATGTAGTGCGTAACAGCCCTAATTGATGGAAATTATGAGATGGAAAAACATGTTGCCATAGTAAATTTAATTATAACCAATGAGTTATTAAGTTTAGTTTAGTTAAGGTTAAGTTTTATTAAAATTTGTTATAAGTTTTGACTTAAAAGAGTAACAAATATCCATTCATCCATCCATTCGCACAAACATTTACGTTTTATAAAATACTAGCTGCCCACGGCTTCGCACGCGCTCTAAGTTCAAACAAAAAATGCTTATTTGCAGGATTATCCGCTTGGTCAATCTAAAGATTGTCTGAAAATTTTCATTAAAATCAGTCCAGCCGTTTCGGACTCTATAAGGAACATACATACATACTTTCTCTTTTATATATATAGATAGATACTAGCGGACGCCTCACGGTTTCATCCGCGTAGTTCCCGTTCCCGTCGGAAAACAGGGATAAAAAGTAGCCTATGTCACCCGTAGATAGTGTAGCTTCCCAACGGTGAAAGAATTTTTGAATACTCATTGCAGTGCTCATGATGGCAAAACAATCGCCTATGAACCTGACAGTCGCCACTATGATGAATGCTAAAAAAAAATTAATTGATGTAACCGTCACGCTCGACAGATTAATGATGACAGCTCTCTTGCCATAGACATAAGGTACAAATTTAATAAACACAAAAAAACATACGATGGAAACAGTAAAAGAGTCATTTCGTCTAAGTGGCGACCTCTTAAAAAGATAAATGTGGTAGCTATTGCCAACAATGTCTGTAAATTTTTCCTTATTTTAAGAGCTCAACCGTCGGCTTTAAAAAATATTTCTCACAGGCTTTAGGTAGTCAAACATCGATAGCAAACGTTTAGTATAAAATACGCACCGAATACAAAATAAAAATACGCTTGTAGCGGCATCAACGAACCCACCTACGAACTAATGACATGACGTCGCACAAATACTGCGTTAAAGTTAAGTTAAAGAATATAGGTTTCGGCGCGATTCGAACAAAATACATAACAGTCCGAAAACAATTGTCGAGCAGTTACCCGGATCAGACACAACACTCGTCTGTTCGAAGGATCCTCCCTTTTCAACGAAGGTTTGCGGGACTTGCCATCATGTTCCGCATTCCAAACACAATTCTTATCAGGGTTTTTAAAGATACTATCAAGTAAGATGCAAGCAATGAGCTTATCTAGGTATTTGTAAACTATAGGTACATTATTTAATTATTATTATTGTGCCTAATGAATAATTGGGTATTTGTAGTTGCGGTTGAGTAAGTGAATAATGATAAGTAAAATCTTGATATTTTTCATAAAACTTACCACCTAAACGTCTCGAAAATTATGGTGTATTGCATGGAATCTCTGAAGTAATATGAAACTTTAAGTCTTTAGTGACATACTGCTTTAGATTACTCCAATGGTTCACATTACTGGTCTCTTGAAGTTGACTTAATATTTCAAAAACGGAAATAATTGAAAAACGTTTATAATCTACATTTGTATCGTATTAGTGTCTATAATATTTTTGCTAATGGAAAACTATAGAATACTTTTTGTTGGGGTTCTATGAAGGTAAATAACGTGAAAGGCAATGACCAACTTTACTTAAGCTTCGATTACAAATCATTTCAAGATCATAGAGGTAATTAAAACTTTTGAAGTAAGAACGTATTTCTCGGTAAATTAGAAAGTGCAACAAATAAACAACCAACGCTTTGCAATGTTATTACAACGAAATTTTTATAGTGCGACCTTATTTTTGACATTACTCTTATCATCATCATCATCGTCATTTCAGCCGAAAGACGTCCACTGGTGAACATAGGCCTCCTCCGAGTGTCGTCATATTGACCGGTCCCGTGCGTCTCGCACACACCACTCCACAACTTTTCGGCACCAACGACCAACCTTTCTGCGAGCGATGTGCCCTGCCCACTGCTACTTAAGTTTGGATATTATTCGGGCTATGTCGGTACCCTTGGTCCTCCTACGGATATCTTCATTTCTGATTTTATCAAGTAGTAAACACCGAGCATAGCTCAGTTTCCCTTGGGTGACTTTAGCCATTCTGAAGAAGCTCATTGTGAGCGATCACGTTTCAGTTCCATTATGTCATCCATCATCATTCATTAGTGTTTAAAAGAAGCAGGGCTTTTTTTATTTTCTTTAGGTTTGCGGTTCACCACTATCTCACCTGACGGTAAGCGATGATGTGGTTGACTTAAGGTAACTTTTTAGCACCAGTTGTGTTAGTTGTTTTAAATAAATCTGTATCAAGCTATGTATTATCTTCTTAACTAATATGAGAGTTTTTTTTTATAATAAATATCTAGAAGCTTTGATCCGTTTACAAAAAAAAAACTTTTACTGTTAGAAAGCTGCACTATTGTTGTGTCATTCTATTCCGGGAAAACACATTTCCTGTAGGATAGTCCGCGGAAACGGAACCGCGGGCAATATAAGTATAGTAACAGATAAGTAAACTAACTATTACGATTAGAATTTAAAAAATTATGCAAGACAGCAGTCGCCCGCGACTTCGTCTGCGTAGCATAATAGGCTGTTTTTAGGGTTCCGTACCCGTAAGGTCCAAACGGAACCCTATTGCTATCACTCACGTGGCTATCTGTCCGTCTGTCTGTCACACAGTTATGTATCGAAGACTTTTTAACTGCCAATCGACCTACGAACTTGAAATTTGATGATGATTATGTATATTATTACGTATAGCACATACCAATATTTTGATAAATATTTTTTTTTTCGAAGTCCGACATACGATAGAATAAAATCGGCCAAGTGGGCCGATTATATTATATCATGCAATATTATTGTAGGTGTGTGGGCCGGGTTACTTAAAAAATATTAATTTCCAGCCCAGCCCCCTTTCCACCCCCTTTAAGATACTTGCCAGGATAAAATCCTATGTCCTTTCCAGGGTCTCAAACTATCTCCATACCAAATATAATCTTAATCGGATCAGCGGTTTGAGCCTGAAAATTTAACAGACAGAGTTACTTTCGCATTTATAATATTATATATATAAAGAATGGATTTGCAATGATAAATTAATCGGTGGCATATAACGACTACCGTTTTGCAAGAGCTAAAAAAAACTACTCCAAAAGCCTGTAAGAAAGTTTTCTAGTAGACACCGTTCCAGTAATGTCAATATTTCTATTTCACCGAGGGAAAGCCTTCCTTTATAGAAAGTAAGCGGCCCATATAATACAACGAGGTGTGGGTCTACTTTCTTGGTCTCAAGTGTAACACTACTGAATTGGGGTTGACGGGATCAAAGTATTATCGTTGTGTTGGCGACACGACTTTATTTGAATGTGTGGGCATTACAGTGTAATTTGTGATCAAGGTTTAGTTTTTGTAATAAGAATAGGTTTGGCAGGTTCTCGAAAGTATATTTTAGTAGTCATCTGGCTAAGAACATCTGGTCATCGTTTTTTGGGTATTGACGGCGGGTTGGTCTTAGTCATGTGTGTAGATGCATATGCACATTGTTTCCGTGTGCATAAGCTCGGGAGCACTCAGTATCGCTTAAGCACACAGAAACAACCCTGCTGCTCCACAAACACTAGGGCGCATAAACAAGTGATAAGCAGAACATTATTGTTTTGTAGTATTGTTGGACCTGCTGAAGACTTTATGAATATATTTGTATTGTATAAACTCAATTTCCTTTATTTTTATATAACTGCAAAGCACATTTGTGTGAGTAACTATGTACCAACTGTAAATCTACCATTTACTGTACCTATGTGTCGTTCGTTGACTTGTGTGTGTCCTGGCAGTTGAGTGTGTCATGCTCTCTCTAACTAATCGTGGCACATGTTTTGCATCATTCGGTTCCCATCATGATGGTTGAGCTGAGTGGTGCCAATCCATTCCTCTTGTTCGTGAACGGGTGCCATCAGTTGGGAATGGTTACTTATTGTATTTTCGAATTGACGGATTTATTAGGACGGTTTTTTCGTGCACGTCTTTTTACATCGTTTTCCAAGAATGATGTAACCAATTACTTGTAATTAAAACTAATGGGAAAGAGTGTCCGGGAAGTATCTGGCACGATCTTCTCCATAGAGCCCTACAGACGCTTGTGAATGTGCAACTAGATTCATCTTTTGTTTGAATTCAAATGTACCTTCAATGGTTTAGTTGAAATAAAGTATTTTACAACTTATTATTTAATTTTAATATTGCACCAAGTGCAACCCCATGTCTTGTCCAGGATATCTCTCTCCATTCAGGGTTGCCTGGAAAAGATCGCAGATCGCGATAAGGCCGCCTGTTGTATGTTGTTGTTATTTTAAGGTTTCCGTATGTAATGTTTTTATCTTGGAGTACAATAAATTATATAATAAATAATAATAATAAATATTTTGATTTTGAAAAAGTACCCTTTGATTAAGTAACTTACTCAATATCGTTGTATTTTTGTACATACACTCACCAAAAAGCTACTTAAACTAAATTCATAAAATAAAATAATAACCTCTATTTATATTTATCTACATTACAATTTAATTATAATTTTATCTGTGCCTAACCATGTAAAAATATTTGCCTTACCTACTTGGGAAGAGACTGGAACACAGGGAATCCTAGTGTGGGATCCAGGGAAATTGTCAATAACTAGCACTTAAGGGTTTCTATGTAATATTTTATTGTTTTAATATTGTACTATGTAAAAATTAACGGAATAAAGAATTTTATTTATTTACTCCAAAATACATAAAATTTAATTTTAAAAAGTGTATTTTTAATCATCGATAACCTGGCGGTGGACCATAACCTTACCTGATGGTAAGCGATGATTATACCTTTTAACTCGACTTAAAGATCCTCTGGTTTTTTTATGTATGGGTGGGACGGAATGTCCTTCGCGTAATTCTTTTAATAACACTCGAAATGTTGAAACTCATAATTTTAACTTATAGCTTTAATTAAAGGCCTAATTGATCAGACGCCGACCGCAATGAAACCGCGTTGGACTTGTGGTAAGTCATGGTTTAATTAAATATGCTGGGCTGTCCGTTTTGGCGGTATTATACCACCAAAACTGACAGCCCAGAGCTCTATAGTTATGGTGCTTTTTCACCACAGATACGCTATTTAAGGCTGCATGAGGATGCAAAGTTTAGCTGTGAAAATATATGACTTATTATCTCCTCTTGTTATATCTTCCACCAGAATTATTATTCACCAAGATTATAACATTTTATACAGGGCACATGGGGCTCGCAGAACGGATGGAAGGACAATGTGACCCAAAGGTTCAGAAAAACGACCGCGTAGGTACCGCAAAGTGAAAAGGTGATCCGATGATTCGGATGATGTGTCCCGCGGGAGTCCCCTGGATGCAGTAATTACGGGACTGAACGCAGAACTGAAACGCGGGTCTGATGGTAGAAACTTTTAAAGATTTAAGCAGTGCCTTTGTACTCTATTGTCTTGATGTGCGTTCTTTATGTATTATACTGTGTGTACATTCATTATTAAATAAATATGTTTTCCAGGCATTCATTATTACAAAGCCACTAAGTACATTCTAGTAGTAATCTGGTAATTTATGAGCTTCTCAAAACTTTCTTGTAATGCAGCGGAGAATTATAAACACTTTATTGTACACCATAATAAACAAGAATAAAAGAAACTTAAAACTAAAAACATACAATGGGCGGCCTTATTGCATACCGCGATCTCTTCCAGGCAACCTGGAATGGACAGAGATTACCTGGACATGACATGGGGTTGTCATTGGTGCTACAATACCAACAATGATCATGATATAGATACAATAATACCTTCTAGAAACACAAATAAATACATATGCTAAATAATAGATACATAAATAAATACATACAAATATATGAGCAATGAAAATAAATGATGTACGACATTCATAACACATTATGTCTAAAAACAAAGAGCACAATCACAGCAATAGGTAATGTTCTTTGATGAGTTTTTTAAATACAGGCAACGACTGAGCACGTTTAATTGGGTTAGGCAATGCATTCCACAGACGAGAAGCCTGGACAGTAAAAGATTTATCCATGAAAGTTGTGGAATGCATTGGCATTCTAAGTCGCAAGTAATCCGATGACCTTAGAGATTTCGTGTGGGAATCGCAGATAAACTGAAAACGATCTTTGAGGTAAAGAGAAAAGAGCACATTAAACAAAAGAGAAAGAATGTGAGCATTCCGGCGAAGGCGAATTGGCAACCACTTGAGCTTTACACGAAATTCGGAAACATGGTCATATTTGCGCAAACCAAATATGAAACGTATATAAAAATGTTGAAGCTGCTCAAGTTTATCGAGTTGTTCTTGAGTGAGGTCAAGATAGCTGGCATCAGCATAATCAAGGATGGGAAGAAGAAGAGATTGTGCAAGCGCAATCTTAGCGGCAGTCGGAAGAAAATTACGCAGTCTCCTCAAAGTTGCAGCAGATGAAAACAACTTACGGCTGACTGCTTGCAGTTGAGCAGTCCAAGAGAAGTTTTTGTCGATGAATATCCCCAAGTTTCTAACTTTCTCACTGAATAACTGAATTGTCAAACATAACTTGGGGAAAACACGTCCAGTCGATCCTAGAAACCATTCTAGAACTGCCCACTACAATTACCTGCGTCCTTACAGGGTTGACCATAAGCCCATACCTCCTACTCCAATCGCAAATGCGAGCCAGATCAAGATTGATGGTAGCTATAGCCTCAGACAGACTTCCGAGAGGAGCTCGCGAGTATAATTGCAGATCGACTGCATAAAGATGGTAGGAGAATTTAAGTTAAGAAGGTAGTAAGAACCAACTTGTTTTGCTGACAAAAACTAATTTGGTAGTGAATTGTTTACGCTTGTTTTTCTTTTAGCGCTAAACGCTACGCTGATATTTTATGTGTCTATGAAACAATTCGATGAAACGAAAAAACTTTTGAAGAAAAGAATTAAACCGACTTCCAAAAAAAAACAACTAATAAAATAACTTTCTTTGCCGAAGTCTTTGGTTGTTTTTTTTTTGTATTTTGACACTGACTGAAAAAGAAAGGCAAAAAGCAATAGGGCTGCATCAAATTGGAACAACCTTAATATAGGATCTAGTTAAATAAATTAACAAAGCTCCATGGTATAATAACAAAACTATCTCAATTATTAGTTTCAATTAAGTACACTACCTGCATCCATTGCCGTTTAGATTTTGTTTTGTTATTGCTTCCTCATCAGATGTCGATACACAATATCTCTGTGGTAATCCACTACATAATTTTCTTTAAGTCTGTATATTAAAATACATGCAACATGACATGAAGAACAGCGATCTACTGACGATACTTACCAGAATTAGGAAATCCAACCCTGAGTAGCAGTAAGTGATGTTTTAGAGAAAAGGACACCCTGTATATTACAATATATCAATCACTGAACAAAGTACTTAAGCACTGAACAAAAACAGAAATAGTTTTGTATCAAAAACAAACAAAGCTGGACGTCCTATAAGTTCCACCTCTACATATAAGAGGCTCCTAACTATTTTTAAAGCTTACCCATGTTACGTCCAAAGTGTAAAAGGGTATCCATAAATATTTCGTAAGAATCCTTCCAGGATTCTGTATAAACAAACGCTCAAACTTATTTACCTGTTATTGTTACTAACGCTGATTCCCTTCCTAAACTAAAATTAGAGAATAAATATTCCTAACTGACAAACACCTCAAGAAAAGTACGGTAGCAGTTACATACTAATATTATAATGGCGAAAGTAACCCTAATTGTTATGTTTTCACCCCTAAAACACTGAACCAATTTTGCTGAACTCTGGTAAGGAAGATTGGATCATGGAGAAGGTCAAAATATAAATTTTCTCCAGGGACTAGCTACGGTCCTTCAGGATGCTGTTCAAATTTTACACGGGCGAAGCCGCTGGCTAAACCTTGTAAGTACAAATTTTGAGATGTCCAATTCCGTAAAACCTTAAATTTTTTCGTGCTTGTAGTCCATTCGTCCCAATCTGTCAACTATACAATTTTTATACAGCCGAATTCCGACCAGAGATACTAAAGCTTCCTGGAGGCTTCGCGGAGCGTTGTCACTGTCCTCAGGCTTTGTATCAATAAAGAGTATTTTTTTTTCTTATCAAGTTTTTTAGTTTAACGTGCATTGACATCCAAAACAAACGTGACAGCAAAATTTCAGCTCAATTGGATGGGGACAACTGTTTTAAAATTCAGTTGCAAGTTTTGACCCAAACAACAAGGCTAACTTGCCTTCTTGTTTGGGTAATAAAAGCTTGTAAAAAAATACGCCCCGTACGGTTAACAGAGGCGTACTTGCAGTACGACGTTATAAGATGCGAGTCTATTACCGTCATTCAGGTAACAAATTAATCATTATCTTGGTTCTGCTCTCATAACAACTCAACCTACCATAAATTTCTATCCACTTGAATCCCTGTAAAATTGTTTATTTCACAATCAAATTCAAAGAAATCCATGACACAATCCTTTCTATTTCCTTCAATAGGATTCTCCTTTTCGATTTCTGCCTCCATTTTTATTTATATGCATGTCCCGTCTCCTACAAATAATATCGTATGTTTTATTTACTCTACTGGGTTCCGCTGACGAACCCTTTCGTGAACGAAGCAGGATTTCCAAATATTGTTAGTTCATAATATAAGTTACTTTGACGAAAAGATTTCGATTGGGATCAGAAAGTATCGTGATTGCATTGATTTAAATAGTAAAGTTACCCAGTTAGACCAGTAGCTTATATGCGTTCACCGTACACGGCATTTATAATCGATTTTAAAAAAGGGGGTGGTTGTATGTTCGACGTAGGTATGTTCACCGATTTCTTTGTGAATTGTGGATCAATTTTGAACATTATTTTTTTCGGTGCATTCTTTCTAGACCAGCTGAATATCAAATCAGACTCTCCACGATATGCTACTAGCAAGTCCTGTGTTATTTTAGTCTTATTGCTCGGAGACAGCCAGACAACCTTGAAAATCTGTTGGGAAAGGTGGATGTGTAAGAGACAGCGCAGACGTTACCTACTCGCTGGTCAGACCAGATAAGAACCTTTACAGGACTCACGGTGACATAGTGGCGTGGTATCAGCTCGTCAGTGAATCCGTCAAAGCGTTCCAAGAAGGGCACAACCTTCAGAAATCCATTTCCGAAGATTGTGACCGTGTACCAACTAAATAACAACACGATGTCACGCCTAAACGGTAGTCCCAAAAGGTTAGATATATCTAAGTGTATCTATGTATATTACACCCACATTATGCACAGTTATGTTTATGACCCATTTAATGGGAGTGGACGTATTGTCATGTAGGCATACATCGAGACTCCAGGTAGGAGAGATTCCACTAAGGAAAACCTAATAACACGTTGCCTGCTCCGAGAACCAAAACCATGACCTCACGCTAAGCAGTGCTTAAAACTAAACCAACGAGACAGTTATACGTATATAAACTCATCCCTATGGCACTATGCCTAAACGGCACCTGTGACGTCGATCCCTTCACAATCTTTAAAAAGTCTTAAACCATAATCTTTCGGGACTTGTAGTAATAAAACTTTAAGGCTGTTAAATAGCCTTAATTTTATTACTAACACGTAAAATTTAAAAAAATTAAAAACCCTCGGCACATTTTCATTTCATGCTAAATAATGTATCTAGAAGTAGAAACGCTTCGATTGATAATCTATTGAACACGAAATTATGAGACGATATCTTGCAAAAACAGCCCGAGACTTTTGAACGGCTAAACCGATTTTCATCACACATTCACATAGCTAAGTTCACTCTCGGTAAAGTCACCTTTCAAACAAAAAAATCCTAATCAAAATCATTTCATCAGTTTTCACATATATACAAGTACACATGCCAAACTCCGTCGTGGGTTAAAAACATCCCACATGAGGACCACACCCTCAAAGATAGAGCAATTTTAGTACCCTTTTTTTTCTGTATCCCCATAGTCTAACAACCATAACTTTGGACCTAGGTCGCACAGATGCGTACATTTATTGTTATTTTTATGGCAGTAGTATCGATAATCTAAAAAAGTAATCTACTAATACTCAAAAGATTAGATATTTTTGCCATAAAAACATTTTTGAACCTAATTTCACAAGTTTCTATTGCATTTCCTAAAGCTCTGCAATTTTTTTAGCAATTAACACATGTCTTTTATGAATTTGTCGTCACAAGCGATTCCAGGTGGCAACATTACAACTCGTAGATTTCATAATGTTGTCAACCTGTCATCTTAACTCTTATTAGTTATTGGTTTGTTCAATGTATTTCGTAATGTTTATCAACCTGTAAACTTTACTCTGATTGGTTGTTCGGTTTGTTCGATGAACACCGCTAGGGTGCACTTCAATGTGACGCTAAGGATGCGTAGATAAAATCGGTCGGCATCGGCAAGTGTAGACGCTATGACATGTTGATGTTGTTGAGATCACAACACCGAGATTATAAGTTCGTCGTATGAGCTTTTGTCCTTTGATTACTCATTGAAAATATCACTGAATATCTGTGACTGTGACTTGTGAATCAACCTAAGTTTTACTGGTTTATCCGAGTACCCCTACATCATGGAACCTACACCAAGAGAAGAAGATGTCCATGATATCGCTACGCCCTCGCTGCCGCCGTCAAATTTATTTGTGAATCTTTGAGTTGGTCTACATACTAATAAAAGAATCACAGGTCAAAGCCAATTAATTTTAATTTTATTATTGCCTAAAAATAACCGCTGTGCTTTTATGCCATAAATTATTTTCAGAATTTTCGGTAATGCAATAAAAATGTGTGAGGATTAAAACCCTTATGTGGGATGTTTTTATTGATAAATTTAAGTGTATTTTACGGCCTAAAAGTTTTATTACTACGAGTTCGGAAAGATTTGGTTCGGTTCGGTTTATGTATGTATATAAATTCATTTTGCTATATTTTTGTTTTTGTGACAAAATCTTCTTTTAAAGTACAACGTTGTCTTATCACAACCATTCCACATCCATAATTCAAAATTACATCACACATACATCACTGCGACTAACTAAATAATATACAATACCGTCACAATCGCAATGTCCCTTCAACCGTGTTTATCCGTCATAAATATCACATCACATCATGTGTAGACTAAACTGCTAACCAACAAGCCAAGGAACACATAACTGAACCTATGAACAGTACGTTATCGTACATTAACTGCTAGTTACTTGTGTATAGATCATTAAAGAGGACCAGCGGTATGAATAAGACAAGGTATTCAACGTTCTAAGGCAGCAAGCAATATCTTTTCCCTGGATGAGTCATCGGATTATTCCACGGACCGTAAGTTTATAATAAATCGTGTAAGGTTTTTAAGTCTTTCTTCTACACTACTAAATATTGTAAACTATCGATTTTTTATGGGATATTTACAATTTTTATTATATATTTTTGAAACAATATATTCACAATATATCGACAATTTATAATTTATAACAAACTTACGGTGTCTACAATAAACCTAATGTCAAAAGACATAATCGAGATACATGTATGAGGTGCATGCAACACGACACCATATTTCTAGAGTAATTTTTGGTTCACTGCTGCGTCAAGTCCCTCCTTTCTCATACCAAACCGTTATGTCTTGCGCAAATATATTAAAACTAATGCTGGTCTGAAAATAAGGTATTAAAGCTAAATGGCTAAGATACCGATATTATTGAAACGCAAATTGACGGCGCAAAAATTCTTTTAAATTGGTTTTTCTACATTGCTGCATTTGTCTACACACAAAAGTAATACACTTTGTTATTAATAGATAGACCTATAACAACATTGTTTGGCAGCTGCTACTGCTGAAAGATCTTCTACGCGTAAAGTGGCATTCGACAGCTTGTCTTACCCATACTCTAAGGTTCAAACCATTAAAGAGGTCCATTGAATAGCTCACGGAAATGGTTTCTTTCATTTTACGACATTAGTTGTCGGGTAAATGGCCAACATATTTCGTGTTACCCGGATTACTTATGTTACATATTGTGCTGGAAAAAAATACTGTTGCTATTGATACTGTTGCTGCTTTTTTAAGAAAATAAAACTATAAACATAGTTTTGTAGAAAATAGAAAGATACGTTCTAAGATTATTTTAGATATGTAAATTTGATAATCTTCATATTTAGGCGCGCATAATGTGAAATGAAATCTACCTATGGAAAATTGAGAAAAGAATGCAGAAGATGACAATTGTCATTTGTTTTGGCTGTCAATGATTAGAACAATATCACATCATAAAAACAAATACCCTTTTGTATCACTGAGTTTTTTGTTGTATTTGTGCAAGTCTATTGTTGGAGATCCAAATAAACAAATGGCAATTTCATGAATGAACAGCGATAACGGGGAGTTCCATTTATAAAAAGTTTTTTTTTCATTTTCAAAACATCATTTGCTGAAATTCAAATGACGAATTAATTCCGTATTTGGATATCCCGCTGAATGTATGAAGACCAATTTACATCATAAATTAAGAATACGCTCTTGCTAATGTATTCTAGTGCGATTCAGTATAATTGTCTAAATGTTAGTGTAACTATTAACTAATACTTGCGGCAATTAAGATACCAGCGCTCCTGTAATTAGAGAACGAATTCGTAAAGGGTGTCTCGCAGATTAAGTTATGTAATTATGTTTGAGTTAGACTTTTGCGCCTTTTAAACATTTTTGTTTAAATCGTGACAAATTGCCATTACATTTCATGGTTTCGCGCACGAAGGTTTCCGTAACCTTATCGCAAAAAACACCAAAAAAAAATCCTTTGTTGTATGGGAGCCCCATTTAAATATTTATTTTATTCTGTTTTTATATTTGATGTTTTAAGATTGTATTTGCTGTTATAGCGGTAACAGAAATACATCATCTGTGAAATTTTAAACTTTCTAGCTATCACGGTTCATGAGCTACAGGCTGGTGACAGACATACATACGGATCAAGAAGTCTTAGTAATAGGGTCCCGTGTTAACCCTTTAGGTACGGAATCCTAAAAAGTTTTAAATATTATCACAAAACTTTAGCATAGGTATTATACCTACTGGCTCCAACTTGACGTGATCTTTGAAAACATTCATTTGCTGCCGGTTTATTAATAACTTAACGTGATCTTTGAAAACATTCATTTGCTGCCGGTTTATTAATAAAAGTGTTTTTGATACAGCGATTTTTCATTTTCTACTCCTAACTGTTATAGAATTCAAATGTGAAATTGCAAATTATCTAAAATTTGATCGATACTGGGATTGTATATCAAACACCACTAAACATTATTTTTAACAGTCACTCCTTCCAGGAAAAATCCATCCAGAAGCCTATAAAATGGTTTAGTAATGAAAACGAAATAGACTAAATAGTTAACCAAATAGAGGTCAACCTTAATAATATAAGAGAGTCCAGATTTACTCCCACACTCAAATCTCTGATAACAATCTCAATTTTTTATTATTAAACCTCACTCACAACAAAGGTCTAACCAGTACTAAAAGGAGGATTCATAAAACACTAAACTTGATGTCTGGAGCCAAATAAAAGTGGTATAAACTAACTGAGGAGGCGTTATGTCGGTTTCGTGACAAGACTCCCAGCCAAGCCAAGGCAATGTTTGCACAATGTTTGCACACAAATAAATATAAAACTGAATATGGCCAATAAAATGCAGTTCTTATTGTTTAGCTGGTATTTTAGCCTAGTGTTTGTCGGTGAAAGAAACTTTTGTGGAAGAAAATAATTTGATGACTTTAAATCTTGCCATGTGATTGTACCTACAATTAAACTATTTTTATGTACGTTTTAACTATTGTGTAGTGCACAACCACCCATACGGTCGCAAATAAACTATAAGTCCCCATTATCCTTGCGTCTATTCTTATAACTCGTCAAACTTCAAAAGGACACATTATTGTATGTAAAACGGCAAGAGTAGTCTTCCGATCCGTCGCAATATATGTCAGCGGTGAGGAGGATTATGTGTCCGACTCCGCATACCACATACCGCAGCTTTGTGCGTTCCGACCAAATCTAAAGCAAGATTGAAATGAAATCGAATGAATATGGGCGTTTATATGTATTAATATTTCACATGTCTTTCCACCAGGCGTCAACTGGGTATGGTCGTTCCATATTGCCGAGTTAAAAGTCGGCCGTCATCATCATCTTCATTTCAGCCGAAAGACGTCCACTGCTGGACATAGGCCTCCGCCAGGCGTCGCCACATTGACCGATCCCGTGCGTCTCGCATCTAGCGCCTTCCCGCAAAGTCGTCCGTAAAATAATAATTTTAAGATAGGCTGGTTAGTGCCTTATACCTTGGCAAAGAGCGCTCCTATTTCCTTCCAAACCTCTACCTTTGGCAATTTCAGTCCACGTCTGTTCTTAGTGGTCTAACGAAGTCTTCATGGATATCCTCCGACTCGGGAGAACGGAGGGTATATCGTTCTCCTACCGATTAAAATTCCATGGTTTCTACCCAAAATTTCACATCTATTTTTGGGTCGTCCTTGACTCGGTCTCGGTTTCATATCATAACAAAAAGAAGTAACCTTAGCATTAATATTTATTTCACTTAAATCTTCAGAAACTATTTCTATAATGATGTGGGTGGAGAAATCATTTATTTACGATCATTTTGCGTGGGTAGTCATCGTCGAGTCTTATATACTTGTAGGCGATAATATCCATTTACATTGATGAGAAACAACAAATTAGTTAGAGTAGCCTTTGGCTCGTTTTCTTTGACCTCATAAAGAAAAGCAGAGAAAATATACACCTGCAGTGTGTTTTTCCTTACATGAATGCTGTGATAAAGAGCAATAATAATAATTCATTTATTTTTAGACACAGTAGTCCATAATATTACATTCATAAGCATTACATAAAAAAGGTCCATTTGAAATTAAAATAAAATGAGTGCGTGTGTGAGTGATATGAGTGTGTGTGTGTGATGTGTGTGGTGTGTGTGTGTGTGTGTGTGTGTGTGAAATATGTTTGCTGGAGCCGGAGGATGCAAAAAAAAACAATTTACTTTAGACTAATTTAATGAAATAAAAGAAATTACAATATTATAACTCTAAAATTAGGTAGGTGATAATCGGTCGATGTATGTACCAAGAATGGATGAAACGTGGAATCGTGGAGGCATTGTCGATGTCCGGTCCCACGATTGCGAAATGCTGCGTCGGCGGCACGTGTAAGTCGGTGGCGCGTGTAAGCTGTTGCGATGCGCAATATTGGTGTCATGTTGTCCACAGTCCATGTGTTATACCGAATCGTAATATATGCGATCCTTATGTTACACCGATGCGTAACATCTCCCCCCGTAGAACAGCAACTATTTGTTAACTGCTGTTAAAAATGTTGCTGAAAGATAACTAGGGTCCATCTTGATTCCAGCTGGATGAATATTCCTTCTTGGTTTCGCTTCAGCATAAATGTCTTGATCTGCGTTTATTTCTGTAGTGTCGACCTTCTTGTCTTTATTTCCCATCCAATGCCGGTATGTCAGAGCAATGGCAAGTACACCTACACTGAGTAGTAGTAGGTATACAGGTATGGTAGTATGGTAGAGGCTTCCATCTGATATCTTGTTAAGCCTCACTGGAGGCTGTACTGAAACTTTCTTGTAACTTTCGTGGAGGTTCTCGAGGTTGATTGAATTAAGGTGTACCAATGATTCTTCAGCTCTTGATGTGGTGTTCTGGTCCCATAGTGTTCGTATTCTAAGTACATGTCCTTTAATTCGGTTGTCAATGTTAGCGATAGTGAATTCGGTGGTTCTTATCAGGCAATCTTGCGGTATTGTAGCTAAATAACTTCCTTGGAGTGTTCTGAATTGTTCCTGTCCACATAACATCTGTACTTTTGCAGGTATCGGGAAGCTTAGTGTGTAATGCTTTTCGTCAAGTTGTTCCAGAGCTTGCTTGTGCAGAGTGACTGGCGTTAATGTGCAGGAGTTGAGATGCTGTTGAGTGATGAGCTGCTGCACGCAGTCCGGCTTGTCTATAATCTTGAAACCGCCTTTCTCTTCGCAGAGGTACCATGAGTTAAGCTTCGGACATTCTGTCTCAATGTACATAGAATATAATCCATGAATTGCTATAAAAGGTGAGGCAGGGATAAGGACCATATTATTTCTGTTAGGAATTGTGGATAACTTGTATAGATTATAGGTTCTTGGTAAAGCAATCGGCACCTTTATAGCTATAACTAATTTCTTATCATTATAATACGATTCTATTTTTAGAATATCATAGTACTCTCGAAGATCGATATCAATGATTTCGTCTTTTGAGTATAATAACCCTAATTTTCTTATTATATTTCTAAGATTACAGCTAATCATGGAATGAGTTGTGCTGGAAGCACGCGTAAAAGCTAGCATAAGTTCTATTTTATTTAACTCATCCGATAATGTCTCTATATTATCGTTTAGTATAAGAAGATGCTGTGCCAAATGGGCATACGTTACTAGGTCTGCCTGTTTGGATGCGTCTTGTTTTATGATTTGGTTAAGTTTATTAGCAATAACGTTCTGGTTATCTGCTATATTTTTTAATACATTAGAGTGTTCTAACATCCAATCCCTAGTCAAGCTTATGTGACGGTTAAGTTCCGTTTCCAGTTTATTGCCGTTACCTTCTAAAACTTGGATGGCGTTATTATATTTGATTGCATCTGTGTAGTCTAAGTTTCCTGAAATACTTTTTATGACTGATCCTAATCCGTCAATGAGTCCTCGTTTAACACGACTAGGTTCAAAACTTTCTAATTGTAAGGATATCTTTTCAAGTTTGTCCCCAAGGTAACTTATATGGGGTTCAAACAGTGAAAGTGTTTTGTTGTTAATAATAGGCCTAAATTCTCTTAATTGCAATTTAACTAAATCAACCTTCGACTGAATATCTTCTAGATCAATGTGTAAGAGGAAGGAATGATAATGAGACACGATTTTTGTAGGTCCCAATTTGAAAGGCAGTAATCCGGGTCCGTCTTCTAGCGGCTCAAGTAATATGTCCTCCGCTTGGACCAGGTGTAGCAATATCGTCAGTGGTATTCTGCAACAATTGTTTCGTGTTAGGTGTTCGTTTAAGACGTGATTTGGCAACTGGACCGCGCTTCTTTTTAGTGTAGATATGTATGGGCAGGTCAGCTAATACTGTGTCGTGTGTATAACGGGGTGCGAGTTTCTGTCTGTTAGCTAATGGATTCTTAACAAATACCTGTTGGTCTGGCTCGTATTCCTTTTCGGGCTCCCTATCTTTATTCCTATTTTCGATTAGTTCTGTGCGTTTATGCAGGGACGTTTCATTAATAGCCTCGTATACCTTAGACATCCTATCTCGGTGTTCTTGCACGTATTGTTGTAGCAAGTGCACAGATAGATCTATATCTAAGGGATCGCGGGGATCCGTGTGACCGGTAACTACTTCTAGTGGTCTGCATTTTGTGAAGCTATGTATACTGCTGTTGTATGCTAACAAAGCATATGTCATTAGGTTAACAATCGCTTCGCTACGGTGTTGTAGTTTTAAAATTCTCAAATGTTCTAGTAAAGTTGAGTGTAAGCGTTCTACCATCCCATTATCGTTGGGCGTATGGGCCAAGGTTTTATGATGTTGAATTTTATGGACACGCGTGAATTCGGTAAAGAGTTGATTAGTAAATTCGGGTCCCTGATCCGTGACTATTGATACCGGAACGCCATGATGGGAGCAAAACTTTAAAAAGGCTTGGACTACGCTAACTGCTGTGCCATCTCTAAGATGGTATGCCTGAGCGTATTTAGAAAAAGCGTCAATGATGGTCAGGTATTTCTCGTTTTGGGCCGTAAACAAATCTAGGTGAACCACACCAAACGGTTTCGCTGGCGGTGGTACTATGCAAAATCTTTGTTTTATAGGACTTCGATCATATTTGGCTTGCCCGCATATATTGCATTCATTTATATACTTTGAGATTTCGTCTTTCATTTTTGGCCAATAGTATTTATGGGATAAGGCTAGGTAGCATTCACTTATACCGCGATGGTTAGTTTTACCTTCGTGGTATTTCTAAATGATCTCCTGCTGTCTGAGATATTCTTTTACATTTTCTACTTCGGTTTTAGTTAAAACAAGATTCATAGCGGAACTCTTGAACTTTTCTTGGATTATTGGAATTATTTTATACATAGCTAATGGGGGGTGTATTATAATGCCAGTCTTAACTTTCGGGTTTGCGAATTCTTTAATTGCGTTTATTACATCCTCCTCTAAATTTGATTCGGAGAGTTGGATGGAGGTACGGGTATGAGTCTCAAATGGCTTAGAAACTGCTGGACGTCTCTTTATATCACCAACTATTGTAAAACATATTTGTCTGTTAAATTTGTTTAAGGGGTCATCTGAAATTGGTATTTCTAATATTGGATTTTCAGCACTAGTGTGAGCTGTGAGAGTGGATGAGCCCTCTAAGGAAGGTGGGTTTTCGGATACGTTAACTATGACGGAGCTCGTTTCTTCGTTATTAATTTCGATTCGCGACAGAGCATCGGCATTAGTGTTGTTTTTGCCTTGTTTATAAACTACTGAATAGTTGTATTCACTGAGCTTGAGTCTCCAGCGAGTTAGTCTCGAGCTAGGTTCTTTTAAGTTCATAATCCATTGAAGCGGTTTATGATCTGTTATAATTTTGAATTTACGTCCAAATAGATATGGCCGAAAATATTTGGTTGCCCAAACTATAGCTAAAAGCTCCTTCTCTATTGTGCTATAGTTGATCTCGCTTGTGTTTAGTGTACGCGAAGCATAGGCTATTGGTTTGTCTGAACCTATAGGTCCCTGTGAGAGTATGGCTCCTATGGCTAAGTTTGATGCGTCTGTCGTGAGTAGAAAATCTTTATTAAAATCGGGATATTGTAGGATCGGATCGTTTGTAAGTAATGTTTTACATTTTTCGAAGCAATTTACATAGTTGGTATCATCGCAGTTTATTTTTGAGCCTTTCTTTAAGCATTGGGTCATTGGTTTCGTGATCTTGGCAAAATCGGGTATGAACTTCCTGTAGTACCCTAGTAGCCCTAAAAATCTTTTAATTTCCGTGGCTGTTTTAGGAAGTGGGAATTTTCGGATAGCTGAAATTTTATCGGGGTTCGGTTTAATGCCGTCTTTACTGATTATATGTCCGAGATACGCTGTTTCCAATTTTAAAAATTCCGACTTATCCATCTGTATTTTAAAATTAGAGTCTCTGAGTCTTTTAAAAACCTTTTCCAAATTTATTATATGCTCCTGTAAACTAGTGCTAAATATGATGATGTCATCCAAATATACTAGGCAAATTGAGTTCTGAAGGTCCCTAAGCACATTATCCATGGTTCTTTGGAAAGTTGATGGTGAATTTTTAAGTCCCATTGGCATGCGTAGGAACTCAAAATGGCCATGTTCTACGTTGAATGCAGTTTTTGGGATATCATTTGGGTTCATTTCGACTTGGTAAAAACCACTGGCGGGGTCGAGAGTTGTGAAATATTGGCAATTGCCCAATTTATCTAAAACATCGTTTATATTGGGAATAGGGTACTTATCTTCTATGGTTTTTTCGTTCAGTTTCCTGAAATCCACTACAATTCGCCATTTGACTTTACCGGATGCATCAGCTTTTTTTGGGACTACCCAAATGGGCGAACTCCAAGCCGATTCTGAAGGTTGGATGATTCCTTGTTCTAACATTTTTGAAATTTGATTGCGTACTTCTTCGCGGTGTACAAATGGGTATCTATAAGTTTTAGTATAGACTGGTACCTCATCTGAAGTACGTATGCTGTGTTTAATTTTATTGGTAAAGGTAAGTGGTTCCCCCTCTATGTAGAATATATCGGCATATTGCGAAACTAAAGACTTCAGATTAGCGCGCTCTTCTTCATTTAAATGGTCAGTGCGTAATCGAGATAATACTTCCTCTACCCGGGATTGATGTGGTTGGTGAGTACACTCTAAATTATATGTTTCCGCTTTAATAGGTTGGTCCATGGAGAAAATTAAGTCGTTACTAGTTGGATTGAAAACTTCTAGATAACCGCGATTATGTCTGACACTCGTAATACAATCGTTTATGCAGCAATTTGAAATGATCTGTTCGGGAATTAAAGCATCACCATCTTGTATATTAACTGGGACTCTGACTAACTTTGAGGAATTTGCTGGGATAATATCTTCATATAAATTGCTATTGCGCGAGTTGTACATAACTATTGGGTTAACTGCAGCTTTTGTAATTAGTTTATTATTTTTGAGATCAATGTTTGACTCCCATTTATTTAACAAATCTAAACCGATAAGGCCGTCAAAATAGTCGTGAAACCTATAAATGTAGAATGTTAAATCATTGTTGTCGTTTATCTCCTGAAAACAAGGTAAATTAATGGAGTAATCATTACGGCTAGTTGCATGCACATTCGTTACCTCAAAGGGGTCATAGTTCCATGGTAAATGTGGGTAAAACCTCTGAACAGCTTCAGGGCTAATAAATGATTGGTTTGCTCCTGTGTCGATTAATAATTTTAATGGTGGGTCCGAAATTGCTATATATGGTAGGTAACGTTGGGTTTGTAGATTTACCTCTATTTTGATTCGTTTGTAGTCTGACTCCCCCGAAAAATTTCCTGGTTGGAAGACGCTGACCCTTCGGTAGGTTTCCCTTCAGATGTCACCTGATTTGCCTCTGGGGATGTACCTAATTGCTGGTTCATATATGCACCCAAAACGTCGTAGTAAGAATAGTCGGGCTGTTCCAAAGGGTTATACAGATAACCGTCGAAGTTATTATCAAAATAAGGCTCAAACATATATGGATATTCAAAGCATTCGTTGAAATTCATTTCTCTTGTCCTAAAATAATTAGAAGGTGGTGGGTTCCCTTGCCTAAACCAATCGTTACCCCGGAATGGCATTGGTCTCGGTACGAAGTGAGATACGCCGCTCATTGGTTTTGGTGTATCATTTGAGTTCGGCCCTTTAGATTGATTATTAGCAGCTGAGTTACCTTGTGGATTATAGTTAGAAGGACGTGTCCCGAATATCTGTTGCGTACGCGATGGACCTTGCTGCTGGAACTGCTGTGGTTGGTTAAAGCCTGGTCTCCACATTTGCGGCAGACGTTGCATTGGATGAGGCATAGCTATATTTTGTCGAGAAGGACCGGGCATATTAAAATTAAATGGCCTATGCATAGGCATGGGCATGCTTGGCATAACAGGATTAAATTTTGTCTGATCAGTCGGTGCCTGAGACTGTGGCTTTTTAGCCGGTGTATGCTCGTTTCGCTGTTGTAAGTAGAGAGTGTTTATTTCTTCATGAACAAACTCAAGTGCTTTTTCGATCGTGTCCGGTCGCATGCACCTAATGCGTGAACCTAAGGGGTCACGGAGGCCCCGTAAGTAAGATTGCAATGTTAACTTCTTATAAAGGGAACGTTTCGAATCTATTGTACTTTGAACGGTTTCATGTAATGACACATATGTCATTATAGTGGCAAACAGAGTTTGGCACTTTTCGTAGAAATCCTGTGGTGTGGAGGAACCTTGCGTTAATAGAGCCATGTCGTTGTATAGCGAGGTCTCATCGCGTTGGTCAGAGAAATTGTTAACTAAAGAACTACGTATGCCATCCCAAGTTTCTGGTACGCCGTTGGTGTTAATTAACCGGGCTGCGGGTCCAGTGACCTTGTTAAGAATCCCGTTTAAAAGAGTCAAATTTATTAACTCGCGCCCTGGTTCAGGTGACACGTAGGCTTGCACTAACTGATCACACAGTTTGATAAATCTTGTGAGGACATTAGGGTTTCCGTCAAACTCGGGGACTATGCGTAAGGCCTTGTAAATTTCGTCTATAGCCGACATTTCTATGTTTATCTCTCTATTTCCTAACTGTCTAAATGAATCTAATAATAATGATCTGGACGATCTAGCTAGCCTAAGGGTCCTCGATTGCCTGGGATGGAAAATCTTGGGTTTTTATGTTTTATGACACTTAAGGATAAGGATGAGCAACTCAAGAACTATTCTAAAGTACTCACATGAACATAATTGGTACCTCTGCGGTATCGATGTCTGGATACTCCTCCCGACGGCAGCTTCTGAAGATCCGGATACTCGTACGGTGCTTGATAGTCACCCGGGTGACTCGCGAGTCGCGATCCTAAGGTCGATTCCTATGAATTTACTCTCGCGAACCGGCCCGCGAGTATCCTACCGACTGCGCCAAATATGTTTGCTGGAGCCGGAGGATGCAAAAAAAAACAATTTACTTTAGACTAATTTAATGAAATAAAAGAAATTACAATATTATAACTCTAAAATTAGGTAGGTGATAATCGGTCGATGTATGTACCAAGAATGGATGAAACGTGGAATCGTGGAGGCATTGTCGATGTCCGGTCCCACGATTGCGAAATGCTGCGTCGGCGGCACGTGTAAGTCGGTGGCGCGTGTAAGCTGTTGCGATGCGCAATATTGGTGTCATGTTGTCCACAGTCCATGTGTTATACCGAATCGTAATATCAGCGATCCTTATGTTACACCGATGCGTAACATGTGTGTGGTGTGTGTTGCTGTTTTTTGTTTTCATGCTTCTATGTATGAAAATTACGAGGTTTGAGTCAATCGTACATTTAAAATTTTATGAAAAATGTGATCTTTGTACGAATCTGTTCTGGTAATAATAATGTTTTAATTTTCTCTCAATTTGAACACACCATAAATATTTGTTTTATGACAAGTAAATCAAAATTAACACTTGAGATTGACTGTTGTAAATTAATGACACTTTTAACTTAGACATCGACGACATAAGTGAAGGAAAACATCCTGAGGAAACCTGGACTGAAACTATAATTAATATAAGTTTGAAATCTCCAAGCCACTTTGAGATAGTTTGGTTCTCTGCAGAGAAGAGGTCTTTTCCCTGCAGTGGGTAAGTAACAAGCAAAATTATTATTATTATAACTCGTTTAGTAAATACAAAAATGAGCAATAGTTATTTGAAAACCAACAAGACAACATTATTTTTCGTGTCACACAAAGTAATAAGAATTATTATCAAAAATATAATATACAAGCACAATAATATTTTAGTACCTACACCCACAGCATCACAACATGTCAATAACAGTATTAAATCCCCTTGTGGTTATATCGTTAGTTTGGTAAACAGCTAATTATTGTGGTCCGATTGAGTCCGAAAATAGTCTTCAATCCCCACCCAGTTGCGCCAACTTCGGAAAATTTCGAAAACCTATTTAATCCTATAATGTTATGTGTATGTGTGTGTGTATGTGGAAAGGCTCAACAAAATCAAAGGTTTTCACAGGAACCAAAACCTAGTCTATAGGTATCTTATCAGGATAGACAAATGCAACTTGCAAAGATTCCGAGGAATAGATCGAACCATATCATTATTTTGTAACATTACAACGTATTTTTACATAACATAACTTCAAGCCAGTTTTTTTTTAAAGGGCTCGGGCAGTACTTCCTTCAGTGGGTGCCAGCATGTCACCCACGGTGAAGCGAAGAGGAACCCGAGGAGGGCCGCTCGTCAGGACTTTTGCCGATTAAGCCAACGACTCAGTGGCCAACAAGTAGTTTGTGGTGCCGCTTGGTAACAGAGGCGACATCGTAACTGAGGCGGGCCGCGATGACGTATGGGGCATCACAGGGCCTCCCATACGATATCACGGCTGAGGGTTGGAGGCCGCGACGTAATAGGAGTGCCGGTATTGCGGTGCGCCACTCTCCCTGCCTTCCGCGGCCTTTACGGGATCGCCACCTTCTGTTGGTGGACGCGGATTGGCCGCAGGTGAGGTCCCTATACCGTGTTGCCGAAAAATGGTAGGTGGCCGGGCCACTGACCTGACCCGTCACAGGTAGATCAAGGGTGCCATTCACAGGGCCGTCTGTCTGGCAGCCATGTGCTGGTTTGGTTTCTGTGATATTCACAGCGTACAATATGTTCTGGGGCGCCGGTGATAAGGGGTAATACCCAGAGGAGGGTCCGGTGAACAGACAGCCGCAGCAGGTTCACGGACGAGTGCTAACACATGCCCGTGTTCCCGCCATAAGTGGCAAAGGAGGATACCGTGGAGTTTTAGCTGGTTGGAGTCCCACATAACTGCGCTATCTCTCCGTGGTAGCGCAGTATGCATGAGCATATTAATAATAACTAAAAAACAAGAAACGGCAGTGCTCCTAATTATACCAACACACATCTTGCCATTTATTTTAAAAGCCGTATTATTTTAGGTACTCACAATTTACCATACCCATTAATTTACCTTCCTGGTTGCCATGGTAACGCGTGAAAACATGATTATCTCTTAAAACGTTAATTATGGTGGTCTGTGGGGGAGCGATAATAATATTCTGAGGCTCTCGGATGTAGAAGATAATGATGACGAATTAGAGTTTTTAATGTTTATACTACGTTTACGTAAGGCAGTGGTAATTTTATGACCTAGAGCGTTTAATAAGACATTTTGCAATTTTATTTTTTTAGCTATGTATACGATTTTTCATATTAACAGTTTTATTTACTGCTAGCTTTTGCCTGCGGCTTCAATAGGTAATGATAATGATCATGTTTCTATAAGTGACATAATTTTGTTATTCAAATCTGCACTTCCAGAGAATAATTAACCATTTCATTATCAAAATCATTCGACACCACGGCTGGACATAGGCCTTCCCCAAGCGTCACCACACTTATCAGTCCTGTGCGTTTCGCATCCAACGGATTCCTTTAGCCTTGACCAGGTCTTTGCTCCACCTGGATGGAGGCCTTTTCCCATGTACAAACAAACAATTTTAGCTGCGTATAATATTAAACACTCCGTTTTTATTTTCAAATCTTGCGATTCTTTATAAAATATAAGACATCTTAGATATTTATCAATACATTTCCATTTATTAATAATACATATTTTTTACATTTTTAAACCACCAACCAAGTACAAAACAAAATAATTATTATGCTTAAAATTCCAAACATTTCAATAGCAATCTATAACTACCACGACACGTCCTATGACTAATCAAATAACCCGCCCTTAACTGTTCCTGGCGCAAAGGTGCCCATAACGCTTGCTGCATTGCCGCGTTGGATGGCAATGGCCTGCCTTTGAACCAAGATCGTGCCAGAGCGGGGTTCACCCGTTTTATCACGGAGCTTGTGCCCTATCTCGCTAATGAGCTTCTTGGCCTCAGTGCACCAACTGCCCATGGTCAAAACGGCAATGGGCACAAAATGGTTACGGTTTACCAACTGTGCGTACTTCACCCTCTTCCCCTCAACGGCATCTTCTGCCGCTGCTGACTGTGAGAGGACGGTGCGACCAAGGTAGCTGGCGGCTACAAACTTATACTTGTAAAAAATAAATAAAAGCATTAGTCATCTGATGTAAACTTTCATTCCAAGGACCACATTAATTTGTTTGTAAAAGGTGATCGCTGAAATCGTGTCAGTACGAGTGTTTGTTCAACTGGACCCACTCATCAGATCACAAAAAATCTTGACTGATAGAGTGCTGACTGAGGATCATAGGCTACTTTTATATCCTAGAATGGACCCTCTTTTTCGAACTTAAGATTCCCACTGTGAGAGGAAATGGGCCATAATCCACCCAGCGGGCCCAGTGTGTGTAACATGTCTTCGAATTTGGTTACTTGGGTACAAAACATTTTATTTGAATATTTCAAGCCGCTGCGCTGGCAAAAATTTTACGATAGAGAAGCTTCAAACAACTTTCTTACATCTCAAACTAAACCATACAAATATACTCTCTTAACCATTTATGAATTCGAACAGTTCTGGACTAAGCAGGCATCCGCTGAAATGCGAAAAGCACAGGACCGGTCAACGTGACTATCGGAGGAGGCCTATATCGGGCAGTGAACATCTTTCGGCTGTAATAATAATGATGCGGTGAAATTGGAAATCCGGCACGTCTTCAACCACTGCACCTCCCATAAATATTTCTGCTGCATCATGCCCCCAAAGTCCTCAAACTAATTCGATTGTATTTGTTAAAGGGGCACGAACTTTCCGGACGTTATATTACTCCCGACCATTAAATATTAATAAGCGTCCATAGTTCAAAGGCGTGTTACAAACCCCTGATGGAAAAGTCAAACTGGGTTGAGTTACTTTGGTTCAGAGCAAACTTGAGAGGTTTATTTACAGGGTTGAAATGTTTTTAACGTGATTTTAACCCTCTTTGTTTTTCATGTCATTGATTTAAATCGTGAGTAGCTGGTGCCCAATAAGATTACATTCTTTATACTACACCTGCTCGGAAAGTACCTTGATACTTTATCAAATTTACGGTAGAAAGTACGTCATTGCATATCGAACAAATATGCGGCGAGAAAACGCATCTGAGCGGGAGAGAAAAGTGTATGAAAATCCATTTCTTACGTGGTTTTTCTTTTTTAATTTTGGGTAAGACTATGCGCTGGTAACCTAAAAATCAAAAGCCAAAAAGTTTTTACAGTGAGTTTTTATCTCCAAGTTCGCAAAATGACACTGGCCACTAGCTGTGTGTTGGATGGTGTCAAACAATTTGAAAAAAGAACATGTGAAAATTGCAGACGCCATTGGCGCCATTTTCAATTTGTGTGTTGTTTGAGGATTCAGTTTTCGTAGAAAAGTAAAGTTTTTTATTTTCCTCGTAGGTGTAGTATAAAGCACTATGTATCACTCGAGAGAAAGTGCGATTCCCGTTCTCGGGTGTTTTAAAGCCCTCGCCTACGGCTCGGGCTTCAAACGACACCCTCGACGGTAATCGGTCACTTTCTCCTCTCGGTGAACAATGTACAATTTTTTTACAACGTCAGTAACTAACTTTTGCGAGCAGACTGCGTGTAAGTCGAAAAACATTCCACAGAAACATACTTGTAGGATTAAAAGTAATGGCACTAAATCCAGGCAGGCAAAAGTATCTCATGACAAAATCAGTTCAGTCGTTACCAAAAATGAATACCAAAGCCTTCATAATAAAATTAATGTACTTATTTATTGCAGTTCAGTGCAGTGGTGGCTCAGTGGTATCGGCTGCGACTTATAAGTTGTAGGTCGTGAGTTCAAACCCAGGTAGGTGCTTTACTTTGTGTAAATTATTTCACCACCACTGCTCTCAAAACGGTGAAGGTGTTTTCCTTCCGTGGGGAAACTGGCATGTCCTAGAAACAACAATTCGAATACATGTGACATCCACCAACCTACATTGGGCCCGCGTGGTAGATTACGGCCTATTCACAGAGAGAAGGCCTGTTTCTCAGCAGTGGGAACATTAAAAAGGCTGATGATGATAACTTAATTAGTAATTTCAGTACAACTTATTTTAAAATTTATTTTACCATTGATAAACTTTACAGACTTGAAACAACCATTCTAGAGGTAAGTACTTGCCTTTTATTCGCAGTTATTAGATATTAAAATATTCATCAAATTAGTAGCCTCAGAACTTTCTAGATTCAAAAACCGAAACTTTATATCGAATCTTGGAACCAAAACAACTTCTGATTCACGTAGATTACTGGCCTAATAGCTAACTTTGTTTCGCCAAATAGAGCCAGAATTATTATAATACTGATACTGATATAACAAACTAAGTAGAAACAGAAGGTTATCTCCATACATTCCGCTAAACAGGTTCGCGTATCCATAGACGCATATATACGGCAATACTAAACAAATGACAGCGTTTCTCTGTGAGCCGTACATTATAATTAATAATTAAACCTTTTATTTCCTTAAAATATATAAAGTTTCCTAACATTAGGTTCACAAATTTGCATATTTTTAGGGTTCCGTACCCACAGGCTAAAAACGGGACCCTATTTCCAAGACTCGACTCCTCTTCCACTGTACGTCTGTCTATCACCAGGCGATGAAACGAGATAGCAAGAAATTTAAAATGTTCACAGAAGATGTATCTCTGTTGCCGCTATAACAACAAATACTAAAAACAGAATAAAATAAATATTTAAGTGAGTAGTTCAACAAATTTGATTTTATTGCCTTTTTTTTGCGATAGTGGTAGCGGAACACTTCGTGCGCGAGTCCGACTCGGTCTCGGACTTGGTGGGTATAGGCCTCTTCCGACAAATTCCAGGTTTTTCTTGTCTTCGCTATCTGTCTCCAGTCTTCTCCAGCATTTTTTTTATTTCATTTAACTATCCAGCGTTTTCCAGGGCGTCCTCCGGTTATCTTGCCTCTTGGGAAGCCGTACATTAGCTGTTTGTATGTACCCGATCTTTGGGCTGCTATTTGAAGATTTTTGTCGTGGTAGTTAGTAGCTAGAAAAACTGACACCAGTCTTGCGATATCACTTGGCTCATTGTTTCTCAGTTAGGACCTATTACTATTAATGGTAATTATTTATGTGTGGTGCTATGCAACTGGGCTTTTCCCATTTGTAAACGACCCTTTGTTTCTATTGGCTTTGTTTGTTTATTTATTATTTATTTATTTATTTAAACTTCATGTACAATGGTGATACATAGGCGGACTTAATGCAGCAAGGCATTCTCTACCAGTCAACCTTTGGGTTAAAAAGAACACAACAGTGGTAGGAGTACAAAATAAAAATAAAAAATGAACAATTATTAAAATTGGTTATTAAACTATACTTACTGCTTGATATTGAGATACGTGGAAATTATGTTTTTTGTTCCTAATCCTCTGTTATTATTTTCTGATTAATTTCGTTGCGATATCCAAAACAGTTATATTTATTCGCCGGGACTTCATCGAGCTTCATTGCCTCGGCGCTTTTCTGGTATCGCCACTGTTGATTCTGGCTTTTTGGAGTTCAGGAGCTTTAAGCAGTGGTTTGGGAATAGTGCGGTGTGTTCGTTTCTCTGTTACTGGGTTTTGGAAGTCAAATATGCAGTTTCTGTATGTAAAATACCGGCAATCAATGCATTTGGTTAGATTAAAAGCTGTCCCCAATAGCGCGCATCTCTTACCACCCGATGAGATGACGATCAACCGTGATCTTATTAAAAAAAAAGTTTAAGAAAGGCTTGGCAGATCATGTTAGTACTAGACCTTCTGCGCTTATCCATTTTGGTCTGCTACTGATATTCCCTGGGTTCCCAGGTAAAACTTATCGGATTATGAAAATTTTCCAATGATTGTTGTTCGGCGAAGCGAGATGCGATTTCACACTGACCGACTTCCAACTGGCAAAGATTCCAGAACTTTCCCGTTTGAATGACCCACGTTTTGGTCGGGATATCATTACAATGTCACAGCGGGTGGTCAAACTTATTGGGTTGGGGACCGCAAATCACACCGTTATGAGGATAAAGTACGGGATGACAGCATGCAGAATTTGATTTTATATTATCTCATGCTGTAGGAGTATGATTTCGTTTGGATAATATTTATTTTACAATTTATATTTATGTCGTAGGGTTATTTGATAATCCAAATTTTCGCGAAAACCCTAACCCTCTTACTAATAAACGCGGAATAAAGTTATACCAGGTATAACTAAGGTATACCCATACATTTTTATAGGTTTATAACTGGTATAACTTTATTCTGCGTTTATTTGTAAGTGGGTAAGGATATTGCAAAAACATGTCTGATTAGGCAAAGGTGAAAACATTTCTCAATCTTACTCGTAAAAGATAGGGTTTTTACAAAAACACGTGTCTCTCTAGTAACATTGACTACCCTTAACTCTGATTTGCTAGAGTTTTGCTTACTGACCAAATCTTATTCTGATTGGTGCCTGGTTTTACCCAGTGAGCTTTGAAGTATGATATCATAGAGTTATCAAGAATTACAAATAATAAAATGGATTTTTTGGAACTTATCTTTTTATTGAACATTTTAGTTACCTAATCTACAAATTATAGGACCCTTTAGTAGGTATGTAAATATCTCGTAATTTTTACTTCAAGATCACACCTCTGTAGAACTATTCGCACTATTTTTCAAGCCCAACCACACTTTGACCCCATTTAGAACAAAATACTGCTGGGTCGCTCTCAAAAACAAAAACAAACAAAACAACGTGCGTGAGTGATTGTCATTAAAAATGTCAATCACATATTTTTGTAAAAACCCTATCTTTTTCATCCCTTTTTTATCCATGTTTTCGTAATATCACTAGGATTTCGAGAAAATTCGAATAATCAAATCATCCTACGACATATACACACAGTAGGTATAACAAAGATATCATTGTTTGTTATCATTGCGGTCTTATCATGTCAATCGAGTACATAGGCGCTTATTCTTAAGATTTACTACCAGCAGACTAAAATGAAAGAAATGAAGACAATGCTGAGTAAAAACAGAAAGATATTTAAGAAAAAGAAGAAGTGAACGTGATAAATTAAGATAGAAGATAGTAATAAAAATATAGGTAACTAACACTTATAATGTAAAGATGGTATACCTATATTTTTTTAAATTTGATTATTAGGTTTATTTGTTTTGGTTAGTCCATAATTAATTCATCGGTACCAATCTAATGAAGGATTAAGTCGGTCTGTCTGTCTGCTAATCTCGGCTAAACTTCCAGCCCAATTCGGTAAACTTTGCCGAAGAGCTAACTTTATTCCCGAAACAGAATATAACTTGTCATCTTACAACAAGGGTTCAATAATTAAAGATGAATTGATTTTGATAAATTATTTTAGCATTAAGGCTATTCTTTTCCAATTTTCTTTGTGATCCAATATATTCCATAGTATCTACTATTAATGCGAAATGCTGTCTGACCATTATTTAGATGAAATTTGGTATTGAAATAATTCGAGACTTTGAGAAAGGCATAGGTTAGTTTTTAGCCCGGCAATCCTCCTGCAAGGGTGGAAAGGGGTGGCAGTTTGTATGGGTAACCAATAATTTCTCAAGTAAAGCCGCCCACACACCTACAATATTATTGCGCAACATGATTATTAAAATAGTATGGATTAATGAAAGCTCGGTGAAAAAAATAGGACATTCGAAGTAATTACGCAGATGAAGTCAGGGAAAAGCTAGTGAAATCATCATCTGCCTTTTCCCAACTATGTTGGGGTCGGCTTCCAGTCTTACCGGATTCAGCTGAGTACCAGTGTTTTACATGGAGCGACTGCCTATCTGACCTCCACAACCCAGTAACTGGGTAATACGGTACCCCTTGGCTAGACTGGTGTCAGATCTCAAGCTTCTGAATACTCGTAACGACTTTCAAAGATCTCCAAATGACATCCGGGACAAACGGCTTAACGTGCTTTTCCGAGGCACGGAGGAAACTCGGTACGTTGCAATGATCACCCATCCACGGACCGACCTCGTCAAGCGTTGTTTAACGTTGAAGATCGATCCGTGCGGCTGTTATTATTTAGCCACGAGCTCATCTAAAGCTAGTGACAAATAAATAAAAAAGAAAGATAATAAAATCAAAAACCCGAAAGCCTAAGAAGCGAACTAAAATATGCAAACTAGAAGAAAATCATGTGGTGTAGTCGGAGGATACATATTCACGAGCTGGCTTACCAAAACCATTTACATATCCTCCGACTGCTTACCATGATTTTCTTCTTGTTTACATCTCTTTAGTTCGTTTCTAAGGCAGTCGGGTTTTTTGATTTCATTGTATATTTTTTTTACATCTTTTTTTTTCAGGTTTCTCCAATCATATAATGGATACGGTGACGCTTCTGGGAGGCCAATGTCCAGAAGTGGACGTCTTTCGGCTGATATGATGATAACTAAAAACTAACAAAACACTCGATGGCTAGGGTCGAAAAGAAAATTGGAATCCCCCACAATATGGCGCCCAAAATACGCCGTTTTTTAGCCCCTATTTAGGACACATGGGTTTTTAAAACGAATATTATGATGCATTAACTGTCGAAATCCATCCAGCCGTTTGGAAGATATAGGTCATAAAATTTACAAACATACAAGACACGCGCGAAAAACATAATCCTTTCTTGGCAGTCGGGTAAAAAGTAAACGGTTATGAAAGGGTTTGTAAAATGCTAACGGTGTAAAGACGTAATGTTTGAAAAGGTTTCCTTATAAATCTTACTTACCCAGTGACCCACATGAATAAATTGAATGTTACAGTTTTACCGCTGTTTGTATGCCACATTATTGTTCCGACTTACTTACAAAATGCTGGCTTATAAACTCAATGGGATATAATAATATTTAGGCTTATAAGCAAACATTTGTATTATTTTCCTATTTCGAGGATATTTTTTTATGAACGTTAGGTTCACGTATGGTCGCCATCTCACCTGATTGTAAGCAATTTTGTGGTCTAAGATGGAGCAATCTTGCCTTGGTGTAACCTATTCACTCTTTACTTGAAGGTTAGGAAGCCATCAGGAAACAGAGTCAGGCAGGGAATTCCACGCTTTAGCTGTAGGCGCAATGAAAGTATTGCCGAGATGATATCAAATCAACCTATCATCACGAAGTAGGTACTAGACGATCAAAATAAACACTGTAAACAATGTAAATGATTAAAATCACTTTTTATTAGAGTAAAAAAAACAAATTCTACATATACGCCAAATGGTGCTACGCAGATGCTACGCATGGCTACGCCGTAGCTGCGAAGCGTGCTCGTAGCAAACTATGCAAACCGTGAGAATGCTTACCGTCGAACGCTTAAATGTAATAAAAATCATGCATTGTTTCACATGCAAAAACCATGAAGGGTTGGGTAATAGTATATATTACTATGTAAATACATCAGATATTTCTTCTCTTATTTCACATTCACTGTATTTCACTGCCAAAGTGGGTAATTTATTAGTGGTATGAAAAACACGGGAAAACGATCCAGTTGGGTAGGGCCAACTTCGAGAAAGAGGTCAACCTCCAAATCCAACTCAGCTGGGCAACGTTCGGGAAGTGGCGCGGTATCTTCTCGTCCAACTTACTACAGTGTCTCGGAGTATCTTTGCGTTATCGAATCAGAAATGTGGAGATCCGCAAGAGAATCAGGGTTACCGAGATAGCCCGAAGAATTGTAAAACTTAAGTGGCAGCGGGCAGGGCACATTGCTCGCAGAACGGATGGCCGATGGGGCAGAACAGTTCTGGATTGGCCACCGCGAACCAGAAGACTTTGCGTTGAAAAGCCTCCCACCAGGTGGACCGATGACCTGGTGAAGGTTGCGGGGATCCGCTGGATGCGGGACGCATGGGGCCGGTCAATGTGATGACGCTTGGGGGAGCCCTATGTCCAGCAGTGGACGTCTTTCGGCTGATATGATGATGATGAGGGAAAACACTACTACGCCTTGCCTGACTTTAAAGCACGGGTGAACAAGCATCTTCTGTGATAAGTCCACCATAGACGTTATCTATCACAGGCACAAATCCGAATTCTAATTACTCCATAAGTATTTTACAGCGGTATCTTTAACAGAAAGTTGCATCACGTACATATAACTACTGACACTCTTAAGTTAAGTGAACACTAGTAATTTCAAAGCAGAGTAAGTTTAATTAGTGAGCATAGAACAAACAAGCTTAACTAAGTTAAAGGAAGCAGGATAATCATACGAGTAGGTTATGAAGACATGCAAATTAAATTTACTTGATAGTGGCACAGGGTCTCAGCGCTAACAAAGAAAATGTGGTTTAAATGAATGTCACTAGATGGCGCGGTATGCATTGATTTGTTATTGAATGTTGTGTAAAATTAATATTTTCTTGAATTGATCATACAAATTGTATGTTCTTGTTTTATTAACTCTCCTAAGCACAAAATTAAAGAATATTGAGATCTTAATTCACATTTCAAAAATTATTCGAATGAAACATTTAAAAATGATTTCAATAGATGTGCCATCGTTTTAAATTTCTGAGGCATGCCCCTCGATTTTTTTCATTTGTGTTGTAACACATTTTGGTACAACGAAATTGTAAAAACGTGCAAAAAATACTATAAAACAAATTGTATTTAAAGAAAATATAGTCACGAACCGAGAAAATCCTTTTACTTGCAAGTCGCTGGTAACATCATCTAAAGTCGTGAAACGGAACCGAATGCGAACGAACTATATAAGTACTTCATTCACATTCGGTTAAATAATCAGCATACTCAGACGAAAAACGCTAGTTACGTCGGCACGGTTTGTATGGGATGAGGAATCAGTACACACAATTTTCACAATTTTCTAACTTTTTTATCGCTACACACCTGTTATATTTTTAAATAGCCTGTACTGTTCTACTACAGAGCAAACTTCCTTTCTGCTAGAAGTTTGCCAGAAGTAACCTAATTTCTCTTAACTTAAAGACGCACCTTCCTTTTATACATAGAAATTATCGTTTTTAAATATGTAAGTACGTTACCTATGGTATTGCAGGCGTCCACAATGTTGGTAAAAAGCAGGTGGACCTGTCTGCTATGTCTCGTAACACAAAAAAATAACAAATGGAAATTATTTTCACCATAACTGCCCATTAATTCTTTGAGATTGAATCGCACGTTTTATCTTCAATTCACAATGAATTTTCAGAGTGCCCACACACCCGCAATAGATTTTTGCGACACACAAAATTTAAATTTACATTATTATAGCTACTTTAATTACCTAGTGTACGACAATGGGTGTAGAAATTGCGTAATTACGAAACAGAATAGGAACGTCAAACCAGTGGTTTGGCAGATATGGGCTCGTATTGTGTTTGCCAAATATTGTGGTGTCTTTCATGTGATATAATTGCATGGACTTAATATTATAACATCCTATGTATGTGACGATATGTAGTAACTACCACAATGTGTATAAGCGGCGGCGCGATATACTTTATATTTTGTGGAACTACCAAGCCTTTGTGTTACAGCTTTGATGTAGAAAGGGTCCGTTGCTCTTGTTTTTTCTGCTGTTAGATCGGCAAAACAAATAAGAGAATAATAATAATAGATTATATATTATTTTTGTAGTAAACTCAGCGATCATTGTAACGATAGTTGTGTAAGCCAATGCCTTAATAGCCACGAACCTCGACCAACACCTTAGGCGGCTGCATCAGGGGCAAATTTTTCGGGTTAAAATACCGCTATGTTTATTTTTACCTCGAGATAAGCCTGAAAAGTGTTACGATCGCGGATATCGTAGAGAGACAGTCATTTTAATAAATTCAGTAAAGAACACGGATCTTTTTTATTTACACAAGTGAATAATATTTTGTGCCAGCTTCTTCTTTTTGAGTCGATAAAACTCTTTAAATATTTTGGGCGTAATAGGTAGCTACGTTAATTGTAGCAGCCATTAGCCATTGATACTGTAATGAACAGCAGTGGTACCCCAGTGGTAGCGGCCGCGTCTTATAAGTTGTCGTGGGTTCGAACCCAGGCAGGCGCTTTACTTTTTGTATATTATTTCATCACCACTGCTCTCAAAACGGTAAAGAAAAACATCGTGAGGAAACCGGCATGTCCTATAACCAAAAATTCGAAGATATGACGTGACATCCATCAACCCGCACTGGGCCCACGTGGTGGATTACGGCCCATTGCCTCTCACAGAGAGAAGGCCTGTGTCCCAGCAGTGGGAACATTGAAAGGCTGATGATGATGATGACTGTATCGCGTTGAGTGCGGTGACTCTGTGCAGGAAATGACATACAAATGCTAGAGTGCCCCAAATACCCATACACCTGCACTTTAGGGGAGTTAATGAACAACATATAAATTTAGTTTTAACCGGGCTCCTTGCACCAAAAAGCATAAATTTAGTTTTAACCGGGTTAAGTAATAGGTAGTTTTGTTTCGACCAGTCCACAATCCTGTCCAGATCTTCGTTTAATAATTTTACTGCGATCACGTAGTCTACTGGTTTAAAAGAAATGTATAATTGAATATCATCAGCATAAATATGAAATTTAGAATTTAATTAAACATTCATAATATCTGCACTATACAAAATAAACAAAGGCGGACCCAATATAGATCCCTGTGGAACACTCTTTACCACTGGAGTCATATTAGACAGAATACTAGATCCATTGGCATCTCGAATTTCAACCAGATGTCTACGATTACTCAAATAACTGCTGAACCATGCAACCGTAGGTCCGTCAAAATCGTAATACGTCATTTTAGAGAGCAAAAGAGACAAATTAATAGCATCAAATGCTCGGGAGAAGTCCAGTAGAACCAACAGGGTACAACATCCCTCATCTTGAGCCGCTAATATTTTGTCCGTAAAATCTAACAGTGCCGTTGCTGTGCTACGGCCCTGGCCTACGGAGTACGGACAAGTGAAAGTAACTAAATCTTGTAATGTAATAAATACTGTTTTACTCATCGTTCTGTCTTACTAATTCTTAAAGATCAAAGTTAAATTGAAAACTCCATCCAGTAAAGAAGACTAGCGGAAAAAGACAAATAAGTGTATTTTGATATCGTCATAGCCTAGATAGGTGCCTACCTGGGATAAAACTGCGACGTTAATTTACTTAGAAGCTTTAAAAGATTCATTCTACAAGCGAACTTACAGCTACTTACAGATTCCCTGGAAAATCAAATAAATATCCGACGATGAATCGTACTCGCCTCGTTTTAAATAAACATTGCCCCAGGTGACTTTCAACGGCGTGGCGGCGTCAGGATGCTTTCCGATGAGAAAAATCTGTGTTTTTTTTTTGCTTTAAACATAGCTTTGTTGTGTCTAGTTATTGTGTATAGCTGCCTCATTTTTCAATAAAACTCGACACTGTAAATAAAAAGAAATCTCTGTTACGCCGTAGCAAATTCTGAGATTGGATGTTCTGGTGTAATTTCAATTAGGTCGCTATTTTCTTTTCTCGGAACTTTGAAATTTTATTACCTTCTATTCAAAAAGGTTGATCAGGAAATGACCTTCAAAGGTAATTGTAATTCAATATTATCATTAGTAGGCGTCACGGGTCCACTGTTGGAAATAAGCTTCTCCCATGCCTCGCCACATCGATTAGACATGTGATTATCGCGTCCAGCGTACTCCCGTGGCCCTCACCAGGTCATCGGTCGACCTGGTAGGACGTTTTCAAACTATAATTAATATATTCATCATTCATCATTATATATCGGTAACCTTGGTTCTCTTGCGGATGTCTTCATTTCTGATTCGATCACGCAATGAAACTCCGAGCATAGCCATCTCCATTGCCCTTTGGGTGACTTTAAGCTTTCTGATGAGGCATATTGTGAGCGACCACGTCAATAAATATATTACTATTACTAAACCTATTATTTATTTACCACCAAAAGCCATGTTTAAGTACTTAAGTGGCAGTGGGCAGGGCACATTGCTCGCAGAACGGATGGCCGATGGGCAGAAAGGTTCTGGAGTGGTGATCGCGAACCGGCAGACGTTGCGTTGGAAGGCTTCCCACCAGGTGGACCGATGACCTGGTGAAGATTGAGGGGATCCGCTGGATGCGAGACCCACTGGACTGAGTAATGTGGTAACGCTTGGGGGAGCCCTATGTCCAGCAATGGACGGCTTACACAAGCTGATATGATGATGTTGATGATAAGCCATGCTTACTTTGTGTGCATTTATTTAATACCCATCGCTAATGTTGGCACAAACCCATGAAAGCTGTGCGAAGCACACTGACGTACTTTTTCTGAATCCCGACAGTCAGGATTACTATTCAGTAGAATTTTCGCTTTAAACGCAGCCGCACAGGCTGGGCAACAGCGCGGATTAAACGGTTTATAGACAAATCGACATAGGTACTGAATGATAAAAAATTGAGCTGTCTGGTTGCAGAGATGTGTGTATAAGATAGAATAAAAGGACTTTGACAAAATGCCATTTTAGCAGCGAATGAACTTTTTAAATTAAACTGCCTAGCCTTTTCCCAACTATATTGGGGTCGGCTGCCGATCTTACCGGATTCAGCTGAGTACCAGTGTTTTACATGGAGCGACTGCCTATCTGTCCTTCACAACCCAGTAACTGGGTAACACGGTACTCCTTGGCAAGCTTCTGACTACCCATAACGACTGTCAAAGATCTTCAAATGACAGCCTGGACCAACGGCTTAACGTGCTTTCCAAGGCATGGAGGAAACTCGGTATGTTGAAATGGTCACCCATCTACGGACCGACCTCGTCAAGCGTTGCTTAACCTCGATGATCGACCAGTGCGGCTGTTATTATTTAGCCACGAGCTGTAGTAGTAGGAACAAAAAACATAATTTCTACTTACCTTCATATCAAGCAGGAGACAGAACAAATAAGGACAATAGGCACAAAGGGTCTCCTAGCAACTGGACTTTTTAACAATAATGAATTGTTGAAAAGTCCAAAATATAAGGAATACAAACAAGCGCTTACTAGTATTATTTCAGGTGATCAACCTCATATATTTTGAACTGTTGGCTATCTTTATCGCTGATAGTATTTCAACAACCTAGTCTTCCTTTCTAGTTTGAACGAGAAGACACAGTTCTTGTTAAGTTCTAAGGTCATAGAAATAACTTTATTAAGGTAATTATCATCGACGTGAAGTTTGTTGTTATCACTTTCATTTCAGGCACAAGGTTCAAAATTGAGGCTATTCTGTTAACATTAATATTTATGTAGCCTCCATTAATTTCCCTAACTAAAAAATACCCAGCCTTTCCCATCAGCTTTCTCATTAACCCAAATGTTCTGCTACATTTGGCCAATGTTTTCTTATTTCGATAAAAAAGATTCGAACGAGAGTAGGAAAAATTGGAACAAGAATTACTACCATGTTTTCGCACTGGCAACACCAACTTTTTTAATAAAGCGCCATTATGCGAGTTTGGTATCACTTTCGATACCATATCAGACCGCTCTCGTACTTTTGTAACTTTTTCGTTTTTTCGACGAAAATACTCAACGATTTAGTTTTGGTTGACTGTTTTTTTGTCAGATCGTGTGTTTTGATAAGGATTTTAATTAAGTAGAAGGCTCGATACTGAATTTTCGTTATTCTTTTATACCTTTGCTTAAAAACTGAGGGAATCAAACCACAACTTGATTGGCTTTTCCAGATTATTTCAGACTCAACATTCCTCGCTCTATTTAGGTATAAGCATATACTGTACAAAAATTGCAGCGTTGGTAGGCCTCCCACGAGTTGGTAAAGGGTCGCAGGAGCGGTGGATGTGAGGAGCATAGGATCAGTGTTTCGACTGCAATGATGATAATGAAACATGTATCCAGACTAATATTATAAATTCGAAAGTAACTCTGTCTGTCTGTTACCTTTTAACGCCTAAACCACTGAACAGATTTCAATAAAAGGCAAGGAGATAGATGACATCCTGGAGAAGGACATAAGACACAATTTTCCAAAAAAAGGTAGGGTAGAGTAGGTAATGTAGGGTAGGGTAGTCAGGGTAGAATAGGGTAGGTAGGTAGGTAGGTAGCAAAACGACAGAAGCAAAGCCGCGGGGGTTAGCTAGTTTATTATAATGCACCATGTGAAATTATAATAAAACTGGTGAAATCTTAAATAAGCTTACACTACTGTTTCTCCCTTCGGGGAATAAAGGCGTGGTATTGATGTTTTGATAATTCTACTACCTTTTTTTTTTCCTCCATCTTACTTCTTCTTAGCGTGCCGACGGCAAAAAATAGTCTCTAAATATTATGTTTGGCCCAAAATTGTGCCACGGCAATACCAGCCGGTGATACCGCTTAAGGTCTTCATATGCATAGGTCTTCTTCTTCTTTTTCTATCTTACGAAAATGTGCATATAGAACGACGAACCGTAGTATGGGCCCGTGTTTGATTAATAACACCACACTTGAATGAACTCCCCAACACCCGACACCTTCCCAACTCTTGTTTTTTAAATCCCTCATTATTCTCTTTTTACTGAAATTTCGCATTCAAAAATGAAAGTTTTTTTGCGCAATAGCGAAAATCATTTTCGGGCATTCAAAAAGTGTTGATGTGAATGGTTTTCTCCTTTCAAAGTGAGAATGGAAAAGTAAATTTGTCATTTAATGGAAACATTTATAAAAAAAAAGAGCCATTAAATTGGCAATTGTCCTTACTATAATAAATGCAATTGCCAATTATTTCAATTCTTGCACCACATCGAAATCAAGAAGATATTTGCTTTAGGCAAGTTTTTAATTTGTCGTCGTGTTCCCGGCCCATATGGTGACACTTTGGGGGAGTCTTAAGTTGAAGAAATAATGATGATGGTAATATTCAGAAGGTAATGACGACAATGGAATACATTAACTTTCTCTCTATAGTGATTTCAGGATTGCTTGTGAAATCAACATCACGTTCTTTTTACCCAACCTTAATTTTATAAAAACACGATTTCTCTAAAAAACTTAAACAGTCTAGCTTACAGGATGTTACGTGACCTGAAAGTAAATTTAACTTGTACAGAGTGTTATAAAACGTTTTCAAAGTTTCTAACTCCGAGGTCACATTAATGATAACATAAATACTTTTGGGCAGTGCCTGAAGTTGTTCCACTGAACATAATAATTACATCACATTGAGATAATAAAGTAGAAAAGAACACCATTCTATTGTTAAGACTAGTAACGATAAGAACAGTAGAACAAGAATGGACGTATTCCACATTGGGCATCCGTTTTAACGACACCTGAGTTAATGGCGGTAAAAACTAATGGACTATCAGGTCAGAATCTAAAATATCCCGGTACTTGATGACTTTATACATCTCATGATTCCAGCCTCGTTAATACTTCCTCATGATTATAATCTTTTTATGGTTATGGTTCCAGCGCCGCAAATACTAAGACTTATTCATGATTCTGGCCTGCTGTGAGTTTTAGTATAAATGCTTTTAATGTTCAACATCTAACTTAAAAAGCAAAATTAACTCTCTACAGATTTTAATCAAATTTTTGATTTCAACGTCCTAAAAAAAACAACGTCCCAACACTAGTACCTACTGATCCACAGGTGCTAAATGTGGAATATTTTTTATTTTTTTTGCACATGTCAAAAATATCGATAGATGTGGAATATCTTAGATGCCATTCACTCAGGTGCCGTTACAGGGGTGCCCAATGTGGAATACGCCCAAGAAAGTACAATCAGAAAATGAAAAACAGTTTTAAGCGCAAGAAAACAATTTAATTTTATACAGTTGCTTTTCTGCAATAATTAATTGTTTTGAAGTGCGATTAATTTATTCTTTGTTTTGTTCGTCGACTTTTAAGAGTATTACTGTCGTTTACTGTTTACCGCATAATGCAAAAAAATTAAAGGTAACAAGGCTTCTCTTGACTTCGTTCGGCATTCAAAGTTTTTTTTGTTTCCTATAGAATAGAATATACAAAATATAATTACTGGAAAGAAAAGAAGAAAACCTTTTGATCGCTTAGACAGTTTTCATTTCATTTATCTACTTGTAACTAATTATGTTTAAATAAAATGGGTCCAATAATAGTAATTTTGATAGCAGCATCAGTAGTGTAAAAAAATACAAAACACAAAACTTGTGCTAGTATTGAACGGATTTCTCGTAGGTTTCAACACCAATAAAGATCCTGTAATAACGATACAATGGAGCTTATCACTAATTTACAATCGAGACACATAAATTGTCGAGAAGACATTTTGAAATGAATTATGGAAGACTATAATTGCACTCAAAGTAGTCTTGCGAAGAAAAGTGTTAGGTTGATTTACAGTGCAACAATGTTTCAATAGACTGACTTAGAAGTAAATGCAATGAAAAATAATCAAATGGTTATGACAACCTTGTACGTGAGGGATATCAAATTTTTATTTCGTGTATTTCTTTATAAAAAACTACTAGCTATTGCCACGGCTTTGCTCCGTGTATCTAGAAAATCACAGGAACTGTGCATTTTTCGGTATAAAAGTGACCTATGACACTCAGCTTTTATATATATATATGTATTTGTACTTCAAGAGATCACCTCCAACTAACCACTTTACCTCTTTATTATATCAGCTGAGCTTCTCAATTCTCAATGATTTCTTCGAATAGAATTGAATGTAGGATGCATTAATGTTTTCTTGTTTCATATTTTTCTACGCGGTAATGCCTGAAGCTCGTTTTATCTGACTTTATTCTTCAATGTTCATACAAACAGTTTAGTCCTCTTTCTAGTTTGTTCAGGAACAAACTCATTGACCATTTCAACAAGAGTTGGTATTACTTGAGAACTAAGACTTGGTAAATTAGCTTTCGTGTAGCGAAAGATATTGTCTACGAATTTAGTTGTGATACTTACTTTCTTAAAGTTCTGTGTTCGTTGGTGTTCTGAAAGAAATATAAGAATCAGGGAGTAGGCGTTGATTATGTTGTTAGTAGGAAGTTTTAGTTCTTTGCAATATAAAATTATTACTACATAGAAATTATTCTATAACAAGCTGTCCCGGCGAACTTCATACCACCTCAAACAAATGTGTGGGAAAATGGTGTAACTAACCCGACTTTGTTTTAAATTTCAGAATAATCGACAACACCATCTATTGTCATTACCTGAACGCTATTTTCATTTTAGTCCGTGTTTTGTTTCTGTTATGTATGAGAGATGGCGCTGTGTTCGCAAAACGTATAGGAAAATGAAATGCCTTCATAATTTTGTGTTTCGTTAAAATTGCCGATATTTCAATAGTTATTCTGTTATTTGGGCCGGCGATAAATCCAACAAATCAAAGATCACGAAAATACATCCAGCCGTTCTCAAGTTATAAATGGTTTAACTAAAACGGCTTTGTTTAAAAACAAAAAGATTAATGCAACTTCCTCAGGCGGTAGACAATGTAACTTTGTATCAGCGCTGAAATTTCACGTGCTCACCCTCAGTTTCCCAGCTCAAAATTATCGGAGAATTAATGTGACAAATTGTCAAACACGCGTTATATGCTATGATTGGGTCTTGAAAATTCATTCAACCAATCACAGCAGATAACGCGTGCTTGACAATTTGTCACATTAATTCTCCGATACTTTTAAGCTGGGAAACCGGGGGTCAATCCCGTACATTTTGACTTTTCGACAGCCGTTATCGTCTAAATACGCCCCATGTTTTTATCTTAACTCAAGACATAAATACATAATATAACAAAAATATAAAATTGTTAGTTTGTATTAAGTTATCTCTAGAAGTAATAATCAGATTGCGATAGTTTTTGAGTGAACCACACTCAGTTTATGTTGAAAAATGCGCGGTTCCGGTTTATTTTGGTAAAAGGGATAAGCCATGTGAGCAAGGAAAAATTTAAATCTTTTTAGTAAAGTTAGTGATAGACACAATTGTAATACCAGAAATAAAGATAAGTTAGATCAACCATCATATAGATTAGCTAAAGTACACACATCTTTCATGGGGTATTGTGTTAAATTCTATAACAAAATACCTTGTGAGATATTAAAGTTAAATAAAAGAAAATTTAAAACAATAGTTAAAAGCACACTTTGTAAACAAGCATATTACAAATTAGATGATTATATTCAAGATAAGAATGCTTGGAAACATGCTGGTCCTGCTCCATAGGCCTATCTTTGGTGTGGATAAAATCAAAATGGCTAATTTGTATTATATTTATAATTATAGTAACGCTTTATTTTTATTTTTTCTTCTCTTTTTGTTTAAAAAATTGACTCGCACACTGTTCTCTTGTTGTTTAATTAGGTAATGTACCTATGTTTGCAATATTTGTAAGTACGTGAGAACCATGTTCCTATTTATCAAGTAAAGGAATTTACCTGTTAGTGCTTGTAATTCTCTCATACCTATATGTAGTATAGAAGTGCTGGGTACATCGTCCTCACGTATATGAATTTATTAATGTATGTACAAATAAATGTATATACATTAATAAATTCTATTATATTATATATATATGTGTAATGTATGTATAAATATTGTATAAAACTCGTTTTTAAAAGAGTAAGTATGGAGTTTCCTGTGCGTTCTTCTCCATAACAAGCTACATTTCCGAATGCACGGTAGAATAATTTTTTATTAAATGTAAATTTTAACGTTCAAAAGTGCCGCATAATGGCCTACTTGAAATAAACACATTTGACTTTGACTTTGAGCTAAACCGCGGTATAAGCTAGTTTTCACCCAATCGATTAAGTTTTCCCTCAGAAGTATCTATACCCTATAATAAAATATAAATTAACAAAGTCTTGTATCACATTACCCATTTCTTAATTAACTCCATCAATTTACAAACTAACTCGTTTATAGAATAACCAGTGTACCTGACAGTACCAATTAAAAGTTCTAACACTCTGATAAACTTTAATTAATGTGTTGTCACTTTCACTACTATTCTTAAAGGTCAGTCTGGTCTTCTTTTTCACTCTTGTGTATCTATCATAAGTTAGAAGGAGAAGTCGTGCGGAGTGGTTAAGAGCAATAAATATGTCTTGAAAAATTAGGTTTGTTTATGCGAAATTGATATCAGTTCTGGTTGGAATTTTCGGAGCTCGAGATCTTTATTTGAGATTTAGTGAATTCCATCTTTGAATTTAATTTACGAACACAGGTGCCATTATTTTGAATTGTATTATATCATGGGGAATTATGTGTGTGTAAGGAATACAATCAAATGCTATCAATAATCTACAACCATTCTACAACAACATTTACTTTCACAGATTTCACTACGATACGAACGTAAGAAAGTATTAAGAAGATGTAAATAATTCTTTTGGTTTGAGAGAATAACCGAAAAAGTGTGAAAGTTCAAGATAGTTTCACGTATTGCATATCTATGTTTTTCTCTTTTTCTTTGATTATCAACTCTTCGAAGAGAGAACGCTGCAGAACGCACACGAATATGTAGACACAATATATCCACTCAATTTAAAAGAAAATAGAATGTATGGGTTTTACTGAATAACGCGGTCTAAAAATACAGACATTCCTACAAAAACATTTGAAGCCCTCAGTTTTCTTTTTAATCCCCACACAGTATCACGGACGCTTTTTTTATTTCTGCATAAGAGAATCTCTCTGGGTAATATTTAATGAACTAATATGCTCTGACATGTTCTTTTAATTTTCCTCTTCCCGCGGGTGTCATCAATGCATTGAGAAATAGAATATTTTTATAATCTCGATTTGTAAACTATCGACTTTTGAATTTTTAACAATACTCAAATCGAATAATTTGATGGACGATGTCGTCGTTCCGGTCAACATGAAAATTGGTAAGTCTTTCGGAAACCGTATGCCAATCTATTACTGTTTATCTGTTTGTCTGATTATGTTATCGTATTGCAGGAACCAAAACTCTTCAAGACTCATCCAGCTTCATTGTCTTGGCGCTGTTCTGCTTGTGATTCAGGCTCAGAAGTTGGAGTGGTTTAACATAGAGTGTCGGGCTTGTCGAAAAGAATAGGTAGGTATAAGCAGAACTTACATTTCTGGGTTGAACACTTTTGAAATAAAATTGGATATGCTCGAGTTTAACTACTATATCACCGGTAAGGCGATGATGAATTCGACAATGGTGCACGCTTGTTTGCAAGAATATCTGGAGAATCAGTAACCTAGTTCTTTAATAAATATAAACCCATGTATTAGCTTTCCAGACGAGAGTAAACGGAAAAGGCTGCCTACATATTTTTATTATGAACATTACTGAATACATAGCTATTAAGTACCTAGTCACACGGAAAAATTCAAAATATGACCTGTATTTTACGGACAACCTTTTCAGTATTAGGTACCTACTTTGAAATTACAGGGCGCGTAAAAACTCCTTTTTTATTAAAATAATCCTTGACAACCTTTCATACGTATATTTCTGCTGAAATTAATTACAGACTTTATGGTTTTAATACAAGCATAACATTGAAACCCGAAATAACCTTTATCCTAATTAAGCATACCTTCATTAAATTTTAGGAAAACAAAATGACACCTGCAAATAAGATTATCTAATGAAATGAAATAGACGGAACGGTAGGGTAAAGGGTAAGCTCACACTGAGACGCAACACGAGGTGACAATATGGGGTTTACCAATGATAAGCATAAAACATATTGGCAAAATTTACATTAGCATAACGAAATTCAGTATAGTGATCATTTCGCATAATATTATTAGGCATATACTATAATATAATACTTTTGGCATTATTATAGTGAAGTATAATTTTATAAAGCATAATGTTATAAACGCATAATGATATTTAATAATGTTCTTTGGGATAAAACCAATATGTACGTGGCTCAAGGATAGCCCAAGGGCCATCCCCGCCGCACCTTAACCTAATCCAATTGAGACCTAAACTTTTTCTTATTTTTTTTTCACCCCAGGGACCAAACCAGCACATGGGCGCCAGATGACCCCGTGGCACCCTTGACACCTCCTGTGACGGTTCAGAACAATGGTCCCACCGCCTACCACTTTTCGTTCGCAGGAGATAGAGCTAACGGGCAACGCTATACCGACACTCTTCCTCCCCTGCAGCCCGACGCGTCCGCTATCAGACGGTGGCGACCCAGGCCGCAGAAGACAAGGAGAGCGGCGCACCGCAATACTCCTCCCCGCCTCAACAATGCCTCCTAACTCCTTACCATCACATTAACACACGCATCAAAAATATCGGCATAAAAATTTATGAAACTCCAAATTATGCCAAAAAAAATTACACCAAAAGACAGTAATGCTAACCCCTTTGCATTATGCTAAAGTATTATTATGCTAATAAAAGCTATGCGAAAACATTTTACCGAGCAATATTATGCCTAAAAAATGTATGCCAAGAGGGGGATTCCCACAATATGGAACTCTCTTTAGGTATAAGGTACTTCACAAAAAGACACCTTTCAGTGAAAGAAATAAAACAAAATAATACACGACCACGGCGGCGTAGCGCTTTACCTTCCTCGCAGCGCAAAGCGAAGCAGCGTGACGTAGCGATGCGTTGCCATTGCTGCGTCTCGCGATTTTGAAAACTTCTCTCGGTGTTGCGATACGGTTCGCAGCGCAGCGGGCAGCAGGCATGACAGGCCTCCCAAATCATCGTCGTTTCACCTCGGTATGAGCTGACCATAAGGCCCATTTACGATGACTCGTCCAATTAGTGGCGGGAACGCACTTGGATAAAATTTGTTAGACGATTTTCACATCTCAGTTGTTTGAGCGCGTTCTCCATATTTATGAGCCACTAAATTTTACCAAACTGTAGGATGTGCAATACGAATTGCGATGTAACATTTTATAGACACTGAAAACGCAAAGGAACAGCATGTAAGGATCTGTAGATTTCCCCTTTGCAAGCACATTAATGATCTCCATGGAACCAAGACGAATAAACCATTACGTAACTTATGACCCATTTGAGACTAAGCTTTATAATACGATAAATTTATATACCTTGTCATACTCTTGCACTTATCCAAATTAAGGATCTCAAATCAAATCAAATTTTAGGGTCGACTTAACATGTTATATTCTTTCATAATATGACCAATACCAAACCACGGTAAAGATATCTATGCAGTATTGTGACTCGGCCCTGACCTTGAAATAAGTGCCTACAAGCGCGCTTCACCTAAACACGCGTTAGGGCCGCCCACCTCTACCTACTTGAATTCTTTCTAGTTTTGTGATTGTGAATATCTCAGATTATTTTATCTAAACTGAGGTAAATATTATATTTTTTTATTAAACTTATTTTAAATCTTACTAGGCATTTCATAATGATATTTTTTCCAATTAAATAATATATGTAAGTAGCTAAGTACATACGTAAGTAGATAGCCTAGCCTAGGCAACTACCTACTAGTTTTTTTTAAACCGAGCCTGTGCCGAGCGTAGGTAGGTGACTCGTGTGTGACTTTATCACTCTATCCACTTATTTATATTTATTAATCCAGGTATTTTACTCGGTGGAAAAAGCGAAATACCTCACTATTAAAAAATGAAACAAATTACGTATTATTAGGATAGGTATATTTTTTTATTGTCTTGCCTTACGGAAGTTACAGGTAATTAAAAAAATGTTATCTCTTGTTGCGTTATAGAAGAATTCAAGCAAACAAAAAAAAAATAGGCTATAATTGCTCTCTGACATATTAAGACGGTACCCTGACCAAAAAATCGGCATGAGATATGAGCGTTCCTATTGGTCTAGCGGCACTGGTGGCGCATGAATTACAGTAGTGAATACGCCTTGATTTTAGAATAAAATCTTTATAAAATCGAATTTTGGTCTTTTGAAAAAAATAATTCTACAAAAATGTTCGTTATTAAATTGTCTATCCATTAGTGTTAGTACAAAAAATAATCAATGATCACTTTACGAGGAGATGCATAATATCAATAATTATTTCTCATTTTTATGTTTTTTTGGAAGTAGATTAGTGAAATATATACAACATTTTAAAAAAAAACTAAATCTACCATTTTAGAATCAATATTATGTAGAAATTTAATGTATTTTTATTAATTGATATTTCTTTTTAAATAACGAGTAGATAGCTCCTAAAACAGCACAAAAAACGGCTTGCGCGGCGTTTTGCTCGGGGTACCGCCTTAAGTAAGTAAGTACTTGTACGTATTTGAATAAAATATTCACAAATCGCACGCTTACTGCTTGCAAAACCATCACACCGTTCGTTCTTCACTGCGGCGCGTCCGCGACTGGTAGTATATCGAGTGCGTGCTGAGCTCGAGTCACGTGGGCATGACTCACGTTCCGACCGTTTGTATGAAGATAGAATACTGTATAGATATTTTTACCGTGACCTAACATCTACACTCACTTTATCACCTACCCACAATTGTCACTATTTAAACGACACCTGATTCGGTACCTACTTAATTTTGACTTTTTTTTTATTGCAAATCAGTTTCAATATTTTTATATCCATTTTATTTTCCGTATTCTCACAATTTTGTTTGTTTATCATTATTATAACTCCTCATAGTTTGTTTAGTTCTAAGATAGATAATAATCAATTGTCGCGAATTCGGGGTGAGAGCCTGGTGTCCCGTCACACAGGGTATCCTTGTGTGGACTCCAGTCTCTTACAAAGAACCACATTTACGTTTTTTTTTCTTTAAGCTTTATAATTATGTGATCCTTTGTGAAGACTGAAATAAAAAACATTGTTATTGTTGTTCTCATATTAGTCTTGTTCTCAGTAATCATGGCATTTCTTGGCATATCATCTTTTACACAGTCTATCCATCTTTTCTTAAGTTTCTCATTTCAGCTTGCCACATTCATACTTCTTGCCGTGTTGTTTAAATAGCATTTCTTCTTTAAAAAATCCATATAATTAAAACCTATGATACCGTAAAGTTGAAGTAATAAAGTGAAACTGTGGATTTACTGACATCGCCAGATGTTGTATAGTTATTATACTTTGATTAATTGTTTCCTTAACCAATGTTTCAAGTTTAATATAACTTACAAATGAATAAGGATGCTGTATCACGTGGTGGAGTTCAGAAATATCTTTTGTAGCATTCGTAAATTTGTATCGAAGTATTTTCGTCTCGTTAATTTTAGATGACAGGCTAATTACTTATTATGAGTGAGGTGTTTATTTAACTTAATAACGTTATTTGTTTCGTTCGACATTAGGAATGTTTTAACCGACTTCCCAAAAAGGAAGAGATTCTCATTTCGGATGTTTATGTATGTATTTTTTTATTATCTTCCGGCATAACTGCGTCATACATGAACAGATTTGCAAAAATCTTATTTGTTTGAAAGAAGATTATTTCGAAATGGCCTATTTAAATATGGTAAAGATCTGGGGGGTAACCACAAGCTCTTAGAGTAAGGTTATTTTGAGATCGAGTAAGTGACAGATGTATACAAGTCAGATACATCTGTCCCTTACTCGATCTCAAAATAACCTTACTCTAAGAGCTTGTGGTCACCCCCCTGATGAAGAACTTTTGAGATATACAACTGAACTCTTGAATAAATGACGGAAAATCTCTCGGGATTGCTGCAATCGCATGTCTGTTTATTGTTTACACTATTTCATAACATACCATCACGCCAGTATGCTCTAAATGGGTACGCAGATGTGTAAAGTTCACCCTGGTACACTCTCATTCCACCGTTTATGTATATATAAAATATTCTGGCATCACTGTAGGCGTAAGAGGTACCTTACTATAGAACTTGCCCATTATGTACCACTAAAAAGTAAAAAATAAATCTTTTTAGCAAAAAAATAAAACTGACTTCTTTTTTTTTTTGTTAAAAAGTTTTTATGTTTGAAATGTCAACTGCCAGTCTAACCCGATACAGCTGAGTACGAATTTTTATAAGGAGCGACTGCCAATCTGACCTCCATAACCCAGTAACTGGGTAACAAGTTACCCCTTGCTAACACTGGTATCAGATATCCTGGCTTCTGACTGGGTATCTGTACTGATTGCCAAAAGTCTAAAAATGACTGGACCGAATTTAAAAATTCTTTCACCAATAGAAAGCTACATTATTCCTGAGTAACACAGGCTACTTTTTAATCCCGTAATGGGTCCTGTGGGGTGGCCCACGGGAGCGAAGCCGCGGGGAACAGCTAGTGGTATATAAAGATGGTCACCCATTTACGGACCGATCTCAATTGTTGCTTGAAGATCGATTCAATTTGGTAATATTAAAAAAATATTCATTGAAAAATATTTTTATAAAACAAGCTTTTTTCGTGTTCTTCTCAGCAAACCCTTGCATTTGATACCCATATCATGGCAGTGCACAAAAAATAACTAGTCCGCCATCTTGGGCCGTCCGCCATATTGGATTTAGAATGACGTCACTTAGCTAACCATGCATTGTCATCCAAACTAAACTTTTATGCAAAATTTCATCTTAATCGGTGAAGCATAACTGCTTTAAAATTCAGTTGCAATATTTGACCCGAACAGTACACACTTACATACATACATTGAAAGTTTAAAAGCTTGTAAAAACGAAGCAAATACTTCTGCTCCCTTTTTATCGTCGTCTATAATATTAGCTACAGAATGCCGAACTAATGCAAATAATCTATCAACGAACATAACTTTTATACTATCCGTGAAATTGATGGCTTCAAGTTGCAAACGCAGTGTTTCTTTCCTCGAGCAAACTTTATCATTAAGTAAACAAATATTTTGGCCAACTTTTGCGGTATGTAGTTTGTTTGATAAACAAATGGAATCAAGTGGTTTGACCTTGCTCTAATTTAAGAAAAGACTAGCTTCTGCCAGTGGCTTTACTCGTGTGAAAAGTGTTTTATTATCGCAAGGGAACATTATACCGGGATAAAAAGTCTATATGTTATTCCAGACCATAAACTATTTATGTACTAAATTTCATCCAGATCCGTTGCGCCGTTCTAGCGTGATTGAGTAACAAACTTACATCCACACACACATCCATCCAAAGTATCACATTTATAATATTCCATAGCATAATCTATATCTGTGCTAAATTTCATCAAGATCCGTGCCGCCGTTCTGGCGTGATTGAGTAACAAACTTACATCCACACACACATCCATCCAAAGTATCACATTTATAATATTCCATAGCATAATCTATATCTGTGCTAAATTTCATCCAGATCCGTGCCGCCGTTCTGGCGTGATTGAGTATAAAACTTACATCCACACATACGTGCAAAATGTAAAATTTCACCAAAAAAACTGAACGTGATCAGCATATCTACCGAATTCAAAAGCTGTAAGAGTTGAAATGCCATGAAAATATAGCCAAAAAAGGCAGGTTATCTTAATCTAAATTAGCATGGGTAATTTCCCACAATGGACCCACGTGGTGGATTATTATCCACTCCCTCTCATAGAGAAAAGGCTTATGTTCTAGCAATGTTAATTTACTAGGCTGAATATGTTATGTTACATAACAAAATCAGCCAAACAGCAATAGTTGATCCGAATATACGTTATTTATTTATATCCGGCTAATCTATTGTTTTCAGCAATAAATTTTGCTTTTTGATATCACTGGGTTCCAATAAATAATAATTACAGTTCAAAGTAATAAATAGATAAATATATCACAGTATCGGCGTTTTTATCGTAAAAGTTATATAAAGGTAAAAATGCTGGTAAATGATTGTAACCTCATCATTTACCAGCCTACTTACAAAAGGCTTATACACTAAACATTTCATCCCCTTACCAATTTTACTTAAACCCTCGTATCTATTTACTAAATGTTAATGCCTTTGACGGGGAGCTAAGCTACCTTGTGGAACACCTATAGTTTATTTATTACCAATCTTGCCGACGGTTTCGCCCGCTTAAAAGGTGTTTTACTATCCCCGAGATTTTACTACAGGCATAAAAAATATCAAAGTGTCCTAATCCAAGTCGAAAAGTATTCAGAATCAGAATCTAAAAAGTATCTAAAGTCGGTGTCCATATCGCAAAAAATGGTACCTACGAAAGACACCGACTTCCAAAAGTTAAGTTGTTTTTCACTTTGTAGTTTTTCATTTGAAAGTCGGTAGTATTTTTTTGCAAAAAAGTTTTTTTATTAAAATTCTGCAATAGCATACATTTTATTTCATTGGTTATTTTATTATAATATTCGTGGACCAACACCAAATAAGCTATTTTTCATAAGAGAAGTTTTACATTTCAAAAGACATAGTTCATTAATATGTTGAGCACGCATCGGATTTTACATTGCTGAAAATTGTTTTTTTTAATAAATGTGGATGTATTTTATGAATAGGTAATGCAGTTTCCAGGATGTATAAAGCTGGTATAGGTAGTATTTTTAAATTTTAAATACGGAATGCAACTATCTGTTGACTGTCCCCAAAAAATAACATCATACTGCAGAATTGAGGCGACTAGTCCATGATAGGCTGTAACTGTTAGGGGCCAGGCAGGTAAATTAAACTCTCGAAGAGAGGGTAGATACAAAAATTTATTTAAAAAAATATTATATAAAATAAAAAAATAGAAACCCAGCAAGAGACTGGTGTGAGTTCTCGACATCGAGCGCGTGTTAGGTTCTAGACCGCCGAAAGAAAACCACTATCCTGTAGTTCCAGAACGTAGGTGACTGGTGGCAGCCAGGTAGGTAGGTCGATCTTCGTATCGGAGGGTAGCACGTAGGGTAGTCTAGCCTCAGCCCTTGTAGCAACACGGAGGATTGTCCGGTATAGAAGAACCCTGGAATATCCCGAATTAGGCATTTTAGAAAATGTCCGAATTCGTACCACTGACTGCAACATCCTGACAACCGTCGAACATGGAATCTACGGTGGAAAGCGGTGATCTAGCATCAATTAGCCATCAAGATGAAGCAGTCTAAGCAGCGTGGTACAATTTAAAAGCATGATGAATTATAAAATGATAACATCTAGTGATGTGAGGTAGATGGAAAAATTATAACAATAATGATTAACAGAATTTTACAAAACAATTACTTCCATTGACTTACTACCACTCACCAATACTACTTGAACAAGGAAAATAATAGATGAAAGGATGAAGATTATTTAACCGTCATGACCCGTTACACCTATGTTACGGTCATTCGGTGAAAACATAAAAGTTAAAATATGGTGTTTAAATTAACAATCACCGTTGATACACCAGCGCAATTTATGTGAATCAACGGTTCAAGATTCAAGTGTCTGAAGTAGGTATTATTACAAAATTTACGAATAGCGAAATTTTAGCAAGTCATGCAATGATCACTTATATCTAGATAATATAGGTTTTGCAACACTCACCCAATTTGGGGTTACACTGAGATTAATTAATTTTCTATTGTCCACGGTAATGTGCAGGTAATGCAAGAAATATTTCTTTCTACGTGACTACAAGAAGGTGGCAGAGGTATGATTAGCCTATTCCGACACTGTCACTCTCTGCTGCGTAGTGTCAAGTGAACGCCGGTCGAGACTGACTGCCCGTTCTCGAACCGCAGGAAGTCCGCGAGCGTCAGTCATACCTATTGAGAGGGAAGTCAACTACCAACATTCAACAAAACAGTTCCGTGCGCGGAGTCTGCGACAGTATTTAATTACTCATTGCAGTATTGCCAGTTAAAAACATCAGCTGCAAGCGCAATTAGGTACTTTTTATTTCCTATTTTTTTCTACTCGGATTCAAATGCGTTAGCAGCCGAGTACAACGTTACAGTACCCCCCTTGTTAGCGTAGGATTTTTCCTAAATAAAATCCGCCTCTACTGCTTCTGAAGACATTTGATCAACGTTGCTCATTCATTCTTTCCCCTTTCATTCTTCACACTTCACTCATTCATCATTTGATCGGCAGTAACACCTTAGTTCCGGTGTTACCGCATTCTAACATTTGAAGTGTCCCGTTTAAAATTCAGTACAAAACACTCCCGCGAATCAAGTGTTTTTTTTTTTTTTTTTTTTTTTTTGTTAAGTACTGAGCAGTCTACATACAACCAATTCTTTATTGATAATTTAACTAGGATGCTAATGTTCACGCTTATTTAGAGTTGAACTACTCTGTAGAATACTTATGGTGTAGGGCCATTGGTATTGGGAAAAGAAATCAATGGGGTAGAGCCATGATTGCTTTCGTACTATGGTTGTAGGACCGATAGTAATAATAGTACTATAGGAATTAATGTCATTATAGATCATCTTCCTATGAATACTGTTTGCATAGACTAATAATTATATAATTTTAAATATAAATAAATAATAATACGAGCTGTTAAAATTTGGTTATATGTAGGTAGACGGTTTTAGCAGTACGTAAGTTTGGGTTGGTAATTTGTTGGTTTTTTATTTGATTATAAGTATTATTTAGTTTTAATTAGTTATTTGATAGAATAATCATAGTTGGGTAGTTATAGTCAATGATTTGCATTAAGCTGTTTTTTTTTTTTCATATTGTTTGTATGTTTAGTAATAAGTTTAGTAATAAGTATTTAGTCCTTGTAATTGGTTAACTTCATATCTTTAATATGCCATTGGCCGATAGATTTGCCCGACGAATCCGCCAATTCTAACGATAACAATTTTATGTGATAGGACATATTCGTTATATTTCAAAAGAAAAAGAGACAAAAAAAAACAACAGTACAATTTCACAATTTACCCGAGAGGTGTGTGTTGCAAAATTCACATATACGGAATATAAATAGTTAAACACAAACAGAGTAACAGAACAAAATCAAATACGCAAGCTACCAAAACGTGCATTAGAAATAAAATTGTGGGTAGTTTAAGATTTTTATAGTTTATTTTATCAAAATGATACGCGAGAGCAGTAAGAATTATCACTTTTGGCAACTTGTAAACATGGTATTACACTAACACTACTGAAATAGACAGCCAGCACCAAGAAAACTAAAAGAAATGCCTAGCAGAAAAAAACCAAACACGACTCGATATCTACCACTAGTATGGGCGCCACTGTAACTGTTAGGGGCCAGGCAGGTAAATTAAACTCTCGAAGAGAGGGTAGATACAAAAATTTATTTAAAAAAATATTATATAAAATAAAAAATAGAAACGCAGCAAGAGACTGGTGTGAGTTCTCGATATCGAGCGCGTGTTAGGTTCTAGACCGCCGAAAGAAAACCACTATCCTGTAGTTCCAGAACGTAGGTGACTGGTGGCAGCCAGGTAGGTAGGTCGATCTTCGTATCGGAGGGTAGCACGTAGGGTAGTCCAGCCTCAGCCCTTGTAGCAACACGGAGGATTGTCCGGTATAGAAGAACCCCAATTTGGGGTTACACTGAGATTAATTAATTTTCTATTGTCCACGGTAATGTGCAGGTAATGCAAGAAATATTTCTTTCTACGTGACTACAAGAAGGTGGCAGAGGTATGATTAGCCTATTCCGACACTGTCACTCTCTGCTGCGTAGTGTCAAGTGAACGCCGGTCGAGACTGACTGCCCGTTCTCGAACCGCAGGAAGTCCGCGAGCGTCAGTCATACCTATTGAGAGGGAAGTCAACTACCAACATTCAACAAAACAGTTCCGTGCGCGGAGTCTGCGACAGTATTTAATTACTCATTGCAGTATTGCCAGTTAAAAACATCAGCTGCAAGCGCAATTAGGTACTTTTTATTTCCTATTTTTTTCTACTCGGATTCAAATGCGTTAGCAGCCGAGTACAACGTTACAAGGCGGTTATTAGTGTCTCAGTAGTTGTTTACTTTCTTTGAAGGTTATTACAGTATTATGCCAAGTTTTATCAAAATCTGTTCAGTGGTTTAGACGTGAAATCAAAAAAGATACGACAGACACTTTCGCATGTATATCAGAAATAGTGTTAAAGGCTTAGGTTAGTAAAGGATTAGGTGAGTTCCTAAAAGGCATACTCTTTACAGTTTTAACACTGCTATTAGTTTTCTCATAAAAGTAGATAGGTTAGTATTTTTTTAATGCTGTACTATAAACCAAAATAAATGACAAAAAAATACAAAGTATGTATGTTGGGAATTCTACCCAACACTTCGGGCGGCCGGAGCGCGCAGTCAACGCTGCACACACATCTGCGTGACCCACACGGCATCGGTGTGTGGGTGCACAGCGCGGCGGCGACGCGGCACGGCTCGGCGGACACTCGCTACCACGGACTCCACCGCGACGGTCGACACCTCTGCCTAACATTGGTCCTTCAAGGATCTCGCCGTCTATTTGAAAATTAACGGTCGCCGGGAGAAACACCTTCTACCTCGAAGCAGCGGTCTACAGTTGCGGTCTACAGCAGCGGCAGTTCCAGCAGGAGTCTACATCTTGCTCAGGAGACTTCGCCAAGCACCCGCACACGCCCAGAGGAGAAGAAACCGTCAAGAGGTCGACCAACGACGGACTTCGGACCCGTGGAATGTTCGAGTCACGGACAAAGAACTTGCCGATCATCGTCAATCCAGTGGATGGTTTAGACATTCAGTGAGTTCGTTCCAATTTGTCCCTTATTTATTCCTTTCTTCATCATATTTCCCATGTTTAGATAGCTTTAGTTAAGTGAGTGCAATCATAATAACTTCATTTAAGTTTCACAGTGACAATTATCTCATTTCATAGCCTTATATTTCTTTAAAATCATATGTCATGCTTAAAAAGCAATAATCAGTCATTTTCATAACACATTATATTTGTTTACTTCTTATCTGTAACAGCTGATCGCACGGCGAACGTACCTACCTACATGTACGCAGCTGACCCTTTTGTTTGCACCATCTAGGAGCATGCATTAGCATGTTATATTTAATGCTTCGCAAAAAATTGTTTCCAATACGTTTACGAGTTAGCACATATATTTCGATTCCAATGGCTAACCAAACAGTTCAAAAACTCGTTATAAAACGCAGCCGTTTGAGATCAAAACTAAAAAATTTCGGCAACTACCCGCGACATTTTTATAATTTTTTTTTAGCAACAGAACTGACTTACTAGAAACTTCAACACAAAAACCAGACATATGTTATTATTCAAATCTACCTACATGAACGATATCAAATTAAAATATAATATGACAATAGTGAAACAATTTTTATATCAATAACCATAAACTCAATTCACACCCTCTCTTCAGTTCGTATTTTTTTTTTGAACATAGTTAAATACCAATCCACTCTTAAATGACTTATTTCTCGGTTTCAGATACCGTTGTCGCAGGTCACAGCCAAGTGCTCTCTGTCTCTTGAGAAGCAGAGATTTAGGAGACGCTGCATTCAGGACGACTGACATTTGTGGTTACCATGCCGCTGAAGGAACGCCAAAGTTACCTTCAGTCACAGGCGGTACACTCAATGCAAGTTGTCAGTTCAAGTCTTGTGAGCGTTGTTCTAAAGCTTCTGTCTTCAAAGACAGGGAGCCTTCGATTGGCTGTCTTCATTGAATTACCTTTTATTTATTTTTGACACACAAATATATTTTCTATATACCCTCATTTACTTACAATTTATATTGTTATTGAACATTTTGTATTTATACCTTCACGACCTACCTACCTACAGTCGACAGACAATACGGCAGATCTTGTCTCCCGCGGGCTGAAGGCTGATTCCATCAGTCTTTCTTCCTAGTGGGGGGCTATTAATTATGAGAAATGGCTAGCTGGCTCACTCTAGTAAAGTTAGTTTAAACTCCCATCCTATTTCTTATTCCTCTAATCCCCACAACTCTTTTACTCCTATTCCTTCTGTTTCCATTGGACGGCCACTTAATTCTACTCTCATCCACAGGTCTCTAATGGCGACGAGAAGCCTTATTTTGAGCGACGGGAGTCACCAAAGTGACTAAAGGGGAGCATCTTTTTGAGGGGCATGTTCTCATATCTGCCCCCTTCCAGATTTCTTGAAGCCATCGCTTCAACCCGGGCAGCATGTTGGGAATTCTACCCAACACTTCGGGCGGCCGGAGCGCGCAGTCAACGCTGCACACACATCTGCGTGACCCACACGGCATCGGTGTGTGGGTGCACAGCGCGGCGGCGACGCGGCACGGCTCGGCGGACACTCGCTACCACGGACTCCAACGCGACAGTCCACTCATTTCCATCCACGAGCTAACAATGTATGTATGTGTATAGAATACTGATGGTAGAAAGGAATGGTCTATGTTGGTCACGAGTAGATACTCTTTGAAATATTATTGGATGTTTAACGCTTAGTATAGTACTTCCTTTTCTAAAACTTATTGGATCAGACTTTTTTCACTTCTGGGGCTTTAATTTAGAACTAAGTTCAGACAAATTTGAATTCATCCGCTCAGATTAGATTAAAGCATGCGTCATTAGTACCTACCAGTGTAGAAAGGTCCACAAATGTTTTTGCTGAAACACAATCTGGGATATACTGCGAAAAGTTATTATACCTTGTTACATTATCCCTTTTTTGTCAACGTGGCGAATCGTTGATTACGACACGATATAGGATTGTTTAAGGGCCTTCCACCGCGTTAGTGTCGAACGTTTACTTTGGCTTCTAAAGCATACTCCTTAGTAACGGCTAGGTTAAAAGTTTTGAAAAAAAATGTAAGTGTAAGTAGTAAGCACCTATCTCTTGAAGTTGCGTACTTTTTAATGATTAATTTATTTATAACATAACATAACATAAAAATTTATTTCTCTTTCACAAAGGTGTCTTACAAACTATTACATAAAAGTGCAACACTATTTAATCCTTTGTGGGAGACTGGTATCTGCACTAGGAAATCCTGTCACACAGATTACCAGCCCCCCCCCCCCCCATAAATTATCGATTTTTAATCAATTAATTTACAAATAATGACCTTTGGTAAACGACGAGAAAAGGGAAGGAATACAGTAACTAAAATACTTAAAAAAATAATTATTATAAAAAATATTATTAAATTATGAATTTATTACCAACTTCTGCCCGCGGCTTCACCCCCGAGTAAACTGTTACTACTTGAATAAAAACTGGCCAAGTGCCATTATCGCAAAAATCACGATTGTTGCATGGGAAACCCACTTAAATATTTATTTTATTCTGTTTTTAATAAACATAAATTATTACATAGCAAACAGTTCGGTTTTACAAAGGGTCGTTTAACTACAGTGTTGAGCTTTTAAGACATATTTATAATGCATGGAAGGATAAGTGCGATGCCTTGGGAATCTTTTGTGATTTATCCAAGGCATTTGATTGTGTTCTTCATGAAACCCTAATCAGGAAATCCGCCACTACGGGATCCGTAACAGCACTCTGGATCTTCTTACTTCATACTTGAGTAATAGAATTCAGAGCGTTGACGTTAATGGAATAAGATCTCCCGGATCTATAGTAACAATGAGAGTTCCGCAGGGCTCAATTCTTGGTCCTTTCTTGTTTCTTATTTATATTAATGATTTGCGTTACCTCATAAAGGATAACCATGATATAGTGTTCTTTGCGGATGATACTTCACTTTTGTTTAAACTTAAACGTCAGCAGCTGACGATGTGAATAGCACGATCTCAAAAGTAGTTCACTGGTTCAATGTTAACAATTTACTTCTTAATAAAAAAAAAACCAATTGCATTAAGTTTACCCTACCTCACATTAGGCAGGTGAAAACTGATGTGCTGATAAAGGGCGAAGAATTGAATCCTGAAAATAGCACAGTATTCTTAGGTTTAACTTTGGATGCTAAGCTTCAGTCGGGCAGATGTCAATGTGTACGCTTTTATAATAAGCTTCCAAGCCACGTACAAAATCTTAGTCTTAATAAATTCAAATCATTCATTAAACGTAACTTGTGCCAAAAAGCGTTTTATAGCATTAAAGATTACGTTGAGGATAAATCGGCTTGGGAGTGATCTGCCCCAATTAATTTAGTTTTTTTTTTCTTATATTTTGCACCATGAATTTTGTTATTTTTTACAAAAAAAAAAAATCATTTGTTTTCTTGCAATGACAAGAATATTTACTTTTTAATGTATTATATTATTTTATTTTAATTACTATGAATGTGAAGGCTATGTGGATCATTATTTTGTTTTTAATTTTAAATTATCTTAGTTTTTAATCATGGTCTGGCAGTTTGAGTAGTTTATGCGGCCTACCCGAATATCCTTTCTTTGGTATTGTTCGTCAAATCGTTGAGCTCCTTAAATTCTGAGTTGAGCTGCTCGGTTATTGACAAATGCGTCCACTGCACCAGCCAGATTGAGTGGCCCTGTCCAGTACAGGTCCACTCAATCTGGCTGGTTCTTTCCTCAAAAGACCATTTCAGACATCAGTCTACATGGTCTTCACATGATCTAACCAAGATTTTGTCAGGACTTTAAAAGAGACTGTGACCTCTGAGTTTGTTTCGGCCTTTCTTCTCAGAGTAGTCAGATAGGAAACGCCGACCTCATCTAGTTTTAAAAAAAATATGTTATACATGTGAAAGTGTTTGTACAAACCAACTTACAGAAACAAAATCATTTATCATTTACAGCCTGGTGACAGACTGACAGTCAGACAGACAGATAGACAGACGGACAGTTGAATCCTAGTAATAGGGTCCCGTTTTTACCCTTTGGGTACGGAAGCCTAAAAACTATCATATGTACCAAACCAGGTAAGTCTATCCGTGCGCAAGATTCATCGAAATCTGTACCGCTGTTTATACGTTATCACAGTCAGACAGACACACTATCGCATAAATAATGTTAACATGAATTCGAAAATACCGAAGGAGTTTTAATACAAAGGATTTGAACATAACTGGCGAAATAAATTAGAATAAATAATAATTTTAATATATAATAAAATAAAATTGAATTGAAATGTGAGTGTTCCATAGTTGCACCCCTGTCTAACCCTTCGAAGAATACCGTCGTGATGTTCAAAATCAAAAAATCAAAATCAAAATCATTTATTTGCTGGAATATGGGTACATGAGATATTACAAACAAAAAAGTTCTTATTGCCATACTTTACCTCTACAGGCGTGCAAATATATATTAAATACTAATACATGCAAATGTCAAATGTTATTTTATTTATTCGTCATTAATTATTAATTATCCATTTCAAATTTTAAAATTAGTAGTCATCTAGTTAGTACATATTTATTACATTTTTTCATTTAAATAATCATTTACATTATAATAAGCTTTATTGATTAGATACGTCTTCAATTTATTTTTAAATGACATAAAATTCTCAGCGGCCTTTATATTCCTTGGTAATTTGTTATAAATTTTAGGGCCCATACAAAATGCACTCTTGTCAAACATAGCCGTCCTATGGCTTATTGCACGAAGTGTACTTGCCAGCCTGGTACTTTTTAACGTTTCATATTTATTAATATTATTTCTAATGTCTAATGCTAGTTCATAAATATACAGTGATGGGAATGTCAATATTTTTAAATTTATAAAATGTGGTTTACACGTATCTGTAGGTTTTAGGGTACATATTGCACGGATACATTTCTTTTGGGCTTTGAAGACAGTTTCTCTATCAGTGGCATTCCCCCAAAACATTATACCATACCTTAGCGTCGAACCAACGTAAGCGTGGTAAGCAGATAGAAGAGCACTTTGGTTGACAACTTTACGTAGCATATACAAGGCATATGAATACCGACTTAGTTTAGTGCAGACTTGTTCGATATGTGTCCTCCATCTCATGTCTGAGTCTATGTGTAGTCCAAGGAATTTTGTAGAGTTGATTTTTTCTATATTTATTTGTTCATATTGTATATTAACAGTATTGGATTTTGAATTTTTTGTTTTTAATGTCGTTATAAATGTTTTAGTTAGATTTATTTTAAGTTCATTTAAGTTTAACCAATTAACTATAGATGATAGCGTATGGTTTATCTCATGTTCATGAGTCGAGGGGTCTTCAGATACTACTATCGCAGTGCTATCGTCAGCATACAGAACCATAGAGGATTTTATGGATTTGGGGAGGTCGTTTATATAAATAATAAAGAGCAGCGGACCTAAAATACTCCCTTGAGGTACACCTCTGAAGACTTTTATTGGTGTTGACAAATGTTTTATTTCTACTTTTGTGACATGTGAGATGCTAGATATTTCAGTTTGTTGTTCTCTGTCACTTAAATATGATTTTATGAGATCTCTAGCCTTTCCCCGTACTCCATACGCTTCTAATTTATTTAATAATATACCATGATTGACGCAGTCGAAGGCCTTCGTCATATCCATATATAATGCTGAGACATGTTTCTTACTATCCATGCCCTTTAGTACCGTTTTAAGGAAAGTATGAAATGCACTGTTAATAGATTTATTTTTACGGAAACCCATTTGTTCTTCCGCAAGTATGTTATGTTTTTCTATATAGTTGTATAAATTATTATAGATGACTTTTTCAAACACTTTTGATAAGATAGGTATTAGAGATATAGGTCTATAACTATTCATATTTTCCCTATCCTCTTTTTTAAATATTGGAATGACAATAGATAATTTTAATTTTGATGGGAAGACCCCATCTTCTATGCATTTATTAATTATATAACACAATACTGGCGCTATTATTTCCGCCACTCCCTTAATTATTTTAGTACATATTCCATCGTGCCCCACACTATTTGTGTTTTTTAGGGATTTTATTATTGAGACAATACTCCCTGGCGTGCACGGGCGCATAAAGAATGAGTTGGAATTATTGTATGTAATTCTATAATGGGATTTTTTGTTAATAGGGAGTTTATCTGGTACCTGAGTTGTAAAAAAATTATTAAATTCATTAGCTATAGTAATTGGATCTGTGATTGGTAAATTGTTTACATTAATTTTGTCAATTTTTTTAAACTGCTGGTGGATATTTGTTTTATAATTATTTATAACCTTCCAAGTAGCTTTAGCTTTATTTACTGATGTTTTAATATAGTAATCGTTTTGAGATTTTTGCGTTAATTTAATTATTTTTTTAAATCTTTTATTATACGTTTTGTATAAATCTTTAAATTGTTGGCTTGGTGCTTTCCTGAATTTCCAAAGTAGTTGACGTTTACGTTTGGAGCAGACTCTGACACCCTTTGATATCCATTGTGGTCGTTTGTGTGTAGGTACTTTGACCTTTATTAAAGGGAAACAGAGATCATAGAATAATTTTAATAATTCGTGGAATGTGCTAAAGGCATGTTATGTTATGAGTTTTAATATCTCCATTAATCCCGAGTTATTTCGGTAAAGCCCTAGCTCGTCACACAAATGACAGTTCTTTATAACCATTTCCTTTCATAACAAAACATAATAAAATAAAAAAACGGGCGCCCTTAACGATCACGCATAAGGATATGAGATAAATCTCTATACACAAACATGTCCTAGAATAACAAACACTTAAATTATTCCTTGATGGCAACATCCAATGATTTTTAGTAGCACCGATTTATATTAGAGGAGTCCTTAGCTCTATTTTCAGGATTACCGGAATTATTTTATTGCTTTGGAGCTGTTGTTTATCGATTTTGTTGTAAAAAGTAATAGTGGGGAGTTAATATCTATGGAAAAGACGTTTTAATCTCAGATAGGTCTTAGTTCTTATGGATGGGTTAACCGACTGCAAAAAGGAGGAGGATATCAACTCTGACTCGACGGAATGACGGAGGTTATCGACTGTTTTTTTACAAGCTTTTTTTTTATTTTTAACTTGCAATGTATGTAGTATGTGTGTTCGGGTCAAATCCTGCAACTTAATTTTAAAGCAGTCATCGTCCACCAATTAGATGAAATTTTGAAATGTTTAGTTTGGATGACAATGCATGGTTAGCTAAGTGACATCATTTTAAATCCAATATGGCGGATGTTTAGTGCACTGCCATGATATGAGTATCAAATGAAAGGGTTTGCTGAGAAATATACGAAAAAAGGTTGATTAAAAAAATATATGAATATATTCTTTCTTATATGTGTTACCTCAGACTTTGTTACTAGGAGAACATTTTTGATGATTCTTTTATTTGAAAGCTTGGTCTTGTGGTCTCGTTTAAATTTCATAAAGATCTTATGAGAGACTTCGGAGATATACATCAAAACTCTTCAATAAATGACAGCAAATCACTTGGGATAGCTGCAATTGCATGTATGTTTATTGTTTAAACCATTTTATAACATAACATCACACTGGTACGCTCTAAAGGGGTACGCAGGTGTGAGCAGTTCACCCTGGTATACTCTCATTCGGTTTTATTTAAGTTTCATTTTATTGCGTTAATCTATTCTGGTATCACTCTCACATCTGGTATCACATCTGGGCCTGCAGTCTCGACATAGATAGCATTCGTTAAATCGTAACGATCGGTGGCTAAGTCCTAACGATTGTTTAATAATGATTTTTGGTAGTCTCGACTGTCAAAGCTATCATTTTTCATCGCAAACTTAACGTATTTTGACGTTAAGACGGTATGTTAACGAATTTCCTAGCGTGCATTTTTGACAGCCCGCTAAGTGTTCGTAACGATCATTATCTTGGTTTTAGAGGTTATAAAAACAATAAATAAATAATAATTAGACATAAATATGGCTGTAGAGAATTTAGTCGTGCTCGAACACAGACGCGATATGATAATGCGGCGGCAAATTGCACGAAACCGGCGTGAAGGTGAAAATCCTTTGGATTTAGAGAATAAACTGAACCGAATAAACAAGGACTTGTTTCATGAGCTCGTTGGTGAACTTCGCCCATCTATTCAAAGACGAGGGCCTTACGGACTTTCTGTGGAGTCTGAAGTGAGTGTAGAGTTGGGTAGATACCGTGCCTAAATAATATTTCTAATTATTTTTTCTAATATCCAAGATGTTTTTGTATAATTTTCTTCTTAATAGTCAAGTGGCAACTACCTATTGGCTTACAGTGGGGCTGCAGCATAAGCCAAAAGTCGGTAAGCCGAGTAATACATGCTGTAACTTTGGCTAAAACCTAGATAGGTATGTCAAATTTCTCATGACCCAAGAAGAACGGTGTGCATAGTGAGCCATAGACTGCACACATATAAAAATAATATCAATGGGGACCACCATCCATGGCTGCTTGGTAACTAACAATAAATGTTCATTATAATCTGTCTAGAACAGGTTGCCCATTAGACTGCTGAAAGTACATTCTATGTTTTATCTTTTAGGTGATGATGGATATCCTCTGGAACCATGGCAGATGACTCTTTTAAAAATTCAACGACCAGGGACACCGGAGTATCAATACACAAATGCTCATTGTTTAGCCAGGAACGTCGTTGAAAGATGCTTGGGTGTGCTGAAGTCTGTTTTTAGGTGTCTTTCCCACCAACGCATAAATACACATATATAAAATATTAATTAAATGAACCAGAGGCCACCACACCCACACAAATAGTGGACAATGATGGTAGAGTTCATGAAGATGGCCTAGAAGTTACAGGTACCTTATCAAATTATTTATTTTAAGGTATACATTTAATGTTTTATTATATTTATTAAATAGGTATACCTATATTTGCAGAACATATAATATTCCCCAGATTTTTATACCTATTTCATTGGCATCTTCATTTATATAGCATCAAGTCCGACTTATGTAAAACCGTTGTATGAATACTCCTAAAATCTTGTTTTTGTTATACAGGATTTGTATCGTGCACTGGGAGAGCTGTTGCAGATCACATAAGAAGAATACTCGTCAATACTAGTTTTATTGTATTGACCCACTGTGATTTAAATAAAAACATATTCAACCATACATAATTTTTATTTAAAAAGTTGTTAAAGCGTTAGCTATTTTATTTGCAGCCTATGCAAATAGCACCGATGCCTCAGCTCGTGCCTTGCTACCTCAGCCTGCATCTTGGCAGCGTCTGCTTGCACTTGAGTTGCAGCAGCTAGCATCTGTAAAAAAAATAGATATACTATAAATGTCTCTTAATGACCTCTAGCATGCTAGTGATTATAATAATAAAGAAGGAAATGGCATAGCATACGGGCAGTCGATGCCAAATGTGTACTCTACACCAATTAAGGACATTATACATCTCTCCACCTCAGTCAGTGACGATGCCTCGGTTACCAATTTGAATGATTTATTTTTTTAATTTTGCCGCCTTAGTGCAGGCATGGCTTTTTAAATCTCTCCAAATCTGTAAATAGGATACCTAATGTATTCTACTAAATATAAACAAAACTGACGTGGCTTGTACTTACATTTAAAAACCAACTTGAGATTTAACGTCAAGCACTGCTCGGGCAACTTGTTGGATCCGTTTGGGAGTTTGTTGACCTCCTTGGCAACCTCCTTCTAGCATATTTAAAAATTTACCCGTGTGGAGATATGAACGGCGTTCTAAAGTCGCCAAAAGCGCATCGATCTGCCCCGAAATACGCCTGAAACATTTAAGATATTCTATATGTAAACACAAACTACTTCGGACATACCCAAAATAGGAATCGTAAATTGTTGTAGGTTGTATTTACCTGACGCACACACTGCTGGCACTCGGGCTCGGGCCTGCGCCTTTGTCACTGTACTCCACCATCGATATACGGTTCTTTTCCAGTTTTTTTATCAATTCCAATTCAATTTCACTGTCGTATTTTGTGTACAAATAAACTTGACTTTGACATTGACATCGACAGTTCCCATGTTCCACGTCTGTGTTGCAAGGAAGCGAACTATTTTCTTCTTTGTTATGCGTATTCTTAAAAATGGTATAAGCTACTTACACGTTTCTATGCAAAAAAGTGTTAACATGATATGGTTTACCTATCTTCTGTACAATTTTCAAAGAAAAATATATTTTTTTTTAATCTTGTCAACAAATTTTCCCTTTAATGAAAAGATTTTTTTCAATTGGCATAATTTTACAATAAAATCACCGCACTATGAATACGAACATCTGTAGCGTACCGACATCGCTACGTCAAGAGAGTGACCGATTGTGCACGGTAACTCGTCTGTCGAGACTTGCGTTTATCGTTAGCGTCGTTACGGCAAGCGTATTTTTTCGGTAAGAGTTAACGAATGTTAGTTAACGTAACGATCGTTAGCTATGTCGAGACTGCAGGCCCTGGTCCATTATGTACTACAACTAAAAAGTAAATATAAAAAACTTTTTCCAAAAAATACAACCGACTTCCAAATAAAAACACTAAAAAGTGAAAAATAATTTCAATTTCGGAAGTCGGTGTCAAAAAACGAAGAAACGAAAACAGGAACACCGATTTCCGAAATTGAAGTTATTTTTCACTTTTAAGTGTTTTTATTTGGAAGTCGGTTGTATTTTTTGTTGTAAAGTTTTGTTTGTTTATAATATCAGAGCCTAATACTGAGATAGGAGCCTTTTACAGGTTTTGCTTTTCATATTTGTTCGTTTCTTTTTTTTTCTTGTGTCGATCTTTCTAAAAGCTTTTCACCGGAGTTTTATTTTTAATGTCTATATTCTTTATCTATGCTCTAACAGCACCTAAAGTACAACATAACATTAACATTCTATTACATTTCAACGCTCTCTATAAAGGAGATGTTCCAGAAATGTATGGAGCCTGGGCCAGGTCTATGTACAGTTTATGAAAATATTGCTATATTTATAGTAACCGTTTTTTATTGTTAATTTTGTTTAATTTCACATCATTTCAATGTAAACTTAAATTAACTTTGTCAAGTAGAGCAACACAACATCTAATAAACATGGTGGATCAGATCAGTAGTATGCGAAAAATGTCATTTTGACAATGACATTTGATTGAAGTGTCATCGTAAAATCTGCGTTAAAAAAACAACGCGAGTTCAATTGCAACAGAGAATCAATCAATCAATATCCGTAGTAGCAAAATGAGTTACAAAACTAAAACAACAACTAAAAACGCCGAAACATATCCAATTCAAAGCCAAAGCAAATAATAACTCAAAGACGTCACTTCCTAAAACTGTCAAAGTCGTCGAACGTCATGTCAAACACAACTGTCATGGCTGCCCTAAAAATAGGGTTATCGTAGTAAAAAATTGATCAAATGATCATTTTTTACGCATGTAACCTTCTTCAAATTAATTTGTTAGTATTTTTATGGTATTCCTCTATTTTTTTCCTATTTATCTATGTAGTGTACATAGTGATGGCCCAAAATCGAACATCTCCTTTCACAAAAATAAAACTAACCTAGAAAACAAAAGAAAGCATTAAATAAGGTCCATTAGGAAAACATACAGCACTCTGGGTAAAGTTTTGCGGACATAAACCCAAACCTTTTTAGAACCACACTGCGATCGGATTGTTTGATTTTAGATTATGGTAATACTAACACACTGTGCAATGATTTGTGGTCGGACACAGTTGCAGTTTATACTGGCTGTTTTTAGATCTACTGACCGTATTTGAACATCGAACGTGGAGCGATTTGAATGAAGTGAATTGTGATGTCATCGCCCCGCAAGGGTTTTTATATTAATTGTCGTGTGACTGAATTTTTATTATAAAAGATATTCGGCAAAAACGTATGGGATTTGCTCTTTTTTTTTTGGAGAGAGAACTGTGTAGTCAAACAGTAAGAAAAAAAAAGTGTTTGTATGCGTCATACCTAACATATCCATACCATAAAAGTATAAGGACAGAGTGTTTATAGACTTATTAATCTTTCTTCATATCAAGAGGATAAGTGTACCTATATAAAGAGGTTTGGTTCTAAAAATTAACGCGCTTGAGCGCTTAAAGGGACAAAAGCTAAGGGGGCTAAGGTGGTTATGGTAATTAAAACAATTGTTTTCTATTGTCTGCTAATTATATTTATTGCTGCGCTCAAAGGGATAAAAAAACCCAGTTTTTTTTTCGCATTTAATCTGGATCGATTCCTAGCTCAGGAAAGCGCCTTTAGAAAAATATTTGAATGCAGTCTATTTACTTTTTACAGAAACATTTTTTTCCGTATGAGCAAAGAAATTGGTTTAGGCTACACAGCGTACAAAATGTATTAAAACATTTTTTTTAGTTAACTGTAACTTTTTACGGACAGTGTTTTGAATAGGTGTCGTATTTAGTCATTCCATATTTAATGACATAGGTCTCATTTGAGGTGTTTGAATGGTGGGCATTTTTGCCTCTTGTCTGTTTGAGGCAGTTTATTTTTCAATTAGTATGTGGTTTTACACCCTTCATTCTAATACTTCTACGTGCTTGCATTGACTTTACAAATCACATAGATATGAATCGAATTAAATAGAGTTTTCGATAGCTTAGACCATTTTTATATTTTTGTAGGCAATTTACAAAGTTCTATCTTCTTTTCGATTAGTTCTATGTCAGATTTACAACACAGGCTAAAAATGCCAATTTTATCCCTAGGTTAGCCTTTTTTCTAGATCAAAACAAAGGAATAAATATGCAAACGGAGTTATTGCCACATAAAGAAAAGTGCCCGTAGGTGGCTTTATGCTACCTACGTATTTATATATTATATGTATTTTTCCAATCCTTAATTTTTATTCAGGATAAAGGTCAAAGAATAACGAAGTCAGCTTTCTGGTTCCCACCTACGCCATTGATTTCATACAGTTCATCTTTGATCTAAGTTGTATATTTTTGAAATTGGAACCAAATGTCAACAAGAATAGAACGTTAAAAATAAAATTCATATTTTGAATTCAAATCTCATATTTGTGCACATGTCAAATGGAAAATTAAGATTCATCATAATTGCGAGGGTAGCCAGCAAAAGTTTTTAACGTATACTACCTTAATAACAAAAATTGGTTGGAAAAACTAGAAATAAAGGAAGTGCACGACGAAATATCTTTTGTGTTCATTTGCTGTTCATATCTCGCAACTCTTGGCAGGCGGCCAAGCTAAGGGTAACGGATACAGACAGTTATTGTGTCAGCAACGACTTCTGCTTTCTTGCTTTTTCATGCATTAGGTAACTTAGTCGGTAAGATAAGAATGTTTAGGTGAAGACTGAATTTATTATTCTACTGCCAATATTTCAAAAGGTTAATATTCAAAACAAAAATATCAATTACTAACGACCCGCCCCGCGATGATGACCGTGAGCTCTGAGACGTGGTCGCTCACAATGGGCCACATCAGAAAGTTTACAGTCACCCAAAGGGATATGGAGATGGCTATGCTCAGAGTTTCCTTGCGTGATCGAATCAGAAATGTAGAGGTCCGCAAGAGAACCAGGATAACCGACATTGCCAGAAGAATTGCACAGGGCACATTGCTCGCAGAATGAATGGCCGAAGGGGCAGAAAAGTTCTGGATTGGCGACCGCGAACCAGAAGACGTTGCGTTGGAAGGTGGACCGTTGACCAAGTGAAGGACAGGTCAATATGGCGACGCACGGTGGGGCAAGACTACTAAAATCGATACAATAAATAAACAAATAAAGTTTGCTTCACCACGTCGCCTTTTTGTGCTGAGACAGTTCATTAGTTGTAGCTTAAGAGCGCAGATAAATGGACGCGATTTGGTCAACCTGTAATCCCATACCACGCCCTTCAGTCTCAGCCGATCACTAATCGAGCGCATAAGTGAGTTTTGTGCGTCAGCGCAAAATTGAACTGTACCCAGTTTTTATAAATATACGTTAGAGAAACTCCAAAAGTGGCTGTGGCAGCGTCATGTTCAGGTATGTATTGTATTGTTTGACATTATATTTATATTTGTTTTGACGGGTAAAATTGGGAGTCAAATATTGCACGAAAAAATGTAGTCAGAATATTAAAAATTATTCAACATCTAGGGACTTTAGTTATGTTACGGAACCGATCGGGCTTACATTTCGTTTTTTTTAGAACTAGCAGCTGTTATAGTTACGATTGTATTTTAGTTTTTTGCACATGTTTGCCCCATTTTAAATAAATGACATTGTTAATGAGTAAGGTAGCTGTATTAAAATTAACCCATTCTTATTGTTTAATTCCTATTGTTTTTTTTTACACAGGTACGGACTCCAATAACTTATTTATGGCAAGACGAGAGTTGAAATGAAGCTCTAAATCTTTTGATTCCTCCATCATTACAGCTGATAAGTGAACTGTTCTATGGATGATGATACACAAGTTTATTCTGACCGTTACGATGCCGATTATACTGATTGTAGCGATAGTGATTAGTTTTATTATTATTTAGTTGTTTCCCCAGGGTAGTTTTAATAACCATTAACATGTAACGACCATATAAATATAATTTTGAATTTCATAGTTTCTTACAAAAAATATAGCACCTTATCTATACCAATATTATAAAGAGGAAATATTTTTTTTGTTTGTTTGTTTGTTTGTACCGAATAGGCTCCAAAACTAGAATCCCTTGGGGCTAGGCCGACGAGGCTATAATGAGCTAGCATATTAAACCATTGGTTGAATTATCTTCTGATCAAAAATCTGGCCTATAGTGTTACTTCAACGGAAACAAATTGCACGAAGTATCAACTTGCAGTTATTAACGCCTTTATGGTCGAGACCATCGATTCATATGGAACTATCCCAACTTAGCGCTTTTTTATATCTGTCGTCGACTACGCTTCGTTATCACTTGATATCTTATACAATTCTCGCTGACTACGTTAATATTGATTTTATGGATGATAACTTCACGCAAAAAAGATGCGTAGGACTCACAGACATACATATTTAAAATCAAACTTCAATGTCCACAGTTACATAAAGTTACGACTACACATTTAGTTACACGTTTTTCGGCGAGATCGTTTATACATATGGAATCACCCCAACTTATTTCTTTGTTAAATCTGTCGATGACTACGTTAACACTGGCTATCCTCTGCAGTTATGATAATATTAACTTCACATCTTAAGATACGAGCCATGGAAGTTACATAGTGTAACTATCTTTAACCGGTTGCTTTACCCGTGAATTATACCACGGGAACATACTAACAGTCCAGATCATGGACCACCACTATTTGTGTCTGCATCACCCTAAGGTTGACTGGTAGAAAATGCCTAAGGCATGAAGTCCGCCTCTGTACATATGTGCGCTTAAAGTATTAAATAAATAAATAGATTACCAGTGTTCTAAATTCCATTCAAATCTGTTGTGCAGTTAAGGCCTGATTGATTAATATCATTCAGGTTTTGGAAAAACTTTAGGAGGTTCTGGTGAACTTTTTACTTTCAGTAGTTCTGTTTACTGATATTTAAGTAGCTCCTCTAAACAAGAGGTCGTTTATTTGAATAAAAATGAACAACCAGTTCACTTCCACTTCACTGACACCACACACTAGGATATCACAGGCACTGCAGCACACAAACTTGTAACTTTAAAAATAAAACAATCCTTACTTCTTCATAAATATATTCGAAACAAATAAACGATAATAATAACGCTTACCATCAGGTGAGACAGTGGTCAAGCGCAAGATTATCAAAAAAAAAAAAAAAAAATGGTAGACTTTTAGCATATCAAGCAAACTGCGCATATTCAAACAACAATGCAGCATTAGTGCTTTATGAAGCTAAGCTCTCCTCTAAGGTAGTGACTACTAACGTCAGTTTCATGAGTGGACTAACCAAAATATGAGAGTAAATAAATACACGTTTATGTTCAAAACATTTATTATTCTCTGCTTTCAATGTTGACACAAGTTTACTAATCCCAACTTTACCTCAGTAAAGCTTCAAGTAACATATAAATTACGAGCAACATTAAATTAAAATATATATTTGGTTATGACAGGTATAGAGATAGAATATTCAAATATTGTTATAACTAAAATATAGAATTTATAAACACTGAACAAGAAACAAATTCATCAAGTTTTGGTCGGAAATTTTTCGCAGCTGACAATAGGTAAATAGAGACTTTTATAAAATTACAGTTATTTTTTTTACAAATTTGATAATTCCTAACATATTTTATGCATCTTACTTATTAGAAATTGAGACGCTTAAGGCACAGCAAAATTACATCTAACTAGAATATACAACTATTATAGACACTCTTGGTAACAATCTTTATTCTATTTCGCAAATTGTGATATGTACAAAAATATTTCCATCTTTATAATCTAGCATTATTATTATTATAAAATTGAAATTAAAACATTCTGAGTATACATTGTATACATATTAAATGCAATGGTGTGTGATGAAAGTAATAAATAATACAGAAATTATAAATAAACACAGCTAAACACAACTAAACTTCCCGAACAAAAAGCAGATTACACAAAACGATACACTGAACAGAAATACGTCTTTTGAACTCCACTCAATTATTGGCACAATTTCACTACATTTAGTCTCAGTGTCAATAAGTATCGGTTCCACTTCTAGAACCGATATTCCTCAAATCAGGCATGAGTGTTGTCTCTTCGCTGCCTCTCGAGCTGTTTCCGATGACTTTGGCGTTTTCTCGCTATTATTGCTATTAATATCACAACGACTGCCAAAGCTACGGCTATGCCTATCCACCAGTAAGTATTATACGACGCCTCTTTCGTATTTACTTTTTCTTGGTCCCCAGGTGCTACAGGATTCTTTATCTCTAAAACTCCTACAGTAGACGTTTCTAGCTTAAAATTAGATTCTCCATCTGTATCGATTACATTATCTACAATGTCTTCATGTGTTACTTCCTTCGGAGGGTCCTTTTTCTCTTCTGAAGATGGGATGATCTCATTTTCTTCTGGTACCGGATCAGCAGTTTCGATATAATCGTCGGAACTTCCGCTGTCTGTTGATGGATCCAACTGATTGTCTAGGTATTCGTCTAAAAACTTGTAGTAGTCTGTTATTCCTGTATATTCTAGGCCGTATTCTCGCTTCGCTAGGAGATCACTGACCATTTCAGGCCAGATGGTTCCGTAGCCTTGTATCATGGCGTCTCTGTAATTACAATTAAAGATATAGAAATTGCAATAGAATGTATAGAGGCATAGTTTATTTGGGTCTTAGAAATACTTACATCAATCGATCATTATTTTCCGCTATATGATTTATTAAATCTGATTCATCCGATACAAGTTCTTCTGCAAAAGACTGATAGATTTGGTACTTCAGTATTAGGCCCATGAATTTTCTGGAACAAAAGAAAATATTAGTATTATCCTAAAGTTTAAGTCAACTTTATTCAGTCAGTGGATATTTTTTATAACGTTAATCTTTTTAACTTTTACTTGTCACTCACCCAATATAAGGTTTGTTGAACATCATGTATGGGTCTCCTAAGAAATCGCTGTCACCGGATTCTATGTTAGAGAAATTCTTACGGAAGTCGCTCCAACTACTTGGTATTTTCGCGTACGGTATAACTCCCATTAAAACTTTTATTCTCCATTCGTCGGCTGCCAAATAGAAGTTTAGTCTGCAAGGAAAATATTTTGTTAGAGCATAAAGTACGTAGCATAAGATTAAATTACATGCTAAGGTGATAAAAACTTACTTCGGTAAGTCCCTCAGAGCCATAATCAATTGTAAGACCAGACGATGAAAGTTTGGATTATAGTTGAAAGTTTCTAACGGGAACAGCCCAGCTTTGCTCAGCGCATGTGGGTTCACGGAAAGTAGCGACACAAAACCAGGAATAGCTTCATATACAGCTGAAACAAACAACACGATGACTTGCGAACTTTTCAAAGAAATTAATTCACAACTGGAACAGAGTCTTACCAGAGTACCGGGAAGCCTCTCGTAGAATATAAGTGTTGTTGCTGTGTAGATTAATGGTCTGCTTGTAGACTATCTTCATGACTGCTTCGTGAGCTTCTATGAAGTTGGCTATGCTGACATCTTTACAAGTTACTGCTCTAACTTTGTTGGGTTTACACCAGTCGACTAAAGTTGGCGGACACGTACTATTGAACACCGATTCAGTCCAAATATCTGGGTCTGCGTCTCCTAAGTTTAGCGCTTTGATGAGTTTCGCTGCTTGTTTGAAAGCTTCTACTCCGCCTAAGTTCTGTGAAATAGATGTATCGGTTATAAATCATACACATTTTATTCTTGTTCTAATTTGTAAAATGTAGGCAATGAAATCGAAAGGTTGCAACCACGGCTTAGCATTAAAACAGGAAAAAATACCTTAAACTTACCTTTAGTTGAAGATTTGCGTGTATTTTCTGATATATTCCCGCGTGTTTTGGCAGTAGACTTTCTATTAGATTAGACCAATCATCTCCCGTTAAAGATCCTGCAAAAAAATATAAATTTAAATCTGGGTCTGTGAAGTCTATAAAACATTCTTTTGTAGTAAGTGGGTCACATACGTTTTTGGAAAGACCTTTATAAAAAACAGGTGGATTTTTAGAGAATGTTATATACTCCAAAAGTACAATCAAATTTGATTAAAAATCACAAGGGAATTTAAGTCTAACTTAAAAACCTTTTTCGTTTTCTTGGAAATAGCCTTAAAATAAAACTTTAAAGAAAGTAGCACTTGACAAAGGGTTATATAGTTCTCAGAGGTACCACATGCCAAATAATATTTAGAATGTGGTCTAGACCACATGGATGGTGGATGGTGTAGTGTGGTCTGATATTTATGACTTACAAAAATGTTGCCTTTTGAAATAATTTCAAATTAATCATTTTCATTTTAAATAAATTCGTCAAAAGCGGAGAATTTGATTTGCTTAATTATTATTTTATGATGAAAATTAAGTCTCTGCTTTCCGTCTTATTCTTATTATTTGCGCTGTGGCCATGGTTGGTTTAAAGGTTATAATTCTTGTTCCTGGTTGAATAAAACAAGTGAAGTTACTGCCCGTGCACAGAAACTATTTATTCTGTTTTCCAGCTGCAACAACTTTGCTGGTTTTAATTTAAACTTCGACAAAACTTTTGCTGCGGTGCTTTCAGCATGTGTGTTTTATTTAAAGAAGCTTTAGCCGTTTAAATGGCTTAGTAGGCGTTTCGGCTGCTGAGTTTCGTCCTATTATTATTAATATTTTTGAGTGGTGTTTCGGACGAATCCTTTTTAGAGGCAAAGTAACGTCAGAAACATAAAATCAGTAGAGAGTTTAATAATATGATAAAAACATAACTTCCTCTTTTCTTTTTTATTTAGATGATGAACATTATAAGCATTTAATGATTTTGGCGCACGGTTGGCGCAGTGGTTGAGCGATTTACTGCTGCGCTGCGTGTCGCGGGTTCGATTCCCGTACGGAACAAATATTTGTATGATCTACAAATAGTTGTTCCGGCTATGGGTGTTGTATATTTGAGTTTTTATTTGTTTGTAAACGCACCCACGATACAGGTAGAAATTCCTAGTGTAGGGCAAAGTATAAAAAAAAATAAATAGAAAAAAATATGACTGAAATCATGATTCTGGCCTCCTGACAGTTTGGGTAATTTATACCCAAACTGTCAGGAGTATTAAACTCTCTAAAGATTTCAATACTAAATTTGATTTTGACGTCCTAAAAAAAATAAACGTCCCAACAATAGTACCTACTGATCTGTAGGTGCCAAATGTGAAATACATTTTAAAATAATAAATTATTCCACTTATGGCATCTGCGAAAAATATCGATAGTTGCCGTATGTGGAATACCTCAGGTGCCATTTTGTACGCTTTTTAATTGATATATAAGACTAACCATTGTGATTTATCATATTTACTGTAGATTGTTGTAATGGTCTATTAATTAAGTAATCTTTTTCCAAAAATTGCTCTTCACTTAAATAATATAACCCTACCTAAGGTTTTTTTATTCTGACTGTGCACAATTTGCTTAAAAAAAGGTATAGTCCGAAACACCACTCAAAAATATTAACAACAATGAAATTCCTGTTTCGACCAGATCGGAGGAAACTCAGCGGTCGAAACACCTACTAAGCCGTTTAAATTTTATGAAGTGAAAATGAGCGCTGCAAAAGTAGTTTTAGTATTTTTATTAAAATATCGCGATTGTATTTTTGTCTCTTCAATTTTATACAAGAAAAATATTCTGTAAAATACGGAAAATTAATGAATAATCTTGGTTTAATCGACGTTGAAACACATGCTGAAGCCTTGAAAAACACGTTTTTTTTTAATTATCTCACATATATTTTATGCTATAATGGAAACTTAAGTGTGTGAGGTACTTACTCAGTAAATGTACCGGTAGGGGCTTGCCGACGGCATCAGAACCCTTGAGCCTAAGTGCAATATATTTGTGAAGCTTCAAGTAAAGAGGTTTCACATTTTCCCACAATTCCCGGGCTTTAAGTATGGCACCTTCGTACTCGCCAAGCGCATCCCAATATTCTTCTACGGAGTTGTAGTCTGTGAAAGAAAAATGTTATGGATAGTTCAAATCTTTTGAGGTTGCTTAATAGGATATTTATCCGTACTTAATATTATAAATGCGAAAGTAACTCTGTCTGTCGCTCTGTCTGTCTGTCTGTCTGTCTCTTAAATTTTCAGGTTTAGGGTCGGTGAACACCTGACGGAAAATGCGTTGCGTGTCATCGCTCGCGTAACGCGAGAACAGACAAATATATAATAAAACATTCAACCTTTCACAGGCAACCGATGATGCGTTAGTGCGTTTACTGTACTAGCTGACTACGCTCGACGCATCTTCGGTCAGATGTGCACAAACCCTTAAAGCACTAAACCTATTTAGATGAAATTTGGTGTGGAGATATTTTGTGACCCTGGGAAGGACATAGGATAGTTTTTATGCCGGCAATCGTCCTTAAGGGGGAGGAAAGAGGTGTGGAAGTTTGTTTGGAAAACCTACAATATTATTGCGCGATACTGAAAATAGGCTATTCGAAGAACTAATGCTACGCAGACAAAGTCGCGGGCAACAGCTAGTACATATCTAGCGTCCTTTGCTTTATGTTTTTACGTCAAAAATTATTAGTTAAATCAAGGGAGAAAGAGATTTGTCGAAATAAATATCGATAGTTTTTCAATGAATTCATTTGAGTACGTTTTAAAATTATCGTTGTACAATTATACATACATAAACTCTCGACTCCCCTATTACGTCCTTTATGATAAAATTTAAATGATTAATAGTAGGTTTATTCATTTTAAGACCCCAAAGACTAAGTTTTAACCAAGACTTCGTTAAAATACATCATTATCACATATTTATTCTCTTCCCCGAGTTTGTCTTTAACTTCAGAACCAACAAATTGCCATTTTCTCGTAGCCTTATGGCCGACGAAAGTTTCGAATTTTGCCTCGTTATGTATTTATTGACAAATCCTTAAAGGGGCTTCAATGGAAAATTTCCGAGGGCGGCGCAATCTTAAATCTTAGTTTAAGATTAATTATGAAATTTAGATTTATATAAGAAAATCGCTTACGTTATTATAATTAAGAAACGTAAGTATTTTGTTTAAAACATCAAACTAAATTGGTCCAGTTATAATACCTTGTTTATGTCTGTTGGCACACGAATCATAATAAATACTGGTACCTACGTCAAAGTATGCACCGTAGTCCAATTTGCTGACATATTATGTTAAACATCTTATTATCAACATCATCAGCCTATTAATGTTCCCACTGCTGGGACACAGGCCTCCTCTCTGTGAGAGGGGACACGGGCCGTAATCCACCACGCGGGCCCAGTGCGGGTTGTTGGATGTCACATCTTCGAATTTCTGGTTCTAGGAGATGCCGGTTTCCTCACGATGTTTTTCTTCACCGTTTTTGAGAGCAGTGGTGATGAAATAATTTACACAAAGTAAAGCGCCAGCCAGGGTTCGAACCCACGACCTACATCTTGTAAGTCGCGGCAAATACCACTGGGCCACCACTGCTCTCAAACATCTTATACCTAATATTATTTAAATTCAACGGTTTTTCGATTTAAGTTAAATGTTTGTAAACTGCCTCTAGTGAGCGCAAGCACTACTGCTGAACTTGAAGTCCTTTTTTTCTTTTTTGCCTGCAGTTATGTGGGACTCCAACCCAATGAAACTCCTCGGTGTCCTCCTGTGCCGCTTATGGCGGGAATACGGACACGCGGTGAGCACTCACCGCGAACCCACCACGCCTGTCCGTCACCGGGGGAGTACCCCCCATCACCGGCGCACCAGAACACACTGTACGCCGTGACCACCCCAGGGACCAAACCAGCACATGGAGGCCAGACGACCCCGTGTATGACACCCTTGGTCCCCTTATGACGGGTCAAGGTCAATGGTCCCGCCACCTACCATTTTTCGGGCGCAGGTGATAGGGAGAGCGGCTAACGCTATACCGACACTCCTCCTCCCCTGCGGCCCCACCGCGTCCGCCATCAGACCGTGGCGACCCCGTCCAGGCCGTGGAAGGTAGGGTGTACTGTTATTGGATCTTTTCCATCTGGAACTTCCCAGGAGCAGTCTGAATTCTGGACGTGTGGCCGGTTGTTGGCAAAAGTCTAGCCCCCTATCACTGGTGAAATGCGAACTGAAATTGCACTAGATGTAAACTTCTGCCTAATCCTTCGGGGAATAGAGGCGTATGCTTGTATGTATTCTTTTTTTTTTTGTTTAACGATACCTCGCCTGATGGTAAGCGATGATGTGGTCGACGGTGAAGCACGCTTGCCTAGAAGTAACCTATTCACTCTTGACTTAAAGACCCCAAGGTTGTAGCTATCAGGGAAAAAAATACTCCGGCAGGGAATGCCACTCCTTAGCTGTGCGCACAATGAAAGTATTCGCAAAACGCCTTGTACGTATGGGTGGGATGTCCAAGGATGGATGATTTGCATGGATCCCGAAATTTTGTGTGTGTTTTTGTTTTCTCAGTAAAATATTTCACTATTTACACAGTAATTTACCAGTAATATCCTACTAACCAACTAAATATATCATTCTAATAGCTATGTTAAATTATTTAAACAATAACAGTTGCATTAAATTATGGTTCTATTTAGTCATTAATTTATATTACTTTTAGAGTATATTAATTAATTGAACATTATGTTTGCTGCTACGTAATATTTCAATTATGAGTAATTATTGCCATCTATTAATAAATCACTGGATATTTATTTATTGCTTGTATTATTGTCTCATATATTTAATTTGATTATAATATATTGTTATATTTGATGGGTACGGCATGAAACATACATTAGATTAATTTATGTATATTGCGGTATCTATAGTTTATTATGTTCTGCGTTCCATTATTGTACTATTATATAATATCTTATTGAATTATCTCAATTAAAAATAACCTACAAATAACTCGTATTTCATATTAAAACAAAGATACTATTATGCGCATTTTCCTAGTTATAAACTGATTACATTCCAATAGCATTATAAATAAAATTGCAAGACGTTAAAAATAACAAAATGCGATTGGACCATTTTTAAAGAGTTACCATTTTGAGAATTGGCCTTCTGGGGGGTGACCATAAGCTCTTACAGTAAAGTTATTTTGGGCGTGCGTAAGGGACAGATGTATACATATCATATACATATGTCCTTTACAAACACTCAAAATAACCTTACTCTAAGAGCCTGGTTACCCCACTGACAGCTACGCCAAAAAAAAAAAAAAAAAAACAAACATAAAGTCGAACATAGAACCTCCTCCTTTTTGGAAAGTCGGTTAAAAATGCATAATAATATCCGATAATACATTTATAATGATGATATACTATTAGGTAGTAAATATTGCGCTGAAATTTGTAAAAGAATTCTGTACAAAACTTAAAACAATAGAGTGTAAAAAGTACTTGTTACTTCATGCATTTATTCCATTGTTTAACGTTTCGTCTCTTACAATACACCTCCTAACTTTAAGTGAAACTGAAAACCTCTCATCATAGTTTAAAAGGAAAAACTTGTCTGTCTGTGTCCTTTGTCCTTTTAAACAAACAAAATAAACTAGTATTTTTACAATGCTTGAAAGAACTTTGTTTGTACGTAATGAATTTAGGAGTACCATTTAGATTTGTGTAATCTACGCTTTAGTTTAGGGTTTTTTTTTTGCTTTTGTATAAAGAATGTGTATTTCAAATCTATTTACTTAATTTTTTTACATCAAATTGATGATTGTGCCAGAGACCTACGGCTCTTGACGATATTTTAACAACAATAAGAAACTAAATAAATATAACAGTGAAGGAACAATTTTTTAAAAAGAAAGGAAATTATTAGTGACCTACAATGGCTGTGTGGTCGTTCATATTGATCGAAATTTCCTTTCTTTGGAACCTGGACGGCTTGCTTGATGTCACTGATAGCTTGGACCTTATGCCCGAAACTAATGGATTTATTTTTTTAAATTATTAAATGTAATGATCAACCTCGAATCGATCGATCAACAAAAGTGCTGGTTCGAGGTGGCTCAGAAAATAATACCAGGAGGGATTTCGAGAGGATTTAGCCCGGAATTGATTTTTTAAATTTTTATTCCTGTAAAAATATAACGTTATTTTTTACTCACTGTTTTGTTTCGATGCGTTCCGTAGTAAGGGAAGTATGTGCTCCAAATAGTCATTGAGATTTGGCAAGTTGTTCTCCCAAGACTTTTTCATTCGATGCAGGGTTTCTTCATCTTGCTGCCGCGCCAAGTTATAGTGTAACTCTGTGGGAATATATTATTTATTTTAATAAAAATTATAACAAAACATACATATATAACTGGTGTAATGTTGGTATAGGTACTGTAGGTTCGAGTGTGCCGTTTGGGGAGTGTGCGTCGTGAATGCATGTCAGTAGTAGGCAGTGACCTGTCACTGCCGGCCGAAGTCAAGTCGATGGTCGGCAACGAGGAGTCCTGGGACGCGGTGGTATCTACTGAAACAGTCGTCTCGCAGTAGGACTCTTCCACTCACCCAGCCCACATCAGAGGCACCGGGCGTCGGCGGAGGACGGACAATGCCCTCTTAAAGCAAACCTAAATGTGTCCAGGGGCGACGGACTCGGACAAGTCCTTCGCCCCCCACACATCAGGACCCGAGGTGGCGGCGCATATTGTTCCACGCGCGCCCTTCTTAGATGGCGCGGGGGGAGTCAAACACCTTACTCCTCGCCTGATCCGAGGTTGCGGCCGAAGGTGTGTGATGGAGCACCGGGGTAGTTTTTAGTCAGTAGGAGTCAGACAGACCCTTCCACACCCCCAGGGCAGAGGACATCCAATGAGGATTTTATACCATGGAAGAAACAAACAAAAAAGGTACTAGGTATAGGTGCACCTCTGCTTAACTCTTCAGGGAATACCGACGTGATGTTATGTGTATAACACATGGACATAAGCATATTTTGACCAAAATATTCGGTTTTCAGTTTAACCAAATGCAACTGTATAGTAGGCCTGGTTTAGTATAACACTGAGTTTGAGTACAATACGAGGCAAGCTTAACCTGGCTTTGTTACCACTGACATGCAATCTGTCTTTCGTCTGTCCCAATTAGGTATTGTGCAATACATTCTATAAACCGGGCAATAATTTGATGAACTTTCATTGAAAGTTTGTCATACAATATATTGTCAATTTAACCTCGTGTTAGCAACTAACTCTGAGTTAAGTTTTTCTTACAAGTGGGCCTAAATTATTGCGATAAATGGGCTCTTATAGTCAAACGGATTAACGTCTAACAAAATGAATGTAAATAATTAGCATTTAAATATATGCTAAATGCTTTTATCATCATTTAATTATAATTAATTACTTTATAAAATAAATTATTCAAAATCAACATAGCTATTGAAAACAACCAGACTTAACTATAAGTGAAAATTCTATCCAACATCGTCAGTATTCGTTACGTTCTCCGTGAATTATTTTTTACTTCTTCGATACTTAAGTAGCAAAATCCTAATTAACTATTTTGAAATAGCTTAAAAATCAAGGAGCAATGTGCTAAGGCCATTTTACTAGCGCTTATTGGTTTTTATATCGAACTATACGTTTTTAAAATTATGGCTGACGCTTTAAAGTCACTGTAAGTTATGTTTGCCATAAAATCTCTTATTTCCGCTGCAGTCGCTCACAAGCGTTTAACTGGCACTTGACTTTTGATCGTAAGCGTCTACAGCAAAACGTACTTAAGCGCCATTTCGGTCATAAACACGATGCAACTAGAGTAGTCATCAATAAACCCAGCCCAGATGCATCGTGTGCTGATTCTATGTATTTTTTTTCGTTTTAATGGCGTTGTGGAAATCCATTAAATTATTGATGTTATATTTGCAGCAAAAAGATGTTATATTTGGAGGAGCTCGTGGCTAAATAATAACAGCCGCACGGATCGATCTTCAAGGTTAAGCTAGTTGACCATATCAACATACCGAGTTTCCTCCGTGCCTCGGAAAGCACGTTAAGCCGTTGGTCCCGGCTGTCATTTGAAGATCTTTGACAGTCGTTACGAGTAGTCAGAAGCCTGAGAACTGACACCAGTCTTGCCAAGGGGTATGGTGTTACCCAGTTACTGGGTTGTGGAGTTCAGATAGGCAGTCGCTCTATGTAAAACACTGGTACTCAGCTGAATCCGGAAAAAAGGAAGCCGACCCCAACAACAATTGGGAAAAGGCTAGGCAGATGATGATCTTTACAGCAGAAAAGAGCTCGTGGGTTAATAATACAAGCCACACGGGTCGATTTTTACGTTTAAGCAACGTTTGCCTTGCTCACCTTATTAAAATCATTGAATTTTAAATAATATTTGAATTGATGTTGACATGATACTCATTCTTATAAATTATTCTTTCATATTTTTAAAATAAACGTAATTTCTTTTATTCCTTTAAAATATTGTAGTTGTGGAAACAACAAATAGAAATATTTGTAACTTCCACTGCAGCAAATGCCCCGTCTTTTGTTTCCCAACGCAGCTTTTTTAGTTAATTATATCTACTAAGCATCACGAAATGTTATCTGTGCCCCTTTTAATTTAATGCGACTCCATTTATGTCCTTTTGCATCCTTAATGTACGAGAGTGAGGCCCCTCAGCAGTTAATTCTTTGAATGCATTTAATTTAAGAGTTACTCTGTGTGCTACTGGAGTCATCCTTAAGGTTGCCTTAGTCGACGGCACGAACTATTTTGTGCGCGGAGTTAAAATGCATGCTATCTCATCCGACAAGACGTGCGAACGAGATTGATGCTGTGATCAGCAGTAAGAAGCTAGTTCGCGTATGAATACACACTTATGCAAATTTGTAGTGAGACGGATGATGATTTAGGAAGAAAATGAGCGCACGAAATTTAATAAACAGACCTTTGGGAGTATGGATATCATGAAAAACAAAACTGACTAAATGTATCTGATCAACATAAAATTATTTACATTGTTGAACTACTAATCTATCCTTGTGAGGTGACTGTTTTGCAATTTTCTTTCTTCTTATGGTATTTATTTGCGCCTGAAGATGCGTTAAAATTAGTGTTGAAATATGGACTTACGACGCTCATAACTTTCAAATATTTTTTTTTACTTTTTTGTTTCCATACAGGGCTAGATAATGATGTGACAAATTAATATCATTTTATTTTGAATATACACCGTCAAACAATGAAGTAATCGCCAGACTATGTTTGTATGGAAGAATGATCAACTAAGGCAACCTTAAACCGAGCTCTCATCCTTTTTATATGAGCGTAAAATCTTCCCTCATGTTTTTTTTTTCTTCACAAAAATTACAAAGTGCTCTTATAAAAGTAAGATGAGAAATTAACTTTTTACAAACATTCGTCTCTTGTGTCGTGTTATTAAAAGTTCCTTTTTTTTACTTTATGAAATCATAATAACTTGGGAATTTTATTTCGTGACAGTGGTCGCCCTGTGTTCGTATTTGTCTTTCGACTTCCGCCCTTCTTCCGGACTTTTGGAGCCTTCAATTTATTTTTAGAATTGGGTGTCAAATTTTTTTGTTATCTTAAATAGATTATTTTTCCCTTGGAATTGTTTCTACTCCAATAACAATTAAAATATTTTCGGAGAGGGTTGTCGAAATTAATGGATTTATTTTGAAACTTCATTATTTATTTGGCTAACATTGCTTCAATCACAGTGGTTCAAAGTACGCAATTATTATCTACTCGCAGAATTTTCGGAACTTGATCTTCACAAAATAATATTTTTTTCATACCAGGCAGGTAAAAAGTGATACTTTATCAAATCTTACCTTTTAGCGTGCAATTAGTGGTGGTTCCGCAATCGTAGTTGGTTGCGAATCTTATTCTGTTTTGAGCATTATCGCCGAACGTCACGAGCTGAAAAGAAAATGTCCATTAGAAACACGCTCATGATAGAAAGAAAAGAAAAAAAAAGGAAGGAAAAAAAGGAAAGAAAGAAAAGAAAAAAAGAAAGAAAAGAAAGAAAAGGAAGAAAAGAAAGAAAAGAAAGGAAAAGTGTTTCTTTGTCACAAAACGACATACATACAATATAAAAACATACTTAAGCAAAACCCTTAAAAACCGATCGATCGATCGATCGTTACAGTTAGTAAAATTCCGGAAGACCGACAGCCAGTCTTACCAGCAGATATCATATTATAAGTAATTATTGGCAACTGGGTTGCAGAGGTCAGATAGGTAGTCGTTCCCAATGATGTTATATATATACCGAGGTAGATACGTTTTACCGACGTCTGCATGGCAATACAAAAACAAGCTGACCAGCTTGAGTGAACTCAGTCCTTCCTGCGTCTGGCCGCGAGACGAACGTACGTTTGAACAGTATGTTTATCTCTTTCTGACAACGAAGTCCTATTTATATCCTTGTGTTCTTTCAACCTACTCAGTGTTTGAAATAAAGTTCCAAGTTCCATAGATCCTATGTACGCCATGTTTTTATTTCTTTATAATGAGTGTGACGTCTCTATTGGTAAAATCTCTTTGGTCATTCCATGTAAAATGTCTATAGGTACTCCATTACTACTTGAGTACTTTGAATAAATGAATTCCAGCGCGGCGTTATTTATTCTTTTAAAATATCGCTGCAGATGCCGAGGTAGGAGCCTTTTTGGTCTCGCACGGGGTCCTTTTTGTTTTTATTATTATATTAATCCTGTGCGGGTCATAAATCGATTTATTGTATTTCTTTCTTTTGTTTATAACAATATTGATCTATTTGATTTATTCTTCGTTCGGCCCGAAGTTTTGTCCCACATTCCAAAAAATTCTTAGTTCGTCCCACATCATCATTGAAGTTCTGTTTCGTCCCATATTACAAGTACTTTAAAGGTACAGTTCTAACTAGTGTGCCATCAGTCAGGAAGTGCTTAAGCCAAAACTTTTTCAATCAATTCAATGCTAAATAAAGGTTGTTGTGAAGAGTGTGAACAATATGTTAGAGTTTATTATATAAGTGGTTTAGTAGTCTTGTTTGGCGATCTATTGTTATAGACGTCTTTTGAAGTGTCCATAGATATTAAGTTATATCCAATATTTTATAAGTGAAGACTTTTAATTGGCTGACTGTCAAATTTACTGCTCTTGTTCTGTTTATTTTTAGCTGTAAGTTTTCCATGTTATCTAAATAAATAAATAACATCCGATAAGACTGGAAGCTGAATTAAATACAAATAAAGCTAGGAAGCTAATGGGAAATACTTCAACGATAACTTTTGCGTGATACCAGAATCTAACCAACGATTGTCATAGCAAAAGATAAACACCAGAGGCTCTATACAAGTATAAATAAATTGTTTATTGATCAAAAAGGTACAGATGGTGAGAAAAACAAAAACTTACACTAAATAGTTACAAGCAAGGTTATGAAATTACAGTATAATATATTATGATGGTAGAACATGTTGATGTAAGTACATGGTACATCTGTGAACAATTTGTGTTGCCCTGTCTCTTAAACTAGGGTATACCTGTATCTTAAGAGACAGTATCATTTGATGTCAGTGATGGCGATGGTCGAAAAGACAAAATGGAAGGGATTGATCACGTGACGTTTTGATAGCGTTTGTCATTCCCATACATATCTGACATTTTCCCAATCGTTATCACCACGCTTTCGATGATAGAATGTCACTTGTCAAAGTCGTCGAGTTTACGGAACGTGGGATTAGACAAAAACAAAAGAAGAGATAAAATGGTAATAAAAATCTATTTCGGTCGTAAAAATTAACGAGGGGAAATGAGTTATCTGAATTATATTAGGTTACAGGAATTGAGACGTCATTAATTTGGAAAACTTGGTACATTTGTTTATTCTTCATACTGCAATTTAATGAGGAATAACCCAAAAGCAACTCTGAATTTGAGAAAAGTTAAAACCTATCAATATTTTTTCTGATCTGCCTTTTTAATTATAGTCATTTGAAATTATAACATTTTTATCACTATATGATAAATTTTACTGAAGATTTTTTAGAACTCTGGCAGACAATGACCTGTGTTAGGACAAAGGATATACACTTTTTATCTTGCTCTACGTTCCTGTGGGCAAATTTACCGTTATTGTGGAAACGCTGGAAAGCCAGTCCCTATTCAATATAATTGTACACTAAACATCTTATAAACCAATAAACATAATCCAGTAACACTATTTCATCATAAAAATGGTTCTCAGTAAGGTAACGTTCCGCGCCACGTCTATAAAGGCGGTTAGAAACATATTTCACAGATAAGACTCCACAGCGGACGTCATAAATAAAAGCAAAGATTTATATCCAATTACTTCCCACTATCTATCGTAATAAAAATAACTAAATGAATTTATTATCTCTCAGGTGTATTTCTTACGGAACTGAAGAGTTTTTGTTCTTGGTACGCTTATTGTTACAGAGCTTTCTTCGTGCAGTGAAGCACCATGGATTATTTTATTGGATATTAACGGTAGTTTTATGTAACAATTACTTAGATATTGATTAGGTACCGACATACTATTTAGGTATATTTGATTTCGAGAGTAAAGCCGCGGGGGACAGCTAGTAAATAATATATGGATTATATTCTCACCTTTATCCACTGCTCAGTGTCAAGCAAAGTGTCTCCAGGTTGCAGCAACAGTTTCACTTTACGCCGTAGCACGTTATCATCGGCGGCGAGCGCATGCGCAGTGAGAGCGCTCTTTATGTCAGTCGTTTGCTGAGTGACGAACATGCCGAACGTTTTGTCGCATTCCAACTGTTGAAAGAAAGTTATTTTAGTAAAAATGAAATGTGTAAACTGGCTTTTTACGTAAAATCTGTGTTTCATTGTAACAAATTATGTGACAGCCTTGAGTCACACATTTTTATCACAGTTTGGGAGCAAAAACCGTGATAAAATGCGCGACTCAAGCCTATCACAGAGGCCGTGCTCGCCCGGCTGATCCGATTATCCTTTAATGATGCTGAAGCTACTTTTTATCCCAGAAAATTCAAGTTTCCTATGGAAAGAGCCGCAGGAGCGATGCAGCGGGCAAACGTTAGTATAATTAAAATTCATATCCTCATTAATAAAATCGTCAACACAACGTCAGGAAATTAATATCTATGTCACTAATTAAGTTGCCCACATACAAAATCATATTAAAATATTTGTTTGAAATGCCATACATACTGATTGTTGTTGAATTTAACGCCCTGTTAAGTATTTAATTAAAACGGAAGCCATGATTAAGTCCCGAATTGAATTAAACGTTTGACAAATAATTAATTTTGTAACTAAAAATAATTAAATGCGAGATTTAGGTTGGTAGGTAATTCAGTGTTTCCTGCTTTGTGTTATTTTAATACGCTTATTGTTTTTTAAATAATCTACTTAATTTTATTTAAACGGACAATTGTTTCCAAAGCTTGCCGAAGCTTTTCGGGAAAAATTTCGGTGCAGATACGAAGAATTCATGATTTTGAGATGCCGTCAACTTTATTGTTATGAACTTTGCTTATGCAAAGTTTTACTTCTGATGATTCACCCAAGAGGAATATATTGTTCAAAGTTATATATTTTTCTCTTAAACTTAATTGATGAATCGGTACCAAACTTTACCTTTCATTCAAATTACTTACCAATTCGATATTCTATTCGAGATTATCAATTCAATGCGTAAAAATGTATGCAATTTTGTTGTCATAATTATAATATGATAATTAAATCTTATTACTAACCTTTGACGCCAATCCTTTACTATTCCCCGTGAGTTCATTCCACGCAGCATTGGCCCTCAGTTCACAATGGTCGACATAGTCCAACTCCACCAAATCCACTAGAGAGACCAGCCATCTTCTGTCATCAGCACTGGATGAGGTGCCACATTGTAGAGGAGACAGAAGAGCGTAGAAGCAGATGAAGAATAGAGGAATTGGAGGCCTCATTGTTGATCTGTGGGACAAAAAGAAGAGTTAGAAAGAGCAAAGACATCTTCAAATGAAGAATGGGGACAGGGGGACTAATATTTTTTGAACACTACATAATAGCTCTGACCCAATGTCAGTAATGGCGGCCCATCTTAGCGGACACCAGCAATCGACGCGGGCAAACGCTCTTTTACCCGTCTGCCAAGGATGATTTTAAATTTCTTTATCTTCAGACACCTTTTTACCGCTAGACAGATTTTTTTAATTAAGACATCGGTAGATAGGTCTCGACCGCCCAAGTGTTCTTAGATAAGTGACGTTAAAAAAAAAAAACATGCGGATTTTGAGCGCCGTATTGTGGAAGGTTCAATTTTTGTTTCTTCCAAACCCATCAAAGGGGTACCAGAACGAAGGGTTTTTAGTGGTGATTACAAAAATATATACCACTTATATGTTTAAAAGTAATTCGAAAAAAAGATAACTAAAAAGTTAATTAAAATCTAAAAACCCGACTGCTTAAGAATTCATATTCGAGAGCTGGCTGAGCACCTGATCCTCCGACTGCACAGCATGATTTGTTTCTGGTTTCTTTTTTATAGTTCGCTTCTTAAGCAGACGGGTTTTTTGATTTTTTAAACTTTTTTTATTATCTTCCTTCTGTCTCTTAGTTTTATGGGACAACAATTCGACTACCTACCATGACAATGGAAAGAACACAGTCATAGTTTCCAAAAAACGTTGACGCCTAGAATTTTATGGGAATGAAAATCTTACCATACATGCTCATGCTTGAAAGATTTGTTAATGTATTGTATATATTCTATAGAACATTTCACCTCTAAGCTTCTTCTTAAGTTCTTTGAACAACTTGTTTCTTTAATCATTATTTACTTTAACACGTAAGGCACGTTCAAATTATCAGATCCCACCTTCTTGCCGGCCCATTAGGAGGAGATTTGATGAAAGGCCCAGTAATCTATATTGGATTCGCGCGGATTTAGTGAAATCCCCTCTCATTGAGGAAAGCCTCCATTTATTACAGTACAGACCATCAAATAAATGGCGAAGTAAGTAGAAAAGTAACAACTTTTTGTAACAGGTTTTCCCATGTCCTGCTTTATAGGTGTCGTAAAATATAAAGTTAACAGGTATCCCTAACTTATGTGACATACATAAAACAACACATTTCATTATTACTACTGACTACAAACTTCGAGTGCATTACTCCAGCCAGATAATGTCGAAAATCGTCATCTAAGTGCAATAGATAATTAGATATACAACTTCTGTAATTGGTAAGCAGATTTTTAAATTTGGTAAGCTGATAGTTTTTCAATTATTTGATAAAAACAGTTCCGGCTGGAGTAACGTTACCGCAGCCAGATCTTTTGTTTTCTAAAGGGTATGTTGAAATAAATGTTATCTAAATAATTAGAAATCAATTTGAAATAAATGGTACCACTTATTTTATATTTGTATTTGCTATGGTTGCGAAGATATTTAAAATCCTGCTGCAGTAACTTTTGCACGATTGCTGCATCTCGAAATTGACTAAACGGATGATTATAATTTTTGTACATGACATCTGGCTAATTACGTATAATTTGTTACGCAATAAAAAAAAACACAATAATGCACCGTTTTGAAGTTATTTTAGTAAATAGAAATATGCTTTAATAGGTCCTAGCACTGCCAATAAGTGGTCCAACGACTAACTTGAAACGTTATTATATAGGTAATTACTGCTTATAAATGGTACTGAAGTTTCATTAATATCCTATAGGTAATTAAAAAGTTATGATGAAAGATCAATTTGTTCCGGCCACGGCGCGCAGCTGAGTTATTTGAAGACCGATTAACTGAGTTATCTGTAGTTGTGGTAACTGAATCTTATATCAATAATTAGATATATAGTCCAATTATATACCTGTTAAATTTCAGACTTGTACTCTAATTAATTAACGAGATAATCGAAAAAACATATTTAAGAATGGTAACCCGACCAAATCTAGAATGTTATAAAAAAGCGGCCACGCAATACATTTTACCAACCTTCTAAAATTATTAGCATAATTGTCCTTAAAAGTTGGAACAGTCACGAATGCAATTAGTTTGATTGAAAAATTAAACCTACCTAAATGTTTAAATAAATTTTAATTTGCTTAAGTAAGTGTCCACTATGCCATTCTTCATATATCCACCTACCTACGCTTAACCGTTCTGTCGATGAGGTAGGTAGGTACCTACTTACTATTTACCAAGGTATAAATTGCGCCTAATTCGTTTTTAGTTAATTTTATGTTATGTATTTAGGTAAAGGAATGTACTATTATACATGGTATAGTTAGATTAAGGTAAGTATCTATATGTAAATGGGAGCCGTAGCTTTAAATCAAAGAGGAGGACTTTGCCCAACAGTGGGGCACTGTAAAAGGCTAGATAACAAAAGATAAAGGAGAAAGAAGTTGAGTCGTTTATTTTTACTATTGTAGTTTTTTTTTTTATAAAATAAAACTTAATTTAAGAATACGGCTATCTTTATGTAATACATTTGTGATTTTTAAAATCACAATAGATAAAACAGTGGAACCTACCTACCTACTGTATGTATTTTAAGTAAGTACTTACTGCACTGTGATGTTTTTAAATTGTATTATTGTTTAGCTGTGATTCTACAATAAAACTTAATTTAAAATATGGCTATAACTATTTTACTTTAACTTATTCGGAACGCTAAGCACAACACGGCACAAAACAACATTGGCCGAAACGATGGTCATAACCTCCAGCAGCTGATGATCACTGGCAAGGTCAAAGACAAGAGGCCGAGGGGCCGCAGCCCGATCGGATGGTCTGACCATATACAATAAACGCTGAACACCAAGCTGCACGATGCACTCCACGTCGCCAAGGACAGACACAAATAGAGAATCATCGTCAGAGAAAAGTTGATATCCTGTCATGGGAATCACGAACCTCAGTAATGCGGAACACGACGCGAGGAGGAAGCACAATACAGTGAAAATAGTGAAGATGTATAACAGCTAATAACGTTGCATAAATAAGTCCATATAAACATATCTGTGATTATGTTTGAAGTTCATTTATATACTTACTTACCTTAATTCTACTTTACTCTAGAATCCTTCGCTCCGCTCTGGATAAAAAAACACTCTCGCCTTTAAAATAGTTGTTTACATATCTGCATAAAATCTTCATCATCTACCTATGTAGGTATTCCATATCTTTATTACCTACGCATAATTATTTTTGAAATCAATATTCTATCTGTAGAAACAAAAATATTTAATTATAATGTGGTTACATTGTTGCACTATCGATGACATAGCACTTTAGGTTTTCAGCACGGTTGCCACGCCGCGCAGGGAGCGCAGTGTTCTCCTGTAGTGTGTAGTGGATAGTCGTATATAGTCTAGAAAAGTACTGTAAAGTGACCGTGAAATAAAGACACAAAGTTTTACCTCCAACTTCACCTTTTATTTACTTCACTCTCAACAATTAGAAAAGGCTACAAAAGTGGTGACCCCTGTGAAAGAACTTTAAAGATACGGAAATAATACGGCCTCAAAATGACGACGCCACCTATTTTACCAGAAACTGCGGCACTCTCACTAACGTCAAGGATCTCCGATTTCTGGACGAACCAGCCTCGAGTGTGGTTTATAAGAACGGAAGCGACGTTGGCCCCACAGAAGCTAGGAGACCACTCAAAATTTGACCTTGTGGTATCAAAGCTCAACAGCGACACCATAAGTCAGTTAACGGATTTTTTAGTAAATCCACCAGAAACAGGCAGATACGAGGCGCTGAAACAGAAACTAATAAAAATATACGAGGACTCTCAAACAAAACAGATAGAAAAATTAATCAATGAAATGGAATTGGGAGACCAGAAACCGTCACAACTTTTAGCAAAAAGGAAAGCCCTCGCACGAGACAAAGTAACAGACGGAACATTAAAAGTTTTATGGCAAAATCTTCTGCCACCAACAGTACGCGCAGTCACCGTCACGGAAACAAAAGACTTAGAGAAATTGGGAAATATCGCCGATGACGTGAATGAAGTTACTAAAGCAAGTGTAGTGGCAACGGTATCGCAACAGCCCTCAACATCAACGACAAGCGTAACAGAGAGGTCAATATTAAATGAAATAGCAAAGTTAAGTGCTCGTTTTGATGAACTGGAAAACCGAGGAAACAGGGCACGCAGCAGAAATCGTTACCTGACACCTAGCACGCGAAGCAGGAGCAGCTCACGAGCACGGCGTTCAGAAGAGGATCCGGATTGGCTGTGCTTCTACCATTTCCGTTACGCAGACAAAGCGCGGAAATGTGTAAAGCCATGTGCGTGGAAGAAAGCGGAAAACTAACAACGGAACAGCCAAAGGCGGAAATCTGTTCCGTACGTCCAGCGAACCGCCTCAGTGTAAGAGACATAAATACGGGTTTAAACTTTCTAGTAGACACAGGAGCAAACGTGTCCGTCATACCAGTAAACAAAAAGAATCAATTACATCCGGAAAGTGAATATAAATTATACGCAGTGAACGGAACAGAAATCAAAACATACGGTGTAAAAACATTAGTGTTGAACCTGAAATTACGACGAGTTTATAGATGGGACTTTATAATAGCCGACGTGAAACAACCCATACTCGGTGCAGATTTCTTGGGACACCATAACCTGCTAGTGGACGTGAGTTCAAGGAAACTGGTCGACCAGGAAACGGAGCTAAGTACAGTGGCATCCCTAGTAAGTAGCTCTCAACTATCATTGAAAATGTTAAATATGGACCATCCCTACCACGATATCATTTCTAAATACCCGGATATTACTAGGCCTACATCTTTTAAAGATCCTCCTAAGCATTCAGTAGTACATTACATAGAAACGACCGGCCCACCGGTACATTCGCGTGCAAGGCCATTACCACCGGACCGGTATGTCAAAGTTAAAGAAGAATTTAGAATAATGCAGGAGATGGGAATATGTAGGCCCAGTAAAAGCCCGTGGGCGAGCCCTTTACATGTGGTACCGAAATCGAATGGAGACATTAGACCCTGTGGTGACTACAGACAATTAAACGCAATTACCAAACCAGATAGGTATCCAGTCCCAAGGTTACACGAGTTTACGTATGTGCTGGCGAACAAACAGGTATTTACACATTTAGACATTAATAGGGCTTATCATTTCATACCCGTAAACCCAGAAGATGTAGAAAAAACGGCTATTATCACGCCCTTTGGTTTGTTTGAATTCCCCAGAATGAGTTTCGGGTTGAGAAACGCTGCCCAAACATTCCAACGTTTCATGAGTACAACAGTTTTACAGGGATTAGATTTCTTATTCTCATACATCGATGATGTCATCATAGCTAGTCATGACCATGAGCAACATAAGGAACATTTAAAAATAGTTTTTGAAAGATTCAGTCAATTCGGAATAACCATTAATACATCAAAATGTCAGTTTGGAAAAGATAAAGTAGATTTCCTGGGGTTTGAGGTGTGCAAAAAAGGTATCACACCGCTAAAATCCAGAACACAAGCAATAATGGAATTTCCTAAACCAAAAACAGTGGAGGAATTAAGAAGGTTTCTCGGAATGGTCAATTTTTATAGACCCCACATACCAAAAGCAGTAGAGTCACAAATGAGCCTCAATAAGTTCATACATCAGTCCAAGAAACGCGATAAGACATTGGTACAGTGGGACGATAAAGCCAACCAGGCTTTCGAAGAATGTAAACTTAGCTTACAAAAAGCGGTTACATTGTCACACCCACACAGCGGGGTACCTATGGCTCTGATGTGTGACGCATCGGATACGTGTGTAGGCGCGGTGTTACAACAACAAGTTAAAAACCGTTGGGAACCGTTGGGATATTTTTCAAAAAAACTCACACAGGCCCAAACGAAGTATTGTACCTATGATAGAGAATTGTTAGCAATATATATGGCCATTCAGTATTTCAGGAAGTTATTCGAAGGGCGAGAATTAACCATATATACGGACCATAAACCAATAACATATGCCCTTACAAAACTAAATAGCAGTAACTCAGAAACACCAAGAAGAACACGATATTTATTATTCATTAGTGAATTCACAAACGATATTCGCCATGTAGACGGACTACACAACGTTGTTGCTGACTCGTTATCTCGTGTTGCGGAGTTGTATTGCCCAACGAACATAGGTTTCGCAGAATTAGCGACCGCACAGGAAACGGACGAGTATATAGCACAAGTATTAAATAACAGTAACAAAAAGAGCAGTGTAAACTTAAAGAAAATACACGGACCCACAGACAATAAACCGATTTATTGTGAAACTTCTAAAGACACCGTCCGACCATATTTACCAGAAAAATTCAGACGCATGGTTTTTGACAACGTTCATAACTTAAGTCACCCCGGGGTCAAGGCAACAAAGACGTTAATCACACAAAAGTATTTTTGGCCCGGCATGAATTCACAGATAGGTAAATGGGCCAAATCATGTATAGCATGTCAAAAATCAAAAGTACAAAGACACACAGTATCAGAATTAGGCGTTTACTCGGAATGCGGCAAGTTCGAACACATTCACATAGACATAATAGGTCCGTTGCCCGTTACAGCAGAGGGATATAGGTATTGTCTTACTATAATTGATAGGTTCACTAGATGGCCGGAAGCCATACCATTGAAAGAAATTACAGCAGAAAATATAGCCAAGGCACTATATGATTGTTGGATCACGCACTATGGGTGTCCAGTAAAAATCACTAGTGACCAAGGAAGACAGTTTGAAAGTAATTTATACAATCAATTAATGAAAGTATTAGGAATCGAAAAGATTAGGACAACAGCTTATCATCCCCAAAGCAACGGCATGGTGGAAAGATGGCACAGGTCACTAAAAGCATCGTTGATGGCCAGAATCAAAACAGAATCGTGGTTAAGAGAGTTACCTACCGTTTTATTCGGTCTGCGCGTAGCCGTTAGAAGCGATACAGGATACAGCGCCGCCGAGTTAGTATACGGGCGTACAATAAGGCTACCGGGAGATTTTTTTACTAGCAATTTAACACAAAACCAAGATATAAATTCCTACGTAGAGGAACTTCAGAAAACAATAGGGAATTTTATACCTCATATAAGAGAAAACAAGGGACGCTCGTCGTTCGTGCATCCAGAATTAGAAACGTGTAAATATGTTTTTGTTCGCAATGACACAGTGCGTAAATCGCTGCAACCGCCCTATGATGGCCCATACCGCGTCATAAGTCGGAAGGAGAAAAATTACATAATAGAATTAAATAATAGACAAGCTTGTATTTCAATTGACCGATTAAAACCAGCATTTTTAATAACAGACAATGAAAAAGAAGACGGGCAAGAAAGTACCGTGCACGACATGCCGAGAAAGGTAACTAAAACAAAACCGCAAACAACAAAAACAAACGCAGCAGGACCCTTAACTAAAGAACAAATCGTCACTCGCAGCGGTCGCGTTAGCAAAAGGGTAAGATTTTTTGATGAATAACTAGGCACAAATACAACATAGTAGGTACCATATGTAAGAGGAATGCGCCTTAGAATAAGCAAAACAAAAAAAGGTTATTTTATATATCATTTGTATGGCGTGGGCATGCAAAATATTGTGGATCCTAATGGGATGTTTATTTTTATGGCAGAATATTGAACATGCCCACTACCCTTAGAAATACGTAAAAGATATGTATCACTTAATATCGACCCTGTCCATTGGGAGTCGGAAAAATAGAATAGTTATAGGTAATTTAGTTAAGCAATCCGTATATACCCTTATAAAAATGTAGTAATAAAAAAAGTAATTTAGTAGTAACAACATTTAGCAAAACTGCAACTATTGAGAAAATGTATAGTGTAAGGTTGCAACAGTAATATAAAACCAGTTAGTTAAGTCAGCATATACGTCAGTAGGTCAACTAAACGAACCGAATGCCTTATAACATCATATTTGTAAATTTACTTAGACATTAAGAGCAAGCCAGTTGTTGTTAGTATACGAAACAAACAATACAAAAAATGTGTAACAGCCAGGCTAAACCACAGCAGAATAATGTGGCAGTGTCCCAAAGTGTGTCAAATGAGGTCATGGGACAACGAGTCGGTACGGTGGAAATGTTTATGATAGCATTTGCCATCATTTGCGGCATCGTGTTATTATGGTTAATCAGACACCAATGCAAAAAACATGTGCGGAACTGGTTCCGCAAAGAAGCAGAAGTTATTGGATTGGCTGCGGTAAATAAAGGCATTAACGCACCACGGGCAACTTCTACTCGAGAAAACGATACTTATTAGTGTTAGTAATTAAGGTAAATTGTGTAGCACATAAGCACCATTTTTGTAACGGTATATAGGAGCATTGTAACTAGAATGTGTTTTTGTGATTATGTTTCTCATGTAAAAATTGTCATGTTTAACAATAAATGTAAGGAAAACGTAAAAAGTCCATATGATGTGTAAAATATAAATTGTCAATGTCGTCATAAGTCGAAGCTTAGTTATTTGTAACGCCGGACGGACGGCGTGAACTTTTGCTGATAAGAGAAACATAAACATGTGACGCGAAGGTATGTAGGAGTAATACATTGAAAACAATGACGTTATGTTACTAACTAATGCAAAAACAAATTGTAAAGGAGAATGTACCCAAATATTTTTGTATAATTTTAACAAATTATAAAGATAGGGGGGGAATACTGTGGTGACACATTGTTGCACTATCGATGACATAGCACTTTAGGTTTTCAGCACGGTTGCCACGCCGCGCAGGGAGCGCAGTGTTCTCCTGTAGTGTGTAGTCATGTAGTGGATAGTCGTATATAGTCTAGAAAAGTACTGTAAAGTGACCGTGAAATAAAGACACAAAGTTTTACCTCCAACTTCACCTTTTATTTACTTCACTCTCAACAATTAGAAAAGGCTACAAAAATAACTATGTTTTACTTTAGCACTTGTGTACCCGTCTGTACCAAACACGTATTATTGTCACGTATTATCCTGTAAGTTTTAGAAGGTTAGTATAATGTATTGCGCGGCCGCTTTTTTATAACATTCTAGGTTTGGTCGGGTTACCATTCTTAAATATGTTTTTTCGATTATCTCGTTAATTAATTAGTGTACAAGTCTGAAATTTCACAGGTATATAATTGGACTATATATCTAATTATTGATACAAGATTCAGTTTCCACAACTACAGATAACTCAGTTAATCGGTCTTCAAATAACTCAGCTGCGCGCCGTGGCCGGAACAAATTGATCTTTCATCATAACTTTTTAATTACCTATAGGATATTAATGAAACTTCAGTACCATTTATAAGCAGTAATTACCTATATAATAACGTTTCAAGTTAGTCGTTGGACCACTTATTGGCAGTGCTAGGACCTATTAAAGCATATTTCTATTTACTAAAATTACTTCAAAACGGTGCATTATTGTGGTTTTTTTTATTGCGTAACAAATTATACGTAATTAGCCAGATGTCATGTACAAAAATTATAATCATCCGTTTAGTCAATTTCGAGATGCAGCAATCGTGCAAACGTTACTGCAGCAAGATTTTAAATATCTTCGCAACCATAGCAAATACAAATATAAAATAAGTGGTACCATTTATTTCAAATTGATTTCTAATTATTTAGATAACATTTATTTCAACATACCCTTTAGAAAACAAAAGATCTGGCTGCGGTAACGTTACTCCAGCCGGAACTGTTTTTATCAAATAATTGAAAAACTATCAGCTTACCAAATTTAAAAATCTGCTTACCAATTACAGAAGCTGTATATCTAATTATCTATTGCACTTAGATGACGATTTTCGACATTATCTGGCTGGAGTAATGCACTCACAAACTTCAACGTGAGAGTTCCACTTGATGTCCTTTTTCGTGCCATTTCAGCGTCACCATGTCATACATATAAATTCCGAAAACGAAAAAGTTTTGTGAATTTATTCATTTACGCGAGTCAATCTCAGGAAGGATGGCATTCAAATCATTTCGCTGTCACAAATTTTATTACCATTTTTCCAGGGAAGTTGACGTCAGAGATGGGATTGGGGGATTTAATAAAATTGTAATCTACATACCAACAATTCTTTCATAATTCCAATCCACAAAAAACTTATAAAAACAGCTAGCCATTTAGCTATTCGAGGAATAAAGCTCAGTCTAATCTCAGAATATACAAAACAATTGCCTGATGGCACAATGCTAAATGATTTTAGAACCTTTCATCCATTAACTTATTATTATGAAACTCGAACTTCGTTGAAACAACCTGTGCAGTATCAATTATCTTAGCAATAAGGAAGAACCCCAAAAGAAAGAATTAATGAGGAAGCCGCTAAATTAAAGATGTTTTTTTACGTTCATCCGTTAGAAACGGGGCTTTTCATCCTTTATTCGTCTGAAAGGGTCACGATGATAAAAAGAAAATTAAAGACCAGGCATTCATAAAGTGATTGTTGCTTTCATTCAACTTCTTTCAAACGAGATATTAAAACTACATCAAGTGAAGAGAGGAAATGTAAAAGATTTTTTATGCAAATTACATCCTGAGTTATTGCTGCAAATCCCGAAGAGAATGCGAGCTTGCGAGCTTTAGAGATTCTGAAATTAAATCATTTGTTTCACATGAAACGAAGAAAAAAAGTGATTTAGCGCCTGCGCAAATAAGGCAAGCTTTGTGATTACTTTTAAAATTTGGACTTTAAGGGCACATGAGATGAAAAATTCTGCCCATTTTGGCATAACTGGTAGATCACCAACAATGTTTTATATCATTTTGGATAGTTATACAATTTAGCACCATAACTAGACTTCGTAAATGCATGATTTCTTAATTGAGACCTACAACACGTCATCCAAGTCAACATTAAGCAGTAATTTGCGTTTATTCAACTTTACATCGCCTCCTTATTTTAGAAAAGCAGCGACAGTCTCTTTCTCATTAATGCAAATGTTCCCTAACTTTCTTTGACAAACATCTCGGGTATAATAACTCAATTTCCCGGACTCGTTCCGGTTGAATACCGGCGTCAAGTTGTGTGACCTATTTCAACAAAATTTGCGTATTATACGCCACGTCAAGTTTGCAACGAAAGCCAGCTCAATTGAGCGCAACGGGAGTACGGAAGCCAACCGTCCTATCGATGCGACTGTTCCTATCAGTGGCGACGGTGACGACCTGACAAGCTTTCGATTATCTACTCAACCTTCCACAGCATAAAACCCAAATTCCCTTGTTCAAGAAAAATCTTTTCTTTTTGGTAACGTGCTATACTTGACCGCTTTTCAGATAATGGTCAGTTTGATATGGGGAACACTAACATGATTTCGGCAAACGTGCTCAATTTTGTTTGGCTTCCAAAGGTCAACAGATGAGAAAAGTATTGAACATGTGCCTAGTAAGTTGCCATAAGAGGAGAAATTATCACAATATGATGAACTTTTTGCTATCAAACCTATTACAATCTTGAATGATCACACAAAATTGTCACGTTTGCGAACTTTAAACAAAAAAAAACAAGATATCTGAAAGTTTCTAAGAAGCACAATCTCTGAAGAGGGCACATTAGCTAGACATCGAGGGAATACTGATATGACTTCAGAAGTTTTACTTGAAAATGCGCTAACAGATGATGCAGATGACGTAAGATGATGATGATATACGTATTATATACGTATATTTAATGAAAAGTTTTGGACTAAGTTTTAAAAGATTAATATAGTTACAAGTTTTGATGTCTGTAACGAGTTCAGATTTGAGACTTTATTAAATAGTTATAAAAAAAAATAAACTCCTTTTAGAGCGTTATCTGACAATTCTATAATGACTCTTAGAAATATCTATGACTCGCGTAAAACATCATTTTTGGATCATGCTTCCAAGCTAAGCTCGTGTTATAATGAACTCTTTGTCATCTTCATTTATGATAATATTTTCTATTATTTAACTTGCAAATTTCATAAAGAGAAACAACAAAAAACAAGTTCCCAGAAAAAATATACCAGCAAAATATTAAAGATTTTTTCCTCTATTAATCTTATATTAACTTCCCTCTCTAATCTCTGAAATCCCTTGCACTACATTATTTGCATACCACCCCTCGTTCTATTAATTTTCCAAAGGGTTGTAACTTTCTGAACGAGCTCATCGGGTTTCTTCGTAACTGATCCCTTTCTCCGGAGATATTCCAATCACGTATGATCTTCAATTACTTTCTTCACGGGCTAGTGATCCAGGGCTTTGTTGTGGCTTATTAAGGAAAGGGGAAACAATCATTAGTATACAAACAAAACTCTCTATTTAGAAGGGATGAAGCAAGATTTTTTTGCAATTGAAAATTGTGCAGTATTCTGTAAAGTGTGTGGGGTGAAATTGGAAAATAAATTGGTTTGTTACTCTTTAGTGGAGATAAAGTTTATTAGAAAATATTTGATATAGGTGGTTTTTAAGTTTAGTGTTGGCAGGAGGATTTAGGTCATTACTTTGATTATAGAATAGTGCAAATAATGGTTGTCAGAAATAAATGAACGGGCGCATTTTTAAACATCGTTTTTAAACAACTGTGGATTACGTGTATGCTAAATTAACGAGATGCTACTTTTACCACTTTAGTATAACGAGGTAGTTCTGTAAATCTTAATGTTCTGTATATTCTTTATAACCATAGCATATGAGTATATCCATTTAAGCAAAATTTGTATGCAAGATCCTCAGCTCTAATGAATGCACCATAGTTACAAACCTAACTACCATTTCTGCATCAGCTCGTCCCATTACCGTAAAATAAGAAACAAAAATTCATATTCATGAGAAAAATCCCCAGAGACTTTATAACTGCTATTACTCCGACTGCACAAATGTAGAGATTATTTTACAATTTGCATAGGGTTGTTCTTAGCTCCCACACATTATGGAGCCACTTAAGCTTTTGTCTGGAACTCGTCTAGAAATTCTAAGTGTACTGAACCCACTGTGAACTCTATTAACGTTTACAGCGTAAAAGGTAACAGTATTTTAAGGTACACGTAGTATCTACCCATCCATTAAATTTTAAGAACTTTGTAAATGAAGTCAGAATGTTGTTAAAAGGTGTTGTTTAGTGTTGCGGTTGTCAGGTTAATTAAGAATTCATTTCGCTGTCAATTTAGTGCTAATGATTTATGGAAGGGTTAATTATATATTTAGTAGTTGTCACGAAATATTAAGAGGAACCTTACAGGATGGCTAATGACTAGTGAATGGGGATTGATCACCTACTACACTGTCAAAAGCCTACGAGGAGATCGCGGGACGCTGCGCGGGTAGGACCCACTCCCTCCTAAGTCGAAGTGCACACTTATTTTGATCGTGTTGTAATGGCGTACACCATGACGAAGCATATTGCAAGCAGTAGTATATTAAATATGATCATGATGATGAATATGAACAAAAAGATAGTATTGTGTCTAGAAAAGGTACATATTTTTGAAACAACATTAATTGCAGAACTATTAAGCTAGTTATAAACGTTAGCAATTCTAAACACAAATACAACAAAACAGAAGAAACAAACGTTACTAAGCACGCAGAGGAATGTGGAGGCATACAGATAGTTTTAAAACGTTACACCTGTTTACTGAGAATTTCTTTTAAAAACATTTATTTGTGGCTGGAGCCAACAAGCAATGTGCGGTGCATTAACAATGTTCTTGTTAACCTATCCGACTACAATGTGTGTCTAATGTTAGCAGTGCCAAAGAATAGCACAGAAGGTAACCTCGAAGTTAGACCCGAACACTTGACGAATTTTAGTGCCATTGGATAGGTAACATTGCTCGCAGAACGGATGGTCGATTCAAATGTTCTAGAGTTGCGAGAGTGTGCCGATTGATGCAGTGTTATAAGGGCTCCCACAAATCGGTGCATCGATGACCATGGGAGTTCGCTGTATGTGAGAAGCACAGGGCCAGTATTTGTGGCGATCCTAGAGTTATTGTCCAGTACAGAAGTTTGGCTCCATACAGCTAGCGAAAGCATTTGCACCCTCACATAGACTGCGATCTCAAAAAATAAATACAGCAGCGAGTGCGCTTGCACTTACTGTACGTGAAGCTTGTCAATGTATGTGTGCGGTTTCGCTCATTGTATGGATCTAACCTTCTGTGGGTACATTTCTGCGTTGTAATGCTTACAGAGATGCCACGGGTTTAATTCCAAATCCCGGGCTACCATAAAGGATTCTCATTTAGTCTCAACCGTTATGTACCGTGTCAGCAACAAATGTGCGCTATGTCATATTTGCTTGAATATTTATATCATGATTTTAATAAAAATGCATGTGACATTAATGAGGTTTATCATGCATCAAAATAGCTGACGATATGTCAAAGCTGATTGTTACGGTCTTGCTGAGAAGCCAATATTTTTATAACGGTACGAGGTTCTTATTCGTGAGCGAAGAGAATGTTTTTGAAAAAAAAGTAAGTATAATTATTTCATTACAATCATTACTTTTTTGATAGAAGTAGGTTTTACTATAATTAAAAGTACCTAGTCATGAATAAAAGTATGATAGCGGGAGCTTGGGCGAAGACATCACGGAGTCATCTTCTTAGTTTCTCGGCACAAGCTTTAAGTTGTAGGGGTAAACTAGGGCATCACCAATAAAACTTAGCTTGAAGCACACATCACAGTTACGTTTATTCGGTGATTTTACAATGAGTATAGTTGTGGACACGTAACTTGGCAAAAGTCGTTCGATGCGCACAAGTAATTTTTTAGGTCTTTTTGGTTACCAAGCGAGACGCGGGGAACGTTTAGCACCGTTCCGTGCGCGCGATTGGTTGATCAGTTGACACAGGGATCGATTGGCCAATCGCGTCGCGTCCACGTACCGTTCGCTTTATATGGTGGTTGGTCACTAGGCGCAAACTTATCCCCACTACACCAAAACCTTGCCAAGTTACTTGCCGGGGATTATAATCAAAGGAAAAAGACTCATACGACCAACAATGACAGTTCCGATCTTCTATCTGAACAAATTGAACAATATGGCGTCAGCCACCGCAATTAAAACACTAGCATTCTAGATCGACCCGTATACTCGCATTTTGCGCCAAATTAAAACACCATTTCGTTCCGTACTAACCGATGAACCAATCAGAATAAAATTACAGGTTGACAAACATTATAAAATCAGCGAGTTGTAATGTTGCCATCTTGAATCGCTTGCTACAACAGGTATCGTTCACGATATTAAATTCCACAGTCGCCTTAAGCGGTTGAGGTTATTGTCACTTGTACTTATTATGCAGGGACAGGAGAATATTGCATAATTCAATTTGGCAATCACGAACACCTGATAACTATAAAATTACAATATCAATATCCAGCGGATTGGTATTGTAGTGTAGCTAGCTAATATTGTCTACATGTGAATTCAAATTAGGTGTTGATTAACTGATAGGATATACAAATCAGTCTTCTTTTTTTTTATAGTAAAGTGGAAGTGCCACTTAAATATAACTCCTATTTTTCCCAAAAGGTAAATCAGTGGTCACAAGAGAGTATACTGTTGGGTCTACATATTATAGTGAATCAAATTTCGCCAGAACAGTTATGTTTAACTTAAAATAGTATGACTATTATCGGATTTTAGTTTAACATAACAGAGAACAAGCCTGTTTCTTGGTAGTGGGCACATTAAACGCTAATCTAGCAAGCACCTTTTCACCTAAGCATAGTTACTTTTATTAGTTTACTAGCTTCTTCCAGCGCAGCAGCTTCGACCACGTGAATGTCAAAAATTATCCCAAGGGAACATATTCCCCGAATAAATAGTATCTAATGTGTTATGCCAGACTAAAATCTATCTCTGTGCCAAATTTCATCCAGATCCGTTCAGTAGTTTTTGCGTGAAAGAGTAACAAATCTAAAAACACACTCACAAACTTTCATCTTTATAATCTATACCAATATTATAAAGAGGAAAGATTTTTTTGTTTGTACCGAATAGGCTCCGAAACTACTGGACCGATTTAAAAAATTCTTTCACCTATGGAAAGCTACATTATTCCCGAGTAACATAGGCTATAATTTTGACGGGAGCGAAGCTGCGGGGGTCAGCTAGTATTAGTGTAAAGTAATGATAGTGTGATTAGTGTGATAGTGCAGACCTACTCAGGCTCATGAAAGTGCTTCTGTGTCTTTTGGCAAAATATCACTACTGCATCTCTAAACAGAACCCATTATAGCCTTGTGCGTAGGGATTCCTAATATACTGTTAAAAACAGTATTATCCCTTTCCGCTCGTTAATACTTTACCATACAAAATACTGATTTTATGACCACTGGTACGGAGCCATAAAATCTAAAAAACGAAACGGAAGAATATTAAAAAAAAATATAATGGTTAAATTCTGAAAAAAACAAAAATATTTTAATACTGTTTACTTTTCTAAAATACTGTTAATTTTATTTCTCCAACCTTAATATACTTTATTTCTCGTACAAGAAGTTGGGAACCCTAGCTTTGCGACACATTAAAGCTACGCCTACATTTTGTAACGAGATTAGGCAACAAATTCTACACAAAATTGACTGCGATAAACGATCCTTAGCGTGCACTAAATTAAGGCCTTTGAGAGGATGTATCGAACAGCGTTCAAATCCTCTTATAGATATATAGACTCTAAAGAGGCTGGTTTAACGTTCACTTCAAGTAATAATGGCCTGTCTATTGGTAGGAAATTCAATTTGAAAGGATTAGCTGGTTTGTGGAGAAACAATTATTATTGTTTCCTCAAACGAGTATGTCGGGTTCTTTCAAGGGGCTTTCGTCGGATTTGTGTTGTAAAAGTCTGAGAACGAAATGTTACTTTTTATCATAATTTTGTTCGTTTAAAAGCTACGCTAATTTTATGAATCAATTGGGTGCCTGAAACGTGGTTCCACGCGAGGCAATGGCATTTTAATTATTTCTACATCCAACCAGTTTACGTTAACTTCACATCAACACATATAATATCCTTCTTACAGACTAGCTAAAGTACAATCATCTTTCATGGGGTACTGTGTTAAATTCTATAACAAAATACGTTGTGATATATAAAAACTAAATGAAAGTAAATTTAAAACTTTAGTTAAAAGCACTCTTTGTAAAAAAGCATATTACAAATTAGATGATTAAATTCAAGATAAGAATGCTTGGAAACATGCTGGTCCTGCTCCATAGGGCAATCTTTGTTGTAGACAAAATCAAATTTGTTAATTTATATTCCTATTCATAGTTATTGTATTCATTGTGTTTTTTTTTTTAAATTGACTCACACACTGTTCCGTTGTTGTTGAATTAGGTATTTTACCTATGTTTGTAATATTTGTAAGTATGTGAGAACCATGTCCCTACTTATCAAATTAATTAATTTTCCTGTTAATGTTTTTTAATACTTTATACCTGTACGTATGTATAGAGCTATTCTGGGTGCATCGCCCTCACATATATTAATGTATGTACTTATGTAAATATTGTAAAACACCTATTTAAAAAAAAAAAGAATAAGTATGGAGTTTATTGTGCGTTCTTCTCCATAACACGAATGCACGGTAGAATAATTTTTATTACTTGTAGATTTTAATTTTAATTTATGTGACGTTAAAAAGTGCCGATTATTGGCCTAATTGAATAAATATATTTGACTTTGACTTTGAAAAGAAATCCAGGGTTTTCATGTGTGCTACAAGGTGCACTCAAGTGGGTTAAAATTTTCAGAAACAAACAATCTGGCGGATACTATCTACTACTCGCATGAAAATTATTCTAATCTAGGCCACGTATATCCGTGTTCCACGTCAAAATCGATTCAACTGCTGAGAGATGATTTAATAATATCTAAATCAATTGACGACACGGTTGGCGTAGTGGTTGAGCGTTCGGCTGGTGCGCTGCGTGTGCGGGTTCTATGCCCGCTGGGAACAAATATTTGGATGGCCTACACACGTGAGACAAAGTTTAAAAAAAAAGTGAATCTGTGAAAAAACAGTGAACTGGACTTTCACGTCTACATTATTAGTAGAATTTAGAACAAGGAATCCAAAACAATAAAACCAGAAGAGCATTGGACAAAACCGCACACTACACATTATTAAATTACCTAAAAGCCTGCAAGCTATTATTTATTCCCCCACTAAGAGCCATCTGTGCTCTTTATCGCTCAAGGAAACAAGCAAAAGCCACCAGGGACTAGCATACGAAAACAAGATAAGTATACCAATGAATTTCGTATAGGTACCTTCTTATCTAATTTTCCTCAAGTAGCTATAGAACTCTCTCATCTCCTTATGTATTTGTGAGGTCTTTGCCCTATAGAAGCAAAATTACAGGTTGAGTAGATTCTCTAAATATACTATAACTAAAGTGCTGAAAAGTTTCTGAGGAAATTGAGAGTTATTTATTTATTATATAATTTACATAAAATTATTCATTAAACAATATATTTTTAAACAAGATTTTTTCGTATTCTTCTCAGCAAACCCTTTCATTAGATACCCATATCATGGCAGTGCACAAAAAATAACTAGTCCGCCATATTGGATTTAGAATGACGTCACTTTGCTAACGATGCATTGTTATTCATACTAACCTGTATGCAAAATTTCATCATAATCGGTGGAGGTTAAGAGGGGACTCTAGTGAGACTTTCTCCATACAAAAACATTCTGCTGTTTTCTTCGTGGATAATGCATCTATAGCAATGATTTTTTTCCCATAAAACCTGGGTCTAATTAGTACGTGCCCCTATCATTTCCTTTTTTCAAAAACATAATCACTAAAATAAATATGACAATCCAAAAACCCGAAAAAAATGCCCGTTTTTACCGCCATGTTCAGACGGCTTTCAGACAAAATTGATAGTTTTTTAAGAAAAAAGAAAATGATAGAGGCATAGATATACTTTTCCTCTAAATTTTGATATAAGAAATTTTTTAGATCAGGCCAGTTTTCATGAAGAAAACAGCAGAATACGAAACGTCTTTTAGTCAAAGTTTTTGTCGGTAAAATCAGCCTGAGCTGCAGTTGTCCCTTTCGCACTTTACGGGGTGAGGTTGGAGGTGACGCGACGGCAATAGTTTCTTCAAATACCTATTTTTCAAATTCCTGTTGACTAGAGTCCGCTCTTAACTGCCTTAAAATCTAATTGCAAATTAGACCCGAACACACTTAAATACTACATACATTGCAAGTTAAATAAGAGCTTGTAATAAAAAATTTTTTTTTTTTTTTTTTTTTTTAATATTTTTTTTTTTTATTTAGTTAATGAATTAATACGAAATGTACTAGAAACCGATTGATAGAAATAGTCATTAAACTGACTGCGAGTCTGGAGTGTGATGTGATAACTACTATGTCACATTTAGTTAGATCAACAGCCAAGAGTCATAAATCCTTTTAAGAGTACTTATATACTCATCGAAATTTAGTACATAGGGCAATAGGTGAAATGTATTTCACTCTCGCTTAGCTGTGCTAGTGGGACCGCCCATGCGTTTGTCAAGTCTGCCCGCAACGGCCTCGTTCAAAGTGTACCATTGTACATTCGGAACCACAAACGCATTCGAGTACGGTTAAACCACAGAGCACAGAATTGCCACACCCGGCAGCTGTAATAATATTTGTAGGTAAACATGTGTAAATGAATAAAAAAATATATATTCGCGCGCGCACAATTTGCGCTGAGCACAAATTCTGAAACAAAACTTTTTGAACGTCAAAATCTACATTATGATTTTTCATCCCCAAACAACCCCCCATACATATTCGCGGGCTGGCTGACCAAAATCTGGCGTATCTTCCGCCTGCACAGCATGTTTTTTTCCTTGTTAACGACTTTTTAGTTCGCTTTTGAAGCAGTCGGGTTTTTTGATTTTTTGAAATAAAGTTTTTTTATTTATAACTTTTTAGTTAGATTTTTTTTCGAATTAGATACATTTAAACTTATAAGTGTTATATATGTTTGAAATCACCTCTTAATACCCTTTTGATACCCCAAGCGATGGGTATGGAAGAAAAAAAATTGGGCCCCCACAATATGGCACCCAAAAGCCGCCATTTTTCTATTGTCCAATTTTAATTTTAATGTAGACGTATGAATCATCAAAATCGGCCAACGCGTTTGGTCTCTGGAACGCCATATAGGAACAAACATACATACATACATAGACTGATAAACACATTACCCTCCTTCAGCAGTCGGGTAAGAAATAATTAAGATACAGCGCATAAAAGTTCGCGAATGCCTTGTGACGTAACTTCTAAGTAAAAAGTGTACCAAGGCATGGCGTCATGCGATATTTTAACGCACTGTATCGTCATAATTTTTAGTTAACGTGACAATAGAAAAAAAATACGTGACCAATATTTTTTGGAAATCTTACTGACGGACTAAAAATTATTTTTGTCTTCATCCCTATTGTCACGGTTCCTATATGTAAATGGTGATACTCTCATACACGTTTGCTTCAAGTATGTAAAGTGTGAAATACCAGCCGTGTCTACCAGACGCTGTCTGGGCGGTTACATAGTCTGTGGTCTAAACGCACCAAAACGCGAGCTTTCGCATTGTTAGTCTGAACTAGCACTAATGTTAAGGGGAATGTTCAATCTACGGTTAGAAATGGTTGAACTATCGTCTCATTATATAACGGTGGTATAAACTTTGTTTCCTCATTAAAGTTTCGTTAAATTTGAGATTAATTGAACGGAAATTCTATATTTCACTATGAAAGATTCTAATAATACAAAACTGTAAACGGATTTTTGACTATCACGGTAATTCAGTTTGCAGCCATTTGCAAAGCTTTTATAAAACAAATATATGAATATTTTTAGCCATTTAAATTTATTTATATAATTTTAGAGTACTTAATTTTTCAAAAAGAATTTAATATTTTTTTATTTTAAGTATCTAAAAGTTGATTGGAAAAGAATTTGCTAAATCACTCGCCGTGCGCTTACAATATTCTTTTCAAAATTATCTTCAATATTTCTCCACGTTCGGCACTTCCGCTTTCCACATCAAAATGCCGCAACAAAATCCATTTCAAGAACCAATAATTTCGCTAACGTGGCCACAAATTCGTTTGAGAAAATGCATATATTGATAAGTCGTTCGCAATCCTTCGCAGTAGGTTACTGCCATGAAATATGCATACCGATGTTCGCTCGATGCGAACCTATTTCCATTTGCGATTGCATATAATGTAAATGCTAGACACTGGTACTAAATGTGAAATACTATTCATAACTCTTCGTTTGTAAAGCTCTTTGGTACTAGTCTAACTAAAAATTGTTAACTTTGAAAGTGTTTTATGACGCTTTTTGCGAGCTATTCGGGTGTTATAAGTGGCAATTGCTTTAGTGCTGATGGTAGATACATAATACATATCGTGTATAAATATATTTTGCTGGGTAGGGAATAGATACTGATAGTTTTAAAGCACACACATGAGACCGTTAATATCCGATGCGAGATAAAGTGGGGTTTTATTAGATCCGCAAACAGGAAAGTCTCGATCGCGAATAATGTGTGGAGGAAACTGAAGGCTTAAAACTTAAACTTTCAACTCAATTTATAATGTTTAATTAAATATGTGCATATTTAATTAAACATTTGAGGAGGAGCTCATGGCTAAATAATAACATCCGCACGTGTCGATCTTCAAGGTTAAGCAACGCTTGACGAGGTCAGTCCGTGGATGGGTGACCATTTCAACATACTGAGATTCCTCCGTGCCTCGGAAAGCACGTTAAGCCTTTGGTCCCGGCTGTCATTTGAAGTTCTTTTACAGTCGTTACGGGTAGTCAGATGCCTAAGATCTGACACGGGCCTTGCCTAGGTGTATTGTGTTGCCCAGTTACTGGGTTGAGGAGGTCAGATAGGCAGTCGCTCCATGTAAAACACTGGTACTCAGCTGAATCCGGTAAGACTGGAAGCCGACCCCAACAATAATTGGGAAAAAGGCTAGGCAGAGGAATTAAATATGAGCTTATTTGTGTTTTGAGTGCGCTGTAATTTTGAGATATTGTATAAATATGATTTGTCAATATTTGTATCACGATCTGCCCAAACAGCAGTACAAAGAGATAATTTAAAATTCACTTTGAAAGTTTTAGTGATTCAAGGATATGTGTAGTGTGCAGGAACAGGAGTACCAGTGCATTCAAAATGAAAATTAGTTATCGGATACGTTGCTCGCCTTACACAAATAACCGACAATTTATCATGTATTTTGGAAATGCTGGATATTTCCGATAGAGATCGACAGTGATTATTAATTTGTTTTAATTTGGCGAATGCAGGTATTCTTTCAAGAAGTACCGGTCTATAAAATACAATTCAATCTTAAAGGATTTACTCAACGTAGCATTTTAATAAATAAAACGGTAGATTACTGAAGTTCGTTGGGTATGAAATACATATAGAAATTAATAATAATAAAAAATATATGTAACATATTAACTCGCAATCCGTAATAGGTACCCAATTTAATTTATCGAGTGGCTGACCAAACAGTAAAGAAGGTCCAATTCTTATTGGAACGAATACATCTTAATTTTATCTGTTATAAGAAGGTACGATGTAATATCTGAGGAGAAAGGACGACGACATACATCTGTATAACAAACAAAATAATGCCGGCATTCGTAATCGGCTTAGCAAGAAGGATAATTTATGACTTTACCATCCCGAATCGTTCACAATAATAAATAATATTGGAGAAGCATTAGCCGACGACAATATAACGGTAGAATCGTACAACACAAAGCCGGTTCTAGGTAAAATAACAAACAAGAAAGAGAGAGAAAGTAACAATCGATTAGATTGAGAAGCAAAAACATAGCCGTATGATACACATAGAGCAGAAAAGCTCCATACAATTTACTCGTAGTAGTCAAAAACTTTTATGTTGACACAGTAAACGAAACCAACCTCGAACCACATTCATAAAAAGTCCAATATACACGTACCAGTACATGTCCAAGAGATCGGAGCAGTCAAAACGACTTAATCGCATCACGATATATACTAGTGGTGGGCTGGCTATGGACTTGGCCGACTAGCCTGCGATCAATTTGCCGACTATAATTAATATGGCCAGAGATTCGGCACCATCGTCGGATAGTCATAATTATTATTTTTAATGGTTTGATACGTATTAACTGTTCTTGTAAGACTGATTTGATGATGATTATACATACAAAATGCCAAGTAGTAGTAGTAGTAGGTAGGTAGTCGTAAATCTTTTATTTCGTGCTTCATGCAGCGACTAATCGCTCACAGTAAACGTGACCAGATAGTCGGCTTTCCCTACTAGACAGCTTCTATTGCCGACTACAAATATCACTAAAAAGCCTGATTTGCGACAAGTCGCAACTTTGCTGACTAATCGCCGACTATAAACGTGGCCGGATATTCGGCTTTTCCGACTTGATGACGAATAGTTAGTCCATCCTTAATAAATACGTGTAAACGAATAAACTTTGTACAAACAAGCGTCGGAATTCGTAAAGAAACTTTCGAACTTCCGACGATGCGAACATAAATTCGAAGCGAGTTATCGGTCGACAGTCGTTCCCGGTAATGAGTTAGAACTTACCTGCCTGTGGTGTCAGAGTTGCAAAGTTAACTGAACGCGTTGATGATCTGATCTTCGTTTACCAGTCTATTAGTGTTTTGTATTCAAAGGAAACTGTGTGTTTGTGTTTATTTACTTCAAAATTGTGTTTTGTTTACTCAGAAATCGTTATGACATACATGTATGTTTCGGAATTGGTTATACTGTCTACTTATTGATCTGGTGTTGAAACATATTTAGTTCAAGATTAAAAGACATTTATGTTAGACATCAAGAGGAGAACCGCTCGGGAGATTTAACTTTATGATTGTAGATCAATGCAAGATGAATAAAAAAATCACTTAAAGAACGCTACTTTTTACCCGGCTGTGGCTGCGGGCCAGAGGGTAATGTTTTTCAAGCGTATGTATGTATATATGTACATTTCTAAATTTCGCTCCACAGCCCAAACGGCTAGACGGATTAAGACATATGAGGTGTCGTTGGAATCGTCTCAATTGTGGCAGTGACATAAGCTATATAATGTTTATAGCCTATAGTGATAAACCCAAAAAGGAGGGGGGGGGGGTTTACAATTGTTTTTTTTCCATTGACATAACAATATGGGTATCAAATGAAAGCTACTAAATAGAGCATTCCAAAAATATACATATCGTAACACTTTTGTGTTACTATTTTAGCACAAATTCATGATGAGCGTAACTTCCATAGCAAAATAAATAATCTTTTACCTCATAACGTATTTGGAGGACTCGTTTATTAATAAAAATAAAAAGTCTGAATTAAAACAAATTATTATAAAAACAAAAAGCCCGGCTGCTAAAAAAACAAGAAAAGTACTAACTGAAATGAGAAAACAAGTACTATTTAGGTACGAAGTTATGGTAGTTTTTCTATAATTTTTGTTTTCCCCCGTCTGCAGCACCTCATAATATTTAATGTTTAAATATTATGAGTTAATGATATGAGTTATAATACCTAAGTAGTACTTGTTTTTGTCTTTCCAGTACATATTTTTTTTTGCAGTGAGGTTTTTTGTTTTTAATATCATATTTTGTTTTATTAACCCGAAAAATGCAATTCCCCTGGGTTAGGCTACTTAAGTGAAGCCGTTGGAAAAAGCTAGTTCAAAATAATTGCGTTGATAACATTTTAAGTTTTTATTTGATTTCTTTGAGTCTGTGTTTCCCGATAGCTACAATCTTGGGGTCTTTAAGTCAAGAGTGAATAGGCTTTTTCTAGGCAAGCGTGCTTCACCGTCGACCACATCATCGCTTACCATCAGTTGAGATAGTGGTCAAGCGCAAGCCTATAGACGATAAAAAAAAATGGCAAAAAATAGACCCCTTTCCTAACTCTTCGAATTTTTTTTACAAGATCTCACATCAGCTAAATTGACACTTGAGAACGAATCCATTTGAATATCCCCAAACTACTTACCACCGTCTGCAAAGAATGAAACTGTCTTCAGTAAAAGATTGATTGCTTTTCTGTCATTCATTCTTTTACAAAATGAAGTGAGAAATCTTGAATCGAAGTCAAATTTGACTTAGGTTCTGACTTTAATTAAACCGTCTTCTGAAGCCAAAGACCTTTAATGAGACACCCGGGATGTCAAAGTTCTTAGAAACTTAGTAATAGACACGGTACTATGTGTATAAGTAATTAATATACCGATGTGACATAGTTGTTTTCCAACAGAAAATAAGTTAAGATGTATTAGAAGTTTTGTATAGAACTTGCTTGTATTTAATCTCTGTGTGTTAACGAGAACAACAAAGTTAGGGTTTTAAACAAACAACATTAGAAGGTGTAATTATACACGAGAGTAATTAAGAAAGTGTGGAACTATACACATTGTTTGAAAGGGGAAATATAATTGAACCTTCAAATAATTAAAAGATGGATAGAGGGCTAAATTAAAAAAAAACCGGCAAAGTGCGAGTCGGACCCGCGCACGAAGGGTTCCGTACCATTATGGCATAAAACGGCAAAAAATAATGTTTGTTGTATGGGAGCCGCACTGAAATATTTATTTTATTCTGTTTTTAATGTTTTTTGTTATAGCGGCAACTGAAATACATCATCTGTGAATATTTCAATTGTCTAGCTATCACGGTTCATGAGATACAGCCTGATGACAGACAGACAGACGGACAGTGGAGTCTTAGTAATAGGGACCCGTTTTTACCCTTTGGCACGGAACCCTAATTAGCTCCTCAAACGTAATGGGTAACCATATCTAGTCATCACATACAACTAACCCTGTAACGTCGAGACAAAAATTAAGCATATTAAATATTATGTTGCTGTTAAAAAACATTGTTAAAATGTCCATCCAAAGCCACTTGATCCCCCCCGGTGGGTTCCCGCTTTGTCGATGCGGGGGGGCTTAGTAACCGTGGCTTGGTCACCCACGGTGAAGCGAAGAGGAACCCGAGGAGGGCCGCTTGTCAGGGCTTTTGCCGATAAGCCGACGACGTAGCGGCCAAAATGTAGGTTGCGGTGCTGCCTAGGCGACATCGCAACTGAGGCGGGCCGCGATGTCGTATGGGGCCTCCCATACCCATACGATATCGCGGCTGAGAGTTGGAGGCCGCGGCGGGAGAGGAGTGCCGGTATTGCGGTGCGCCGCTCTCCCTACCTTCCGCGGCCTAGACGGTGTCGCCACCGTCTGATGGCGGACGCGGTGGGGCCGCAGGGGAAGAGGAGTGCCGGTATAGCGTTGGCCGCTCTCCCTATCCCCTGCGGCCGAAAAATGGTAGGTGGCGGGGCCATTGACCCTGACCCGTCACAAGGGGACCAAGGGTGCCATACACGGGGTCGTCTGGCACCCATGTGCTAGTTTGGTCCCTGGGGTGGTCACGGCGCACAGTGTGTTCTGGTGCGCCGGTGATGGGGGGTACTCCCCAGAGGAGGGTCCGGTGACGGACAGCCGCGGCGGGTTCACGGTGAGTGCTAACGCGTACCCGTGTTCCCGCCATAAGCGGCACAGGAGGACACCGTGGAGTTTTAGTGGGTTAGAGTTCCACATAACTGCGCTATCTCCCCGTGGTAGTGCAGTATGCATGAGCATTTCTCCACGCTAAAAAAAAAAAAAAAGCCACTTGATGCAAATCCAAAATTAATCCTGACATTGTTTCTATTTAATTTTCAGTCCAGCGTAAACGATTTTTCTGTACAAAGGGCAAAGGCTGTTATCATACAGAGACGGCATAAGCATTCATCACCGCGCTTGCTCAAGACGGATCGGCGACTTCAGACTTTTCCTCACGATTTTTTCCTTCCCCGATGTTAGTGACGTCTAATATAGACTTAAAAAGCACATGAATACCGATATTAATAAAATAAATAGATGCATTGTTTGGTCATGCTTAGAGGATGAATAAATTTGATGTAGATGAGAATCAGATGTTAATGGAAATGTCATTTGTGTGTTGTGGTCTAGACATACACAGATATTTTGCAAAAGGTCAGGTGCGTAGTATGAGTACTTACAGTCGGCGTGCATGTACGACCCGTACGTAACAAAAAAAAACAGAAGACTGCTACGATCTTTAGGTACTTCTTGTAGGAAAAGATCGAGGGTCCAATACGTGAGTTTATGTATGAATTAGTTACGCTATTAGTTGAAAATATACTTAAATATATCAAAATCCGTTGACGTAGGCGAGCAAATATTAAGCCTACACTAATCTAGTACTTGAAAGACTTAATGATCAAGTTACTTCTACCTAATGTCTTGTAAGCGTTTGGCTGTATTAACATTATGTTTACGCACGACCGCAATTTGGACTAAGTTCTAGAACATATCGAATTACTGTAGTCTCTGTTAAACTCTGTTTTAACATTTTATAAGTATTAAGTTTATAAATTTAGATATCTTTTGGCTTCAGTATGATACTCGTAGTTTCATATCACATAGGTACATTTATTTTTATTTTTAATATATATAATAAGAAAATTCAATTTTGTTCTTCAGTGAACAAGTTTAAAGATACATTTCTAACTTTAAAAGGAACAGATTTTATAGAATAAAAAAACAAATTTCGCTCTCAGACAAGCAGTTAACTTAGGTGCTCTCGAATGAAAACGCTGCAACGAACTCAAGAGCACCTAGGAAAGAGCGTGCCTTTCCAACTATTGGATAAAAATCCTTCAACAAATATAGGAAATTCGGGCATCCTTTAAAAGAAAGGACGGATAATTTGATCCAAGTTTTCGACTGTTACTATACTCTTTGCGCTGTAGCATGGTGCGGGTGACAGTTTCAATAAAAAAATACGCTTATACGTATACGCATTTTTTGTAGTTTAACGTCATACAGGCAACTATGATATAACTATGGTATGACGTTAAACTACAAAAAATGCGTATACGTATATGCGTAAAAAATGTTATTGAAACTGTCACCCGCACCATGCTACAGCGCAAATAGTGTAAGTATATTTTTAACCATTGTAGAATTATCTCTTCCAATCTTGAAAAGGACAAAAAAGAAAGAGTCGTCTTGAGATGTTTGAACTGAACTATATCCACAAATTCGCCAAGGCCCAAAAATATTGTCTTAAGTGATACGATCTTTTGACAATGTTATTCCAAGCGACACCCTGAAAAGCCTATAAATGCCAATGTTATGTATAAATTCAAGCGAAAATAAATTGGTTCATTCACATTTCTTGATAATAATACTCGTTTCGTTTTATTTGACCTTGGGGCTTGGCAATTTTACTTGGCACTTATTCGTTTGCTTTCATTAAAATATATTTTTACAGCAGTGTTTAAGGACGCTGTTACATTTTCGACGAACTCAAATTTAGGTATCTAGTCGCACACAGCAACTTTACGCGTACGCACACATTGAAACTACTGAGCGCTCGATTTTTTACATCACACAAATAATCTTGGTCCTTGATATTATTTTTTAATTTTATTGAAGTTGATTCAGGAAGGTTAGTTGGCACTTTGAAAATGCATTTGATAACTGTTACAAACCGTCGTCGTAAAAAGTAGGTTAATATTTTCAACCGACTTCAAAAAAAGGAGATGCTCTATCTATTCGGCCAAACTACTTATCCGATACTTATCGGGTTTTCATCGATAAATGTATGTGGTGGTATTTTCAGGGAAGGTTTTATTGTATAACATATTAGGATCTGATAAAGATCTTCGGAGATAGACAATGGAACTCTTCAATAACAAACAGCAAATGACCTGCGATTACTGTGATCATATGTTTATGTTTTGTTTTAACCATACCATAATATATCATCACGCTTGTACGGTTTTAGGGGGTAAGCAGATGTATTTAGTATACCCAAATATGGGGTACCAACAAAAAATTTAAAGAGAAAAATAAAAGCTTTCCTGTGACGAAAAACAATAGGTACCGACACCGACTTCCGACAAGAATTTTATTTTTCACTTTGTTGTAGTAAGTAGGTATTTTTTAAAAAAAACGCTACGCGAAATAAGTAGATACCTAAAACGAATTAATTTCCGGTCACAAGGATTAAAAAATGACTTGAACATTTTTCATTATATGGAATATATTAAATTTTACTATCACATCATCAGTCACTATTTATTTACTATCACATCATCAGTCACTATTAATTGACATTTTTCATTATATGGAATATATTAAATTTTACTATCACATCATCAGTCACTATTCATTTACTATCACATCATCAGTCACTATTAATGAATAGTGACTGATGATGTGATAGTATTATTTAATATATTCCATATAATGAAAAATGTTCAAGTCATTTTTTAATCCTTGTGACCGGAAATTAATTCGTTTTAGGTATCTACTTATTTCACGTAGCGTTTTTTTTTAAAAATACCTACTTAAAATTTTATTTTTCACTTTGTTGTAGTAAGTAGGTATTTTTTAAAAAAAACCCTACGTGAAATAAGTAGATACCTAAAACGAATTAATTTCCGGTCACAAGGATTAAAAAATGACTTGAACATTTTTCATTATATGGAATATATTAAATATTACTATCACATCATCAATCACTATTCATTAATAGTGACTGATGATGTGATAGTAATATTTATTACAGAGAGGAGGCCTGTGTCTCAGCAGTGGGAACATTTTCGCACTGCTGAGACACAGGCCTCCTCTCTGTGAGAGGGAATGGGCTGTAACCAACAACGCGGGCCCAGTGCGGGTTGGTGGATGCACATATCTTCGAATATTTGGTTCTAGGACATGCCGGTTTCCTCACGATGTTTTCCTTCACCGTTTTGAGAGCAGTGGTGAAGAAATAATTTACACAAAGTAAAGCGCCTGCCTGGGCTCGAACCCACGACCTACAACTTGTAAGTCAAGCTAATGACATTCTACCCAAAAACCATGAAAATGACACCCATAACGAAAAGATGTCAAATTTTTGTCGGCGCCATCTTGTATTTTGGTTTTGACCCCATATTCAATATATGCAACCCCAAAAACCATGAAAATGACACCCGTGACGAAAACATGTCAAAATTTACGTGGCCGCCATCTTTTATTTTGGTTTTGACCCCATATTCGATATAAGCGACCCCAAAAACTATGACAATGACACCCATGACGAAAAGATGACAAATTTTAGTCGGTGCCATCTTGTATTTTGGTTTTGACCCCGTAATCGATAAAAGCGACCCCAATAACCATGAAAATGACACCCATGTCGAAAAGCGGCCATTTTTTCGTCGGCGCCATTTTGTATTTTGGTTTTGGTCCCGTATTTGTCATACATACATACATACAAACCGGTTAAAATCATAAATCTCCTCCCACCCATCCACTTCTAAACTTCCCCGTCGGCAGCTTAACCTTACCCATCCAAATCCTAACCTTACTCAGAGCTGTTTAAACCCACCCATCCATTTCTCAACCTTGTCAACAACTGCTTAACACCAACTATTCAAATCCCGATGTTACCCAAAAAAAATTCTAAATCACATTCTAATAATAATAGGAAACTCAAAAATACGGCATACGTCCGATAAAATATCAACTCCTTTCGATCACGACGAGGACGGTACTCACACGCATGCACACTACAATCTTTCTATTACTTTTATCTTATTTATTTCCTGCGAGAAAGCGATACGCCCGTCCTTCCACGAGCGCTTCTGAGCGCGGAATGATGAGCGGCGGGTACACAATGTATGAAGACGTCGGCAAGAGATTTTATTTTAGCTAATAATTAAAAAATATAATTATTCAGGTGAAAAATAATTAGCTGCACCTGTAAAGGACTATTTAAACCGCAATTTTTTATAATTTTGAAGATAAAATATGCTGTAAATTTACCTAAACTGGAACCTATTGGGACCCTACTTTTTTGATTTTTTTGCGATTATTGTGATGGGCAAAACGTATTTGTGCGAAAATTTTGTATAATGTCATACAATTTTTCTGATGCATATCTGGAGCTGAATATATTATCTTTAAATTAAGACCATGATATCTTCACATCGGTGATTGCTTATACATTAAAATGGTACCTCAAAAGTACTGTTATTTGTAGAAAAATGTAATAGCGTCCTTAATGGGCCTTTAGGGATACAGTTTATGACTGTGTGAAGTTATTAGTATTATTTTTCTGATATCATTGACCTTTAGACTAGCAGACGAAAAAACTTCGTCTTCAGTCCGGGAGCTAGTTTCAACAAGACGTTTTGTTCCACCGTTTGTTTTTTGATACCAAATCTGACAGGTTACTCAAAAATCACTTCTTGATGAAATGTTATCCACGATTAATGAATAAGTTCGTTTTCAAATTGTTTGCATACTCCATTGCGTGCGGTATTAAGAAAACTCTGAAATGCGCCGCAGATTTCAGCAAATAGTAAATACTATCAAAAGTAAAGAAAACGGCAACACCACATCCCAAATCATTCAATTTCAATTCATATTTCGTTGCGGGATCTAAGACAGTTTTCTTCGGGACTTCGTCGAACTCCATTGCCTCGGCGCATTTCTGGTGGTTGCCACTGTTGATTCTGGCCTTCAGGAGTTGCAGTGGTTTTGGAATAGTGCGGTGGGAATGCCCAAAAAAAAAAAACAAATCATTGAGCCTCCTTCTATACAATATATAGTGTAAAGCTTTTTATTTTATAATCTTTAGGCTCGCGTTTGACCACTATGTCACCTGATGTTAAGGGATGATGTGGTCTACGGTGAAGCACGCTTGCCTAGAAGAAACCTATTCACGCTTAACTTAAAGACTACTACTCTACTATGTTTCCCTATTATTGCGTAGGCATCATAAGGCTGAATGATTATTACCTAGTAGCTTTACATAATTGCTTAATACCTAATCGGATTTTTAATATCAAACATTTTACCAATTTCAAGTGCCATTTTATTCGTGAAAACATGTCTAATCAAGATGCTGCCATTAATATTTTAAAACCTTCAAATCTCACGAAGCTGGAAAGCTCTACTGCTCACAAAATATAAAGGAGGCATTAAAAACTTAAAACTTTGTTAAAATTATACTCCTATAATACTGGTCTCAAATAAAACCTCGCTTCAGTCACTGACCCAAATCAGATTTGAGATCCTGCCAAGTTTATAGTCCTGGCATTTTCGGAGCGTAAGCAATGTATGAATGGGATAGCAATCAAATGATGAGATCACTATTTGTTGTATTATTATATTCGGGTTTAAAGTTCAATGAAAATGCTATTTCTATACAGGAATTTACTTTTAAACTTGCAAGATTTCATCTTCACTTAGTAGCAAGAAAAGCGAAATAAGTTTGTAAAGCAACTTAATCTTATTTAAAGTTTGTAAATAACTTTCTGAGTTTCAATAGTTTTATGGAGTAAGTAACGAATAATATAATGAAAGAAAGTGCTTTTTTATGTACTAAAAAAAAACTTATTTACACAACTATCAATAATCACATTTCAGCATGTCTTATCGCCAATAGCGTAGTACCATACAACTTTTTTTTCACACGGACAGAATAAATAAAATGGTGAAAGTCCGTGGTGTATACCTTACCTTCTAAAAATATCTAAGCGAACCATAGATACAACCTTTTTGTTGAGTTTGGTGCTTTGCCATAAAATATAATTCAAGTGCGTTCATTATAACTTGTCCCGTAACGCGATTGGTAGCGCTGTTACTACGACATATTTTTAGTTTCAATATTGAAACTGCCCTAGTTTCAATATTGAAACTAAAAATAGTCAAACAGACGAGCAGCACTTAGCTGTCGACCGAGAGAACTCAGCTGTCGACAGAAGCAACTGCTAAATGACGGCAAGGACAAGTTATAGTGAACGGTCTGTATATACAATCAGAGCTGCAGAAGGTTGGTATTCAGAGATTCATCATCAAATTATAAAATGTTCCTCTATAATCATTTAGTTAAGTTATTTCGTGATGTTTTATCTCGCGGGCATCTTGTTTGCAGCCACAGCTTCCTTTGTTTCCTTTTCTCAGATAGTAAATCTACAATTGCCTTAGTATAGATAAATCCCTTATATTTACGTTTTAATTGCGGTGATAAATTGAAATTAATACAAACACCAGATGTCACTACCGTTGCCTATTATGTGTATGGTTTTAAATTCAAAATACGAGTTTATGAAACTTTAGTATGCTATCTTATGTATATTGGTAAAGAAAAACATTGTGAGGAAACCGGCATGTCCTAGAAGCAAACATTCGAAGACATGAAACATCCACCAATCCGCACTGGGCCCGCGTGGTGGATTATGTCTCATTCCCTCTCTCACAGAGTGGAGGCCTGTGTCCCAGCAGTGGGAAAGTTAGAAGTCTGATAATGATGATGAGGTAAAAAAGATGCAGTGAAAAAACGGATTGGACATTAAAAAAATCGTCCGCATCAATGTCAACGGGTAAAGAACTCAAAAATCTGACAGCATTGCCACGTTGAATGGCAATACTTATATACTGTGGTGTATTACGAATGTTTCATTGAACACAGCTCACTGAAAAGCCTCCAGAATGACGGAAACACAAGTGTGTCGATTTATTTTTCATGTACTGTGAAGTTATTGGGCCTTCAATCCCTTGCACTCAATCTGTTGGGGTTGCCAGTTCATGCACCATTGGGTTTAACTGTCACCCTTTTCGTAGCCTTAACACACGTTCAGAATTTATATTGAAGCACTCGTGTGAATTTTCGACATATTTTTTCCTTCATCGTTTGGAGTGGGCGTAAATATCATCAATATTTGATGAAATCTTTTTGCCGTATCGAGACCTCGGAGTACATGCACTTAGTTTTCCTATATTTATATTTCTTTAAGTTTTTTAACAATATCCGTACTGCAAATAATCAAGGCCATATCGACTCCCCACATACATTTATGAAATATGAAGAAAAAAATAAACAAAGTCCCTGTCCGCGTCTGTCGACGTGACGTTCTTCTAAGCCACGAAACGAATTTACATACGGTGTTCATAAATGAAAAAAATAATTAAAACAAAAACCCGACTGCTTAAGCGAACCACAAAGATTTAAACAAGAATAATCAAAAGAAATTGCAGCCCCCACAATATGACGGCCAAAAGTCGCCATGTTTCTTTTTTTTAACGTCACTTAGCTAAGAACTATTGTACTCGTACAGTCAAAACCCTATCTAACGATATGCTAATTATACAAATCCGTGGTTTGATAGATATGAGGTAATAAAGAATATACATGATACACGCGAAAAACATAACCCTTTCCTTGAAGCCGGGTAAAAAGAGCAATAAACGAGGCAGATTTTTGTATACAATTTGTTATGTGTGAAGCCGGTGCGAGATATAGATAAAGTTAAATAGTTCTTTGTTTTCAACGAAGTCCTTTTCAACCATCTTAACACGCCAGGTGATGAACTTCATAGTACTTAATGAATCCATATCTACATATTCCTGCACGTTCAACTTTTGGTAAAACAAGGAAAGCTTCCCTACTTTCAAAGCGGAGATTCTTTCAAAGGAAACTTTGACTAGAAACTTTAACTTTGTAATTCTGTTAGGGAATTCTTCGCTTCTAACTTTTTTGTATGTTAACAACCGGTTTCCGGGTATAATGGACATTGTTCTCGTCAGTACTAATATGGTAGATACTAAAGTCATCATTATCATCATCATTCAGTCAAAAGACTTCCACTGCAGGACATAGGTATCGCCCATAAGACTCGCACAGTTACATAGGACTGTTCCAGTTCATCCAGAAGACTGCCACGGTCCTCACCAGATCATCAGCCCATCTTGTGGGGAACCTTTCAACGCTATTCCGGTTCGAAAGACACCAATAATGAACACTGAGTAAACCATTCTAAACATGAACATTTTCTAAACCACTTTCGGTAAGTTTTATACCTCAATCGCGTGACATTAGGAATAGGTAAACTGATACCCTCTTACTAATAAACACGGAATAAAGTTATTCCAGGTATAACAAAGGTATACCCATACATTTTCATAGGTTTATACCTGGTATAACTTTATTCTGCGTTTATTAGTAAGAGGGTTAATGTTTTATAGACACTACACTACAACGCAGATCGTCTAAAATTCAACAATTTTATACAAAAAAATACGTCAGGTATTTGCTATTATTTGTAGCGACGGAAGTACAAAATATTGTATTGTTTCAAACGCGAAACAAATTTTGATTCAAGAAGCCAACATCAGAAACAGCTTTAGTGAGGTTTTCAATTTAATTGAACCAAACAATCATTTCATCTCTTCGCAACAAAAATACTTTAAAAATAAAATCTTTTCATCCTATAAATATTCACATTTCAGTACAGCATCAAACACAGACATCTCGTTATTTGTAAGAAGAAAATATTTTATAAAACCTCGAGTTTGTGTAATATTCTTGCAAACAGACGAATATGAGAAGATGTTGTATTTATTAAAGTATATTTAGTTAGAAGTAGACTTTGTAATTTTACTCCAGATAGTAAAATTACAAATTCTTTCCTTTCTTTTTGTTTTTATATTGGTTTTGTAATAGACTTATGAAAACAAAAGATGATAAAGACATTTTAAGTAGAAACTAAATAGCTTTAATAAAATAGATTCCTAATACTATTTTGTTATTATTTATTTTATTCTATATTATTCCTTAAATATTGTATGTTCCGTTTCTGTGATTGTGTCCGTGGCATCAATAGTGTGCCCTATCAGAATATCAGCGCAGCGTTATTGTCTTTTAAATATCGTTGCACATGCTGAGATAGGAGCCTTTTTGGTCTCGCATGCGGTAATTATTTATTTTTACTTTTTATTATTATTTTTGTTCGTTATCTCGTGTCTCCTGTGCGGGTCACAAATAAATATTTTTCTTTCTTCTTCTTTCTTTCTTAATATGTTTTTAGGGTTCCGTAGCCAATTGGCAAAAAACGGAACCCTTATAGATTCGTCATGTCTGTCTGTCTGTCCGTCCGTATGTCACAGCCACTTTTTTCCGAAACTATAAGAACTATGCTGTTGAAACTTGGTGATTAGATGTATTCTGTAAACCGCTTTAAGATTTTCACTCAAAAATAGAAAAAAAACAATAAATTTTGGGGGTCCCCATACTTGAAACTGAAACTAAATTTTTTTTTTCCATCATACCCATACGTGTGGGGTATCTATGGATAGGTCTTCAAAAATGATATTGAGGTTTCTAATATCATTTTTTTCTAAACTGAATAGTTTGCGCGAGAAACACTTCCAAAGTGGTAAAATGTGTGTCCCCCACCCTGTAAGTTCTAAAATAAGAGAATGATAAAACTAAAAAAAATATATGATTTACATTACCATGTAAACTACCACCGAAAATTGGTTTCAACGATATCTAGTAAGTAGTTTTTTTTTAATACGTCATAAATCGTAAACCGCAATTTACCAAGTACGGAACCCTTCGTGCGCGAGTCCGACTCGCACTTGGCCGGTTTTTTATTTATTGGAAAACTAAACAAACACTTATGCTCTTGCCATTATCTCAATTTACTTTAGGTGCAGCCTTTTCTTCGTCTATACAGCTACATAGGTACATGCCATTATCATTTTAACAAATTAAATCTTACAAAAAAAAACCTTTCTAAATATCTTGTAAGTACCTATAAAACAAGCATCCCTTTAATGAAATCACACTTTTCCCGGGGCTTCCATCCCATGACCATCCCAAAGGAACCTTGTGAATAAAAAAACTAGCTAGCTTAGGGTACTCAACAATAGTGAAGCTTTCCATCAGTGGAAGAATTTTCGGAATCATATCAGTACCGTAAGGCCGTATTACTTTGGCCCTGGGGGATAACTTTGGCCCAAATTTTAAAAGGCTAATAACGTTTTAATGACTCCTTGACACTGACAACAGTAAAGCCATCTACCGATTGTTGTTAGAACTTTAATATTAGTAGCCGATTAAAAAGCATGGGTGGAACTGTAAACTTTTTCCAAGTTCGACTAAAGTTATCCCAAGAGCCAAAGCAGTATACAACCAGTAGTTCCATAGATCACCATTTACAAACATAGGTAAGATTATAATAAATACATCATTGTAATAGACTAGAATACACAAAAGAACCTTTCGATCATTGTGTTTACGAACTAAATAATATACCTCATAATCCAATCATCTATTAAATAGTAGTAAACAGCTAATTTCAGTCCTTGTCGGTTCTTCTAGAGTCGTTCAATCATAGCCCCTATTGTGAAGAAAGTGCCTTTCATACAAAATCATAATTCATACCACAATACAAGAAAATTCTTAAGAAAATATTCGAACAAAGCTGATTCGTTTTTATTGTGACTTAAATTGCCTTTTTTTGGGCGGCTTTATTGATTACTTGAAGGTGTTGTTTTTAGTTTAGGAATATAATTTTAGTACTAGGGTTTTTTTTTATAGGCTTGCGTTTGGCCACCAATATCTCACCTAATCCAATAGGATATGTAATTAGGTAAGCGATCATGTGGTCGACGATGGAGCACGCTTCATCATCATCATTTCGGCTGAAAGACGTCCACTGCTGAACATAATCATCGCGCAGTGTCGCTACATTGACCGGCTCCATGTGTCTCGTATCCAGCGGATCCCCGTAACTAGACCTGGTGAAGGACAGGTCATCGGTTCACCTAGTGGAACGCATTCCAACGCAACGTCTCCCGGTTCGCCGTAGCCATTCTAGAACTTTTCGGCCCCATCGGTCATTCGTTCTGCGAGCAATGCCTACCGCCACTTAAGTTTGGCAATTCTTCGGGCTATGTCGGTAACTTTGGTTCTCTTGCAGCACGCTTACCTAGAAGTTACTTATTGACTCTTGACTTAAAGACTTTCAGGCAGGTACCAACAAAACTTTAAACGGGCTTGCTTTTTTAACCCCCGCCGGAAAAAGAGGGGTGTTATAAGTTTCACGTGTGTTGCTGTGTATCTGTGTGTCTGTCTGTGGCATCATAGCGCCTAAACGGGTGAACCGATTTCGATTTAGTTTTATTTGTTTGAAAGGTAATTTTGTCGAGAGTGTTCTTAGCTATAATTGAATAAAATCTGTTCAGCCGTTCAAAAGTTATGGGCATTTTACTGTTTGAATCGGGGTGTTTTCGCAAGATAAATGTGTCGGGGGTTTTTTAAATTGTGAAATTTTTATAGGCTGTTATAGTTTCATTAGTTGAATTCACGGACTATGTATACGACCTCAATGATAAATTGTATCCAATTAAATACCAATGAACTTCCAAATACATCATAAGAAAATTATGACATAACATTCGAGACAAGGACTTAAAATAAACACTACCAAAGCAAAGAAGCCATGACACCTCTAGTTCCATATTTGTTAGAGCTAGTGAACGTCGATTGCACCAAAATTTCGACAATCATGTATACACGTTTAGTTTGGATGACAATGCATGGTTAGCTAAGTGACGTCATTCTAAATCCAATATGGCGGACGACCCAAGATGGTGGACTAGCAATTTTAGTGCACTGCCATGATATGGGTATAATGAAAGGGTTTGCGGAGAAGAATACGAAAAAAGCGGGTGTACCCCATTGTTGCGAAGTTCATTACCGCGATGTACGGTACTGCGAAAGTTTACTATCGCGACGTTCGTTTTTGCGAAAGTTCGCCACTGCGAAGTACGTTACAGCGAAAGTATACCATTGCGAAGTACGTTGTCACGAAAGTTCTTAACTGCGATGTACGTTACTGCGAAAGTTTACGATTGCGAAGTACGTTGTCGCTAAAGTTCTTAACTGCGATGTACGTTACTGCGAAAGTTTACCATTGCGACGTACGCTGTTGCGAAAGTTCTTTACTGTGACGATTGCAGTTTTGATAATACGCTATTGCGATTTAGCTCACCTAGTAGGGTTGCTGATACTGGTGGTAGTAGAAATATTATATTGATGGACATGACTAACAAATGACCAAAAATAGTTAGTAAATTTTATTATAATTGAACCAAAAGATAGTAATAATAAAATAAACATAAACAAAATTCATGTAGTAGCCGGCAAAGAAAACTATACGTTGTTATGTCTTAGTTATGTAGATACCTTTAAACTAGCAATTCTTGTATATATGTATGTATATATATAATCTGGCGTCAAAAGTTTTCATGAAATTCAGTATGCAGGGCCTTTCGGGAGCGATAATTCGATCTAGCTAGGTTTAATTTTTAGAAAGATCTTTTTCTCTAGTTAATAGTGGAAATATTATATTGGTATATAATATTTCCACTATCACCAGTATCAGCAATCCTCCTAGATGACCTAAATCACAATAGCATGTTATCGAAACTGCAATCGTCACAGTAAAGAACTTTCGCGACAGCGTACGTCGCAATAGTAAACTTTCGCAGAAACGTACATCGCAGTTAAGAACTTTCGCGACAACGTACTTCGCAATCGTAAACTTTCGCAGTAACGTACATCGCAGTTAAGAACTTTCGTGACAACGTACTTCGCAATGGTATACTTTCGCTGTAACGTACTTCGCAGTGACGAACTTTCGCAAAAACGAACGTCGCGATAGTAAACTTTCGCAGTACCGTACATCGCGGTAATGAACTTCGCAACAATGGGGTACACCCGAAAAAAGCTTGTTTTAAACAAAGATTTTTAATGTTTTTTGTTCTTAACATTTTTTTAAATTAAGAACAAAGGAATCAAGTCTTTAGCTGCCAACACGGTTTTGACTCCTATATGCACACTGTCTGTCTAAATATATACAGTAATACATTGTTGGAGAAGGATTAGCGAGGTTTACATGTAAACACATTTGTGTTGACGAAGTTTCCCTCTTGAATAATTATGATAAATCATTTGCAATACATTAGCATGGAAGCAGAAAGTTTTGGAATGAATTTAAATTCAGAACATTATAAAAGCGGACAATGGCGAAAAATAGGAACAAGTGAAAACAGAGACCGTATTTTAAAATTAGAATTAAATAGGACTTGTGACTTTGAAGAGAAGAGAAGTCGCTAGTCGTGTAAAACTAAATCAATACTAAAGCCACTACCAAACGATGACTGAATTAATTTGTTATTTATTTTTTAGAACTGACTATTTAAATTGTGCCTTCCTTCCTTCAGAAGACGGATGAAAAATCTATAGTTATAGGTTAATAACAATTAGCGGGTACCATTTCCATTGATAGGCTTCCATCAATTAAACCAAATTTGATATACAAAATTTTCACACAAGATTTCTTATACTACCCTCATTGCGCTGTAGCATGTCGCGGGTGACAGTTTCAATAACATTTTTTACGCATATACGTACACGCATTTTTTGTAGTTTAACGTCATACCATAGTTATACCATATACCATAGTTGCCTGTATGACGTTAAACTACAAAAAATACGTATACGTATATGCGTAAAAAATGTTATTGAAACTGTCACCCGCACCATGCTACAGCGCTCAGAATATAAGCATTACAAAAATGATTACAAATAACCTTAGGGCAGGTCAAGACGTCAACAAAAAAAAATACAGACAAAAAAGGCCCAAAATCCTAAAAATCCCTTTTAACAACCAGACAAGCTTGAAATAAAGATCAAAGTTAACAACAAGCAGACGTAATAGACGATAATTTTCAACTTGTTGAATTTTTAAGGCTTCGTACCTGTGAACGGTTCACTCACACGGTCTCTTTGAATGTTTTACAGGAGTCCCTACTTTAGACTAGGGATGTGGGCCATTGAACGACGGTTGATTTGGATATATCGCATTATCTATCTATAAAGGTATTAGACCTTTTAACGAGCAATTATTGTATAATGTATAATCTAAATTTCGGAAACGGCTCCAACGATTTCTATGAAATTTTGTATGCAGGGGTTTCGGGGGCGTTAAATCGATCTAGCTATGTATGTATGTATGTAATATTCTTTATTACCTCGTATCTTTCAAAACACTTGAGGGATTTTTATAATTAAGACATCGTTAGATAGGTTTTAGCTGCCCAAGTGTTCTTAAATAAGTGCCGTTAAAAAAAAACATGGCGGATTTTGGGCGCCACATTGTGGGGATTGCAATTTTTTCCTTTGAAACCCATCGAGTGGGGTATCAATATGAAGGGTTTTTAGAGGTTATTACAAAAATACATACCACTTATACGTTTAATAGACATTCGAAAAAGAAACTATAACTAAAAATTTGTAAATAAAAAAAGTTAATAAAATCAAAAAACCTGACTTTAAAGATGTAAACAAGAAGAAAATCATGTTGTGCAGTCGGAGGATATTTAAAGTTTTGGTCAGCCAGCACGCGAATATGAGCTCGGTCGCCCGGGTAGTAATAATTACATGCTGCTGGTTAGACAATTCGCAAACCAATTAAACACCGATGTAAATCAATCTGTCAAACCTTTTCTCAAATGCATTGGCATCGGCTTTCAGTCTAACCGGGTGCAGTTGGGTACCATTTTACATGGAGCGACTGCCTAACGGACCTCCACAATCCAGTAACTGAGTAACATGATACTCCTTCACAAGACTGGCGTCAGATTTTTGACTTCTAACTAACCGTTTACGGCAGGAGTCAGCAATTACGAGTATTATCATATGGGGTAATTTTTTTAAGGCTATTTTCCCCCCACCCTCCCCCTCTCTCCGGCCTTTACATCGTCACGTGTATTTACTTTGTTAAAATAGTTTTGTTTTTTAGTATCCCACTGCAGGCAAAGGTCTCCCCCATAGCCTTCCACTCCCCCCGATTGAAATAATAAACTTAAATCCTACTAATCCTATCCTACTATATATTAAACTAGCTGTTCCCCACGGCTTCGCTCCCGCGGACCACCCCAAACGACCCGTTTTCGGGATTAAAATATATCCTATGATATAATAATGTAATAATGTAGCTTTCTAATGGTGAAATATTTTTTTAAATCGGTCCACTAGTTTCGGAGCCTATTCGGCACAAACAAACATACAAACAAACAAACAAACAAAAAAATCTTTCTTCTTTATTTATAATATTGGTATACGTATATCGCCAGAACGGATAAACGGATCTGGATGAAATTTGGCACAAAGATAAATTGTAGTCTGATTTTTTCACCACGATATAATGTTCCCTTGGGATAAGAAAACACTTTTCAGGTGGGCGAAGTCGCTGGTAGAAGCTAGTATGTGAATACTCGTACCTAAATATACAATAAATTATACTGTACTGTTTACTTAAGGTCCTTACAACATAGGTGCCGACCGGTCCGGACCCGGACCGTGGTCCGCCAATTGGTGACCCCTGGTTTACGGTTACGGCCGTCAAAAATGTACAAATGTCAGCCGGGACCAACGGTTTAACGTGCTTTCAATACATTTTTATTTGGCATAAATTATTTTATTTGGCTTTGTCACTTTCTAGATGACATTTCAGAAGTGTGAGCAAAAAATTTAAACTTCGTACTTTAATGTGGTAGATCTTCGCTAAGTGCAATACTACAGTATCCGACGCTTGCGGAGGCAGATGTGGATGCGGACAAACATGTATTGCGGAAGTTCGGTACTTGCGGAGACATAGACAAAATACCGCTACAGCCCTACTTTGCCCCGCCCTTCGATATAAATGATTCATGACTCTCCAGGCATGTTGGAATGACGTTCAGTGTTGTTGAAAAGGCGTCGAAAGGGCTATATAAATCTAGTAGAACGTTAGGATTCGCCGAATGTTGACTTTATTTTTATGATAGGTTTTTGTTTTTCGAGGTCTTTAAGCAGTGTTGTTTCTATCTAATCTAATCTAATACTTGTAAACGAGCAATTCTTGTATATTATGTATGTATATATATAATTAGAATCTCGGAAACGGCTCCGACGATTTTGATGAAATTTAGTATGTAGGGCCTTTCGGGGACGATAAATTGATCTAGCTAGGTTTTATTCTTAGAAAACATCGTTTTCTCTATTTTCTCCCGAGCAGAGCTCGGTCGCCCAGGTACTGGAGTTAAATGTAGTACTTTTCGTGCAACTGTGGTTTGAAAGTCAGTCTATTACATTTAAAAGCGAAAGTTTAATTTTTTGAGGTTATTTTCTGTATGACCTGACTGTATGATTTAAATGAAGCATGAGGTAGAGTCCAGCAATTTACTTGCGTACATTTTTAATAACTTAATAGGTTTTATTCTTAGAAAACATCGTTTTCTCTATTTTCTCCCGAGCAGAGCTCGGTCGCCCAGGTACTGGAGTTAAATGTAGTACTTTTCGTGCAACTGTGGTTTGAAAGTCAGTCTATTACATTTAAAAGCGAAAGTTTAATTTTTTGAGGTTATTTTCTGTATGACCTGACTGTATGATTTAAATGAAGCATGAGGTAGAGTCCAGCAATTTACTTGCGTACATTTTTAATGACTAATAAATAATATTTAATAATCGTTATTTAAATATTTAACTCAAAGTGCGGTAGGTATATTATTATTTATTCATTGCTTTTATATGTTTGAAAATCCGTCTACTGAACAGCGTAAAAAACGCATTGCATACTGTTTCAAAATGAAAGCGCTTACGATTCCCTGAATTTATATGTTACACTATTAGGCTGTAGGCATGTCGGAATGACGTCCAGTGTTGAAAGGGTTGCAAAAAGACTATATCTAGTACAAAGTCAACGGGATTTTGAGAATGTCGGCTTTATTTTTATACCAACATTTTGTTTTAGTACAGTTTTTTTTTTTGTCTTTAGTAGTTGTTGAATGGAGTTAAATTGTGTATTTCTCGTGCTCTGGTTTATCTCTGCACTATAGCTTTCAAAAAAATCAAAGTCTGCTCTTGACATCGCCCGCTTGAACGTCGGTAGTTACGGGAACGTACTAAGTAATAAGTACCCTATGTCCATTGGGACAAACTAAACTTATCGATGCCTTTTTTATTACGCAATGCATAGTCTTTCCGTGTCCATTTCTGTTCAGCCGTTGAGGTGTGATTGATATTACCAACCATTCAAACTTACAGATTTGCCCATTTGTAATGTTTTTTGGAGTAGGCTTTGTATGGTATTTACTAGCTACTATTGTCTGCCTTTGTTTTCCTCCTTTACTTATGGAACTATTTTTATTTATTTACACTTCATGCACATACAAAGGCGGACTTAATGCCTCAGGCATTCGTACTTCACAGAAAAATACTAGGTGTTTTTATAATTTGTTATTCTAGTTTTTCTCTAGTATGCAGATTGCTCCCGTACAGCCGTAAAATAGAGCATTCAAGTAAAACTGCACAACAACACGGCCACGTACGTAGTTTTATTCATCTTTTGTTATACTTTCTTCCATACTTTAGTTCTGCAAGTAGAACGCCAAGTAATCTTGGAACACCTTTTGCAACTAGATAATGTTCTTAGATATACGTACTGTTTACTCCACATACCGTGTTTTGTAACCTGCAAAGAAGAAAAAGTTTAAATTAGTTATACGTCAGGCAATTTACGCAATACAGAAGTAGGCAAGGTGGACGGAAAAAGACCGCGCTGTTGTTCACTTACACGTTGGTTAGATCAGATCAAGGCGAAAATAGGACTTACGTTGACCACTGTCCTGAGAAGAATCGAAGACAGAGTGGCCTGGAAGCAGCTCGTCAGTGAATCCATAAAAACTGTTCAGGACGGGCACGACCAATTCCGTCTTTAACATGGGCACAAGGGGCACGTGCCCTGGGCTCCGGTTCATTAGGGGCCCCCAAATTTCATGAGACAAAAGAAAAACTCTGAAAAAAATATAATAAGCTGGCATGGATATGAAAGATAGTCCGCATTTTTTTATTTGTGATCGATTTGCTCTTGACTCTAGTCTAGGTCAGAGGTGACAGAGACAGAGTCTACGATGAAGTGAGCTTACCCAGTAGAAGCCTGTTCACCTTCACTCTAATTTTGAAGGGGGACTATTATTATTAAGATAGGCGAGTATTCTATGCATTTCATATTACGAGCCATCTTTTTGGTAGGATTAAGCAAGTATACAGGATCATCATCATCATCAGTCTTTTCATGTTCCCACTGCTGGGACACAGGACACCTCTCTGTGAGGAGGAGAGTGGGAATGGGCCTTTATCCACTACGTGGGCCCAGTGCGGATTGGTGGATTTCATGTGTCAGGGTTTTTTGGTTCCCGGACAGGATAATTAACTTTATATGCAGAAAGCACGGAGCATAATAATTTCACAACGGGGCCCTACAAAATGTGGCCGCTTTTCATCTTTCCGGGGACCTTTTCCCATTACTTGTGGTGCCCAGGGGCCCCCGTATGAGTTAAGCCGGCCCTGGGCACGTCCTTTAGCAATGAAGAATAAGGCGAAGACAATTCAAGTACTCAAGATAAAGCTTAATCTTAGTAAATACACTAATTGGTTTTCTTTTAGCCTACAAGAAACGTGCGTGATCGTCTCTTAAAATAATTATTTCGCTGTCAATAGTAGGCTTGAACTACCCTTCAGTTACGATCCACACATAATCCTGTTCAAGAGTAGTAATCTATCATCCAATTAGCAAAGCCGAGCTAATCCAAATAATGAACAACATGTTATTTTAGCCAATCAGCGAGCGTCAACCGGTTCTATTGACTCGTGAACCAATCAATCCGGCTCAAATTGTCACAGAATTCCATGTCATGAATTCGGATTAATTTTGTTTTGTTTAAACAATGCGGGAGCTTTAAAATTATTCATATCGGTTCTAATGTCATCTGTTTTGGAAGTTGAAACCGGCTGTGGTTCATTTATGTGTTTAATATGGGTTAGAAAGTTTTGATTTGTTATTTTCTTTTATTATTTTTTAAAACGTTGCCCCACACTAGGAATGTCTTCCTGTATCGTGGGTGCGTTTTACGTGCGTTAAACTCACATACACAACACCCAGAGCCGGAACAACTATCTGTAGGTCGTGCAAATATTTGTTCCGCGCGGGCATCGAACCCGCGATACGCAGCGCATCAGTCAATCGCTCAACCACTGCGCCAACCGTTCGCCCTGAATTGATATATTTGTTAATTTTTTTGTGATTTGTCAGTTTATTAATGATTTATTCTAAAAATACCATCATATTCTGGAGCAAACAAGGACTAGTAGGTATTATTTAACTGATGCAGATAATATAACTATTTTATTTTTATCTTATCTTAATTATATACTAAATTGTTGGTATCCCGTATTTTTTTTGGAAGCACTGATCTTAAATATCATGAACCGAAGAATAGCTACACTATCGATAAGTTTCAAGGGTTTTTAACTGACTTTCCAAAAAGAAGGAGGTTCTATGTTAGGCTGTAGGCTTTTTTTTTTGTTCTATAGTCACCGATTTCTCCTTGTGAACCGATTTTCTTTTTTGTTTGAAAGAGTATGTTCCCGAATTGGTCCCATTTATATTTGGTGAAGATCTAATGAAGAACTTCGGAGATATACAACAGAACTCTTCAATAAACAATCCCTCGGGATTGTTGCAATCGCATGTCTGTTTATTGTTTACGCCAATTCATAACATAACATCAACATCATTACATAACATTATATCAACATCAATAACATCAACTCTAAAGGGGTATGCAGATGTGTATAGTTGATCCTGGTACACTCTCATTTCACCAGTTATGTTCAAGTTTTATGTTATTCGGGTAATCTATTCTTCTTCTACTTTCATGTCGATTAACTCAAACTACATTCATAGTCTCAACCATTCATATTTTGTCCGACCAGTATGTAGGAATAACTTTGGGCATAATAGGTAGGTACCTTACTTACTTAGAATTTGCTCATTGTGTACCACAACTAAAAAGTAAAAACCGGCCAAGTGCGAGTCGGACTCGCGCACGAAGGGCTCCGTACCATTTTGGTAAAAAACGGCAAAAAAGTCACGTTTGTTGTATGGGGCTCCCATACAACAAACGTGACTTTTTTGCCGTTTTTTAAATATTTATTTTAGTGAAAAATAACTTCAATTTCGGAAATCGGTGTCAAACACCGAAAAACAAAAACAGGAACATCGACTTAAAAAAGGTTATTTTTTAATTTTTAGTGTACTTATGTGTTAACCTGCAAAAACGTACGCGTTCTGTGGGATAAGCAACTAGGGCGAAGCCACAGAAAAAGTTAGTGGTATAAGCAAAGCAAACAACGCTTCAGCAGTGTTTTCTCACTAAATCTCGTTTCTCAAAATTATCCTTTTCAATTGATAACCTCAAAATACACAAGAGGTTAAGCTGGTTTATATCCATGCTCACGATCAAAAGGCACTTGATCTGTCTTCAGAAATGCTCGCGGAATCTATGTTCAGGATTCCGGTTTTGATTCTATTGTTATAAAATCTCTTCTCTGTTCGGCTTAGGATCAGGAGGCAGTTATGTCGAGTGCTGGCTTAGAGTTTGAATCAAAAGTCAAAGTATTCTTTGAGGTGGATTCTGAGTGAATTTATAATGAATGAATGAGTATAATAGACAGATTTTGAAGTTGTCTTGATTACAATCATGAAAAGTAGGTGCGAAAAACATAACAGTTTTTTTTATGTCATAACACTACTGAAATGAGCGCAAAGGTCAGGTAATTTTTTTTAAATTGCTCGCTTTTTTTATACTAAAGTTGGAGTTCTAGTTAGCTAGAAGCAAAATCTGCAAGCAGCAAAAGAGACGCAATTTACTTAGATGCTAATTTTGAGCAATTTGCGTCAACAAAACGTTTTTGATGACGCAAAAATCTTATTTTGTTTGTTTAGTAACAGAAAAATTCATAAAATAATTTGAACACAATTTTACTTTACTTGACTTACTTGAAAATTTCTTTGTTTGTAAAAGAAACATTGCTTATTACATCGGTTTAAATACCTACCTACATTTGAGAGATTTGGGAAAAGCTAAAGCAGTCATTTTCATCATTTTTCTTATATTTGACTTACTATTCGCATTTTGTGTTGCAACTTGTTATAAAGCCTTTTCATACGACAATACTTCCAATTTGTTATTATTTTTTTGGGCTAAAGAAAAGGAATAAACAGACTCGGAAAAAATCTAGTTGACTAAAGTTTGTACAGCAATTTGATATAAAACCACAAAGTGACAAGGAAGGTTTCAGATATAACAATTACGTAGCAGATATTAGATACGATATTATATAACTTTCTGACGCAATTTTCTACCACAATGACCAGTTTCAAGTTACTGTCTCAGAACATTTTTGATATTAGCTTCAGAAACATTTAATTGCTTATATTCCAGAAAATGCGAAGTCTCGTTTATAATAATTAATATGAGGAAATCCAGTTAATTTGGCTAATTGCAAAGTTAGCAAGCTTCTTCCTGATTCCGACAGCTAAAAATGACCCAAATCAGTCGAAATAAGGACATCGGTAAGCAATTTATTTTTACCGAAAAATCCTTAATAGCCATCTACTCCTGCCAAGCTTATAATTGTCCCGATTTCATTATTCTTCATTACAGTCCGAACGAGAAATTTTGTACCAACGGTAATTATTTTCCATCGAATCTAAGAGGTCTTATTGGATGAAAGGAATAAATTAAATTTTGAAGAAGTGGACGCCCTCTCGATATTTATAGCGCTTATTGGAGACACTTTTCCCTATGAAGTGTTTCATTATTTTATACATCTTTGGAAATGAAAAAATCTAATTTCATTTTTCAATAATATTTTTAGAGGCTTTTTATTTGAGTAGAAGGTTTTAGATTTGCTTTTAATATTTCTGAATGTAGATGGTATTTTTAAGCAAGCTGGGATCAAAGTAAACACGATAAAAACCTAATATTTTAGTAAGGCGAGTTGAGCTAAATTATTCTAGTGTCAATAGTGTCAGAGCAAGGGATTTACTGGAGCGTTGAGAAAATATTTTCTGTTGAAATATTTTAGTAGTCCTATTTAACTTACGAGAAGAAGGATTCCTATTTCTCTTACACTTTCAGCCTAAGAATAGTTCACAGCCAAAATTAGAGGTCCTCGTTAAGCCTACTTAAAGCAGGTTAGAGCTAAAATTCGAGGTCGACGGAGACGTAACCTAAATAAACCAACTAACTTTGTGAACTGACAAACTGTGAAGGGCTGTATATTAAATGTAGGTACTTAGTTTACTCATTTAATCTCATACCCTTTTTCTCTGAGGACGTGAGCGAAAGTTTCAGCTTTGTCAACCAAATAATTAAAACTCTCGCTGAAAGTACGTGCAAACATTCTACAGAAAAAAATAACTAAATCTTTTCCAGTAATTTTTCTAAGGTAAGTATGCTTTGTTATTTTGTATGAGGTTCATTTAAGCGCACTCAAGAATTCACACACAGTAATATCCTTAAGACGACGTCATAGTCACCAACGACCTTGAGTTATAAACTTCCAAAATTCAGTAGTTATAAACTTTCTTTATTATTCTATCACTTTAAAAAAAAACCTAGATAATTAAATTGTCTTTGAGATGGAGACAATTTCATTCAAATACGCCCGGCGGTTTTGGTGTGATTGTCGTTTTTTGTTCATTTTAGGCATAACTTTACAAATAATTACACTATGTTATACAAATAAAACTCAAGATTTTCTTAGATCTAATGACTAAGCAAATGATCTAATGTAACACATATTTTTTTCCAAAAAACTAGCCGTTTAGACGTGATTCTCATTTTAAAATCAGCTACTGACGGGTATCTATGGGTATCTGCGCCTTAACTCCCGCTAATTAATAAGAAGATGCATACAATGTTACAGTAAATAGATAGACATCACAACTAACAACGATTTCATTTAAATCCAAATTCAATCCCATCTTAAGGCAATATTATCACAAAACTACATCCACCAACACCATTTTTACCATTACGATGATGGGTTTACATGATTAGACCCATATGTGTTAAAGCACTATTATTTACAGTTTGAACTCACTATATGGTCAACTTAACGGTTCTTTGATAGCCCAGTGTGCCCGCTATTGTGTTACCCGGTACCCGGGTACCCATTACCTCTCAATTGATTTTCTAAAGTTCAGTTGAAAGCCACAGCCCCGCATTATTTTCGCTCGTTCCTTTTTGCTACTAATAGGAGCTCTTTGACCGCCTCGCAACAATTTTCAAGCTGCAATGTTACTTTGAAGTCTTAAAAGGCGTTGTTTTTATATGGCTTTAATTGTCACATTTTGGACATAATTTTAAAAGAAATTCTATAGTATTTGGTGATATATCTATTTGCTATAAATAATCGTGCATATTTTAATGTCTATACTAGTGTTAGTTTAAGTCTAGTGTTGGTGAAAGTTCATTAAAGACTAAACTGAAGAATATTGGTATTTCCACGTCATCGTCACTGTTAACTTGTATAAATTTTAATAAGACCATATTTGCGAATAAAAGGTTGTGACGTCTTTGAACAATACCCAGAAAATTGCCTGAATCGTTTCACAAACAGCTTTCAACATTTACACAGTGAACGTCAAACAAAAGTACTGAACGTTAGCACATATCATACATACATAATTTAAACGAAACTCCATACATAGGCAGCTGTTAAACTGAAGAGCTTCAGAATCGCAGTACCTTTCGCTTTTCCAACGGTTTTGTATGTTTTGTTCCTCAATGAAAGCTCTTAGCAATTCCTGTAAAAATGCGTGTGAGTTTTTTTTTCAATTGGTACTAAAATGTTCTCGAATGCAACATGAAGTTAATTTAATTATGCCTGTAACACAGGTTGCTACATAGCACAGGGCCAGGGCTTCAAATAAGTTTGTTATCTAAAACTTCGATATTTCGATCAAACGAAAATAAATCCTTGTATTTTGTGTCAAATCAGTGAAAAAAATGATTCACTAATTCATGTCATAAAAACCAAAATCGATTAAACTAAACTGCGCGATGACAATCGGTTCGCTCGAGCAGAAACTATACGTTCGATATGTGCCATTTGAATTTGTGAATTTTTAGGCTGGATCTGGAGGACGGAGAATCACTTGATGGGGTACAACTTAAAAGAGACCGTGTCTAGCAGTATGCTGTGAAGCTGTCAATTAATCAACGGAGGCTGAATTGACTGGTTGACAGCTATCGGCCCACCTGATTTGAACCATGAAAGATCAGGACCATCACAATCAACATACAAAATAATTAATTAATAGTAGGTCAAATACTAAATATAAAATTATACAATCAGCCCAGCCAAGGTCTCACGCGAGGAATTTCCATACAGCTCGAACCAATTGACCTTCCAATCATAAACACTAAACACTCAATGAACTCAATCATACAAGTACTGATACAGATCTTATTGCAAATAAAGACGTATCATTTTGCCCGTATCTGGTTGTTAAGGGAACGTTATCTGATTGAGATAGATGTAGACAGAATATTAATGAAAATGTTCCTTTTGTATTTACTCCAGGCTTTTATAAAGACTTACTTCAGTTATTGGTATGATTATCATTGATTATTTCTTCAGACACGAATAGATCCGACGGTTTGTCTTGATTACCAATTACTCAGACCAAGACCGGAAATTAGTCGTTGAAATCCCTTCCCTCAAAAGCAAACAATCAATTTCCTCAGGGAGTAAAATATTAATAAATTCAAATACAACAATAAAGCGTAAAGAGTTTCAACGGTACCGTAAAATATTAGTAGGTAGATACTCGTTCGTATCCGTCGATTCGATCCCTAAGGCAGAGCTGCTATCCGGGGAGATTACTCCGGATTTTTCTCGGTCCGAAAACTGGCAAAGTTGAAAGTTTGCAACCTATCGAGCTACTTTGCTCGGAGTGTGACGGAAAATGTATGTGTTTGGAAACTTTTTAAAAAGCTCTTTGTGTGAGAATCTATTGGTCGATGCGTTCTTCTCTTTTGGATTATTTTAACTGCACTTTTGAGTAAAGGAAGTGTTCGATTTATTTCGGATGCAGAATCACTTTGCGGATTTAAAAGAGATCTGCTTTCAACTAGAGCTATTTGGGCAAGTGATCTATTCGACAATCACGATAGAGACGTTTATAGATAAGTCGATCATTTGAAGTTTTCCAGCCAAATCTTACTTGGGGAACTTTTAAGTTTACTCATGAAAGAAACAAAGCGAAACTAAGGACCCTAGATTCAGAAGCGGAAACAACTTTTCCAATGTTTGCACACAATAAACTTTGAACTGCATGCTATTACAGTATCGTCTTTACTTTGCGACTTTTAAAGTCCTGACTATGTCGAGTTACTTCTTGAAGTTTTACTTACTCCACACGAGATACGATAGGAGATACAAAAGTCAGAATTCCCCACATTGACTTGGTGAATTCTAAATGCTTACAATAAACTTCTCTTTTACTTCCAGTTTATTTTCTGTTTTATGAGGTTTGATTCAGCATGTTGGTAGATATGTTTTTTGGATTGGATGGTTTTTTAAATGCATGTAATTTCTTTATAAGGTAAATAAAATATTTAATAACTCTAATAAAAAAAAAATCCTGTGCCACGAAATTAAAGCTTCAAACTCAGAATTAATATTAGTTTCGGGATATTTACCATGCATATTTAGATTTATGATTATTTTTATTATTTATGTTTATTTTTCCTAATTTCGAGCTCTCAACCAAAATCTAAATATATATGGTAAATATCCAGAAACAAATATTAATTCTAATGATTGTGACCATGTCAGCTTAAAAGCTTCAAAGTTGATAAATAGAAAGAAAAGTCGACATATTTACGTCAAAGTTCGAACGACATTTCGCTAGAAGGACAGGTATATTTGTTTCAAATTGTCATATCTCGTTTGATGTTACTGTTTTTACTATAACTAGTTTATTTTTGTATATTTATCGATAAATTGGTTCGATAACAATTTTTTCTTCGTTCATAGCCACTATTATTTATTGAAATAATATGTAGTTTCTGTACAAGACTCAAGTTATCTTGTGTGTAAGCTGAGACGTTTGTTGGTATGATTTTATGTGAAGCTGTTTGCATATTCTGCGAGATGAAATTCTCCAGAATAGTCGAGTCTCGAACATGTTAAAGATGATTCATTGCTGCGTTGCTAAATCATTGTTGCCGAGCAAAACGGTTGGTATGAACAATGATTTAGGTATATTTGTATAACATTATGGAAGAAAATAAACTCCAAATTTTAAGGATGAAGTTAACATAATATACTTACAAAATAATAGATGGATAAAATTAGCTTGACAAAAGAATCCGGAAAACGGTGAAGGAATATAGCCCGTAGCATACTGTTTCGTTTACTGAGTCCGTAGCATACCAGTAAAGGACCCTCAAGACTAAGTGTGTAAGGAGGAAAAGTCATGGAGGGCATACAAAATATTAACAAACATGCACATAATATCATGCCTGTATTCCTTGCAGAGTTGGGCAGATGTACACCCAAAATAAACAAATTATTGAATAAGTACCAGCATAATGTATTAACTACCAAATAATACTCGAAGTAATATCTTTTTCATTTGCCAACTAACTTAGACCATTTTACTTCCTAATTCTATTAAACCAGATACATTAGAGCATTCTTCATTACTACAACTTTTAATTATTAGAATTTATTTTCAGTGCTCAATAATAAGAACTGCAATTCTGCAATACGGTTTAAAATTGTTTCAATGCAATACAACATTATATTTCTGTTTATGGTCCGTTCCAAAGCTATTCTGGCGATGGAAAAACCGCTTCTATGAACATTTAATGCTCTGTGAGAAGTGGTATTATAACAGAGAGTTATTACTCCACAGCTGGGCAAAGACAACTGCTCATTAGGAAAGGATTAATGACTTATATTCTGCATCATGCGCCGATAATTATGAAATATTTGCAATAAATTCACCACCACTTTACAATATTTGCTTCCATCAACTACGCGGAAATGATTTCACAATTTATTATTCACTAGCTCTGCCCGAAGATTAGCTGGCGCAAAAAAAAATACCAAGGGAACATACTATTGCAACGAAAAGTATCCTCCGTCCTAATCTTGTTTATAGTCTATCTGTGTTCCAAGTTTCATTATAATCCGGTCAACACAAAGAGATTTAAATATACAAATAAAAATGTCTCTGGGTCAACAGATTAAACATGAAAATTTAACAGACATAGTTACTTTCATCTTTATAATTATAGTATGGATGGATATCTTTTTCTAAACAGGACCTTTAACTCAGCCAATCACAATCTAATTCTGAACATGCTAGCATTGCTCACCAACGATATTGTCGAACATTATAAAATTGGAAGGAAATAAGATAGCAGCAAACAATTTCTAACTCGACCGAATGATAGCTGTCGAGAGCAAAATTCGATTAACACCTGCGAATTTCTCAACTTTTTCCGACGCGGCCGGTGTGAACTCAATTGAGGTTATCAGTCGACCATACTCCTCGAGTCTCGAACAAAGTTGCCAGGTCATCTGGAAAACTGGGATGTTTCGAGAATGTTAATTATTTTGACATTTAGATTTGGATCTGTGTTTTTGAGTAGGAAAGTTTTTTAGGTTTTGTGGGGTGGTGTTAGCAGCCTGCTGTTGTTATAGTATTTTTTATAGGATGCTTGTTTAGGACCCTGCATAGGTTTGGTTGAACGTGTTTAACTACTCCAATGGACTTCTTTTGGCTGAAATGATGATGATGATGATGATGAAACTAGTTACATCATCGTGGACTTGGATTCGCATCGCATAGCCCGTATAATTATTTTATTAGACCACATGACACTTCTCTAGCAATGCCAAACTCACAAATTTGTTCCTTTTTTAAAATCGATGATAGATGCCACTTTTTCTGGACCCTTGTATAACCACCTTTATTCTTAATTTAGAATTCAATGACACACAAACAGGTACATTCACTATTCAATCTGTGGTTTATTCAATCTGTTGTTTATTAAAACAACCGATGCTATCTCCACAATACAAATTCAGGATTCATTCGGCAATTCTTTGTCCCAAAAATTCGTTCAAACATTTTGGCAACCGTTTCTATTTCGCAATGTACCATAGCTTTTTAAAAACTTTCGGGTTTTGATTCATGATAAAAAAAACTTCAGTAATATCCGTAGAAATGTTGTGCGGGAATTTCTATTTATGTTATTCGTAAAAGTACTGCATTGGCGAAATTTTATGTCATAGGTCGAATGGGGTTCGGTGATATGAATTGGAAAAACCTTTTATGAATGAACGGATCCACTTAGATGTGTAGAAAGTAATGGTTTTCACGTAAATGTATAAAGGAATTTTTGTGATAAAGAGATATTTTCTTTAAAGAAATAGAAGATTACTTAAGCAAACGTAACGTATTACGTACGTTGGGGGAGGCCTATGTCCAGCAGTGGACGTCTTTCGGCTGATATGATGACTTGAGCAAAAAGAGCTAGAGATTGCTTGAGTGAAATCAAATTATTTATATATTTAGTTTTAAAAACTGTCTTTACTTTTTACTATAAATTGCAGGTTTGCCTGGCAGCAGTCAAGATCCACATTTAAACTTAAAAGCAAGCTGAACCCCAGCCTAAGGAGATTTGGTTTCCTACGACCAATAAATATAGGTATACCTTGGTCAGAGAATTAACATTGCCATACAACGTGGCAATGCTGCCAGTCTTTTGGGCACATTACCAGTGGTCAACGATGGGGAGGAGTTTTTCGACGCCATATTTTAGTTAAGTATATTTTTAGGTTTAGTTAGTGAGTAGTTTTTGGGTTAAGTGTATATGTTTGTAGTCTTAGTTAATTAAGTATTTTATACACTGTATATACTTGTATCTATGTAAATAAAAACAAATCTTCCATAAATATAGGACGGTTTACATTTAACATTCGGCACCAAATGTATGTTATATGCAGAAAGATACGACGATGGATAATATTGCAAAACTTGGAACATAGCCGCGAAATAAGAGGTCTATGCAGATTCTGTTCATGCATAAAAGTTCGATGAGGATTTGTTTTGAACATTGGATTTGTGTAACGCAATGCAGCTTACAGCGGTGTTCATGTTTTATGAAAAATAATGAACATAACATACAATGTGGAAAATAAAACACAGTTTCGTTTTATTACTCGTATTTTTATAAACGTTCTAAATACTCAATTTTTTTAAATAAAATTTTCAATACATTCTTTATAAAAATATGCATTGAATGAAACATCATTTTATTAACAGGTTTACAAATAGGTGCCTTTTACACTGAAAAAAAGAATCGCAAAAATGCAGTAGGTATATAGATAATAATAATAACAATATTATAAAGCGGAAAGATTTTTTTGTTTGTTTGTATGTTTGTACCGGATAGGCTCCGAAACTACTGGACCGATTTCAAAAATTCTTTCACCTATAGAAAGCTGCTTTATTCCCAAGTAACATAGGCTATAATTTTGATGGGAGCAAAACCGCGGGAGTCAGCTAGTAGATAATAAACTAAAGTAGAAAAATAATAAAAGATCATAAATTGTAAAAATTTGAGATTGGTTATAGAAGTTACACTATATAAAGGATAGACTTTTTATGTTTTGAGCAGAACAAGCCTATCAGGAATTATCTGACTTGTCAATGAAAGAAACATTGCCATATTATTTGATCACAACGGTAAAGAGAATTCCGGAAAAATGTAGCACAATATAAATAAAGACACACATTGAAGTATTCGTGTTACGGTTGACGACTTCGACACCAATTCAACAAAATGACGGAACGCAATAATTCACAGTAAGGGCAAGGCACCTGTCCCATCGCTGAAGAGGAAGGGACTAGCTGTCTCTCGCTCGAGAAACGTAGGTATATGAATATGTCCCATGTTAGTAACGAGATACAAATAGTTGACGTTGACTATTATTTATTAGTAAGTCGCAGCGACAAGAAGGCAAAAGACAGCAAAGAGGCATTCTATCGTCTATTGTGGAAAAGATGAAAATGTATGGGATTATTTGATTCAATGATTTTAAAGGTTTTGATTGATATAAAGATAAATAAAAAGTTAGCAAAAAAGATCTTATTCTTAATGTAAACTAACATAATTCAAGTAATGTTAAGAAGACTAAATCACCTCTTATAACATAAAACATTAATCATTTATATTTACATACCTGATTATTGATTTTTGGTTTTTATTTTATTATTGTTTAATTGTATACTTATTTCTCGTGTCGCGGGTCACAAATAAATATTTTTCTTTCTTTCTTTATTAACAATTCCAAATTAACAATACATTAAACTAATTAAATTATGTAGGGTTTGCAGACCCACTGTTTTAAATAAAAGTTACCCATCCCCTCTTTTTTTAAAACACATGATTAATAAAGAAAACGAATACCTAATAATATGCATTTTAGATCTGTAGTAACTGATAATTAATTCATCATCATCATCATCATTTCAGCCGAAAGACGTCCACTGCTGGACATAGGCCTCCCCCAGGCGTCGCCACATTGACCGATCCCGTGCGTCTCGCATCCAGCGCCTTCCCGCAACCTTAACCAGGTCATCGGTCCACCTAGTGGGAGGCCTTCCAACGTATCGTCTTCCAGTTCGCGGTCGCCACTCCAGAACTTTTCGGCCCCATCGGCCATCCGTTCTGCGAGCAATGTGCCCTGCCCACTGCCACTTAAGTTTGGCAATTCTTCGGGCTATGTCGGTAACTTTGGTTCTCCTGCGGATATCATCATTTCTGACGTGATCACGCAAGGAAATTCCGAGCATAGCCCTCTCCATTGCCCTTTGGGTGACTTTAAGGTTTCTGATAAGGCCCATTGTGAGCGACCACGTCTCGGTCCCATAGGTGATCACTGGCAACACACACTGGTCATAGACTTTTGTCTTGAGACACTGCGGTAAATTGGACGAGAAGATACCACGCAACTTCCCGAACGCCGCCCAGCCGAGTCGGATTCAACGGTTGACCTCTTTCTCGAAGTTGGACCTACCCAACTGGACCGTTTGTCCCAAGAATAAAGATCCCAGATAATTAATTATTTAATTATTATCTATACATAACAATGTACACATAAGTACGGAAAACAGCAATTACACTAGTAAGGTGGTAAGTGAGCTATCGTTAAGCCACTAGGAAATCATGACAGGGCAGTTGTAGGTTCAACATACGCTACAAAAATGGCACGATATCAATTCCAAACATTTCACACGCATTTCGAATATCGCCAGTAGAATACCTCTTAGCTAAGTTGGTCTAAGAGGTAATGAAGAAAAAAACTCGCTTAGCAACGCTCAACGGCTCGTTGTTCACTTCCCACTAATCGCTGGCGATAGGACAGGAGCCGAAAATTCACGCGACTTTAATAGACTCGAAATGTTCGCATTATTTTCGCCAGTTTTGCATCAGTTGTGATTCTACACGATTAATGCAGTTCATTGGATTGTTTGTTAACAAATTAGCTCGTCCGTAATAAATCAGGGATAGTGTTGATATTTCGAATGTTTGGGGATGATTTTGGATATTATGCAGTATTTAGGAATTAAGTGACTTTTCTTTTGTTTAGCTTTGTGTCGTGTACCGGTAGATATTGGGATATTTGGACTGCAGTCCCTTAAAAGTCTATCATGTTAATATAGTAGATGCCATCATATTAAACTCAAATAACTTTTAGAACAATCTATCTCACTCTCTGTATTAAAACGGTCCATATTACAAGTCAGTTTGAAGAACTTCCACTTGACTCAGACTCTAAACAACGGAAAAACCCTCGATTAATGTCTAGCCACTAGCAAAATAATGCATTTAAGGTGACACTATTCGAAAATTCTTCCATACAAACGTAGTCTAGAGATTACTCCACTGTTTGACGATGCACGTCCAAAGTAAAAAATAATATCAATTTGTCTCATCATTATCCATCCATTATCAGTCCTGTATGGAAACAAAAGTGTAAAAAATTAATATATTTGAAAGTTACGAGCGTCGACAGTTCCATATTTCAACACTAATTTTAACGCGGGCGTAAATAAATACCATAAGAAGAAAGAAAATTGCAAAACGGCCTCCATACAGGGATAGATGAGTAATTCAACGATGCAAATAATTTTATTTTGAAAATATACATTTAGTAGATTTTTCATGATATCTAGACTCCCAAAGGTCTGTTTATAAAAAATCGCGCGTTCGTTGTCGTCCTAAACCATCATCCATTTCGCTAAAAAAGTGCTAATTCGTACACGAACTAGCTTCTTACTGCTCATCACAGCATCAATTTCTTTCGCACGTGTTGTTGGATAAGATAGCATGCATTTTAACCCCGCGCACAAAATAGTTCGTGTCGTCGACTAGTTCAACCTTAAGAATAAAACTTGATAGCTAATTACTTTGTACACACTTCAATTCGGTGTAAAATGACGCTCGGCAAAGATATCTAAGCCCCTGTTTTATACGAAGTTATTTTTTATCAGTTTTATTTATCTTCTGATTATTAAGCGAATGCAGAACATCAGTTTTTGGTTATGTATGCCTATTATTATATCATTAATATATCAGTAACATAATGGTCATAAGTTTAGTTCAAAATACTAGGAAGCACTAAAAATACTTGCCCATAATAATTATTATACGTATACATGATTTTTCTTATTTACCAATGAAAGCAAAATGAGGAAGTTGGGTTATTTACATAAACGAATCTCGATTATTCTCTATGACGATTTTGAATTAAGCACGTATAAAAATTTTGTACCAGAAATCTTTCGAGAAGCTATTGGTTGAGCTTAGGTTCTGGTAAAAGGAGGTTTATAGAAACGTGTACTATTTTTATTAGTTGGGACATGATCTGCGCACGTTGGATGCGAAATCTCCTTAAAGCCTGATTATGTACTACCAATTCGATGATAAGAGTTGGGAGTGGAATTGGACAACATGACTTGGAATATCGGTCTTAATAACTCAGTTTCTATTAACAAAACAATCAAATAGTGTTCCACAAAGACTCTCTTTAATTACGGTGTCATTCAAATAGACTCTTAATCAAGAAACAAACATTCGAGAGCGATCGGAAATTAAAGATACAAGGTGAGTTTCACATCTAAAGAAGGCTGTTTACACTCAAGGGATATTTGAAGATTGGACTGTTGCCAAGGGCTTGTTTTGATGAACAACGAAGGCAACAAGACAACATGCTGAATCAGAATTATTTTCCGCCTTTGTTCAACCACAGACCGGAGATTGTTACGACTAAGTGTCCATTCCCTTGAAGAGAAAATCTTGTGTAGATGGTAGTGATAAAGAATATGCTTATGTCGAAGGAGGAAGTACATGTTAAGTGTTTACGCAATGAGGGATATATATACCCCTATATATATCAATATATATCCCGTTTGAATTTGCCACTAGGGGCGCAGGTCTTTAAAATTTGAAATTTTATAGTTTTTTTGGCTTTTAGCACGAATTTTATTACTTCATTTCTATTATTGTGAATACTTTCCAAATATGGTAGATTGAAATAGATAGGGACGGGTTTTACCTACCACAGCCTTAATACAGTTTTATTTTACGGAAAACTTTATCCTCCTATTTTTCGAAAAATAAGGGCTGCGCGAAACTGCAGAATACTTATTAAATTTTACAAAATATCTCTTAGTCAAATGATATTGACTGACATTGACAATTAGATCTTAGACAAGAGTACATTGCAATGTATACAGGGCGATGTGCTCTTGTTATATAAAAAAAACTTTTTTGCAAAAAAATACTACCGACTTCCAAATGAAAAACTACAAAGTGAAAAATAACTAAACTTTTGGAAGTCGGTGTCTTACGTAGGTACCATTTTTTTGCGATATGGACACCGACTTCCAAAAGTTAAGTTATTTTTCACTTTGTAGTTTTTCATTTGGAAGTCGGTAGTATTTTTTTGCAAAAAAGTTTTTTTATTTTTCCCTTTTTAGTTTTACCTACCAAGTTATTCATTAAGGTCCCTATAACTCCAGAATAGATTAACCGAATAATATGAAACTTGAACATAACCGGTGAAATGAGAGATCTGTGTACCCCTTTAGAGCGTACTGGCGTGATGTTATGTTATGAAATGGTATAAACAACAAACAGACATGCGATTGCAGCAATCCCGAGAGTTTTGCCGTTATTCATTGAAGAGTTTTGTTGTGTATCTCCGAAGTTCTTCATCAGAACTTCACCAAATTAAAATAGGACCAATTTCAAAACATACTCTTTCAAACAAAAAAAGAATTTTCAAAATCGGTCCACAATTGACAGAGATATCGATGAACATACACAAAAAAAAAAAAAAAAAAAACAAACATAAAGTCGAACATAGAACCTCCTCCTTTTTTTGTAAGTCGGTTAAAAACCGGCCAAGTGCGAGTCAGACTCGCACACGAAGGGTTCCGTACCATTATCACAAAAACGGCAAAAAAAATACGTTTCATTTATAAAATAATTTTATTCTGTTTTTAGTATTTGTTGTTAAAGCGGCAACAGAAATACATCAACTGTATATTCAACTGTCTAGCTATCACGTTTTATGAGATACAGTCTGGTGACAGACAGACAGATGGACCGCGGAGTCTTAGTAAATAGGGTCCCGTGTTTACCCTTTGGGTACGGAACCCTAAAAATAAATATTTTTATTATTATTATTTGTTTTATTAGGGCCTAAATAAGGTTTTATTTATTGAAGTGTTAATAAAATGTAAGGAATTGGTAACATGACATTTTATTAGAATTTGACATTTCCAAAGATTTTTGACTTTATTCCATCGCCACGCTTTCGTTGATCTAATTAATGACATTTGTCTAGCGTCTCTTTAAGGCAAGAGCCTTAAGAGACGCTGGAGTAAGAACTCCACTTAAGTGCCGTAAAAACGGTACTTTCTAAAGCCTAGTCCTTAGTAACGGCTAGGATAAAAGGTTTGAAAAAAAAAATATTATTAATTCATTTACCTATATTATTAACATGGTTTTTTCATGTAACTAATAGTTTTGCATTAAAAAAATAATTACCAATACGATATCTTTTCGCTTCTTTTGCATACTCCTCCGAAACGACTTGGATGTTTAAAATATTTTCATACAGATAAATTGATATAAGTTTCTAAACTGTCATGGTCACTAACATTAACAAATAGAAAGAAAGAAAGAGGGTAGACCGTTTTATACTACACCTGCTCGGAAAGTACCTTGATACTTTATCAAATTTACGGTAGAAAGTACGTCATTGCATATCGAACAAATATGCGGCGAGAAAACGCATCTGAGCGGGAGAGAAAAGTGTATGAAAATCCATTTCTTACGTGGTTTTTCTTTTTTAATTTTGGGTAAGACTATGCGCTGGTAACCTAAATATCAAAAGCCAAAAAGTTTTTACAGTGAGTTTTTATCTCCAAGTTCGCAAAATGACACTGGCCAGTAGCTGTGTGTTGGATGGTGTCAAACAATTTGAAAAAAGAACATGTGAAAAAGTGTTACATTAAGCTTCACTAACTGCAACAATTTCAATATAAATTTCAATTAGTAAAGATTAAGTTTTTTATTTTCCTCGTAGGTGTAGTATAAAGCACTATGTATCACTCGAGAGAAAGTGCGATTCCCGATCTCGGGTATTTTAAAGCCCTCGCCTACGGCTCGGGCTTCAAACGACACCCTCGACGGTAATCGGTCACTTTCTCCTCTCGGTGAACAATGTACTATTGTCTCCTCATAAACACCCACCCGCAAGAATATCGGTTTATCCGTGATCATGGTGCTTGCAACAGCATCGAAATATCGGAAACTCGCAACAAACAGTAAACATGGTGAATATCCCGTTTCGAATGTTAAGATAAATTAATGGTTAGAATTTCTTCATAACATACATAGGATATGTAAATCAAAAAATATATTGCAAACAAAACTTTCCAAAAGGAGGTCCAATATTGATATTGTAGCAGCAAGCGGGCGCGGAAATATATACGCCTCAAGGCAATCGTTATCGCTGATATAATATAATTTTTCTACAACCCAAGTTCAAGGGTAAAAATAAAGTTGAAATACCGTAACTATCATAATAAATTGAGTATGGAGACTTAAATTGAAGATACTGATGAGTAGCATAAATAACTTCTGTAAAAATACATAATTATGCCACCGAATTCGAAAAAAAATATCTTTCATTATTATTGTATTCATTGCCAATACAAAAAAAAACAAATTACACACTTTCAAACAAACTTATTAACACAAAACACTTACAAATTTATTCAAGAATACCCATTATTGCACACCAAAAACACTGTTAAATACGCGTGGTCTTGAAAAAAAATTAACTTCAGTTTGCAAAAGCAAAACCACAATTTGTTTTTATATAGAATGTCGCGTCGATTTGATAACTCACAAATGGTCTAAAAAGGTCACCTTTACTGAAGTGCTAAATTCCAAATAAATAAAGAGATAAAGAGAAATTCGCATTTTGTCTCCAAAACATTAAAACAATTCATTCGATTGAAATAACAAGCAGGTGTGTTAATTTTACTATGAAAGTACCACAGAGCACCAAGAATCCGCTGTGGCCACAGTTAGAGTTGGCATTGTCAAAACTTTTCACACAAACCAAAAGAAAAAGAAAAACCGGCTAAGTGGGTTTCGGACTTCGCACATTCAGGGTTCCGTACCAAACCTCAAAAATAAGTTGGTTTTAATAGAAAAATGGGAATTGCAAAGAAATAATCAGATTTATTATTATATCGGTATTTGCTAGTAAAATATACGAAGTAATAAACATCATCACTAAATTTCCAAGTTAATAGGTCAATAGGGTTAAAAAAATCCAAAATAATTAATTTTTGTATACTGAAATTAGTAGCTTCTCATTCCTTTGTTTTCCAATATTTTTTAAAACAAAAAAACACACTATTTATCTACTCAACAAGTTCTTAACAACGATACTGATACCGTTTGGCTGAACAACCTGTTTGACAGACGACAGACGGACAGACACGTGAGTGACAGCAATAAGCTCCACTTGAACATTTGGGTACGGAACCTTACAAAGAAAGAATAAAATTACATATATTTAGCACTACTTTAGAGGCACATGACAAACGTATAACAAGCGTGTCATTGTCGGTTAATCAAGAAAAATGCTTTGCATGCATGCTATGGCTGTCCATACTTGTGTTCGTTTCATATTGCGCAGGCACGAATATTATTCGCATTGACGTCTCTAGTCGTTCCGTGCTCTATGAAAAGTACAAAAATATTTATTTTGCAAAAAACACCACAAAGACGTTTACTTCAAATTGCACAAAAAGCCAAAATGAATGATGTAATACGAAGGATTTTAAAACGTCACATTTATGAAAATACATTACCTTTCTCTTAATTTTAATGGTAGCTGATATTTTTTCATTAACTCTGTCGTTTGTTGTCGCTGGAAATAATATTAATGCGTTTCGAGTTTTCAATGCAATTATTTATTACTTCTCCAGTAAAATTACTTGACATAATAGAGCTTGTTTAAATTTTTAATTGCAAAAGATTTCTCTTTCTAAAGAAAGTATAGTAATTAATGTAACTTTGCCTTTGGCTTTGTTGTTTTCATTAAGCATAACAATAGAGGTTCTTTTACAAAGCTTCATAGCTCTTCAAAGACACTGACATGACATGTGTCAGACTATGCACCCTCATTACCACAATGTCGGTAAAACAAAGCCTTTTAGGTATTATTATAATTAATTATTGTTCATTAATAATAAATACGTATATAAACTGATATACCTGCCCAATTATAAATTAGAAAATGAAACGAAACATGGATGTGCACCTACACCACCCACCAACCTAACCATCACCCCAAACCCCCATTCCTCATCCTCTCTCTAAGGATTGGATCTCTGTCTAACCCTTCGAGGCATATATAGGCGTGATGATGTTATGTTAGATTTAAGATATGGATGAAGAGACTAACACTGCACAGTAAGTAGGTATATTGTTTTAAACCAAGATACCTATTATGTATTATCATTTCAACCTAATTACCTTCTTTGCTGGACATAGATCTGCCCCAAGCGTCGCCAATCTAACGATCGTATAACTTTAGCTTCTATATTATAAGGAGCAAACTTATATTATAATATTACAGCACAAGTACTATTCAAACATTCTCGTCATAATTACAATTCTAGGTAAAATCAAACAGCATCTGATTTTAGTTATAGCAGTAAATCAATTCAATAGCATGAATGAAGTTCTAGAAACTTTGATAATGATAATATACTCACGATGGATTCAACATCTGTGGTCCATTTGGCACTAATTAAGAGTGCTCGGCATCAATAGAATATGTTGGGCCAATTTTAACATTCATATCAAATTTATGAAAGGAAGCCGAAATTCTCGATAATATTCGTAGAAATAATAATGTTCCCGTCCATGAATGCATAAAGTCGAACTATTAATAACTTTGAAGATAGGTTGATTTATTTGTATGTGTTCGGTGTGTTAGATCTGACAGCGTATCAGTAAGATATGGTTAGTGAAATTATTAGTACTGTATGTACAATCTAATGTTTTTCGACTAGGCCGTTCCATTGAGGGACCTGTCCGGAGCTCTGGTCTGTTCTGGTCGAAGTTCATCTAACTAGTCGTTAGTTCTGCAAACCAGTTTTAGTCATAGATACTCGAATTAAGACAATTTTATTCTATTCTCAAATATTGGAATAATTAACACGATGAAGAAGATTCCATCTGGATTACGCTACTTTACAGATATAATGGCGATTATTGTTTTATTTTATTTTAAGATGTTATTTCACTTATGTTAGAAACAAAAACTCTTGTTAATCCTTATCTGGACATAATTTAAGAATATTCACGAGAATAAATACAAAAGTACCTTATTGCGAATTTTAATTATAATAATCACAGTGCAGCTATAAATTATTGTTATTATTTTTAAAGCATTTCCTAGACTTTAAATAAATTTTCGTGCAACCAGCCACCACCTAGAATAGTGCCAAGCGCGATTGTTTATCTAAATTGTCTCGCGATTTTGGAAGCCAACGTTTCACGAACCTAGTCTACAACTTTATTCTCACCACTTCCCGCCTGCATTAGTGTATAAGGTATTTAGGTACTTTAGGTTCTCTTTCAGAAATATTGTGCACAGTTAAATAAAATAAACCAACAAAAATTTAGTCTAGAATTCCTGAACCGACTAGCAGAATTATTTTACTGACAGATAGTCACTATCGCTGGTAACATATATACGACGATCCACGAGAGCGCTGTCGCTTGAAAAATTTAGTCATAAATATGCATAAATTTTCTGAGCGAGTTTACAAAGAAGGAAAAACCCACTCACGAAAAGACCTTCATCCTTTAAAGCCCATTGTAAACCACCTAAAACACAAATACAACCCCTTGTCCTAGTTCCAGAACATTTGTAACCGAATTTATAGCACAAAAAGGAGCATGACGCCGCAGTAGTGCAACTCAGGCCAAAAGGTCAACACAACTGCAAGTCACAAAAGTGACTAATAGATCGAGTTTTGACACTTAACACAAGGGGCTGGCCTAGAGTACACTTCTATTACTTGTATGTCATGTGCTGTGTCATTTAGGACTCTCAATGTAATCAGATGGACAGCGTATAGCTAGACTTGTTTGGCAGTTTGAAAGGGACCCTATTCAATACTATACTCTTTAGTCAGACTTGTTAGTTCACTTGACTGATTTGAGTGACGTATATTTCTTTAACCATCGTTGTGATTTTTTACAACTGAGTTTTTTATTTGACTATTCCTTTTTAAGTAGGTATTTGGATTAAGCAATGTCCCTAATGAGACCTCGGGTACTAAGCAAAGTGACATTCTATAGGAGAGCGATTCTCGAAATGCAAAAATATTTGAGATAGACTACGTGTCATGTCGGCTGCGTTTGTCAATTCCAAACATTATTAGCTTTTGGATAAAGGTTATCCAATCATGTTTTTACCCGACTGCCGAAGGAGGGTAATGTGTTTATCATTCTATGTATGTATGCTTGTTCTCAAAGTCTCAAATGGAGATGGGCTGGCCATGTTGGAAGATATGGGGACAATCGATGGCCAGTTAACACCACAAAGTGGAAAGGACCGCATGGCATAAGAAGTAGAGGTCGCCCGGGCGCTCGGTGGCAGGACGAGATAGTATCCAAAGCAGGAAGAGACTGGATGACCACTGCTAAAGATAGGGAAAAATTATTATGTTTGTTCCTATGCGGCGTTTTAGAGACCAAACGCGTTAGCCGATTTTGATGATTCTTACGTCAATCAACTCATCTTAACCAAGCGGTTGCGAGTACTATTCGCTACATTCAAATTGAAAAATAGCAAAATGGCGGATTTTGGGCGCGATAATATTGTGGGGGGGCCAATATCTTTTTCTTCCTAACCCATCGTGTGGGATATTAAAATAAAGGCTTCTAAGAACAGATTTCAAAAATATATAACACTTACATGTTTAAATGTATCTAAAGAGAAAAAAACTAACTAAAAAGTTATTAATAAAAAAAGTTAATTTAAAAAATAAAATACCTGCATGTAGCGAACTAAAAAGACGTAAACAAGAAGAAAATTATGCGGTGCAGTCGGAGGATACATCTGGATTTGGTCAGTCAGCACGCGAATATGTAAATGACTAGGCTCTTGTGTAATAATTACTTTAGAGCTGAACAGATTCCTGGTTTAATTTAATTATACTTTAAAGAGAGCACAAGAAGGCACATTACATTAGTTATTATGAGCAAGGACACAACATGCTTAATACTAATATCATATTAGTAGCGGTTCCAAATATTTAATTAAAATGTGTTATTTGTTTGCACTGTTTCTGGCAGCCATGTGACGGGATGTTTACGTTAAATGCTAAACAAATTCATGTCAGTTTAGCTAATGAATATTTCAGTAACACAGATTTGAAAGTTATATTTATTTAAACTCTCCGTGGTGGGTAATAAATAAATCTGATTAATATTAATGTTGTATTGATAACTGGTGTTAAATCGACATGTTTATCATTTGGATCAGAAGATTACAAATAAAAGGGTTTCATTATCATCTTAAAGTTATATTTACAGCTTATTTTGGTTAGGGCAGAAATTGTCACAATTAAAATAATGGGTCGCGCAACATTTAAAAGTTATGTAATGTGAAAAATAGAAATAAAATGGTCTGATAAACTTGTTCTAGTTTTGTTCTTTATGTATATCAGAATATTTTACAAAAGGAGCTTCTGAGCAAATATTGACACGATGTAACGACGAAGACCGACGTAGAAGACCCGAACAATACCTTACGAAAGTGTTACGAATACCAGAGCATTCCTTTGTGAAACCTTGCATCTAAACATCCTGAACAAACTCTGTTTACAGAAGCCTGGAGCCTTTAAAATATCGCGCTCTTACCCAGTGGGCATAGCTTCATCCATTGTCCGTCTCGAATCTTGCATCTTGCATGCATCCACAATAGAAATGCGCCTTCAGGTAACTATTGTTGTAGGACAAGCAAGCAAATTCCGCCATTTTTTTATTCTCTTTCCAGACACAATACCCCCGTTTTTTCTACCACGAACAAAAACCAAGGATTGAAAACAATTGTCTGTTCTGAATGCGGCGTTTTGAGGAACTGAATTTTCGAGGCTTGCAGTCGAAAAATGTTTAATTGTTGGATTTTGGCAAAGTATTCGTCAATTTGAAACATTGTGCCGTGCTCCTACTGTTTTTAGTTTCCATGGAACTCTGCTATTTACCAAGCGTTTGTGGCATTTTAAAAGAACGTGTGAGGTCCTTTGTAAGTTTTTCTATAGCCTACTGCAATTTCAGATGTCGGCTTTTCATAATTTCATTTAATCTGACAGTCAGATTTTTAACTTCCTACACAGTGTACGTGTTGCCATTAAACCAAATATTATAACCATTTAAACTTTATTACCCGGCTTTATAATTTTAAGTGCCTATTGTACAAAGCAATTTTAGCGACCGCATAAAAACATACGCTGTTATAAAACGGTTATTACCGAAGCAAACATCGGCGCTTGTTAAAATCCATAACAACAAAGTTCAAAGAGTAAAATAATTAACACGGTAGGTACACAGCTATTGTCTTTTCAATTAAAATCAATGTCTCGAGAGCAGATGTTTGTAGATAATACTCCCGGTTGGCTGTAATTCGCACCGATTTTTTGTAGGACTGTTCTGGTTAGGGCTATTTGGACTCCGTGTGGGGTTTAATTTATATTAATTAGGAGTATAATTGGCCTATTATTTTAATTGCTGTGACTGTGACACTGCGTTTCACTACTGCGGTGGTTACCTTATTCATTGTCACCTATTTAACCCCGAAAATCTAATAAAATTTTGTCTTTACTATTTAGAGCCTAACTCACAAAAAAAGAGAGACGTGTCTTATGGACACCCGGTTGGAACGGAGTTCGATTAATAAAATTTACAGTCTTTCAGTTTCGTAAAATATGAAGAAAATGAAATAACAACAACACAGCTGATGCTCAGTGTAAACATACAATAGCGGCTGCTAGCGTAGGTACTGTATGTGTCTAGTCAGCGCACGCTCGTACGTCTTCGGTTTTCTTCGTGCGCCACCGGCTCCCTTCTCGGCGTGTCCCTTTTGTGCGGACCTTCACTTGTACTATCTTGCATGCAGCACGCTGCAACTCGCACAATTTATCACGCAAAAATGAATAAATTTATATTTATTTGTATTAATAAAAAAGGGCATATTTTTGCATATTCTCAAAATTGACGGCATGCTATATTGAATAAAAAAAAACCGGCCAAGTGCGAGTCGGACTCGCGCACGAAGGGTTCCGTACTTGGTAAATTGCGGTTTACGATTTATGACGTATTAAAAAAAAACTACTGACTAGATCTCGTTCAAACTAATTTTCGCTGGCAGTTTACATAGTAATGTACATCATATATTTTTTTCAGTTTTATCATTCTCTTATTTTAGAAGTTACGGGGGGGGGGACACACATTTTACCACTTTGGAAGAGTCTCCCGCGCAAACTATTCAGTTTAGAAAAAAATGATGTTAGAAACCTCTATATCATTTTTGAAGACCTATCCATAGATATCCCACACGTATGGGTTTGATGAAAAAAAATCTTTTTAGTTTTAGTTTCAAGTATGGGAACCCCCAAAATTTATTGTTTTGTTTTTATTTTTGTGTGAAAATCTTAATGCGGTTCACAGAATACATCTACTTACCAAGTTTCAACAGCATAGTTCTTATAGTTTCGGAAAAAAGTGGCTGTGACATACGGACGGACAGACAGACAGACAGACAGACAGACAGACAGACAGACAGACAGACAGACATGACGAATCTATAAGGGTTCCGTTTTTTGCCATTTGGCTACGGAACCCTAAAAAGTTTTATGTAGTTTCCTAGGTGATCGGGAAGTGTCTCAAAAATCACTGAAAGGTGTCGGTTTATGGTGTCGTTTTTTAAATTGTTATATTTTTTCGGTCTAATCCTAATCCCTCAGCCGGCAAACAAATCAGAACTATAACTTGAGATAAGGAACACCGTTCCAAAAAATTATCACATACATCTGAATAATTTGGCATTTCATCGTAGTTCACAAACGCAGGTTTCCTTTAAGACAACCAAATTTGTTCATTTTCTGCAATCAACCGCTATGAACTCACTGCCAATTTACTGTCAGAAGCCCAGCTAACACCGATAATGAAACGTCAAAATCCTCTAAGCCACTACGTCTAATACAAGTCCCGTTTTCGACGGAGAATTTCAGACTGAACCACGCATGTACTTCGACGGAGAATTTCAGACTGAACCACGCATGTACTATTAACTGGAACGACGATTAGGCTCGGATACTTGATGAGTCAATTGCGTTAGCTGTTGGAGCGCCAGGAATCTGACGGCAGCATGCGGCTTTTGGTGAACGACTACCAACGGATGAATGAATGAGCCACATCTACAAAGCTTGGGTGTTTAATTTAAACGAATATTTTGAACGTGAAGCTAAAATTATGAATGGTGAAAATTTTGTAGTTCATCTATATCTATACTTATAATATTATTACTTTATAGCTATACTACGAGTAATAATATTATAAAGAGGATAGATTTTCATTTTTCTATTTTATATTTTTGTATGTAACGAATAAACCTAAAAACTACCGGACCGATTTCAAAAATTCTATCACCGTTTGAAAGCTACACTATCCCCGGGTGACATAGGCTACTATTTATTCCTGTAATCCAACGGGAACGGGTGCTACACGGGTGAAACCGCGAGGCGTCCGCTAGTTTATAATAATTATGACTGAATATACAGGGTGGAATTTTGTAATGCCATCTGAAGGGAAAGTACTCTTAAAACTGTAGATAGTGTCATTGTTTTCCTTTCATTTAATTTATCAAGTTTGTTAGAGAGATTTCATCCTTTTAATTGACCCTAACGATCAATGCAATAAAAGTACAGGATGTAATTTTTAAAGATTTTAGTCGGTTCGATTCATGGGTGTGGCAATAGAATTTTAGAAAATCTTTGTATGCAGTTTTCTTTCTTTTAAAAAAGGAAGGAATGTTTTCTTTGAGTAATATTTTTTATCTACAGTAATAAGAGTACTTTCCCTTCAGGTGGTTCACAAAATTCCACCCTGTATAAAAAACTGTACCTATAACTAGGTGTAGTTTTAGTGAAACAGCTGGTGTTTTTATTAGTAAAAATGAGCGAACTGTCTCTAGTTATAAGAGGAACGATAATTGTCAAAGAAACAGGAAAAATAAGTACCTAGGTAAGATTTATTTCTGTGATACACAAAAGTTCTTACAAAACTTCAAATTGACGTGGAATTTTCTAACGCTCGAAGCTCGTTAGGAAACTCAAAGGAATGTTTTGGGAAAAGAAGACACAAATTGTGTAAAAGTTAGTTCTGATTGTTATGGAATTACATTTCAGCGAGATACCTATGAGATGATAACAAAGACAATCTTATTAAAACTTCCATTGATGATTTTATGAAAGTAAACAAAGTACTTACCAGTTCTTTGTTTTTGTTTCTACTTCTTAGAAAGCCAAATCGGTTGACAACAATTGGTATAAACTCCAAGTCTAACCGAGACAAGGTCCAAAACCAGTCTTCACTGGCAATGAACTAAAAAAACATTAACATAATGAGAGAGAGTTCATGCGAGTGATACCGTCTTTACAATTACACCAAGGGCATATATTGCTGTGCAGACAAAATCCAAAAATAAATAAAACATTATTCTCTCAGACTGCCAATATTAGATATCAATTTAGTAATCCCATTAATGTGATTTCAGAAAATAGCAGCGAGATTGTGTTACTGTTTGATAATAATGTAACTTCGGTTAAACTAATCCGTGCTGAAATAACATTATTAGGATGCTTGGTATCGATTTCACATTACAGGGTTTGGTGGTAAACATAGCGATAAGCTACTGTTGATTTAAGATTAACTGTTTGGAGTATACTATTTAGTTTGACCTTAAGTTTTCTATTTTAATGTTTATGGTCTGGAATAAAAATAAGTAAGCCAGTGACAACGTGACAGTTGACAGGACGGAACGGAAGAATAAAATGTGTTGCGCCGACGACATGTAAAATGGGACAAGTCCAGAGGAAGATGATGATGATAATGATGTTTGAAATGAACGGAACAGATATCAACGGTTAGAAATGAACGGAATGACACAATGATATAAAAACCATTGATGACACGCTTCGATGACTTGGCACACGGTTCTCGGCACACGGCACCCGACGGTTTATATTTTGTAAAAAGGTTATTATTTTTCTCTTTTTAGTTTACAATAACACTAAAAACCGGCCAAGTGCGAGTTGGGCTCGCGCACGAAGGGTTCCGTACCATTATCGCGAAAAAACGGCACAACAATCACGTTTGTTGTATGGGAGCCCCATTTAAATATTTATTTTATTCTGTTTTTAGTATTTGTTGTTATAGCGGCAACAGAAATACATCATCTGTGAAAATTTCAACTGTCTAGCTACCACGGTTCTTGAGATACAGCCTGGTGCCAGACAGACAGACAGACAGACGGACCGCGGAGTCTCAGTAATAAGGTCTCGTTTTCACCCTTTGGGTACGGAACCCTAAAAAGTGAGCAAATTCTATAGTGTTATAAAGAATACCTACCCGTAATAATGGTTAGACAGAATAACCATAATAACTCAATTTACACATTCGTGCTGTTTGTCATTAAGGAATTCCGTTGTATGTTTCATATCTTGAAACTTGCACTATTTCCTAACTTGAGAAATACTTGATCCAATAAAAAAAATAATGTACACAATCTGATTACTAGTTTCGGCGAATGTGTGGATTATACATACATACGAAATTTGGCACACGTGTTTAGAAGCCCACATAGAGTAAGATATGTGAATATTGTGCAATGCCGACCATATTAAATACCTCCTTTTTTTTGAAGTCGGAAAAACACTGCAGTGAGAAAAAATTAAAACGAGGCACTGTGTTTTATGAAAAGTTAAATCCAATAAATAATTTAAAAATAAAGATCTACATAAATCTATCCATTAAAAGCGATTTCATTGTACGTATAACATCTTCTATTCTGACTTTGTACTTACATTAAATTTTCCAACTTTTATACAATGATGGATTTTGATATTTCGATGTTGCTCTTCCAAAGTCTTCTGGGACTAGAAGTTACACTGTGTGGGAATGTATTGGATTGATATCCGAAATTGTATGTATAACATTTCCTCCTGTTGATAAGGAAGGAAGCGTAGCATAGGAAAATTGCGAGGAATATCAAGTAGGTGTCACTGAAGATTTGTAGAAAAACTTTCCATATTTTGGTATAGAAAATGTTCACAGTTTTGTCGTTTCTTGACGACAAGAACTTCACAGTTATTGATCTGTAAGATCCAGATAATGGTCTGAGTGGTGTTACTGTTCTAACTACATTATACACAGATACACTAGCTTTTTCCTCGAGTATTTTTTTCTTAGTGTAGCTTACTATCAATTAAATAATTTAATAAATCGGATTACCCAATGGATAATATCCATTTATATCTATATATATAAAAATCAATTGCTGTTCGTTAGTCTCGCTAAAACTGGAGAACGGCTGGACCGATTTGAATAATTCTTTTTTTGTTATGTTCGACAGAATACAGGGAAGGTTTAAAAGCAAAAAAAAAAAAAAAAAAATGTTTGGTTGGATAGGGTAGGTAGGTAGAGTAGTGTAGTGTAGGTAGGTAGGTAGGTAGGGTAGGGTAGGGTAGCGTAGGGTAGGGTAGGGTAGGGTAGGGTAGGGTAGGGTAGGGTAGTGTAGGGTAGTGTTGGGTAGAGTAGTGTAGGATACGGTAGTGTAGCGTAGGGTAGGGTAGTGTAGGGTAGGGTAGGGTAGTGTAGGGTCGGGTAGGGTAGGGTAGGGTAGGTAGGTAGGGTAGGTAGGTAGATAGGGTAGGTAGGTAGAGTAGTTTAGTGTAGGTAGGTAGGTAGGGTAGGTAGGTAGATAGGGTAGGTAGGTAGAGTAGTGTGGTGTAGGTAGGTAGGTAGGGTAGGGTAGGGTAGGGTAGGGTAGGGTAGGGTAGGTAGGTAGGGTAGGTAGGTAGAGTAGTGTAGTGTAGGTAGGTAGGTAGGGTAGGGTAGGGTAGGGTAGGGTAGGGTAGGTAGGTAGAGTAGTGTAGTGTAGGTAGGTAGGTAGGGTAGGGTAGCGTAGGGTAGGGTAGGGTAGGGTAGGGTAGTGTAGGGTAGGGTAGTGTAGGGTAGTGTTGGGTAGAGTAGTGTAGGATAGGGTAGTGTAGGGTAGGGTAGGGTAGGGTAGGGTAGTGTAGGGTCGGGTAGGGTAGGGTAGGGTAGGGTAGGTAGGGTAGATAAATGTGTGGTGTTTTTATGGCAAAACAAAGTTTGCCGGGTCAACTAGTAATATTATAAAAATCAACTTTATACATGCAATTTTAGCCCTTTATAATATTAGTTTATTATTTACTGGTCTGTATCAGATCTCGAATATGCTTGTGGTAAATGCCAAGCAGTAACTGGCAGTCTTGATAAGACTGACTTTCACAAGATCATATTCCCACGACGACAATGATTTATGCGCTGGCATTAAAGCAAGCTATAAGCTTGATCTCTCAGGGATACATAGATGTATACGCAGTTCGTGGCTATTCATAGAACAAGCAAATACATAAAATTACCACAAACTGTTTTAGAAGCAATTAGGTAGGTACCTACTATTACGTGTAACTCATTTAACAAAGTTACGGGAACTGCCTGCAAAATACTTTTATGGCATTGAAAATTACAAACGCGTAACACAAATCCAATTGACTAACTTTGTAATAGACGAAGAAGTTATAAAAAAATATTTTCAGAGCGAAAATCAAATTATAGAATCGAGTTCTACGAGTAAGACAATCTTCAATTAAAACTTTGCTTCGATTCTCCAGTCGGTGAAGTAAAATCAATAAAAGACAAGCAAACAATCTTTCGATTGGAGAGTATGAGGAAGAGGAGAATAGAAGACATTGAAAATTCATAGACGTAACATAATCGTGAGAAAACCTTGGCTTAAAAATACTGATCACAGGAACGAAAAAGGCAAGCGTTTTAAAGAACGCTCAGGTTAACTCTGTTCAAAATGATAAGGCAACAGAAGTTTTAAAAATATGAGTAACCTAATACGTATTATTATTAGTGAGCTACAGTAAAACAGTAGAAATAGCTAAGGAAGGTAATACGATTTCCTCGAAGATCGACATGAGAACTTGATCCTATTAGACGGCAACTTAATACCAAAATATCGTTTTCCTATCAAGGAGATCAGGATGAAAACAACGGTTGGGTAATAATCAAATTATTATTGTGTGTACGCTCTTTAAAACTTCTGACTAGAATAAAGAAAATTACTGTTAGAGGCCATTTGCAAAGACCTCATTAAAAAAATTAATTCATTGCAGTATGTTATAGATGACATAACTTATAAACATGATACTGAAGTAGGACGAAGCTAAATCTACGTAAGCGACAAAGGTGACTGCAGGAAGCAAGTAACGCCTTAAACTAGGTTCTGAGAGAGGAGAATGAACATTTTAAGTCATCATAATAATCAACTGAACTTGGCTTAAAAATACAATATACAGCAACAAAATAATGGATAATAGTATAAAGCTACTGTAAAGTGTACACATAATGGCACATTGGGTTAAACGATGTATCTGCATGTTTCACAGGAACTAATGAACGCGCGCGCTGCGTGTTCGTTAGACCTAATAGTATAAAATTGTGTGTGTTCCCTGAATATTATGAGTTTTAAGTTTTAGGCGATAGCGGGACTGACAACTGGGGAAAATACAACTGCATTGCAAAGGAACACAAATAAGATGAATAGTACTTTGATTAAAATAATTTTGTAGGGTGAGTCACGTTTGCAGTTATTAGAAGTGATGCAATGTTCTCTCATTTCGTCGGTCCCTAACGTCATTATAATCATCATCATCATTTCAGTCGAAAGACGACCACTGCTTGACATAGGCCAGGCGTTGCCACATTAACCGATCCCATTCGTCCCTAACGTACTTATTATAAAATTATAACTTACTTCGATTTAGTTTTTACTTATTCAGAAGAAAATAAAAAACAGGAAATAAACCAAAAGAGGAAGGTATCAATTCTGTTCTGCCGTAAAAGTTTCTGATTCCTGATTCGTGTACCTTTCAGGAACTGTAAAAACTGTGAGATTTTATCTCTAAGCCTTAGACCGTTACAGAAAACCCGAAACACTTCGGCCTAAAAATTTACCCTCCAACACGGCCCAATAAAGAATTTACCTTCTCAACATTTGTCCGTAAACTCAACACTTTATAGGTCTTTCTAGAACAAAAATCTCAGCACTTTACAGATTGGACAACGTGTAAGCTTTGTAGGTATAAACTCTTAACAAAATCAGCGGAGCGACAAAACAAACTACAGGATTGAATGTCTCAATAACTTCTATTTATTTGAAGGGTTCTGACTTTTTCAACAAAGGTTTTGTTTGAGAGGGTTTTGTTGGAGTTAAGAGTAAAGATGTCGGTTAAATGCAACAGTTTTCAACACGTTCTTAGAAGAATATTGAATTGCATTGCTTTGATACGTGATAGGGAATGAGGTTTCTTTGCACACAATAATCAGTTTTTCGGTTATTTATTTTTTATTTTATAGGTTTGAACTCATATTTTACGCGTGTTACTCTTGTAGACAACATTGCCTTTCATATTTGTTAGAAAACGCTAACGATATGTATCAATATGGTAAGAAAATGGAGTACCTAAGTATAAACTTAGGTACTCCATTTTGATATTAACAGAATCTCCGGTATACACCGGCGATTCTGTTAATATCAACAAACGTAGTACATTTAACCAGATTAGAAGATGAGAGGAAGTAACAATAAAAGCGGTTTACATGAGTTACTTCTGGCACAAATCCAAAATATATGCGTCATAGAAATTTAATATAATTTCTATGTACTGACATGAACAGGGTTGCCTTTGATAGACAAGGCGATTAACCAGTTCGACGGACTGACGAGACCGGTATAAGAAGCATTAACTATATTTATTTTAACAACATATAATGCGCCCTAACCAATTCAGAATGTGCTTTGTCAGAAGGCAGACCTAGGTAATAGAAATAAATATACTAATATAATGCCTAGTCACTCGGCTTGTTCACCATCACACCAAGGTAAGGTAGGTAAGTATTAAATTTACATTACTTAAAAATTTACAACTTTGGTGGAGATTTCAGACGTCGACGATAAATCGACACAAATATTACAAACATGAAAGCATATCGGTTTTAAAAATATAACCAAGCAGCTTCGTTGACTTTTCTCAAAGATTAAACTTGGCTGAAGAACAGTACATACAATTCTTTTGAAGGTGACAACACCAAACGCAAAAAAAATGGTTTCTAAAATGACTTTCAGTCATGCAAAGCAATGATAATACGCAATTATCGGTAACACTAAAGGCGTAGTAAGAGTAGAATCTCGATCTTAACCACCTATGCATGACATACAATACACTTATTTCCAAGACAAAGAGAGCCACGCTTTTCTCTCACAACTTAGATCGCAGCAATCGGACAAGATTACAAGACATAACGTAGCTCTATGAGTGCGAACGTTTTGCTTAGATTACAATCCGGCAGTTGAGCATCAACCGCGGTAAGCTTTTGACTTGGAATTATGATTTTCTTGGTGTTTCAGCGGCAGTTCGGTAAAAATATAATTTTGGTAGATTTGATAATGTACTAACATCTGCGAATACTAGGTAAGGGTCACAGTAATGTAGGCGGATTTAGTGTAATCGGGGAGGCTTTTACACATAATATTGTCGATGTTAAGAGAAACCCACAGAGCAAAATGTTTGGAAGAACTAACATTTTTGCTTATTTAAAATCATGTTTGCTCGAAACGCTCAGGTTGCTCATTCTTCTGTGAAAAATTAAAAAAACGTGACTTCTTAGAAAACTTACCGATACATTTTTATTGTTTTAGATATTCCAACATCGTGCTTAAAAAGCAGTTAAACAATTTCTTCTGGAGTTCGCAAACGTTTTCAAGCTTGTGCATCAGTGCAATTTACATAACTACAATAGTGATGTTAACTGAAAATTTGTTTTTTGTCCGTCAGGTAGATTAATAAAAATATTGGACACGTATTTTTCTTTTGACTAGTAAACATAAAGTGACGACGATAAAATGCGTTGAAATATCGTGTGGCCTTTAGTACTCTTTATACTGACATAGTGACGTCACAAGCCCCACTCCTGAACTTTGATGCGCATTATTTTTGTAATTTTTTATTGATTATGTAAAGCAAAACATACGTGTCCAATATTATTTTATAATCTCACCGACGGACTAAATATAATTATATTTTTTCTACCCTGGAAACATACCTATTTTACATGGTTCATTGACATGGTTCATAAAGATGAATTATAGACAAACCTTCACGTCCTCTGTTTGCATACAATGGCTTACTTCAGGATATATTCGATATTCCACTACCACTACGGAGAATTAATTCATATTGCTCTATCCTCTCCAGTTTGCAAGGGGAAACCATGCCCCTTTATTTAGATTTTCATCCATCAGACCAAAGACCAAGGGACCAACAGTTATTCGGAAACAACATTACTAAACCACGGCTAAGTGCCTACAGTTTAGTTGAGTTGATCGTGTGCACACTTTAAAGTCCATATATTATTAACCTGTGTTCAAACTGCCATTTGACTAAAAGCGGCAGGTACCCTGGTTACAAAGAAGTTTAGCTGGCAATCAATTTGGATGAATTTGGTGGTTGGTTACAAATAAGCTTGGGATATTGGAACAGGATTAGATTTAGTTGGTGTGATTGTGAACACAGGCTAAAAAACAATGCTGCTTAGACTCTGATTGACCTACATTCATGTTAAAATCACTATCATCATTAGCCTTTTTAATGTTCCCACTGCTGGGACACAGACCTTCTCTCGTAGACAGGGAATGGGCTATAATCTAATTACCAATATAAATTGGTAGATATGTTTTGGTTCTAGTTCATGGCGGTTTCCTCACGTTGTGTTCCTTCACCGTGTTGAGAGCTTAAGCATGAAATAATTGACACAAAGTAAAGCCTGCGTTCGAACCCATGACCTACAACTTGTAAGTCGCGGCCGTTAACACTGGGTTACCGCTGCTCGCTAAATGTTAAAATTAACTATCGTGAATAATAAGTTTGGTCGTCTTTTCACTTTGCAAATAAGACGTAACATAGGTTATATCTGCAGACAAATACATAAATCAAAAACACTAGAATGCAAAGCAAATTTGATAAAATAAGCAAGATTGTACCAGCAACTAACTCGCACAAAAGAAACAACATTTTACCATGAAGCAGCTAAATAAAGAACACCTCAGTGGACCTTAACCGTAAGACTTGTCACTTAGGTAAATTAAGGTCAGCCAGGAGCTTTTCAGTGAGTTGCACTCGACCTCCTGTTTACTTATGCGTAGGTACTATAAAATATATATTCGCCGAGCACCACTACTTCTCGAATGGACACACGAAGTAAGCTCCCGGTTCCTAACCTACGCGAATACACTTGAAATCTTACTGGAATTGAAGTAGTGATCCAAACAAGAAAAAAATATTTTTAGTACACGCCTAATAGTACAAGGTAATATTATAAAAAGTATTAGTGTCATTGAGTATATTCATTCATTATATATATATATTCATAAAAAAAAATGAATGCCATAGACCACCGGAAAGGAGACGCGGGAAAAACTAGTACCAAGTATTCATTGATATAGAACATTTTGAAAACCAAAACAAATTATTTCGTTCCCCCAAGGCATAACTGTCGATGTTTAATTGACAACAACGCGGTTCGACGCAAAAATTTTTTTGTATAAACTATTTCTCTAACTAGAACACGCGTAACGTTTTAGTGTTTTGAACTGTTGCCAAATAGGTCAATGACATGTCTGACAAAAAAAACTTCTGAATATATCGGATTAACAGCTATTCGCATTTTTGTCCAATTCCCCTTTTATTTTTTCGATTGTACATTTGTATGTAATTTTGTATTCTAGCGCCTTTCGGATGAAAGGTCTAGTTTCTGGGAAGAGTTCGGTAACCTCATGAATTTTTGATCGAGGTTTTTGTCGCTGGGTCTGATTTTATATGTCTAGGTTATATTCTGTATTCTGTCTGTTCAGTCTACTTGTAGATACAATACTAAATAGACTAGCTTGAATATATTTACCGTCGTTGAAGATAAAATATTATACTCGTTCTCTTGGACGTCGAGCATTGAAAGCCGTAGCAACCGGTCGTTGCATCAAACGATTTCACACCAAAAAACAATCATTCCAGCTTTAACAAACCATTTCTGAAGTAAGTAAATTAATACAGCTTATGGATATTTCGAAGCAAGAACTCAATGGTTTTCCTTAACTCGTAAATTGAATTGGAACAATAACAAGCATTAACGTAATAACACTTCTCCCAATTTGAGGTAAACAAGGATCAAAAATAAATTTACAGTAAAAGGCAACCAACACGTAATTCTAAAAAAATCTTCATACGAGTTTACAAAATGTATAACGTTTTCTGAGAAATTGAAAAAACAGAATACGTTTGCAATACTGAAATGCCTGTATCTCCAAGACATCGAATTAACTCCTACTCCACGAAATTTAATATACGTGAAACAGACATGCAACATGAAAAATCAACAAATATACGAACTCTAAAAAAAATACCCAATCTCTTAGCTGATATTGCAGAGCTTGAACTAAGCGTCTGTTATACCGAATTTTTACCGTTTCCCGCAACGATGTCATATCTAACCCAGAACGTGGGGGCGGAGGGAAGAGATTATGTCACTGTCATACGAGAGAACCCGGATTTTATGGAAAAATGCCTAAAAGGAAATATAAGTATTAAGGAGAAATGTTTCACAAGCGCGGAATATGGTGCGAGTTAAATATTTCTTATTATGTGGGCTTCAGAGAATTGTTAACAAGAATGTATGGAATTTAATATACTTAGTTGCTTCCCACGTTGCGGCCTTGCAAGCTGTATTTTACCAAGAATTAATATTTTAGATACAACGATCGGAAAAGGTCATGCTCGGCATAAATATTACATTATTATAGTTTCATACATCATCTGCCTAGCCTTTTTCCCAATTATTGTTGGGGTCGGCTACCAGTCTTACCGAATGCAGCTGAGTACCAGTGTTTGACATGGAGCGACTGCCTATCTGACCTCCACAACCCAGTAACTGGGTAACACGATACCTCTTGGTAAGACTGGTGTCAGATCTCAGGCTTCTGACTACCCGTAACGACTGTCAAAGATCTTCAAATTACAGCCGGGACCAACGGCTTAACGTGCTTTCCGAGGCACGGAGGAAACTCGGTATGTTGAAATGGTCACCCATCCACGGACCGACCTCGTCAAGCGTTGCTTAACCTTGAAGATCGACCCGTGCGGCTGTTATTGTTTAGCCACGAGCTCCTCATTATTATATTATTATAGTTTCATACAAACTCCATAAATCGTAGGTGTTTAATCTTATTTATTGATGTAACAGTTAATGATCACACATATCAATTATAAACATACAAGAATAAAGAGTAGAAAATCACACTATATATATCACACTTATAATATTATTTAGGCAAAAGTTTGTGAGTATGTGTTTGGTGTGTTTGTTACTTCTTCACGCTCAAACGGCTTGACGGATCTGGATGTTATTTGGCACTGAGATAGATTATAGTCTAGAATAGCACATAGGATTATTTTCATCCCGGGAGTATGATCTCTTGGTATAATTTTCGACATTCACGCAAGCGAAGCCGCTGGCAGAAGTAAGTAGGTCATATAAAAACGTAGTGAAAATAAAAGTATAAAATTTTTGGACAGCTCAACTATATAATTAACTATTAGGGCAGGGACTGGTATTGGTTCTGACAGTACTATGTTTCTCATAAATCTCATAAATATATTATGTGATTTACTCCGAGAACAGCAAACTATAAATAAACAATGCAGAATAGAGATCAAGGCCAGAACAAAAGCGTAGGAGCCAGCGGATACTATCAAAAATTGTATTAAAGATGATTCATGATTGTTTCGCGATCCGCCATTTAATATAAAAGCAAAAGAAATAAGCTTTCTCCTTTATTTTGTTAAAGACGAAGGATAAATTGGAGATGTTTCGTCACAAAGAGGAATGACAAACAATTTGGATGTTGCTAAAAGCTATATTCTTTACAACGGGGTATATTTTTTATGCTTTTAGAAATGATTCGAGCATTCATCATTGTTAGCGGAATTGAGAGTTATGGAATGATACTTCAATTACCGAAGTCGACGACTTGGACGGACAAAAGCAATCGTCTATTATTAAGTACTTAAACTGTATCGTCCAATTATATTTTGTGTTTTCTTTTATAGGTCAACCAATTTTAACGAACCAATCCAAATCTAAAGCTCCGTATTGACGTGACTACTTTAGAAAAGAATTCATGTTTGAGTTTATTTACATGCTTATTTTTTTCTTCTTTTCGTGTTGATTGACTATTTAACTAGCTACTTAAATGTTGTCCGTATGTGACTTCCAGGAAACCTCTGTCATTTGCCAAGTTCAGATCCTGAATGGCGGTGATTGGGCAATATCGGCAGAAAACGTATTATCACAATTACAGTTAGAATAACCTGCTGAGGAACATTACATAAAATATTGTGTAATGCAAATGATGAGTAAGGTTAAATATATAAAATTGTCTAAAGCCGATAAAAGTTTATCAACCTCTTGCAGCAACAATGTAATTGACATTGCTCATCCAGCTTCTAATACAGTTTCTCATCATTACTTCACTTCAGTGGACATAGTTGAAAAGATTAATTTTACGAAAGATCGCGTTTCATATTTGATTACACCCGGAGTATCCTCGAACTTGTAAGAGTCATCCGCTGTTTTAGCTGTATTCTTTAGTAGTGTTAATTAATGCTTGACTAATGAAGTGTGAAACAATTTATCATAGCACTGCCGGGTAACTAGCAGAGTTAATCTTTAGTTGATATACTTTAATTTTCTTGTCGTTGACGTCGAAAAATTTACTTTTTTCGTAGACAGGCCCCATGCGGCAACGAGACACCGAAGTGACTATACGTTTTACTGTTTCCATTTACATCGTAGTCCCGTGGCACCTGTATAGTGAGCCTTAAAAGTAATATTACTATTGAAATAACCTTTGTTTATGTTATTTCAAAAATATAATCGAATCTTATAAAAGATTGGGTCTAGACTAATTTAGAAATGAGCTTGCTTAGAGAAACAATTTCTAAATATCACGCTCAGAAACATAAACGTACGTATTTATTAGGAAAACAGTATTAATACTAACGAGAACTCCTAACACACAAATATTAATAATTTTATATCGAAGCACATATTAACAACTTACCACAGTGTCTCAAGACGAAAGTCTATGGCCAGTTTGTGTTGCCAGTGATGACCTATAGCTCTGAGACGTGGTCGCTTACAATGGGCCAGAAAGAAAGCTTACAGTCACCTTAAGGGCAGTGGAAAGGGCTATGCTCGGAGTTTCCTTGCGTGGTCGAATCAGAAATATAGAGATCCGCAAAGAGAATCAGGGTTCCTGACATAGCTTGAAGAATTTCCAAACTTAAGTGGCAGTGGGCAGGACACGTTGCTCGAAGAACAGATGGCTGATGGAGCAGAAACGTTCTGAAGTGGCGACCATGAACCGAAAGACGTTGCGTCGGAAGACCTCCCACTAGGTGGACCGATGACCTGTTGAAGGTTGCGGCGATCGGCTGGATACGAGACGCACGGAACCGGTCAGTGTGGTGACGCTTGGGGGAGGCCTATATCCAGTAATGTCTGTCTTTCAGCTGATATGATTGATTGATTGACATAATAACAAAATGTTACCAACGTATAATACTATCCAACCTATAACGAATCTTATTTCTTATTTATTTTACTAATATTATAAATGCGAAAGTTTGTGCGGATGGATGGATGTATGATTGTTACTCAATCACGCAAGAACGGCTGAATGGATCTGGATGAAAAAGGCACAGAAATAGATTATAGTTTGGAATAACACATACGCTACTTTTATAAACGGCCCTTGGGAAAATAATACTTTTCTCGCGGGCAATGCCGCCGGTTCTGATATAATTCAAACTATGAGAGGATCATAATAAGAAAATTATATTTCCTCCAGGCAAACATTTTTCTCGTAATATTTAAATTTTCCAAAATTACTTGCTATCCACCAAATTGGAGTATTTACTCGTGTAACTCAAGCAAAAAATTTAGCAATTTACAATGTAAGTGTTTGCGTAGACAAAACTCCAAGGGGCGGTGTTATGAACAATCATAATTCTTTACGTTTTTCGACGTGAACTAGAACGGTTGATATTTTTTCCTTTTGTATCTTGTTCATCATCATAATCATCATCAGCCTTTTAATGCATGGAGGCGGCATGTGTCCCACTACTGAGACACATGCCTCCTCTCTGTGATAGGGAATAGGCCGTAATCCACCACGCGGGTCCAGTGCGGGTTGGTGGATGTCACTTGTCATGTCATGTCACATGTCCTTGAATTTTTGGTTCTAGGACTTGCCTGTTTCCTCACGATGTTTTCCTTCACCGTTTTGAGAGCAATAGAAATGGATAGGATAGGGTTGTCGGTAGCAGTTGGCTGGTCTTATCTTGGTTTAAAAAGAAAAATATAAAGTTACACTTATGGTGAAATCAAATGTTTAATATCCGTTACTCGAGAGTCGGTAGGCCGGACAAAATATATTGGTTAAAGTTAAGGTAGAAGGAAAATACAACGACATGCCTGACACTCGGTGTCATTTGAGCATGTAATCACTCAACATTATTTTCAGGTAAACCATCTAGCAACAACCTCATACAATTATTCAGGAGTTGAAAACGAATGGGGCGTTCCTCCATTTCGAACTTTGTTTCGTTTTGAAGGACCGTATTACGAACAGATTGCTTCAAAGATTCGATATTTACTGAATCAAGTATACAAGCTGATGATATAAATTGATTAATACGTGGCAGGCATTTTAATACTTTTGCCTCCGCCTTTCACATTAACCGTCGTAAGGGTACCTTTGGATCGTCATTCTACTTGGCAAGGGACATTCTGCACGACGTTTTCCTTTACGTGACCTTAATTTCAAGCGTCTCTTAAGATTTGCTGTTTTGAAGCTCATTCGTCCACGTCATAGGCGGAAACATTTTAAAACGACTTCGACTACGAGATCTCTTGTTTATTTTTTTGGTATGTTTGTAAAAGTTAATCTCGGAAATTGCCCATCCAACTAATACATTTTTCTTTACTGATAGAAAGCTACAGGTAATGGGAGCGAAGTTGCAGGAAAAAGCCACTATTGAATAAGGTTTTATTTTCTCTACAGACATTATCTTTTTGAGAGCTGTTTCAGACTTTTTGTGTCTGAAATATATTCAACTATTATCTTCAGATAAACACAAACGTAAGAAGCCATCCTACTATGAAATAGCAATGATAAAAGCAAATCGATAAATAGCCAGATCAAAATTCTAAGAATTATAATATAATTATATTAAAGTATTTTATAAAAAAATCTAGCTTCTGCCAGCGCCTTCGCACGAGTTATAAGTGTTTTCTTATCCCAAGGGAACAATAAACTGGGATGAAAAGTACTATGTGCTATGCTATTTCAGACTAATATCTATCCCTGTGCCATGTAATATGGTATTGAAAAGACTATTTTTGCAGCTACAAGTTCCTGTCATCGCCCTACGCATAAGCCTTCGAGAGTTAGTGATTGAATTCATATATATGATTATTTAATATGTAGTACATTCGTAATTCATTATTGGACTGGTTTTGATGATATGTCAATTGGGCCCAGGATAGTTGATTTGGATGGGAAATTTCACAATCTAGTTTGGGACTTTCTTTATCACTTTGTCTGTATTATGGGACTTAATCAAAAGTGGTGATACGTGGGTGTACTAATAGGTATATCCTTCGGGGAGTACAGCCGTGATATTATATTGTTCTACATCACTTTGGAGCCTGGTGAAGGCTAGAACATTATGCAATCGTATATCCCTCTTTCTTGTTCTATAATCGGTCCCTCATTACTGAGGATCGTGGTCACTGGACCCCTTTAAGCGGACAATCTGCCTCCAACGATTCCGGTCCAAAGTTGCCATCACCACTTGCTGAAATTTGCTTGAAGACATAGGTTCTTTCACTTGGTCAGACCATCGTGTTGGTGACCGGCCTCGTGCTCTTCCCCTTCGGTATTGCCAACAATGACCAGTTTTTCTAGACTTCTATCTCCCCTTCGCATTAAGTGACCGAAATAGGTTAAAATACGCTGTAGGCATACTGTAGACAATCTGGTCTTGATATCGAGTTGGGAAAGGATAGACACATTTGTGCGTTTGGCTGTCCATGGTATTCGGAGCATCTGCCTCCAGCACCACATTTCGAAAGCCTCTACCCTCTGTCTTTCCCTTGCTCGGATTGTCCACGTCTCAGCTCCATAGAGGAAAATGGGGAAAATTAATGGTCTGACTAAACGGGCTTTGGTTTTTTAACTTATGCCACGATTTTTCCAGATGTTCTGCAAGCGTGTCATAGCCCCGTGTATATCCCTCTTTACGAAAGGTCAAAGTCAAATATATTTATTTCATCTAGGCGATTAAGCGGCACTTTTGAACGTCAACAATTAAAATTTACAAGTAATAAAAACTGATTCTACCGTCCATTCGGAAAAGTAGCTTGTTACGGAGAAGAACGGACAAGAAACTCCATAATTACTCCTTTAAAAAAATAAGTGTGTTACAATATTTACATTAGTACATACATTACTAAATTTATATAATGTGAGGACGATGCACCCATAATAGCACTACACACTTTAATAGGTACAGGTATAAAGAATTAAAAGTACTCACACATGTACAGTGCAGTTATATTATACTAGAAAATAGTAACATTAACATCAGAAGCAGTTAAGTTATGACCAATCCCAACTGATGGCGCCCGTTCGCAAACATGACGCAAGGTTCTCCTACATCTCTCCTAACCCAGAAAATTAACCCTTATCTGATTATTAAACCTACTTCACGATTTTCCTTGTAACGGATCAATATGGTAAACTTGCTTCGATAGTTCGACACAAACAAGTATGCAATCGTTTGGTCAGAATACATAAATAAATTGTCATTCAGTATTGTATACATTGCCGAATCGGAAAAGCATACATTTTCGACGATTTTATTCGCAAGTAAAATGTTTTTTTAACCGTAATTGTTGTACATGTCACGACTGTGACCTATACGGGGCCGGAAACAAAATTATGAATTTCATATAAAATAAAACCTGAAGGGATAGATGTGTACCTATAGTAGGGCTTTAGTTTCCAATCTTAGTCCTTCAGATGGACCATTGTGCGTGGGCCATGGCGGCCGTTTGGTGGTTATTCCAAGGCCCAACTCCCTCCATTTAAAGTTCCTGGTTTGCTTAGAACATCTTTGTAAGATCTGTATGACCCGAGGGTTTGTGTTCTAATCTGGGTGACGACTGTGCATTCAAGAGTACGTGCGCAACGGTTTCCTTAGCCTCCATGCACGCCCTTCACAGAGGGCTGTCCGGTATGCTCTCTTTCGGGTGTTTAAGACAACAATGGCTTTTCAATGGTTTCGCTATTATGGGCACAAGAAGGTTAAGTCCCGGGTTTTAGGGCATGAGCCTATTGCCTACGACCGGACACAAATTTCGACTCCGAATTCTACTGAGAAACTCCGGTAGAAAAACCCAATAACACTTAGCCCACCCCGAGAAATCGAACTCTCATTCCACATAGCGAACAAACTGTCAAAAAATTAAATTACTTATTTTATCCGCATCACTGGTGCTAACAAACATAAACCGTACTTAGACGCTTTTGTCACTAACGACTCAACCGCACTGACTTCACAATCTACAAATGGGGTCTTACCCTTATCTCCAGTTCGTAGAGCCACCACTACAAGAAAATGTGCGTCGTAAAAAGTATCTGGAAGATCAAACTTTAGCAAACCCGGAAATGGAATACCCGGTTCTATTTCCGCTTCAACTGTTAACGTCAACGGCCAAGAAGGCACCATTTCTCATCCTTTTAAGGATGTTTGTTAATTCTTTATTTATTGTCAGATTTATTTTGATTTAGGACCAAGGATGTTTTGTAAATTAAAGGCTATTTGAGGCCATTTTTCTGGATACAGATCCGTAGAATAAAGAGTAGATACGCGACAAATTAACATTATAACACCTTACCAGCAAAAAGACAACGGAGGATTTAAATGAAAGGCTATTTGAGGCCCTTTTTCTGGATACAGATCCGTAGAATAAAGAGTAGACACGCGACAAATTAACATTATAACACCTTACCAGCAAAAAGGCAGCGGAGGATTTAAAAGCTAAAAACGGGACAAGTGCAAGTCGAAATCGCGCACGATGGGTTTCATTATTACAAAAACAGCAAAAATTCACGTTTGTTGTACGTGAGCCCCACTTAAATATTTATTTTATTCTGTTTTTAGTATTTGTTGTTATAGCGGCAACAGAAATACATCATATGTGAAAATATCATCTGTCTAGCTATCAAGGTTCATGAGATACAGCCTTACACCTTTCACCTTACATCTTTCACGGTTCAAGCAGCTCGTTTGTGGAATACATTACCTATTGAGGTAAGGCGTGCGCAAACATTACCTTCATTTAAAAAAATGGTGAAGGAGCATTTCCTTTCTCTATAACTATTCTTCTCCTTTCTCTGTTCTTTATTTGATATTTATTAGTATATTATGTTATTTGTATGTATGTATTTTATGTTATATCTAAGTAATATTATTTAATATAGTTTTTGTACACTGACAGCCCTAATGTCTATCTCCTCTCGTTCAGTCCATCCAAAGGTTGTCTGTAAGAGATTGCCCTGTGCGATAAGACCGCCCATTGTACACTTATCTATAAAAATGTTTTGTCCTGTAATTTTTAAGTGGTGTACAATAAAGTATATAATAAATAAACAGACGGACTAAGAAGTCTTAGTAATAGGGTCCCGTTTTTACCCTTTGGGTACGGAACCCTAAAAATGTTGTTAAAATTAAAGCATTATAGACAGAACCTAAGTTATTATTATTTTATTCCTAGGCACTCAATAAACCACTGCATTACTTCAACGAATGGTAGGTACCAGGAGAGCATCGTGAATGCGCACGTCTCCGAGATTATGCATATTCCATCCTTTCTCTAGTTCGAAGCAAAACTTCCCTCTTGCAACTTGAACGGGATGCGTACATGGAATATCTCAATAAGTCCACACAGTACAAATACTGAGAATACCGGCTTTTATTAAAACCGTGCTTTGAATATTCGGTGAGGAAGCTTGGTAATAAAAATAATGTTGGTAAGCTGATTTGGTTTAGAAACCAAAGTGTTCAGTGCTAGTTTTATTTTGGAACACGGTTATTCTTTGTTTAACAATCTGTAACGGTGGAAGAAAACATCGAAAGGAAACTTGGATTTATAGTTATTATAAGATGGAAACGCCAACCCGCCTTCAGCAAGCGTGGTGATCATATGATGATATATATCTATGCATATATTTTGCCATTAATCTGTTGAGAACCCAATAAAACACAATGAAAATATATTGCTATAAGATTTTGCTATGCATTGTGTGCATATATTCATATAATGCTATATAAGATTTTGCTATGCATTGTGTGCATATATTGCGCACGGTTGGCGCAGTGGTTGAGCGATTGACTGCTGCGCTACGTGTCGCGGGTTCGATTCCCGCACTGAACAAATATTTGTATGACCTATAGATAGTTGTTCCGGCTCTGGGTGTTGTGTATGTGAGTTTATATTTTGTAAACGCACCCACGATACAGGAAGAAATTCCTAGTGTGGGGCACCGTTTTTTAAAAAAGAAAAGATATATTCTTATTTCAATGCACACAATGCAAACAAAAAGAAAACATATAAAAATAAATACACTAAAAAAATATTAGAAATAAAGCTTAGTTTTACATTTTTATCACTGCTTTATTCTATTAGTCCAAATTATTCTAGTCTGACGCTCCGCACTGTAAAATAAACAAACCTATATTTCTAGTACCGACATGGAATTATTACGTGATCACGGGCCCTATATTAAAGTCGTGCTCTGAATATGACGAGTGGTAATGAGGACAATAATGAACAGCAATAATTTATCTTTTCAGCACTGAAAATAAATCTCATTGACAGAGAGATTTGTGGTTATTTTGCTGAAAGCTTTTTTAAATCGGTAGCTGGGATTTTATTTATATCAACTATTTATTTACTTATAAACAATAGAAGAATATTAAATTACTTACTTACATACAGAAATACTTGTCTCGAAAAAGCCACATTTAGGGAGCTTGCAGATCACAGACAACAAATACATTGGTTTTCTAATACTGGTCTGGAACTCCACACTAATAATAACTCCAAGAAATGCCTGAGCTCTACGCACAAAATACGGGAATGCATTTGGAATATCAGCAGGGGGCAAATTCCGCTACCTGCTTGGGGCCTTTACTGGGCACGACATGCTCATGCAGATGGGTCTCACCGCGCCACCCATGTGCAGGTTGTGTGGGGAAAATACGGAACGCATGGAGCACCTTCTGTGCACATGCGTTGCACTGGTTGGTAAGCGAATGAGTCTCCTAGGGGTTAGATATCCAAAACCAGAAGACTACAGGCTCATAGCTCCTAGTCTTGTTGTAAAACTCATGAAGAGTTTTCAACGAGATTGGGGAGGAGAAGGTTATCTAGGGAACCACAATAGATCCCAATGGGTGGAAGTGTCCGAGTTATTTCTCGGTCCCTCCACAAAATAAGATACATACACACATACACTTACATACTTATTAACATTATATGTAGTATCTATTTTATTTACCCACGTCCGTGTGTCACTAGCGGGGTGCCAACTGAAAATTAGCGCTGGGTGTCTGACTCCCAGCAAATGCTTAGTTGGTAACCCTTTCGATGTGGGCACGCCCAGCGCACCTCTTCTTGAACCTTGTTTGTACTTTTTTTATGTTCTACCCTGTTACTTTGTAATTGTTGCTGTTGTTTTGCCAGTGTCGAATAAATGTTTTCTATTATATTCTATTCTAAATTACAAACTATTATTTAATTTGCCTTGATAGTTACAATTAATCTGCCTATAATTTTCCGAACTATGTTGTTCTGCTTCCAGTCTAACAGAATTCAGTTGAGTACCAGAGTTAACATCGAGTGACTGCCTATCTGACCTCCACAACCCAGTAACTGGGTAACACGATACCCTTTGGCAAGACTGGTGTCAGATCTCAGCCTGTCTGATTAACCCTAACGACGGCCCAATATTTTCAAATGACAGTAAAACGTTCTACACCGTACAAAAAAAACTTAACACTGATGCAAACAAATCTATAATTTCAAAACGTAACGAATCGTACCAGTTCCAATGTACCATGGCTATTTAAAGCAAGAGAACCAACGCCTAAAACTCATAAAATGCTGAAAAGCTATTGATAATGTCAAAAGCGACCCACTGCGCTACAATTTGTCAGAAGTGACAATACGAACGCGTAATTTGTCACAAATGTTTGGTACATACACTTTTTTCATGAAAACAAGCTTTACAAAATGGAGGAAAAATATTTTTAAATTAAAAGATATATAGATGGATATTTCATGCATAGTCACTTTCTTCTAGTTCGTGTTTCAGTTGTTCGTTGTTATTTTACAGTATCCCGTACCACAGATAAAATAATACTAGCATACCCACACAACCGTACCGTACGGTTCTACAAATGGTTCGTATTGTAAAACATACAAAATCTTTTTTATTTTTTTTAACTTTCCTGTTCACTAGGAATTTCTTCCTGTATCGTAGGTGCCTTTACAAAAATCCAAACGCCAAATCCACTATGCCAAACGTGTCGTCAAATTTGAATATACTTTCTTTAGAAGCTTACTGCTAAGGTAAACATGAGTTTTATATAATAGACAGATGTTCCTATCAGCGAAAATTAAGGCATCCCTTGTTTAACCCCGGGACGAATATTAAAGTCTTATCTTAGTACTCACCTTCGTATCAAAAGAAACTCGTTTAGGCTGTGCTTTGCGTTGTTTGATAGACAATGAATTGAGGACATTTAGTAAGTAGTACTATACAAAACTTCATTATCTAAAATAATCATTTTTATTTAATTAAGCACTTATTATAACAAAATATTCCACAAAATACAAAGAGGGTCAGTGTTTAAAAATACGAGCACGTCGTTGTTTTGAATAAAAACATTAGACCTAAGTTTTTATACTGCCATTAAAGTCTGGTTTGAATAAAGATAAAAAATTCAAAATGGAAATGTCACAGCGTTTTGTTTAGACTCTCGCTAAATATTCATATTCACCATTTTACGACTTATTTAACAGAACAATGACACCTTTTTTTGTTTCGAGTGGGAACCTTCAAAATATGTCTGGACTGTTAGGGAACAGACCAAGGAGTATGGAATTTGTACCTCATTAAACCCCCGGACAGCATACGGCCCCGTGACATCTTAAAAGACTACCCCGAAATCTAGAACTAATATTAAAATATTATTTGTCAAAGAAGATTTTTGAGAGTTATTTGGCTTTTGAAGTTTTGGTTTCATACCAAGTTGTGCAGCAATGTTGGTCGTCACGAAGTTTTGCAACAATATAAAAATTTGGGACAATATCGTGGATAGCAGAATGGCCATATTTGCGGTAGAATGAATATTTTGTGGGTCAAATTGCCTCTTGTTTCTAGAGTCCTTGTTCGGTATAATGTAAAGGAAAATAAAAAGCCAAACCTTTTATCTATTATACAAACCATTTATATTAAAACCTGCAAAACATAGTATTGTAAAATATTTAATAAGGCTGTTTCTGGTTAGATAGTGTGTTATTTTTTTTTTCACAATGTTTAATTCAGCTGTGTTCAAAACTTTGATGAAATATCTTAACAAAACTTTAGCCAATATTCAAGCGTTTGGGGTAATCCACTCCGTCTACAGTATTACCTTACTACATGGAACGCAAGATTGCCCTAAGACTTTCGTATTAATTCCACCCCAACCGCAACGTTGCAACGAAACCGTAATCTTTCGGTAGATTGAAAGCACTAATATGGCATCTTAAGGCGTCACGCCAAGAATTTCATATAACCGACCAAGGAGTGGCGATAGTAACGAGATACCCATTTGTCTTTTTAAGGCTTCACCAAAATGTAACGACGTTCTCACGAAACTCTGGCACGACATCAGAAGGGGTATGAAGGCATCAATTTTCTACTAGGTTCTGGTTTTCAGGCTGACAGACACCGGTAATGAGCCGTTTCGGAAATTTCATAAAGGAATCGTGAATGAGGTTTCGGATGTGATGGTAATCTTAGCTTTATGGAACGGTATATCAAGTTGATGGTGAATGAATATAAGGCATATTTTCGGGGAAGGAAGAGAGCCTTGGAGGCAAGGACGACAGACTTACTAACTGAAGGACAGGAGCATATTTTCATACCGAGAATAAATTACCATTTGTCAAACCGAAGGAGATGGCAATTGCAAATTCGGTATTTAAAGTATTTTTAGGTACGATTGATGAGATGGTCTGATTTCAGTACTTAGTTTGTCCAAGCCGAAGCTGTTTTATTTTTTTAAAGTTTTGTTCGTGCTGAAGTCATAAAATAGTCTGAATGTCATAGAACTTGACGTTCACGTTGACGCTTGACACCTACAAAACAACGGCCCACTTGCACGAAAGGCTTAACTCGGAGTTGGTTATTTGCGCGAGGTTAAATTGACAATATAGTATAATGAACTGTAATTTTTTTTTTGTCCTCGTGTTGGCGACTAGCTCTTGGTTGGGTTTTTCGTGCAAGTGGGCCTTAATTATGTAATTACAAGAGGTACTTCAAGTTTCCCTTATAGGATACTTTATGACGTCATTTTGAGGTCAAGTGATTTTAAGTATTTTTTGAACATAAATACGATCTTAAAATTTTAAGGCCTATAAATAGAAAAACAAGGTGTTGAAATAGGCATGGGTTAATTTTTACTTTACATACCGAATTATGTTTAGAATGAAAAAATAAGTCAGTGGTCTCTTAAATTTTCAACCCGCGATCTGAATACCTTCTTAGGAACACTACCTGTCTGAGGTTCCTTACGTAAGTCAGACTTTAGGTACATGTCTGTAAAAGCTCCCAATGACAAGACAAGGACAATTTTTGACGTAGCCCCAGGAAAAAGAAAAGTAACGATTATTTTATGCCACGACGGAAACTTATATCCTCTTGAACACTCGAACATCAAACTATCATGTTCAATAAATCGGTTCACTTTCCGCTTTATGTTTTACAACCATTGTTAGTAAACCATAACGTTATGCCCGTTTTATACCTCAACAGGGTATAAAGTCTATTTTACGATTGGAAGTAAAATGAAAATTGCGGTCCCTATACGAAGTCATAATATCATTCCGTCATAAAATATGAAATAATTGTAGCGTATGATTTCAAAAATGACGAGTAAGGGATTAATTCTGGAGTACCTAGTTACAGCAGGTTTATAGTTTCTCGTCGTTTTAAAACAGAGATTTTCAAGTGAAAAAATGAATTTATAAACTTTCTGATGAGGCCCATTGTGAGCGACCACGTCTCTGTCCCGTAACTAATCACTGGCAACACACACTGGTCATAGACTTTCGTCTTGAGACACTGTGGTGAGAACCAAGGATACCGATATAGCCCGAAGAATTGCCAAACTTAAGTGGCAGTAGGCACATTGCTCGCAGAATGGATGGCCGTTGGGCCGAAAAGTTTTAGAGTGGCGACCAAATACTGGAAGACGCAGCGTAGGAAGGCCTCCCTCTAGGTGAAGCGACGACCTAGTCAAGGCTGCGGGCAGCCGGTGAATGCAAAATCCTCTTAAAAGGTAAAACACCAGGTTTTGTAGATGACCCTAGTCGGCGATGATAAGATGGGCCACTTCATCATTTGCCAATCTAGTAAATAAGTAGTAGGTAAATTTAAATCATACGCGTGTCTAAAACGCACAGAAGGTCAACACTAACCCAGAATAAAGACCGTCAAAGAGAACCTTTTCCATCTAAAACAATTTACATCAATAAAAATTCTCTTATCCAAGCCAACGTTTATACACGATATAACCAAAAGGAAACATAAAATGTGAAACGTTTACATTTTCTCTAGATAAACCTATAAAAGTATAAAGGCCGCTCTTAAAAAAAACTGTCGGCAGAAAACATATCGACAACTGAGATCATAAGGGAATTCGACTTGATGTATCGTGCTCTGTAGTGTTTACTTACATACCTACCTACAATATGTTTTGTTACTGTGTACTTTGGATATCAGTCGTCAACTTTTTACCCGACTGCCGAAGGAGGGTAATGTGTTTATCAGTCTATGTATGTATGTATGTTTGTTCCTATATGGCGTTCTAGAGACCAAACGCGTTTGCCGATTTTGATGATTCTTACATCAATCGATTCGCCTTAACCCTGCGAGTGTCACTGGCTACATTAAAATTGCAAATTAGAAAAATGGCGGCTTTTGGGCGCCATATTGTGGGGGTCCAAATTTTTTTTTCTTCCGAACCCATCGTGTGGGGTATCAAAATGAAGGGAGGGTTTTAAGAGGTGATTACAAAAATATGCATTACTTATAGTATGTTTAAATGTACCTAATTCTAAAAAAAATAACTAAAAGTTGTAAATAAAAAAAATCCCGACTGCTTCAAAAGCCAAAGCAGAGGATACATCTGGTTTTGGTCAGCCAGCTCGCGCATCGTCTTTTTAGTCGGCTTTTTAAGCAGTCGGGTTTTTTGGTAGTAAGTCTTTCCTCAAGCAAGCTAATTTGGTTTATTGGTGAAGGACAGATAGTGCTTGGCCAAATCCCTTTACGATTTTATCAAGATGGCGTAGTAACTCGTTATCCAGCGTATGTTACTGATCGCAATAAGTGAGTGGTTATTAGCAGATACATAGGCAAGAAGAAAATGTGGGCTTTTTACTAAGAAACGTCTTAATTATGTTTCGTTACACGTGTCTTTCCTAAGAAAGATAAATTGAGATAAGCTGTGTACACAGGAAATAGAGGATTCCGATTTCCTAGTTGTTTATGCTAAAAGTATGGCCTGAAAGGCTGGCCAAGCCCGAGCCTATGGACGGTAAGCGATGATGTGGTCGACGGTGAAGCACGCTTGCCTAGAAAAAACCCATTCACTCTTAAAGACCTCTAGATTTTAGCTATCGTGGAACACAGACTCCGGCAGCGAATTCCACTCCTTAGCTGTACGCTAATAAAAGTGACCCCAATAAGTTTTGTGTGTATGGGTGGGATGTCCACCATGTATCGATGACGCACCGTATGACTGGTAGTCCGATGATGGATCGGGGTTTGCCCTATAGCTTTCCAATCTTCCCAATGTTTTGCCTTATTCGGCCAATCACCCGTAAACACCTCTAAGTCGTCACGTTATTAATTTAAAAAAAAAAAACTTTTTAACAAGCTTTTAGCTTACTGTGAATTGCTATCTAAATCAAAAGTGTACCTTTGCAAATTGTCAGCTCGATTGGTTGGGGATAAATGTTTTAAAATTCAGTGGCGAGATTTGACCCACAAATATACAAGTTAAATTGAAGCTTGTAAAATCAGCAGCAAATTATACAGAAACATCGATTGCCAGATAAACTTTCTGACAAAATAAATATGTTAATTTAAAAGTCTGAACAGCGACAAAGTTATAACAAATAGCGAAGTGTAAACGCCAAACGTCTTTAAAACTTTGTCACCGAAAAGTTTTTTCATTAAAGCTTGTCAATTTAGCGGTAATCGACACAAGTTGCCGACAAACACATTAAATCGATAAGGATTTGATAAAGATTCGATAAATAAATCACATTTGCATATTTTAATAGTATTGCTACAATATTCCACGTAAAAGGTAGAACGTTAGATCATGCAAAATGCACGCTTTAACTTGGCGAATCCAATATTTATTTTGCTCTGCTCAAATATTATTTTAGAAATCGGAAGTATGGAATAAGGCAAACTCTGTGTGGTAATCAATTCCGTGTGGGGTTTTGTGATACTGAAACGAACAGGTTGGATTTGAGTTCGCAATATTGTACAACATTAAATAATTCATCAATTCAATATTTAAGTTGACAAAGGGCAGAATGATGATGACGTTTCAACGTTTTTAATAATAAAAAAACGCATAGATTCACGTAAATGAATACATGCTTTAGCTAAGCATAGAAAAGCATACATACACCAGCATAAATACAGAAGCACAAGCCTTTTTATTAAAAGCATAGGAGATCAACCACTTTCTTTGGAGCTTTGATACCTTATTTGTACAGCAATAAAACTTATGTCAATAGAAACATTGATGTACAAGAATTCTCTCACAATTAACTTGCTTTTGATAACTAGTGGGATTGTCTAGATAACTTTATTCAAATATTGATATAAAACGGCTTTATTTCATATATTTAACGCGATTAGTTCACCTAAACTCAGTTTATGCAAATACAGCGTTCTAATTAGTTGAGACCGCTGAGAAACTACCAATCAGAACGCTATAAGTATATGCAAAAACTGAGTTTAAATGAACGCAACACGAATAGTTTCATTGGTGTAATCGGCCCTAAGAATGTACAACGCGGTTCCAATTTGGTGATCTCCTTTCAGCTAAATCGAACATTTGGAAGTAGGTCAAATTTAACTTGCTAGATTTGATTACGGACACCGGGACCTAAATAAAAGCTTGTAAAAATACCTGAACTTTCTCAAGAAATTCTAACAACATTGGGCCACCGAGTAGAAAAGCAGTAACTTACCTATACAAAAAAATTTATAGCGTCTATATTGGTTATTTAATCATCGCATGCGCAACCATAAATGGGAGTTATGAACGTTTTTATTAACCCTAAGAATAAACTCTGTTTGAATTGGAGCGGGCAAGGAACTTTAGAATGTAATGAACGATTGAGATCGAAACCCATAGCTTTTTATTGGGAAATAGCTTCTTCTAGCGACTTAGCGAGCGTGAAAATAAAACATAAGTACCCTCAGGATAAAAATTATCCGTCCTAATTCCGCAGTCTTATTAAATAGGTGACTTCGGCAGGACAAAGGGTATGACTACAAATATAAATCTAACTAGATGACGCGATTGTATGTAGGTACTAATCGACTCAAAAAACAGAGTAAAATTACGATCAATGATCGTACATTGAGCTTTTCATTTAGCATTATCGACATCGGAAATCCACCGAAATCTAGAAAAATGAGCTGTAAATACTGTATCGAAAAAGTCGGTCTAGGCAATACAAATGTTTTCTTTTTCATTGGTAAGTAAACTTGTTTTTAAATTGTGTGAAAAAGTCACACGCTTGGTTTTCATACAGTTGAGGGACTTACTTTATCTAGTTATATTTAGGTCTGTGGGTATGACTCCATGAAAGAGTACGCTTTCATTGGTGAAGATACTCTTTTCAAAAGAGTCTAGTTTATTTTTGGAATATCTAATTATTTAAAAGTATATTGACATACTCTTTCATGGAGTCCTATATATAGATACCCTATGCCCTGCCACATTCATTTACGCAATTAGGCTGCAGGAAACGCACTACCCGTGTGCCGAGATTCATCTTAATCTTTTCTCCAGTAACGACATGAAATGTAACAAATAGACAGTTAGCGAGTCATTTGTTGGCTGACGTGATTCCATTTTTGTCACATCTATAAGCGATTTTACTAAGTGAAATTGTAAGTACTTCCGTTCATATGGACGCAACGCGATACAAATTCTACCGATTCGCACATTAAATTTTCTTATAAAATACGTGCGCTATATCACCTGACGACGCAATTAAAATAACGTCGTGTCATCAGTAAAGTTCCTTACTTCGCATTTTTAATATTAATTTGGATAATATCGAGACCAAGTCAAAACACTAAAAGATAGAACGATGTTCCGACGATAGTAAAAACTCCCCGCAAGTTTTCGGAAAACAATGAATTAATAATGGACTATTAAAACGTATTCCATCTTTAGAAAGAGTTTCCAAGATTTCGAACGAGATTCAGCATAAAGTGATAAATTATTTAATTTTATAGCCACGGCAACAAAGGGAACAGTATTCTGCTGCTGTTGATAACGTTTAAATGTTTATAAGTGCCTCGTTATTCATCATTATCATTGAAGTTTAAAATTAAATAGGTAAACATTAAATTATTCGAATAATTTCACTAATAAATTTAAGCGCTGCAGACAATTTCTTAAGAGTCTAAATCAGTGGGCCTTTGTGCCTGAAAGCATAAGAAATTAAACTAGATTAAGCATTATTAATTTCATGTGCATCAAAAACAGGTTTTCATAAAAGAGATTTATTTTACGAAATGAGGACCATTTTGCGCCCAAAACTAAATACACCTTGAGGGATACCTTCGACAAGCTTTTGTTTTGAATTTACTGAAGCAATTGAGATAAAATAGAATTAGAAACTGAAATCCAAGATAATGAACATAAATGAAGCAAAAACGGGTGAAAAGCAAAAATACTCTTTGTTCTTGTGAAGTACGAAATAAAACGGTTCTCAAGCAGAACAGGGCAGAAACCATTCTTCAAAGTAACATGCCTGTACATTGTAATGAAAATAAACTCGTACAAGTTGACAAAGAGACGGGAGAGAGCTCATCGTAAACTTGCAAAGGCTAATGTTCAAGATGCAGCCACTTGATGTGATGCTAATTAACAATTTTCCTTAAGCTGCTCTAGACGGGCAACTTTTTTAGCTAACATATGCTGTAAAAGTTGCCGAAGAAGAAGAACTATGTCATTCAATTGCGAAAATGGGCATCATCATTACTAAAACACCTCTAATAGCTCCATTTATTCTGCATTACTAAAGAATGCCAAAATAAATAAAAAATATTCAATTACCTACTAGTCTGAAAATATTGAATTGGATTGTTAAGTGTTGTTGTTATATTTGATTATCGTTGTTAAATATGGTTTTGGAAGGATACCTCCAAAAACAATGCTTGAATCTGCCGTAAATTGCTAGATATTATATTGCCTTATATTGCCATGTCGTCAAAGTTAATCATGATTGCCAAAAATTACGCAACTTTAGTTGCCCGTGTAGGCAGCCTAAAACATTTTAGTTAAATAAATGTTTAGCGTGCATTAATTACAGCTCAAGAGAATGCAGTACAGTATAAACTGGAGAATAAACGCATCTATTTAATTCAGTCTTAAGAAAGTTATGCTTCAGAATAGGTAGATATTTTCATAGACTAACGTTTTATGAACCAGGTTATTAAATCAATATTTGCAAGTGAAGCAATAGCATTCAATGCTCAATAGCGTATAATGATATTGTCTCTTTTAGCAACTAGTAAGAGAATCGAGTAGATACAGCTATAGAGACAAAAATACCTTTATAATATCAAAAAGTTTTGAAAGAATAAACAGCAGTTCCAGCAGTGGTAAAGCCTAGTCTAATAATAGAATTTACTTAGCAAAACTATTGGAGCGAAAGCCCTAAAATCACAAAGTGAATTTGTGTAACATTATCAATTACAGAAACTTTGCCTGCTACTTAGTGAGTGTGTGATTTGTCAATGTTTAGTGTAATGGAGTAAGTTATTTAGGAATATGAAACATTTGAATTACAAAGCTATCACAGAAGTTTCCTTTACCATGGGAATTGGGATTATTCGATTTGTGTGGGTTGACTGAAATTATATTCTAAACCTATTAGAATATGATAATGGGAGGATTAGAACATTTAGATATATTTATGGAGAACGAGACCTTTTATATACCTCCTATATATGGCTCTAATTGTTGATGTGCCGTTTTAAATAAATCAATCCGTATCAATTTCTTTTCATCACCGATTCAACTGACTGTTATCGATTATTGCAATAATTTCAAAATTAATGCATATCATACAATACCTACATCAAAATATCTTTACCATGTTGGGTGTATTGTCCGAGACTTATGGTCTGGTGTGTGGGGTCAGACAGGGAGGTTCGACATCCCCAGCGCTCTTCAGCCTATACGTCGATCAGTTGATTGAGGAGCTCAGCGGTAGGTACAGGTGTCGGATGCTCCATTGATAGGCAGATGATAAATAGTATAAGTTACGCCGATGACATGGTACTGCTAAGCCCTTCAATTGACGAACTCAGACAGTTGCTTGAGGTGTGTGAAGGATACGCCGAATCACATCATACTCCTGTATAATGTGGGGAAGAGTGAGGTTATGGTGTTCTGGGTGGGTACCAAGAAGCCTAAGGTAGTTCCTCCGGTGTGCCTTTATGGTGTACCACTAAAGAGGGTGGCAAAATTTAAGTACTTAGGTCACATCTTAAACGAGGATCTGCACGATGACGATGACATTGAGAGGGAACGGAGGGCGTTGTCAGTCCGGTTTGTCCGGTGTCCGGAGGTTTGCGCGATGTACGAGGGAAGTAAAAATTACACTTTTCAAGGCGTTTTGCCTGTGGGTTAGACATACGGAGAAGGCTTACAACGTTCTCCGTATCCAGTATAATAACGCTTTCAGGATACTGTTGGAGCTCCCACGTTTCTGTAATGCATCAGGGATGTTTGCAGAAGCAAAAACTGATAGTTTTCAGGCGATAATGTGGAAGAGGACAGCATCCCTAATGCTGCTGCACAGGATGCGGGGGAGCGTAAACAGTGTCCTGAAGGTTATTGCGGATAAACCGGACTGCCCCTTCCTGGAGTACTGGGCCCGCTTGCATAGCGGTGGCTCCAGTGCAACGGGAAATAGGTACATGAACTGATTAGATTATTTGTTAATTTATTTGTCAATTATTTATTTTTATGTGTTTATGGATTATTATTTTAATTAGGATGACATTATTAAATTATGTAAATTTACTAACATAGTCATAAGTGTATTAATACTAACAAATTATGGATCATGGTCCGAAATAAATGATTGAATTAAATTGAATTTACTAGTTTTTCGATTTGAGATTGATAGCTCGGTAGTTCTCTGAAAACCCTTTACTAAATTTTAATTGCAATCCAATCCATTTATAGTAGTGCATCTGCAACCTACAGAACCCAGGACTTCACGTTTAGCAGTAGCGCTTGCAACCAATAAACTTATGAGCTACAAGACGCAAAGACAAGCTGACAGGTTAAATTATATGATTATACGAATCAATTAGCTGATGAAAAAAATGTCACTGCAGAAAAATCACCGTAGATGAAAGAAATAATTTTTTGCTGAATGTATAAGCCTAGAATTTTAAGTTTTGATTGTTATGACTTCTTGTGTGCATTAGTTCCGTCCCGCGTATGCAGCGCAGATCATTCAAGCGTAGTTTTCAAGAATACATTGATATCAGTTATTAGAAACTTTACCGTACGGGCTGGAGGCTTGAACCCTTGTGAACCTGCCAAGTCCGAGGTTCCGTACGTTTACAACGGCCTGCGTTTTGCTCCGAGAATTGCAGTGCTATTTCTGCCCGTAACCCAGCATTAAAGCTACATACAGCGGCATTTTAAAAAGAGCGGAGGAGCGGAGTAATTGACGTACCATTTTTTTTTGTGCTGGATATAACCTAGTAAATTACGTGATAGTTTTGCAGGTTTAAAATTTCACGGATTTAAACTTAGTTTTATGTCGTAAATTATTTTTTTACTCCTTGATACATAAACCAGTATCTAATCAGTTGCAACTGCGTAGAGGATAGGTACGTGTGTTCAGCGTTATACTCAAAAATCTATTTAAAATTTCACTCATAGTTTTTTTACCAAACATATAAAATAAGAAAATCAATATCAATATCTGCCGTTCTTTATATTTAAAATACCTACTCAAGTATTCCCTTTTGTATTCTTTTATATATTTCCGTTGCATTTTTATTTTTAAAACAAAATCATACGTTTTTGGACGTTAACGTTTTTCGTCCTTTTTCATGATGCTACAATATCTATTGTTTATTAACTACTATTATTTATTAAGATTATAATAAACGTTTGTAAATGAAACACCCATGAACATTCCGTATTAATCTCAATCACATCGGAACAGTGTGTGATCCGTCACAATTCCATATGTCGGCCAGAAATCATCCTGTCGCGAATGCTCGCTGCGACAACGTCAGTTCCGTATTGACGTTACACTGAACTGTAAACGTCACAGCCGGTTCATACTGACGTGACGTCATGTTATACATGACAGAAAGCCGGGGCTTTTCCTAGAATCATCTTTCTTGGCTTTACTTGGAAATCGTAAACAGTGCAATGGGAATGGGGGACCAATGATGGTTTCGTGCAAGCCTAGATTTTTCGTCTGGACTTTTGCCTTCATGAAATCGTGTGCTACTATGTTGTGAGTTCAAAAATACCTACCTATTTTGTTCTGTGCAACTTGTAATAGACTTTTGCCTTCATGAAATCGTGTGCTACCATGTTATGAGTCCAAAAATACCTACCTATTCTGTTCTGTGCAACTTATTATATTTTTGAATGAGCTGAATGAACAAATTAGTAAAATACTCATCATTCGTCAAAATGATGGAATTATTACAGTCAAACCATTACTACGGTTTTGTGGGGCTTAGTTTATAAGTTACTAACCATTATGTGAATATAAATAAATAATAATAATAAAATTGTATACTCGGGCTAAAAGTAAAAATAAATACTATACCTACGCATCTATACCTTCATTTGGTATATTGTAATGATTCTCGTCTACCGTCATTCTCTACAAATAAATAATGAAGGTAACTCCCATAGCAAAAAACCCGGGTTCTGTTTCCCTTTCTGTCAACTCTTTTAACTGTCATACGATTCTGATTGGTCAACGTGCAGAGCTCCACAAAAATGATGTATTTTGTATTTATGCAGATGCCACTGTGGTTGTGGCTTTGTCGTAATCTGCGTGAGATGTTTAAACGAAATGAATATTGGGCTTTCTGCCGGTCTATTCTGTAAATATTTTACCGTGAAAACTAAGGTGAAGCGAGCTTGAATTGAGCTGTCATTTCACATTGATTGAATTAATTGACAGGTCCCTTCACTTATGTCATTACGGTGAGACGTCTACAGAATTGATCGGCTGCTTGATTTTAGGAACTTTGTAATTGGTGGTTAATGCTGAAAGTTCCATCCGAATGCTTATGTTGGAAATGAGTAAAATAATGAAAGGTATGTGTCAATCTCTGGGATAATGCATTGCCTGTCATATTGACAAATAAACAATATAAAATGCGTATTTTACGTATTTGTGTAGGTGAATTTTAGGAATATAAAAGTAATACGATAAAATATATCCTTACAAATACTTCGGATCGTGATATAAATTGTGTTACGCTATCGAGGTGTTGTATGCCATTACTGTTAATAGTAAAGTTCAGACAAGAAATTATCCTCAAAAACTGTCATATAACGCTCTATTTTACCCTGTTATATTCTACTTGCCAAATTACTAGCCCACCCAAAAAAAAGGCAAGTCCAATAAAAAGTTCCTTCTAAGCGTAAATTATACAACAAACTAGTGAAGCGTTTATAATGGCACGTTTATCGCTGAAGTTTGTTTTTTACGGCGGGATCAAAGTTGACAAAAAATCCTCGCAAAAACTTTTCTAACAAGTAGGAGCTGTGTTCGCGAAAATGTTTCGACTTTGTAACTTCAGAAAGTCAAAACAGATACCTATAAAAAAGCTGAGTCAAGATTTTTAAAAACATTGTATATTGTAAGTATCTTTTCAATGGCAAGAAAACGTATCCTCCGTTTCATTGACTGTGGAAACCTTAAAAAAAACTATATGCAATAATTTAAGGGCTTTTAATAAATATGGGATATATTTATAATATGTAAATACCCACATAAAGTAAACAGAAGATATGTTTATAGTGTGTAAGAAACTACTTCGATATTAGTAATGAGTTAAAGAAAAATAAGCCAAAAAATACGTTTTTACCATAATTTATGAAGATTAACTAGACTATACAATTTTATTGGAGGCAATAAATTAGGAGATCACATCTGTACAGACTATGTAAATGGGAGCAAAAACCAGAATACATTTGCTTATTTTTACGTACAATACAAAAGTTCTAGTGAAACAGACACTGAAGTGAGGTTCGATCAAATTACGATATATATGATACAGATACGTTTTCATTGAGTAAATAATTGTATGTATAAATGCTATTTTAAATCCCCAGATACTTGACATAGGCACTGCTATAACTAAAACAAAAATAAATACGAACAGAATTTTAAACTGAAACTGCTGTAAATATGTTTCATCAGTAGGTACCAGGAAATTGAATAGCCAAAATCGACAAATCAATTACATTACATGTGATTGATCAAACAAAAGCAAGCAAAACTAACTTTAGGGGCTCAATCAATGAAACGAATAATGAAAACCACGTTCGTTACAAAACACACATGTCATTCCGAAACAGCGAAAAAAGCCCCGAACATACCACTCCATTGATAAAAACCATTTTAATTTAACATAAAGCGATACTGAGAGAAATAGAACAAATCCTTTTAGAGAAAGCACTACGGAAGTATCGGCAAAGAGATGTGAAACAATTCCACTGAAGGAACGTCTAAACCCGTACATAATAGTGCACTTTACTGCCAGATATGAGAGTATATATTCAAATAGATGATACAACAAAACAATGAAACTATCGACACTGGTCGTTAGAATTTGTGAACGACGCAAGGATAAAGATAGTTTAGATTGTAATAATGTAGGTAAAGAATATACAGATTTAAAACTAATAGCTACCGATTATGAGACTCACAAAAACAAAATTATAATTGACGCAACAACTAAGCATATACTTACGGAAAGTGTTAAAGATGATAATAATGTTAATGTCGAGCTGTCAGCTCATTTCTTATCACAGTTTGCAACAAATAACAAAGATGTAAAACTCAAATGAGGATCTCTCAAGTTTTATGACTTGAGCAGTGACAAACAGCCATCTTACTGTTACTTCTAAATCAGCACAAACTTTAGCAATGCAGTAAAGAATCCAAATTAAATACGTGAGATAATTATTATATTATAATTTTGTTTGGAATAAAAACCATGGAAAAACAAAAATATCTTCTAGTGAGAAATTCAATTGAAAACAGGAATGAAAGAAAAAATCTATAATTTATTATCAGAACTACAAGCACTTTTGGACCTCCCGCTGTTCTTTTGTGTACCGCTTGAAATAATCAAACGCGTTAGTGTCTCTCCAATTTAATAAGCAGATTTTTATCAAAATTATTTATCTAAACACGTTTGACAGAAACCCAAACTTCACAGAAATGTGCTTAATGTACTTGTGAAAGATGTGTACAATATGGGTTGAAAAATAAATATTTCCAGTACGACCTTCATCACAAAATGATCCCTCAACAAAAGAGGTTAACACTGAAGATCAGATCGAACGATTTAGGCTTTCAAACCTTATACACATCAAATAATGGAAGTAAGTATGGCAGCATTTTTTCACCCATTTCAGTCCCACACACATACTTATTTACTAAAAGCTTTTGTACCCGGCAAATGTTCACCGACCCGATACATAAAATGTATTTGACATCCGAAGATGGGATCAATTGACTCAAATATTCCTTGTCCTCTCCTAAAAGAATCGCTTTGAATATCTTTAGTGTTGAATAAAATAGAAAGCTACGTTTTGTAATGCAAAAATCTCTTCTTGAAATGAATATACTGACATGCTAACTTTGCAATTTAGCGTAGCTTGAATTGGCCAAATGTTAGCTTGGAGCAAAACTGGTAATCTATATACTTCGGACCAATATTTGTTTATTTATTTTTATTTGTTGATTATTATAACACATACTACATTTGTTACCCAAGTTAATATAAAAGTAGCCATGAGGTCCTAATGGTGTGTATAATGTGTATCCCAAGGCGTTCGTTAATACTGGTTATAAAATATTTATTATGACATACATAAAGTACGATGAGCAAAATAGACAACGGATTACAATTTACCAAACATAAAAGTTCTATTCCCTTTCAAATGAAACTCGTAGATTCACCGAAAATTGTAAAATTAATATTTTATTTTCATTTGCCTTTGGTCTAGTACTTAAAGGGTTATTGCACTGAGCTGATTAAAGGTTTACATTGCTGGCTATACTTATATTCTCTTCAGCTTATAGTTCACGTTTTAATTAAATATGAATTAATGAAAATCTGTGTTTAACTTTACATAATTAATCATTCATTTACATATATATTCCACGAGATTATGATCCACAAAACGTTGTATTTGCTAATATAATATTAAAGTTGCCTAAGTTAAGATTATTAACAAAATATTTAAGTAATTACATTACAAATCCTTTAGCAGAATCTTTAGCTTTATTCAAATGAAGTTTGTTATCGACATGAACATCGGTAAATACTCCACTCAACGCAATGCCTACGCTTATTTACTCGGATTTTCCGTCGAAGCCTGTAATCAATAATGTTTAATTTAGTTCGAGAAGCTCATCAAGAATTCCAGTCAACGCCACCAAAAACCGGGAATCACATCACGAGTTGCAAACAACCGGGCACATGGGTACACGGTACCCGTGTAGTATGGTATACATACGTGTATATACAGGTTGTGTTTTCCAAGTGGGCATGGATGGCCAAATCAGAAACTACGGGGCCGAAATTGTTGAAAACTAAAAAGGCATCATAGGTTTTTTTTAAATTCTTTTTCAAGGTAGCCAAATTCGATGAATACAACTTTTTCTGCCACCTTTGATTTGATTTGTTTGATAACAATTTTTTTGTTAAAGTGGATTATTATTTTGATTATTTTGGACAGTTTTGAAGATGATAACCACTGTATTAAATTAACTAATTGTATTGTAACTGTACGTGAAATAAAAAAACTACTAACATTTTATCAACAATTTTATTTGGGTAACGAATGTATTGACAGATCCTGTATTTTTTGTGGATTTATCTAAACACATGTGTCGTGTTCATTTTAAACGCTAAAATCATAATACGCTAATTTTGTGCCAGCAAGCAGTTGAATATTTAGTAGATGTTGTTATCCATACAATATTGCGAAGCCTGAATAATAAATATAATTATAAATTAATAGGTGAATATTAAAAAAAATATATCATAATTTAAAGTTATAAACATCGGAGTTGGCCACCCTGTACCTGTGTTTTATACTTCTTAAGAGTGTATTTATACTTACTCGCACAATCAGCTTGACGTATGCCACTCGCAGTCCTGCGAACAAACGGAGTTTGGATTAGTTATGCGGAAAACGTGAACGATTTTCAGTCAAGTCAGCTAGCTACATGCGTTTCTATGAGGTTCTTAAACGATTCTTTTATCGACGCTTAAGCGTTTGATGTTTGAAGGGAGATGGAGTAGCTGATGCTTTTTGACAATAAAGGAGGGAATTCGTAAGAGGATTGATATTGGCAGCTAAAAGAAAATGTAACGCCTGTTGATGGAGAAAGATATATATTATATATTATATGAGAAAGTTATATTCTGTCGTAAAAATCTAAACCATTTTAATAAAGAAATACAATAGGGATGTTAACTGAAAATTTGTGTTTTGTTTAACAGGTAGACTAATAAAAAAATATTGGACACGTATTTTTCTTTTGACACGTAAACTTGAAGTCTCGACAAAGGCACGCCGTTAGTACACTTTATAATGACATAGTGACGTCACGAGCCCCCACTCCTGAACTTTGATGCGCTTTGTCTTTGTATTTTTTATTGATTTGGTAAAGCAAATAATACGTTTTTTTTTTTGTGGTCTATTATGGTCGCGTTTGACCACTATCTCATCTGATGGTAAGTGATGATGTGGTCGACGCCGACGGTAAAACTCAAACGAAAACTCAAAAAAAGCATTTGCCTAGAAAAAAACTATTCACTCTTGATTTCTAGATTGTTTTGATTATATTATTATTGATTAAAGACTTCTAGATTGTAGACTTGAATCTCACTGACGGAATTAATAGAATTATCATTTTTCTGACTAGGAAACATTCCTTTTGTATGTTTACACAAGGTGATCTCTGGAAGTACAGATTTGGTTAAAAAACTGATTTTACTGATAGAAAGCAACACAGAGTTATTCATATGCATTTTTTTATTCAAGAAAGAAACACGGTTCCTGTAGAATAGGCGACGGGAGTGAAACTGTAGGCAAAGGCTCCTATAGTATTCTATACTATTAAACGAGAACGAGAAAATTCTCGAAAAAAATGTTTCTCTATTTTTACCCGAGCAGAGCTCGGTCGCCCAGGTACCTACTTATAATTATTTCAATACTAAAAGTTTTATCTACGGCAATTTTTCTGCAGTTTTCAACAGTCAGCATCGGAAACGATTTTACGATGGATTTTAAACCAGTGAGAAGGAACTATATAGGAGTAAGCTTTAGATTGAAAAGTCTTGAGTTTTCAAGCGTGGAATTGACAACAGTAGCGCTATTTCAGTATGTAAATAGCCAGGCGTTGGGATAAACAAATTGTCGCCGCTGTTTCTGACAGTATTGTTGCTAAAGTCTGCAACAATACCATTCTCCTTAGTCAAATCCCATTTAGACAACTGCCCGATAATGTTCTGAGAATAATAATTGGAAAATATGTACCTATCATTTTTTATTTGCTCTGAACAGGGTGACTCATTGGTAATTTTTAACTAAGTATGGGATAAGTTCTAAAATTTGTCGAATTATTCGAATATTTTCGCAATTTTTAGTATGGTGCTATTTATAAAAGCTGTTCATATATTAATTAATACTTTTACTCCTTGTAACCAATGAATTTAAACTCACTCGGTAGAAAACAATACAAAAAACTTTAAAAAACGCCGTTGCAAAAAAAAACACAATTGAAAAACAGAATTGAATTTTTGAACCAGTATCTTCATTTCTGCAATTGCCACCAGTAACATCATAGTTGGAAGTGCTATTAGGCATTCCTCTCACATAAAAAATGAAAGATTAAGCCATAAACTTGTTCCGGATGTTGGAAAGAATCTGGGCTCATGTTTACGTAAATCTCCCGGGCATCTTGGATCCCACAACGAACTTATGTAATCACGGACAAAAATACGAGCAACAATAAAAATACGTCATTCATATGTCTTGGGTTTCGTTAGTGTTTTGTTTGTATCTTGATGCTTCGAGCAAATTGCGTTATTCTATTTCAGGGCTTACAATTTCAGGAGTCTTGTTCGTCGGTTTCCGGAAATTCTATTTGATAGAACTACGAGATTAGCCAAGTACGCAGGAGATTTGACAGTCCTCAACTGTGTACGCAAACACAGTAGCAGGTTCTGTTTCTTTACTCGTTTATACCAATAAGTTGGCAATCCGAAACGACAAGCGTGCGATCAAGCGCAAGATCAACGGCTTTACGTGATTTTCGAGACTGTCTTACTAGATCAGTCCTGCCACTTTCTAACACCCAATAACACTTCGGCCGACCTGGGAATCAAATCCAAAACCTCCACGCTCAACAGTCGCGCCACGAGACCAACAGAGCATTTAATAATAAAAGATGGAACAATGACTTATTCCACTAAACCGGTCAGTCCAACTTTCTGATTCCAGCTACTAAATTTTAAACAGACGCCAACTTATTAAGCTGCCAAAGTATTTTGTTCGGCGCTTCCGAAACACGAGTTTTCTCAACAGGTATTTGAGAGATGGAAAACAGTAATTAGGGCAGTTGCTACGTGTAATTAACGGAAGATGTATAAGTGCCTAATTAACGTATCTGCAAACAAGTCTTAATGCAGTTCAAGGTATGATCGAGGATTCATCATTTACTAATTGAACAGCGTTAACAGAAACTGAGGGACCTTGATACAGTACCGATTATGTACTTACTGAATTATTAAGACTTTGGGCGAAGGCTCAGGAGACTAAGAACAAGTTATGAGATTAAGTTATGTAGGCACTGAACTGTACAATATGGAAGCTAAATCTCAGGCTTTGATACAAACAAATTTTGAAGGCAAGCTCAATTTTAGGCATTAACTAAATGGTTTCTGAGTTCTGACCCAAATATGGCGTGAATATTCAGAAACTTATCTTCAGAACGCAGGAACAACGTCGATACTAACAAAGGCATCAGACAGCAAATTGGAAAAGGCCCCTTAAATATAACAAGTCGTAATCGTAAAAAGTTCTTAGGTATTAATGGTTATGGCTCGTTTATTTTAGGGCTTTTTTATGAGGCTTGCTACCGTTGATATTATTTCTGTTGAAATTGCCAAACTAAACAAGGACATCAAGAATTCTGAGATTTGAAATTGAAGTTTTATCATCGTCTTTGCAGGAGTGATGTTTGTTATTTACACTTCATTAACTACGCAATATGGATTTAATATAAAATAACCTTAACAAGCTAAACTTAATATTACTTTTCACTTAACTTTGCAAAGGCTGCAAAAAAATCACTTCAGATTTTGTTTTTTCTTGCAAGGTTTTTGAATCAGCTTAATAACGAAGCAGTTTCAACTTTCTTATTTAAAATCTAAAATATGAGACAGCAAGATTAAAGGGATCTTAATGTTCAACATTTATGAGCATAGAAATCGAGATAACTGGCGAACTAAGGTTAAGTTTAATTAAAGTAATGGTGTTCTGGGGAAATTTATTAAAACCCTCGATTGGGTCCCTGATACGGATGTCTGTCTCAAGACATAGGGGTTGTTCAAGGGTTGGGTTGAATAACTTGATGGTACCGGTGTTCGTGAATTTTATGATGGCAGTTTGGTTTTGTTTCTAATTTAATACCGACTCGGTTTTATTTATGGGTACGTAGATATTAAGGAATGAATATTAATTATTCCACAAATCTTTAGAAGCTAGAGAGAATCAAGAGTATTATAATTTCGGTAGAATTAGATTAGTGTTAGTACTATAGAACGTTTAGATATACCATATTTAATAAGTAATGTAAACGTACATTTTCCATCAATACTTCACCGTTTGTTTTTAACCGACTTACCAAAAATGTTCTATGTTCGACTGTATGTTTGTTTTTTTTTGTGTATTTTCACCGATTTCCTCGTGAACTGTGGACCGATTTAGATTTTTTTTTTTTAATGAAATAATATGTTTCGGAATTGGTCCCATTTTAATTTGGTGAAGGATCTAATGAAGAACTTCGGAGATATACAAAATAACTCTTCAATAAATAACGGCTAATCTTTCGGGATTGCTGCGATCGCATGTCTGTTAATTGTTTATACCATTCCATGACATAACATTACGCCAGTACGCTCTAAAGGGGTACGCAGATGTGTACAGTTCACCTTGGTACACTATCATTTCACCGGTTATGTTCAAGTTTTATGATATTCGCGTAATCTATTCTGGCATTTTAGGTAGGTACCTTAACTTGCCTATTAGGTAGTACCTACAAATAAAAAGTGAAAAATAAAAAACTTTTTTTTTTTAATTCTACCGACTTCCAAATAAAAAAACTACAAATTGAAAAATAACTTTCTTTTTGGCCGTCGGTGTCTTCGTACCTGCCAAAGACACCGACTTCACTTTGTAGTATTTTTTTATTGATGAGAATGGAAACACATTAGGCATCTACAACTTATAACAGATTAGACGCAAAACCTTAAAATGGCCCTTTCTACTAATCATCATGAAATCTACTTTTACTATGCGACCAACCCTGAATTCGTACAACCTATTACGTACGTACGACCTCTTCTCAGGATTTGCGTTTATTATGTTACAAGTTATATAAGACACAATCCATATGAGCTAGTCCCAAGACACCCTGAATTAATCATCAATCTCCAAACTTTCCACCACACTATGTACCTGAATGGCGTTAGTTTAAATCTCTTCAAGTCCAACTTATCAGTTAGTGCATGAAACTATCAGACTAAAGTTCCGATAGATGGCTCCCATGTTTCGCACCTATCCGTGTAATCGATTTGCCGACTAGATGGACGGTAAACTTATTAGAAAGTTAGATACCCATCGCAGTTGGTTGCATCCACAGATCACCGAGACACTTCTACGGCCACTAAAGGCTTTTAATATGAACCAAGCTTGTCGGATACCCATAGATATTGAAAGCTTATGATAATTTTGACTATAGGTATGACATCTAAAATGCGGGCCTATCACAGATTGCGCGCGAATATTATTGGTAGACAGTATCTCCTAGCGATGCCTGCCTGACGACTCTTTGGTCTGTGGCCTCTGTGGGTGCATTCTTGGTACGAGGCGATTTAGTTCTACGATGCAATTAGAACGGTTCATCCTGCTAAGCTTTTTTGTTTAGCTGTTTCAATATGTAGTAACAAACGGTTTGCTTATCAATTTTAAATGTCTCTCTGAGCAGTGGTGGCCCAGTAATAACGGCTGCGTCTTATAAATTGTAGGTCGTATGTCCGAATCCAGGCAGGCGCTTTACTTTGAGTAAATTATTTCATTACCACTGCTCTCAAAACAGTGAGGGGAAAACATCGTGAGGAAACCGGTATGTCCCAGAACCAAAATTTTGAAGAAATGTGACATCTACCAACCCGCACTGGGACCGCGTGGTGGATTACGGCCCACTGCCTCTCATATAGAGGAGGCCTGTTTCCCAGCATTGGGAACATTAAAAAGGCTGATGATGATGTAATTCTATCGTTGGCCACGAGCTGTACTGCTAAGCACGAGATACAGAATTCATTCAATGCAAGACACAGTATTATTAGATTTTTCATCTGGAATTTTTCAGTAGCTGGTTGGACAACACCTCAGTAGTATCTTACATACTACTGAGGTGTTGTCCAACAAATATGGTAATAATATTGCCCCGTGTTACATAAATTTAAACATAACTACTAAACTGTGGATTATTACACGTACATAATGTACGTCTGCCTCAACCTTTGGGAAATCCAGGAGTGATGTTTATTTATGCATGTTGTATGGGAGAATGCAATCAGTTTTTTTGGCATGACCCAGATCCGTCACACAATGCGCCATAGGGTTAATGAGTTTTGTTATTTGCTCAGCTAACAAATCCTACTAGAGCTTTGGTCTTTCGATCGGAATGCTCAACGTTGCGGTGTGAGATGACTGAACTGGTGAATTATGACTAGTGGCTCCGTGAACGGTAGTCTTCGCGAGTTTGTCTTATTGATGATTTTTCAGACACAGATTTTACAACAAAAAAATCCATAAAATTATCGAACCTGCTCACAAAATTTCACCAGAATCAGAACGAAAACAGCCGGACATCCGGACATACGAAAGCATTTTTGCCCAAGCTGAAAAGGAGACGCTTCGCGCTGCGCACTACGTCAAAAAACGGTTAGACTGGTATTCCGTTCTTGCGCAGTATGCGTCAGCGGTGAGGAGGTATATGTGTTCGGCACCGTATACCGCAGCGTTGTGCGTTCTAATCAAGAGACCTATTCATAAGGATCTAAGAGATACATGAAAAATGTATTCCACTTTGCGTAAAGCTACCTAGGCACCTATTGAAGCTTCATTAAGCCTAAACGCTAGACAGGGTTTCTTAATTGGTAAACCTAGGTACTTGATAGTTTACGAACTCATGTTTTGGAAACCGCAAGCAAATATTAGTCAAAGTTTCAGGCTTAGTTAAGCAAACTTGGTAATTTACGATGTGAACTTGTCTACTCTTGTCCGACATTAGCTTTGATCACCACAATCTTAAATGGAACTTCATCTACTGCTTGTTTTTCTTTTGTAGGCAGAAATATCAGGTCATTACGAGTTTTTAATCATGCTCCATAGCTTTGACGTAAACGTATTTTTTATTGAAACTGGATAAGCGCCGTCTGGTGACAGTAAGGGGAAACCTCTTTTTTTGTAAGTATACAAATTGACATAAGAGAAAGTTTACGTTAACGCGGTTGAGTACGCAAAAAAAACCGGCCAAGTGCGAGTCGGACTCGCGCACGAAGGGTTCCGTACCATTATCGCAAAAAAACGGCACAAAAATCACGTTTGTTCTATGGGAGCCCCACTTAAATATTTACTTTATTCTGTTTTTAGTATTTGTTGTTATAGCGGCAACGGAAATACATCATCTGTGAAAATTTCAACTGTCTAGCTATCACGGTTCATGAGATACAGCCTGGTGACAGACAGACAGACAGACAGACGGACCACGGAGTCTTAATAATAGGGTCCCGTTTTTACCCTTTGGGTACGGAACCCTAAAAACTCGCACTAAGGCCTCAGATGCGTAGTACTCATAACCGACGGCGTACGTTTTTGGACAGATGTATGACTATGAAGTAGTAGTATAATCACACGGTGTGCATTAAAACCTTTGAGCCTGCTGAAACTGTCAAATGCGAAATGCATTAATATGACAACCTAACAACGAGATTAATTTGTTTGTTTCTAAGCCTGTGCGAACAAACGATTCTCCCTATCTCTTGAAGTCCAGGGGGGTAACCACAAGCTCTTAGAGTAAGGTTATTTTGAGATCGAGTAAGTGACAGATGTATACAAGTCAGATACATCTGTCCCTTACTCGATCTCAAAATAACCTTACTCTAAGAGCTTGTGGTCACCCCCCTGATTCCATTACGATAAAATAAATCCATGGTTTTGCAGAAAAGGAAAAGGGAACGAAGACGCGAAAAGAAGCTGTGTGATTAATTAAAAAACAATTTCGAAGAACAAATCTCACCCATTAATTTGTAAATCGATACACACAAATTAAAGCGTTTACGTCTTGCAATAATTAACATTCAATACCATCAACTCTCAAATGTTCTTACTAACTTTAAAACTCGTAAGGCAATTTAATACCGTCCCGTAACACCCTAACGTGGAACGCCCAACTTTTCGAAACAACTTTTCTTAATAAGGCTCAAAGCACACTGAGACAGTCGTCAGTCGAAGTGAATTTCCAAAAACATACAATATTTACCCCTATCTCCAATACGTAAACGAATTAAATATAACTAGAGGCCAAAAAAAATAGTTCTCAATAATTGTTAAATGACAAAATTTTCGGGCATTTCGAGCCTTATTGCGAGTTTTTACTCACGCTCAATCGCGTTAACGTAAACGTCAATTTGTAATGAAACTGTATAAGAGCCGTCTGGTGACGGTAAGGAGAAACCTCTTTTTTTGTATACATTTTGACATAAGAGATCGGTTACGTTACCACGAGTGAGTACGTTAAAAAACTCGCACTTAGGCCTCTTGTGTCGCACGTCGCGGGGTCGCGTGCGAAATCACTCCCTTACAAAAACCGGACAAGTTGTGTCGCGCGTCTCCTGCCTCGGTCGCGTTGCGGCGCGCGGTGAAATCGCACCTTAAGGCGATACCCCGAGCAAAACGCTGCGCAAGCCGTTTTTTGTACTGTTTTTAGAAGCTATCTACTCGTTATTTAAAAAGAAAATATCAATTAATAAAAATGCATTAAAATTATACATAATATTGATTCTAAAATGGTAGATATAGTTTTTTTTTTAATGTTGTATATATTTCACTAATCTCCTTCCAAAAAAACTGAGAAATAATCATTGATATTATGCATCTCCTCGTAAAGTGTTCATTAATTATTTTTTGTACTAACACTAATGGATAGACAATTTAATAAGGAACATTTTTGTAGTTTTTTTTTTTTAAAAAGACCAATATTCGATTTTATAAAGATTTTATTCTAAAATCTGGGCGTATTTGCTACTGTAATTCATGCGCCACCAGTGCCGCTAGACCAATAGGAATGCTCATATCTCATGCCGATTTTTTGGTCAGGGTACCGTCTTAAGGGTTGCACGCACAGACTCAACAACTCTACAATAAACCACGCGGAATTAAAAAATCGAATTTATTCGAATGCTCTCACTGCAGTATGTACCTTTTCGTGTAGCAAATAAAGTTCTATATCATATCGCTATCTTCAAAGTGCGTCTTGGTGTGCACTCACCCTGAGTTATTAAAGGATTTATACCATTAGCCGTGAAATTCATCGTAAATCTTGTATCGATTATTGCTTGGACATTGTTAATCCTAACTTAACCACAGAAAATTAAAGTTAAACAAGTTTGTGGACATGATAAATTTTAAGAGATATTTACAAAGTTATTAAGATGGATTCTTAGTATCGTGATACTTAACTTTCTACCCTGAGAATTTGGTACTTTAAAAATGTAAAGGTTTTTGAAAATATGAGACGCAACGGTGGCTTCTGCCAGTGACTTTGCCAGCGTGAACTTCAGAAATTATACCGATAGATCGGAGGAACATATTACTCACGTGGCTAAAAGTATCCTTGTTACTAATCCAGGCAATGGCCTATCCATGTTAGAAGTTTCGATAAGGGACAAGAGTTTACTTTTACATTTACAATATTAGTATGGATTAGTGTTAGTATGGATGCGGACATACATAGTGTTAAGAATAGAATAGAAAACATTTATTCGACATAGACTCAACACAACAACAACAATCACAAAGTAACAGAGAAGAATAATAAGAAAAGTACAAGCAAGGTTACAGAATTATTGCCACGGGCGTGCCCACACCGAAAGGGTTACCAACTCAGCATTTGCTGGGCGTCAGAAACCCAGCGCTGATTTTCAGTTGGCACCCCGCTAGTGAGGCAGTCGTGTTCTACTAGGTATAACTGTAAATAAGATAGTTGTGACTACTTAAACTCATTATTGTCGTAAACCGCAGTCTTTCTCTGGCTAAGTATATATATGAGGAATAAACGAAATCATCTATTTAGTGTGTATTTAAAGAAGATTTTCGGATGACAAATCTTACATCATTTCAAGATGCTGCCATATGTGGCTTTCTAGAATAATGCTCTTCATGACGAGGGTATGACGTCTCTGTACTCGTTTCGAAATCGTTTATACTGTGGTCTAAAATCTATACAACTACAATGTTGAAACCTATGAGGAATAAACGGAATCATCTCTACAGTGTGTAGATATTTAAAGAAGATTTTCGGATGACAAATCTTACAGCATTTCAAGAAGCCGCCATTTGTATCTTCCTAGAATAATGCTTCTCGTGACGAGGGTATGACGTCTTTGTACTCGTATCGAAATCGTTTATACTGTGATCTAAAACCTATACAAATACAATGTTCAAACATTAACACACAGTTTGCCTAAGTTTTGGCATTTTTATACAAACTTGGTGATAGTATCTAGGGATTGTCTGGCACGTAACCACGTTAGTTCGTCTGGACATACGCCATAACTCACTTTTATATTCAGGGACTTTGTTCGAAGAATGATACGATAACTTGCCACAACTGTTGTTAATCCTTCATAGTTTCAGGTTTCAGCTGTGTCAGGCTTAGGAAACACATGTCGTAAAGTTTTTTTATAAATCTTAAATGTTTTTTCGGGTTATGTGTATGCTGGTGTGGCTCAAAACGCCTCCCAGCTTAACTTTTTTTTTTTTTTTTTTTTTTTTCATTTCATTATCACATAACACTTACATCATCATTCTTACGCAAGGGTCTCCTTTTAAGTATATCAAATACCTGTGCTAGGAGGCCCCGCTCTTCATAACTTACAAAGTGAAAATGAACAAGGCTTGTAACAAACGAGAAAGAAAAAATAACTTAAAAAGATAAAAATACTTAAAATAAAATCAAAATCAATACAAAACTATGTTGTGTGCGTGTGTGTACTGTGTGTTCCGTGTGTGTGTGTATGTGTGTGTATGTGTGTGTGTCTTGTGTGTGTGATGTCCAACGGTTGCTAACAATTCAATACGGTTGGACTCCAACCTCATTGAAGTGCCTGCAAGAGTGTTTCTATGTCGTAGTAAGTCTTGCTTTTTAGCCAACTGATTAATGCTTTTTTACACTCTCTGACAGTCATCGGGTAAATGTTCAATATTTTATTTATTTTGTTGTATATGTTTATAGAAAGTCTAGTATATTGTCTTGCTGCGTATGTTGATTTAGCTGAGACCTTGTGTGCTACTAAATAATTCCTCCTCTTTTTTTGGAACGCAGGGTCATACGGTAGTGTTTTATGCAGTTTCAAAATAACTCGTAGGGTATATAACTTCCTAACCGTCAGGAGATCACTAAGTGTGTATAAGTTTTCAGTAGGAAATCTGTATGGTTTTAGATGCATTACTTTTAGAAGAGACCGTTGTGCCCGCTCCAGTTCGAGAAATTTCATTTTAGTAGCTCCTCCCCATACTGGTATGCAGTACATCAAGACTAACTGGGCCAAAGAGAGGTAGATCTGCTTTAAGAGGTTCTTAGAGGTAACATGTCGTAATATCTTGAATATCCATATGAGTTTCCTTATTCGGGACATGACTACTTCTATGTGTGTGTGCCAAGACAAGCGCTGATCAACCATAACACCCAAATATCTAATTTGAGTGACTTTTTCCACTTCACTACATGAACAATTTTTATTATTAATGCTGGAGAAATCATGGCAACTGTGGATCTTAAGAGAATGATTAGGCCCCGGTTGGGTATTATTATATTTTGTAAAAGCAATGTATTTGGTTTTGGAAGTGTTTAGTGTTAAAAGATGGGAGTTCAACCAATCGGCAATCCTGGCTAGGCCTTTTTCAGCAGACTTATACACAGTTTCCCATGTATCTCCAGTAAAAACAACGGCTGTATCATCGGCGTAGGAGAAAACCCGACCATTCTCAATTCTCAAGTTGCAAAGGCTATTTATGTATATTAGAAATAGGGTTGGGCCCAAAACACTGCCCTGTGGTACACCAAAATTCATATTTGCCTCCTCACTTGTGTATTTTCCTATTCTAACACGTTGCCTCCTATCTGTAAGATAATCTGTAAGCAAAGACAGCGGGATTCCCCTAATGCCTAAGGCCTCTAGACTACGCACAAGGATGGAGACTGAGACAGTATCGAAAGCTTTTTTTAAATCAAGGTAAATAGTTAGACACTTTTTTCCTGTATCGACTTGGTTAACAATATGAGAGGTTAATGCTAGAACTGCATCTTCGGTCGATAATCTCTGTCGAAAACCGTACTGAGAACTGGATATAATGTTGTATTTGTTAAGGTACTTTATTAGTCGACTGTTTATTAATTTTTCTAAAATTTTTGAAATTGCAGGAAGTACAGATATTGGCCGGTAATTATTTACATCGTCTCTGTCCCCACCCTTGTGCACAGGCGTAATTACAGCTTGTTTCATGGCGAGTGGAAAGATGCCCTGTCTAAAGCACAGATTTGCTAGTTGTGTAATTATTGGTACAACTACGTCTTGAGCTAATTTTAGGAATTTTGTAGGTATATTATCCCATCCTGGTGCACTCTCAGATTTGAGACTCATAAGTATGCTGTAGACTTCCATCGGATCTGCTTCTAAAAGCACGAATGAGGAGACCTGTACTGTAACATCATCTAGACTATTCTGAACTTGTGATAGATTATTTGTGATGATTTCTTCTGCTAGTGTTTTACCTATTTTCGAAAAATAGTCATTAACGTCATTAACTGAGTCATGTGGAGTGGGTTTTATTTCTAATAATTCTAGACTTTGCGATTTATTTGGTTTACGATGTGTGATACTGTTTATAGTAGTCCACATTTGTTTAGTATTTTTACTTGCATTTGACAGCTGTTCTTTATCATAATTTCTTCTTAGTTTTTTAATTAAATTATTGCAGTAGTTGCGGTATCTTCTATAGGTAATTCTTAGGATAGTATTTGTAGGATCAGAACGTAGTTTCATTTGCATCCTGTTTCTATTTTGTATACAACGTAGAATTCCTATTGTTATCCATGGCTTAATTGTGCGGTTATTTCGCGGTACTAAAGTAGTCATCGTGTTTTGTATTAGGCAATTTTGAATTTGTTTTACTAGTTGTTCGGTTAACATAACAGGATCATTAATTAAGTTTAATTCTGAAACTTTACTATCTTTTAAGGTTAGAAGCGCATTTTCAAAATTAATCATGGTTTTGACCTTAGAGGGTTTATATATTTTTTCGATGTCACTTAGCTTAAGTAAAATCATATAGTGATCAGTTATCGTTGTATTTATTATGGCAATAGAAGCTGTTTTATTTTGATTTATCTTTATAATAAAATGGTCTAGACAGTTTGCACCTCTAGTTGGCAGATAATGTCCTGGCAACAGGCCGTGCATTGACAGCATGTTTAGATAACTGAGCCTATTCGTACGCTCATGACTTAGTTCGGTAGATTTACAGATAATATTTATGTTTATATCGCCTGTTATTATTATATTTGAAACTGACTGTAAGGACTCTAGGTGTCTATCGAGGGAATTTATAAAGTTTTCTGCATTATTATTTGAAGGAGAACGATAAATACCGAGTACTATAAGGTTGGGCATGCTGATTTGTAAGCATGATGCGTGGGTCAAAATGATTTCCTTAACATTAACTTTATGCATATTTTTAATATATGCCACTACGCCATCGCAGCGGTTTAAATGGTTAGTAGTAGAAAAAGACAAATAGTTGGTAATGTTAGGGGTAGGTTTGTTTGCATCTAGCCTGCATTCGCTTAAAATTAATAGGTCAGTATCAAATCCCAATTGAGATAAAGTAATATGCAAATCATCTAGGTTATTATATACACTTCTAATATTTTGTGACACAATTTTAAAATCTGAGTTTCGAGTGCTGAATCGTTGAGAAAAATCTTGGATTTGGTATTCGCTAGCTTGCGCAACAGCTAATTCATCTATAGCTTGCACTATTGTTTGTGTACTATCCATGAAATAAGATCACTAGCTCATGAGTCAAAAACATATCATTCGGAATTTCAAAGTAAAAATCATAATTAATCAATTTTAATCTTGTGATTTTGCCCATCCCATTGCATATCATAATCCCACAAAACATCATAAAACTAAGTATATAAGCGTGAAAGTTCGCCTTTTTTGAAAATATTCTTCGATTTTGTGTGAGTGTGAATGTGAAAACACGTGTGTAAGAGCAGAGAATGTGTAGGAAATAGTGAAAGGGTTTATATGTAAATAATGTAGTTTGTGTGTGAGTGGCGTATATAATAGTTTGACTTACAATACTAAGGAATTTAAGCAAATTAATAACTGGTAAAAAGTTTTGTAACATACAGTATAGAAATTGTTGCACTAGTCATACTTCTTCTTGCATCAGAGCTTGAATTTGACATTCATTTTTGATTAAGTGGGTAGGTGATTCATCTTGTTTTTTGACATAGACTTTACCATATGCTGTCCAGCAATATTTATACTGTCTTGACTTAGCGAGATCTCTCGCTAGAAAGTGTAGCCGTGATCCCTTTGCAGTGAGTTGCTCCGAGACAAATATGGGATGATCTTCATCCCTTCTAAGGCCAAGGTGTTTGGCACAGAGCTTGGCTTTGTGTTTAATATTGTGGGACTTGCACATCTTCAGAATGCCAGTCTTTAGAATAGTGGATGAAAACTCCACAATTATGGGGGTATTTCCTGAACTCGGTCTCTTCCCTTTCATTCTATAAATATCCCTGATATCTGGTCTAGCAATTTCGCAGTTTATATTTTTGGTTAAGCATAACACCATGTCGATTAGATCCTCCTTTGTTTCTTTAGTCTGCTTAGGGACATTTTTTATTTCGATATTAGACTTCCGATTATTTCTCTGCAAGTCTTCTATCTTTTCCTCTAGAATGGCTATGTATTCCTGATCCTTTTTAGCTTGAGACTCCATTTGTTCTATTTTTCTTTTAAACTCTTCGTTTTGCGCCGTAAGGGCAATCACCGAATTTTCTATATTAGAGTTAGTCTGCTTTATTTCCAAAAGAGTTGGCGCAATTTTTTTTAGCTCCATTTCCTGTGTTAATAACATTGATTTTATTGTATTTATCATGTCTTCTCTAAATTCTTCCAAATCATCCTGTCTTCGTCTTTTAGTTTGCACTTTACGAAAAGAGACGTGGTTCGGTGGGGTGACACTTTTATCCGAGTATTGATCAGCAAGATTTGACTCAGACAGTGACTTATCCATTTTGAGTACCAGGAAAGTATAAGCGACGAATGGGTTCAGTCAGATCGTCTGTGCAAGCCAGCAAGTTTGAAATTGCCAAATAATAATAAATAGTACAATGTATCCAAAATAAGCGCTTACCGCGTCGTCGGTCAGCAGCGAACTATGTACCAGGGCAGCAGAAACTCAGTGAAGGTATCAACGAGCGAAGAGCAGTCCGTCCAGCGCTATCCTTGTCGGGGGCTGTCCTTGGAGGTGGGGTCAATGCGCGCACGCAGGGTAGGGCGGGGTCTTCGTGTAGCTTAAGGTGGGGTCGATGCGCACACGCAGCGTAGGGCGGGGTCTTCGTGTAGTAGTAGGTGGGGTCAGTGCTCACACAATGACTGGAATAGGGTCCACAGAAGCTGTTGTGGCGTCCACGCTGATTAACCTTCTCAAGCCTTATGCACTCCTAATTTTTCGTATGAATTATTTGCCCAATATTGATTTTATATTTTACGATAAAAATAAATAAAGAACTGTATGCACGTTTACACCTTGCGGTGGTCCGAGGGAAGAGGAACTGGGACTGGGCATGACATGTCTGACGCATGTCGGACAAATTGTGGCCCAAAGTTGCATGAGTTGGAGCCCAGACACAGTGAGTCGGGGTCGCGATAGACCACGACGGAGATAGCAGGACGAAGGTGATAGATAAGCTAGTTTCTCTATAAAAGTACACAAATATGTAGGCATGTTGTTACGAGTAAGGCGTTATCCCTTTTGATGGGTTAGCCACTAAAACCATAATATCAAAACTTTTCCGAATTGGATTTAGAACTACACTTACTGAACTATGTACCTTCGAAATACATAAATATCTACATAAACACGATCTCTCGATCGAGGTGGCAACACTTGGGGAGGATTAGCTCAGCACTGGACGTTTTTCGACTAAAATGATGATGATGAATGACAGTTATGATAACACCAACAAGAGAAACAAACAAGTTCTAGCATATTCCACCAGTTCCATTAAAAACCTCAAAAACACGACGAAAAGCTTCTGAAGGCGTATGGGGGCCAAGTCTTCCTAAACATATATCATTGTCCTAGCGATAAAATATTTGCGGAGAACAGTAACCTCTGCTTGGCAATCTGCCAACATACAAGTAAATAGCGCGGTTTCTCTCGCTTTTTCCTTTATTTGGCAGGTGTTTAATCCGCTTTAGTACTGTGAATGAAACAGAAGCGGTGGATTACAATGTGATTTAATTTAAAAAGCTGTAATGGAATGAAAAGGAAATTACGGGTTTAAGTGGTTTTGGTGAAAAGGAACGAAATATATGAGCACTATTGTGAACAATGTGATTGCTGACTGGGTTTTATTTTCGTGAGTTTTTGGCGCCCAACTCGGGCCGTTACAGATCGTGATTCCTGAATAAATACTGTTACAAACATATCTAACAAATGTTATAATTTAAGAAGAATAGGTGTAATGATAAAATGAGATTAGTTGTTATATAAAACAAGTTACTTTTGGTTGTGGTGGTTTGTGGTGCGGTAAGATAATGCCTGCCTATGCCAGGATCAAAATCTTCCAGTTCTATCCGAGCATAATGTAATTGTTGACTGGGTTTTATTTCGTGATTTTTTGGCGCCCAACTCGGGCCGATACAGATCGTGATTCCTGAATAAATACTGTTACAAACATATCTAACTAATGTTATAATTTAAGAAGAATAGGTGTAATGATAAAATGAGATTAGTTGTTATATAAAACAAGTTACTTTTGGTTGTGGTGGTTTGTGATGCGGTAAGATAATGCCTGCCTATGCCAGGATCAAAATCTTCCAGTTCCATCCGAGCATAATGTAATTGTTGACTGGGTTTTATTTCGTGAGTTTTTGGCGCCCAACTCGGGCCGATACAGATCGTGATTTCTGAATGAATATTGTTACGAACATATAAAAGTAATGTTATAATTTAAGAAAAGTAATGTTAAGATTAGTTAAGTTGTTGAAGAAAGCAATTTATTTTTGGTTTGTGATGCGGTTAAATAATGGTTACCTATGCCACGAACGAAATCTTCCAGTTCCATCCGAGACAGAGTTTATTTATTTATCCTGTAACTGGTGGTAAGTTTTGGGCCAAACAAATCACAATGACTGTCGTGCCAGCGACACGAAGAAGAGTGGGTAGCTGGTTTGTGAAGTTCAGCTAAGGAGACGGTCCATGTAAAATAAGTGTATTTAGCTGCATCGAATAAGACTGGACGTCATTTATTTCGGAAAAAGCTAGACTGATCGATTGACTTATCAATCTTTGAATTGGAATATCAAAGACCCCTTAAAAATAATTAATTTTCATCCAGACGATCATATCAAATCATATAGGTACCTACAGTGTTGTTCTATCTCACGACGACGACGGCGGCGGCGGCTTGGTCTTACTTGTGTGAATGGACGGTAGAATCAATTAGTATTAGTTTTTTTTTTTTTTTTTTTGACGTTCGAATGTGCCGCTTGATGGCCTAATTGAATAAATACATTTTGATTTTGATTTTGTGTGAGTAAATGGCAAATGCATTTTTTTCTGTGTGCGTAAGCTCGAGAGGGCTCAGTATCGCCTGAGCACACAGAAACACCGGCTACACATCTACACAAACGACTAAGACCAACCCGCCATCGTTAGGTAGACCAACTTTACCTACGTAAAAACTCAATAAAAGGCCCAAAAAGGTAATGAAATGAAATACAACCCCATAACGCCCCATACATCGTTAAACATTACGTCTAAATATCAAGCTTTAACCAATGATTGACATTCGGTTTTATTAAGTTAATTCGCCAATAAATAACGTTCGTGTCGACGTTACGGTTTATGAGCTTGAGCCAAAAATCGAGTATGAGAATCTATGAGGTCTTTGAGCTTGTAAATTCTGATACTGTATATCATTCTGCTTTTATTCTTTGGAGGGCTGTGCCTACTGACGCTCAGATAAAATGCGATTCTAACGGCGATAACCATTTTAAAAAAGTCAAAATAGTAAGGTATTGATCACGAGACATTTCAGGAATTATTCCGACTACTGCTTTGTCCCCCCAGGGGACCAGATCGGAAATAAATATTTGATCTGTCTCCCTTTTAGCAACGAGGGGACAGTTCGAACTTTATTAATTTCTCTCTCTCAAGATATCAGTGATAGAGGCATACATAGATAAAATCACAGTTAAAAATTCAGCAAGCCTATTACAAAATATTTACCAAGCAATAAGCCCGTTTTAGTTCAATAAGCCCGAGTAGGTACAAAAATTATCCAAGCAGTATGTATCACTTGACACAGAAAATTAAAAATACCTGGCTTATTAGTGACCGAAGAATAAAAGCAGCTAAACTTTTTTAGGTCAAACTTAGTCACATGACTTAACGCGATATATACAGCTGCTACCTACGCGCCACGCTCTTGATAATCCTTCATGGGTGCCTGTATCGACAGCAATATATTATGATACTAGGTTAGCTTAAAGTTGAGCAGAGGCTCACCTAGAGAGGTATATTCTGATACCATGTCATTCTGCCTTTATTAACTACCCTAAAGGGTAATGGCGGGACACCTTAGCGAGAAGAAGCTCAACTATGGAAGACGTAAAGGAAATGACGAGTGGCTTCTTCTGGGGCTGTTCAAGCTACAAAAAGTCATATTTAAAATCCAAATATTAATGTAACCTCATTTTAAACAATCGTCTGAAGCACTGCAATAAGACTGATGCAGATGCATAGAGAAATGGCTCAAATATATTAGAGACAGCCGTAAGTGCTCAGCAGCATTATGAAAATGATGACTTAAAAATGGATAAACCTTGCCATATTGGGCATAGGAACTAAACAAAGACAGGCTAAACATTTAAATAAAGCAGCCTTTGTTTGAACTTTTTAAGCAAAACTCAGTCACATCACTCAATACGCCTTAGCCAAAGCCTCTGTGAATTTTCACGATCGTTCTAAAGTATTTAAGTACTGGTATATAAACAGCTGCTACCTACGCGCCACGCTCCTGATAATCCCACAGGCGCCCGTATCGACAGCTCCGTGGATATAATACTAGGTTAGCTTAAAGTTGAGCCTGTAGGTACATTCTGATACTATATCATTCTATCTTTGTTACCCTGAAGGGTCTGGAGGGACAATCTCCAACTACCAATGAAGTGAAAAGCGTAGGGAGAGGCCTCTGTACGTCAGTAGTACAGGCTAAAAAAGGTATGCAGGTCATAATTGTTAATCCACGTATTTAAGTAACCAGATACTCATTTGTAGTAGGTATGTCATTAGATGCCTAATTTGCTACTAAGTAATTTCAAGACATTGCCGTTGGAACCAGAATTATACTGACGCAGAAGCACAGACCGGTCTTTGCTCAATAGCATGATGGCAATGATAGCTTTCATGTGAACAAATCTAAGATTATTTGGCATTGCAACTAAACAAAGGCAGGTCATTAACAGTATGAATAAAGCGGCCAAACGGTGCTGATATTTTTTAGCCTAAATTCATTTACATAAGTCAATAAACCTTAACCAAGGCCTCTGTGAGTTTTCACGATCATTCTAAAGTTTTTAGGTACTGCAATGTAAACAGCTGCTACCTATAGTTATCGCCAAACTTCTTGGCCTCCCTGAAGTTGGCTACAATGGCTGCGCAGTAGTAAATCTCATACAAAAACCGCACCGATTCGTGCCTTGCGCATCGGTGAGCCAACTTTAGGGCGGCCCAGAAGTTTGGCGAGAACTATACGCGCCACGCTCTTGATAATCCCTCAGGTGCCTGCATAGATATCATCATCATAATCATCAGCTTTTTTTAATGTCCCCACTGCTGGGCAACAGGATTCCTCTCTGTGAGAGGGAATGACCAGTGTGAGGTGTTGGATGTCATATGTCCTCGAATTTTTGGTTCTAGGCCGGTTTGCTGACGATGTTTTCCTTCACCGACAGCTACGAGATTATGATACTAGATTAGCTTAAAGGGGAGTTCAGGGAAGATCGACCTATTGATTTTAATCTCATGTTTTAGTTACTTAATTTTAGGTTCAAGTCATTAGACATTTGTGTCTTACCCACTTTCGTAGACGAGAATGACTTCGATTTTTCTAATAAGACATTTTTGTTATTTTCTTAAATTCTCGAGGCGAAAAATCTCAAGGGATTATGCTCTCGGGATAAATCGCGGATATAACCTGTATGAGACTGCATGAAAATTACTATAGGTACCTAAGTAGATAAAAAGATAGGAGAAAAATGTGGATGAAGTCTGACCGTGGACGATGACAATAACAAACTTAAGTACCCAATATTAAACATGGGGAAAACAACTGGGTTATTTCAAAGAAGACATACCTCTAATAACATATCAATAAAGCAGCATTTACACTGTACTTTCGAGACTTCACTCAGTCACATCACTCAATACGCCTTAACCAAAGCCTCTGTGAGTTTTCACAATCGTTCTAAAGTCTTTAAGTACCGCGAAATAAACAGCTGCTACCTACGCTCCACGCTCTTGATAATCCCTCAGGCGCCTGTATCGACAGCTATGAGATTATGATACTAGGTTAGCATAAAGGGGAATTAAGGATAGATCGACCTATTGATTTCAATCTCCTGTTATAGTAAGCTTAGTCTTATTTTAGTACAAGTAATTTGCACATTTATGTATTCACACCTAGGTAACTTTTAAGTACTCAGTCAAGAGTGACTTCGATATCTAATTTATAATGGTCAAATTAAATTTACATTAAGAGAATTCTTGAAAAGGTTGTAAATACGTAGGCAAAAAGTTCACAATCCAAAAAGGCTCTACTCAAATATTTTTGATCCCATTTGTTATTAATAAAATTATCAAGCCTCGGACAAAGAGTGATCGGACTAAAGAAATATTCAGAGTTGATAATCAGCCTATACTTTATGTCTAGATTAACTACTAGAGTACTTAACACAATCTTCATACTATAGACAACCTAGAGAAAAGATGTCATCTCTATCGCAAATCTTAGATTACGACCCAACTTAATACCCAACAGTTCGGTAATCCTATTTCCCTTTTCCGAAAACAGACCTCAAAGCCCAGTCAATCATATATTAACTTCAAAGCTGTCAACAACAAATTGAAAACTAGTTCAAACTTAGACACTTGTGTAGTGTGTATACTGCCGGAAGTAAACATATAAGTAATTAAATTTGACATAGGTCACCCCTCTGTTAACTAGACCTAAATAGGGTTCCCAGTACTCGGAGCTGTTCCAAATTCAAATTCTAAATTGCCTACTACCCGCATTAATTTGCAAAAGTTTCAAGACTGTGGGGAAGTGTGAGTCTTACAGTATTAATTGTCTAGACTGAGCTTGAGGCATCTTGAGATATATTGGACACAACATATTACTTGAGTTTGAGTCATCGTGGTGAAAGATTACTCAACTAGACCCTGCGTTACTGGTTGCTAGCTGGGGTGCGCCGAGCGTTTGGAATCGCATTACGATTTAGTTAACGCCGCTCGGGCAGGTAAGCCGGGGACGTAGCGAATGGTAGAGCAGTCCGAGTAGCTACATACTGGTCAGACAAAATCTTAATAGTTGAGAGTAAAGATTGAGTTAATCGACACGGAAGAAGAAGAACAATATATAACTTGATATGCAATAGTTGTCAGTGAGATCAAGGATCATATGTGAAAGAGTTTATCTCTAAGACCAGAGCGAAGCAAAAGATTTTTCTAGGAATATATAGGCCATATTTGTGTGAAGCAATTTCCTATTCTTATACAGATACACAACTAAAAAGATTGCTAAAGTCTAGCGTAACTCATATGATCCAGATTCGTAAATTAATCTACTAGCTAATCCAATTGGTTGTCTTGAATATGTTGGACGAAATAGTAGGAATTTGGGTAACACGACTATCTCTAACTTACACAGACGCAAATGGAAAGAAATATAGACTAACCACAGTTCAGATTCAGTTGATCTAGATCCGCCAATTAATCCTGATCATAATATATCTTGGATATCTGGTTTCTTGGTTTGTAAGAAAAATTATGGAATCTCTAGAATTGCCGTAAAGCTTTCTTAAGTAACCCATTTCGAGACCACAATATGTTTATTTCCAAATAGTCATCGACGAAAGATCTTTTGCGCCCGGATTCTTAAAAAGATTTCCTACTACTAAAACCTTGTTCAGTTTTTCAGCCGTCTTATAAAAAGACTTCAGACATAATACGAGACGAGTCCTTCTTCCAGACGAGGTTAAGTAGAGCAGTGAAAACGACTTAGAATATTTGTTATCGTATCACGAACAGCTTATTTGTTACAAAAAAGCTTCCGCAAAATTTACATATTAAAAGTCCTTTAAGCCAGCCGAAAACCATAGGACAATTACTGATTATTACTTGACTCAATAATAAATCCTAACCGAGCTCCAAATTCACAAACAAATCAACAAGAAAATCTCACCAAATTACAAGTTTCTGGTCTGTTGCGATGCTATCAACGATATTGAATGAACACTATCTCGTCCTGTCCCCATATGGGTTCGACAATGGTCTCCAATTAATTGCTAACGACTGACCAAACTCATTACTGGGACACTATGCTCGCTTTCTTATCTTAATAGGACGAATAGTTCTGATATTAGTTTGAGATGGTCGTGATTTGTGGGAAGTTTTTTTGGATACAGTATTTGTACATAGAGATATAGATGTCTGTGGGGTCTAGTCAAAACATTATGGATAATCATAGGATACTCATAGAGGCACAAATATCAGGCGAAATCACAACAAGTACTAGCAAACTCCCGAGGCTTCGCTCGCGTGGTCTATTCCAGTCAGCGATAACGTAGCTCTTTGTCAGTGAAAGAAGTTCCGTAATCGGATCTGTACTTCGGAGGGTACCTTTTAAAAATATATAATCAACCAAACAAACAATTCTACCTCAATATTAGTTTAGATTTTTGTAATAGAGCTCATGACCCAAATCGCAGAAATTCAATCGCTGAGCCATTCGAATAGTATCACTTTGAACCATACGTGATTCACGAACCCGGATCATTCGAATGCTAACATCATCCGATCGCCTCGTAAAATCCGGAAATACTCCAATAACATCTAGATTTTACGATCGATTGAACCCTAAACAAGAATACTACACATCCTGAACGTTCCCAGAATATCAAACGCCAACGAATTAAGAAAAGCATTTGGCACATTACACCATGATTACAAATACGCAACCGTAGGATTACTGGCGCCCTTAGAACGGGCGTTAGATAGAGTAGGTTTTTAGAGAAGTATAATTTTTACTCTTAAACGCAAATGCGGTCTTACAGTTTAATGGCTCTAAAACGTTCAACAGATACGATCAGAGTGTATTGTATCGTAATTCACAGCTGCCTGCTGCAGCTCCAGCTAAGTAATTCCGGTACGGTTCCGGGTTTTAGCAGGTCATTAATGTGCAGCAAGAACAATGTTGCCGAAAACACCGAACCCTGCGGGACTCCGGCTTTAATATTTTACGATAACCACTCGTGATGGACTATGTTGCCTGATATCTTTAGCTTGGGGGTTTTTAAATCCTGAGGCTGAGAGGTGAAGCGATGGTACACGATGATTGTCTCTCTAGGATGACCTCATGGGTACATTCCGTCTGGGGAAGTAACCAAAATATTAATCACAATAATCAATACTTCTAGGCACGTTTTAGTATTTCATTTTTGACACTATCGTATGTATTATTGGCCAAACCTAATCCTATCAAAATAACAAAAACTTTGAGCTCGGTCACAGGTTTAATTAAGACGACGACTAACGCCAACGACCATGAGGGAACAAAACGCGCCCTCGTTTCTCACCCGCGCGACCCGAAATTTAGTAGTTTTTTGTACTTTTCTTATTATTCTATGACTTTAAAAAAAAAGCTTCAGATCAAAATGTGGATAATTAAATTGTCTTTGATATGGTGTCGATTTCATTAAAATACGCCCAGGGTTTTGTTGTGATTGTAGTGTTTTTGTCCGTTTTAGACATAACTTTACAAATTAATTACACTATGTTATACAAATAAAACTCAAAATTTGCTCAGATGAAATTATTAAGAAAATGGTCTAATATAACATATATTTTTTCCAATAAATTATGACCAGCCGTTTAGACAAAATTCTCATTTTAAAATCAGCTACTCAAGGGACTCGGCGCCTTAACAATTGGAAATCCTCGAGATCACATCAGCGGTAGCATCAGCGCCCGCATACACAAAATTACATAAGTTTCGTTCTACACAGATTTCTTAATCTATGCCAGAGGTCTGAGATATGCTAGACGCTAGACCAATCAACTTTATCAAACATATTCTTTGAAGTGGGCTGTGTCTGTTGATAATTGCGTACGCCGCGAGCCGTACATACTGCATACTGTTACGCATCTGCTATACGTTAGTTGACCTTTGGACCTAAGTCTTTGATAAATGTAAGATAAATTCACTGAGACTTGATTGTGTGATTTGTTGAAACAGAAGTGGGTTAGTGTTGGGCAGTGTGCAATCACTTGAGATATATTTTAATGGTGCTTTTATCTTGGATACAAATTAGGAGACTCTGATTCGCTGACATCTTTTTGATTGTTAAGGACCCATATAAAAATATATGTTCATTAAAATCATTGCTAAAACTAAAATATACCAATTACAGCTAAACACTTATAATTACATAATTGTTTAAATTCTTTTAGCAAACACAACTTGGATAATAATTTAAACCAGCTATTATACATTATTAAAATAATAACGGTTAGGTTATTATAAGGTTATTCGGAAAATTGAATTAAAGAAGACACTCTCTGTTATCAATAAATTATATCACCATAATGATAACATTACACACAAGAAACGGAAATAACAGGAAAACACAAAGAAACCGGACAAAAGATTGAACGAGTCGATTTGTGCAATAAATTGTGAGGTATAGTCGAGGTGGAAGAGAAACGAAAAAATAAATTATTCTACAAGAAATATGTTCAGGATCAACCTTATAACATATTCTATTAAGACTTGAGAATGTCACTTTTCACTGTCCTTCTAAAAACAAAATTGAATTGGCTATGTATGCTTCATCTTTTAGCTGGATTTTATATATTTGCGTGGGTAGTCTCGTTTTCTTTCGTGATGAAAGAAAAACATAGCGAGCTAGCGATAAAGATTATGAAAATCTATTTTAGGTAAGCCAGCAATATGCAAGACGCAACTTTCTCATACTGGGTGACTTTTAATTTATTGTCAATATATCTAGGGGTTAAGAGGAAATGCGGTCCATTAACTGAAAAAGAAAGATATATACTGTGCCCCTATGTATTCCCTTTTGTTGATACATTATCTTTAGAAGCACTAGAACCCTCAAAAAATACTCAAAATTGCGCTGTCAACGGAGGCCTAGTGTAAAAATTTGACAACTAAAAAATAGTTGTCAAATTAGGAAAACATAGGGGACACAGTATGTATCTTTTTCATTCAATTTATGGAATATCTATTAAATTTGGGATTAATATTCGAGGAAGAAATAGACGAGAGCCACACCTCGAATTATGACTTTTTACTTAGGAACTTCAGTCGGACGTATGCGACCGCATTTCCTCTTAAAGTACTCGTGAATATAGAATAATCAATTTACTCTACTACTATGGGACAAGTCTGAAAAAAACTGGTGCTCCCACAATATGGCACCCAAAATCCGCCATTTTTCTATTGTGCAATTTTAATGTAGCCTATGACACTCGCAGGGTTAAGACGCATCGATTGACGTATGAATCATCAAAATCGGCCAACGCGTTTGGTCTCTGGAACGCCATATAGGAACAAACATACATACATACATACTTACATACATACATACTTACATACATACATACTTACATACATACATAGACTGATAAACACATTACCCTCCTTCGGCAGTCGGGTAATTATTAGTAGCCTGTTGTGAGCAGAGCAAAGCACTCCCTTCCGTCTTTCCATTTTTCCTGTTTCTCTAGTCAATTCCTTAGATAGAAGTGTAAAATATAGGGAACTGTTATTTTTTTATTCGCGCTTTGAGTCAGTTCAGTGAAATTTGATAATTAATGAGTTATCTTCAACCACCAGAAATATTGCCAATGAACAAAAAGACACACTGCGTTAATATTTTGTCATATAAAAACCTGGTTCCATACAGCTATTAGCCACGAAAAAATACAACCCACGGAACTTTCAATTCTAAATTCGAACTCCAAAAAGGGCCAGTCATTAAACTCTATTCAAAGACAGCTCAAAACAAAAGAAGTACTTCCATACCTTTGTACCAAAAGCTTACTCCATCTTGTTGTGTAACATAAGCCTATAAATACATCTGCAAATCATTCCGTTATAAAAGTGTACATCAATAGAATGCCGCATAAGGTAGCGTTTAGGTACTAAGCAAAGCGGATTACTGAATATTTTTAAATGTCATCTACACAAAATTCATGTCGGCTTTTACTTTACGTTATACCCGGAAAAAAAACATCACAACAGGATTATTTTTAACTCTATACGACAAATGCGCCTGTCGTTACTTGTTCACCACATTTATTATTCTGAATACCATAATCAGCCTGTAATATTCCCATAGGCCTTCTTAGTATATGAGAGAATGGGCCGTAATCCACACGGGCCCTGTGCTGGTTGGTAGATGTCACAGTTCGATTTTTTAGGACTGACTAAAATAAGGAGTGTATTGATTTTAGTTCTAAGACTAATCGTTTTTAGAGCAGTAATTTTCCGATTAAGATTCAGGAACGCATTATAAAAACATAATATAGAGGTTTCAAGCTTATTTTACTTCAAAGAATGCTGCGAGTAAATATCATGTCAGAATTAGATTTTTTAGGACTGACTAAAAAAAGGTGTTTATTGATTTTAGTTCTTAGACTCATCCTTTCCTGAGCAGTAATTTTCCGATTAAGATTCAGGAACGCATTATAAAGACATAATATAAAGGTTTCATGCTTATTTCACTTCAAAGAATGCTGCGAGCAAATATATACGCCTAATTTATTTGAAGAAACCAAACTGTTGTACGAGATCTTCAGACATTATTTGCATACGTATATATTTGCACTGAACAAATACTCAATTCAGCTTAAGAATAATAGCAAATGGTAATGAAGCTTTAATTAAAATAATTTCAATTTCATGAAAGGTCCCTAGTCGTACCTAGACTTATACTAAAACATAGACCACGAAATGGAAACTTGACGGCACGAGTAGCGCAGGGCCTGAGCGTAGGCTGCCGCGCTGCTTGTCTCGCGGTTTCTGCGGTTTCTATTCCCGCAAGAACAAATATTTGTATGGCCTACAGTGGTTCCGGGACTCGCTGATTGTTTATGTGAGTTTGTTTGTAAACGCATCCACGATATACAAGAAATTCCTAGTAAGAGACAAAAAAAATATTTTTCAAACGTCACACTGGCTACTAGAGACTCCATTGCTAATAATTTCCTGACCACGTAATGGCTCTGAGCCTAAGTTTCGGCTGTCATACGAGTATCCATAGTCAGAATAGGCCAAAGATAATATTATTCGTGGCCAAATAATTTGCGCCTAGCGTAAGATTAGACTGTCATATGGATACCCATATTTAGAATTTTCAGGCGCCGTCAATTTATATTAGTAAAAAGTGATACTCAGTGACACGCTTGGTTTTCATCCTAAGTTTTGAAAATGCATAAAGCAGTGGCCGCATAGTCGTCTTAGTGATCTGTGTACTAAAATAATTTTGCTCCGGGGTTGAATACTAGGTTAAGTGGTAGATATTAATAATGTGAGAACGTATTATTTTATGTGAAAATTTAATGTTGTTTAATTAAGTACCCCTAAGCAGGTGTTACCTTGCTTTTAGTTGCGAGATAAATTAAATTGTGCAAGGATTAGATGCTTATAATAAGTAAGTTTCTTGAGCGTTAATGAGTGTTTGCTATTATATTATGCGATTTAGTAAACAATGTATTATTATTTTCTAGGAGCATTATTATTTAATAAATATGAAATGCAACTCATTCACGCAAAATCATTTTCACTATCCGATGTCATAGACTATTTTAACAGTTAATGAGAATTTGCTTTTATCTTATGTGATTAAATGAACATTTATTAATATTTTCATATATCATTATTATTTATTTTATAAGAACCTGCATCTATTTCACGCAAAACTGTTTTCACTCGCCTTTTATACACACTATTAAAATTAAGAGTTTTACCAATCACAAGTTCATATATTATCTATACTTCGACACTAATAAAAAAAAGAGTGTATTTTTGTATGTAACGAATAAACTTAAAAACTACTAGGCCGATTTCAAAAATTCTTTCACCGTTGGGAAGCTACACTATCCCCGGGTGACAAAGGCTAATTTTTATCCCTGTGATCCTGTAATCCCACGGGAAAAGAAACCACGCGGGTAAAACCGCGAGGCGTCTGCTAGTGCATAATATAGGTGCTACTTGTGATTGTGTTACATTTTTAATTTCTCTATTTTTTTCTTTGCCTGCAGGTAAGCTAGACAAATCATTTACTGTCCAGGCCGCTCGTATATGGAATGCATTGCCTGTGACAATAAAACGCGCGCAATCACTACCGATATTTAAAAGACTGGTAAAAGAGCACTACCTGTCACTGTAATCATGTTCTTGTTGGAGCTGTATTGTTTTCTTGCCTGTATATTTATAAATGTATGTATGTATTTATGTATCTATTTTAGTATTTTATATTTAGTGCTTCTGTTATAACTTATTATTTATTTTTAATATTGCACCAAGTGCAACCCCATGTCGTGTCCAGGCTATCTCTCTCCATTCAGGGTTGCCTGGAAGAGATCGCAGATCGCGATAAGGCCGCCTTTTGTATGTTGTTGTTATTTTAAGGTTTCCGTATGTAATGTTATTATCTTGGTGTACAATAAAGTATATAATAAATAAATAAATAAGCTACTTTATAAATAATTTGGTCTTGTGTCAAAATACCAAAAAATATGCCGCTGCCCGCTCCGCTTATTAGTATAGCGGTATCCTAACACCATAGGCCAGATGCCTCACAATACCGGTACGCGATATGATCACCCGCTATCAGCTTACTACAGACATGTTAGTAAACAATTCCTTTTGTAGCATACCTTTGTTCTTTTAGCCTTCGCAGTAAACGAACCTTTAATTTGATCATATTACTACTCTATATCATTGACGTTGATTAAAGGCAAAATTATTCAAAAATATTGCCCTGTTTTTAATTGATGGTTCCACACGGAAGAGAGGAATTGGACCTGTAGATCCTCTTCATCTATATTTAAGACGACGACAGATGCCAACGACTTTAAGGGAACACAAAACGTGCACTTGTTTCACAGCCGCGCGACTCAAAATTCAGTAGTTGAAAAAAAGAAAAGGTTGTCTGTAAGAGATTGCCCTGTGCGATAAGACCGCCCATTGTACACTTAACGTTATAAATGTTTAGTCCTGTAATTATTTAAGTGGTGTACAATAAAGTATACAATAAATAAATAGTTGTTTGTACTTTCCTTATTATTCTATGACTTAAAAAAAGTCTTAAATCTCCTATTCCGTCCTATTAACCGTCACTGACTTTTCTTTATTGTTTTTTTTTAAAGACACTTTATTCTATATTAGTTACTTTGTGTAAATTATTTCATCTCTCTTAAAACGGCGAAGGAAAAAAATCTTGAGGCAACCATGGAAACATGTCCTAATACCAAAAATTCGAAGACATGTGACATCCACCAACCCGCACTGGGCCCGCGTGGTGGATAAGGGCCCATTCGCTCTTATAGAGAGGAGGCCTGTGTCCCAGCAGTGGAGCATTCTCCTTTGACGATATCACTGTGCGCTATTAGTCATATTCCTGATTTCATTTTAGTTGTTTATCACTTTGATCAAATCCCTCGAGGGATCAATGTAAGCCCGACTTCAATCCAAGTTCAAGGTCTAAAACATCGTTAGACATGGATCATAAATTAATATCTAGGTTCTTCAATCTAGATTCTTTATCTGATCATTGCACTCTTCTCGTCGTAACAAAATATCTATCTGAAATATTTCGCATGTCATGTATTTCTGAAAAAGAAAAAGACAGCAATGTTTTTTTTTTATAAAAGTGTCTAGAGACGTAAATTATGAAGTGCATGAATCTTGTTTTGTTTTATTTGATTTGTATAACACTGTATATTTTATATTATTTATTTGTGTAAACAAAAGCTAGATATGTTTTTGTTTATAATCAAAATTTCTAAAGACTCCAATTCTCTTTGCAATCAATGTCTATTTGTTTTGTTTCGTTTTGTATGAATGACAATGTATTTTATTTTATTTAGGCAGTTCGAAGGAGCTACACTTAAATGCATGTGTGTTGTTATTTTTTTCACCAGCTTTCCAAATATTTATAAAAGCATTATTTAGAATCTTGACATTAAAAAAACAATAAAAAGGCCTTAAATTCACAAGAAAGGACCGAATCTTAGCTATTTCGCTTCTAAACTTACGGGCTAGCAAAACCCCATACTTTTTTATTCAAATGGCCATTTGGTAGACAGTGATATATTGAGCCACTATTACAAATAGTTCTCTCCCTTTCGCCCACACATTACTGCCATGAAACTTTTTATTTGGATTGACTTCTATTTGAATTATTTCCCATTTACGAAGGTACTCCTAAGTCAATAAACTTTCTTTTACATGATTTGAACTACGCTTCACCTAGTCCATTCAATTTTTAAACAAGAAAGAACTCTATTTTCCGAAGAAAAGAAGCTGTTTTGGATTGTAATGAAACGGTTGTAAAAGTCCTATTAGAATCTAGGTTCGATGGGAGCTTTTGAAGTGAGCAAATAGACATTTTGTCAAAGATTTTAAGCTAGTTTCTGATTGTTCCCGAAATAGTCGTGATTTTCAATCTAACTTTTGTAGATTATTAGTCTGGATACCGTTCACAATTAATGTTCTTGTGTCATCAAAATGACAAGGAACGCGCATGCTTCGTACTGTCAAAAAAGTTACGCAATTCGGGTGCTGGAATAATAATTTCCCGAGCTTACTCCTACACTCGTTCTCGTGCCTACTAAGCATTGGCATAGAATACACAAATAACATCCATACTATTAATAACTGGCAATATTTGCACACGTAATTATCTACAATTTTTACACTAGGTACTAAAGAAATTTACCATCAAAATAATTCCTTTTAACAAGACAAAATTAAAAACATCACCCACAACAACACCTACTTTTGATTACGTATCATATTTTTATTGACGGAAACGGCAAAAGACTTTGTGGGGAAAAGACCAGAGAGTGTGGGATATTTACCTCAGTACAATATAACCTGGTGGTCACCATCAGCTCATGGAAGGAGGGGCCCCCTTCGATGAGCTGATGGTGACCACCGTTCGTGACCTATTAAAAGGCCCCTGTCACGCCTGAACTCCTGTGAAGTATTTTCGAATTCAAGTACCAGAGAGTGTGGGATATTTATCTCACTAAAATCAACCCGGTAGTCACCATCAGCTCATGGAAGAGGGCCCCTTCGTGACCTATTAAAAGGCCCCCTGTCACCCCTGAATTTAAGTACTACTTACGTATTAACTGACAATACAAAATTACGCCCACTTACTTATATAACATATTGTTAACAGATGCTTTGCTGCTAATATTTCAGAGCTTATGCCTTTACTAGAATGGGAATGGCCCTTAGCGCTGTGATATAGATTCGGTTGGCGAATAGCCCACTTGTAATAGGAGTGGTTTCGACGCTAGGAAAAGTCAAATAATTGTTGCTGGAAAATCTTTTAGTTAAATTAGTGTGGGAGAATTCTAGAGCATTGTTTGAAGAATAAAAATAAAACTTAATCTAAAAGAAAAAAAATATCAACGAAATGTAAATTTAATAACATAGATTTTGATTAGAAAACTTTTTGAAGTCAAATCTTCTGTAGTAGGCACAAAATATATGAGACAGTGGTATGGTACTTAAAACATGCAAATGTTAGTAATGTTACCTAAAATGTACGACCAAAGAGAATTAAGTACCCATCTTATTTTTAACCTTGGCGCCCGAATGTTCTCGAATAAGCTTAATTCATCCAGCCACAAAGACTACGCTCATTCAATATTTATATTAAAACTTTTCTCGTAAGCGAACGAAATCAAACATGGAACGTCTTATCTCCCATGTCTTCTCCAATCCCTAGCTTTCGATTCCTAAAAGGCAGGTACATCAAAGCTGTCGTTTTTTCTCATCAATTTGACTCTTCCTCCGTTCCAATACTTGTCACAATAAACTGACTTTATTTACTGTACCTATAAAGTGTTTTATAGCCACTATTTATTTGGACGGTACAAATTTATTGTCTGTAATATCATCCCCACTTATCAAACGAGAGTAATCGTCGAGTGTCGTCATCTGACACGTTATTAGAAAATAGCGACTGGTAAGCCGATATTTTAATGATGAACCTGATAGTGGTTGGCAGAAGAAATTGCTTTGAATAATACAGATGGAAAGTTATTGAGATTGCAGACTGCCGTCCTGTAGCTAGAGTGCGATTAGCCGACAAAATCATATTTTGAGTTATAGACGAAAAACAAAAAGAGGCGATTTAATAAAGTTCGATGCTGATTTTTTCAACTATAAATAAAATATTATAATTGCGAATTGCCGGTGTCAAAAAATAGAACAATGTGCGAACTTGACTATATCGATGACAAAATTTTATAAAAAAAGTTTGTATAGCAAATTGGGTTGTTTTTATTTATTATATTCTTTATTGTACACCACAAAAATATATGTACCTACAGAACAAACAATATTCATATTCATATTCTTTATTGTACACAAAACAAACTTGAACAAATATAGAAGGACAACTTATGTACAAAGGCGAGCTTAAACAATCATATAGATAATAGTTTTAAAAAACACGTTTTAATAGAAAACCAAACCAAAAAGTACAATTATTTTTCAATAAATTTTAATTTTAAACAGTGTGGAAAACAAAAAAAAAAGGACAAGTGCGAGTCGGACTCGCGCACGAAGGGTTCCGTGTCATTATCGCAAAAGCGGCAAAAAAAAACACGTTTGCTGTATGGGAGCCCCACTTAAATATTTATTTTATTCTGTTTTTAGTATTTGTTGTTATAGCGGCAACAGAAATACATCATCTGTGAAAATTTCAACTGTCTAGCTATCACGGTTCATGAGATACCGCCTGGTGACAGACGGACAGACAGAGACGGACAGTGGAGTCTTAGTAATAGGATCCCGTTTTTACCCTTTGGGTACGGAAACCTAAAAATGGCGATTTAATAAAATTCGATGGCGATTTTTCAACTATAAAGTATTATAATTGCGTAGAACAAATTGCTAACTTTAGTTTAAATTAATGACTTAATGTAATCAAAAAAAGGTTTGTGTAGCAAATTGAAGTGTTTTTATTTATCTCAATAAAAAATAATTAACCGGAATCTATTAATAGTAGAAAAATACTGCTAAGAAAGATCGATGGCGAATTTTCTGCTGATTACGATGGCATCGAAAAACTAAAATCGGTCAAATGTCAGATAGTGACACTCTAGATATAGGACAGCAGCATATACTGTCAAGTAGGTATGTTATTGGTGGTTCTAAGAATTTACGGGCCGTAGCTGATGTAATATGCTCGAATCCTACCTTTTTTTATTGAAGAAGGTACTAGACTATGGGCGTAGTTATAATCATACGCCTACATTGAAGCCAGGTGTTTGAATTCTTCGTCCTTACGACTCAAGAAAGTCCTATTGACACATTAGAATTAGGACACACTTCAATTTTGTTTATTCAGACCAGAATACGAAGAACCTTTTTTATTTGCGATACTTGGACCTATATACCGTTTAATTTTGGTATAAAATTGACCACAGTCACATCAAATTTATGAAACTCAAGGGATATACCGCATGTTTCCACAGAGTTGATTACCCGATAAAATCGAGTTCATGATTCTATTACTCGGTATCGAAATTGCCGGCGGCAAAGGTCAGACCTCCTCCCAAAATCCGATAGGATCTAAATTCATACCACTTATCGAGAGATTCAAAAGACGATTTTTTATCCATTGAATATAATCTGGGTACCTACTGTAGAAAGTAATTATGTTTTCAATTGTGTTCAAGAGATGGGCTTTTTTTTAAAATTGACAGCTTTGAATTAAGGCGTTGAACTTGAGTGGCTGTAATAAGAAATGGTATAAAACAGACTGCGAAATTAATACTTTAAATTGAAATATTGGGAGCATCTTAATTTCGTAATAAATAATTTTTAAACGAAATCAGTTCGTCTTTGACATGAAACGGCGATCAGTTTTTAAATAAAATTATTCATTAAAAATAGTTTTTAATCAAGCTTTTTTCGTATTCTTCTCAGCAAACCCTTTCATTTGATACTTATATCATGGAAGTGCAAAAAATTACTAGTCCGCCATATTGGGCCGTCCATCATATTAAATTAAGAATGACGTCACTTAGCTAACCATGCATTGTCATCCAAACTAAACGTTTATGCAAAATTTAATCTTAATCTGTGGTGGATAAGTGCTTTAAAATTCAGTTGCAAGATTTGACCCGAACACACTTACATACATTATACATTATACATTGCAAGTCAAAAGGAGTAAAGTGAGAAAGAGTTTTTACAAGGCAATAAAAGCTTGTAAAAACTCTAATAGCCTCTGCTTGTAATACCCAGCAGTATTATTTTTATGATACTGTAGCGGCACCGACGCCGCCACTTACGAACTAATGACATGACATTACACAAATCATGCATCGCGCAAGCAAAGTTTTCTTCGCGATTAGAACGCATACAACATTCCGGCAACAACCTTTGGGCAGTTGCCCAGTAATGCCCAGACCGGACACAACACCCGTCTGGTCGGAAGATCCTCCCTTTTCGATGGAGGTTTGTGGGACTTTACACCCTGTTCCACATATCCTCAAAATACTGCTGCTGCTGCTTTTCTAACATAATTCGTTTGTTTTTGGTTCCAGGACATCCCGATGTTTTCCTTCGCCCGAACAGTGGCGAACTAAGCGAAGTGGGTTACGGCCGTTTCCACTACTGCTCAAGAATAACACAGAACATTCAATTTACTAAGACCATACGGAGCAAAAATGTTCAGCAATAAGTAATTCAGGGGCTGAGCGTAAAACAAAACAATAGACAAACTTTATCACATAGATACGGGCTTTAAGTTACATTCCGCTAACATCTAAAGTTCATTGCTATTTCCTTGGGAGAGAAGCAGGGTTGGCACAATTTAATCATTTTGATTTAAATCAGGATTTAAATGAAATGAATTTCTCAATAAAAATCTATGATTTAATCAAATATGTTTAATTTTTACTTTCTTTCATAGAAATCAACATAAAAACAGATTTAGGGATTATATGTTAAAAAACTACATCTTCTACTCATCTTTTACATCTGAGGCATCAATATCATTATTATAATGCTTAAACAAAAACCTAGTTTTCCAGCCTTTACAATTCCCTGTCGGTTTCTGAAGTTGCTATGAACAATTCCAAAGGTGAAAAACATTCTTTCCACAGCAGCTGAAGAAGCTATCGCTCCAAATTTGCTTTACCACTGGGACAATCTAAAAACAGAATTAAACGTGTGATAAAATGAAAAAATCAAGAATAATTAGGATTTTGTCCAACCCTGGAGAGAAGTATAAAGATTCTTCGCGCATACTCGTTGGCATGTCTCCACAATCCATAAAGTGAGTATAGTAAGTTACTGTTGCCTTTTGTTTGATTCAACTATCTCAGAGAGAGTATAATACAGGACACATGAGAAAAATAAAGCTGGAGGGTTCCGTAGCAATTTAAAGCATTTTTTTCCTTTGACAATAGCTCGTATCTGTACTAATCCATACTTCCATACTTAATATTATAAATTCGAAAGTAACTCTGTCTGTCTGACTGTCTGTCTTTCCGTCTGTAACCTTTTCACGCTTAAACCGCCGAACCGATTTAGATGCAATTTGGTATGGAGATATTTTGAGACCCAGGGAAAGACATAGGATAGTTTTTATCCTGGCAATAACCCTTAAGGGGATGGAAAGTTTATTGAAGAAAGAAAGAAAAGAAATAAATTTTTTAAAGAAAAAAAACTCTCTACTGGTTGTAGTATAATTTTTTTAGTCTTTAAGGACGGCTGATAATGCAAATGTGCATTATTTCTATTATAATGCCTGCTTACTAAACTGTGCAACAGCCTTGAGACTTTGGCTAATCAATTGCAAATTTACATTACAATTTACCTCTCAGAATGCAGGGTCTAACGGGAAGAATTTTCACCTCAATTCCAATATCGACGATGGTATTTAATTTAAAATTAATGGGTCTTGATTTTAATATGGATATAATAGTGGTTTCTGATCCACACAACTATTTAACGAATCTTCGCCCATGCAAGTTATTCTTAGGCATTTAACTAGGACTATTTGGACGAGATACCTAAAGAGCTTCTTTATTTGTAGGATTAAAATAAATATTTGAATTCCGTCTAGCTAGACTGAATTCTCATTATTACAAGTCTGATTTGCGTATAAGCTTGATAGACTGAACAATTTAAAAAAATTGGAATGTCAAAGATTTAAATAGAAGCGCACGGAACCATAAAATATCCGGATCATTAAAATAGGATAAGGATGACGACACGCGACGTTTTCTCACAAACGCCAGGTCAGCGATTGTGAAAATGTAAGAAATAAAAGTCTGAAGAGCAGTCAACCCGTGAATCGTTTCTCGATTTATTTGTTAACTTCGCTTTTACAGATGTTTTTTGAAAGATCCAATTGTGCTGTTCCGTCTTATTATCGTTGTTCGGAGTTCCAGTGCCTACCTTTCGGCTTCATCATCAGATCAGTTCGGTGGTACCATTTTTACTTAGAATGAAGGAGTACCAGTGGCCACTGTGGTCGTCTTCATCAGTTCCACTTCACCAAATGTTACTTTCTGAGTGCAAATGATTGCATTGTTGATAAAAATACCAAAATCGCTATATGTATGCCCATAATATTTGAGGAGTTCCCTCGATTTCTCTAGGATCCCATTATCAGATCCTGACCTAATAACCATGGGACTACCTATGAAGATAGGTATATACTATACCCTTTCATACAAAAGAAGAGTCTGCGTAATCGGATAACATACATTTTAAAAAAAGATTCAGACGAATTGAGAACCTCCTTTTAATGTCGGATAAAAATTCTTACTAAAAGTCTGATGATGATGATGATTAAAGATATGACTATTTAGAAGGGGTGTCATGTGATGAGGGTGTTATTTAAAATTAATAAGTATATATCTACTAGCTGTAGCCAGCGGCTTCGCCCGTGTTGATGTCGAAAATTATCCCACGAGAATTTATTCCCGGAATAAAAAGTATCCTTTGTGCTATTCCTGACTATAATCTATCTATGTGCCAAACTCCTCGACCTCCTCATCGCACCCGCCCCCTTCTACCATCGGACATACCGACTAGACGCACTGCAAGTTACCATCCTTACCTTGTTGCCATACCCCCAATTCGCACCAAGCGCTTCCAAACATCCTTTATAATGCCCACAGCGAATGAATGGAACTCACTGCCTGTGTCTGTGTTTCCGAACACATTTAACCCGAATCTCTTCCAAGTTAGAGTGAACAGGCTTCTTCTGGATAAGCTCACTCCATCGTCGACTCTGTCTCTGTCACCTCTGACCTAGACGACTCTAGTCTAGGTCAGAAGAGCAAACCTATCACAAATTAAAAAAAAATATTCATCCAAATCCGTTAAGCCGTTTGAGCGTGAAGAAGTGACAAATATATAAACAAACACACTCACACTCAAAAACTGTCGTGTTTTATAACATAAGTATGATATTGTAACTGTAATTTGAACACGATACGATTTACTTTCAACCTTGTTACCTACCTACTTACTTGACAACAACGTCAATAGATTTTTTGTCTCAATGTGGTGTCAATTAACCATGATGGATCGAGCATAGTTCAAATTTGTCACGTGTTAATTCATAATCATAAGAAGGAACTATTTTTTGCTAAAAATCTGCTAGAATATTAATAGTAGTTTATAGAAAGAAAGAAAAACATTTATTTGACACAGCACAGCACAAACAAATAAAAGGAAATAAACTAGAGTTATTCTTTAACAAGTAAAATTAAAAAAAATAAAAACTCCCTACACAAATAGTGTATCTAGTAATATTAAATACGCTTCGATCGACAATCAATCACAACACGTAATTATAACGAGATATCTTTCGAAAATACCCCGATTTCAATAGTAGGTAAGTTCATTAAACACAGATAAGAACAGTTTCGATAAAGACACCTTTGTAAAAAAAAAAAAAAAAAAACACCAATATCGGTTCTTCGGTTTAAGAGCCAGATACACAAATACACGAACACACAGGTACACACGTCAAACTTATAACACCCCTCTTTCCGTCGTCGGGGGGTTAATAATAACATAGAGTGTACCAAAAGGCACATTACTATCCATAAAATAAATTAACAAAAATCATACACGGGTCTACAATAACCATTTCTAATTTCTAGAACAAATTAACAATGATAAACCAAATGGCTTTAGTAAATAGTCCAGTGATCGCAGTTTGCACTAACACTTAAAGGACCAGAGCACCAGTGTCCCTTTATTAAATTTCATAATAAACATGAATATTCTGACACTGTTAACACACGGAAACTAAGCAGAGTTCTAAGTTCTTACACACAAGTTCCCCACCGTTGGGACCGAACATTACTTTTTATTGCAAACAATTAGCATTTTAGAAGTCCTTTGACTCGCGTGATTAAATAAAGTAGCCTCATAGGACCAGATATGTACTCGTATAATCCTAGTGGTACAAATATTATAATTGTAAAAATGTGTAGGTATGTTCGGATGTTTTTAATTATTAAATCTTTAACGGCTGAACAGACTTTGAGGAAACTTGGTATACGCGTTGGTTAGGCCAGAGGATACTTTAAATCCCAATATTACATTCCCTTGGGATAATTTCAGACTTTCAAATGGCGAAGCTGCCAGCAGAAGCTGGTCTTCTTCTGTTTCGTGTGAGAATGTGGCCACCGCTGGTGTCAGAGTTAATTGAGTCGCCTCTGGGAACCCAACAGGCTCCTAACTTGGCTATTTCAGACTAAAATTACTATATAAGTCTAGGTTTCCTCACGATGTTATCCTTCACCGTTGCTTGTGATGTCCAAGATAAACTTAGAAAGTACACATGAATTTGAAAAAGTCACATTGGTACTTGCCCGGAACCCACCGACCTCAAGCACGAGGGACGAGATCTTAGCTACTGGGCGACATGTACTGGCCACCACGTCGGCAGAAGCTGGTTACTCGTAGAAAGATGTAAGATTGTACGTTTGTCTTAGATAATCTCAGAAATTACTGGATCCGATTACAAAAAATCTTTTATTGATAGGAAGCTATATTGCAGATTTCAGATGAGAGATTGCAGATTTCAGATGAGAGATTGCAGATTTCAGATGAGAGATTGCAGATTACTTTAGGCAACTTTGTATACCGGAATCATCATCAACATCATCAGCCTTTTAATGTTTTCATTGCTGGGACACAGGCCTCCTCTATGTGATAGACACAGGCCTCCTCTATGGACCAACGACTTAACGTGCTTTCCGAGGCATGGAGGAAACTCGGTATTTTGGAATGGTCACCCACCCACGGATCGACCTCGTCAAGCGTTGCTTAACCTTGATGATCGGCTAGTGCGGCTGTTATTATTTAGCCACGAGCTCCTCCGTTTTCTTATTTTCTTATTTAAAAAAAAAACATTGCCCCACACTAGGAATTTCTTCATGTATCGTGGGAGCGTTTACAAACATATAAACTCACATACACAGCACCCAGAGCCGGAACAACCATCTGTAGGTCATACAAATATTTGTTCTGTGCGGGAATCGAACCCGCGACACGCAGCGCAGCAGTCGATCACTCAACCACTGCGCCAACCGTGCGCCAACCGTGCGTCTCTAGTTTTGAGAGCAATGGTAATTAAATAATTTACACAAAGTAGAGCACCTGCCCGGGTTCGAACCCACGATCTACAACTTGCAAGTCGCTGCCGTTACCAAAGTTAAAAAGGCCACCACTCTGCTCTCCACCTCCCACTATCTATATGTATAGTTTTTATTAAACAGGCGATTTTAGCGAAGCCGCGGTAAAAGCTAGTCATGGGTGACTTGTAATTAGAGCACAACCTTGTAAGGGGATATAGTACAGGTCATTTGCAACAACTTTTGTAGGAACACTCATATGCAAAAGTGCACCAACATTGAGTTATAATTTTTTTCGTGTTATTTTGAAAAACTCTTATGGGGTAACCTTAAAAATTTAATAAATAAAAAACTTGACATAATTTTGTTAATTTTCTTTTTATTATTTAGTCTATAACGTTCCAGTTACATGTCAGCATCATCAAATGTACATTATTGACATTATTTTAGACACAGTGCTCCAAAATCCAAAAAACTTAAACAAATTTTACTGGCATTATTACACAAAACAGCCTGTTTAAAAAAAAAATCACTATGACACTTACTCTGCGTATTATTAAAAAAACATCTACATTTCATAAGCTTTCAAATGAGATATAAAACCCTAACATAGCTAGTCCAATAGGGAAGATATTCGCATAACAAAGGCGCACGGCCAAAAAAAGGTCTGTTTCTACTAAGCAGGTAAAAACAGCCGGTCATTGTTTAATCTCTTTTGTGTTGTTTAGGTTAGTCCGTCCTTGTGATTCGTTGCGATCGGATGCTTTTGTGTGTGCTCTGCAGTTTTGTTTTATCTCTGACGACCCGGCTTGTGACTGTTTTTGTGATTGATTGCTCTCCTGATGACTTGGCTTTTCAACTGGTTTCCGTGTGTTATGCTCATCTGTGGTTTTGGCGCGTATCAAGGACTATGGCTCAAACACAACACAACTATTATTTATTAAATTACATTTTTTATTACATACCTTGACGTCTTTGAAAGCGTCCAGTCTCCCGGGCTCGTCGATAAACTCGGGAAAACACGCCTACATCAGGTAAACGGCGATTGGGGTATCTCTGTTGATATTCGCGCTGGGCAGCTAAAGCATTGCCTCTAGCTACGCCGTAAGTGTACAGAATATCGGCATATTCTTCATTCGTAAAATTTGCCCGTTGTCTTTGAGCCATAGTCCTTGATACGCGCCAAAACCACAGATGAGCATAACACACGGAAACCAGTTGAAAAGCCAAGTCATCAGGAGAGCAATCAATCACAAAAACAGTCACAAGCCGGGTCGTCAGAGATAAAACAAAACTGCAGAGCACACACAAAAGCATCCGATCGCAACGAATCACAAGGACGGACTAACCTAAACAACACAAAAGAGATTAAACAATGACCGGCTGTTTTTACCTGCTTAGTAGAAACAGACCTTTTTTTGGCCGTGCGCCTTTGTTATGCGAATATCTTCCCTATTGGACTAGCTATGTTAGGGTTTTATATCTCATTTGAAAGCTTATGAAATGTAGATGTTTTTTTAATAATACGCAGAGTAAGTGTCATAGTGATTTTTTTTTTAAACAGGCTGTTTTGTGTAATAATGCCAGTAAAATTTGTTTAAGTTTTTTGGATTTTGGAGCACTGTGTCTAAAATAATGTCAATAATGTACATTTGATGATGCTGACATGTAACTGGAACGTTATAGACTAAATAATAAAAAGAAAATTAACAAAATTATGTCAAGTTTTTTATTTATTAATTTTTTAAGGTTACCCCATAAGAGTTTTTCAAAATAACACGAAAAAAATTATAACTCAATGTTGGTGCACTTTTGCATATGAGTGTTCCTACAAAAGTTGTTGCAAATGACCTGTACTATATCCCCTTACAAGGTTGTGCTCTAATTACAAGTCACCCTGTATACAATAATTCCTATTTTATTTTTGTACTTTCTGGTCCTGTTCCCCGTAAATGTTAACGAGTAGTCTGGCAAAGGCCGTATAATGCGGAATATAAAGCGGATTATTTTCAGTGATTTACATAATTGTGTCAATTTATTATTTTAGGACGGCACGTGGATGACTGCTTAATGTGTGAAAAGGAAACATTTAAAGATCATAATTTTATTGTGACCTCTATTTCAAATGTTAGTCGTGTAACCTACTAATAAGAAACGAGACAAAATTTATTTTCATAAAGTAGTCTTATAGGTTACCGCAGAACGTATTTAAAGAAAAAAGCCCAAAATCGTTCTCAAGATTGAATAATTCCTGTGAAAACATGTCGTCGCATCGTATTTGTAGTGTCGTTTCGTTTACGGCAGTACTGCTGCTCTTCTGAAGGCAAAACTAAAACAACCGAGCAGCTTTTGCAACTACAACACCAAGAAATCTTAAAACAAAAGTTTTAAACCAGGTACACTTACTGCCAAAATTAATGCACATACCTAGTTCAAAGTGTTACAAGTAGGTAACAGCCTGAATTCTGTTAAACCTTAGGTAAAATAAACTTGAAGTGAAGTAAACTACCATTCCATCTAAAGCTATTGATAGTCAGCTCCTTCATACTCACTTCACCTAACTATTTACTGTGAGATGTTTCAATAGCACTGCAGCTCACCTTCAACTGTGTGTTCACGGTGAGATGTTAACAGAACACCATCCCGTAGTACAAAATCTTAGGAAGCATCAACATCTCAGAGTATAACATGCACGTCATACGTTTATTAGCAAACGCAACAGTTTGCAAGCTCCCAGTAATCTTCAGTAGTTTCAAACAAGAATAGCTGATGAAGGTTCAACTCTAGAACAAACAAGTTCCAAGGAAAATAGGATAGATACCCCACACTTGTACGACTACGTACGTTGTAGATAAATTACGGTCAGTAAACATGAGAGTACAACGAGTACAGCGTAAGCTTTTGAATAATTTTGCTAGCAAGGACCAAGCAGGGCCGGATTAGCCCCGCAAGCGTTATGAAATTCTACTGTCCCTGAGCTTTGGGGCTCCGCGCATGGACCTACAAAAAATGTACCTGTACAAACAGTAGGAAGAACAGTAGTAATCCAATGGAATATACCTAGTACAAACTTGTCTGGCGAAAATTATGAGGAGAGCCGACCTCAAATAATGGAGTAATGGTGGAGAGACAGAGTGTCGAAAAAATCTAACCTATACGAAACAGCATGCAAAGAAGAAATCGTTTTGCTCACTCTTACAAATCCCAGTTTCTCTTATTATTTAGACGTTTCTGCACAATTCGTCAAAGTAGGAGTGTACTTTTGATGACTTGGGCAGAAAACTTTTCTGTACTAATCGTCAAAAGAAAACCTAAGCTAAGATGATAACAATTAGTGCTCTTAGTATAATTTGTTACGGGCCCCGCATTGCCTTAATCCGGCACTGGAACCTTGTGAAGTTAGATCGTGTTCCTTGGTCAAAGGAAGGACCGGGACCGCAAACGTTATAACCCTCCGTTGCTGTTTGATAATTTTAAAAGACAACATTGTTACGCTCTTAAAACTTTTGCTGGGTATTTTAGATGTTGACATTAAGTGTGGAGTATTTGTTATTAACAGTGTGTAAATGACGTGCGTGCGACTATATTTAATTACTTAATTAGGTAAAATATTGTGCACATCTTTTTGATATGCTTTCGTTATTTTGTTTTGACAATGAGTTCGCAGTGTTATCGTCTATTTTAACTATATTTTTAGGATTTATTTTCGTTTCGAAAGCCAAATATTGTTTAGCTAATGAATTCGCCACTAGAGGCGCTGATGTAGCGTAAGGTCTCCGATATGTCAAACTCCACTGTTTGTGTTGTGAGTGGGCGGGTTCTATCCTAATTATATTGTGAAAATTTTGTCGTTCCCTCAGATTAATTATGGCAAATATGAGTTACGGGTCATTGAATGTCCGTGCTTTAAAACAATAAATATGATTTAAATGTTAACTTGGTTTTCATTTCCACGCCCCTATACTCTTAGCGCTTTAGCATGGCGCACCATGCTAAACAGCGGGTGACAGTTTTAATAAAAGAAATACGCTTTTTTTGTATTTTAACGTCATTCCATATACCATAGTTGCCTGTACGACTCTAAACTACCAAAAATGCGTATACGTGGATGCGTAAAAAATTTGTTGAAACTATCACCCGCACCATGCTACAGCGCAAAGAGTGTAGTAGGTACGTAACAAACTTTGACAGCTATACTTCTGGACCTTAGTCAACGATGCAAGTTTAAACTAACGTTAATTAGTTCATCCTCATTGCTTAGTAATCTATTTATCCTAACAATGATGTCGTCTGTTTCCATTCTAACCGGACGGGCGCAATTCATATAATTTTAGATCTAATCCCAATACTGAGTTTTGTTAAGGGTCTACCACAGTAGTAGGTAGTTAAAACGTATTACCAATACAACACATTTCTTAACCTAACCTAGTTTGCAACCTCAATTGCATTACTTACGTTGCATCAGAAATAATCGCTAAATCTACTAACCCATCATCAACTATAATTCCTATTCTAACTACGATAGAGCGCAATACCCTTTAAAAAGCGTAACTGCATAATAACATACCAAGTAAGTTCCATTCGTTCACACTCAATAATAATAAATCATTCAACCCATCACTACTCGCCGCTGTTCTGTTTAACTTGCACCCACGTGTAACCGGGTGAATCATTCATTCATTCATTTGAGTAAATATAGGATTTGAAAATTGCTTGCGTTTTAATTGGCTTGTGATTAGATCATGTTTCTTTTTTCTTTATATTATATTGCTAGTCCCGCGATTGACCACTATATCAACTGTTTGTAAGCAATGATTTATTTAGTCGACGATGAGGCACGCTTGCCAAGACATGACCTATTCACTCTTTACTTAAAAACCCCTGAGGAGGGTGTTGTATTGTGATATTTACTTTTTGACTGTCCTTTTGTTTCTCATCAAATTAAAGTGAAAAGAAAGGAATTTAGTAGATATTTTATTAAATCAAGTTTTAGTTTAATTCATTTGCGTATTAGCTCGAAAAGCATCTCCATATTCGAAGAGAGTTCCTAAAGGTTGGCGAATTTTTGGACCTCTATATATGTATCATAAGCGAGGCCGTCCCTGTCAAACCTGGCGACGCACCATATTGGCTGAAGCGACGAGTATCGGAATGGCGTGGAGCGAGGTGAAGCGCGAAGCTCAAGACCGGTCTCGATGGAGGACTACTGTGGAAGCCCCAGCTATGGGTCATAGGATCTTAAGTCAAGTAAGTCAATATATGTAGCATACGGACATATAAACAAAGAAAAACACAACTAATCTCGCTTAAAAATGATAGTAAAACAAATAAGCGATTAATTTAATAAACATTTCATTGTTACTGACAATAGTAATTTACAACTCCGTTCATTCATCTCTAATACATAAATAGAACCAGTGACCGTCACGAGTAGGTGCGTGGGTTTCATTCAACTAAATTAATTATAGTAACAGTGCAAGATACACTTACACAGTGCACATACCACAGAGTTGATAGAATTGCTAGAAGCGGCATTGCCAACACTTTCCACACACACCAAGCGTGTCAAAGTTTTACCGATATATATTATGACAAATAATTATATAGAAACTGACGGCTTTTTATGACGTAGACGAAAGATTGCTGACAACTTTAAAAACTGCTATGCCGACGCGGCGTGGAATGGCGGCTCCGTGAGCTGTGGCACAGGTCGAAGTTAATACCTCTGTATTGCAATGGAATATCACTCCATGAAAACAACATTCGCACTCGCATTAATGCAATTCTTTTGTGAAATTTATCAAATAGTGTTTCAATTTTAAAAGAAGACTGTTTTAACTGTGGTGTAAATCGACATTAAAGACCTTTTAAAGGTGTTAACATTCCTCAAAGCAATAAATACAAAATGTAAAAGTACAAAAGCGCTTTAGCGGTTTCACGAAAATTGAAATGTTTTTCACAACAGAAGAAACAATTAAACTGTAATCATTTGGCACGACCTCTCAGAAAATAAATTAAAACTCCTTTTTACCTCGTTGACTTTTTATTGTTCAGGGACCTAACAATCTTGTTATTGCCGACTTCCTAAGAACTAAACAATACAATCTTCATAAAAACGCGTGGTTGTAAAAATGTAAGGTCAACAAAATAAATTGCAATTCATCCGAATAGTCGTAACTAATTATTTTTTTTAAGTCTTAGCTCATTATCTTGACGCTGGTGTAGATAGGCTAGACTGAACGAAACTAATGTTGAATTAAGAATCGCATGGATTAAATGATTTATCTTTACTTTTGTGAGTGACAGCTGTATAAGTGTATGCGGGTGAATTGACGTCATCGGTGTCCTAAGTAACTAAAGTATGAACTTTTCTTTCAGAAATCTACAAAAATCTACGGTTCATTCAGGGCGTGGATCACTTGGATGCCCTGTCGTTGTCGCTGCTAGAGACCATAGAAGTCGAAGATGTTCCATCACAGATATAAATCGAACTAGATGACGCGATTGAATGCACTTCGCGTGTCAAAAAACGGAGTAAAATTACGATCAATGATCGTAGCTTTGCATTTAGCATTATCAACACCGGAAATTCACCGAAATCTAGAAAAATGCCTTTTTATGCCATATTGAGCTGTAAAGACTGTATAGAAAAAGTTGGCCGAGACATTGAAAATGTTTTCTTTCATTGGTAAGTAAAATGATTTTTAAATTGTGTGTGAAAAAGTATCACGCTTGGTTTTCCTACAAATAGAAGGACTTGCGGAGCTAGTGTCTAAATAATTACAGCCGCACGGGTCGATCGTTAAGGTTAAGCAACGCTTGACGAGGTCGGTCCGTGGATCTGAGCCCATTTCAACATACCGAGTTTCCTCCGTGCCTCGGAAAGCACGTTAAGCCGTTGGTCCCAGCTGTCATTTGAAGATCTTTGGCAGTCGTTACGGGTAGTCACAAACCTGAGATCTGACACCAGTCTTGCCGAGGGGTATCGTGTTTCCCAGTTACTGGGTTGAGGAGGTCAGATAGGCAGTCGCTCCATGTAAAACACTGGTACCCAGCTGAATCCGGTAGGACTAGAAGCCGACCCCAACACAATTAGGAAAAAGGCTAGGCAGATTGATTGGAGAGACTTGCGTTATCTAGTTTGATTAACGTATTTGTGTTCCATAGTTCCAGGGTGTCTGTCAGTAAGTGTCACCGTTTACTCATAGGACTAGACGAACCGTAATAATTTTGACTAATGCATGTGAAAACCGAGACTTGTGCTCAACTTAAGAGTCAAAGTCAAAGTCGAATATATTTATTCTATTAGGCCAATAAACGGCACTTTTGAACGTCACATAAATTAAAATTAAAAGTAATAAAAAATAAATTTAAAAGTAATAAAAAAAAAAAAAAAAATAAGACAAAAAAAAAAAAAAAAAAAAAGATTCTACCGTGCATTCGGAAAGTAGATTGTTATGGAGAAGAACGCACAAGAAACTGCACAGTGCACGTATTAAGGCGCCGATTCCCTTGAGTAGCTGATTTTAAAATGAGAATCACGTCTAAACGGCTAGTCGTACTTTATTGGAAAAAATATATGTTTTATTAGACCATTATGTTAATAATTTCATCTGCGCAAATTTTGAGTTTTATTCGTATAACATAGTGTAATTAATTTGTAAAGTTATGTCTAAAACGGACAAAAACACAACAATTACAAAAAACCGCTTCGCGTATTTTAATGAAATCGACACCACATCAAAGACAATTTAATTATCTACATTTTGATCTAAAGCTTTTTTTTTTAAAGTCATAGAATAATAAGAAAAGTACAAAAAGCTACTAAATTTCGGGTCGCGCGGGTGTGAAACGAGTGCGCGTTTTGTTCCCTCAAGGTCGTTGGCGTTAGTCGTCGTCTTAAGTATTATGAGTAATGGCGTCCCTTGTCACTACGGGAACGCGGCGTTTCCGTGGTCTGTATTATAGGAACACGCATAGATAAACTCTCTAAATACCCTTGAAAATAGTCGTCCAACTTCCTATTAACATTATAAAGCGAAAGTTTAGATGGATGAATGGATGTTTGTTACTCAATCACACCAGAATGGGAGAACGGATCTGGATAAAATTTGGTCCAGAGTAGGTATATATTATATAAATTTGGTCCAGAGATGATAGAATATAAGAATAGATGAAATTTGGTCCAGAATAGGTTAATTATTGAATCACCAATGCTCTAAAAAACGGTGAAGGAAAACATTGTGAGGAAACCGGCATGTCCTAGAACCAAAAACATGTGACATCCGCCATACGCACTGGTCCCACGTGGTGGATTACAGCCCATCCCCTCTCACAGAGAGGAGGCCTGTATCCCAGCAGTGGGAACATTAATAGGCTATGATGATGTTGATAACCTGGAGCAGCCCATATGTTACTTTGCATCCTGGCATAATGTTTACTTGGAATAAGAAAACACTTTTCAGGCAGGCGAAGCCGCTAGCAGAAGCTAGTTCTTTTATAATGAATACCTACCTATTCTGCAAATTTCACATCTCACCTCACATACACTTATACATACGTTGCTGGTATACTTAAAACATTTTAAAACTAAGTGCAGTGCAACTTTTGGCCACTCGATCAGTCAAAGTCGCGGGAAGAAGTAGTGCCGACCTATTTACCGACTTAGAAAAATACGTGATACTCAGACTTGTACGAGAATTGGTATGGACATTTGATGGATAACTTGTACGTGGATATTCTACAGCAAATTCAAGTAAGATATTTTTATTCTCGACAGCTGGCTTTGCTCGAATTTATTGTAGAGTGTCGTGGTGTCGACAATAATTTCAGGTTTTATTAATCTAGAAACCGAGGGGATTATTAACAGTGACGATCTACCGTACAAACTTTTATCTCTACCAGGGAAGGGAATGAATTTGTAACCCCCGCCGGCAAAAGAAAGGTGTTATAAGTTTCACGTATGTTGCTGTGTATCTGTGTGTCTGTCTATGGCATCATAGCGCCTAAACGGATGAACCGATTTTGATTTAATTTTTTTTGTTTGAAAGGTGATTTTGTCAAGACTGTTTTTAACTATGTTTGAATAAAATCGGTTCAGCCGTTCAAAAGTTATGGGCGTTTTACTGTTTGATTCGGGGTGTTTTCGCAAGATAAATGAGTCAGGGTTTTTTAATTTTTTTGTCAAAATCTTCTTTCGATTTCTAAGGAAGTCTTTTGAAAAATTCCATGCTTCTCTATCCAGCCGTTAAACCTGTACGTTATTTGTTAGTTACCAGGTTACGATAGCGACTTCGCCTGCGTAAATGTCGAAAATTATCCTAAGGGAACGTAATCCTAGGATATTAAGTATTCTATACCCTTGTCTAAGATCCAATCTAACTCGATTCCAAAATATATCAAAATTGATCCGGTCATTCCCTATCAAATAGACAAGACAGAGTTACTTCCGCATTTATAATATTAGTTTGGATGGTGTGCTTCTCACGGTCTACGTGTATAAACGGTCTACGTCAAGCAAAAGGTACACACTTTCAACCTTTACTCGTCCATTCCATGTACGTAAAAGGTGCAATGCACACAGAGGGATGCGGCAATGCGTAAAGTAACTGCCGGTCCACGACTGCGTATTTAGCGACGAAAGCCCCTTGTCATAATATTGTGACAATCGTTGGTACAGCTTCTTAAAGCGTAAAGTGGTGAACCAAACAATTATGAATGAAGTTACCTAAGACCTAGTTTCCCAATAATTTTGGGGATCTTTTAACTTCTTTTGAAATCAAGTTGTATTATACACTAGCTGACCCGGCAAACTTTGTTTTGCCATAAAAACACCAAACATTTATCTACCCTACCTACCCTACCTTACACTACCACGCTTACTAATATATATATATATAAAAACCATCTTTGAACTTCAACGAACATTAAAAAAAAGCGTTGGCTAAATTGGTCCAGGCGTTGTTGAGTTATGCGCTTACCAACACATTTTACGATTCATTTTTATATTATAGATTAGTAATATTTTTAACTTAAAAAAACCCCACTGCTTAAGAAGCGAACTAAAAATAATGATCAGGATCAGGCAGTTCGCGTATATATATCCTCCGACTGCACAGCATGATTTTTTCTTGTTTACAGCATTTTAGTTCGCTTCTTAAGCAGTCAGGTTTTTTTTTTAAATTAGCTTCTTTTATTTACAACTTTTTAGTGAATATTTTATTTTTATAAACTTTTTATAACTTTTAAACATATAAGTGGTATATATTTTTGTAATTTTGAAACCCTTCATTTTGATACCCCACTCGAAGGGTTTGGAAGAAAAAATAATTGGTATCCGCACAATATGGCGCCCAAAATCCGCCATGAAACTGTTTTTTTACCGGCACTTATCTAAGAACACTTAGGCGGCCAAGGCCTATCTAACGCTGTCTTAATTATAAAAATCCGTCAAGTGGTTTGAAAGATACGAGGTAATAAAGAATATTACATACATACAAACATACATACAAGATACGCGCGAAAAACATAACCCTTTCCATGCGGCCGGGTAAAAAGAGACTAGCTTTTTCGAATCTAGAACCTGCGGGCGGCTGTAATTATTTAGCTGCGATCCTTAGACCATTATGCAAACAATATTTTAATATACAGAGAGTAGGTACCTCCTTAGGCCCTAGACAAGTGCCGCTCTATCATCGAAAGCATGGCGACGGAGATTGTCAAAAAGGCAAAATTGTATGGGATTGACGAGCGATATCGAATAACCAAGTGATCAATACCTTACATTTTGACATTTCGATTAACGCCTTCGCTGACATCGAAAATTGTATAGAGCCTTTTGTTAACAAATAATTTTGTTTTCTGATCTAGCTTAACAACGGATGGGGTCATCTATTCTTAGTCAAAGACCGCAGGTAGTAGCTAGCGCCCTTAATTAATAGTCTGTGGCTTTATGTTTAAATACGGATTAGATCGACCTATATATGTATAAATAACTGCTAGATTGGAATAATGTAATAATAAACCTTTAGAATGTTTTTTTTTCGAATATGTACATACCTAATTTCTTCAAACTCATAAAAATCACAATCTCTTAAAATATTATTATACCTTTCGATTGATAAGATTAGATGGATGGGTCGTATGAGTAGTGATATGAAAGAAAAGGGATTCAGTGATAGCGTGACAGTGGACAGAAGGGAATGGACGAAAAAAAACGTGTTGCGCCGGCCCACATAGACAGGATAATGATGACAAGACTAGCTTTCGCTTCCATGGCACGCAATTTGAAAAATTAGGTCCGATTAAAAGAGAGTGGATGTAGCAGAGATGAGAATGTTTAGATGGATGCGGCGGAGTGACGTGAGAAATTTATATATTAAGACGCCTCCCCAAGCCAAACTTCGCGCTAGTCGTTTTTGTACAGTTTTTAAGAGCTATCTACTCTTTATTTGAAAAGAAACATCAATTAATAAAAAATAAAAAAATCTACATAGTATTGATTCTAAAATGGTAGTATACTTTTTTTTTAAAGAGGTTTATGTTTCAGTAATCTCCTTCCAACAAAACCATAAAAATGAGAAATAATTATTGATAGCATGCATCTCCTCGTAAAGTGTTCATAGATTATTTTTTGAACTAACACTAATGGATAGACAATTTGATAACGAACATTTTGTAAGTTTTTTTTTCAAAAGACCAATATTTGATTTTATAAAGATTTTATTCTAAAATGTGGGCGTATTCACTACTGTAATTCATGCGCCACCAGTGCCGCTAGGCCAATAGGAATGCTCATATCTCATGCTGATTTTTTGGTCAGGGTGCGGCCTTAAAGGAAGTGGCGTCAGTGACAGAAATGTTGAAAGAAAACCGTTTGTCCTGGTATGGTCATGTGATAAGGAGGTATGAAACGCACAGTACTAAAAGAGTTATTATGAATTATATATATATACTAGCTGACCCGGCAAACTTTGTTTTGCCATAAAAAGACCAAACATTTATCTACCCTACCCTACCCTACCCTACACTACCCTACCCTACCCTACCCTACGTACCCTTCCCTACCTACCCTACCCTACCCTACCCTACCATACATACCTACCCAATCCATAACAAAAAAAAAAAAAAAATACATATAAAATTTCATCAAAATCGGTCAAGCCGTTTCGGAGGAGTTTGGCAACGAATACTGTGACACGAGAATTTTATATATTAGATGTGTATGGATGGAGATGGAGGGGAAGGCCATATAAAATATGGATGGACGGTGTAGGAGTGATATGAAAGAAGAGGTTTTCAGTGATAGCGTGACGGGGAACAGGACGGTATGGATGAAGAAAACGTGTTGCGCCGAACCCAAGTAACATGGGATAAGGGCAGGAAGATGAGTAACCGATGAAACTCAGCAGTACAAAGTCACTCTATCAGTGTAAGATTCTTCGTAATCCAAACCAGAGATTACGATTTACAAAGAAATATTATTACCTCCTAATAATTAGTTAAGAATGTAAGATAATCCTGTCTTATTACATTATTGATAAACAAAACAAGGATAGATGGCTAATGAGCGAAACGATCATTTAGCTAATTGGATAAATACAATGGAAGGCTCTCAGTCATTCAACAGGTGTAATGAGCAGATTACGTGCGAATACGTTTCAGAGATGTGTGATCACAGATATAAATCTAACTAGATGAGGCAATTGTAAGTACTTCGCGTGTCAAAGAAGGGAGTAAAAGAAAGATCAATGATCGTACTTTGAGCTGTTTTATTTAGCATTATCGGCACCGGACATCCACCCAAATGTAGAAAAATGCCTAATTATGCCATATTGAGCTGTAAAAATTGTACCGGAAAAAAGTTGGCCGAGGCAATAGAAATATTTTCTTTTCTTTTTAAATTGTGTGTGAAATAGTGGCACGCTTGGTTGTCATACAGATGGAGGGACTTGCGTTATCTAGTTAGATTTAAATTTCTGTGTGTGTGATACAGAACCTTAAATTCCGAATAGATCTAAATTAGCTTAGCTACTCCCAGTTTCTGCGAAGAAATTATAGATGCGTCATAAATTAAACGCACTTCTAGTGTTGTGATTGGCTGCTCAAAATGCATTCAACCAATCACACACAGCCACCAATCAGTAGCTATCGTGCATCTGACAAGTGACAATGTCACATAAACTTTTCGATAATTTTCGTACGAGAATTTTGAGGCTCCTCAAAATATGTTTCAGGTATCCACAATAAAAACATATTTTCTAAACAGGCACACTTGTAGATTCTTATTAAGTGAAGATGTATATAATGTATACTCATAATGTAACTTTATATTAAGTCTAATATAATAAGTTTTATTTGGTATCTCTGAATGTGGTTATTTTTAGACACTTGCCAATGGAAACGAAAAATAAAGCATATTTTATTTAGGTTACTAAGGTACGTCTCGCATACAGTGGATTTTATTTAGTGAGAGGCCTATGGTCCGCAGCAGACGTCTTTCAGCTGAAGTTATGACTATGTTGATAGATGCTGTAAAATTAAATTGAACGAAGTTTTTTCGAAATCATTAAATAGTTTTATTTGGAGGAAAGTAGGACGTTTTGGGTCATAAATAAATTCCCATCAAATCGATAGGAATTGGGGCAGCCTGAACCCTTTCCGATAAAATTGTTCCAAGAATTCAAATTAAAGCTATCACGTTTCACCCGACATTCTAAACTATAAACATTGAACAAACAAATTCTAATTTAGTAATTTGTTAGAAAACGGATATAGGGTTCACCCTAAATTGAAAGTTTTGTAGAAATACCAAGCGTTCTTGTTTTAATAGAATACATATCGGATTCAAACATGAAAGGTGCTTTGCTGGGCTGCATATTGTAACACAACACAATTACACAACTCAATCGGCAAACTAGTAAAACTATTACCTTTCATTAGTTTTGCTGAAGACAATATACCTAGAGAGAGTTGGGAATGGGGAGAGGATTGTATTTAATCCTGGGCAGACAAAAATTTCTCAGTAATACACTGACTTTTCCTTTCGCTAAACATATACACATGGGAACCCCTGCACTGGCTATAATTTGGCTGCTAAAAAATAAATATTAGTAAAACAACAAGCTCATTTGTCACTGATCCGCAGAATCTGTACTAGATACGACGAAATACATACCAAAATATAGAAAATGATTTACAAAAGAACAAGATAAACATAAGCTGACTGGAAGATACTTTGCATACTTAACAACAATAGATAAAATGCTCACGCATCGGTATTTCTACGGCAACCAGTAATTGGGAACCACTCATTGTACAATAAGAGCATCCAGGCAGCGTACCTTTGTCAGAACATTCATTGTGCTCCCCCTATTATTGGAAAGTTATGAAAGGAAATACACGTGAAAGAAGAGATAATTATGAATCATGATGATTGAGGGACTAAAGCTCCTCATCCGTAAGAACCTATAGACCTAATAGAGATATTATTTTTATAAAGTTTGTTGAAGGCTAAGATAGAAAACAAGAAAGAAAGTCTTTGTTAGACCAAAATGACAATTGAAATGTAGAAGATCGAATAAAAAACAGCTAAGGAACAACGGATCAAGGGGATAATGTTCGCCATTTTAAGGAAAAAAAAGCGCGTAGGACAGTAAGCGAAATATTTAAAAAGGTACTCTAAAAGGGTTTTCCTAACAACACAATACATCCTCATAGACAATGCATATGTGATTTCCTTGGGTTAGCAGAATCTAATTCGAGGAAAACTTTTTATGCGCACGGAAGGTTAGGACCTTGGCACAACAGGTAGCCTCTTTTCTACAGTGCCTTTAGACATAATGGAAACATAAAAATCTTCTCGCCTTCTTCTTTTTTTCAAGTATTTTGTAATCATTAACAACAACTAACTGGAAACCAATTACCAAAATCATTCATTGAGGGACAATAATGCCCTCTCTTATTAAAACCAGTTCACACTACATTAACAAAACTCTTTGTATCGACAACATTAATTAACATTTCGGAAATACACCAGGATTTGTATCAGATAAAATATGATCTCATTTCACAACGGTTAAACGAATAAATAAAACCATTATTGTTATGTCAATCAATTAATTTATATTTGAATCATTACATTCGTTATCTCGAGCACCGGTCATTAATCAGAAATAATGGTTTTACTTTATGACTGAAACTTTGAGAGATATGAACGGTTTGACGGGCGATGGGATTGACAAGGTAAAAGTATGATTTACATTTTAGGACAAATTGAAGAATTTGCCGTATAATTGATTGGCTTTGTTTTGATACAAAGGAGTCTATTAAATCATTGCTTGTTGAAACTAAATAAGAATAATAACTAGACAATAGCGAGGACGAGAGACGATACAAATCATATGAATATGAGTAATGCTGCAAACATCCATGTCCACGAACCTAATGAAATCAGTCACAGAAATTAGGATACAGGCGGACATAATCAATTGTGATGACAATACTCGCTAAAACAACGTGAGAATTAACTAATATCAATTAGTCATACTAATCCTAATCCAGACTTGAGCGATGCCAGGACCCCGCTATAATTGAACGAATACAAGACTGAATAAAATACTTCCAACGCAAAACGACAGTGAGAAATGAACTAAAGTTCCAGAAAAGACTTCTGTTAATCATCTTTTGATAAATTTCAGACAAGCTTTTGCCTAAAATGAAAATAAATAAGTACAACAATCAATAATGACGCTCAACTTTGTTCAAGAAAAATTCAAAGTTGACAAAAATTTTGAAACGTTTCAAAGTTACAATCTCATTTATAACGAAATTCAATTTTGGATAATATTGAAAAGTTTGAAGTAACTTATAAGAAATCTAGTCGTGCATTCTAAAGTAAAATAATAGGAACTGATTGGAAATATGATAATACTTTGATAAAGTTGGAGATTCAAATATGAAATTGATGTGAGTGAGGCATTGTTTGAAGAAAGTTATTCGTACGATTCATCTGAGTCTGCTGTATATATGGTAGATACCAGTATATGTCTACTAAATAATTTATAACCTAACTCACTTAGTCAGACTGACTAAAATGTATGATTCTTGGAATTAATGCACAACGGTAGAGGTCATGGAGTTCTAGACGTTAGCATTTTGTAACTGTAGGTACATCAAATGACTTAACATAGATAAGAGAAGATGTAATATATCATAAAACATGGATATATTGTGTAACGTGGATAGATTTATCAATTTGAATGTTATCGCAACACAAATGTATTAAATTTACTTGAGTAAAAATATTGAAATCTTCAGAGAGCTCATGGCCGCATAGAAAATAATGTAACGGAAGATAATTCATCATTCACGAGCCGACGACCCGCGACCGCATGAAATCTCATAAATATGGGCCTAACCACAAAAGCATCTGTCTAATGATACCCCATACTCAACACTGTATATGTGTTGGGTTATATGAAGCTAGAACACGAACTTGTGAAAACATCTAATGGCAGCAAAAAAAACAAGCCATAATTTTTTTGTGACGTAGAAATTGCCATTATCGAGTACGGATACTGTAGTGTAGAATCAGATAGAAATCAATGAAAAAGGAACTCAAAAACAAATATCCATAAAACTACTAGGAGTGAGCTTAAACAACGAACTTCAAAATAACCCGCGAATTAGACACGAACGATTAAAAATAGCAGCTTTAAACTACAAACCGTGTTTTAAAAATATGTAGAAGAAAAATTAATTTTTCGGGATGAATGGTCTCAGTGTGAAATAGCTGCAGGGAATGGCAGTAATTTGCCAGGAGAGCTGAGAACCAGCAGTGATCATGTCAGTTGATGGTTCCATCCTGTGGTGGAGTGGCTTTGAGAGCCACTTTTACACTTAGGTGTTATGAAACGGGTGCAATCAGTGCAACAGTCATTAGGTTGTTTATCTTAGCGAGCTTTATTGGAAAATTGAGGTATTACAAATTACTGTGTAAACTGTAGATTTACACGCAATAGAGATGATGACTAAAAAAATCTAGTTGGTCCGTCAGTTAGAATACAAAAATAATATTGAACACGTATTTTTTCTTTTAACTCGTAAACAAAAAATAACGACGATACAGTGCGTTGAAATTTCATGTCATGTCACGCCTTGGTAAACTTTTTACCTAAAAGCCACTAACTCCCTCTCGCCGGAGTTAATTTTGTATGATAATCTAACGGACGGACGGACGGTCGTACTTAATAGAATTATAATTTTAGTTTACCCATTCAGGAGTGTCAGTGCGGTATTCAACTTGGACACAATCGGCTATACTTGAGCACAATTACAATACAATTCCAAAGAATTCTTGGAAACCTGGAACGCTTAATGAGAATAGCATAAGGGTATTACGAGTAGAAACCCAACCCTTGTGTCGCCGGCGTCGATAAATTCCTGAACGTACGACCTAATGACAGGGGACTTAAAGGGACACTGGTGGTATTTTAAAGATATTGCGGCACTTTTAACCCGAAGGTCCCTGGGCATTATTTGTTGTTAATTTTCTGATAATGTTGACTTATAAGTTGAAGGTCATGGTTTCGACCCAGGCATCATCATCACCATTTCAGCCGAAAGACAGCTGAAATGGTGATGATTCTCCTAAGCGTCACCACATTGACCGATCCCGTGCGTCTCGCATCCAACGGATTCTCGGCAGGCTCTTTACTTTGAATAAATTATTTAATCACCACTGTTTTTAAAACGGTGAAGGAAAACATCGTGAGGCAGCGGGCATGACCTATGATAAAAAAATCGAAGACATCCACCAACCCGCACTGGTCCCGCGTGGTTGATTGCGGGCCATTCCCTCTCTCAAAGACAGAAGGCCGGTGTCCTAGCAGTGAGAACACTAACATTCTTAGAGTGGGGCAAAGTTTTTTTTAAACAAGTAAAATTTCACAATTTAAAAAACCCCCGACACATTTGTCTTGCGAAAACACCCCAATTCAATCAGTAAAATGCCCATAACTTTTGAAAGGCTGAACCGATTTTATTCAAACATAGCTAAGAACACTCTCGACAAAATTAGCTTTCAAACAAAAAAAAACTAAATTGAAATCGGTTCATCCGTTTAGGCGCTATGATGCCACAGACAGACACACAGTTACACAGCAACACACGTGAAACTTATAACACCCCTTTTTTTCCGGCGGGGGTTAAAAAAGGAAACAAAAAATCCTGATGATAATCAAGAACTGTCGAAATGTGTACGGGGAATACAATAGTGATGTTAAAACAAATGAAATATCACCATTTGTTTTAAGAACAAACAAAAAACATTTACGTTGGTAAAGAAACCAAAGATTTGTTTTACTTTTACCAAGAAACCTGGCAACAATCCGAGAAAAACTTACAGACAGACGACTGAAGTATAAATGTTCCAACATAATTCTTGGGCTGAATTTGTTGGTAAAACCCACTTGCTTACAAAATATGGCTTAATCTTTAAAAGGGTTTAGTTTATTAGGCATTTTTATTGCGAAAACTCCTACAGCTGATCTTTTAAAAGTGAGTTGAGATTTGCTGACATTTTGTTTCAAGTTCATTTTTTCTTTGAAATAAAAATGTCAGCGTAGGCTTTTCATCCATTATAATATAATTGGCAAATGTATTTTATATTAGATCAGATTAAAATTACTTTGTCATTTTTGGATATTATCGTCATAAATAATTTATTTTAATCCTCTTTTACTACTTCGTTCTTTTTTATTTATTACCTTTTTATACTGTTATCTATTTCATTATATATAACATAGCAGTTATATATACAAATACAATGTTAATATAACAGATCTCTTAAAAACTTAAGAGGAAAGGCGGTCGCACCCATCTGACTGAATTCCCTGAGTAAAAAGTCATATTTTGAGGTTTGACTTTCGCCTACTTCCTCCTCCAATATTGGACCAATTTAAAAGATATTCCATAAACTGGAAAAGTAAGATATAAGCTGTGCTCCTATGTTTTTCTTTTTTCAGTCATAGTTTTCAAAGAACACTAGGCCTCTGATGACGGCACAATTTTGAGCATCTTTTCAGGGTTCTAGAGCTTCTAAAGATAATGTATCTCCAAAAAGGAAAACATATCTTTTAAATTGGTCCAATATTGAAGGAGGAAACAGGCGAGAGCCAAACCTCGAAATATGACTGTTTGCATTTTTTACCGATTAATTAATGTAAGAAATTAAATTGTGGAAACGCTGGGACCCCGACATTCTAGAAAGTCATACACAGACCTTATTGGTTATGTTCTTCAGAAACTCCAGTTGCGTAGTACTCATAACTGGCGTGCGTGAATGACAAGTAAACGTAAACAAGCAACAGGAGTATGTCTGCAGGACAGGCAGGAGCTTTCGCCTACTCTCATGAAAAAAAGTCTTGAGTTTGTCTACTTGAAATCTATGTAGAAAATAAAACTAGGTATTTTCCTTCCATGTTTTCCATTTTAGGCTCTCAATCCTTCGACGAGACGGCGCCGAATGCTATCAGCCTCTAAAAGAAATAGAGATTACATTGTTATTGGGATTGCAATAACAATAGCTGTGGTCATGGATTTGAGTTATTTGAATCTTATGTTAATATTATATTTCTCGGGTCACTGAATTTGCTATATGTTATAACTTTATTAAGTTTCTTATAGACAAATTTGCGTTTATGATTACTGCGAAATGTGTAATTTTGGTTTGAATTGTAATATATGGAGATGAAAAAAAAAATGTTTATTGCTCGGTCATTCTAATCTCCACGTAGTTTTCGACTGCCAAAAAATGATTTGCTTTTTTTATTCAAAATAGGCTCGCGCTTAACCACTATCTCACCTGATGGTAAGCGATGATGAGGACGACGGTGAAGCACGCTTACCTATTCACTCTTGAAGTAAATACACCTAGGTTGTAGATATCGTGAAACACAGACTTCGTCAGGGAATGCCACTCCTTAACTGTACACATGCTGTACGCATAATAAAGGTATTCCCAAAACGTTTAGTATGTAGTCAATCTAGGTAGAGGATATTTAAAATATCTGTCACAAACAAAAAAAAGGCATATATAAGTAGATAGATAGATAAATCATGTATTCAGTGCACACAAAAGACACAGCACAACACACAAAATCACAGTTAAATAATTTTAATTTACATGTGGGTATTTGGAAAAAAAATGGTGCCAAAATACAAAAAAAAGAAGAAGAAAAAACAACATAATACAAATGAAAGTGACACAAGTAAATAATACCTACTACATAAGTAAGCTCGAGATTAATGTTTACCTTAAAATTAATCATAAACGTTTCTAAATTTAATAATGACTTGTTATTGAAACCTCTAAGAAAATATAATTCATAATTCATTTTCGGTTCTCAGAAATCATTAGTGGACGTAATTGAGTAGACAATTTTTAACCCTCTTTTACCTACCCAAAATAAAACGATAACCGATGAAAATTTAAATATTATTTTTCCTCGTTTGGTTATGAAAATTTTGTAAAAAAAAAATGAAAAAGAAGATTTATTATCAGATATTTCAACTTTCAAGAACCAAGAAATTCTACTACTACTGTTTAAGTTGATATTGATTTATTAGGTACCTACCTACACTACACAGCGATCGTTGATCAGTTTATTTATACATACTGTAGGCAATGGCAATTTTTTTTTTTTTTTAAAGTCGGACTCGCGCACCGAGGGTTCCGTACAAACCTCAGCTTAAAGGTATTATAGACCTGAGTATTTGATATGAATTTCAATTTAATACCTCTACGCGTTCATAAGGAAAGGGTTAGTAAGTTTAAAATAAAAAATATAAGGTATATAATGTAACTAAAAAATTTACGGTTTTCGCAATTATTCCTTTATCTGTGCTATAAGACGTTGCTTCGTGCCAAATTTTAAGATTCTGAGTTCACGGGAAGTACCCTGTTGGTTTTGATTTCGTTGTGAGTGTCAAAAATTTGCGGCAATTTGCGGCATAAACGGCTGTATCTTTTGATTGCGTTGGCTTAGAAGTTTGATTTTTTTCACAGCTTTAAGGAACAGTAGACTTGAGTATTTGATATAAATTTCAGCTTGATACCTCCACGCGTTCCTGAGAAAAAGGGTCTTGATCGACAGACAGACGGACGGACGGACAACAGTGATCCTATAAGTTTTCCGTTTTTTTCATGCGAGGTATGGAACCCTAAAAAGAATCATTATTATGTTCAAAATCAGTATTTAAAATGACTACCCATTTCCGTAACTAGGTACCTAAGAAATATTTGCTACAAATAGGTCGGTGGTGACAATCTGATAGAAATACTCGTGTTAAAATTACCTTCTTCGAAACCCGAAATTGTAAGCCACTTTAAAACCATAATTTACGACAAATTGAAACTTGGTCAATCAATTGTTTTATGATAAACAGAGAACGAGCGTCCCTTTCCGAATTAAGGCGAAGTAAGCTGTTAATTTGAAACCAGATTAATTGAAGAAATCTGGTCGCAACCCCTCCTCTTTCCAATTAAAGATTATCTTACTTCAACACCCTTGGCCTTGAAGGTTGGAAGCCGACCGACTTTTTGCGTCGGAATTAATTTCTCCCTTTAGTTATCTTTGCGATAATTATAGGCAAAAAGACAATGGATTCAATAGTCTCTGTGGACTAGAGAAAAAGATCGAAGAAACGCGTAGTAGATTTTTTTGTTCCTTTTCATTCGAGCTTGGAAGTACGTACCAACCTTCTGATTAGCCTAAGATCGCATAGCTAAAATCTGCAAGGTAGATTTTTTTTTGTTGCTAATTTTTAATTTTCATGAATGATATTTGCTGGTAGATTATTGTTGTCGGCACGTATCTTGGCAAGAGTAGTTAGATGCGCACAAGTCGTGTTTTAGATCTCTTTGGTTACCAAGCGGGACGCACGAAACGATAAGCACTGTTCCGAGCGCGCGATTGGTTGGTCAATTGACACAAGGATCGCCTGACCAATCACGTCGTGTCCACTTCCGTTCGCTCTATATGGTGGTTGGCCAAAACATTGCCAAGTTATATGTCAGGGACGTTGTGTGTCGGTGCTACAGATTTGCCTGTCAATATAATTATAACCACAAGTTTACCTGCAGATATTTGCGGTGGGATCCAGTACCAATATCAGCCTTATTTTCTATCTATACCAATATTATAAAGAGGAAAGATTTTTTTGTTTGTTTGTTTGTACCGAATAGGCTACGAAACTACTAGACCGATTTGAAAAATTATTTCTCCATTAAATAGCTACATTATTCCTGAGTGACATAGGCTATTTTTTTATCCCGAAAACGGTTCCTGTGGGGTGGTCGACGGGAGCGAAGCCACGGGCAACAGCTAGTACAAAATAAGCTCGCTTTTATGATAGCAAATAGTCAGAAAATATTACCACAAATCTAAGCGAATTAATTCCCCATGTCAGTGATATTTAGCAGGCAGACCGAACCTTGTCCATCGGTGAAAGATTCATAACGAAGCCAATCAGGTTCTGCCCTAAGCTTAATGAGGAAACATCCAATTACCAATAGTAATCTGCTACCTATTTTACCTTTATAAATAAGAGAAGGGCCCTATCCACGGAACCGGGTAAACAACCAAGGGTTTCGGGCTTATTTAAATCGGGAAAAAATCGTCCAAAGAAAATAAGGTCTTCCAAATTTGCATAATCCCATATTACGATCCTCTTGTTTAAAAAACAGTATGAAGTGGCTTGTTTCCTGGTTTTCCGGGATTTTTACCGGTCCCGTGAACCGTTATACCTGTAGAGGGAGGAGTCATGTGCCGTTTCACGCAAAGTGCTTTAATTCAAAGTTGGTCTACGTTTTAAAACAGATGACAGGGATGTTTACGGTCCACCTAATGGAAAGCGGTTTTTATAACTTTTCGTATTTTTTTGTAGTTAAGAATTATTATTTTTCGTACGTAATGGGAAAGTTAGTATATTATATCAACCGGTGAAGAAAAACAAATAGTAGAGATGTTAGTTTTTTTATATTTAGCATGAAAGCATACTCCTGTAAAAGCCATGCGATTGCTGCTTTCTGTGGCATCCATTAGTTTAGGGGCGATGATATATACACTTTTTTTTGCTATTTTACATATTTATAAGTTATAAGCACCTACCTACATATTCACATTATGGTATTATTTTAAGTATCTATTTTGTTTACCTACGCCCGTGTGTCAATAACGAGGTGCCAACTGAAAATCAGCGCTGGGTGTCTGACGCCCAGCAAATGTTGACTTGGGTTACCCCTTTCGGTATGGGCACGCCCGTCGCAATAATTCTTAAACCTTGTTTGTATTTTTTTACTATTCTTCTCTGTTACTTTGTGATGGTTTTTGTTGTATTGTGTCTATGTCGAATAAATGTTTTCTATTCAATTATATTCTATGCTGCCGAAAAGGCTGTTCGAGTAATAGCTAAAGAGAAAATGTTCGTCTGACGTCTACATTTAAAAATAGAGTTACAGTGAAATACAAACAGTATAGTTTGCATAAATAAAAACTAATTAATATTCTATTTACAAAGCACCTTCTGAGACTAACTGATGATCTTTAATTACGAATTTGTGTTTGAATTTGATCAATTTCAAACGATTTATATCCAAAGTTAATATTTGAATTTCATAAGGGCGTTGAGAATGATAGAGATTTTGGCATTAAACATAATGATTTGATTAAGTGATTAGTTTCTTTCATCGGATAAGACACAATTAATTAAAGTTCTAATGAATGATGATGATAGGCTATCAAAACGTGTTAAAATTACATTAACTTTTGGTAATTAAGTAGGAGTTGGGGTAGGGTAGGGGTATAATTAAGTAGCTCGTGGCTAAATAATAACAGCCGCACGGGTCGATCTTCAAGGTTAAGCAACGCTTGACGAGGTCGGTCCGTGGATGGGTGACCATTTCAACATACAGAGTTTCCTCCGTACCTCGGCAAGCACGTTAAGCCGTTGGACCCGGCTGTCATTTGAAGATCTTTGACAGTCGTTACGGGTAGCCAGAAGCTTGAGATCTGACACCAGTATTGCCAAGGGGTACCGTGTTACATAGTTAATGGGTTGTGGAGGTCAGATAGTCAGTCGCTCCATGTAAAACACTGGTACTCAGCTGAATCCGGTAAGACTGGAAGCCGACCTCAACAAACAATTGGGAAAAGGCTAGGCAGATGAATTAAGTAGGTGTTTATAAAGAGCTTATCTAGTTCTGCATCAAATTAAAACCATAAACTTTACGTAGCAGGTAAATTTAATATTGAGTTTGTGGAATATTGGGATTGCAAAGCTAATGAACACCAAGCATGTATTTGTTTTAACCCTAAATGATGATTAGCTTTAGTCAGCGCCTTAGCGCGCATTAATATCGAATATTATTTCACGGGCATCCAGATTTATGGTCTCTACATGCGCCAAGATTCATCCAATTCCGTTCAGCCTTATTGATAAAAGTACTTACAAACTTATGAACATCCAAACATAAATAGGTTTCCTTTTAAGTTAGAATAAATTAAGTTTAACAATTAAATGCCACGTTATACAAGGTGAATAGATAGAACTCGCGGTGAAATAGAAAAGCTCCCCTTTGAAGAGGTTTTACACGTTTTTTTTATATTTTTTGCAGCAAAAGTTAGGTCTCCAAATTTTTTAGACGTATTTTACTGTTGTGCTTTTTAATTAATAATGTGGTACTTATTTTAATGAAAATCCTCTTCTTTTAGCTTAGGTATTTATTTCGCAAGTTCTATTCTCCACGTTTTACGGTTTCGCACAAAAAATACACTGGACACTATTTAACAGTCAATAAATAGGTCAAAACAGATCCATTAATGCCTTTATTTCAACTATAATAAAGCTTTATTATATTTATTAACCAAAACTTTATTAACACTAATAGAGATTTCCTAACAAATATATCGATAAGTTGCCCTCCTGCCCTAAAAAGCGGGTATAACCCATTTATCTATCACCCATTTTAAAGAACACACACGTAGATACATTAACCTAAATAAATAATACATATTATTTTATCATGTATTCCATTCTGACGTAGATCGAGTTATATTTGTATCATGTATGTAGTATAGGTACTCTTTCAAACGCGTTCTCTGGTTGGATTTCAAGTTCTTTTTTTTATTCGTCGTAATGGGTGAAGGCCACCTATGAATTAGTCTCGTGAAAAAGTTAGTTAGATTTTTTAATAAAAAGATTTTGTATTTAAATCATCAAAGTATGGGACGTGCGAGTTGTACAAAGGGCTGAGCGTCGTACAAAAGCTGCGTTCGGGTAGATATTTTATTTGTATCATTAAGGTACTACTACGTTGTTTGGTAAAACGTGTGTGCTTATTGGATTTTAAGTATTTTTTTTATAAATTAATGCGTGAAGGCCACCTATGAATCAGTCCCGTGAAAAAGTTTTATTTTTATATAAAAAGATTTTATATGTAAATCGAAGTACTGCCTTGTTGATCTAGTGGTCGCAAATGCTGCTTACTGCTGAGCAAGAGGTCCTGGCTTCGATTCCAGGGTCGGGCAAAGGGCTTGTCCTCATCACCAAGTCACGACGTCCTCAATGTGGAACGGTGCGGTGTTCGACGCGGTGCATTGACGTGACTTGCTAAAGCACGGTACAACATTGTCACCGCGGGGCGACGCGTACGTCGTCAGAAGCGGTACGCGGCGATACGCTAGCTTAGTTGATGTTTAAATGTCTTAGTGATTAGTTGTGCAAAAAAGACATCTTTTTTGCACAACTGAACAAGAAATTCTGTAACTGTCAGAAACTACAAGAGACGAAACTATACATTGTTTCTTTCTGTCAGAAATGCTGAAAATAGTACCGCAATTTTACAAGGCACGACAACGTGTAACGTTTCGGCACTTTGACGTGCATTTTTACGACACGGTAACATAATTTTGAACGTCATACCAACTCGCCGCGCCGCGACAACGCACTGTTTCACATTGACGACGTCGTGACTTGGTGATGGGGACAAGCCCAAAGAGCTCTTAGGACTTTTACACATTAACAAGATATGACGTCGTAGCGCGACGCGACATCGTATCGTTTTTATATATAAGAGCCCAAAGTTTTGTTTGGTTTTTACATCTGCAATTTCTCAGTGGCAGCTCGCGGGTTTTTGAGTAGCCCGGTTGATGGAAATTGGCCCGCCCCCATTACACGTGACTTAAACATAACTGGAGGAATATGAGTGTACTATTGATGCACTTCTATATAATCCTTCGGGGAAAACAGTCGCGATACTATAGTAACTCTGGTTGACTGGCTAGCGACTCGACGTCGAGCGTATAACTAATCATTGATCCATTTTCAAACAAACATCTGCACACTGAGTCATTGTGTAAGAAAATTAGGACTTGTTGAGTTTAGTGCCATTAGATTGCTCGTAAATGCTTTTATTGAAGACCACCGCAAAAACAGTCGTGAAACGATAGGATAGACAGTAAAAAACATTACAATTTTAACGTTCAGCTGTTAATAAAATTCAAATAAAATCGAATGTTAAATAAACAGTTGAACTGAAGATATTTTCTTGGAATTATATAAATGGTTTCGCTTTTCAAAATCAATCGACTGTTGCTTCGATAGTATGAACCAATTTTGGGTTATCCGAGTACACCCAGACAAAGTTAAATTGAATCTTTGAATCCTACAAAATCAATTGTAATTGCTCTATCAATACAGCTCGAATAGTTTGCTTTGTTATAGGTAGATAATATTGAATCATATGAATTTGTATAGTAGACGTGGGTCAAACTTAAATGTGAAACTAAATATATCCCACTTTTCAACAAACTCATCACCTAACGCTTTTAGAAAGACTTGGTGAATTTGGAAAGTGTGATCAGAAGGTCTAGAGTCTAGACAAGATGAAATTGTCTCGGATAACAATATTGCGATTGTAGAAAATATTGCAAAAATGATTGATCACGTGAGATTTAGATGCCGCTTGTCTATCCCATAAATTTTGGAGTTTTCAACAATCGCTGTCGCTGGTTGAATGAGACTTTGTTATAGTATTGGTTGATATACAAGAGGCGGTTGTTAACCGCGCGTTTCGAATCTCGAGCGAGAGGGAAAATGTTTACATTACTAAATACTGCGTGCCGCGCATTGAAGCGACTGTTTTGAATATCTTAATCGTTTCATAATACTTTGTCATCATTCAAGACTGTTATTGTACTGCAATTACATCAAATGTCGAACGAGTATTTGTACTCATCTTTACTAATATTATAAAGAGGTAAAGTTTAAGAGTTTGTGAGTTTGTAGGGTGTATCTCTGGATCTGCTGAATCGATTAAGATGAAATTTGGCATGCAGATAGTTTGTGACCCTGGGAAGGACATAGAATAGTTTGTATTCCCTTGGGCACTTTTTACGCGGGCGAAGCCACGGGAAAAAGCTAGTAAAGTCATAACTTGAAAGGTGTCACCGAGCTTCAGTACGTCTCGTCTCATTTTAAGTAGGACATTGTACTAGTTCAGTTCAAAAAAGAGGCTACTCTAACAAACTCTTTTTTAGGGTTCCGTATCAAAAGTAAAAACGGACCCTATTACTAAGACTCCACTGTCCGTCTGTCTGTCTGTCTGCCTGTCTGTCACCAGGCTGTATCTCATAAACCGTGATAGCTAGACAGTTGAATTTTTCATTTTAATTTTTCACAGATGATGTATTTCTGTTGCCGCTATAAAAACACACATTAAAAACAGAATAAAATAAATATTTAAGTGGGGCTCCCATACAACAGAGGTGATTTTTTTTGCCGTTTTTTGCGAAAATGGTACGGAATCCTTCGTGCCCGAGTCCGAATCGCACTTGGCCAGTTTTATGTAATGTCCTACCCAACACTACTTTGTTCACAGCTTCAGGTAAGACATTTCCCCGATTTCCGAATAAACAATTTGAAGTTGAGTATTTGTCAAGCCTGAAAATCCATACCTCCAAATTTCTTATTCTAAGACCGGCAATAAGACATTGATACCCAAAAAGATAATTAATGCCAGTGATATTTGAAATAATTTAAAACAATAAAGTTTTCATAACAATGATAAATAAATCAAATAGCAAAACAATGCCGCAACTAAATCACCCGAGACAAACCTTGTCGACTATCTGCATCAAATAATACTATTAAATTACATCGCCAAGTCGCCTTTGTCCACTTATCGATATGGCATTATCGACAAAAGTCACGTATTGCACTAGCGGTAGCTTAGATCGTTATTGTGTGACTACGGAAGGGTTTTTGTAGCTATTGAAGACTTTTTAGTTTAAAGTTCTCTTCGATTTAGGTATATTAAAACTAGTTTTGGTAATCGCGTAAAAGTCGGGACCCAATTTGCAGCTGCGCTGGTACCCCGTGGTACAGTTGAGTTAAGAGTTAAGATCATTGATAATTATTTAAGTAGGTATGTAAAATTTATTTGTTGGATTCAAATGTATGGTCGATGATGTTAAGTACAGTATTTATTGTTATTCTACCGTACCCTTACCCCAATTTATTTACGGGGAATCTGTTGTTTCAGGACCAGTGAATAGAATTATGTTAACTTTTTTATAATGACCTGCTTTTCATGATTGTGCCATTTTTGATGTAATTTAATTCTAGTTCATTAATTTCAGATGTATTTTCTTTTTCATGCAATCCACATTAAATCACGTTATATAAAACATAGGCACCTTATACGTAGAAACTCACGCCTACATTATTTATTTTATAATTGGTAATTGTATCCCTACCTAATGGTGTTGTAATAAAAACATTGATACCTACATCAGTATGAAATCTACCTAAAAACGCTCGAAACGGGACACTCACAAAAACATGCGCATCGACGAGCCCCTAAGCAGCTCGCAGTCGCACTACTGACAGCACTGCAGCAGAAGTGCCCTAATAGTCTCGTCGGAGCATATGAATGTGTGAGTGTGCAGTTTCTAACGTTTGTAGGTAGTTTCCATACTGTTTATATATTTTTACTGTGCCTACATGGACTAAAATAAATTATTATGAAAATACTAACAATAGGTAAGTAATAAAAGTTTATGATTCGTAAAGCAATTAGTGACAAAAACTTATCTCATTAATTTCAAACAAATAGGTATTAATAGTTTTATTAAAAAGAATAAAGAAAACTCACCGAACTTGGCCGTTATTACTTTTAATAGTAAAACTTTTTATAACAAAGTCTGGAGCTTACCTGAAAAGAAAAAGAAACACACTTTAATATTTAAATTATTTATGGACACTACCTAGGTAATTGGATTTAAGTACCTTGGCGATTCAATTAAATAATAAACAAACTTTTATCTTCAGAACATTCGAACATTTTATTTATTTTCTTTCTTATTTTATCAAAGTACGAATAAAATATAAACACAATCCAAATATATATAAAATAATAATACAAATAATAACAAGGCAGCTTTGTGGCAAGCTGGTGGGTAGTAGCGACTCTGATCTCCAGGGAGAAGTCTTGTCCCTCATCTCAGATTGCCTTTATTGGCCGATCAGTGTGAACACGGACGGGGAACAAAGCTCCCATTTCTCTCTTGCCTTAATTGGCTGGGTTGAATGGAGATTCGCAAGAGCAAACGTGCCTGGAGGAAGGAAGTTAACCCAGTAAGATGCTGCAAGGGATCTTGGCCGTACTGCTGGGATTGTCCCGATAGCCGTGGCATACCTTTCCACTCCTCAAGCACCTCCGTATAAGTTGCCCCCTTGGAGCTACGTCACCAAAGTGCTAGCGACTGTTTATGAGGGGGCCCATTAATTGAGTGTGCAAGTCATCCCCTGCCATTTTATAGCCGTGTAGGTCAATAGTGGTCAGGCAAGGGCCAATAGACCTTCTGAAGTTTTAATTAATCGATCCACGAAATCTTGCGAACCCATAGCCCAAACAAAGTGTTTTTTCTCGATATTCTGAAAATATCCTGCACCAGCCGGGGTAATCAGGCATCATCCAGTTGGTTTCACATTTGTCATTCTACATATCTAACAAGGACTCTGCGAGTTGGTTTCGGCCCCCTGGTACGCCTTTCAAAGGTTAGGGAGCCAAGGGTCCCAAGAATCTCAAAGAAATAATAAAAATAATATCATAATATTTAGATTATATTTGCTATCGATACACTAAGAAGAAGAATCCAAATATGGAGCTTCAAAAACATAATATCCTATTATGTTTTTGAAGGTTTAATAACTAAAACTTTAGCATTGGGCATTGAGATCAGCCAAAAGATATTTAAGAAATACTTTAGTACAATCGGTACAGATATACATACAGATAAGATTTGTAATTTCTCAATTCTTACTAAACATAATTAATGAGATAGAAATAAAACTTTTTAAATTTCGCGTTTTTTTTTCCCCGCAAGAATAAGTCAGCTACATTTTACGATATTATGTGAAAGGAAACCTTAATATTTGTCTGAATAGGCAGGCAAGTATTATTCATACAACCAAAATCAGGATCAGCCTATTACAAATTTCAATAAAAGAATCACGTTTCCATTCAAATCCATGTACCTACCAATCAAATTGTAACCATACAGGTATCTGATTTTCAGTCCTTACAGGTAACCTAACAAGTAAATTAAATTACATACAGAACGTGATCATTTCATTTATTAATCAACGAAATTGATTTGATATTTATCTGAAATATTGGATGAGAATACATGAAAAAGAAACACGGATATGAGAAAAGATTTTTATCAAATCAATAACAGGCCGATGTCTGATGTTTTTGAACCTTATAAATATGTTGCAAAGCCAATGACAACAGATGAGTCTGTTGTCATTTATTTATTAGCAGATTTGCACCAACAGCATGGATGCCATCTATATAATGCATGATTACGACAAATATTTAACGGCACACACATGTGCGACCTGAAAATTAGACAGCGATGCGACAACCATTTTTCATAGAAATTCTACAAGCAATAATAAATCCGCAGCAGTATATTGCGGACCTTAAATCTCTAGTACAAATTTAATCACACTATCACACTAATATTATACCTAAAGGCGAAAGTTTGTGAATGTGTGTTTGTTACTCTTTCACGCAAAAACTACAGAAGGATCTGGATGAAAATGGCACAAAGATAGATTATAGTCTGGAATAGCAAATATAATACTTTTTATCCCGGGATAATTTGCGACATTCACGCGGGCGAAGCCGCTGACAGAAGCTAGTCCATATTAATATTATAAATGTGAAAGTAACTCTGTCTGTCTGTCTATCTGTCTGTTACCATTTCACGCTTAAACCGCTGCACCGATTTAGATGAAAGTTGGTATGAAGATAGTTTGAGACCTGGGAAAGGACATAGGCTATATAGGTAGGGTAGGGTAGGGTAGGGTAGGGTCGGGTATGGTAGTGTAGGGTAGAGTATTGTAGCGTAGTGTAGGGTCGGGTAGGTTAGGGTAGGGTAGGGTAGGGTAGTGTAGGGTCGGGTAGGGTAGGGTAGGTTAGGGTAGGGTAGGGTAGGGTAGTGTAGGGTAGGGTAGGGTAGATAAATGTTTGGTCTTTTTATGGCAAAACAAAGTTAGCCGGGTCAGCTAGTAGGATATAAATTTAACTAAACTTAAGAAGTAGGTACCGATGTAATGGACGAGGTAAGATAGGGTCCGGAGCAACCCACACGATTAGCCTTTCTCCCAAGACTTATCTACTTATTGTTTTTAGCACGAGAATTTAAAGATTGAAGCAGTTTGCATTCAGTCTGTAGTTTCTATCCTCACGCGAAAAGGCATAAGCTCATGCAAGTAATTTACTTAATGTGGACGGCTCTAGATTCTCTTGAAAAGGTATCATGATCAAGAAGCTTAATAAAGTAGGAGTAGAAACCTATTTGCAAAAGCTATAACGCGCCATATTGATAAAAGAATAATCAAGCATACCCGGGCTATTGAGCTAGAAACCAATAAATATTAAGGCTTAATATTTTCTAGGGATTATCTGCCCCGGCTACCCTTCGAACTATGAATTGTATCCGCAATAACTTATTTACCAAAGTATCAATAAAAGTGATATAGTATGGGCCAAAAATCCTGCAATATATGAATTAGAATTCCTTTAATGTATTGGCAGAGGTGGGTAATCCTAGTTTCAGGTTCGAGTTATGATTGGAATTTTCAAGACGTGTTCTGGATTTATGACAAGCTGTTTTTCGCGGCTACGCTTCCGTGGCCTTTTTCAAAAGAACCGTAAGATTTTCTGGAGTAAAAATACGCAAGACAAAGGTAATGACTCTGGCACTCAACATCGTAGTGCAAATACATGCATACATACATAAACTCACGCCTTTTTCCCATGGGGGTAGGTAGAAACTACAGACCGCCACCTGCTACGATCCTTACATACTTCTTTTGCTTCACTCACATTCTTACATCTAGTCATACACACACGCCGGTTATGAGTACTGCGTACCTGGCCTTTCTGAAGAACAGTAATGCAAATAGTGCAACTTTATTTCAGTGATAGAATGTTTAGTAATATAGACCAGTTGGTACTTCGGCAGATTACCTCCCACAAACGAACAAACTAATTGTACCACCTTTATTTAAATGCCACCGTCTAGATTTTTTTCCGACTTATATATTACAAATTATTATTTACAGACAGGACAGGTGAAGTGGCGGAATGATCTTGTTTACTATTCAGAAATGAGTCACCTATAGCCTAGAATAGCGTAGATATAAAATATAACCCATCAAAGTAGTCGCATAAACATCGAAGTATAAAATAGTACTCAAAATAATGATCACATGATAAACTCCATGCAAAACTGAGTGCATTCCTGTGATGCCATCAAAATCCAATTACTCCACGTAACTAAATAAAAATGGTATCGTATATGTAATAAAAAATATTTCACAGTTCGTAAAATAAATATAAAACAGTCGCGCCCACTAGTCCGAGTACTCAATCACCGTTTAAAAATATTTGCCAATCAACAGCTTAGAGCTTGCAGATAGACTAAAATATTTAACTAAATCCTTGATTGATTTAGTTTAGTTCGTTATTTTTAGAGATTTACTTTGGTGCAAATTTTATTACTAATGGTTCAAATACAAATAGGTGAAGTACCTATTGTATCGCCCGTTGCCACTAACGCTATGAATGAAATGAATGCCTAAATAAAAGCTCACTGCGTTAATCGATATCCAACTTAAGGTTCCCCTAGTCGATGGCACGAACTATTTTGTGCGCGAGGTTAAAATGCATGCTATCTCATCCGACAACACGTGCGAAAGATATAGATACTGTGATTAGTTCGCATACGAAATAGCACTTTTGCAAATTTGTATCGAATTGGATGATGATTTAGGTATAAAACGACCACGCGAAATTTTATAAACAGACCTTTGGGAGTCTAGATATCATGAAAAACGACTTCAGGTATATTTTCAAAATAAAATTATTTGCCTTGTTAAATTACTAATCTATCCCTGTATGGAGGCCCTTTTGCAATTTTCCTTCTTCTTATGGTATTTATTTTCGCCCAAATATGCGTTAAAATTAGTATTGAAATATGGAACTTACGACGCTCATAACTTTCAATTATTCTTTTTTTACTTTTTTGTTTCCAAACAGGGCTAGATAATGATGAGACAAATTGATATAATTTTTTATTTTGAACGTACATCTTCAAACAGTGGAGTAATCGCCAGACTACGTTTGTATGAAAGAATGATCGACTAGTGTAACCTTAAATGCAAAATATCATTTAAGCCTTGTTTGTTTCTAGGACGCTTTGAAATTAGACTTGAATAGAGGTTGGTCGATTGCAAAACAGCGACGCGAACTTATAATATAGTTGTACCCGCCATCTGATCCCGGGAAGACATGATATATACCTACGTGTATAGGAGCATCGAATTGAATAAGTACTGGTTAAAAGTTAAGTTAGTTTGACTCGAGAAAGTAAGAAATAATAAATATAAAATTTGCATCATCATTCCATCTATAATGAGGACGCAAAAAATATCCATTGATTAGTAATAAAAGCCTAACTTCTTACGTAAACTAGTTTCAAGATGTAAAGCCTATCAAAATCCAACTTCAGCTGAACATAATCCACTTATCCGCGATCGACGATGCACTAAACTCGATGCACTTCAGGTAACAAGAGAGCTTGTGCATTTCAGGCACCTCATTAACGTTTCGACTATTTTGTGCTAAGTAGCTTGTGATAATCATTGATTTATCATCTAACAGAGACAGATGGAGAGATTTTGGGGCGAGTTACAAAACCACTAGCAACGGGACAAAATTCATCGTGACAAGAGTGAAACAAAGAAGATAATTTTGGGAGGGTCACTACATTGTTTTGTAGCCTAAACTGATCGGCAATAACGATTATCAAGAGTTCAAAATGGCATGGCATGGCATTAAAATGTCACCAACATTTTGTACTTTTGACAATGATTCTTGCAATAATGCTTGATAGAATAGCACTTTTTCTAGAGTACAAAGTTAGTTCACACAATAATAAATAATAATAGTAAAAGCCTTTTATTCCGAACTTTCATACATTTCGACTTAAATATTACTTGAATTGCTCGATTCATAATATATCTCTACGATTGGTGTGCCTTTCGGCATAGCCTCCTACAACGCCTTCCACTGTTTTCGATCTGTCGCCACTCTTAGCCAAAGAGTCATTTTCAGTTCGACCTCCCATCTTCTCACATTGCGACCTCGTCTTATAATCCCATCACCATCTTGGGCACCATGATCTGTTCAATCCATTGTTCGTGCTTGCAACGGAGCATATCCATCCAACCATCCATCCACCATCCCATCCATCCATCCCATGGTCCATCTCAAATTTAGTTGATTGATACGTGAGATATCTGTTAGTTTTGTTTTAGGGTCTGATGTCTATTTTCCTGATTTTGTCTTTAAGCTTTAGCCATAGTATGCTTCCTTCCGTGGCTCTCTGACATTTTGAGAGTTGTTTCCTAAGATTTTTCGTCAAGGACCAGGTTTCACAACCATATGTGATGCAGGGGAGAATACAGGTATCGAAAGTCTTTTTCAAGATCTTAATGCCGAGCTCCTTGCTTTTCATTAATTTTTTCAATGTTCACACATTACAATAACTTAAGTAAGGATCATGGAATCGCCAGCAAAATATGTAAAGGGAAAGAGAAGAGAGTAATGCTAAACAAAAGATGGAAGAAAAATCGCGCAGGTGCCACTTCTATTGATAACTTTTGAAGGTTTTCTAATATAAAGATATACCGAGTTCAAATAGAAATATATTTGACTGATTATTTTGTTCGCCATTGTGAAATAAGACATCTAGCCGCTGTTTCAATAACATAATTAAAGAGAAAGCATCTCTAAACAACATCTCTTAACTAACCCAAACTCAAAGTTACCAGATTATTAATAATAATATCCTTGATGAAATTTACGAGCTTGTACACAATAATTTATTAAAGACAGACTCGTGCAGATCGTTAAGTAATTAGTTATAAATGAATGATCCCAAATTACTTTGACTAGGAAATTACAAACTGGTGATTTGAAGAGAACCAGGAAGTTAATATATTTGATTTATAGTAAATGTAATCAAAGATTAATTAAATTCATCTCTTACACGGTCATCATCACATTTTTTGTATGAGTGTAAATGATTATAAGAAAAGGGATACCACAAAGAAAGGACGGATGGACTGTGTGGAAGTCGCGAGAAAGCGAATGACAACTTACATTACGACAAATTGTAAAGAAGTATGAAAAAAGAAGCCCAAGTAAATTCGAATGAGGGCAACAAAATTATGCGTTTAATTAAGAAAATCAAATGAACAACAGAAAAAACAACAAAATAAAAAGGCAGTGTGTCAACAATCAAATCAAAACGATACATAAACAGGAAACTGGAAGGAAATAGGGCCAATAACAAACACCTAAATATAACAACACGACGCGACGTAACAAAAAAAACTGTAGGTACTGCTTCAGACAGCACAAATAAGAAAACAAAGATCGGCAACAAACCAAATAGAAAACTGTAAAACGTTTTCATTGGAGCAATAACTTCGAAAAGACCTGCAGGCTATGTCAGCAGATCACACTTGATTCTGCGAAGTGAAATATTAAATTATGGCTGTCTCCAGAACTGAAATATAGCTGGCGTTGGTGGAGACATCTTCTGAGAACTGGCGAAGATTTTACGTTAACATTGATCCATTGTCAAACAAGATATTTAACAATGGATCGGGGACTTTTCTAAGAAGTAACGTTTTGGTATTTATTTTATCTCCTGTCGTAGTTCTGTTGGAAGATATTTCTCTAGAAATAAGCAACGCCTTTGTGCTCTTCTGTCTTTATATATGCTTTTTCTTTTAAGTATTTTGTGTGTACCTAAATAAATATATAAGAAATACCAATCCTGAATCGTCTCGATTTCCATCGCAAATACCTATGACGAACAATTTTTTGGGATGCCAACCTTGAGATTCTTGAATTCTTGTGTATTTGATGCAGATGGCCGAAGAGACAAAATTTCGCAAATATTGCGGAATTAAAAACACGAATTATTTTCGATACATAAAATTATCTTTTGCCAGCGGTTTTTCTGCGTGTAAAACTACTAGGATGAAAAGTAAATATGTCCTGATCATGGTGTTTACCTGTGTTTCAATCCAAATTTGTACAACCGTTACGGCTTGAATGATTAATAATCAAACTTTCACATTTATAATATTAGTAGGATGCCTATTATATTGCTCCTAGACCATTTTCTTTAGATTCAAACGTTAGAAACACATCAACTCAATAAACCTGTAGGTGACAAGTCGACAATCCCAATGGATAGTGCACCTAATAATGCTGCAATAACTGCTTATTATTGCTAGTGACATTTGAGTGTTGATGCATCAAACGCGGTTAATTGGAAATCCGATTATTATTCAGTGTTATGACAATCATAGATAGAGCGTATTGGCGTAATAAGAAAGTAATATAAAGCTTATCTGTTATAGAAAGGACAGTAATCAAAAAATTATCTAGCCTGTACTGAACCTATTTTACGTCCTAAAATTGAAGGCATTTATGTTGCATTTGGAGTATCTCAAATTGAAATCTAAATTGCATATCACATGTGTTTAACAAGATTTTATACATTAATTCAGTTCACATGTTGGACACAGCAATTGAGTAGTAATAACAGTGCAAATAATCACAAATCCATAGTGCCATCATTGTCTAGCATTCAGTTGTTTTATCATATTAAACACTCAGTGGTTTTCCTCCTCTCTCCTACTTGATCTATGCTGTGCCCGACAGGGTCCATAATTGTGACTAATATAATTATTTCCCTACCTACTGTATACATTATGGTACGCAATAAAGATTTGAGAATTGAGTTGAAACGTGTCATATTTGACATTAAAAACGTAATTGGTAATTCGATTGACAGAAAACGAGCGTTGGAGGATATTCTTTTTAAAAATTCGAATAAATCCAATCAATGGTAGAATGAACAAAATCAGTAGTATGAGAAGGACAGAGAAGGAGAAGATTGTTGGAAGAAAGCAGATTCCTAGCGTGTGAAGAACTTAAATATTGAATGTGAGACATAAGGTATGAAGCTGCTAGGAACCTCTCTCTTCTGTACTTAAGATTTATCTTGATTTGAGTGATCGAGTTACATAAGTGAGTAATCGATACCTGACTGTAAGTATTTGGGATTTTGTTTCTAGGCTGATAACATCCCTCGAGTCAAAGTAATAAATACAGACTACATTGAACTGGGAAGTAACTACTACGAAAAAAGTGACCTATATAATCGAATTAAAAAAAATGTGAATCTGCTGCAGCTTCATTGCAACTTTGATTACTTAGTATAAGCTTGTTTGATTACCTACATGAACTGTTGTTAGATTATACTTTTTTATTATTGCTGAAATAAACGTACGCTACATTACACGCATTTTTACAACATTGAAGTCCACATCTGGAAGTGAAGCACAAAATAAATATCAAAACACTACATTTTAATAATTTTTGGCGATGTTATTAGACTTTTTATAAACAATATAACATTTCAATTGAAAAATTGCCTACTTGTTTTGAAAACATCAACAATAAAAACATTAAAAAATACCGGCCCCAAAAAATCACTATCGCCTTTAATATAACTTGTAAAATAAAATTATAATGTAAGTTTTAAATGATCTCGACTCTTATCAACATCATTTTCTTGTCCTTCTACCAAACTATTTGAAGTCGTTGTAGCAAATCTTTTAAATCTATGTATAATTCCCTATTCATCTTAATTTATGTAACTCGTAGTCCCTTAACTAGACATATAAAATCATCAACATTAGCTTCGTATTCGTCTTTGTTATTGCATACTCTCTAGTACTGTCTATTCTTGGACAGTATCAATCGGTCTATCTTTTGTATACTGTCACACCTGGCAGACAGAATAAACGACCGACTAATATTAATTTCTTTCTCCTTTTCAACCTTTCTTGATGAAATTTATTTCTTATTAAAATAATTCTTGGATCTTATGCCTAAATAATGAAACAACTTTAAATGTTCTCTAATTAAAGACGCGGTTTCGAAGTTTCGAGTCAAAGCCTTTAAAATTTATCTTTAACCTTGACCTTTGACCTGGGCTTCCTGTTTTAATACGATTCTCAAGTTCTGTGACAAAATATATTCAGAAACGTAGACTGAAAGCAAATTAAAGTTGGACAAAATATTTCTCACAAAAGAAGGATATTCTTTTGACGCCCGTAAAGTTTAATTTCGTTTTATATTTGTGAGTTTTTATCATTATTATCTATATTTTTGCAATCCTTTTATGTATTGTTCGGCAAATTGTAAGCTTGGTCGTATTTATATTCGTTTAACTATTGTAAACGAATACTGTATAGGTAATTGAAATTGAATTGAAACGTTCTGTAAACGTTTACACTTTTTAGTTTTGTTTGATCGTTTAAATATATTATCGGATAGGTAATTTACTGCGTAAATACTTCATCATATTTACTATATTTTATTAATTTGTGTTCAAAGTACACTTGAGTAAACAACGCTATAAAATTTAAGTACCTAGGTGGTTCCCTACTTTTTGTATTGTGACCAGGTGGTAACATAATCGTAGCTTTATATTTATAACCAGCATTATTAAAAGTTTAATGAGCAACAAAGGCATTTTGCTCCATAACTTTCTCTCAAAGGCCTTGAACTTGAGCCATAAAATAAAGTAATCGATTACTTCAGAAAATACCAAAGTCCCTAAATTCCTCAACAAATAGGGTCTTGGAGGCAGGTTTAATAAATACGTAATAAGTGAACGCCCAAATAGGAACAAAGGAATAAATACAAGCGGTAAAGTGCTTACGGAATTCATTCATAATTTTCAATATCCTAAAAACAAGAGCGTAGGAAGCGGACTCAAGTTTTTACGAGCCTTGGTACTGGGCCAAGATTGTCTGGTTTTAAATCTTACTACCTACCGAACCTCCTACGGTTCAGCACTTTTACGATATTTTGTGACGTCATAATAGTAATATCATGACCTCGGCATAAACAGACTGATGAAGTTGAGAGTCGTGAGTCACTGTTTTAAAAAAAAATATTTACAACTTGATATGTTCTGCCTAAAAATGGAGACAAACCAACTGATTGCGTTGGCACGAGTCAGTGCCATTTTTAGCAGCAAATGTCACTGCAATAAAGAACTTTAATGTTTAATACTTAGTAGACTTTGAATAGTCTTCTTATTAATTTTGTGACCTTGGATCCGGCGACACTAGTTTGGCGACTGCGGTGTGACGTCGATGTGCAAAAATATTTCATGTGTTATGGCATGGCATGGAGTATACTTACCGGACTCCGCTGCCGCGACAGTGCTACAGAGCAACAACGCCTAAAAACAACCATAACCAGCAAATTTCGGCTTATTTGGTTTAGGACAGATTCTGGTTTGGGCAGATTCTTATTACAGCAGATTCTTTTTATGGCAGATTCTTGATAAGACAGATATTTTACAGTCATCTACAGAAGTATTATGTTAGGATTATATACAAAACTGGGGAATTAATTGGAAAACTATTTTTTGGTGATAAAAGCACGGACGACCTGATGTGTGATCGGGTCAGATCAGGAGCAATATCTTGTGGTCTTTATAGAGTATATATATGTTTCTGTAGTCTCAATTCGTTACCTTTGCGTTAATATGGTTTTTATTTTAAGAATAAGGTTTTCTGCAGTAATTATGTCACCTTCGGTAAGTACCTATAGTAAAGTTTTTAGTTTGAAATTTATTACATAAATTGTATGGTTTATGCTGGTCATGTTACTTCCACTGTATAACGAATCTGCCAAAAAAGAATCTGTCGTAACAAGAATCTGCCCAAACCAGAATCTGCCCTAAGCCTAATAATCCCAAATTTCTTCGTAAGGACATTGAAAAGAAATATGCTCTTATTTACCCAATCCTTCCACATATGGTAACATAACTTCATATAGTCAAAGTAAACACATTCGATTCGAGTTCCATACCAAAACTTCCCCTTTGTTTTTTAGTCCTATAACCTTGAACAAAGTTTTACTACCTCACTACCTTTATGGCCAAACTATTTTATAGCATGTCTCCATGATAGACGACTGTTGGGAACAGGCGTTCCTGAATCCTGAATGTAACATTTAGAGGAAGTATAAGGAACCTTCTATATAGCTGTTCGAGATCTATATCAAGGCAAGAGCTAATAATTCTGATGGGAATAAGTAATACAGCATAGATATCAAAAGTTAGGCATCTTGCTTGTGAAACAAAACTTTATATACATGTTGGTTCCTGGCACAGATCAGCACTTTTTATGCCTACTTTAATATACTATGGGCTTAGAGCATTTAACTCTAAGACTATGGGATAAAAACTCTTAGACAAAGACTAATTGTAGTTACTATTTGTATGATAGGAGCCAGAGTTTTACGAAATCCGTAAACCGAAGCCATATTTTAAAGTTTAAGATAAATCTACATGCGACTTCCAAATAAAAACGCACTACAAAGTGAAAAATAACTTTCTTTTTGAAAGTCGGTGCCTTTACACTAAAAAATTCCGACTTCCAAATAAAAACGCACTACAAAGTGAAAAATAACTTTCTTTTTGGAAGTCGGTGACTTTACACTAAAAAATTCCGACTTCCAAATAAAAACGCACTACAAAGTGAAAAATAACTTTCTTTTTGGAAGTCGGTGCCTTTACACTAAAAAATGCCGACTTCCAAATAAAAACGCACTACAAAGGGAAAAATAACTTTCTTTTTGGAAGTCGGTGCCTTTGGTAGGAACCAATTTTTTTCGTTATGGACACCGACAGAGTGGAGTAGAGTGGTGACCAAATGGCGTCCACGGGCTGGAAGAAAAAGTATTGGTCGCCCAGCGGCGAGATGGAAAGATGACGTTGTTACTATTGCGGGTAGAACCTGGATGAGATTGGTACGAGAAGAGAGAGGCCTATGCTCAGCAGTGGGCGAATTCGGGCTGTGGATGATGTTGATGACACCGACATCCAAAATGATTTTTTTTTCCACTTTGCAGTGTTTTTATTTGGAAAGCGATAATATTTTTTTGTACCTAATAGGCAAGTTCTTAGTAAGGTACTTTAAATGCCAGAATAGATTACCCGAATATCATGAAACTTGAACATAACCAGTGAAATGAGAGTGTACCAAGGTGAACAGTACACATCTGCGTACCCCTTAAGAGCGTACTGGCGTGATATTATGTTTTGAAATGGTATTAACAATATACAGACATGCGATTGCAGCAATTTCGAGAGATTTGCCGTCATTTATTGAAGAGTTCTGTTGTATATCTCCAAAGTTCTTTCTTCATCAGATGTCCACCAAATTAAATGATTCACAATTGACGGAGAAATCTGCGAAAATACAGAAAAAAAAAAACTAACAAAAAGTCGAACATAGAACCACCTCCTTTTTGGAAAGTCGGTTAAAAAACAGGTAGATTACACGGTGAATGACAACAATATTTATCAAAGTAGGTTCAATGACCTCAAACACAATTTGTTCGCATAACATACAATCTACATAAAAATGTAAACATGACCTGCAATTAGGAATTTCATCAACCCCTTATCAAACTACTTTAAACAATCTTATCTGCCCCATTTCAGGCGTGAAGCAACCATGTTTCGGTATTTTTACAACGTTATCAAACATTGAACGTAACTGTAACGTATGTGCCACAGAGCACCGAGGCGACTCGGCGGTCAATGCTTGAGGCAGTATTGCCAAAAATTTCCATACAAGCCAAGCGTGTCAGTGATTGTCGCTGCTTACCTACTCATAGAAATCGAAGTTCGTTGACAATTATAAATGACGACAGCAGAAAATCTACCCGAAAAACAAAGATTGATTGATTGGTTGGTTGGATTGGTTGATTGAAAGATTGATTGGTTGATTTGTTGCAAATTTAGTACGAAACCCTTAAAAGTATAATGTCATTCTTCGAAACAATAGTTAGTTACCAATGTATTCCAAGTCCAATAAAATACTCGTCATTTTAAAATCCCGGGATTATTACGTCGCGGTCAGTTCTGGGATTTCAATGGAGCCATTCTATGTAATCTCCTTTACTCGAGTTTTGGTAACTATACGCTATCTATACCGATCCCATATTATAAGCAATGGCGTCTCTAGCCGTTCCGTGTTCTCTGGTAACTGCCCTACAGTAGGGCGATGTAACAAAATTACCCAATCTCGCGCTTGTAAACATTGTTTTATGGGTAAACAAAAGAATGAAGTTACTGGAGTAGGTGAAATTATTTAGGACTTTTATGTGAAAAACATGTTGCTATTTATTTTTAGATGCTCTACGCTCGTGACGCAGTTGTAAAAAAGAGCTTTTGACGAGCATGATTAGATTGTGATGAGCACCCCTACTTACAGGTTCAATCACTCTGCCTATAATCATGACAATCTAAGAAGTCCGGTGACGTTTCTCATTGTACATGCCGCGATAACTTTGTATGAACGTCCATGAAAAATCAAATTTATAATCCTAACTAATTACTATGTTACCCATACACTATAACAACAAGTATCATTTGTAAGCATCAAGCTTAACTTATAAAACGTATTTTTGTAGCTGTCAAATTCGACTTCTTAGATTGTCTCGACTTCAAGTCAAGAAATGAATCTAGAAAACGACTGTAGGATAGGGCGCGTGTTGACACGGGGAAAATCGTTCACTTAGTCAATCATCCCGCTAGAGGTAACACGTGTATACATGGAAGCTTTATTAAACGGGATGACGAATTGTATTAAGCGTGATATGATGTATGAAAACATGCCTCCAAATTGCAGGGACTGACTCAATATCGATATATATATTACTATATAATTATAATATATAGTAATATATATATAATACCTTTAAACGAGCAATTCTTGTGTATATACGTGGGACACTCAGAAAGTTTTGCGAAACTAAAAAAAAATGTTCTATACGTACATATATTTTTATTAAATCTTTTCAAAGTACTTTCCACCAGCCTCTATACAAAGATTCATGCGCCTAAACCAGTTTTCAAAACACTTTTTCCAGTCCGCCGCAGACACCTCGTTTACAGCCTGCTCGAACGCAGCCAGCGCATCTTCCGGCGACGAAAATTGTATCCCTTTAAGCAGATTTTTTATTTTTGGGAATAAAAAGAAGTCACACGGTGCTAGATCAGGGCTGTAAGGAGGGTGACCCAGGAGTTTGACTGGCGTGCTGTCCAGGAAGTCCCTCGTTTTGAGTGCGGTGTGCGCAGGTGCATTGTCGTGGTGGAGCAGTAGCCCGCGGAGCCCTGTGTTTGGTCGCTTGTTGCTTATAACAGAGAAAACTTCTGGCAAACATTTGGTAGTATACCATTCGGCATTAATGCTTCTTTGATCCCGTAAGGGAATTGATACCAAGTGGCCAGTCAAATTAAAAAAGCTAGCGATCAAAATCTTACCCCCGCTTCTAGATCGCTTCACTTTGGTAGGCGTTGGCTCATTTTGAAACACCCAAACAGTCGACTGGCGCTTGGTTTCTGGGTCGTATTGATAAATCCAGGACTCATCACCTGTAACGATGTCGTAAACACGCCGAGACGAGCCTGCTTCAAATTTGTTAAGCATATCACGGCACCATTCCACCCGGGCCTGCTTCTGAGCATCGGTGAGATTGTGCGGCACCCAGCGTGATACTATCCTCCTCACGCGAAGATGGCTGTGTAGAATCTCGTGAACGCTTCCCGATCCAATCTTCAATATGTGTTGAATCTCCTGATATGTAATTCGCCTATTGTCTTGGATTAAATTTTTCACTGCTAGCACGTTTTCTTCGGTAACAGCCGTCAAAGGGCGACCGCTTCTTTCGTCATCCCCCAAAGTTGGTCGACCGCGCTTGAATTCGTTATACCAACGATACACGGTTGCCTTGGAAGGGCCTTCATCCATGAATGCCATTTGAAGTCAATCGTACGATTCATCCGGTTTCAGGCGACACTTGAAATCGTATAAAATCATAGCTCTAAAATGTTCCCGGCGCAGATCCATATTTCAGTGAGACACAATACTTTGAATTAACTCGCAAAAAATGTGGAGGGAAATTTTGAAATTGGAACTTACTTATTTTTACTTATAAATAATCATATTTTCGAAAAACATTATAACTGGCCAGTCTCCCATATATAAAAACTTTTTTTCGCAATACTTTCTGAGGGGCCTGGTATAATCTGAATCTCGGAAATGGCTTCAACGATTTTCATGAAATTTAGTATGCAGGGCGTATCGGGGGCGATAAATCTATCTAGCTAGGTTTCATTTTTAGAAAACGTCGTTTTCTCTATTTTCACACGAACAGAGCTCGGCCACCCAGGTACTAGCGTATTATGCGGAAAACATCGTATTAAGCGGGTTCTACTGTAAGTACCTATCCTAAAAATGGGCACAAAAACCACCCACATTTCTCTTTATCTGTAAAAATATGGTCCTTTGTACAGATTTTCATTCAATAACATGAAATGGAATTACAAGTTGCTCACTTCGTGTTCACATCACTATTCTTTTTACAGTTCGTGGAAAAGTAATTTGCCGAACAAAAGTGAACGACATTTAGGCCGTTTGTTCACGACGCGAAACACGACACGACAAAATGAAGTCTCGATTCAGAGCTCCATATATTTGTATGGACTTTTTGTTCATTTCACGACACCGCATTACTCGCAACACGATTTGCAAACGGTTATTCGGCTATCTCGTCAATGCAATTTTGTCGTCGCAACTTTTTGGCGGTAACGTTTTAGTGGCTGTACAAAAGAAGTATGAACTTGATGATGACCTGAGACACCGCACCGCACGGCTCACATGTGGTTCGTCACTCACGCGCTTATAAAACAATACAAGAGCACCGCAGTGTCGTTGCAGAATCGTGTCTAGTGAACAAACGAACGGACGACAGACCGTCTGCAGTGTGTCGTGGGTTAAAAATCGGAACCGCAAATCGTGTCGTTCGGTGCTTCGTGAACAAACGACCTTACATGGAAGCTTTGCCAACTCGTAGTAAATACAATCGTTCTCTGGAACGATTTCTACAAAAATGGTCTCCACAGCGGTCTCGCATTGTTGCGTAGTGCCTGACTGTCCCCGTCTATATCTCTTTTCTAATACGTGTTGTTCTTCGTTACTGAAGGTCTTGCATATCTTATAACGTCTTGATGGATTCACTGACGAGCTTTCTTACCGGCCACTCTGTCTTCGGCTTTTCTCAGGGCAGTGGTCACAATGATCCCTGCTATAAGCTGCGTTTCCGTAAGTGTGTCCGTGGCATCAACAGAGGGCCCTATCAGCATATCAGCGCAGCGTTATTACCTTTTTTGGATATCGCTGCACATGCTGAGATAGGAGCCACTTTTGTTTAATTGCATGCTTATTTCTCGTGTCTCCTGTGCGGGCCACAAATAAATATTTCTCTTCTTCTTCTTCTATAACATATATAAGCTTGGTATTTTGGTCCGTCTATTTGAAACTTCACACAATCTAAAATCTTTAGCATAGCCCATTTCTTTTCAAAACACTTATATTTCGAACAATATGAAGAGAAGAGATCGCGGTAAGCGATAAGGCCGCCCATTGTATGTATTTTAGTTTTTGTTTCCTTTTCTATGTTTTTACTTGGTGTACCTACAATAAAGCATATATAAATAAATAAATATAATGAACAAGAGCCTGTAAAACAGCGTGCTCAACTGAAGTACTATGAAAGCGCAGCCGCAAAACGCGAAGGACTCTCGGCCGCTAACAGCAAAGTGTTTTGCATATAGCTTCACAATAGCTTCACAATAGCTTCACAATAGCTTCACAATAGCTTGTTGTTTACAGCGAGATTTTTTAGAAACTTGTTTCTGAACGTTTTCTTATCCCATTTTTGTGGTGGTCTAGCCAGTGTTTGATGGATATTGGAAGGATGTTTATCCTTCCAATATACATCAAACACTGGCTGGAGAAAGGGTTGATTTGCTTAAACAAAATTCATACTTCTTGCCACAATCACGACATGCATCTACCTGGAATCTTTTTCACCCTATTTCTTTTCTGTTATAAACAAAATGTAGGTAATATATATGTTATTATTGTTTGATTTATTTCTCGTCTTTACTAACTCAATTTAAGTACTACTAATACTATTGCTCGTGGCTAAATAATAACAGCCGCACGGGTAGATCTTCAAAGTTAAGCAACGCTGGACGAGGTCGGTCCGTGGATGGGAGACCATTTCAACATACCGAGTTTCCTCCGTGCCTCAGAAAGCACGTTAAGCCGTTGGTCCCGGCTGTCATTTGAAGATTTTTGACAGTCGTTACGGGTAGTTAGAAGCGTAAGATCTGACACCAGTCTTGCTAAGGGGTATTGTGTTGCCCAGTTACTGGGTTATGTAGGTCAGATAGGCAGTCACTCCATGTAAAACACTGGTACTCAGCTGAATCCGGGAAGACTGGAAGCTGACCCCAACAATAATTGGGAAAAAAGCTAGGCAGATGATAATACTATTGTTAAGAGTTTAGCATAAGCAAGTTCTTATATTGTTTGTCGTTTTGTGACAATTAAACACTTTTTCTTTCTTTACTTATGCAGCTACAGACGGGTGCTACGAAATAATGCGATGCCAATGCAACATTTTTAATGATATTCTACATTTACTAGAAATGTCCAGAAAGCAATTTCAATAAAGAAATGGTGGACGTCACGTAACGCTTGTCGGTAGTACCCATAAAACTTCACACACTCCACCTTACATAACCAATATCTTTACAAAACACTTCTATTTTCTAACAATATAATGAACAAGAGTTTGTAAAACAGGCGTGCTCAACTGAAGAGCTCTGAAAGCACAGTCGCGAGTCGTGTAAAACTCTCAGCCGCTAACAGCAAAGAGTTCTGCATATAGCTTGACAAGCGCTTGAGAACCTTGACATTTAGAGCGAGATTTAGAAGCGTAGTTTCTTAGAAACTTTAATTTGCTTGTTTTTTATTATTACGATTACGAGCTACTTTTCTGGTTTGCCAAATTGGGAAAGAAGCGAGTTTCCTGAAAAAAACATACTGAAGCTCCCTTGAAGCATCATCTTTCATATAAATTATTATAATTATTGTTCTTTAGAAAAAGGCTTATGAAAAATGTAGCATCGAAATAGCATAGTCGCGTAGCACCTGTCTGTGCGAACCCTAAACTTTACACGCTCCAAAACCATTTATTTTACAAAACACTTGTATTTTGAACAACATAAAGAACAAGATCCAGTAAAACAGGCATGGTCAAAGATTAACACCTTAACTGCCAGATGCCTGACAAACAATACATTTTCTATTGTGTCTCGTTCTCTGGCAGCCAAACTGTTAAGCAACGCTTGCCGAGGTCGTTCCATTGATGGGTGACCAGCAAAACTGGGAGACTCCTCCTGCCTCGGAAAGAACGTTAAAGCGTTGGTCCCGCCTGTCAATTTTATATCTTAGATAGTCGATACGGATAGAAGTAGAAGCCAGGATATTTGACACCAGTCTTGCCAAAGGCTATCTTGTTACCCAGTTACTGGATTGTGAAATGGACTCATCTAAATCCAGTTAGACTGGAAGCTGACCCAAACATAGTTGGCTAAGCGGGCATATTTTCAGTAACATTCACAAATACAAACACTAACGACATTAACTTAATCCCATACTCCCTCAAATTAATATCAAAACCCTTCAACAGTTATTAATATTCAGCTATACATCATATACGCAACTTAAAGGCTTAAGGCACCCCCAAAACTTTGCCTTGTGTACTTCTAAGTTGTTTATACAGGTCCAAGCATCGCCATCTGGGGGCCTTACTTTGTGTACTCGTATGTCTGTAAGTCTGTATGCCCACGCTTCCAAGGTTTCGGGGTAAATAGAATTAAGTAGGTTGTTAGTACGGTACAAGAGTAATTACGGGTACTTCCTTATTAAATTTACAAGATTGTGGTAACTATGTTCTGGGATTATTCGGTACAGAGATTCTGAAAGGATTGAACTGTAATTCAGAGCAAAATACTAAATTCAAATTGACATGGTCAAATGAAATCTATTAGGCTTTTCGGCAACAGGTATGTTCAACTGGTATTGACAAATTTCATACAGAGTTACATGATTAACCTTTTAAATAGGCGGCGCTACGCGTGCACTCCGCTTACTCCTGATGGCAGTGCTTTTCTGATGATTTTTTTAAATCTCCAGGTGCCGTCTTGTGATTTTAGCAATTCAGTTGTTATGTAACTTTATGCTAAGATTGCATTGGGGAATCCAGTAAAAATAATTGTGATGTGGCTGAATACATATATAAATAATATTTTACAACAGAACATCTATAAGAAGTTCTCAAGCCGTAAATTATAACATGCCACTAATTGTAATTAATTTATTGCGTGGGTCCATACATAGGTTGTAATCTTGTTTTGTTTCTAAACGAGCTTAGGTTAATGAACTGTCGAGCTGTCTACTTAGATATTATCACACTAAGCCTAAGGGTAAATACGAGACTTGAGTAGATTCAAGGCGAAATTGCTAAGGCTTTATGATACCACAATACATAAGTACCATCTTTTCAAGACTAGGTCCAACAACAATTTTTAATCAAACAATTACCTACAAATTGTACTGCCAAAGAGCTACGGAGAGGAACATGATTGGTGTCAAAAAACAGGACAGAAAAAGAAAAACCTTCATAAGATTGAAAACTAGAGTAACAGATGTGCTAGTAAAGATAGACCAACTAAAGCTGACAAGCCATATACTGCGAAGTTTTCTTCTTCTTCCTAGCCTTTTCCCACTTTAGGTGGGGTCAGGCAATTTCTCCTTCTTGTGGAGCTTCGTCATACTGGTCCATTTTATCAAAGGAGGTCGTCCTCGGCCTCTTTTGCCTTCAGGTAGGCTCTGGAGCCGCTCTCACGACGTTTTCTTCTGCCTTTCTTATGACATGTCCATATCATCTCAGTCTACTCTCCTTCAACTTATTCTGTATTGGAGCCACTCTTAGAGTATCTCGGATGTATTCGTTACGGACCCTATCCATTCTTGTTACTCCTCCAGACCACTTCAGCATTTTCATTTCTGCGGTGTATAGTTTTTGGACGTGGCTGTTTTTCACGGTCCAGCATTCGGCACTGTATATCATTGCCAGCCTAACTGCTGTCTTGTATACTTTGCCTTTTGTGCGTATTGGCATTCAGGTGTCACATAAGACTCCCGTCATACTTCTTTCCCGTCTACTTAAGACGCCATATACTGCGAAGTACTCAAGAAGCAAGAGCAAGATAATTAATGGTACCCTAGAGATGGTAAAAGGAATAGAGGAAGGCAAGGGAAGAGATGGAAGAATGAGATAAAATAAACAGCCGGTCCCAACTGGAGAAGAGTGGTAGGGATATAAAGCAATGGAAGATGTTAGAGGAGGCCTGTACCAAGAGGCAAACAGAACTGAGAGATATTCTGTAAAACATTACAATATTTTAGTCAACAACCTAAAAAGTTCAGGATAAAAGGCTCATTTATAATTAAAATAGCACCCCAGTAGCACAATACTTTTTTATCTGTATTTGAAGGTTTTTATCGGCAATTCCTATTCCCTCCAATCTGATAAGCCCATTATGTCCCAATGCTGGGCAAATATCTTACAGTACGAGATCCTACCACTGAAATCTGCAGGTAATTATTTTTCATGAATAGCGGCTAGATATTGCCAGGCAATCCTGCAGCAATCTATTCTATTATCAAGTATTATTCAAGAAAACTAAGATTTATCAAAAAAAAAAAACCTGCATTTTAGCTGCCGGGTCTTACTCTCCCATTTCCACACACTTTTATTCATTTTTGAAAAATAAAAATCTTATTGACGATGAATACTGTAGGACTGTCAAACTGTCAAAAAGGCCATTTCTCGCTGGTCCTTTTTTCCAAAAGCCCAAAATGCCTTACAAAATAAACTTGCTGGCTCTCCCAACGTACCGAAAATTCTTACGCAAAGCCACAGCGAGCCGTCGGTACAAAGTCCCAGCGAGCTATTCCACTAAACCCCCCTCAATTTGTCATAACGAGCCAAGCTATTTGACTTGCTATAACCGTCCACCACTCACTGTAAACGTTTCCTGTTAACCGTGAATTGTTTCGCACCGCTGTTCGCTCAAGTTTGAGAATTTATAGAAGATTTCTTGTTCATTGTTGCTGAATTCCTAAAACCGATTGTTTCGGCAATGTTCTTTTTACAAGGATTTATTTCCTTGTGCCTAGTATGTGGAGATAAAATCTTGCGACAGAATTTTAAAACAGTTATCCTCAATCTCAATCAATTGGTTTAGATGACAACGCACGGTAAGCGAAAAAAGTTAGTTTTTAATTGGATTTAATTGGAAAAAAATATTAAAATATTCTTTTCAAATTCATTGCATTAACGTAATAGACAAGATTTTTGCAGTTCCATGGCGAGTGAGTCGAGTAATGTGGACGAAGTTCCCTAATTTCCAAAAGATCCTAGAATATGGATGAGCTATTAGACTTTTTAAGTTCTGTGTTGATACTTATACCAATTGACTATTGCCTCTGTGTTTTCCCACTACGCCCATAGTCACAATTCCATTAGCAATTCTTAGAATGTCATTTAAAATATTCCGATCACTCGCGGACAAACAACGAATACTTATTGAGCGCTTAGGTTTTTACGATGACAAAATAATGTTCAAGTTCCAACAGGCCACTTAACATTCTATTTTATTTATTTTCCTCATCATCATCATCATCATTCCAGCCGAATGAAGTCCACTGTAGCTCATTATATATCTCCCCCAAGTCTCACCACATCAATCGGTCCCGAGCGTCTCGAATCCACCCGATTCCCGCAACTCTGACCATAATCGGTCAATTTAATGGGAGGCTTTTCAACGCAGCGTCTCCTGGTGCCTGGTCACCACTCCAGAACTATTCGGCTTCATTGACCATCCGTTCTGCGAGCAATGTGCCCAGCCCACTGCTATTTATTATAAGTTTCGCAATTCTTCGGGCTATATCGGTAGATTTGGTTCTCCTTGGATATCTGCATTTTTGATGCGATCATGCAAGGGAACTCTCCGTTGTCATTTGGGTGACTTTAAGCCTTCTGATGAGGCCCATTATAAGCGACAACGTCTCAGTTCTATAAGTCATCACTGACAACACACAGAAACAAAAAAAAAAACTAAATACTTTCGCCGTTGAGCTACAACAAAACATGCATATTAATGTCTAGCCATCTAGCAGATAGATGTTGGCCTGTTGCAGATAAATTTTATTGCTATGCTAATCATCAGCTGCCTTAGTAAAATAAAAACATGGAATGTATTAACTGATTGACAGGGATATCGTAAAATCTAAGAGATAGGATAACTGTACTAGCTGATGAGCTGGCAATCAGATAAAACGGCATTACTCAGAGTCATTCTTTAGTCACGAATAAAATAATTCCGGTTGAATATGATCCGACTTGCAGAAAAATGTGACAGGCTACATTATTTGGTCATCGGACACATAATAAGAGTAGTTATATTTCATTCATTAAACTATCAAATCTTGTTAATGTTATTAAAGGAAGTTTGCTGAAGCCAAATATGTCCATCATACTTTTATTTTTGAATGGAGGAAAGGTTTTTATGACAATCGACTTGAATTCGTTCTTCATTTTTAAAATACTTAGCTACCTTACGCCGTTTCCGTTTAGTACAGAGTTCTAAAAGTGCTATTTCAAATTAGGTCACGTCGTAAATCTCGTGTCTTGGAAAACGTTAAAACAAAACATAACCGGAAAAGTTCATGCAAGCTTGAAGGCGCAGTTACATATGGCCGCACAAATGAATTAGCAATTAAGAATACTTACTCCTCAAACGATGGTAACATGCTCACTTACTTGTGTGAACAGAGACACTCTTGCGCACACGTTTAAATCGAACTAAGCATGAACTGCGACCGGCCTAAGACTGCTTTGATGAGTAAGTGCTTGTTCACACAGAAACTGCTTACAAAACCGTTTGTAGCGGATCCTATTGAACAAGAGTAATCGAGATACGACAGCATTTAGGATCAGTAAAAGATTTTGTAAGGAAAAAACGTACCCGCCTTAATCGATCCTGTCAACGGTTTCTACGTGAAGGAGCTGTATAGTTTGGCGCAGAGAAAACAAGTCGAGCAGAAAAATACACACACTGTAGGTATAACATGAAGTTTCAATACAAACCAAAGCATTGTGGCAAAGACAGATTTTATCAACGCGCACTAGTGTTGGTCTAGAACCAATACAACCAATAATAGGAGCAGCTGGGAAAACCACTCAGAGAGCCTTCAAGCGTGTCATCGGGTCTAATTCAAACCAGGCAAGAATCGCTGGATCGTTTGAATGGACCAGATGTAAGTTGCATGTCGTAGTTTTAAAAGATTGTAAGCTTTAAAAATCTTACAACATAATATGAAACTCTTTTCAACAGACTTCAATTAAAAAGGACCCAACATATAAGAATTTTAGTAATTTTCAGTAGTTCAAACACTAATAATTTATTTCAACTAAACCTTTTACAGACCATTGAATTGTCCATGATTTGGTCAGCTAGTCAGAAAGTTGAAGCCATTTGCATGTCCCAAAACGTAATTGTTTTTAAAAAAGGACGTGCAAGAAACAACATAGACACACTTTTACATCGAGTCATAACAAAGCATTTGCCGAATTAAATCACCGGAAAAAAAGTTTGCAAAAAGACAACATGCCAAAACAAAATAGTTCGTAAAAATGTTTCCTTGTCATAAAAAAAACTCAAAAAAAAGACAAGATCGGAACCAATCTCGGCTGTATGAATGAATAATATCCTCGGAGCATCACTATCAATAATTCATTGCACGAAATTGTCACCACAGATGCAGAGGATATAAATAATGCCGCGTGACATGCTTGCGTAGATGTGGAGATGCTACAATGTATAAGAGATAGCGCTAAATGCAGAACATGCACTTAACGTCAACTAAGCTGGCTTGCTGTACGCTTTGGTGCAAACTGTTAGCAATTGTTACTAAATAAATAAGAAACCTGACCGAACTTGTCTATATTGCCGTACCAGCTGACTATGAGAATGAGGAAATAGGGTGTATAGAGTGACATTATAGAATATCGCCCGCGTCGATGTGTAGTCTCCACTGAGATTGGCCGTCGTGGCCGAAAATCTAAATGTAAGACAAATATTGTCCCACTCCAGAGTAATCGCCTCTCTCTCCCCGTTTCAGGAAAGCAAGAGTCAAAAAAATACTAGGTATAAAAATTACTACGGTAATTAAAACAGACTATAAATAAAACAATATTAAGACGACAACTAACGCCAACGATATTGAGGTAACAAAACTCGCACTCGTTTCACACCCACGTGACCTAAAATTTAGTAGTTTTTTAGGGTTCCGTACCCAAAGGGTAAAAACGGGACCCTATTACTGAGACTCCGCGGTCCGTCTGTCTGTCTGTCTGTCACCAGGCTGTATCTCATGAACCGTGATAGCTAGACAGTTGAAATTTTCACAAATGATGTATTTCTGTTGCCGCTATAACAACAAATACTAAAAACAGAATAAAATAAATATAAGTGGGGTTTCCATACAACAAACGTGATTTTTTGCCGTTTTTTGCGATAATGGTACGGAACCCTTCGTGCGCGAGTCCGACTCGCACTTAGCTGGTTTTTTTGTACTTTCCTTATTATTCTACGACTTATAATAAAAGCCTCAGATCAAAATTTAGATGATTAAATTGTCTTTGAGATGGTGTCGATTTCATTAAAATACGCTCAGCGGTTTTGGTGCGATTGTCGCGTTTTTGTTCGTTTTATACATAACTTTACAAATTAATAACACTTTGTTATACGAATAAAACTCGAAATATTCTTAGATCAAATTATTAAAAAAATGGTCTAATATACATTTTTTTTTTCCAAAAAATTACAACTAGCCGTTTATCGTGATTCTCATTTTAAAATCAGCTACTCAAGGGAATCGGCGCTTTAAAAACGAAATATTTAGAAACTGTATCGACTAACAGTTCTAATGGGTTACAATATTGATCAAATTTGAAAATGTGAAAACGAACGTACACTTGTATATGTGAACGTTTGTCCTGTATGTTTTTTTTGTGGCGTACAATAAAGTATATAATAATAATAACGATTGAGCCAGGCTTCTTTTGAAAAATAAACATCTACGTTAAAGATTACATGTTTATAACATAACGTATTCTTTAAATTAAAATTACGTGTAAACAAATCTAGTCTCTTATAACTTGAACCGGCTAATGTCCAAGTGGTCGTTGGCTTCAAGTGATAGATACTTGAGAGTAGCAATTGAGATCGCTGACGTAGATTCTTGGCGAGGATAAAACCTCTAACTTAGAATTACCTCCTAACTTATGTTATGGGGTAATTTAGAGAATGTGGTGTCGCTATTGTTTTGTTGGATAGTCCAGAACTTTGGGTAATTAGGACTTCATATCATTATCTGTTACCGACATATTTTTTCAAATCTATCTAACTCGTCCGTTATATCCCAACAGCTGGGCAAAAATTTCGTTCTCCCTTTATCAAAAACGTCTTTCATTTTGCCATTGTAGGTAGGTTTTTCAAATATAAACAAGAATTTGGCAAAACTCTATAAAAAGATGAAAATAGAATCTGTCTTATTTATTCCTCTATCAAACTTGACACTGATTGATGTCTTGCCTAAAAAAATCACAAAGTTAACCGCAGAAGAGCAACACATTTTCGACTCGCTAGCTTCACTAGAGTCAACTTCAATCAATCTCAATTTCGGCACGTAAATGTCCGGTTTTACCACAGAGTAGATAACCACTGGAGAGAACTTGCCACTAAATGGTTTGATAGACATCTATACGAACCAAGGCACCTTGTATGAAATATGTCAAATAACCCACCTACCCCGGTAGGCCGTTGCAAATAAAGTTTGGAAAAACAGGGTTTTATATGTCCGTCTGTTACCTGTGAGTGCGGTGTCCAGTGCAAAATATGACACACTTACTAGAGTGCCCCAAGTGCCCATACACCTGCACTTTAGAGGCCCTTATGAACGCCACTGGCGCTGCAATTAACGTGTCCAAATACTGGGCCCAAAATATTTATAGAGAAGAAGACGAAGACCCGACATCGGTAAAGCTGGTTGAGCAGTCAAGAATACTACCAGTTAACTAAGGCCACAAGGGTGTAAACTGGAAATAGTCTGACTTTCGGAAAGCGTCTCCCATAAAATGTATGTAGACAAGTGCTTTGTACATGAATTTTGTTCTCATATCCCCACACCAATGCAAATCGCAAGCCTGTCGGTCCTCTGTATTGTGACGTCGACAAATACTTAGTTATTTGCCAGTTCATTTATCATCATAAACCTGATTAGTTCAACTTTAAATTCACCTCGTTAGATCTCCACATGCTTACTGCTCAATAAACTTCAATTGATCACTATCTTGTAAGTCTCGACAGTTATCGATCTGAAGAACTCTTATTATTTCTGAAGCGTCTCGATCTTTAGCAGAAACGAAGTTCAGAATAAAATATCACTCAAGTTTAATGTAAATAAATGGCTTTGTGAAGATACCGACCGAATTGTTATAAATTAAAGACGAAAGAGAACGATTGGCTGTCATTAATAAAGTCATGTTTGATTCGGAGATAGTCTGGAGAAAGTTCGTAGAATCTGTGAAAATTGTTACGAAAATGTGGCTTCGAGCCTACGTTCCTGGAGGCCTAGTGGGGATATTAAACCGTGTGTCAATCAAACTGATGTATGTCTGGCATTCGGAGCACTCAAGGCACGCTTTTTTTATTTATTTTTGCTTTAGGATTTCTACTACTTTAACATATTTCCTTACTTATTTATGAATATCTTTATTTGTATTTGGTATAATAATCTACATCCTTATGTTCATACTGGATTTGGAGCAATCCTCATAAATGTTTATATCCTTCGTCATTATCCCAATGCTTTTACAACCCAATGGCAAATTCTAAATAAGCCCGCCAATATTTACGTTTGCAAACCAAAAAACAAAACACTATCTTATTCTACACAACATTCATGTTTGTGGTGTGGCATATCCTATTGGCCTACTTTTAACCCCGATGGTATTTTTTTTATAATCTATAGTCTCGCGCTTGACTACTATCTCACCGGATGGTAAGCGGTGTTGTGTTCGACGGTGAAGCACGCTTGCCTAGAAAAATACTATTCACTCTTGACTTAAAGACCCCCAGATTATAGCTATCGGGAAACACAGACACCGGCAGGGAATTCCACGCCTTAGCTGTACGCATAATAAAAGTGTCCCCATAACGTTTTGTGCGTATGGGTGGGATATCCATCATGTACCAATGACGCATCGCCGTACGTCTGATAGTCCGATGATGGAACCGGCTGGAACGGATGGAACGTCCATTTTCCCAGCATCCATCTTTTTTATGATTGTTTGCAATATTTTCTACATCCTTATGTTCATATTGGATTTTGAGCAATCCTCATAAATGTTTACATGTCGGAAATTTCGTCGAAAAATCCCGACAGTATTAACGTTAAAAAACAAATTACTATCTTGTCCATCTTGTACAACTGGGCCAATAGGATATGCCACAACCATGGTTATGGTTGTGGCATATCCTATTGGCCCACTTTTAGCCCCGACTATCCATTTTCCCAGCATCCGCCTTTGTAAACAGTCGTCCAAACAAACTTGATTTCGACCGGAATACTTTTGGTCCAGTCGCATTGTTAGCGGTTGAATTCAAATCCCCTCCCAACTATCCGGCTTGAAAGGGCTGAATAATTACCGCAGATTTCGTTTTACTTTTTTACGTGTTCCGGATTTCAATTTACTCATTTGTATATTGCATAAGTTTTGAAAAACCTCTGCCTCTGAGCAAAATACCTTACTGTAATCTTAGTATTTTTTGTATACGGACCAGATAGAAGAGGAACTGAATCAACTGCATCGAATCTTGAAACAGCTTGATGGTTTACTCACCCTGAAAAAAAAGAAAGTATATATTAATGTTTGTGTACAAAAAATGAAAAACATGTAACAAAACCAATAAAACCATTGCCTACTAATCTTGGAATCGTTGCTAAGCTCAATTAATGCTAAGTTTGAATTTCAAGGACTCAACACGCAATACATATTAAGCTAATTCCATTTTAAATAAATTTGTGCTTATTACCAGGATTGCAGATTCCCAAAGGAGTTAAACATGACAAACATTTTGTATAGTTTCTGTCAAGCAAAGACCAAAATAACTTCAGGTCTATAGACCCTCGTATCGTTTACTAGGGTGTCAGAATCACAAAGGAGTTCAACCAAACGACCGCGACGCGAGATCACACTACGTATACCCGCGTCACGGGTTCCTGATTGAGATTGATTCAATCCAGTTCATGGTTATATTATAAGTCACATGTCTCTTGTTCATTGTCGTTTATATTACGAGTATTACTTCGCGTGCTTTTATTGTTGTTGTGAATATCGATTTTTGATTGACTTATAGGTTGTTGACTTTTGGGATACAGGGCCTAATTGAAGAGAGTTTAAATATTTGGATAACAGAAATGAGAAGCTACAGATTTTGGTGTGGTGAGAATGGTATTTGCTAAAAGACCAAATACTATTTTACGATGCTAAAGAGAGGAGGGTTTTGCTCTGCAGTGGGAAAATACGAGTTTGATGAAAATATAGAGACAATAACCCATCTGATCGATGATGGTTGCTATGGTCTACAAAGGTATTAAATATAAACATTCATGGAATACTAAAGGGTTTGTCGATCGCTTGCCAATATCATAAGATATTCATGTGCTTGTTACCAAACAGGTAGGTAGAAACCCTTCTGACCGCAACACAGCAATGCTTACAAACACAAATAGAACTCCTAATTAAAGGCTATGTGTAACCATTTGGAAATTGTTAATCCGATTACGATAACTAACTAATGATAGAGGCGCACTCCATTAGTCGGCTGCAATGGAAAAGGCTTTTAATTCTCATTACTGAAACGAATGAAGTGAAAAATCAATTCCGAATAATCTACGCATGAATAAACAAACAAATTACTATGTAGTTAAAAGCCAGAAAATACTAGCTAACTTTAATTTCGTACAGACGGCTTATAAATATGTAGAAGATTCATAGAAACTTGACATAGTATACGATGGAAATGGAGACGACAAAAATTATCCCAATATACAAGAGATGAATACAGCTGCAACAATTTGACAAGTCGAACGAGTTTATTAACCGACTTTCCAAAAAAGAGGAGGTTATCAATTCGACTGTTTTTTTTTATGTTTGTTACCTCTGAACTTTTTACTGGGTTGACGGATTTCGATTATTCTTTTTTTATTTGAAAGCTGGTGCTTGTCATGTTATTCTTCCCAATTAAATTTCATCAAGATCTGACGAAGAACTTTGGAGATATAAATCGGAACTCTTCAATAAATGACTGCAAATCACTCGGGATAGCTGCAATCGCTTGTCTGTTTATTGTTTTTACCATTACATAACATAATATCACACTAGTACGCTCTAAAGAGAGATGGAACTGGTCCATTATGTACCACAACTAAAAAGTGAAAAATAAAAATAAAACTTTTTACAAAAAATACAACCGACTTCCAAATAAAAACACTATAAAGTGAAAAATTAATTCAATTTCGGAAGTCGGTGTCAAAAAACGAAGAAACGAAAACAGGAACACCGACTTCCGAAATTGAATTTATTTATCACTTTGTAGTGTTTTTATTTGGAAGTCGGTTGTATTTTTTGTAAAAGTTTTTTTAGGTAAAGTTCAAAATGACCAATGTTTGCAAACAAATTAAGTACTTGTTCAAAGCCAGAAAATAGGACCTGTTTGCTCTAAACCAATTAACTTTGATTTAGAGCAGATTATCAAAACCTTGACCATACTTAGAACCTTGACATATTATAAGATGCACATATGACACGTCAAAAATGACGCTTATCAACAAGAAATAGATACAGCAGCATCAAATGAAAGTCACGCAGTTTAATGAGACAAAGTCCAAAAACGATCAATGTCTTCGGTTGCAACGTTCACAGACATTGCTTAATCCTCAACCATTAGTGCTGTGACAAACCCGATTAAAACTGAAAGAAGCCGACTAGCAAGGTTAATAAATAATTATTTAGTGTGGAGAAGACGAAATTAAAACCAACTAGCGTATCTGAAACAATTCGTCTTCAAGGACTTTGTAATTTTGCGGATACTTCCTGATTTCATAAACTTGTTGACAGAATTTGTTGATTTAAACTGTGTACTTTTATCTTAGGAAATTACCACTTTGTACATATTTTAACAGTCATTGTTGCAGAGATAAAGATCAAGAACACAATCAACTACTAGCTTCTGCCCGCGGCTTCATCTGCCTGAAAAGTGTTTTTTTTTCTCCCAAGGGACCATTACCTATACTAAGTTTATCGGGATAAGGCGCCTCCCCGAGCAAAACGCCGCGCTAGCAGTTTTTGTGCAGTTTTTAAGAGCTGTTTACTCGTTATTTAAAAAGAAATATCAATTAATAAAAATAGATTAAACTTCTTCATAGTATTGATTCCAAAATGGCAGTACCCATACTTTTTTTTAAAGAATGTTTCACTAATCTCCTTCCAACAAAACCATAAAAATGAGAAATAATGATTGATAGGATGCATTTTTGTACTAACACTAATGGATAGACAATTTGATAACGTACAATTTGTAACTTTTTTCTTTCAAAAGACCAATATTCGATTTTATAAAGATTTTATTCTAATATCTGGGCGTATTTACTACTGTAAATTCATGCGCCACCAGTGTGCCGCTAGGGCACTAGGAATGCTCAAGATTTTTTGGTCAGGGTACGGCCTTAATAAATCCTATATGCTAATCCAGGATATAATTTATTTTTCCTAAGACGTTCAGCCATTTTAGCGTGATTGAAATACCAACTTTCACATTAATAATATTATAATTAGTAGTATTATGACAATAGTCGCTAGTCAACAACGCCGTCTATGCTTCCGTATTGAGAATGATGTTTTTATCCAATGCCCTCCAGAAAAAAAAACAATTGAAACTATTAAGGTTACAAAAAATCAATCGAGATAGGATTTCAATTAGGTCATCCGTGGAATAACGATAAGGCATCAATTCTATCCGCCTACTTCTCGCACTCCCACTCAAGAATTAAGTTTTACTTGGCAACCTGCCAATCACACCCGGGAATACTGCAGACGATTTCTTTATCTGAAGGAGCGTTTACACAGCCAGCGACTGCTCAAGCAAGTTCAAGGTGAAACTGATTACTGGTGAGAGCTCTCGGGAATGTAGGTCTCACTTAGGCGCATACCAGCATGTGCTCCCGCTTACTTCGAACAATTTTTATTGAGATTCCAATGCCACTACGCTATTCGTAATGGAATATGAAGTTATGACAGTGCTCGATGGAAATCGTTGAGTTCAAACGGACTCGCCGAGCATTGTAAGATAAATACGAGAAACGGCGACGTGAGTAAAATGTTTGTCTAATAAATACTGCGGAAATGGAATGGGAGAGATTTCTCTCGTACATTCCTTTTTGGTATTTCGACGTATATTATAATATAATATAAGTATTTAATCTTGAAGGAGCTCGTGGCTAAATAATAACAGCCGCACTGGTCGATCATCAAGCTTAAGCAACGCTTGACGAGGTCAGTCCGTGGATGGGTGACCATTTAAACATACCGAGTTTCCTCCGTGCCTCGGCAAGCACGTTAAGCCGTTGGGCCCGGCTGACATTTGAAGATCCTTGACAGTCGTTACGGGTAGTCAGAAGCCTTAGATCTGACACCTGTCTAGCCAAGAGGTATCGTGTTACCCAGTTACTGGGTTGTGGAGGTCAGATAGGCAGTCGCTCCATGTTAAACACTGGTACTTAGCTGAATCCAGTTAGACTGGAAGCCGACCCCAATGAAGTTGGGAAAAGGCTAGGCAGATTGATTGATAAGTATTTAATCTTGAGAATATTAACAACTGGCAATAACAGTAATATCAATACCAGCCTGTTATTGTCTCACTGCAGGGCAAAGTCCTCTTCTTAAACAAAGAAGGCACGAGCATTGATCATAATAAAATACCATACAAGTACTTACTTTAATAAAAACATATTTTTTTTTACTTTGAATTATTAATTAGGTTTCATTTCCTCAAAGGAAGCCAAGAATATGTACAAATAATAAATCAAAAGGAACTTTTCTCAAACGGAGACCACATTACTGAGACCTCATGCCAAAAAATCAAAGGAGAACCAGTTTATAATGAATTTCCTCGTTCGCTATTCCTATCACATTTTACGCAGACTTCACCAGAAAAGCCAAGCCGAAATTTTTTGTAAGCTTCTACAGACATATTTTTCTGCAAATATAGGTATCCTAGAAACCCGACTTCATTTGAAGTTCTAACAAAAATAAAATCGTGAACCGAATACTTGCTTAGAAGAGTGATGTAATCTAGATTTTGTCAAAGAAAAATATAAAGGTACTACGGCTCACGGAGAAGTTTAAACCGATTCTGATTAATGGTTAAATTCGATTTGAATCTACTATCGATGAAATAAAGGCAGATATTGAAGAAGGAGATAAACAAATAAAACATGACGAAACCGGTCCAATAGAAAATCTATCATCCGTTATTACATTGGCTCGCGTAGACCTTGATGATTTAACTCCGGTAGCGGGTAGTCGATTGACATTTGATGGATAAACGAGCTGGTAAACATAACAGATACCCTTTGAATGTAAGCATCGAAATATTTCCTATAACAATAAGGATGAGAGTTTTTCATACCAGAGAAGCATGGCACAAAAGGAGGGACAATTATACTCGGTGGTATAGAACAAAGTTGCGAATGAAGATGATGATTAAAGAAAACCTTTGTTTAGTAGTAAACGTCTTTATAAGAGGGGAGTAAAGATCAAAGTACCAAGTTCAGAAAACTGATTAGTCATTGTCTTTTTCTGGCACTAATTAGCATTTAAGTTCGGATACAAAGACCAAGTATAACAATACAACAAAAGTCTTTAAGTGTCGCAATTTAATAAAGATATAAAGATGACATACTACAGTTAGAAGTTTTGTAACAATGACATTGTCATCAAAATCGTTCAAAGACTGAGTTATTTTGGTGACAAATCGCCCGTCTAGACAAGTTTATATTTGGCGTTGTTATTATAAGTTATAAAAGGGTTGTCAAAAAAGTATCGGGATATCGAAAAAAGTGAGAAAATAATGAAATTAAACTATCAAAACAGACTATCTACGCCGGGTCAAATCATAAACCCGATAACCTTTAACGTTAAATGGTTTTGGGGACCTTACATAGGTTACAATTTTAAGCATCGAATATATAATCACGGTATCTTTATTCCTTTAAAAAAACTAACCTATGAAAAACATTCCGCATTAGCTCAAAAGGCCGGAGTTTGGATCTTGGATTCTTAAAATACCTGCACCTACACTAGGTTTTTCAAATTATTAGGATGTACCATCTTATTAAGGATATTATTTTTGTAGGTATAATTTGAAAACGATATCGATAAGTGCATTTTAAACTTTGATAAATTATTTATCGATACTTTTTGACACTTGACCAACAACCCTAAGTAACAAATTAACACATCTGTTCATCTTAACATCTTGTTACAAATTTATGTCGCGATATTTTTGACACATGACGCGAGTTTTGACAAATTGGTCAGGACCCAGGACAAATATGGTTGTATTCTTGAGACGTTTTGTAATCTGCGAATCGTATGTCTTGTGATCAGAAACAGAGTAGAATATTATGTTAGCTATCATATTTAAACTAATTAAAAAAATTCCTCTGGACGATATTTTACAAAATGTAGTAGGTAAATATGTAGGGCTAGGGCATGGGAGGCGAAAGGATGAGGAAAATAAAAGAAGAGAGCAAAAGAAATTATAGATGGAATGTGTGATAGAAAACTGAGATGACAACTAATAGAGAAGGACCTATGGAAGACGACATATATTGCGCCTACCTCGATAAATTGGGATTAAAGCAAGAAATACTTTTTTTTTTTTTTTGCCGTTCTAGTGTGCCGCGTAATGGCCTAATTGAATAAATAAATTTTTGATATTGATTGATTTTGATTTTGAAAGAAAGTGAGGGTTATTCTGTAGTTTAAAACGGCCTAACAAAATTATCTTTCATTAATTAACACATTATTCATAGACCCGACAGTTCTAATAGAATTTCACTGTTACCAACTTTCTCCTTTTTGTTATATGACACAATAAATTTAACACCAATATTATTATTCATGGTCGCATTTAAAAATTATAACTGCATTTCATGTGCACGCGACGAATAGAATTATAATAATGTTTACTATAAATAATGAACAATAATTGTGTCCAAAATTTCTGTGGAACTTCAAACTTCATGCGTATTTTATTCTATTCTAACAACGCCTTTTGTATGTTCCTAAATAAAGTGCAGTTTGCATGTTTTTGTTGTTTAATCCAAAACTACGGGCAAAGATTTGTCAGTAAAATCGACTATTTTTCTTCGTTTTAGCATGATTCACCCATTAATGATTCTCTTTATTATATAAGCGTCAAAGAGATGACAGTTTTTTACCCGTAATGTGTTTATCAGACTTTGTATGTATGTTTGTGTGTATGTATGATTGTTCCTATGTGGGGTTCTAGATACCAAACGCGTGGGCCGATTTTGTTGATTCTTACGTTGACGTAAGAATCAACAAAATCGGCCCACGCTTTTCAATTCACTTTTCTCGATTGGTCTTAACCTGGCGAGTATCACAGACTATATTAAAATTGAAAAGTGGCGAATTTTGGGCTCCATATTGTGAGGGGACCAATTTTTTTTTCTGCCTGTCGGATATCAAAATAAAGGTTTTTAACAGGTAATTTCAAAAATATACAACATATATGTTAAAAAGTGATTCGTACAAAAAAATAAGTACTTATAAGTAAATAAAAAGGTTAATTCAAAAAAGAAAACAAAAACAGCTCGCGAATATGTATCCTCCGACTGCACAGCTGATTTTCTTCTTGTTTACGTCTTTTTAGTTAGCTTCTTAAGGAGTCTGGTTTTTTGAATTAACTTTTTTAACATTTATCGTGTCTCTGAGGTAACAATTTTTTTTAGAGTGTGTGCTGGTAAATGTTTTAAATTAGCGATTAGGACACAAAGCACATCGGACTGCCACAAATAAGACTAGTAAGATTTATTGGAAAATTTTAGGATCGTATCGTCGTTCAGGCTTTTACAGTAGGTAACATTTATGTGCACTATGCATGGGCACCGCACAATTATATTATTGAAACGGACTAAAAGCACGTAGAATAATTCACTACTATTTTCAATAGAAACATAAACAGAACATAAACAGAATGTGTTATGACCACCAAATAGTTTATCATAACATACTTACATGTTTACATGAACAGTGCCGACCAAAGTTACCATACATTACCGCGTTTGAATTTTCCGCTAGGGGCGCTGGTGTAGACTGAGGTCTTCAAAATGACAAATTTCATAGATTTAAAATGCTTTTAGCCGCGACTTTTATTTTATTTTTTATAGTTGTGAATATGGCATGGCATGATTGGCATGGTGAATAAAATATGGCAAATTAAGATAGGTACGGGCTACCAAACACTGCTTTAATAGAGTTATATGTTTTTGAAAATTTCTAAAAATAAAACTTACTTTCCTTTTTTTCGAAAAAAGGGGTTGCGCAAAACTGTGGCATACTCAATTTTATATTTAATCGCACTTTTACGACAAACTTTTGCTTTGGTGCGCGTTATAACAACGTTTAACAGCTATATCACATCACACTAAATTATAAATTCGAAAGTTTGTGAGTGTGTTTGGATATTTGGTACTCTTTCACGCAAAATCTACTGAACGGAACTGAACGTAATTTGGCACACAGATAGCTTATAGTCTAGAATAGCGTATAGGGTACTTTTAACCCCGGGAATATCTTCCCTCGGTATAATTTTCGACATTCACGCGGGCGAAGCCGCTGCCAGAAGCTAATAGGTCCATAAACCTTATTCAACAGTGGCGCGAACTGCTGAGCAATAAAACGTTACCCCCATTGGATGATACTTATTGTATAATAATAGCAGACTGTTACTTCTCAGTACAGGGCCAAGGGCTTCTTCTCATATAAAAGCCACGAGCATAAATCACCACGCTTGTTCAATGCGAGTTGGCGATTTCAAACATATATTAACTGTAAGTCCAGGTTTCCTCACGATGTTGCCCGTCACCGTTGTCAGCGATATCCAAGATGAACTAAATATACATTAAACCAGATATACTACTTTAATCTGAATTTGAAAAAGACGCATTGATACCTCACCTGTAGCCAAGTTGACAATTTACAATCGATAACGCTGGTAGAAAACGAATCAATGTATGACATATCTGAACGTTAAGTCATGTGGTCAGACCATAGAAATAGGAGGCGTTAACAATTCTAGAAAGAGATTCGATACGAAACGTTTGTAACTTGGCTAGGGGGGCTGCTCGGCAACCGATTGTATGATGATCACCAATTAAACAAGACTGCAAAACGTGGCAATTCCCTATCTATGTTAGCAACTCTTTGCGATCCGGTGTGATCAGAACGCTAACGAACGAAGTAAGGGAGTTGGGTACCAAAATATACGAAATGTTATTCTCGAAATCTTTTGCGACTGCGAGTAATTTTTTCTAGGTATTCCTATGCCTATTTGAATTTCTCCGCAGATGCCAATCTCAATTTGAATCGTTTTTGGTGTTTTAAGCTTGTTCTTGCGGATGCTTTTGACCTCGTGGGCTAATCTGTGGCATCTGATATTTAAAAATATTTTTCTTTGAGCAGTTCAATAGTTTTTAACAATTTATGAAACACTTATCATCATTACCTAAGTAGCAGGATTTGGATCACGGATACATTTGAAAGAGAATTACCGCGGCCCTGGCACAAGCAACTGAAGGAACACGGACAGGTTTTAGTCAGTAAATTTCTGACACAACACAAGCCCTCTCGCTTGACCCAGAGCGGTCAATCCCACTATTCCCAAACCACTGCAACTCCTGAAAGCCAGAATCAACAATGGCGACAACCAGAAAAGCGCCGAGGCAATGAAGCTCGACGAAGTCCCTTAGAATGAATTTAACTGTATTGGATCCCGCAACGAAATCGGAGTGGGTGGAGTCATCGGATGATAAGCAAAACAAAAAAAAAAGGCGCAGGAAGTAGCTGATAATCCTGTGGTTGTATTATCACCTCCTTCCTTCCTTCCCAATCCATATTGAAAAAAACCCACATCACCATAACTTCGTTTACCCTAAAAAAACATTCACAATCCGACCAAATACGAAACGTGAATAAAACCAATCTTAATAAACGAAACCGAACTGAGTCAATTCGATGTCCATTTAATTTTCTGCAAGCTCCCGGCATGGCATAGTGAACGTGAGCAAAACCAGAATGGCTAACGCACGTCATTTCGTTAATTGGGATAGACCAAGACCAGATGTGCAATATCGACAGCGATTTTTTTCATAATTGCAGGGACAGACCCGACGAATTAACCCGAATCTCTCGCCTCTGCCATTTGCGAACCCTCATATATTACACCTTATGAACTATTTTCTTCGTTAGTTGTAGATACCTCCTATTTTTATTTTTCTTATGTATATTGGAGAGGGAATTGGTTGCAGATAATCTCCATTCTTACTGTAAGTGTATTTACAGCCTTATTATGATTTGGAAAATTAATACTTCATTAAGTTTTGTTATTCAAATTATTTTTAAGCAAATAAGAACCATTTCAGTAATACCTACTACCACTAAAATAAATTTACCGTTTATATTTCCGGCAAATTCTAGCCTTTTTGAAACTCTTAAAGCACACAAAAAATAATAGTCACGATCCGATAAGTAGTTTCGGAGAAATGCGTGGACAAATATACATACATACATACAAACAATTTGGCATACGTGTTTAGAAGCCCACATAGAGTAACTTATGTGAATATTGTACAAATCTAACAATATTACATACATACGTGTCGAATTGATTAACTCCATTTTTTTTAAGTCGGTAAAAATAAAGAAACTTTCAAGATTTTTACGGCCATAAAGTCTTGTACGTTATGTTAAAATCTGACGTCAGACAATTCTCATTTTTTTATCATACTCGGTTCTATTCGACATAATACAGGATAATCCACTGCAGTGGCGATTTATTTAACCGCTATTGAGAACCCTAAATCATATTTATTGTCCAGCTACATGCGTATTCTGTATCTAACCTAATGTCCTTGGCACTGTACCAGAAATAGCTAAATTACAACTTAGTGGTATAATTTGTAAGAACGAAAAGTAATGCGGTTCCGTTTGACGCATAGTCATATTTTTTTTTCCTTGGTAGCAGTTCGGGCACTGGGTTATTTTTTTCTGATGTTAGAGTGGCCGGTCATTTTATTTAGATCACATTTTTGAATTTAGTCTCGGTCTTGGGTTTTTTGAGTAGGTAATCATTTAGACATTGGGAAGCGAAGATACGGTAATAATTAGGTACGAAGTGAAAACAGTAATAGTTCTTCAATTAAAAAGTCAATAATTCACCTAGAATAAATCCTGAATATAGTCAACAACATCATTTCTATAGCAAAAATAAATACTAACAACGAACTTGAGCTTTGTCAACATTTATTTGCAAATCGATTTTCGATTACGACTCTACACTAGCAAAAGGTGTTAAACAGGAATATTCCAAGATACCGTTACCTATCTGTTCGAGACTATAAAACGCGAAGCAGTAACGTTCATAAAGACGACACTCAGGTGATTGATCGATGCCGATTGATATATTGCCGTGCGGCTTGCGTAGATAATGTCGAAACATTACAGAATACACCCGAGAATATAGACGTAAATGTGAAGGTAAGGTCGGCATTAAAATGAGTTTTTTATTTCGTTTTAGTGAAACAGACTATACATGCCGAAAATCTCGTCAATATTATCATTGGTCTCAATGTCAAAAGTAAAAAGAATACCTGTTTAACCGATCAGTTCAAATGTTGCAAGAAGATAACGTCCATATGGTTTGGATTAAAAATTATTTAGAATCATGAGTAAGCCTAAAGACATAAAAACAAGACCCAAAAATAGGATAGACATAAAAATTGAATTGTCAATCTACCAAAGTCTTCAATCCAATAAAAGTCAAGATTACATCTTTAGAGTGGAGACTGGCGAGCGATATCAAATTGAATAAGCATACATTTATCTGAGAGGAGGCCATCATCGTTCCAAAAATTCTATTGTCAATATGAGATATAACACAAATTTGAATGCCAGATGTCAGCATAGAGTATTATTGCTTTTAAATTATTTCTTTCTGATATATGTTCTTGAGATGCATAGAGGGATGAGTATGGAGGTATAGATTCATTATTCTAAAATACGAACTGCAGTTATGGCATCTAGATTATATCAACCTGGAAGAAATCAAAAATCTTAAAAGGTCAAGGACTAAAATTTTGAGTTGATGGCTAAACGTCGAATAGTTCAAGAGGCTATAGGCCGCTTTTTCTATCGCCACTTCTGCTATTATATATATGCTGGCTGGAAAATAAGTCAAACCTTGCTTACCAAACTCAAAATTAATAATGAGTTAAAGTTATGACTATGACGTATGTATGATATTTTACATCCCATAGATATAATATTAAACGACAATGTTGTCATAAGTGATCTTATTTTCAAGGTCGGCATTATAAATTATTTCAATAAAAAATATAAGATTTTATAAGTATCAGGTATGGAATTGCTTATGTATGTGGAAACAATATTGTGTTGAGTTATTTATGTAGTAGATAACGTGATAATACTATATAATAATATAATATACAATAGGTATACACTGATTGATTACATAGAACTAGTAAACAATTAGCACAATATAAATTGCTCGCGAAACTGTACCAAAAATCAATCTGCTCTGTTTAATTTTAATTGCAATAAGTACATTAATAATATCGTAATCTTTTGATAAAATGAATGGTATCCAGTTCTGAACCAAAACCCAAAATAAAACTTCAAAAGAGTGAAACATTTACCACACCAACTTTTTCTCTTCTCCGTACCTATATCTTTCTAACAAAATTAGTTTGACCTTCAAAAACTAACTTATTTTCCGGTGCCTTGTTATCTTTTCTTTACGCTGATTGCCATCATTACATGATCCCTCTTCAAAGCGATATTGATCTCAACTTAATGAACTTTAATGTCCTCTATATTTTCTTACTTAATTACACTACTGTTTTTACTATTTACATTCCTAACATCATTATGCATATGATTAATGACAAACCCGTTTAATGATTAATGTCGTTCCGTGGCAAATTAATTAATCTGTGAATTTATAGTGGATATTGATTACTACTGAGATTTGACACTGAAATCTTGATTTGTCATTAGCGTTTGAGTAGGTCGATCACCTAATAACCCACTTGACTAGTTTTGGTATGAACGGTTGTAATTTCATCGCTTAGTTTCGCTTGACAATCGTCAGAATGTCGTAGCCCCTAATGGAACCTAACCACATTAATGTGATATTAATTTGATATTATATATATATCTCAATACATACGTCAGTCTAAGCAAGCTGTTTAAATCTAACACTAATAAATCAAAATATCCATAACGAGTCTTCGCCTTGGCCTTGCCTTAGCCCTTTATATCTCCCTTACGTCATTTGTTTGCCAAACATTAGCTAATCCATCATGTCTTCCAAAACATCTAGTCACACAAAGGCAATATCGTTATCGCATTCTTTGGTAGCAATAAATGCCTTACTTAATACTCTATAAATATTTAATCCCTTATCTGCATCCGTTTCGCTAATTTTATCACGTGTGCTGTCAACATGTGTTTGTACTATTTATCCCTCTGACCTTGGATGACCTGGTTATATATTATCTTTATCATCAACATCGTCATTAGGTTCCGTAATGAAATAACACATTATATCTAGGGCAATAGTTCGAACTGTGGTTGCTATAAACACACACTACCGATACCGTTACCACAGCCGATTACCAGAATTATCGGTCATACGTTAGATGCGTTTCTTACTTGATTACATCATCGTGTCGTCTGCCAAACATTTGAATTCATCATTTCCAAAATGGAGTCAGATAATCTAAAAGATCATTCACATTTATATCACTTTCTCGTAGATATTATGCCTGCCAAATATTTCACATTCAAAATTATTGCTGTCTTGGGGAATCCAAGCATATGATTCAGTATCGATTTAGAGATTAAAGGTGTATTTCGCAGGTATATATTACAAAGTATTATCCTTATCTGAATGTCACATATTAATTTTATTGAAGTGATAGTTGCTGTGCAATTTTACGCGTAATCTAAATATACCTACATAGATATGACTGAGTCACGACATTTACCAACGTCCTTCATTTTAATTTTAAATTGTGGTTTCCAGTTGCTTGGTAAAATAATGTCACGCTTTTAACTCTATAATGAGGAAAAGTTTCTATATTCCACTCCCAAAAACCACAAGCAAAGAATTACCATAATTCTATTCTAAACCACCGAAACTTCACATAACAGAACACAACAAACATAAATCCTTTGTTACCCGCACTCAAAAAGTTTCGCATAATAACTGCAAAATACCTGTGCGAAAAACATCCACATCTTATCTACTGGGGAGTAGTATGGAAACCATTAATAATGATAACACATCCGTTCTACCTATTTCAGCACTCCGGATGGGCCTGTCCGAAGTTGGGGATCCGATTACGGAATGAATGTATCACCCCATATCAACTTGTAAAGCTTACATACTTCATCCAACTTCCAATGACAAGCAGGATGAAAATCGGGTTTGAATTGGTATTTTTTGCAATATGATTTGAAAATTTTTGGCCGGAGAAACGGAAAAATTAGGGTGTCGAAATTTGTTTTCATATGGTTGTTGTTTTGGGCTTTGCGTTGTGTATAAATTAATCTTTTATTTTTATGATTGATATTTGAAGTGCGGAGACTACATTGACATCTAGTGAGTCGGTGCCAGTCTAGTCTTGAACACAATTTATTTATTTCTAACGTTAATAAGTTTTATGTCACGTATCTTTTGTTGTTTAACACCTTCGGTGACAAGCTGCTACCGGTATGGTTCTGCGTTCATTGCCTTTGTGAGACAGTGTTATAATAAACAATACATTATTTTATTGGAATGCACAATAGAAGGAATACCTCTGTCCTGAGAAATTGTGTTTAAATCGTGACCATAATTATATTCATTCGTCGTTTTTTTTCATTATTTACTAGAATGTTCTTAACCAGTCATCTATTTAAACCGACACTTATCCGCCCACATAGCGTACAAAGCACACCCGTATTTCATAGAAAACCATCTGTTTGCCTGTTTATGCAACTGCGCCAACAGACTGCGCCGATAAAGTTCAAATATTTGATCTAAGATTATTCGTATAAGCGCTGCCATACTTCGCGTTTGTGGGGAAACTATGAAATAAATGTAATGGATGCCTCATAGAACAGGAAAAATGGAAAGCATAGTAATAAGTCGAATGACTGCGCTTCTTTCTTCCTCACCTTTTGCTCTGCAGACAGAATTTCTAGTAGGTTCATCATTTATGCGGGGGCACTTCGATTGCAATGTTTGTGCATATGAGATTCGTGTCGTGGACGCACCTACGACTTCGACAGAGTTGAATTTGAGTTTAGTACTCGTAGTATGATGTTTGAAATTCGTGACCTCTCACAACTTAGTCTGTATATGGGAGGGCGAAAGTTTCTCGCTAATTGGATTAGCCTTTTTAGGGTTCCTTCCGTAGCCAAATGGCAAAAAACGGAACCCTTATAGATTCGTCATGTCTGTCTGTCTGTCTGTCTGTCTGTCTGTCCGTCCGTATGTCACAGCCACTTTATTCCGAAACTACCAGGCCCCTCAGAAAGTATTGCGAAAAAAAGTTTTTATATATGGGAGACTGGCCAGTTATAATGTTTTTCGAAAATATGATTATTTATAAGTAAAAATAAGTAAGTTCCAATTTCAAAATTTCCCTCCACATTTTTTGCGAGTTAATTCAAAGTATTGTGTCTCACTGAAATATGGATCTGCGCCGGGAACATTTTAGAGCTATGATTTTATACGATTTCAAGTGTCGCCTGAAACCGGATGAATCGTACGATGAATCATACAATTCAAATGGCATTCATGGATGAAGGTCCTTCCAAGGCAACCGTGTATCGTTGGTATAACGAATTCAAGCGCGGTCGACCAACTTTGGGGGATGACGAAAGAAGCGGTCGCCCTTTGACGGCTGTTACCGAAGAAAACGTGCTAGCAGTGAAAAATTTAATCCAAGACAATAGGCGAATTACATATCAGGAGATTCAACACATATTGAAGATTGGATCGGGAAGCGTTCACGAGATTCTACACAGCCATCTTCGCGTGAGGAGGATAGTATCACGCTGGGTGCCGCACAACCTCACCGATGCTCAGAAGCAGGCCCGGGTGGAATGGTGCCGTGATATGCTTAACAAATTTGAAGCAGGCTCGTCTCGGCGTGTTTACGACATCGTTACAGGTGATGAGTCCTGGATTTATCAATACGACCCAGAAACCAAGCGCCAGTCGACTGTTTGGGTGTTTCAAAATGAGCCAACGCCTACCAAAGTGAAGCGATCTAGAAGCGGGGGTAAGATTTTGATCGCTAGCTTTTTTAATTTGACTGGCCACTTGGTATCAATTCCCTTACGGGATCAAAGAAGCATTAATGCCGAATGGTATACTACCAAATGTTTGCCAGAAGTTTTCTCTGTTATAAGCAACAAGCGACCAAACACAGGGCTCCGCGGGCTACTGCTCCACCACGACAATGCACCTGCGCACACCGCACTCAAAACGAGGGACTTCCTGGACAGCACGCCAGTCAAACTCCTGGGTCACCCTCCTTACAGCCCTGATCTAGCACCGTGTGACTTCTTTTTATTCCCAAAAATAAAAAATCAGCTCAAAGGGATACAATTTTCGTCGCCGGAAGATGCGCTGGCTGCGTTCGAGCAGGCTGTAAACGAGGTGTCTGCGGCGGACTGGAAAAAGTGTTTTGAAAACTGGTTTAGGCGCATGAATCTTTGTATAGAGGCTGGTGGAAAGTACTTTGAAAAGATTTAATAAAAATATATGTACGTATAGAACAATTTTTTTTAGTTTCGCAAAACTTTCTGAGTGTCCCACGTATAAGAACTATGCTGTTGAAACTTGGTAAGTAGATGTATTCTGTAAACCGCATTAAGATTTTCACACAAAAATAAAAATAAAACAATAAATTTTGGGGGTTCCCATACTTGAAACTAAAACTAAAAATATATTTTTTCATCAGACCCATACGTGTGGGGTATCTATGAATAGGTCTTCAAAAATGATATTGAGGTTTCTAATATCATTTTTTTCTAAACTGAATAGTTTGCGCGAGAGACTCTGCCAAAGTGGTAAAATGTGTGTCCCCCCCCCTGTAACTTCTAAAATAAGAGAATGAATAAACTAAAAAAAATATATGATGTACATTACTATGTAAACTACCAGCGAAAATTGGTTTGAACGAGATCTAGTAAGTAGTTTTTTTTTAATACGTCATAAATCGTAAACCGCAATTTACCAAGTACGGAATCCTTCGTGCGCGAGTCCGACTCGCACTTGGCCGGTTTTTGTAGTAAGCTGTCAGTTTCTCAATTTATTTAACACAGTTTGGTGTAGTTAAGTCTCGAACAGCGTTTCTTCTTACCATTACCAGTGTATCGTATTGTTCAATGTGACATAAATCTTGCCAAGGGATACCGTGTTGCCCAGATAATGAATTGTGGATATCAGACAGGCAGTCGCTCCATGAAAAATACTGGTTCTCAGTTGTATCCGTTTAGATTAGAAGTCGACCTCAACCTAATTAGTTATAGATAAAGCAAATTAATTGATTCCACATGAAAATGTTATCCTGTGTTGCATTTACAGGCACATATCTCAAATATCCAAATACTCAGCCATAGAGAAACTTATACGTATATACGAACACACTCAGTCCCGGCACAACTATCTGTTAACCAGACAAATATCGACAAGACAGACGCTAATAGCTTACTTGCTGTGTCAATCGAGCCGTCTGACTGCTTTGTTCTACAATATACTAAAATATTTTAAACAAAGGAAGGAAATTCGTTATCTGCAACACATAATTTAGAAATAACAAGCGTTTATGATCCCATCACATTCCCACAATTTACCAATCCATGAAACTGGATGCCTAAATAGACTAATCGAACTTTGTTATTAGCTACAGTTTGGCAAAATGCGTAATAACAATGAATTGTATTTACAAACAGTATTATGATTAGAAATGAGAGCTAATTAGCTTTTCACACTTTAACACAATATGCGGTTTGTTTACATCAATTTACACTTGACTATGGGGTACTGTTTGCTTTTGTAGTGAAATTATCATTAGCGACCGGCGTGCATGTATTTATGACTAAATGTATATGAATGTAGGCGAAGCGCAAGAAGTTTGTAAGGATCGTAGCGTTACAGGCCCACTAGACAAACTGTCTTTCTATTATCGATGGCGATTGTTGAAATGCCAAAATTTAAAGAACTTACAACCTACTTAATCTAAGGAACTTACTTTAACTTGCAATGTATGTATGTACGTAAGTGTGTTCGGGTCAAATCTTGCAACTGAATTTTAAAAGAGATTTCCTTTCCGATTGAGATGAAATTTTACATACACGTTTAGTTTGGATGACAATGCTTAGCTAGGTAAGTGACGTCATTTTAAATCCAATATGTCGGACAGCCCAAGATGGTGGCATAGTTATTTTTTGTGCACTGCCATGACATGGTTATAAATTAAAAGGGTTTGCTGAGAAGAATACGAAAAAATAGACAATTATTTTCCAATCGCTATCGCAACGCTTTCGATGATATAATTTCACTGAGATAGCGTTCTTTAGTTTCCGCCTACCCTGATGAGAAAAAAGCCTGAGTTTATGGATGTATGTATAAACATTAGCTGACCCTTTCTACATATTGAGGTCGGTGTCCACTCCAGCCAGATGCAACTAAATATAGGTAACTACCAGAGAGCACGAAACGGTACTCAGAAGCCGTTGATAATAAATAATAAGGCCAAGACTATCAACATCATAATTTCAGCCGGATGATGACCACTGCTGAACATAGGTCTCAAAGTGTCGCCACATTGACTGCGTATCCTGCGGATTCCCGCAGCCTTAACTAGGTCATCGGTCCACCAAGTGGGAGGCCTTCTTCCAACGCTGCGTCTTCTGGTAGGTACAGTTGTTCTATTTCACGACGGCGGGTTGGTCTTAGTCGTGTGTGTAGATGCACACGCATATTGTTTCTGTGTGCGTAATCGATACTGACCGCTTACGAGCTCTTACTCTCTTTACGCTTTCGATAAGAGTATCTTCACCAATGAAAGCTTTAAATAATTTTTGGCAATACCAAATTATTTAAAGAGAATTTGTCATACTCTTTCGTACTCTTTCATAATGTCAAACCCTTTGGCTTGTCGAATTCACTTACGCAGTTACGCTGCAGGGGGATTTACTCTAACGTGTCAAAACTACCATGGATCCACTATGAGAGAAAGACGGAACTACAGGACTATTAGAACTAACACTTCTTCCCAGAGGAATCAAGGTGGCGTTGTCGCGATATAGTACGGTCCCAGGTAGCCAGATAACTGGGACCGATCGTGCCGTGCACATACAATATTGAATACATTTCAGAGTAACCTAGTTAACGTAAAATCTTTAATCAACTTAGTATTTTCCCGGCACAGTTAATAAAAGCCCGTTCGGTCATTAGTGAACGTTCGTTCACGTTATTGTGATGTTGTCTTTTTGCTGTTAATGTTATTATAAGCCGTAAGTTCCGGGTACAGATTCTGGGCTATAATTTGCCGCCTGTTTTTATAAGGGTTATTGAAAACGTGATTTAATAAAATGTATTATTTTAAAACAATATCATCAGGAGTTCCTTGAAGCCCGCCGAGAACTCTTAAGGATTCTAGATTAAATAAAATAATATTCACGCCATCATCATTGATTTTAAATTTAGAATCACATCTAGACGGCTAATCCAAATTTTTTTGCGAAAAAGTATGTGTTACATGAGACAATTTTCCTTATTTGAATTTATATTTTGTGTTATTTAATTTGATTCGTATAACATAGTGTAATTAATTTGCAAAGTTATGTCTAACACGGACAAAAAATCGATAATCGCGCCAAAACCGATGTATTTTAATGAATTTTTTACCATCTCAAAGACAATTTAATAATCTACATTATGATCTAAGGCGTTTTTAAAGGTCATAGAATAATAAGGAAAGTATAAAATTCTACTGAATTTTGGGTCACGCGTGTGTAAAACGTGTGCGCGTTTTGTTCCCTCAAGGTCGTTGGCGACTATCGTCGTCTTAAACCAGCAATCAGCTTTTGATAAGAGTATCTTCAGCAATGAAAGCGTTTTAGTATTTATTCGCTTGCATTGCGAACACTTGAAGAATAACTAGATCTTTGTAAGATGACCTATCTTCAACAGTATGCCAACCTATATACCTATCTACTCAACTAAGCTCCTAGGCAGTATTAGTTATACAAAGTATCTTATCAAAAGAATTGAATTCATCGGCTATTGGCGTGTCGTGAGGAGCTCGTGGCTAAATTATAACAGCCGCACAGGTCGATCATCAAGGTTAAGCAAAGCTTGACGAGGTCGGTCCGTGGATGGGTGACCATTTCAACATACCGAATTTCCTCCGTGCCTCGGAAAGCACGCTAAGCCGTTGGTCCCGGCTGTCATTTAAAGATCTTTGACAGTCATTACGGGTAGTCAGAAGCTTGTGATCTGACACCAGTCTAGCCAAGGGGTACCGTGTTACCCAGTTACTGGGTTATGGAAGTCAGATAGGCAGTTGCTCCATGTAAAACACTCAGCTGAATCTGGTTAGACTGGAAGCCGACCCCAATATAGTTGAGAAAAGGCTAGGCAGATTGGACTATTGGCATGTGCCACGTTTCAGACATTATTTTATTCCATACTTAACACAGTATTTTTCGATTTTGTAGATCCCTTTGATCCCCTTTTCTACGAGAAATTAAACCATGACTGACAAACTGCACGAATCTAGTTATCAATTCTACAAACAATCATTTAACTCAAAACCCCATGAACTAGCTAACAGCTAATTTCAACACATAAATTACACCAACATGTGCAGCGTTCGTCCAGAACTCCAGACTCCGGACTTTTACTTGATTAATTAACCCTAAACGCGAACGAAGGATGAATTTAGTGGGTCGTGTCACTGCATACATATTAAAGGAGCATACATAACTACATGAGTACATACATGAGTTTACATAGGTGAGCAGTTCGTGGCTGAATAATATGAGTAACAGCCGCACGGGGTGTCTTTTTAACTGTCTTCAAAAAAAAGAGGTGGTTCTCAAATCGTCGGATTAAAAAAATATATATTTTCCCGAATTATTCAAAGATGTGGATTTGGATTTTTTTCTTTTGTTTGAAAGCGTATACTTCCCAAGTGGTCTACAGGTCAGTACATCAGGACAGGATCCTGCAGAAATTGAGGAAACACCTCAAATATTATAGGCATTCATATATCGATTTTGGTATTTTCATCAACAATGCAATTATTTGCTCTCAGAAGACATCATTTGGTGAAGAGGAACTGATCAAGAAGACCATGGATTGCCACAGAACATCTTAATGCTAAGTACGTCACGGGTATAAGATATCTTGGAATCGTAATGAGATGTACTTTGAATTTAAATGATTTTCATAGTAATTGGAGGCATCTGCCAAAACTAAAAAGAGATAAATAAAAAACTTTTAACAAAAAAACCAAACCTGCTTCCAAAACAAATCACTATAAAGCGAAAAATAATTTTCTTTTCCGAAGTGTATGTCGAAAAACGGAAAACAATAGGTACCAATGATACCGACTTTAGAAAAGTTATTTTTCGCTTTGTGGTGTTTTGTTTAGGAAGTCGTTTTGTTTTTTTTTTGTTAAAAAGTTTTTAGGGTTGAATGTTGCGTTGAATATGAGGTACGGGACGTACGGGTTGCCGGCGCGGTTTATCATTTTGTAGATTTGTCGACGAGTTGTTGGAAATGTAGGTTTAATTCTGTCTCTGAGTGAATTTTGTGGAATAAAATGTTAGTTTTCTGTGTATATTTGTGGACTGTTTGAATAAGGTTTTATATTTATTCTGGTTTCAAATGAATAACGGTATAATTAAGGTAAATATTTGGTTTTATTTTTTTACTTTACCATAAAAAAAAAAACTCTTTGTTAGTTGTCAAAAATATATCTTGGTAATTTACTTTTGACTAGGTTCCACAACTGAACTGTATTACAACAAAAAGTTTGAAATAGTGCATCAAAAAATTACAAGACCGATTTAACTATACACCAGCTAGTATCCAATTAAGTACCTAGTTTAAATAAACCAACAGAAATCAACAAAACGCCACTATTATTATACGAATTACGAAGTCATTCTCCTATGTAAATATGCGCATACATTTAAGTTACAATAGAATGAATGAAACACTGTTCTAGTGGGAAAACGTTTAAATTATGCTTTAATTTTAGTACGTCGCACGGTTGTATGTACTTATAGCCATACTTGATGCAGTTTAGGGTATGAACAGCTCAAAATCAGTCAGCTATCCAATGCAGCTGAATACCAGTGTTTTCCATTTAGTGACTACTTATCTAGCAGCTGGATGAGAGCACAGTAAAAATATACAAACAGTATGGAAACTACTTACAAATGCTCGAAACGGCACACTAACACAAACTTACGTTACGTTACGTTTAGTTTTCTTTTTTTATATTGTGTGCTCTAGTGGCTTGTGACAAATAAATGTATTTTTTTTCTTTCTTTTACGTGACCTCTCGTCGCGACGCGGCACTTAGTACTGACATTTCATTAGTCTCGTCGGTGCGTACGTTTGAGTGAGTGTGTAGTTTTGAGCGTTTGTAGGTAGTTTCCATACTGTTTGTATATTTTTACTGTGATGAGAGTTACAGAAAAACAAAACATATAGCGTGAAAATTGGAGCGGGAGAACGCGCGCGCGCGTTCGCGCCTACGTGTGTATGTGTGTGTTGTAGCAGTGGTCTGCTGAAGGCTGATGATGAAGATGACTACCTATCTGACCTCCAGAGTTTTGTTGGTAAATACACTGTTGTATAGCGCAGTGCATTGACTACGGGATTGTCTACCCATATTATCATTTTTAGGGTTCCGTACCCTTTGGGAAAGGGTAAAAACGGGACCCTATTACTAAGATGCCGCGGTCCGTCTGTCTGTCTGTCCGTCTGGCACCAGGCTATATCTCATAAACCGTGATAGATAGACAGTTGAAATTTTCACAGATGATGTATTTCTGCTGCCGCTAAAACAACAAATACTAAAAACAGAATAAAATAAATATTTAAGTGGGGCTCCCATACAAGAAACGTGTTTTTTTTGCTGTTTTTTGCAATAATGGTACGGAACTCTACGTGCGCGAATCCGACTCGCACTTGGCCGGTTTTTAATCTCGTAGATTAAACTGATAGTCAATTCTATGTCAATGACCTTATTTTTTTAAATGTTGCAAGCGCATATCATAGTGTTGTAGGTAAAGCTCAATCATAAGTGATCCATCGAATCTATGTGACATGAGTCCACACAAAAATTTTACTAATTGGAGTAAATATTTTTTTTATGAATAAAAACGTAATATATTTAAATATAAGAGTATTAATACACATAGTACATAATTTTCATTTAAATAAATAAGAAATCAACACTAAAATAAATGCGATTGATAGAATGAAGTCTGACATAAATGAGTAGAAATTAAATAAGGACCGCTAGTTTCTTATCAAATTTAATGTTTTGCTGTGAAATAGTGCCATTTTTGACCATTTTCGATCAACTTTCGATCATTGAGGATACAACACTATTTTTTACTGCCGAAGGAGGGTAATGTGTTTATCAGTCTATGTATGTATGTAATTATGTAAGTATGTATGTATGTTTGTTCCTATATGGCGTTCCAGAGACCAAACGCGTTGGCCGATTTTGATGATTCATACGACAATCGATGCGTCTTAACCCTGCGAGTGTCAATATAATAAAATTGGACAAAAGAAAAATGGCGGATTTTGGGTGACATATTGTGGGGACCCAAATATTTTTTTTCTTCCAAACCCATTGTGTGGGGTATCAAAATAAAGGGTTTTAAGAGGTGATTTCAAAAATATATAACACTTGTATGTTTAAATGTATCTAATTCGAAACAAAACTAACTAAAAAGTTATAAATAAAAAAACTTAATTAAAAAAATCAAAAAACCCCTACTGCTTCAAAAGCGAACTAAAGAGTCGGAAACAAGGAAAAAATCATGCTGTGCAGAAGGAGGATACACCAGATTTTGGTCAGCCAGCCGGCGAATATGTATCCTCCGACTGCGCAGCATGATTTGTTCCTTGTTTCCGACTTTTTAGTTCGCTTTTGAAGAAGTCGGGTTATCTACCCTACCCTACCCTACCCAACCCTACCCTACCCTACACTACCCTACCCTACCCTACCCTACCCTACGTACCCTACCCTACCTACCCTACCCTACCCTACCTACCCTACCCTGCCCTACCCAACCCTACTCTACCCTACACTACCCTACCCTACCCTACGTACCCTACCCTACCTACCCTACCCTACCCTACCTCCCCTACCCTACCTACCATACCCTACCCTACCCTACCCAACCCTACCCTACCCTACACTACCCTACCCTACCCTACTCTACGTACCCTACCCTACCTACCCTACCCTATCTACCCTACCCACCCTACCCTACCCAACCCTACCCTACCCTACCCTACGTACCATACCCTACCTACCCTACCCTACCCTACCCTACCTACCCTACCCTACACTACCCTACCCTACCCTACCCTACGTACCCTACCCTACGTACCCTACCCTACATACCTACGCTACACATTAAAAAAAAAAAAAAAAAAAATCCTATCTCTCAAGTTGGATCGAACTGCACATGGTGTGCGAATTTTATTATAATCGGTTAAGTGGTTTAGGAGTCCATTGAGGTCAAACATTGTGACACGAGATTTATATACATTAAGAATTAGAACTTAGATATATTTTCTGACTAACACGAGCTGCCAATAACTACACGTGGCTCAGGTCACTGCCATATACTATTGCGTCATGTTATTATTTTCAACAGCAGGGGTACTCAGACGTAGTGTGTCGGCGATCCACCTCAAAATATTCAGGCACCAAGAGATCGAACGCCTACCAATTCCTACTAAATGGAAACACAACATTTCAATTAACAATAATATAAGTTTGGTAAAAAAGAATGAGGATTTTTATCGATTAGAGCTCTAACAAATAAACACAATACGGTAAAAAACTACATTTCGTTTCTCAAAAATTCTTTATACGTAGTTTTTTTTTACCTTTTTGCTCTAAGATTATCGTGAAACGATGCGTGTCGTAGTACTGCATGACGCGACCTCGTATCGTGTTTATGTGAAAGAGCCCTTATCCCGTCTTCGTTTTTAGGGTTCCGTACCCAAAGGGGACCCTATTATTAAGACTTGTACACTGTCCGTCTGTCTGTCTGTCACCAGGCTGTATCTCATGAACCGTTACAGCTAGATAGTTGAAAATTTCTCAGATAATGCATTTATGTTGCCGCTATAACAAAAAATACTAAAAACCGAACAAAATAAATATTTAAGTGGGGCTCCCAAACAACAAACGTGATTTTTTGCTGTTTTTTTTGCGTTAATGGTACGGAACCCACTTGGCCTTTACTATTCATTATTATCATCATTAGCCCGACTACGCCCACTGCTGCACACAGGCCTACCTTTTATTTACCTTTTGTCTATCTCAACGGTCTTGTGCCAGCCACATCGAGACTCTACCCGCAATGGCAAAATGTCATCTGCCCATCTCCTTTTACTATTACTACCCACTTTTCGAGAATTTCCGGGATTGACTCGGAAAACTCGCGTGATCGATTGTTTGACACCCCTGATTTACAATCTCCACTTCTACAGCACAATACCTACTTCCTAAGAATCGTGATCGTGACGCTGCGTGCAAAAAGAAAAGAATAAAAAAATCTCAATGTCAGAGCCGCGCCGAGCGACGCCGACGGCTGTCTTGAATACTGTGATATTAAAATTGTCTCCGGGGAATTGGTTACGTCTTTTATGGCCTTATTATATGTATGTGCGTGTTCCTTACGTGATAGGGATAATACTGAAGCAGAAAATGGCAGGTAGGTCGGCATTTAAATGGTAAGGAAAGAGTTCATATTAAAGTCGAAATTACAGGGTTAAAACACAACTGCGCAAGTCTACTGAAGATGGAAGTATAAAAACTCCTTCGACTTTGGTACCTCTTGTTTTTTTCATTTTTCGACACCGACTTCTGTAACGAAAGTTATTTTGCACTTTTTTGTATTTTGCTTTTGAAGTTGGTTTATTTTTTGTGAAATTGTTTGTATTTCTCTCTTTTTAGTTTTAATACAATATCATTAAAATGAGCAAGTTCTATTAGTCGAGTACTTAAAGGATTAACAATTGATTGTGATTGGTCTTAGTCATCATATCGTCATCATATCATAGATCTCAGTTGCTTTTACTTTTTAACCGACTTTAAAAAGGAGGAGGTTCTCAATTCGAATGTATATTTTTTTACACGTCAAAACTTTTAACTTAGTGAACCGATTTTGATGACGATTCTTTTTTTATCTGAAAGCTGGTGCTTCTCATGTGGTCCCATTAATATTTTGTTAATCAAGATCTGACGAGTAGTTTTTAAGTAATCCTTAAGTTATCCCATAAAAGGAACCAAAACTAAAAAGACAAAAATTTTAAACTTTTAACAAAAAAAAAAATAACTTTCTTTTTGGAAGTCGGGGTCAAAAACGAAAAAAAAGTAGACACCAAAGACACTGACTGCCGAAAAGAAAGTTGTTTTGTTTTGGAAGTCGGTATTTTTATTGTTAAACAGTTTTTTTTTTTTTTTTATATATTATAGGCTCGCGCTTGACCACTATCTCACCTGATGGTAAGCGATGATGTGGTCGACGGTGAAGCACGCTTGCCTAGAAGTAACCTATTCACTCTTGACTTAAAGACTCCTAGATTGTAGCTATCGGGAAACACAGACTCCGGCAGGGAATTCCACTCATTAGCTGTACGCATAATGAAAGTATTTCCAAAACGTTTAGTGCGTATGGGTGGTATGTCTACCATGTAGCGATGGCGCATCGCCGTACGTCTTGTAGTCCGATGATGAAACGGGCTTGGTGGAATTAGATCATGCAATTCCATCGCACACTCCCCGAAATGCAACCGATAAAAGACCGACAAGCTGGCAACTCGGCGACGATGTTCAAGGCTCTGGAGCTTTGACTTAACCAGTGCCTCATCGCCGATGAGCCTTTTGGCCCGCTTTTCGATCGACTCTAGTGCATCAAGCTGGTATTTGGCGGATCCGTCCCAGAGATGAGAACAGTACTCCATGCATGATCGAACTTGCGCTTGATACAAGCTGAGCAGCTGTTCTGGCGTGAAGCACCTTCTAACCTTTGCAAGGATCCCCAGCTTTTTGGCAGCCAGCTGAGCCTTTGCCTCAATGTATGGGCCAAAATTGAGAGTCGATGTCAACGTAACGCCAAGAAGCTCAAGATGGTCAGTTATTGGCACGGTCACATCTCGGAAAGTTGGAGCCGGTTGGAATTGGCTCTTTTTAGCGGAAAAAAGACACGCCTGGGTTTTAGCAGCATTAAACCTGACCAGATTGGCATCGCCCCATTCGGAGACTGCCTGCAAGGACAGGTTCAGGCGCTCCACCATGGCCTCCCGCAGAGACTGGATCTGAGGTCCGGTAGCTCGAGCGTTGGACATGTATCTCTCAGCAACAGTGCTGTCGTCTGCATACCCAAAGGTGCCGGGTTTTAGCAGATCGTTAATATGCAGCAAGAATAAAGTTGCTGAGAGTACCGACCCCTGAGGGACCCCGGCATTGATATCCAATTGGTCCGACGAGCAGCCATCGATAACCACTCGAATGGACCGATCTCTCAGGAAGTCTGCAATCCAATCACACAGACCACCGGGCAAACCGAATGAAGGAAGCTTACCAATAAGGCTTTCGTGCCAGACCCTATCAAAAGCCTTCGAGATGTCGAGGGAGACGGCAAGCGCTTCCCCGTGCTTCTCGATGGCCTCACTACAGATGTGAATGGCATACGCTAGAAGATCCCCAGTAGACCGATTTCGGCGGAAGCCGTATTGGCGGTCACTAAGAATATCGTTAGCTTCTAGGTATGCCAGGAGCTTTATATTAAGTACACGTTCCATACTCTTACAGAGTATGGAGGTTACAGATATGGGTCTGTAGTTGGCCGGGTCAGCTCGACTGCCCTTCTTGGGCACGGGCTGTACGTTAGCTTGCTTCCAAGCATTCGGCACTTTTCCAGCCTCATACGAAAGGCGGAATAGACGTGTCAAGATCGGAGACAGTTCAGGCGCACAGGTTCTAAGAACAATTGCTGGAATGCCATCAGGGCCGCTAGCCTTGTTCACGTCGAGGTGGCTCAGCACCCTACGAACGTCCTTTTGGTGGATACGAATGTCCGACATACTCGTCTCGCATCCATCAGGAGAAGGAGGGGGCTGCGCGTCACCAGGATTCAGACGTGAAGATTCCGCAAAAAGAGAGGCAAATAAATTTGCCTTCTCCTCAGCGGAGTGTGCCAGCGACCCATCGGGTTTCAGCAGTGGTGGTAGTGAGGGACGGCAAAAGTTCAACTCGACCGACTTAGCCAGGGACCAAAACGCTTTACTTCCTGCTGGGTAAGAAGCAAGTTTGGCCCCCATTCGGCCAATGTGATCGAACCGAGCCCTTCGCAACACCAGCTTGCAGGACTTGGCAGCCCTGTTGAAGGCCTTCTTCTTCTGAACCACGTCACTTGCCTTGCGCGATCGAGCGTCGACCCAAGCCAGGTACGTCTCATGTTTAAGCGCGTCAGCGCGCCCACATTCGGCGCCAAACCATGGCCGGTCAACGTTGGACATTGTTACGTCAGAGAACGGAATGTAGTACTCCATTCCCTGACGCAACACATCGGTCACGGCGTCTGCGCACGACGATGGATCAGTCGAAAAAAAGCAAGTAGGCTGCCAAGGATAGCATGCGAAGAATGATCGCATACCATCCCAATCTGCCGACCTGTACCGCCAAACCCGCCGGGTGCCTCTTGGGCTGGGATCGGGCGGGGAATAGACGGACACAGACTTCACCAGACAGTGGTCGGAACTACCCAAGGGTGAAGCTATCGACACAGAGTATCTGTCCGGATCTGTTGTCAGCAGAAGGTCCAAGCAATTCGCTGTGTGCGAATCAACATCCGGTACCCTCGTTGCCCCCTGGACCAGCTGGGTGAGGTTTAGCGCAAGCGCAAGCTTACGCATCTCCCGTCCAGCATGGTCAGTGCACTGGTATGGGAAGAGCCACTCCTGGTGGTGGGCATTAAAGTCCCCCAGTAACACTAATTGGGCGGAAGGGTACCGCTGCTGTGCCGCATCAGCCGCCTCACTGAGGTACTCTGTGAGCCTGGATGTCTCCTGATCTCCACTGTGCGAACGGTAGACACAGGCGTAGATGACTTTATCCAAACCTGTGTCCACCAGAGCCCAGAGCGTTGAGAATCTGGAGTCCTCAAGGTTACGGAGACGCCGATAGCAAACGTCGTCACGGGCATACATACATACGCCCGCCCGCGGTTTAAAATTGTGCTCCAGGGTGAACCCTGGGTAAGACAAGTACGACACGTCTGACGGATTCGCTATCTGCGTCTCCGTAAGGAAAAAGAGCGCTGGTTTCTCAGCCTCCAGATGGTAGTGGACTGCAGTGATATTTGAGTGCAGACCTCGAATATTAGTGAGGTGCACTTTGTGGGGGAGGGGGTGCAGCCGCTGTTTAACACCATTATTCTTTTTCCTTTTCATTTTAAAAGAGTGAATGGAATAGAGGAGAAGGAAGTGAGACGAGGTTCCACGCTGCTAACCTACAGACACGCACTGAAAGGACAGCATCATTGGGGCACTAGTCTGGAGACTGCGGGGACGCCCGAGCCCCCCCGGAGTGTCCATCGGGCCCTCCCGTCTGGTCGCCAACCAGCACGATGGTGCATTCCGGGATTTTTCGACAGTTGGCGGGGCAGCCTTTCGTGTGTGGCTGGCACACTACTTGGGCCCCCAACTACCTGCGGTCGGCCAGCGGTGCACCGTGCCTCGGATCCCGCTACCCTCCGCGACTAGTCTCCCGATACATCCTAAACAGCGCGCGTCAGACTGGTCAGCCTGCAGTGGAACAGCTATCTCGACCCAACTCCTCTAGTTGGCTACACCGAGCATCGTACCGGAACACGGCTAGGCCGCTTGGCGGTACGTCTTTGCCCGGTGGGTGGTCACAAGCCTTCGGCCAAAGCCTACCACCAGTTAGTGTCACCTGATTTGCACCACCCGGGGACCACGTGTAGGGAATCAAAAAAAAGGGGTACACACCTACGGACGTGGGTGACTCGGCCCCCAAAAAGTTGTTTAATATTAAACTACCTAGAAGCATTGCAGTGTTATGTTTTAACCCCTTTAATATACAGGGTGTCCCAGAAATCGACGTCAAGCCGTAAATGGGTGATAGACCAAGTTATAACAGTTCTCAGAAAAATACGAAAAAAAATCTATCTCATGTTTTTAAAAAATTATGGTCACTTTAATAATTTACTAAAAAAATCAATCCCTGTAATGGTTCTTTAACTCCAATTGCTACAAATCCCATTATTTATCTAATTTTTTTATTATTATGTAATCTTGAATAATGCTTGTGTAGATTTTTGCCTAAAATTCAAAGCCAACTCCTCCTACTTGGAAGAAAATTAAACTTTTTCAAAACCAAATTATTCAAATTTACTATTTCGCCCAACTTTAACTGACTGTACTGAAAAAAAAATGTACTACGCTAGTTTGGCAAGTAACATGAAAAATTGGCGCATTTAATAAGGATTCAAAAATGGTGTAACACTTGCTAGATTACGTTTTCAATAATTAGTCAAGTTTTTTTTTTGTAAATAGTCTCAGTTTTTACACAAAATGTCCATACTTCCTTAAAATGACTTTAGCTTACCTAAAGCTTTGCTAAACTCCGTTTCTAGTTCGACAGAGACGGAGAGAGTCATTTTAGCCGTTAGTATGCCGCATTATGCCCGTTTAGTAAGAGAACATCTTGATGAAGAATACCCGCTCAGGTGGATAGGGCGCGGTGGGACAATCTTGTGGCCACCCCGTTCGCCTGATTTAAATCCCCTAGATTTTTTTTACTGGGGAGCGGTAAAAGAGAAAGTGTACTCAAAAACAATAGAGAATTTAGCCGAGCTGCGGGAAAGAATAACGGAAGCCGTTGTCTTTGTAAACAGGGGAAGATTTGCCCGGAAAATAACCAGATCTTTTTTAAGAAGATGTCGTGCTTGCATTGCCGTCGAAGGAAGGCAGTTTGAACATTTATTGTAATAAAAAAAAATTAAATCTGATAATTTGTTTTTTTTTTCTAAGATGAGAAATCTGGTCCTGACTTAAAGTAAAAAGGTTGAGTCACTATCATAACTTTGCTCTTAAATTACGTAAAATTTCGATTTCTTATCTCGCTCACACTTCGTAAAATGACTCTCTCCGTCTCTATCGAACTAGAAACGGAGTTTAGCAAAGCTTTAGGTAAGCTAAAGTCATTTTAAGGAAGTATGGACATTTTGGGTAAAAACCGATACTATTTACAAAAAAAAATTTGACCAATTATTGAAAACGTAATCTAGCAAGTGTTACACCATTTTTGAATCCTTATTAAATGCGCCAATTTTTCATGTTACTTGCCAAACTAGCGTAGTACATTTTTTTTTCAGTACAGTCAGTTAAAGTTGGGCGAAACAGTAAATTTGAATAATTTGGTTTTGAAAAAGTTTAATTTTCTTTTAAGTAGGAGGAGTTGGCTTTAAATTTTAGGCAAAAATCTACACAAGCATTATTCAAGATTACATAATAATAAAAAAAAACCGGCCAAGTGCGAGTCGGGCTCGCGCACGAAGGGTTCCGTACCATTATCGCAAAAAACGGCAAAATAATCACGTTTGTTGTATGGAAGGCCCCCTTAAATATTTATTTTATTCTGTTTTTAGTATTTGTTGTTATAGCGGCAGCAGAAATACATCATCTGTGAAAATTTCAACTGTCTAGCTATTACGGTTCATGAGATACAGCCTGGTGACAGACAGACAGACAGACAGACAGACAGACAGACGGACCGCGGAGTCTCAGTAATAGGGTCCCGTTTTTACCCTTTGGGTACGGAACCCAAAAAATGATAAATTATAGGATTTGTAGCAATTGGAGTTAAAGAACCATTACAGGGATTGTTTTTTTTAGTAAATTATTAAAGTGAACATATTTTTTTTAAAACATGAGATAGATTATTTTTCGTATTTTTTGGGGAACTGTTATAACTTGGTCTATCACCCATTTACGGCTTGACGTCGATTTCTGGGACACCCTGTATGGATACGATACATATCACAGGTCAGAGTTACCTACGTAACCCTTGAGGGAGCAGAACATAATTTAAAATTAAATCCGTATTCAGTTCCATGATGAAGGAAAACAACGAAAGGGTAAACCAATGTGAATAATTTAGAAAGTGTGTTAGATCATGGTCTGCTGTGTTTTGAGAAAATTGAAATAAAACCAGCAGATCATCCCTGATGAAATCACCTACCAGCGAATTTTAGTTTCCATTTTAGAATTGTTCTTTCCATCATTTTAATTTCAGAAGTTGGTTTTCTTAATTACTTTATTAATTTAGGGATAAAGTAAAAATATATTTTAGTAGTTCATAATTTTATTAGTCCAACAAGATTAACTCTTGTCTAAAATATTTAAATTTCAAGTCAGTAAATTCTGGAAAAGATTAAGCCTCGGTTGGTAGATACTTAACGGGACTTTTATGAATTATTTAATTAAAAAGTCAGTTAAGTACTGGGACTTAAGCGATAAGGTAATTAAGTAAAAAAACAATGGCCCTCGCTCTAATGTGTGCAGTACATGTCATTCGTTCCGGGTTAGGGGTCATGGTGAATAAATTCGTTTAACTTTAGTGTGGGATTTTAACCTTTCGTGTGCATGTAATTAGCAAAACAATACTGGGTCGACCCAACACGAATGTATACGTACATCCCTAGTGGGGCGACCCGGAATGCCAGGCATTTCTTCTCATGCAACCGAGCGGGTAGGCAGGTTGCAGATAGCCCAACCCCGGCTGCAAAGCCAAATCCCAGGCCTAGGGTAACCCTTTCACCACCCTCCTATAGGCCAATCACCTAAACAAGTTTGAATACAATTTTGCGTTTAAATTTTGAGGAAGATGTCGTGCAGAAAGTATGAATATGGATGAGTTTATAAAGGTAGAGAAAGGCCGAAGAAACGATGCATGGGACGTGTCATCGTGTGAGGAATGATATGGCGAGAAAGCAGATTACAATAGGGTAGTTGACTGAAAATTTGTTTTTTGTCGGTCAGGTATATTATTAAAAAATATGGGCTGATGGGGCAGAAAAGTTCTGGAGTGGCGACCGTTCGTCCGTTGCGTTGGAAGGCCTCCCACTAGGTAGACTGATGACCTGGTGGAGGTTGCGGGGATTGGCTGGATGCGAGACGCACGGGACCGGTCAATGTGGTGGATCTTGGGGGAGGCCTATGTCCAGCAGTGGATGTCTTTCAGCTGATAGGTATGATGATGATTGGACACGTATTTCTTTTGCCACGTAAACAAAACATTACGACGATACAGTACGTAGAAATATCGTGTGACATCACAATGTGCTATACTTTATTTTGACCAATTGACGTCCTCCTGAACTTTGATGCGCTTTATCTTTGTCAATTGGTATTTATTTGGTAAAGCACAAAATACGGGACCAATATTATTTGATAATCTCTCTGATGGACTATATAGAAAAAGCATTTTCCTACCCAGGAAAAACCCTATTGTGACGACCGACGGCGATTAGAGATGTAGGTATGGACGAAGACATGCTACGCTGACCCCAAATAAATTCTGATAAGGACTGAATGATGATGATGTATTCTGTTCGTATGAATATTGAGACAAATACATAACATCAAGTAACAGGAACAATTATAATAGTCACAAAGGATCTTTGTCTCTGAAGTTGGGTCTGTCAACCATTGCGCAAGAAACAGTTTTTCATTGCGTATACTGCATAGAGTAAGCGAGATATGATGATGTGACAAACGTAAGCGAGTGAAAGAGACAGTTATACAATTCAAATTCAAATTCAAAATCATTTCATCATTTCATACAATGCTATCTTCACCTTCAATATTGACACAAAAATAGCTACTGCGCAGGGTCAGTGGCAGCTAATTCAGAGACACAAAGATCCGCAGGCTTATTACGTAACATTTGCAAGAGCAAAACGATAGCGATTTTAGCGGAATAATTGCTCTTCAATACAAAAGTTTTACAGTTGTTGGCCGTTTTTTTTTTAAAATAAGTGCTTTTGACAAACAGCGGGCGATTAGCAAACGATTGCGTAGGACCTACCATACCTACACTGCAGGTAATTCCGACTTTTATGACATAAAGTGTTTGATCGCTATTGTTTTGCTCTTGCAAAAGATACGTAATAAGCCTGCCGTTATGAGAATTATATTGTAATTTATTCATCTCAACTTTTAAACACCCAATTTACAGAATAAATAAAATCACAACAAAAAATCAGCTAACACTTGATATGCCAACTTGTCTGACCATCAACATAATGCCTTCTTTATTCAAACACCCATTGACAGCGGACACACATGAATTCATAAGAAATACGATATCTTCGCATCTCACGATTCCATTGAGAAAATTGATGGCAGTTAGCACAACCGGAACCGGCTAGGCTTGGGTAACACATATCGATATATTTCCAAAAAGTAGTCGATATTCGCTGTCGATATTTATACCATAGATATATCAATGATCGATTTTTTTCCAGGTACCATTTTTAGTAGGTAACGAAACCAATATTTTATGTTTGAACGTAACCAGCGCTTCTTGTCAAGTACTACGTTGATGCACGTATATGGCATAGACGTTCTTCTGGACGCGATTTAAAATGAAGTTTACTTTTTTCGATATTATTATTTCAGCCGAAAGATGTCCACTGCTAGACATAGGTTTGTCGATAGTGTTGCCATAATATCGTGCGGTCCTGTGCGTCGCATCGTGCAGATTCCCGCATCCTTCACCAGATCATCGGTCCATCTTGTTCTCTAGACATTTTTATGCTGCGTCTTCTAGTATGCAGTCGCATGTTTTCAATTTGATATCTCATCATCATCATCAGCCTTATAATATTCCCACTGCTGGGACATAATGTCATATCTATCGATTTTTTTTTAAATTGCCCATCCCTAGAACTGCTTGCCGGGACAGACGCAGCATTGTATGCTAATGCGTCCATTGAGAACGAATCAATCAAGTGAAATGAATATTATATCGGGTTCAGACCGACAGTCCGACACGTTCTGTTTGACCATTGTTTTGGGGATTGTATTTCATTTCCGTGTGTTAAATGGACGTGTTCGTTTCAGGGGATTTTTGTTTAATTGAGAAATTAAGTGCTCGGTAGTTATACGTGTGATTTTATAAATATGAAAGAGTATATTTTATTTTTATTATATGTATAAAATGCTTTTAAAACAAATAAGCTTGTTTCAAAGAGAATAATAATTCGCAGTCGCTTTTGCAGTTTTCATGCGTGAAATACAAAACAAAAGCGGTCGTAAAATATTCATCTGATAAACATAACTACTTGAAGGCTATTTGAAGATCTCTGCCCAGCGGTTAGATCTTATCTTATGGAGGGGCCGAGAACCAACTCGGACACTTCGACCCATTGGGATCTTTTGTGGTAGATGGTGATGTTCTTCAGCAAGACCAGGTTTGCAGTACTCATAACGGGCGTGCGTGTAAGACTAGATGTATAAGCGTTAGTGAAGCAAAAGAAGTATGTAAGGATCGTAGTATGTAAGGTTCGTAGTATGTAAGGATCGTAGTATGTAAGGATCGTAGTATGTAAGGTTCGTAGTATGTAAGGATCGTAGTATGTAAGTCTGTAGTTTCTGTCTACCCCCTTGGGAAAAAGGCATGATTTTGTGTATGTAGGTATGCCCAGCAGGTGGTATTTTGACTTACTTCAGGCACACGTATTCACCCAGTTACCTACATAACGTTGATTTTATAAATGCTGACCTGTTTATAAAAACAAGGTTTTAATTAACGTTACATACATTTTATTTATGTCTATTAAATCAAGATATACAGCCTTCGATTTAATTACCCACCTGCACGTTAAAAAGGAAAAAAAAATATTTTTCATATTGTGCTCACGTATCTCTCGGCGGGCATTTTTTGCAAATTGCATGGAAGTGGAACGCATTTTATTAAAAATATTAATAATTCAATTACACGGGCCTGTATCACAAAGTGATTTAATTACGAACAGACATTCTTTTTTAAATTACAATTCTATTAAACCATTGGAGTGTTAACTAGCTTGTTTTTAAATAAGACTAATACTACAATTAAGTTTTTTATTGCTAGCCTTTCTCACTCCTGGGCAAATGTTTCACTTTTTAGGGTTCCGTACTTGAAGGATCCAAACGAGACCCTATTGCTGTCACTCACGTGTTAGTCTATACGTCTGTCTGTCTGTCCGTCGTCTTTCCAAACAGGTGATACAGCCAAACCAGCTAGTCTTCAAATTATCACAATATGAGCATCTTGTGAAAATTTGAAGACTGATTCAAATTATCAAAAATATTTTTACGTTTTTAAGGACTCCTATACAGACATACGAGGGGCGTGGAAAATTAATTGACCTACCCCATATAGTGGGGTATCGTTTAGAGCTCTTTGCGTAGATACCGACTTCATATATTGTTTAAAAAAATATTGGATGATAACGGAATGAGAAGCTGCCACCAATGTCAGCTTTTTATTACAAAATTATGTCCCGAAGATTTTTTTAACTTCCTGTAGATTATGAACTTGAAATTTAGTGATAATATTTATTATTACGTATATTTTACCAACAAATCACATCCTTCTTTGAAATTCCCTTATTTTTCTTATTACAACTTGATTTTGCGGTTTGGTACGGAACCCTAAATATGCGAAGTCCGACAAGCACTTGGCCGGTTTTTAGGGTTCCGTAGCCAAATGGCAAAAAACGGAACCCTTATAGATTCGTCATGTCTGTCTGTCTGTCTGTCTGTCTGTCTGTCTGTCCGTCCGTATGTCACAGCCAATTTATTCCGAAACTATAAGAACTATGCTGTTGAAACTTGGTAAGTAGATGTATTCTGTGAACCGCATTAAAATTTTCACACAAAAATAAAAATAAAACAATAAATTTTGGGGGTTCTAGGGTATACTTGAAACTAAAACTAAAAATATTTTTTTTCATCAGACCCATACGTGTGGGGTATCTATGGATAGGTCTTCAAAAATGATATTGAGGTTTCAAATATCATTTTTTTCTAAACTGAATAGTTTGCGTGAGAGACTCTGCCAAAGTGGTAAAATGTGTGTCCCCCCCCCCTGTAACTTCTAAAATAAGAGAATGATAAAACTAAAAAAAATACATGATGTACATTATTATGTAAACTACCTGTGAAAATTGGTTTGAACGAGATCTAGTAAGTAGTTTTTTTTAATACTTCATAAATCGTAAACAGCAATTTACCAAGTACGGAACCCTTCGTGCGCGAGTCCGATTCTCGCACTTGGCCGGTTTTTTCATCTATCATGAGACTGCAGAATCTACCTGCCAGTATGTACGGTAAACGCATTTAGTTTATTTTCAGATATGAACGATAAAATACAACGTTTTTAAATCGCCCATCTGTACCCTGTCTTACTTGTCAAGCGGCGCAAAAACTTTGAAGACACAAAGTGAACTTGCATGCGTTTGTACAACATAGTTTTATTACTTACGGAAACGGAAATCCGCCATTTAAAGTCGTATGACATTAGGTAATCTTGCACCAAAATCGCGTGTGAATGCTTAGTTTTATTGTCTTGCATTATGAATAGACTCTTGATCCTGAGGTTATTAACCTCTCATGGAGTAAAGTGTTGAGCAAAAAACCTAGAATTGTTCTAATAAAAACATGCTACATACTGTATGAAGTTTTTGTTTTTGGAGAACAGGTTTATATTTTAATCTTCCGTTTCATCATCAGCCTATTAATGTTCCCACTGCTGGGACACAGACCTCTTTGTGAGAGGGAATGGGCCGTAATCAACCACGCGGTCCGTGGGTTGGTGGATGTCACATTGTGCCTTTGTATTTTTGGTTCTAGGTAATGCCGGTTTCTGCACGATGTTTTCCTTCACAATTTTGAGATTTTATTCGTTCATCTTCCGTTTAAAATAGCAGGGTTCATTTAAATTTTCTTATTATTCCCCGCGGCTTCTCTCCTAGTCTATAAGTAAATGCTTTTTGTACAAGTGAAAGCATCTTTTAATAGGATCAGTACTTTCAGAGAGTACCTCGAGCAAATAAACAATTTGAGCTCCTCAAAATATTAGTTTATATTACGCCACACCAGCCACACTAAAAACTAGACTTATAAAAGGTTTTTGTTTATTTAGGTATAACAAAGACATTGGGCATTACCAGACAGCAAAGAATTTCAATTTACAACACATCCTTAAAAGTCTAAAATTAAATCATCAGAACACAGCATTATACGAGTATCAACCAAACCGGTACAAAATAAGTCAAAACCGTGTTAAAAATAAGACGAAGCACTCAAGTCAAACCAGTTTTAAAGGAAACTGTAGACAGAGTGTAGGATATTAGTTTCAAAGGCTTTGCCACAAGACCTAGCTGTGGTGAGCCGATAACGAAACTGAGAATGTACAAAGTTATGAATGTATATAGTGTGTATATCCTTTACAGTGGGGCAAATCCGATATGTTTGCATTCAGTGTTAAGACTACTATGAAATACATGTGGTATTTAGTTGCCCTGTGTAAGATTTTCGGGTTTTGGAATGTTAATGTGCCCTTTTCATATAGGTGATATCGCGCATGTATTTTCTATGAAAAATTCAAGTGCGTAATGGTTTGCATCGCATTGCGTCCATGTGAACACACTTGCAATTCACTTAGTAAAAATTGCATCGCTCGCGTCATCAGTAAAGGGCTCTAATGTTAGGACTTTCGTCTTTAATTGCATGTGTGCTTAATGCTGACTGCAATGTCTCGACATTTTCTTCGTCATTCTCGTCATCATATTGACATAAACATTGATAAACTCAAACTCAATACATTTCTCGCATGTAAATTGGCAAGGGGAGTAAGTTCGCGCATGGTGCGTGAACTAACCAACCACCATAGAGAGCGAACGGAACGTGCACGCGACGCGATTGGTCAGTCGATCTTTATGTTAACTAACCAACCAATCGCGCGCTCGGAACGGTGCTAAACGTTCCCCGCGTCCCGCTTGGTAACCAAAGAGACCTAAAAAACGACTTGGGCACATCTAAAGACTCTTGCTTGGCAACGTGTCGACAACTATACTGCTTATTTAAAAAATTAAACCATTTACCTACTTTGATTTTTTAGGACGCCCGTCTGTCAAAAAAATGGGAATGGAACAGACTAAAAATTAACCAGAGTATCAACTGCAGCTAAATGTGAGAACCTTAACCTTGAGAGGCTCGAGAACCTTGGGCAGTCACTAGTCAGCCCCAATACCCAATATTGCAGAAATAATTATGATTAAAACGTCAATTTTCTACATAGCCCTAGAAAAAACCATTCAATCAAAAAAAGCCTATCTTTGGATAAAATCCTTTCTATCAAAGATCGTATCAAAAACAACCTAACAACACGTTAACTACATGTTTCCGATATAATTTAATCAGACAAGCCGTAAAATTAATACATACGAACATTTATGTATCGCAAGCGATAACCAATTTGCAGTTACGAAGGTAATGAACGAGAGAAATGGCAGGCTGGAGAACATATTCAGCTTACGTTACGTTCTGGCTTATTTACAACATAATGCCACGTATTTGCCGAAGGCAGCAACAGAGAAATTTGTAGCAGAAATTTCACGGACAGGAATAACGTCGGTTAGCGCTTCGGACCAATCAGGTTCCACAAAATCGAGCGTCTATTCATTGAGTATCAACGTGTCTATAACTTATGTGACTGAAGCTGTGGTAACTGGGAACCTCAATGCTTTAAATTCGTCTGCACAGGTTTAGGTAGTGTCTATAACTTACACGACTGAATCTGTGGTAACTGGGAACCTCAATGCTTTAAATTCGTCTGCACAGGTTTAGGTAATATTTAGTGACTATACCTGCCATGACTGAAGCTCTGGCAACTGGGAACCTCAATGCTTTAAATTAGTCTGCACAGGTTTAGATAATATTTAGTGACTATACCTGCCATGACTGAAGCTCTGGCAACTGGGAACCTCAATGCTTTAAATTAGTCTGCACAGGGTTAGGTAATATTTAGTGACTATAACTAACGTGACTGAAGCTATGGCAACTGGGAACCTCAATGCTTGAAATTAGTCTGCACAGGAAAGGTAATATTTAGTGTCTGTAACTTACGTGGCTGAAGCTCTGGCAACTGGGAACCTCAATGCTTTAAATTAGTCTGCACAGGTTTAGGTAATATTTAGTGTCTATAACTTACGTGACTGAAGCTATGGCAACTAGGAACCTCAATGCTTTAAATATTTAAGCAATTCCTTGTAACATAATTATCAACTTGTATTTAACTGTGTACCAGCAGATCGACTCTGTAGAGATCTCACTGTGATGACTGAGGTGAAGTGAGCTCGATATGAGCTGCCATTCCAACCTATGCTGGGCATTGACAGCTCACTACAAACTCTCTTAACCTACTTAAATCACGGTGAGATTTTAACAGAATAGCTTTTTACCTGGATAATAAACAATTTTTTGATGTTTGACGTTGCGCTGGAAGGCCTCCCACCAGGTGGACCGATGACCTGGTGAAATTTGCGGGGATCCGCTGGATGCGAGACGCACGGGACCGATCAATGTGGCGACGCTTGGGGGAGGCCTATGTCCAGCAGGGGACGTCTTTCGGCTGATATGATGATGATGATAAGTAAACAATTTCTAGTTACTCTATTTTAAAGCTACTATTGAAATCCTGATTCTAAACAAAGTCGAAGAACCAAGTAATACAGAGGAAAATGTAGCTTAGCAACATAACTAATTAAGAGTATCAAGTTGTACGTGTAACAACAGCGGAAACAACAAATGTAAAGAACAATGACCGATTAAGTAATCCCCCAAGGCTAAACAAGCGAGAACTTCTTCAAGATTACACATATTACATACATACACAGTAAGAAATTACGTGAAACACTTTGACCTGAATACTAATTTTATTTTGTTGGCACGTCAAACACGCAGCGTAACGTTAATGTGTTTGGAGATGAAACTCGTGTCCCATGCAATGAACTACCATGCTTAAGCTAAAATACCACTATCTGAAAATTGACAGATTTTAGTTTTTTGCCATCGTAATAAGCAAAAAATTTTCCATCGATCTATCTAAGCAGTATTTTTCTACTATTAATAGATTCCTTATAAAAATAAAAAAACCGTTGAGTTCCCCAAAATGATATGGTTACAAACCTATTATTGATGTGGAGAGATCAGTGATTTGTGAGAGATGTTGAGTGACAGAAAAGTTGACAGAAAACCTTTTGTCCTGGTATGGTCATGTAATTAGATAAGATTAGGTTTTTTGATATAAACTAACAATAAAAGTGCTTAATAAGATAAAAAAATTTGACACCGGAAACTCTCGCATAAATATGATTTTGAACTCTCGAATATTATAAAGAGGAAAGATTTGTTGTTTGTTTGTATGTTTGTTTGTTTGTACCGAATAGGCTCAGAAACTACTGGGCCGATTTAAAAAATTCTTACACCTATGGAAAGCTACATCATTCCTAAGTAACATAGGCTATAATTTTGAGGGGAGCGAAGCCGCGGGGGTCAGCTAGTAGTCGATAAACAGCATCAACTTTGCCTATAACTCAAAATATGATTTTGTCAGATAGTGGCCTTATAGCTTGCGGATGGCAGTGAAGGTCGGTACCATGTAGGTAGGTCTGCATGTCTCACGAACATCGACAATGACCCAGTGACAAGGAAATCAACTTATTCTCTTTAATGAATCCTAATTACGACGAATATACATCCAATTAACAAAGTAATTCCTTAATCGCTTTTCGAAAAACTGGTCCCACTGAATTGGTAAGGTTGTGAAAGAACGCCTACTTAAACAAAAGTTCCTTCTTTGGAATGATGAATAAATAATTCGTAATTTCATAAAGGTTGGAATCTGAAACATTACGGACAAAAATTAAATTAATATCGCTGAGCGCAAGATCTTGAAAACTCTGAAATATTAATAATTTCGGACGACTGAATTGTACAATATTTAATTTTAAGATAGGCTAGGTGCTTTACGAATTATTCCTTTTCCGATTTTGGTCAGTTGGGTGCGTAGTTGCGTAGGACTGGTTACGACCAATACCTGCATTATACGCAATGCCTATCCTTGAGAGAAGCTTGGGGCCTATTTAATATACCTAAACGGCAAGCGACTGGTGACAGTCTGACTAACCCACAACTTTATAAATCGATTTCATACATTTTCAGCTCTTAAACGGTGCTTGACGTAAAAATGTGACAATTATTTAATTTTTGACTAATAATGATGTAGCATTGTCAGTTATATTATTAAATAGGGTCGTGTTACCGATCCTTTATAAAGGCCAGTCGGTCTTTCGGCTACAATTATGATGAATAAAATTTCAGTAATTGATATCCAGTAATGACACGGAGTCATCCATGTTGTCGATTACAGCATATGTAGCTTAGTACCAGAATGACAACAACCCATGCTGAAAAAATCATGCTGTGCAGTCGGAGGATACATATTCGCGGGCTGGCTGACCAAAATCTGGTGTATCCTCCGCCTGCACAGCATGATTTTTTCCTTGTTTACGACTTTTTAGTTCGCTTTTGAAGCAGTCGGGTTTTTTGATTTTTTGAATTAAGTTTTTTTATTTATAACTTTTTAGTTAGTTTTTTTTCGAATAGATACATTTAAACATATAAGTATTATATATTTTTGAAATCACCTCTTAAAACCCTTTATTTTGATACCCCACACGATAGGATTAGAAGAAATAAAAAATTTGGTGCCCCAGAATATGGCACCCAAAATCCGCCATTTTTCTATTGTCCAATTTTAATGTAGCCTATGACACTCGCGGGGTTAAGACGCATCGATTGACGTATGAATCATCAAAATCGGCCAACGCGTTTGGTCTCTGGAACGCCACATAGGAACAAACATACATACATACATACTTACATACATACATAGACTGATAAACACATTACCCTCCTTTGGCAGTCGGGTAACAACCCAGCATTTGTCAATCCAAGCACGACCTACAGATAGGACAATATATTTTATCACAGAGAACATGCAGGAATCCCACACGAGTGCGATAATGTAATTAATTCCAAGCGCGTGTGGGATTCCCTTTAACGGTAAAAAGTTAAGTTAATTGTCAAGTATTTAGGGTAACGTAATACCTCAAGCGGTAAGCATTTACGACGGCGTCGAATTAAGCAGGCTTTGTAGTTTGGACAGAAGCCCAAAATTGGATCAATTATAGAGCTGTTAGTTACTTGATAAACGAAAAAAAAAGGGATTATAGGGCCATATGTGCCCAACCTGCTATTAGAAACTGTTGGCGATTGTGGATGGTGGTATTAAAGGTTGAAGGTTTTAGAATAACTCGCTCGAATGCTACAAAAGCTACTCACGACCATCATAGGACATTTAACGAACTCGAGCAAATAGGGAAGATGCCAAAAAAAAAACGATTTGGTCCGTCAGTTAAACATATTAGACACGTATTTTTCTTTTGCCACTTAAACAAAAAAAAAACTACTATGCAGTGGCTTGAAATATCGTGTGACGTCACGCCTTGCTATACTTTATACTGACAAAGTGACGTCACAAGCCCCCACTCTTGAACTTTGGTGCGCTTTATCTTTGTCAGTTTTTATATTTGATAAAGCAAAAAATACGTGTCCAATATCTATACTAATATTATAAAGAGGAAAGATTTGTATTTTTGTATGTAACGAATAAACTTAAAAACTACTGGACCGATTTCAAACATTCTTTCACCGTTGGGAAGCTACACTAGCCCCAGGTGACAAAGGCTACTTTTTATCCCTGTATTCCCACGGGAACGGGAACTACGCGGGTGAAACCGCGAGGTGTCCGCTGTTATTTTATAATCTCAATGGCAGACTAAATATAATTATAATTTTTCTATCCAGGAAACATCCATAATAACTTTTCGATGTATCAATTACGTTGCGGTCATCCATTCAAGACTTTGCCATGACAACGATTGACCTTCAAGTCATATTTACATATCAGCGTGATATCCACGATCATTCTCCACAGTTCATCTTTCGATGACCCACTACATCGATCAAGTATATCATATACTGTAGATATCATGTACCTACCTACTATACTGATACTGATACTGATAACATAACTACGTAACCGTGCAGATTAGTATTTAATTCACACGATAAGACTCAGAGCGATATCGAGGTCAATCTAGAGCTAATAAAATCTTAGGAATTAGCACTTGCAAGATAATCGACATAAATATTTTCTTAAAAAAAATTATGGAATTTTGACATTAACTTTATGTAGTAAATAATAAGATAATAAGTGTTACATATAGGCTAGTCATTATATATTTCGGGGTCGTCCACTTGCCTCCCAAAAAAAGAAATTGTTCCGAATAGCTGAGATATTTTAATATCGATTTGAGAACGTGGGGCATTTTTCAACATTACTCTACTGGTTAATAAAACTCATACCGAAGCCCTTATGACGAGAAGGCAACCTTGCAGTAATTTATTCTACATACTATCAAGAATCGTTCATAAAAAACAAGTTTCATCAAAAATAAAAACCTGCAGCCTCGGCAAGTGATTCTTGTGAATGTCGCAATTTATTTCAATATCAGATACTACTATCAATATTAAAACTATGTTAAATAGTACCTTATGCTTATGACCTAGAAAAAGAGACATTCTATCAGCAATAACAATTGACAATAATTCCAAAACATAAAGTACTCTGACATGCACTAAGTAAGTATGTGAGAACCATGTTCCTATTTATCAAATTAATGAATTTACTTGTTAATGCTTTTAATACTTTAAAATACGTAGCGCTATTCTGGGTGCATCGTCCTCACATAATATATGAATTTATTAATATTATATACACTTTTAAACCACTTATTATTTTTAAAAGAGTAAGTATGGAGTTTCTTGTGCGTTCATCTCAATAACAAGCTTCTTTTCCGAATTCACGGTAGAATTAATTTTTATTACGTGTAAATTTTATTTGTTGACGTTCAAATGTGCCGCTTAATGGGCTAGTTGAAATAAATATTTTTGACTTTTGACACTACCGAAACCATGATCCATCCACCATTAATGAAGTTTTGTTGTCGTTCTAAAGAACTACAGAACTACCTTTGTTACAGTGTTAAGCTGACTGACAAAATATACTTTTACAATAGATTACTTGTCTTACAATGTAGGTCTAGCTTAATTGCAAAATATAGCTTTACAATACAATGTAATAATGAGCTTGGTTGGCCAAAAATAATGTATAAGGACAGGAAGGCGCTGGGAGGAAGATATATCACGGTTATATGGAATTGCAGGAGAAGACAGTCACGGAGAGACCATTTAGCGAGAGCCTTCGTACTAATAAATAATCGTGAAATAACGGTACCTTATTACAAAACCTGTGAAATCTGTAAATAAGTTATTTCAATAAACTTATATTACCGTACCACTTATTATCTCTGATACAATGTCACTTTGTCTATAACCCTCATGACTGTCTGTTGAATTCATTGCAAGATACTCAGAACAATTTCCATACAAACCAGTTGGAAAGATCGTGAGCAATTTGCTTATACACGTAACAGTTAGCGGAGGACTTTAATCATTCTTCCATAGTGACGTCATTGATTCGCCGTACGGATGTGCGTCATATTGTTTATAGAACACGACAGAATAAAGTGCAATGCTGACGTTCTTAGAAAAATACAGCCTATCTTGAGAACGATGTCATGGAAAAATTGGTTTGGAGTCCGTCACACCGAAATGTTCCACTGCAAAAAAAGCGTTTTGTCTTACACAGAAGAAACTAGCTCATAAAATGTTGCCGTTTCAGACTCAGGTTTACTAACGATATTTTACACCATCCTTAGACACTTTAGTCTACGTTGTGTTAGATTAATTTAAAAAATCCTCTTAAACAATTAAAACACTCCATTGGCTATTGTAAAGTATGTGCCTCCATACAGTCGTGATCAATATTACAACTGTGTAGGTGTGCAGTGCAAACACGGGTCATGGTCAAAATCGGGGTCCCTCAATGACAATAATAGGCCCCCTCATGATTCACACTTATATGATACCTATAACTGACAATTTATTTCAAAATATAACTACGTGACTAAAACGTAATCTCATCAGCATCACTTACTCTATTAAACTTGTTAACTAATCCATTTATAACCGTTTATCATCAACCAAATCTGCTTTTGACTAAGTTCTAAATAAACAGATTAGAGTCTTACAAACGATGTCAGAACATTATCAGAAAGTGTTACCATATAAGTTCAGTAAACGATGTCAGAACATTATCAGAAAGTGTTACCATATAAGTTCAGTAAATATGTGAAAACTAAGTAAATACGTTTAGTGAAGCCCAGTTTTCTTATCACTAAGTAGAGCGAGGAAGTTAAGAACGTGGACTGATAAGAGTTATTTATTTAGTTTGTAATGGTTTTAAAGTAAAAGGAGTAGGAACTGCTTCGTTGACGATAAGAGAACAATACGTGTAGATAAATGATAGCGATAGAACATTCAAAAGGATTGAGAAACAGATGAAAGCATTAGAACAAAACTTTTGTTGTTTTAAACTAGATCAAATGATTTGCGAATGTTTTTAGTAGGTACGATACTACATTCATGTGTGTACAATCAAGGGTCAAAAGTGCAGTCGCTATAACCCAAAGCTTAATTGCCTAAAATAGGTTTGTTGAAAATTAAACTGTGGTCCCTTTTTGTTTTTATTTACGCTGAAATTTAAGGTACGCGTCTGCAATTCTGAATCTTTTCTGCACCTACAGTGGGCAGCTGATTTTCAGTTTTTTTTTAAATACCTGTAGTCTTAATAACCATCTTATTATGTGACAAGAATTGATCAACCCATGTGGGTACAGTCAAGAGTCAAAAGTGTGGTCGCAATCACCCAAAGCTTTTTTGGACACTTATCCATTACTTTTTTGTAGAAGAAGTTCAAAGTATAGATTAAACTAGTCTGTAGACAATAGATCTTCTTCTAAGGATTATTTTTAGGCAACTAAACATACGTAAATAACTATTCTATTCTTTTCTTTTCTATTCTAATATAGATTTGGGTCACCTACGTCTTTGCTTTTGGCCCTTGACTGTAACTATTTGTGGACAGCCTACTCAAAGTTTTTTTTTTTAATTAATGTCATATTGAGTAAAAATTATTGAACAGACATAAAAAACTTAGCAATCTATTACCATACAGTACCAAAATATAGTGTTGCAATATGTAACAGTGTACGAACTGCAGCACTAACTCTGTTTAATCATAGTGAGTCTCCAGCGGTTCAGACTGCGATAGTAGTTAACACTACAATTTCTCACTAAAACTTCAAATTAAGCCATGGATCCGCGTTTTAATTGCGGTTGCGAAACCACGGCTTTTCGAATTCTAATTACTTTGAACTTCATTATTAAAGGAATTAGCGAGGACTCGAACTATAGTGCAGTAGCTAAAGAAGAGGGGAAACTTTTCGATACTGTTATCAACTATGAACTGTTGGTAATCAGCTTAAGTGAGCGAGTATAATTATTAATTAATGAGATGACGGGAGACGTAAGCTTGTTGTACGGCAAATAATAATGAAATTGTACTATACAAAATGTCTAGACAAAGTGAAATTTATTAGCGATAATGATTGTGAAACAACTCAAAACGCATTTTTTTTATTTTTGTTATTGTTGGTTTGTTCTTAACTCTACTCTAGGTCAGAGATGATTTATTTGATATTTGTAAATTGCTACTAAATTATCAAATGGTCAATCCCAAACATTTCGGTCTTTTGACAACCTTTATCGCAGACTAGCAGACGCCTCTCGGTTTCACCCGCGTAGTTCCCGTTCCCGTGTGAATACAAGGATAAAAAGTAGCCTATGTCACCCGGGGTTAGTGTAGTTTCCCAAAGGTGAAAGAGTTTTTGAAATCGGTACAGTAGTTTTTAAGTTTATTCGTTACATACAAAAATTCAAATCTTTCCACTTTATAATATTAGTATAGATAATATAAATAATAGTACCTATATAGTAATAATATAAGTATAGATAGATAATGTTTAAAGTAATATTTATTGATTCAGTTACAATTTCAATCAATAGGTAGGTAATTCTTGCCAGAGAACTAGACGAAATAAAGTACTTGTGGCAAGTAGATATAAAGGTGCAAAACCTGAGCTTACTGGTAGTAGACCTATACTAAGACGCAGTTTCGGTTGTCGCAACATTCCGCAACAATGAGTAAAAATAAAACAACACTTCGTAAATCGTGTTAGGAAAGTGGATTCAGAATACATTGAATACGTATCTACAATACTTTGTAACATACTTAGTCACAGGACGAGAATATGAAATAAACCTTATTTCATATTCATGTCGTAACTTTTCGAACACTCTTACATTCTTAGAAACAAAACCTTTGTACCTAAATTTTGTTTTGAATATACTATTCTTGGAGATTCACGACACTGAAAAGGTTCTGATTTTCAGAAATATGGCTATTTGGCTTATTAATACTGTTGATAAACACTTACTAAATATAATGAAGGATTTCTTAGTGATAGGTTAGTTATTTATCATATTATTATACAAGGATATTGGGCAAAATAAATTATTTATTGAATCCCACACAGCTGTCAATAATAAACTCACTAACAAAGAAAAAATATTAAAATTTCTGGGGAAAGATATAATAATGTACAACTTCATATTTTTTCATAAAAAAATGTCTTATTTCAGCCAAGACCAATATCACTGCTTTTTAAGTATTCCCTCAGTAAAATTGGCTTCTTCATCTGTTGATCTATTTTAATACACCACGTTTTCATAAAAAGATAATTTCTATTTTTGCTTGGCATTACTAAAAGAAATTGGTTAGGGAAGCTTGAACAGATTCATTTCTCAATTTTGTATCCAATTTGTTATTCGGTATTACCTAACAGAGTTTTTTTTTTGTCCTTGACAAAAACATGGAACAAATAATTATAGAATTTGCGTTCTGACGTTCTGGTTTTGATTGAAAATGTAAAAAAGGTTTGGGATTGGTATAGCGCAATAAATTGAAATATATCAATAAAGGAACGAGATACAAAGATACTATGTCCCTATAACGCATATAGATCCAGAAATATAATATAGAAAGATACCTCAAACAAGCCCAATTGCCAAAACAGATAACCCAGGACAGAACAAGTTGACGCAGGAAAGTGAGGAGACCAAATAATGGAAACAGGAAAGGAAGAAGAAAGAGAAGAGATTCAGAAATACACAAGACCGAAAAGTAGAGTTTAGTAACAAGTCGAAGACAATGAAGTTTCAGCAATAAAATTAACATCAAATAGCCACCAAACAATCCAAAAAGACGTCAAAATTTCAAAGTACCATGCTAATATTAAACGCAACCAACTTAAACAGTCTACCTCTACTTAGACACTCAGTAGAAACACCAAATCCCTTTAAAATGCCGTTGAATGTTTCACCGAAGTGGGTCATTCAGACTTAGAGAATTCACCGAGATAACTTCCTTAGACAATTTTCTTCGGTAAAACAAAAGTTTTTATGACGTCACTAATGTTTTTCAAGTTAAGTTCACTCTATTAAGAGTTTCGTGTCAGCGTTTCTGGGAATAACGGTTTGAGAAGTTTTTCTTGGTGAAATACTTTTGGGCATAACTAGAAAAATATTTTTAATGGGACACCATTAAATTTATTTAAAGAAAACTATTATAAAAACTAAATTTTTCATGAGTTGAATTCAGAAGTTGGATCAACCGCAGACACTGCTTCATTAATTGAGCATCAGATAAATTTATATGAATCAACAATAACTGATGTTAAAGCAACACCATTAGTTATACTAGCACCTCTAATATGACAACTTTAGCAATCAAATATTAACAGATGAAAATGATAGTGAAGAAACTTCAAAAGATGGAAACTACAGCAACACCATTATTAGTAGTAGCACCTTTTATATGAATGGACGATCAATCATACGAATTCAAACGAAAAAACTTTTTACAAAAAATATATATATAATAATATATATAATTACTTACTTACAAATAAAAACACTACAAAGTGAAAAATTGCTTAGTCGGTCTTTCTGTTTTTATTTGTTAGTCAGTTGTATTTTTTCGTAAAAAGTTTTTATTTTTCTCTTTTTTGTTGTGGAACTTATCTATAATGCCAAGTTATGCCAGAATAGATCTGGTAAACACAACCGGTGCAATCAGGGTGAACTGTACACATCTTCATACCCCTTTAGAGCGTACTGGCGTGATGTTATGTTATGAAATGGTGTATACAATAAACAGACATGCGATTTCAGCAAAGCCAACAGCTTTCAAATAAAAAAAGAATCATCAAAATCGGTTCACCAAGTAAAAAGTTCTGAGGTAACACACGTAAAAAATACAGTCGAATTAAGAACTTTTTTAAAGTCGGTTAAAATAGATACCAAGAAAAGATTGAATTAAAAGTCAAAGACGGAAACGAACAACCACCATTAAACAAGACGAAGCATATTCAAACAAGATTACCACAGACCGGAGCCGTCGAAATTTTCACTGTTGATTAATTAAGTAAGTCAAATATGTACAGAAACAAAGTGAGTAGCTAACGAAGTCTTCAGTCACCTCCAGAAACCAAACAAATATAATTACTGTCAACTGACAAGTGATGTCACACGCAATTGGGACCGTGACGGAGAGTGAATTTGTTTTTAATTTTGGAAGAAAGGATTTTTCTTGCAACGCAACAATTTTTTTAAAGTATCGGGGATTGAGTTATGATCTCTTAGTTCACACGTTATTATGGACGACAGTAAGATAATAAAGCTATTTAGAAAGGTTGTAAGAGTAGGCGAAGGTCCAGAGACGATGATTTGGTCAGTCAGGTGGTAGATGCAGAACTAAGATGACGACTCAGAAAGATGAATGGCCGAAGAAAGAGTGCTGTTCCGACCACAAGCCAATTTGACTAGGATATAAAGATAATAATAACCAGAAAGCTCACTTTGAGATTAAAAAAGACATACATAGAAAATGCCCGACTTGGTATCTTGAAGACGAATAGCCGCGTCAAGCTATCTAATGAACAGGACAACAGAACAACTGTAGGTAAGTACTTGATTTCTCTATTCTCTCACACTAAGAAATTGTGCAAAAGTGCAGTACATAATCGTTTATTTTCATTCCCACATCACCACGCCAGAAACAAACCAACATAAATTTTACTCCGTACTGACAAATGACGTCACAAGCAATTATAAAACGGGAATGGGACAGAAATATTTTGACAAAATGTGGGAAACCAGACGAACTCTTAACTAGGGATATTTTAAGACACGTATTGAAAGCGAAATGACGTCATACATATTCGTTAAGGCGTATCCCCAATGTAACGCGTTAATGGCCGTGCGCCTGCTCAGTGCCAGAATATCAATATTGGACCTCCTTTTGGACATTTTGTTAGCAAAGTTTTTTGTTTCTGTGTAAAAATATTTTTAAAAAACCAAGTTGTTCTGGAGTATGCTAAAAAAGCGAAAAAAAACGTGTTGTTAATTATTTTTATAAAGCAAAATTATTTTTAGTCGTAAGAAAAAACCATGCTTCACAAATAATGTACATGAATCAATAATATTAAAAAAAAAAAAAAAACCTGTGAACTTAGCCGTTACTAAGGAGTATGCCTTAGTTTTACGGCACTAAAACGGAGTAAGGTCGTTAATTTGGACAAGGTTTTCTCAAGGGTAATTACCGTGAGATTTTTAAAAGTGCCATTACTGTGCCAATTTTGCCATCTGTCAGCTTCATAGACTCGGTGGATTTCTGATGGTCGTCACTATTGATACCAACGTTCAAGTGTTGCACTAAATGGAAATAGTGTGGCGGGGTTGCCTGTATATTCGTAAAAAATGAAACAAAATAATTGCTGCAAAATATTTATTTTATTTACCTACTAAGTTTCTGCATGACGCAGCTAGTTAGCAACATGTGGGTTGTTTAAAGGATAAATACGATAGTGTGCCAGCCCTAAAATAGGAGTTACTTTATTAACCTCAATATTGAACATTCTGAGAAAAATAAGCTCATAAATAATTTTATTCACATTACGTTTAGAGAAGTATTATAGGGAAAAAATGTACCATGAAAAACTTGAATGTACGACTACGACGTAGGAACGGAGGTAACTAGATCCCATGCCAGACCTAAAATTAGACGTGGTTTTATTTATCTGCAATAGCATTCTTAGAAAAATAAGATCATAACACGTAGTCTTGTTGCTCTTGTGTTAATCGAAAATTTACACACATCATCATCAGCCTATTAATGTTCCCACTGCTGGGACAATGGCCTTCTCTCTGTGAGAGGGAATGGGCCGTAATCCACCACGCGGGCCCAGTGCGGTTTGGTGGATGTCACATGTCTTCGAATTTTTGTTTCTAGGACATGCCGGTTTCCTCACGATTTTTTCCTTCACCGTTTTGAGAGCAGTGTTGAAGAAATAATTTACAGAAAGTAAAGCGCCTGTCTGGGCTTGAACCCACGACCTACAACTTGTAAGTCGCGACAGATACCACTGGGCTACCACTGCTCTTAAAACCATCACTGCTCGAAAAGTTACGGTTATACTTATTTACGTACATTTACATCGCACCCGGGTAAGCCGCAGCCAACACAATTTAGCATTCCTATTGGGGAATTCGAATTCCTTCCGACACGCAGAGTTACCACAGTGTTTCCAACGTCCCAAGCAGACTGTTACCCACACACTGGAGTGTCCAAAGTGTCCATCCACTTTAGAGGCATTAAAAATTTTACTTGCCGCGTTTGACGAAGCCACCTAATGGGACCATGTAATTAGTCAAAACGTACCATGCGTCGATAAGAAAAAAAAAAAATTCGACAAGCATAATATAAAAAGGACCTGATCTAATTTCTCCACTCCACAAAACCTTTGTGTAGTCAGCTGTTTAAAGTTACGAAAGAATAGGTAACAATGGACCTTACTTAACGGTACTTAAACGGTATAGGTGTGTTTTGACGTCCGCGTCGTTCGGGATTTTGTAACTTTGTAAGAGCTTGTTTGTAAAACAAATTCTATGTTGGACATGAGAAAATTATTTAAATCTTCTTGTTCTCTTATTTTTTTAAGGTTTTTTAAAGAATAGGCTCAGAGTTACTTTGTATTGTATGGGACGTTTTGTAAACGAAAAAATTAAGGTTTTTTTTTAACGTTAAGAGCGGACTCTAGTCAACAGGAATTTGAAAAATAGGTATTTGAAGAAACTATTGCCGTCGCGTCACCTCCAACCTCACCCCGTAAAGTGCGAAAGGGACAACTGCAGCTCAGGCTGATTTTACCTACAAAAACTTTGACTAAAAGACGTTTCGTATTCTGCTGTTTTCTTCATGAAAACTGGTCTGATCTAAAAAATTCTTATAATTATCAAAATTTAGAGGAAAAGTATATCTATGCTCTTATCATTTCCTTTTTTGTTAAAAAATTATAAATTTTGTCTGAAAGTCTTCTGAACATGGCGGTAAAAACGGGAATTTTTTTCGGATTTTTGGATTGTCATATTTCTTTTTGTGATTATGTTTTGGAAAAAAAGAAATGATACAGGCACGTATTAATTAGACCTAGATTTTATGGAAAAAAATCATTGCTCTAGAGGCATTATCCACGAAGAAAACAGCAGAATGTGTTTGTATGGAGAAAGTCTCACTAGAGTCCCCTCTTAACACGATCAAGCATGGAGAAAACTCGCACTAACCCCACTGTTAATCAGTTGCTATAATCAGTTCAAAAAGCTTTTATAAATAAGGGCTAGTTTAGCTAGTCGTTTGATATCATAGTTCAAAGATTTTCATGAATAAGTTAAGGGAATGGCCAAACATGAACGCAACGAGAATCATTGCACTAAAGTTCAGAGCAATACGCGCTGGTTAATTGGTCAGTGGAGCTGGAGCGCAATGCGCCAGCCATTGCGCTCCAGCTCCACTGACCAATTAACCGTACGATATTAGTGAGAACGCACTGTTATAGCATTCAATAGTCGACGATATTTGTCTCATTATTCTCATTTTAAATTGTAATTTTGACATTAATTAACAGATGCCCTGTCCAATGAATCATATACGAAAATATTGTTTTACTAATTGGACAGTGAACCTGTTAGGCTATTCATCCGAGCAATAATTTTGCCCTTCTGCCAATTTACTTACTTAGTTACTTGGGGACTGTTCAACTGGAAATTTGTGACTGCTTTGTTAGCTTGGGTCTTACCTGTAAAAGAAAAATGTAATTGTGAATTAATACATCAAATAAATAAATCATCATCATCATCATGTCAGCTGAAAGACGTCCACTGCTGGACATAGGCCTTCCCCAAGCGTCGCCACTTTGACCGGTCCCGTGCGTTTTGCAACCAGCGGATCCACGCAACCTTCACCAGGTCGTCGGTCCGAAAATAAATAAATTATTTATTTGGGGTCGATGCAACATTATCTTCTTCTTCCATACATATCTTTTCACCATCATCGCAGTAGTCACTATTCACCTCTCTTTTTAGTTTTTTATACGCATCATCTTTCACGCAAATAATTTACCCATCTACCTATATTTCACTGCTGGTAAAACTTACAAACCGACAGTTTCTGCCATTTGCATTGTGTAAGATATTTTTTTTAAATATGGAACTTTATATATTTTTCAGTCATACGCCAACGAAAATTTTGGTTAAAATGGCAAACACCCTTTTAACCACCGACGCAAAAATGACGGGTTTGATAAGTTTGCCGTGTCTGTGTGTGTGTGTGTGTTTGTCTGTGGCATCGTAGCTCCCAAACGTATGAACCGATTTAGATTTTGTTTTTTTTAACTTTTGCAGTTGTGTTCTTAGCTATGATTGATTAAAATCGGTTGACGCGTTCAAAAGTTATCCGCATTTAACTTTTTGAATCTGGGTTTTTTCGCAAGATATGAAGTCATAATAACTAGTTTCCATTGATTGTTGGTTGAAGCGTGTCTACTATAAGGTTTTTTATATGTAGTTTAAAAACCATGAAATAAAAATAAAATTTAGAAAACCACCAGGTTTTGTAATCTATCTCTTTAGTCGGAATCATTACAACGGTAATAAAAAAAAACGAAAAGAAAATCCGGAAGCCTTTCTACGAATCCCCAACTTAAAATCCAAACAACAACACAGAAAATTGGAGCATCTTCAACATAAAACAAAAGACACACAAAGAAGATATTAAACTTAATAGATGTATTCCAACTGATGGCACTGTTATAAGACCTTCGCTCCCAGACAAATGACACTATTGACAATAATAAGTGCAATAAAGAGAATGCTCAAATGAATCTGGCACAAGGTTTGCACTTTGAGCGCTGCTAAATGTTTTGCGACGTAATATTGCATACCCGAATACCACTTGGCGTGAATGTCTTTGTCAGTTTTGTGCGATTATGGTGACCTATCTTGTCTTCCCTTGAATTAAAATAGTAATTTCAGAAGAATGCTACCTTGTATGCTAATTTCCTAGCTTGATTATCCAATTAGTAAGAGAGCACTTCTCTCGATAAAGTCTTTGTTCATAGTTCATGTCAAAAATATTCATACATTTAGTCTGACACTCTAAAATATGGTAATATTTAAGAGCGAAACTCTAAGATATGCTTAAATGTTTTCACTGCCTCATGATGAAAAAAACTTAAAAAACAGACAAAATTGAATAAAGTTTCAATTTGGTCAGTTTTTTTTAAGTTTTTAGTACGAAGACACAGTAACAAGCTGCAAGAGAAAACTATAGGAATTCTTTATTGTCTTTTACAATATCCACAAAAATAAAGAGGCTTAGTAAATCTAGAATAAAAGTTTTTTTTTTTCAGTTTACCAGCCGATAAAGTAAAAGATTATGTATTATTATAATAAGCCGTGAAATTGCTCATTATGTTCCAATGATATGTATATGATATATTAAAGCCTTGACGTATTTTCAGTGCTTATTTCATTCATCTCTCAGTAATTTAATTAAAAGGTGAACACGTACAACCAAATTGTTCGAGGAAATAAAATTAAGCTGTGTTAATGTCGCTGTACTATTAATTTCAACAGCTTTATTATATACTTTCGTCAGTTTATAGTTGGCTGCACGATCATTCTTGGATTCTGTTTCTTCTATATTTTTTTTTAAATCTTCTTTGCTTTCTTTCTTCACCATTTTTCGTTTTAATAAACTTCTATCAGTAAAAACCTTCACGATTTCTTCAACTACAGACATCTTCGATTTTCACGTAATTTGCAAAATTTTAATCGCTGGCTAAAGCTCGCCATGTTTAGAGTGATATAATCAAAATAAAAGACAACTGTTCAATTAATCGATTCGTGTAATAAATCCCATAATTGGTGTGTGCAGTTACAAATATAAGGTTGGGCAACCTGTACACTACACTCACCACGACGCAAAAGACAGGCATAGATGCCGCAAATTCGTAAAAGAAAAGTTGTACCCACGACGGCAGGGGAATCACGACCCTCAGTAATGACGACCACGACGCGAGGAGGGGGTGGGAAGTTTATGTTACCTTTAATAAATCTGCTCACACTTAAACAAACTAATTCATCAAGCATTTTCAGTGAAGCTGACACTTCGAATGACGAGATACGGTCAAACCTACAGGTTTAAGAGCCTAGGCAGGCGCTTTACTTTGTATAAATTATTTCATCACCACGGCTCTCAAAACGGTGAAGGAAAACATCGTGAGGAAACCGGCATGTATCAGAACCAAAAAATCGAAGACATGTGAAATTTACCAATCCGCAATGGGCCCGCGTGGTGGATTACGGCCCATTCCGTCTCACAGAGAGGAAGGAGGTCTACACGCACAACCGACCAAAAGCATCATCTATCTAAAATTAAGTTACTCGTACTATCTACTACCATACAGAATTGCTAACCTATCAACGAGTAGCTTTATCTCGTACTCTCAAGATCTACCAGTGTGCACAGGAAGCTTGCTATTCCCAGGTTAAAACACTTACGCGTCATGGCCGTCTTTAAGGTGCCACGTATTCAATATCGTGTTGTGGCCGTTACAAAGACGATAAAACGCCGTCTTAGCTCTCTTTTCGCCCAAGGAGCGGTTTTGATCTTTGAGCCTAACATGCCAATCAAAGAATAATTTTCGTAGTCGATTCAACATGTACCGACGATTGTACGTCCAGAGATTACTCGTTATAAACAAACGATATTACCTTTTCAAAATATAAAGTTTAGTAACAGTCGAGCACATCATCGCTTACCATTAGGCGAGATTGTGGTCAAATGCGAGCCCATCATAAATAAAATAAAAAATAATATCAACTTCGCCACTAAAATGACTACTACTACTACTATTACTAAAATAAATCGCAATTTATTGTCTGCAATGACTTGTCACAGATTTCAATATTCTTCGAATTGAAATCTACTAACGCCTATGTAACAATCCGAATTCGAGTGCTCCTAACAATCTCAACTCGAGGACATGCTAGGGACAGTTCTAACTAAGACAATTAAGGACTAGGGAGGTGATGGAGGTTATCTTTGCGGAAGCGGAGATGCAGAGCTTGACTTCAGTGGAAGCGAATGTTAACGAAGGCGAAAGAGGACAAAATTTTTTTTTTCAAGAAATATCATCCTGTTGGTTAACCAATTTTAGAAGGGACCAGAAACAGTTTTACTACCTTCTAAGGTTATCATTGTTGATACTGAACCTAGGAATACTCGTAGTTATGACATAGGAACAAACACTGGAAACATGCAAGCTATTACAACATATTACAATTTTGAGGTGTTTATCTGTGTATCTGCTTTTTTGTCTGTGTCTGTATTCAACCTCAAAAAATTACAAAAAAGTTGAAAATCTTGCGGAGGTATAATAGTCACAAGTTCACAACGGTTTCTCTGAAGTTGGCTCTGCCAACCATTACGCAAGAAACAGTTTGTCATCGAGTATACTGCATAAAGTAAGCGAGATAGGACGGTGCGACAAACGTAAGCGAGTTAAAAAGACAGTTATACAATGCTATCTTCACCTTCAACATTGACACAAAAATAGCTGCTGCGCAGGGTCTTGCTGCCAATTCAGAGACACAGAGATCCGTTGTGGGAATCATACAATTTCCCGCGGCAGCAATTTCCAAATTTGCGGAAGTGTATGGTACAGGTTACGCTACAACCCTAGATTCTACGTGCCTGTGCAAGGAACACCTAGGTTAATATTGCCTCTGTCTTAACAAAGCTATGACAGAGACAATAACTGCAAATCTACATGTGAAACGCCAATCTGCATTGAAGTATGAATTTAATTATTGTGCAGTTGATTTGTACACATTTATTGTTACCTAAGCTTTCAAGCAGTATGTACTCGTACTATAAAGGGGGGTAGCAATCCAATAAAATAAATCACCTGTAAATCATGAAATATTATAAGCTTTACCTCAGAACCAACCATTACAAGAATCATGTTCTAAACAAAATCAATCAATTCCAAAGTATTAAAATCCTATTCGGAATACATATATGAGAAACCCTTTAAAACAGAAACATTTCATGCCAGTCCAAACTTAAGGTTTGGACTCAATGCAAACTCAATCGTTGCAGTACCTTCCTACTTTCTGAGTTTGTCTTGGACATCACTGACATCGGTGAAGGAAAACATCGCTACATCGTGAGGGAATTACTGTGTGCTTATTCCGAGTTTTTTAACGTACTCACTCGAGATAACGTAAACGATCTCTTACGTCAAAATGTATACAAAAAAAGAGGTTTCTCCTTACCGTCCCCAGACGGCGCTTATCCAGTTTCAATACAAATTAATGTTTACGTTAACGCGATTGAGCATGAGTAAAAACTCACACTAAGGTCCCTGGACTTATAGTTTTAATATATGTTTTTGAGCAAGCGTGGTGATTAATGCTCGTAATTTCTCTGTTTAAGAAGATTGGAGTGGGGCAGTAACAGGCTAGTATTATATATTAAAGCTTGGAAAATTTTAATTTTGTAGAAGAAAATAAATATATTCGGTTATACTTAAGCTTCTTGGCACTTTGACAACAGCTCCGTGTGAAAAGAACTTTTTTTTACTAAATGTTGCCCGGCCCACATTAGGCTGACCCTATTACACTTAACATTGCAACCATAGACCACGGACTCGCTCAATTGGCAGTATTAGACGCTATTACGAACAATTTTGGTTTTTGAATTAAGTATTTAGGGTATAGTTGTCGGCACGCAACTTGGCAATGTATTGGCGTAGTGGGAACTGACCAACCACCCTACAGAGGGAACGGAACGTGAACGCGGTCGATCTTTCTGTCAACTGATCAACCAATCGCGCGCTCGGAACGGTGCTAAACGTACCCCGCGTCCCGCTTGATAAACAAAGAGACCTGAAAAACGACTTGTGCGCATCTAATGACTCTTGCCAAGTTATATGCCGACAACTATAAAGAACGGCCAAACTCTACTTAATGCTAAAGGTTGTCCGTTTTTCAGGTTAAAGTAAAGTTTGACAAATACTCAGCTCCAAATACTTAGTGTAGTGGTAGGGACTCCCTTTTCCGCATTTAGACTCCCATTTGGTCCGTGTGCGTCCCCCACGCACTACTGGGCTAACATAGCCAGCCTAGCTCCGTCCAAAAGCACAGCAGCTTCCTGGGAGCTTCACAGGCTTCACAGAGCGACCTCACTGTTCCGAGGATTTCTTCGCGGTGAGATGCTACGGCCTCGCCTTCCAGGATTACGTGGGCGGCTGATTCTTTGGCGTTAAAACAGCGCCTGCAAAGTGGGCTGTCCGTGGCGCCTATGTTGAATAGAATAGATGTTTGTTAAGAAGGGTGTGGCCCGTTATTGCCCCTATAATGATTTTCAGGTAATTTCTACTCAGGCTGAGGTATTTTTTAGTAAGACGTACGTTTGGCAAAGGCATTTTCGACTGTCTACAGTCTGTTGCCTGAGACCATCTGTTATTGCAAATACTTAAGGACCCTTTTATATTAATCTACAAATAACGGTGATTCTCAGGTATCATTTTAATGTACAAACAATTACAAATGTGAAAATATCATGGTCTCAATTTAAAGATAATATATTCATCACCGGATAAGCATCACAAAAATTGTATGATATCATACAAAATTTTCGCACAAACACGTTTTCACCATCATAATAATCGCAGAAAATTTTAGCCAGTTTTACCAGTTTACGTAAATTTACAGCATATTTTATCTTCAAAATTTATAATAAATGTAACAGCGTCCTTAATTCTGAAATCGGGGAATAATCAGACCATAATCGTCACGGGCCGTCTCCTGTCCTGCTCCTTATGTAAATACACCTGCACCATGCAATACCTTTGTGAGGCCAGTACTAAGGCTATCGACGTGGCTGAATACTGGTCGAAAAAAAATTTAGTGAAGGGAATCATCAACACGAGGAAGAAGACGGCCCGTTAATTTCTATGAGTAATCGTTGTCACACTGGCAATCTTGAATGGAAAGTATTGACATTCCATCTCAAGCAGTAGCCGGCGAGAAGTCTCGATGCTCTGCGTTTAGCTTTATATATCTGCCTATAATGTTCCCAGTATTGCGACATAGGCCTTTTCTATGAGAAAGAGGGCTCTGTGATTGATGATTGTATTAGCTTGCATAGACTATCATTACAAACTTTTAAAACAAAGCACGATGCAATCACTAATTCCCAATGCTGGTTTGCAGTAGCTTCCTTTGTTCCTTCTTTTATTAATCACTTAAGCAAATGTGAACATGTCTTTATGCCTAGTGTTAAAAGGATATGGCTGGCTATTCAAGTGGAAAGTAAGCACATCCAGACGATAGCGAAGCGAAAAGGCGAGAGGGAACGGGTTTCCATACAAAACCGGCCATTTTGTACGGGACAAAATGCGGGTTAATACAGATAAGTTTGGTCTATAGAAGACGCTTTTTATAGGCGAATCAGGGCACATAAATAATTATGGTAAGAGCTTGCTTCTTACACGGTTTACTTTGTACACTCATGTAAAAAAAAAAACGAAATTTTATACACAGGGGACGAATTTTAGGCCTTGCCATAGTGCATCTAACAAATCGCCGCAATGCAATCTTTGTTCTAAAGATAAGTCTAATCAGTAGGTTGAGTTGATAGGCAGAATGTATGGTGATGATTCAGAAATATTGAAGCAGTTAGAGCTAGGTCCAGTAAGTAGGTACCATACCGGTATTTCAGATGGTCATGCTAATGCTCAACTCAACTCAAACTGGCAATGGACAGTTGTGATTGGTCGGTTTGTTTTTTTTTGACATTAACGTGCTCAAGTTCAAGATGAAGAGAAATAAATCAGTAACGTCTGGGCTCTTGCTCTACTGAGTACACAACACATTATGTCAAGCTGAATAATCATATGCCAAACTCGAGAGTTGTGATTGGTTGGCAGAACAATCACAACTGCCAATTTTGAGTTTGAGTAGAGTAGAGCATGAGCCTCCGGACCTAAAGATACTTACAGATTTGCTCAATTATAACATTTTGTTATTGTCGTTTTTTGATCAATAGAAAAAAATAAGATGATGACATATTTGCTTGCAACAATCTAATGAAAATACGAATCCCAGGCACATCTAGAATGATTTAATAGATACTGATGATGATTCAAAAAATGCAAATATCAGTGCCAATATAAAACAAATTAGTGTAAATTACATACGTACTTGAATTCCAATAACATGAGCGCTTGGTCTAAAGTCGAATGTCTAAAGAATGGCTTAGCTAAGTGGAATCTGATGCGATGTATCATTAGCGAATTCTCGTTTCCTATACTTATCTGTGTGCTATGTGTTAGTTGCGGGCTTTTAGTTTGGTATTCGGGATGATATAACATACCTTCTAGGGGTTTGTAAGGGAAACATTGGACTATGATACGTTGTTTTCCATTGCGTTATATTATAGTGTTTTCAGAATCCGATTATGATTCTTATAGGCAGGCGCAGGAGAATTTTAGATAGCATTTTTATTGGTTGGGTGCACTAACAGTCATGCGTGAATATTACTTAGGTAGGTCTTAATATCTTCTATTCTATGTGATTTTCCTATAACAGTGTCAAGCGTCACTAATGGCTGGCTATATGCCACTGATAATATAATACTAGCATACAGATGCTTCATCGCATACAAAGAAATCGTGGCGACGTAACTAGCGTTTTTCGTCTGATTTAGATGATTATTTTTATAAGTACTTCAATCGCGTTCGGTGTCGTTCCACGGCTATAGATGGCGTTATCATCCACTTGCAAGCAAAAGGGGTTTCTCGTTCCGTGACAATTTTTTCATTAAATACAGTGACGATTTGTTTTATAGTATTGTTTTGCATGTTTTACAGTTTGATTGTACCAAAATGTGTTACAATACAAATTAAAACAATCTAGTGGCATCGCCATCTATTGGTATCAATTTTAAACTGTCCGTTCAAATAATCTTTGAAATGTGAATCAAGAGCCCAATATTCTGCAGTTTTGTGCTTAGTTGAAATGATAATTTTATACACAATTCAATAACAAATCGATGCATATCGCGCCATCGCGTGGCATTTATTTGAACCAAAATTTCAACCACAATGTGGGTCCCGGAAAATGTTAGGCGACACCGCGGCAGACCCAGGCGAAGATGGCGGGATGAACTTGATGCCTATCGACAGGGTTGGTCCACAATTGCCCTAAACCGAGATGATTGGAAGAAACAAGGGGAGGCCTTTGCCCTGCAGTGGAACAGAATAGGCTGAAATAAATAAAATTTCTTTGTTAGCGCTGGGACCGTGTGCTACTGCTAACTGGTAAATAGATAGTACCAATAGAGTACTAGAGAATTATGGAAGAAGATAAATGTAGCTCCGTGCACGACCTCAAATGAATTAAATTATTGTCATCATCGTTATTAAATTTTGATAGGTAGTACGAGTACATACTAGATAAGGACTACAAAAGATATGAAAAACTGGCCAATTTATTCAAGAGATAACTAGGATGCCCAATAAAATTGTAGAAGCCAACAATATCAGGTACGTTACGGTTGAATATAACACAAGATTGTTGATAAAAAAGGGTTAGTCTGCCATTTAGCGCACGAAGCAGCGATTTACTTCAACCTTGAATATAAAATGATAGCGTAAATGTGGCACTTATGTCATGTAAAATAAAATGTAAGTAAATTATCTGCTAGAAGAGGTAGGAAATTTGAACTCAGACATTTTATTAATAACCGACTTAAAAAAAAGGAGGTAATCAATTTGATTTATGTAATATTGTTGGAACTGCACAATAATTACATATGTTACTCTATATATGCTTCTTTCTAAACACGTGTGCCAAATTTCATACGTGTACCACGCATTTCTCCGAAACTACATATAGGATCGTGACCATTATTTTTGTGTTGGTTTGAAAATCTCTCAACTTAGGGAATAGTGCAAGTTTTATCAAAATTGGTTCAGCAGTTTTCAAGATATCGAGCATACAACTGAACTGTGTGACAACAGCACGAATGTGTAAGGTATTCGGTTTTCCTATTTTCGTTTCTTCGTTTTTTGACACCGACTTCTGAAATTGAAGTTATTTTTCACTTTGTGGTGTTTTCAGTGTTTTTCTTTTGAAATCGGTTTATATTTTTACAAGCAGTTTAGTATTCAACAGATACGGACTAACATCGTTCATCACATCCACAGATCACACATACCAACATTGTAGAATTTTACTAGTATACTTCTCCCCAAACTTCTTGGCCGCCCTGAAGTTGGCTACATTAGCTGCGCAATAGAAAATTGAAAAAAAAAACAGCACTGATCCGTGCCTTGCGCATCCGACAGCCAACTACAAATCGGCCAAGAAGTTTGGCTTGAACTAAACTTTCAGGGATGACCCTGAAAGTTTAGTTCAAGCCAGAGATCTATATCATGAACATCTACTGTTCAAGTGTTCACGAAGAAAAGTCTGAGATGCTATCGTCTTCCTTTCTCTAAGAAACCACGTCTTACCTACCTTACTTAGGGTCAGCTTAAAGGTTCCCGCAGAAAGGCGCGACGCGAAAATGCGACAACCAATTTTCATAGACATTGTTCTCACTACTTAGAACAATTCCTTCAAAAAAATGGCTGTCGCATTGTCACGTTGCGTTGTGACCGTCAATGTGATCCTTTTAATCACAGTAACAAAAAACACTATAGACTTGCATAAAATATAGTACGAGTACCTAATACTATCTCGTTAGTACTACAGTGAAGTAAATCCTCTATCCTAGTAAGTAAATTAAATAAGACCCTTAGCACTTATTCCAGATCTTATCTTTATGACTAAGCTAAGCCTATTCCAGTCTGGGGCGATGAAAATAACCCCTATCCCGTTATCTAATGGAATCATCTCGGTTTTACCTGACTTCATTACCGCTTTATATCCTTGAACAAAGAACATCACATAACGCGTTGTATTCTAGGCATGCTAATAAACTCGTGTACTAACATTTATATTATACCTATATTTAAGTTACGCTGAAAAGTTACCGTAATAAGGTTACACTAGTCAATCATTCTTCCATACAAACGTAGTCTGGCGATTACTCCACTGTTTGACAATGTACGTTCAAAATAAAAAAAATACCTATATCAATTTTTCTCATCATTATCTAGCCCTGTATGGAAACAAAAAAGAAAAAAAAAAAAAAAGTTATTAGCGTCGAAAGTTCCATATTTCAACACTAATTTTAACGCATCTCTGGGCGGAAATAAATACCATAAGAAGAAGAGAAATTACAAAACGGCCTCCATACAGGGTTTTTAGTGACCGCCAATATGGCTTCCGCCGAAATCGGTCTACTGGGGATCTTCTAGCGTATGCCATTCACATCTGGAGTGAGGCCATCGAGAGGCACGGGGAAGCGCTTGCCGTCTCCCTCGACATCTCGAAGGCTTTTGATAGGGTCTGGCACGAAAGCCTTATTGGTAAGCTTCCTTCATTCGGTTTGCCCGGTGGTCTGTGTGATTGGATTGCAGACTTCCTGAGAGATCGGTCCACTCGAGTGGTTATCGATGGCTGCTCGTCAGACCAATTGGATATCAATGCCGGGGTCCCTCAGGGGTCGGTACTCTCAGCAACTTTATTCTTGCTGCACATTAATGATCTGCTTAAACCACCTTTGGGTATGCAGACGACAGCACTGTTGCTGAGAGATACTTGTCCAACGCTCGTACTACCGGGCCTCAGATCCAGTCTCTCCGGGAGGCCATGGTGGAGCGCTTGAACCTTTCCTTGCAGGCAGTCTCCGAATGGGGCGATGCCAATCTGGTCAGGTTCAATGCTGCTAAAACCCAGGCGTGTCTTTTTTCCGCTAAAAAGAGCCAATTTTACCCGGCTCCAACTTTCCGAGATGCGACCGTGGCAATAACTGACCATCTTGAGCTTCTTGGCGTTACGTTGACATCGACTCTCAATTTCGGCCCATACATTGAGGCAAAGGCTCAGCTGGCTGCCAAAATGCTCGGGATCCTAGCGAAGGTGAGGAGGTACTTCACGCCGGAACAGCTGCTCAGCTTGTACCAAGCGCAAGTTCGTCATGCATGGAGTACTGTTCTCATCTCTGGGACGGATCTGCCAAATACCAGCTTGATGCACTAGAGTCGATCGAAAAGCGGGCCAAGAGGCTCATCGGCGATGAAGCACTGGTTAAGTCAAAGCTCCAGAGCCTTGAACACCGTCGCCGAGTTGCCAGCTTGTCGGTTTTTTATCGGTTACATTTCGGGGAGTGTGCGATCGAATTGCACGATCTAATTCCGCCCAGCCCGTTTCATCATCGGACTACCAGACGTACGGCGAAGCGCCATCGGTATATGGTAGACATTCCACCCATACGCACTAAACGTTTTGAGAATACTTTTATTATGCGTACAGCTAAGGAGTGGAATTCCCCGCCGGAGTCTGTGTTTCCCGATAGCTACAATCTAGCGTGCTCCACCGTCGACCACATCATCGCTTACCATCAGGTAAGATAGTGGTCAAGCGCGAGCCTATAACAAATAAAAAAAAATTAAAAAAAAATACAGGGATCAATGCAAATAATTTTATTTTGAAAATATAAATTTACTTAGTCGTTTTTTCTTGATATCTAGACGCCCAAAGGTCTGTTTATAAAATTTCGCGCTCTCGTTTTCGTCCTAAATCATCATCCATTACGATACAAATTTGCAAAAGTGCTAATTCGTACGCGAACTAGCTTCTTACTGCTCATCACAGCATCTATCTCTTTCGCACGTGTTGTCGGAAGAGATAGCATGCATTTTAACCTCGCGCACAAAATAGTTCGTGCCGTCGACTATAAACATAAATGAAAATTGTTCGTCATATTGATTTGTATTTCATTATATTTCAACTGCTATGTAAATAAGATATGAAATAAAGAAGGTTTTATTATTATTATTATTTTATGTGTGTTTAACAATCTCGGGACTCGGGGTCCCGGACCATTCAAAGGCATGCCAAGGGTCGAATCCAACTCGCAAAGATCTTGGCAGACATGAATCATGATATGTGACACCAACCGATGATTATCCCTGTATGCACTACGTAAGTGCACTCAAGGTTGGAAACCTGTATGAAACACGTATTATTTCAAGTTTGATTATTAACTTTATCCCCAAGGAATTAGATTTTTCATACAACCCCCCCACCTTTTTCAATCCCTTAAAGGTTGAAAGTTCTGGTGTTGCGACCGCGTACCGGAAGATGCAGCGAAGAAAGGCCTGCCCTCTAGGTGGAGCGACGACCTGGTCAAAGCTGCGGGCGTCTGATGGATACGAATTGAACAGGACCGATCAGTGTGACGAAAATTGGCCTATTTCCAGCAGTGAACGTTTTTTGGCTGATATGATGAAGATGAAAAAAGCTTAAATTTTCGAAAATTCTTGTTAATGACCAGACTAGACCTTACTTCAAAAACAAAACCCTGTGCATTAAGATTCTTAGCAGGCTTTAATTATATTGGTTAGCTAAGTCGTATTTTGGAGGTAGTTTCGAAAAACTTACTTTTGACCACCTTTATTGTTTACTTAGGTTGGTATTTGTGCCAAATTTCAAGTTTATTAACCCATGCAATAAGATTCTTCAAAATAATTTTTAACATCCCTTAAATCGTCCTTGGTAGTTTCGAAAAAACTAATAATAACAACTCTTATTATTTTATTTAAGTTAGTATTTGTGCTTAGGTTCAAGTTTAATAACCCAATCAAACGGATTCTTTCATACAACCTTCAACACCCCCTATATCAGTATTTTGGGGACAGTTTCGAAAAACTAAATAAATAAATAAAATAAATAAATTGTTAATTGAACAAAAAGGTACAGATGGTGAGAAAAACTTTCACTAAATAGTTACAGCAAGGTTATGAAAATTACAGTATAATATAATATGATGGTAGAACATGTTATGAAGTACATGGTACATCTGTGGACAATTTGCGTTGCTGTGTCTCTTAAACTATATATACCTACCTGTATCTTAAGAGACAGTGGACGGCCATTATGTTATGATTAAATATTACCTTTTATTTAGTGAGAACTCTGACGATCCACCCACAATTAAACAATTTTGAGATAATGGTAATAAATTGAGAAAAATGTTACTGAACTTAGTTTTTGTAGGTGTGCTTGTGTGTGTGTGTGCATGTGTGTATGTGTTGTGTGTGCATGTATGTAGGTGTGTGCATGTATGTAGGTGTGTGTGCATGTATGTACGTGTGTGTGCATGTAACTAATAATGTTTTTCCCTGCCCACCACGAGAAACTATCATTTAGCACTTAAGTTACGGGAATCATTGACCAATTTTATTGGTAAAACAAAAATCAATACACGAAAATTTCTTTTTGACGTGATTAAATATTAATTGAGTTCTTAGAACAATAATAGTATTGTATTTATTTTTTTACTAAAACACCGCTTTGACATGTGCAAGAACAAAAATTCAGAAACAATGCGAAGTAAACAAAACTTATTCCGACACACGCGCGAATTAGCTGTAATCGAAATGTCCCGGCAATTGCCGAATACTCCCGAAACCGTGTCGGCCAAAGTTATAGTCGGCACATCTCTAGTAATAAGCAACTTTTCAGCCCGAAAAAATAGACGATTTCTGAGAATTTGGACACGACATAAAGCTAGTCTGTTATGTGCTTGTGTCCTCTCCTTCTTCCACCTCGCCACTTCCCGTTACTCGGGGTCAGCTTTCCTGGTCATGAGGCGCCACTGGTTCTGCTGATAAGCATCGTCAGTAGATATACTTCACTTCTTTATGTCCCTCTGGACAATTAAAATCCAACACGTCAGCGGTCTACCTCTCCCTCTTTTTTGTGTCGTTATGGAACGGCACATTTTCCCGTCACGTTACCTTGTTTTCGTTTTGTGCTTGTGTACATAAATAAATAAAATATTATCATGTCGCAGACAGGTTCTAGATCGCTGATAATTGTGAAGTTAGTACATACGTTACAATAATTGAACCTGACGTGGTTAAATTAAATAAATAATTATAAATGTCGTGCGTGATGGACCAGTGGACCTCACGTCTCGTGGTCGAGGCCGAGTGTTCATCATCATCATCATATCAGCCGAAAGACGTCCACTGCTGGAAATAGGCCTCCCCAAGCGTCGCCACATTGACTGGTCCCGTGCGTCTCGCAACCAGCGGATCCCCGCAACCTTCACCAGGTCATCGATCCACCTGGTAGGAGGCCTTCCAACGCATCGTCAAGGGTTGAAATCCGAGCAATTCACAATGTAACTTTTCAATTCATATGTACTTTCTAAGTTTATTTTGGACGTCGCGTCGCTAACATTGGTAAAGGAAAATATCTTGCGGAAACCTGGACTAAGTTTGAAATCTACAACGCGCCTTGAGCAATTGTGGTGAATATCTAATCCTCGTACCTTATCCGTATGAGAAGAGTCCCTTTGCCCCTCAGTGGGACAGAAACAGGCTGCTATTATAATTATAAATGAGACAAAATCTCATACCTTTCAAACACCACAGACCCGAACCCAACATACACGACTGAACCCTCACTTCGCTGCCCCATGTTCACATCTAACCATTAACAGAATTTATTCATCAAAAGACGTTCGCAGTACAATTGCACATTCAGAACTCAACCCTCATGGTGCCGCGTTTATTATTTAAGCCTGACGAGAATTTACGGTTTACATTTAGTAAAATGACGTGAACATTTCAACAATTTGCCAGTGGATTTTGGCAGTGTTAAGTGACAATTTTGAACTCCAGTTTGGGGTTGAATATGCAACGTCCGCATAAAATTAATGACGCGGAACGTCAAACATTTTAATGTTGATTTAAGGCGCAGATACCCTCGAGTAGCTGATTTTAAAATGAGAATCCCGTCTGAACGGCTAGTCGTGATTTTTTGAAAAAATATATGTTACATTAGACCATTTTCTTAATAATTTGATCTAAGAAAATGTTGAGTTTATTCGTAATACAAAGTGTAATTAATTTCGAGACAATCGCACCAAAACCGCGGTGCGTATTTTAATGAAATCGACACCATCTCAAAGACAATTTAATTATCTACATTTTGATGTGAGGTTTTTTTTTAAAGTCATAGAAGTCGGCAAGTACAAAAAACTACTAAATTTTGGGTCGTGCGGGTGTGAAATGAGTGCGCGTTTTGTTCCCTCAAGGTCGTTGGCGTTAGTCGTAGTCTTAAATAAAGTCACTTAAAGAACTTACTTATTGGACAGTTCTGTTAGGTGTGCTCTCTAATGAATACCAGATTTCAAATTCATTAATATCACGCCTGTATTCCTAGAAGGGCTAGATAGAGGTACACCTATCCTCAGCAGTTGCTTGCTTTGCAACCACAATACCAATGTGACAGTACAGGCAGGCGGGTATAAAATTTATCTGGTATAATTTTCAAGTGGTTCTATGATCTACCACTGACTGACTGTGATCTATCATGAATCATGATCATTGATATGCGATATTAGATACTACAGTTAATTGGGTGCCTAACGATGGAAACTAGGTACAAAGCAAAGCAAATAAGGGCTTTTTAAATTTAGACGTTTGGTATCATGACAGCAGGACATGTATGCGTGTGCATAAATTGTTTGGAAAAATCAAATAGTCGTGCGCAGTACAATACCCGCACGAAAACGTCTAAATTGAAAGAGCCCTAAGGATTGCTGTAGCGAAAACAAGATACAAAACAAAAGAAGTAAGGGTTTTTTCAATTTAGACGTTCGGTATCACGACAGCAGGACGAACATGTGTGTGCATAAATTGTATAGAAAAATCAACTGGTCGTGCGCAGTACGACACCCGCACGAAAACGTCTAAATTGAAAGAGCCCTAAGGATCTGTAGCCAAGGTCAACGAACCTAAATAATACGGATTCTATTCTACGGCGAAACAGTCCGGTTAAGTATACTCCTGAACTATTTCTCTCAGTCAATTCCCACACACGACTGAGACACTTGCACGAATTATTTATGTGTTCGCGCCCGTTTTCCGACCTTAATGATACATTGGCATCGTCTGCCTCTCAGCCTTGAATTCAGGTTCGTCGGTACATTTTCGAAGGGAACTAGTATTCCTTTGACCGAGAACAATTGTTCCTTTGTTCATAATTCTGAATGGGTTATCAGTCTAATTCGTTGGTACAATTGTACCCACATGGCCTAGAGTGTGTTAAGTTGAACAAAGATGACCTTTACTTAAGGCGTTTGCAGACGGTTTAGCGTGACTGCGACAATTATCTTCTGATAATAATGCTCGCACGAAGAGCTAATAACCACTATCGAAAATGCAGTGAATGTTTCAGAATATTGAGCCAACACTCAACAATATTCACCCTTGACTCACTAAGAAGTCTGGAACTAATAGTGCGAAACATAGTTGCTTATTTAACACAACATTCGTGTTTTTGTTTTTAACCGACTTTCCAAAAAGGAGGAGGTTCTATGTTTGACTTTATGTAAATTTTTTTTCACCGTTTTATCTGTCAATTGTGGACTGATTTTGAAGATTCTTTCTTTTTTGTTTGAAAGTGTACTTTCCCAAATTGGTCCGATTTTAATTTGGTGAATATCTAATGAAGAACTTGGGCAATATACAACAGATCTCTTCAATAAATGACGGCAAATCTCTCGGGATTGCTGCAATCGCATGTCTGTTTATCACCCGACTACGGCGAACCAAAAGGAAGGGGTACGCAGATGTGTACAGTTCACCTTGGTACTTTCTAATTTCACCGGTTACGTTCAAGTTTCATGATATTCGGGTAATCTTTTCTGCCATTATACTAAAGAACTTGCCTATTAGGTACAACTAAAAAAAGAAAAATATTTTTTTTACTTGTAATACTACCGACTTCCAACTAAAAACACTACAAAGTGAAAAACAACTGTCTTTTTGGAAGTCGGTGTTTATAATAAAAAAAATGACTGGCAACTGGTAAAGTATCTACCAAAGACACCGACTTCCAAAGATAAAGAATTTTTCACTTTGTAGTGTTTTTATTTGGAAGTCGGTAGTATTTTTTTGTTAAAAAGTTTTTTTTATTATTATTAAATATTGATAGGCTCACTGCTGACCACTATCTCACCTGATAGTAAGCGATGACATGGTCGACAATCAATCACGCTCGTCTAGAAGTAAATTATTCACTCTTGACCTAAAGACCCTGGTTATAACTATCAGGTAACACAAAGTGTCAGGGCATTGCACTCCTTAGCTCTAGGCAGATGTTCTATATTTTTTAGAATATAAAAGACTGAAAAATGCTTATTATGTAGGTAGTTGCATAAAAAGTAACAAGCCTATCCCTCCACGATGATCGTAACATAAGTCTCGCCACTGAAACTTAACAGCCCGTTCGCATGAAAACAGTTCGTTATTTTTACGGTCCGTTAATTCCACAATACGCTTTTTTTCTGCGGTGATGGCTGATGGCGTATGTACACATTTGTACGGGGGTTCTCACACGAGGCGGCCGTATCGGATCCAGTAAAACAACGTTACCCAAATTGCCCTGAATTTAACGGTTCAGAAAATATAATGTAATGGACGATTATGGTTGTGTGATGAGCTCTAATAACTTTTTGGTGAGAGCAGTGGTGGCCCAGTGGTTGTAGGCCGTAGGTTCGAACTCAGGCAGGCACCGTACTTTGTGTAAATTATTTTATTACCACTGCTCTCAAAACGGAGAAAGAGCATGCGTGGTGGATTACGGCCCATTCCCTCTCTATGAGAGGAGGCATGTGTCCCAGCAGTTGGAACATTAATAGGATGATGATGAGTGATGCCTCGGCTAACACAAGTGACACCTTTGGTCCCGATTGTCATTTGTAGATCTTTGAAGGTCGTTTGGGATAGCCAGAAGCCAGAGATTCTCACACCAGTCTTGCTACGTTACCCAGTTACTGGGTTGTGGAGGACAGATAGGCATTTGCTCCATGTAAAATACTGTGACTAAGCTGAATCCGGTTAGACTGGAAGTCGACCCCTACAGTAGTCACAACGGATCTTCGTGTCTCTGAAGTTAGGCTCTGCGAACCATTGCCCTAGAAACAGTTTGTCATCAAGTAGGTATACTACATACAGTAAGCGAGATAGGACGATGCGAAAAAAGTAAGCGAGTGAAAGAGGCAGTTATACAATGCTATTTTCTACTTCCCCACCCACTAGGCGCACCGATGATCTAGTTAAGATTGCGGGAAGGCGCTGGTTGCGAGACGCACAGGATTGGTCAATGTGGCGACGTGTACGTCTTTCGGCTGAAATCATGATGATGATGATCTTCTATTTCAACATTGATACAAAAATAGCAACTGCGCAGGGACTTGCAGTCAACTTCAGAGACACAAAGATCCGGTGTGCCTACTGTACATAGTGGAGAAAACTAGGCTGATTCGAGGTGGAACAAGTGCATACGTTTGGGTCATGCTCAAACAGATTAACGATCCATTAGGGCATGAAATGGACCTCATACTCGACATATCATTGCGTCAGAATTCCCATCTGGAATAAGGAACAGGCATCTTCATTTGAATTCTGCAAATGCTGGTAATGCGAATGCTCCACGTAATCCTGGGTATGAAATGAGGATATCGGCTATATAGCTAGCTAAATCCTACTTTGTTGAAGAAAATCTATCAGATCTTAATTTGTTCTCATCATCTAATTCCACCCAGCCCGTTCCATCATCGGACTACAATATCATACATCAGAATACGTACGGCGATGCGCCATCGGTATATATACATGGAGGACATCTCACCCATACGCACTAAACGTTTTGAGAATACTTTTATTATGCGTACAGCTAAGGAATGGAATTCCCTGCCGGAGTCTGCGTTTCCCGATACCTACAATCTAGGGGTCTTTAAGTCAAGAGTGAATGGGTTACTTCTAAGCAAGCGTGCTTCACCGTCGACCACATCATCGTTTACCATCAAGTGAGATAGTGGTCAATCGCGAGCCGATTTTAATTAAAAAAAAATACATTATAAGTTTATTAACATTTACAAATAGTTGTTTTTGTAATAGTGTGTTTGATAGTAAAAGCCTGAAATTAGCGATTATCATAGATCCTTTCAGACTTTAGCCTTACTGGCAACTGTCTTGGTTTGACTTTACCGTAGTTCGGGCTTTAACAGTTACAATATAATATTATATATATTTTATAGGCACTGTTGATATAAACTATGGGTAGGAAATGAGGATATCAGCTAGTAGATACCCAAGCTTCATGATATGTATAATATGATAGGCACTGTTCAATTAGTTAGAGTATTAAGGTGGACGCGCACCTATCCGCGCCGCAGGAGCCGCACGCGCCGCAGTCATCGCATTTTATAAATCTTTATATGAAATCGTATGCAGCCTCGCGCACCTCTCCGCGCCGCACGAGCGTTGACGCGATGACGTCATCAGACTCGGCGGGCGATGCGGGCGGCGCGGGAACATGAGCCGTATCCGTATGAAAATATGGTTCAAGATGTACAGAAGTGGATACAATGCGTGCGGCGCGTTCGGCGCGGATAGCTCGGGGCCTTGAGAAAATGCGATGACTGCGGCGCATGCGGCGAGTGCGGCGCGGACAGGTGCGCGTTCACCTTTATTGTGCAGTTTGTATATTATAGGCACTGTTGGTATGAACTATGGGTACGAAATGAGGATATCAGATAGTAGCTACCCAAGCTTTCCGATAAATATAATTATGATAGGCACTGTTCAATTAGTTAAAGTATTATTGTGCAGTTTATATTTATATTATAGGCACTATTGGTATGAATATGAACTATGGGTACGAAATGAGGATATCAGGTAGTAGCTACCCAAGCTTTCCGATAAATATAATTATGATAGGCACTGTTCAATTAGTTAAAGTATTATTGTGCAGTTTATATTTATATTATAGGCACTATTGGTATGAATATGAACTATGGGTACGAAATGAGGATATCAGGTAGTAGCTACCCAAGCTTTCCGATAAATATAATTATGATAGGCACTGTTCAATTAGTTAAAGTATTATTGTGCAGTTTATATTTATATTATAGGCACTATTGGTATGAATATGAACTATGGGTACGAAATGAGGATATCAGGTAGTAGCTACCCAAGCTTTCCGATAAATATAATTATGATAGGCACTGTTCAATTAGTTAAAGTATTATTGTGCAGTTTATAGATATATTATAGGCACTGTTGGTATGAACTATGGGTACGAAATGAGGATATCAGATAGTAGCTACCCAAGCTTTCCGATAAATATAATTATGATAGGCACTGTTCAATTAGTTAAAGTATTATTGTGCAGTTTATAGATATATTATAGGCACTGTTGGTATGAACTATGGGTACGAAATGAGGATATCAGATAGTAGCTACCCAAGCTTTTTGATAAATATAATTATGATAGGCACTGTTCAATTAGTTAAAGTATTATTGTGCAGTTTATAGATATATTATAGGCACTGTTGGTATGAACTATGGGTACGAAATGAGGATATCAGGTAGTAGGTACCCAAGCTTTCCGATAAATATAATTATGATAGGCACTGTTCAATTAGTAAGAGTATTATTGTGCAGTTTTTATTTATATTATAGGCACTGTTGGTATGAACTATGGGTATGAAATGAGGATATCAGATAGTAGCTACCCAAGCTTTCCGATAAATATAATTATGATAGGCACTGTTCAATTAGTTAAAGTATTATTGTGCAGTTTATAGATATATTATAGGCACTGTTGGTATGAACTATGGGTACGAAATGAGGATATCAGGTAGTAGGTACCCAAGCTTTCCGATAAATATAATTATGATAGGCACTGTTCAATTAGTAAGAGTATTATTGTGCAGTTTTTATTTATATTATAGGCACTGTTGGTATGAACTATGGGTATGAAATGAGGATATCAGCTTGTAGGTACCCAATCTTTCCAATAAGTATAATATGGTATGCACTGTTCAGTTAGAATATTATTGTGCAGTTTCTACCTACCCGTATGTCGCCAGGATATTCTGATTTACGGTAGTTAAAATAAACCTATTTTATTTTCCTCAATTAACTTAAAGCAAGTAATAGGTACCCACAACACAATACTTAGTATCATCAAAAATAGCATCATGACTAAAGCGTTTTTGCGTGAAAATCATATTCCATGTGAGCAAAAACACCTTGAAATAAATACGTAGCTTGAATGACATTGACCTTTTAGAAACCACGTAACTATACAAGGAAAAAACAATGGCTTTAAATATACTTCCATTTTAGTAGGTATCATACAGGTACAGTCACGAAAGTAAATAAATTTATGTATGTATTATCTACGCAAAATTCAAAACTTTTTACAAAAAGTGCAACCAACATCCAAATAAAATCACTACAAAGTGAAAAATAACTTCAATTTCGGAAGTCGATGTTCCTGTTTTTATTTTTTGACACTCGACTGCCGCAATTTAAGTTATTTTCACTTTCTGGTGTTTTTATTTGTCTTCCAATTTTTTTGGAAATCAGTTGTACTTTTTTGTAAAAAGGTTTTTATTCTACGCTTATTAGTTGTGTTTGTAATGGGCAAGTTCTATGTAGTAAGGTACCTAAAATGCCCAAAGTTATGCCAGAAAAGATAACCCGAATAACCTAAAACATAAAAATAACCAGTGAAATGAGAGTGTACCAGAATTTACTGTACATTCTGCGTAAACCTTTAGTGCGTACCGGCGTGATGTTATGTTATGAAATAAAAAAAACTTTTCTCGAGATTGCTGTTATCACATGTGTATGATACAATCTCGAGAAAATTTTGAGGATTTTTGTTCCATATCGCCGAAGTTCTGCCTCAGATCTTCACCAAATATAAATGGGACCAAATCGGTAACGTACTCTTTCAAACAAAATTTGCAATTTTCAAACGATTCAATAATTTTCAAGAGCGGTTCACAATTAATAAAAAAAAAACCGGCCAAGTGCGAGTCAGACTCGCGCACGAAGGGTTCCGTACTTGGTAAATTGCGGTTTACGATTTTAGACGTATTAAAAAACTACTTACTCGATCTCGTTCAAACCAATTTTCAGTGGAAGTTTGCATGGTAATGTACATTATATTTTTTTTTTAGTTTTATCATTCTCTTATTTTTGAAGTTACAGGGGGGGGGACACACATTTTACCACTTTGGCAGAGTCTCTCGCGCAAACTATTCAGTTTAGAAAAAAATGATATTAGAAACCTCAATATCATTTTTGAAGACCTATCCATAGAGACTCCACACGTGTGGGTCTGATGAAAAAAAATATTTTTAGTTTTAGTTTCAAGTATGGGAACCCCCAAAATTTATTGTTTTGTGTTTATTTTTGTGTGAAAATCTTAATGCGGTTCACAGAATACATCTACTTACCAAGTTTCAACAGCATAGGTCTTATAGTTTCGGAATAAAGTGGCTGTGACATACGGACGGACAGACAGACAGACAGACAGACAGACAGACAGACAGACAGACAGACAGACAGACATGACGAATCTATAAGGGTTCCGTTTTTTGCCATTTGGCTACGGAACCCTAAAAACGATTATTTATAACCAAGCCAAAGTGCGCAAGTGTACGATGTTTATTTCAGTGACTGTACATCTATTGTAATGAATGAACTGACGTCAAAAGCTGCCACAAATAAGTTCGTGACATTATACGAATTCCCGTTAACCTTGTAACAGTATTGTAAGTCAGTCATCTTTTCGAACAACCCGCAAATAAACATGTTTTTATCTGCATGGCCGTATCTGGATTGCGTCAATTTCTGCTTACATGAACAAATAGGGGGGTTACAAATGAATTTATTTATTTTTATTTATGACCTAGCTTTTTTATATGCTCATTCACAAAGAGGAATACAATTTTTTTATTTTTCATATAATGTGCATATTATTGAACAGTTCGGCGAAATGCCATCAAGGACTTTTCGTTATTGTGGTTTGTTTAGTAACTTTCATGTTTATATATAGGCTGCACTATGATTGAAGCCTCCGTCTGACAGTTGCGACGCGACAATGCGACATTGATTTTTCATAGAAATTGTATATATACGTATATTATTCCTAGAAAAAATTCTATGAGAACTTTTGTAAATCAATCAAAGAAGTGGTTCGGTAATATAAGTTTAATAACAGCACTTATTTGTATGCCACAACACTTTTCGTCGTGTCGTGTCGCATTTTGGCATCGCGTCGGTTAACAGGATTCTTAAAAGCAAAAAGCTTTTTGTACACAATAAAGATGACATCCATAAAAAAATTAGGTCACAAGCTAATAAGAGTCTTAAAACAGGCATTAACTCATCAGAAACTTTAAATAACAATGTCATCTTCATTATCATCAAACCACGAAACCCGAAACAACTCCTCAAAACAAATGAACACGTTGATTAAACATAAGTAACGAAACAATACTAACTTGGCAACTTTGTAATAGAGTTAGCCCTTTGGGGTTAACACCTAAACAAACTCGCCCAGTTATCAACATTTGTGACAGCTCGTCCAAAACTCTGGACAGTTTTATGTCCACAAAACACAAATTTTTGGTCAGTTTGGACAACGGCCAAACTCAAATGGGACATTTAAAAATAGTGGTATTACACAATCGACGTACACACAAATATTTTTAAAGAAAGTACGCAGTGAATTTGTTTTTAAAAAAAGAACATGTGTGGCGTGTAGCTCGCGGTTGCCTGTGGATTCGTTTAACCGACTGCGCGAATTCAACTGTAACCTAAAACGCTAGAGGATTTAAACGTAGCGAATTCCAACTAAAAACTAAAAGAAAAAACCAGCCTGTTATCGACGAAACTAAACTACGTTTCCGAATATACAAATTTCAGAATTACAGTTCCAATTTGACTTCGATGCGACAAACTAAGGAACGACCCTCTAGCTGGACTAAAAAGAGGTCAAGAGATCAAATTATTCCATCTACTTGACGTATGGGTAGTGGAAAATAATTCACTACCCTAGTTGTGACAAAATTACCTCATTTAGTCAAGTTACTACGAAATGCCGAATATTCACCGTCTCTGTGCGACGTAGCGTAGGTAACATTTGTTCTAAAAATAAAAAAGAATATTCCATTTTACCTGAACAATTCCGTTTAAATCCACATTTTTTCCGGCTTCAGTCAACGTTTTATCCAACAAAAAAATTGCTTCAATCACTTTTTATCATTCCGAATCACAATCACAAATAGCCCCAAAAGGAAGTGAGATTTTATGAATACAAAAAAAAATTGTATTGAATTTTCCTTACAGCTTGTACTCCCTTTAATGTTGTTTTATTCAACGAATCGAATGTTAGTCCAAGGAAAATCTCCATTTGTAACAGTGTTGACACCGATTTTACAGTTATCAGCTTCTTTAAATATTTATAATCCCTCCGCTTTAGAATTTTTCATGAATCTCGATAGAAGTGTTTTGAAATACTTTTTGTAAGCTTTTGCTTTGTTGTATCTGGTGTTGAATATTTTAAACTAGAATAGCGGTCGGCGAACGACTTCATAAAAAGCTTCAAGTTCAGAGTTTATACGCATAAAATATACAAAGGCCAGTGTGCCAGAACATTCTAGGGAAGACCATTGAATAAAATATCTGTCCCAAAACGAATTAATTTAATTTTTTTCATGACTGAAACACAAATTATGTAATCTTTGTCTAGTTATCGATTATTTATCATCATTGAATAAGGGTGGATGCCGTGGATGGCGAAAAATGTCTTCTTGTTCAGGTACGAGGTCGAGGCTAACTGCAGACAGCAGCAGCAGACGACGTGTCGCTGTGACTACTGGTTTCTATGTATTTCTATAAAATACCTTCCACAGATAGCGACACGCCGCGCCGGCGCCGCCCGAACACACGTCGCACGATCTCAGACGACATGTCGCCCGACCGCAGATCAGTAGTGACCAGTAGTGACTTGAGTGAATCTAGTCAGACATCTTGTCTCACGGAACACTTAGAACCAATAGGAATACGGCGCTACTGTCTGCAGTCGGGTTCGGAATCATGAGTGCAGCGACATGACGCCACGCGACGTATCGCTGGACATTATAACACGGCGACACGTCGCCTGCTGCTGCTATCTGCAACTCTGCAGTCGGCTATGAACTTGTACTTTTAATTTCCTTTTTTTTAAGCCGTAGACATAACATTACCATCTTTCATGCAGCCCATCCATCGTTGTTTTGATCTCCCCGGCTTTCAATAACCATCATCATTTATACTTAAAACTTTACTCACCAATTAATTATCTATCGTCTATTATATGCATGAATTAAAACCACTATTTCAATTATCTACTAGGGTCATAGAGTCATCAGAGCTACGAGTGAAGACCTCACTAGTTTGGTGTCAAACTTCATCTTAATCTAAATTGTTTGTGGTGCACGATATTAATTGTTCTGTTCTAATTTAAATCACGTGATACTATTATCTCTTGATGCTTTTGACCCAGAACTGAGATACAATTATTAACTTGTGCCCTCACTGAGCTAATTGATCCAGTAATTTGCATGAAGAACGTAGAAGGCGATTAGCGACAGAGGGAAAGTCCGTCTACCTTAATCTACACTACTTTGTCCTGATATTGGATTGGGAACAGACATTAGAAAAAGGAACACGTCTAGGAAGGTCCGTTTTAAAACTGTGATATTTAAAGGAAGTGTTTAAACGAATCTTTTGATTTTAAAATCTGTTGTCGGTATGATAGAAATAAAGAAAAATATTTAGGCCAAGTAAGACGCATACCTTGAAACAGAAACAAAAACATAAATAGGTATGTATTTATAGAACATATTATTATGCGTTTGAAAGTAAAAATCGTATACTCCCTATCACCTTCAACGAAGTTACGAGCTCCATCCGAAAGTAGTCCGAAACTTCAGAGTGCAAAAAACAAGTGTTAACTTCAATTTTTCGGACGGGTAAAAATACATCGGGAGTAGGTACAATTGTGTTGTCATTCATTTTTAGTTCGGGCCCGGAACGAATCATCCGTTCGTAGGTGATATGGAGTAGGAAACGCCCGTAACGTAGGCCGAAATTACGAACTTCGGGCTTACCCCCTAAGCCCGAAGTTCGTGAACCCCTGGTCCGGGAAAGTCTAAAAATTCGACAACATTCCCTCAATTGCCCATGGCAAATACTCATTTGGCAAAGTTGTCTAACAATTTAAGTAGAGCTACTTCAAAAAGTCATGGTCATAACTAGGCAATTAACCTGAATCACCCTAGGCATTCCTAATCCAATGTTGAAGACAACTTACAGGAACTTACGAGGACCAGTAAGTAAAACTTACTTTTTTTTTATCGCAAGTGGTATGTGTCTTTGTTTACGCAAAGTAATCCAGGACAACAGCCACAAATATAGTTTTATATCCACCGTCCCTCAAACTTGCTTACCATAAGGAAAACGGACCCAGTAGTAAAATTTCACTTCCTTTTATGCGAGATCACGTCGTAGTAATGAACACTTACTTTTTTATTCTTTATCCTAATTATTTTTCTGGACAAACTGGGTAAAATGCTTTGGTAACTTTTCCGGGTTGTGAGAAGCTTTTCAGTCCACAACAGAGAATTTCAAGCTAGATAAAGTGCAGACGATATATATTTTCATTTCATTTAGGGACCATAAAAGAAAGAATATACCAAGCAGTGATGTGCTAGACGCCTCAAGAATATTAAACTGGATGGTACAGCTTTCATCAGAACTAAACATGAGATCGGGTAAGTACACAGCTTTTTCTTTTTTATGGCGTAATATACTGTTACGCCTATAAACCTGAAAAAGTCTGCTTATCTAGTGCTGAAGCAACACGAGCAAACAAGGCGAGGTTTTAGTACACATTCTTATATTCAGCAAAAATATTTGAAAAAGGAATACCGAGGCGCCAACCAAGGCCTAGTAACAGACACTTGAGAAAAAAAAAACCTGATCTATTGCTACATAACGTTTGTCTGCTTGACACTGAAAGAAAGTGATAAATATTGTTGAATTGTCAAAATGTAATAGATTGCTAATGATTGTGTGTTACACAATTGCACCGCATGAGTTATGAAATAAAACCGGCCAAGTGCGAAACAGACTCGCGCACGAAGGGTTCCGTACCATTATAAAAAAACAGCAAAAAAAACACGTTTGTTGTATGGCAGCCGCACTTAAATATTTATTTTATTCCTTTTTAACCCCTTCCGGAAAAAAGGGGTGTTATAAGTTTCACGTGTGTTGCTGTGTATCTGTGTGTCTGTCTGTGGCATCATAGCGCCTAAACGGGTGAACCGATTTTGATTAAGTATTTGTTTGAAAGGTGATTTTGTCAAGAGTGTTCTTAGCTATGTTTGAATAAAATCGGTTCAGCCGTTCAAAAGTTATGGGCGTTTTACTATTTGCATTGAGGTGTTTTCGCAAGATAAATGTGTCGGGGGTTTTGTAAATTTTGAAATTTTACTTGTTTAGTATTTGTTTTTATAGCGGCAACAGAAATACATCATCTGTAAAAATTTCAAATGTCTAGCTATCACGGTTCATGAGAGCCTGGGGACAGACAGACAGACGGACAGTGGAGTCTTAGGTATAGGGTTCTGTTTTTTACCCTTTGGGTTCGGAACCCTATAAACAAAAAAGAAATCCTTATACTGATAATTCGCGGAACACAGAAGATAAACAAAACATAATCGCGAAAAAAACAGCAAGAAATAGAATTTTACTAATAAGGTATTATAGTACAATCTTTTTTAACGGTCTTTGTGACTTAAGATTTAAAGATCGGTCCCGACTGCTGACTTATGCAAATGATAAATTTAATTCTGCAGTGAATAAAACATGTATGTTCTACATGATAATGTTTCAAATTTGATATTCAATCACATATATATTAGCTACCTATATTGGTATGGTACTATTTGGTACACACGAAAATGAAGCAAACAAAGTACCTAATAGAATTATCTAAAACAGCGTGTCAAAAAAGAGGTATTTTATCTACATTTGTACCTATAAAAATGAAAAAATCTATTGTTGTTGACCTTGATTTAATTATTCTATTCTTTCGCTTAAATGGAAAAATCACAATACCTTTAAACACAAAACGTATTGTTTCCAAATACGTCTGCCAAACATTATCCGAAATTACCCAAGATAATTAAATCATTAATTTTAATACCAAATGCTCTCTGATCTTTGGAAAACCAAATAATGATAATTGAAGATAATAATTGACTTAAGTTTGTCGCTTCAAACAAGACTGATGAATAAGAAATATACTTCTCCTTGAATAAAGTGTTTGAGCCCTTTGATTAGTTATAACAAGGTTATGCAGATGGAGTCGCGGTAGACAGAGATGATGGCAAGACAGGACAACTTGGATGGCTACCTCGAGAATCGATGAGAAGAAGCACGACACTGAGAGAAATGCAAGGAATGGAGGCGGCCTTTGCCGAGGCATGGAACAATTCAGACTGATGAAAAAAGGAAACATCATCATCTGCCTAGCATCAACTACGTAGTGGATTGTTTAGTTTCCATCCATCCGGATACAGCTGCATACAAGCGACTGCCTAACTGACTACCACAGTCCAGTAACGGTATTTCTATGAAATACATATAATCCAGTAGTGTCGCTGCGACACGTCTGCTGCTGCTGCGTGTAGTCAGCTACCAACTTGTACCTTAGAGTAACACGATACCTCTTGGTAATAAGACTATTTGCCAGACCTTCAGACTCCGACTACCCATAAACTCTAGAATGTGTATTGATTCGAAACCATCCACCCATCCACGAACTGACCTTGGCAAGCATTACTTAACCTTGAACATCGACCCGTGCGTCTGTTATAATTTAGTCGCGAGTAACTCTACTTAGCTGAGAAATACTTAGCTATAAATAAAGTTCAGACAGTGGTTTAAACTTTATTAATTTTGTAGATGTGCATCCCATAACAGCGTCTTCTAAAACCATTTAAAATGTAGGACAAACTCTCTAAGATCAAAGCGTTAGTTATAACGTCTTTAGTTTACTGGTATTATTTTTCGTTTGAATTTCACACAATTCTTATTTTAAGTAATTAAAATCTATTCTAGGTTTCATCTTTTAAATGACAGCCTTTGGTGTTTCTAGAAAATACATTTCGTGGGATAACAGTTTCTTGAGGCGATTCTTTTGTGTTCATAGAATAATACAGCCTTCAGCTAGCTGTCTTTACAATATCAATATTGTGGGTGTTGCTCATTATCTTAGCCTTTTCAAAATTATTTGTTGTTGGTTCCTAGGTAATTGGAGCGAACAAAAATCTTACTGATTTGTTTTATTGAATCTCGCGTTGGACTAGGTACCATCTCTCCAGATGGTAATGATGTGATCGACGTTGAAGCATGCATGCCTTTCTAGGCACCTACCCTTCTGGTGCCTCCTGGTTGTAGCTATCAGAAAACACAGACTCTAAAGTTGTCACAATCTAAGAAGTCCGTACGTTTCTCATTTTACATGCCGCGATAACTTTCTACGTTGTGTAAGAAATTAAAAATCAAATTCATAATCCTAATTAATTTCTATGTTACCCATACACTATAAAAACGAGTATCATTCGCAAGTATCAAGTTTAATTACAAATTAAGTATTTTTATAGCTGTCAAAACGGGCCTTTTATTTTTTGACAACTTTAACAGGGTTTCCTTTTTGTTTAAACAATCCGCAAAAAGCTTATGTCGACCATTCTGCCGATGTCTACAGTGAATTTGAAGAGCAAGTTAGTTATAATAAAAAAGAAACAAATATTACGTATATAGACACAAAAAATTCTCAGACTACGATCCTCTTCCATCATAGATTTAATCCATGTTATTTGAAAATAGAACCGGTTAAGAACACGTGCTTTTATAAATCAAAAAAGAACGTTATGACTGGCTGGCCAGTGACATTGACCTTGATGTTACCTCACAATTTACACCTCGTCATTATTACGTAAAGGAAATATTTTTAAACTTCAACATGGCGTTGGCTCAGTCGTAACAGCTCCGACTTACGTGTCGTTGGCCGTGGTTTGAACCCAAGCTGGCACATTACTTTGTGTAAATTATTTCATCTCTAAAAACGGTTAATGAAAATATCGTGAGGAAACCGGCTTGTCCAAGAATCAAATATACAAGGACATGAGACAACCACTAAGGCCCAGTTTTTGATCCGTAGTTAAATCAACCAATGGTTAAACTTGCTAAACATCGGTTTCTAATTTCGGTTATATGCGTTTTTCCATCAATTGTTAACATCACAAATTCACAAATGATCAAATAAGAAGAAGAGCTAATTATTTGACCATTTATTAGACAAACAATTGAGACATACCCGTTTTATCCAAATTTGAAATCTATTGTCATTGGTTGAGTTAACTACCGATCAAAAAACTGGCCCTTACGCGCACTGGACCCGCGTGCAGTAAGGCCCACCCCGTTCCCTCTCAAAAAGAGGAGATCTGTGTCCCAACTATGTATACATTTTAGTATACATGGAAAGTTACATACATAACATTACACATTTCACCAGTTATGTTTTTTATGGTAATATGACATTGTGGCAAATTAATTGTTTTGCCCAAATTGTTAACCGACCTTCTTGTCATCCCATACAGTTACATCAACATGTGGGACCTCCTAGTAGTGACAGCAGAACAATTTGTGATTCTAAAAGATTAACACGTTCGTTGAAAAACCATTGTGTTGGACTCGGGAGTCGAGTCCTTGGCAGCGAATGTGGAGTCACGATAGCCAGATTACTTTTTCGAGGAAAAAAATTAAACCAATTTGACATATTATTTTTTAGACAAAACCTGTCAAACTGCCATTTTTATTCCACAGAGAAAAGTTTTCTGACGAATGAAAAATCAGCCGTTAAACAAATGAAACATCATTCCATTTCTATTATTAAATTCACAGGTGATTATTATCTGCTTGTATCGTCAACTGATAAGATAAGGTTCATGGTTTACTACATAAGTTCAATGGACAGTAATAGCTGTGATAATATTCTATCATTCTTATTCAACGGTCTTCGATTGCATTGTGCAAACATCTGGTGACACAATTCGTTGTTCATTTTCCTCAACACGACGACCCGAATCATTCTACATTTGTATATTTAATATTTATATTTTCACTCCAACCAGGTGGTTTTAAAAACGTCTACATTACTTAATAATCTCGTTCCTCCATCTGTTTCCGCAATTTATCTTCTACGAAATTACTTATTTAAGTAACGTTATTAAAGACGGTGTCTTTCCTTCAAGAGAATATAAGTTCAACGTCTTTTTAAAATTGCGATTGCTATTCAAATCACTGAGAATTTTTTGCTGATATTTTGCAAGGAATTCAAAACTGGATGGAACATTCTAGACTTAATTTTGCTCAAGACAATCATCTTTTTATTGTTGAAGAAAAGATCTCGGCAATTATTTTTTTGTGGACCGTCCAGATTATCTCCAAGCTTTTGGCGTGGTGGTGTGACTAACAAATGAGAATAATTAATATTCTCAATGTATCCGCCCGTATAATCAGTAACTAGAAATTGCGGTTTTCCGTGTGTGGTGCGATTCTTTGATACAGCAGGAAAGGTTTCGACAACCTAATGTGACTACAGTGTACCTAATATGGATAAGTTTAATTGTTAGGTCTGAATCAATCTGCCTAGCCTTTTCCCAACTATATTGGGATCGTCTTCCAGTCTAACCGGATTCAGCTGAGTATGAGTACCAGTGTTTTAATTAGAGCGACTGCCTATCTGACCTCCACAAACCAGTAACTGGGTAACACGGTACCCCTTGGCAAGACTGGTGTCAGATTTTCAGGCTTCTGACTATCCGTAATGACTGTCAAAGATCTTCAAATGACAGCCGGGACCAACGGCAATTGTTAGGTGTAATAAAGTTATGTCTATCTAGGTATCTATAAGAAAAACACGATTTTCCTCCACAACTTTTGTTATTTCTGGTTAAAGATATTTATTTTCATTAAGAAATTGACATTTCACTTATATGAAAACAATAATTAAAACTAGGGTAAATTTAACATAAATCTTCGACATTCGGACTTAATAATATTTCATAGTGGGTATTCCTAAAAATTTTTATTATAATAATGCATAACTACCTACCTCGTTTGGAGAAAAAGAGTTCGATCCCGCGGTCATAAAGCAAAAACATCACCTTTGCCACGGTAAAGATATCTAATTTTACCGTGCCTTTGCCATTCGGACTTAATATTATATAATTTATTTTTTTTGGGCGCACGGTTGGCGCAGTGGTTGAGCGATTGACTGCTGCGCTGCGTATCGCGGGTTCGATTCCCGCACGGAACAAATATTTGTATGACCTACAGATAGTTGTTCCGGCTCTGGATGTTTGTGTATGTGAGTTTATATGTTTGTAAACGCACCCACGATACAGGACGAAATTCCTAGTGTGGGGCAACGTTTTTATTAAAAAAAAAAAAAAAAAAAAACAAAGTGGGTATTCCTAAAATGTTGTTATTAAAATCATGTATAAACTACCTCCCTTGGAGAAAAAGAGTTCAATCCCGCGGTCATGAAGCAAAAACATCACTCAGAAGTACCAGTCTTATTTACATTTGTCAGTTTTGTGTTCCAAAAATTTATTATTATTATTATATATATATTTATTTAATGCTAGCTGACCCAAGCAGCTTCGCTCCCGTCAAAATTATAGCCTATGTTACTCGGGAATAATGTAGCTTTCCACAGGAGAAATAATTTTTAAAATCGGTCCAGCACAGTCACAACAAACAATAAAATCTTTCCTCTTTATAATATTGGCATGGACTTCATGTACACAAACGTACAGAGGCGGACTTAATGCCTTAGGCATTTTCTACCAGTCGAATTTTGGGTGATGCAGAGACAAACAGTGATAGGTGCAATATTAAAAGTAAATCACGAAACCTAAGGTTATTTATATGTTATTCAAATACAAAGCTACACAACTTTTACTGGCTTACTGACAATCTTTTATAATTTTTTAGGGTTCCGTACCCAAAGGGTAAAAACGGCATCCGGTTACTAAGACTCCGCGGTCTGTCTGTCACCCTCACCAGGCTGTATCTCATGAACCGTGATAGCTAGACAGTTGAAATTATCACAAATTATGTATTTCTGTTGCCGCTATAACAACAAATTCTAAAAACAGAATGAAATAAATATTTTTTATGTGGGGCTCCCATACAACAAAGGTTTTTTTGTGCGATAATAGTACGGTACGGTTTATTTTAGAGGTTCGCGCTTGACCACTATCTCACCTGTTGGTAAGCGATGATGTGGTCGAGTTAAGTTTCTCTCAAGTGAGCTGTAATTTGTTCTTTGAGAAAATAAATATCTATAAACCGAACTTTTGCTAGCTTAATAACAATCAAATCAACCCCAACTGGGTAAATTATACTAGGTACCAAAATCTTTTTTAATTTTTTAAATCTAATTTTGTGCAATTATAGCACAGATGTTTCTGACAATATGATGGAGTATAACACTCATATATTAGATGATATTTATATTAAAGCAAGTAAGTAAATCGGCGTACACCGAAACCTAGCATGTTCCATTCGAATACTTCCCTCGCTACCAAAAATTCTTGAGCACCAAAACTCCGAAAGGGTGGAGCAATCTGCCAATTCCTCTCATCCTTTTTTGCTTGCATCATTGAAGTGGCCGTTATTGAGGAAGTATGACAAAGTCGCCGGTTTTCGGGTCAGCCCTCACAATCTTGGCTTACTATCAACAATAACCGTTTCTATGGTGTATTTCTCTTCCACAGGTTTTTTCTTTTTATTTTTACTACATCGTAAAACCTTCGGCGAGTGAAATGCTTGTTTAGGATCTGATTGAAGATTGTTGATATATAATGCTTTGGTCTGGGCTGGGCTTTAGAAAATGTGATTGTGTGACGAAAGATTAAATTGCTTACTCGTATGATGAAATATGGGCAGAGAGCGCCGACTATTGCCGCCAATATTGAACCAATTTAAAAGATATTCCATAAACTGGAAAAGTAAGATATATACTATGCCCCTATGTTTTCCTTTTGACCCGACTGCCGAAGGAGGGTAATGTGTTTATCAGTGTATGTATGTAAGTATGTATGTATGTATGTAAGTATGTATGTATGTAAGTATGATGTATGTATGTTTGTTCCTATATGGCGTTCCAGAGACCAAACGCGATGGCGGATTTTGATGATTCGTACGTCAATCGATGCGTCTTAACCCTGCGAGTGTCATAGGCTACATTAAAATTGGATAATAGAAAAATGGCGGATTTTGGGCGCCATATTGTGGGGGCCCAAATTTTTTTTCTTTTAAACCCATCGTGTAGGGTATCATAATAAAGGGTATTAAAAGGTGATTTCAAAAATATATAATACTTCTATGTTTTAATGTACGTAATTCGAAAAAAAACTAACTAAAAAGTCATAAATTAAAAGAGTTAAAATCAGAGAGAGGATACACCAGATTTTGGTCAGCCAGCCCACGAATATGTGTCCTTCGACTGCACAGAATGATTTTCTCCTTGTTTACGTCATTTTATTTCGCTTTTGAAGCAGTCGGGTTTTTTGAATTTTTGATTTAGGTACCTTTTTTTCATTTATATTTGTAAAATTTGTGCACTAAGCTTCTGTTGACAGCGCAATTTTGAGCATATTTTGAGGGTTCTAGTGCTTCTAAAGATAAATTGGTCCAATATTGGAGGAGGACATAGGTGAGAGCCAAACCTCGAATTATGACTTTTTACTAAGGAAATTCAGTCGGCGCTCACTGCCCGGGTTTTCTTATCCTTTTATGTTTGTAAAAGGAAAATTACCTAGTTTATAAATAAAATCGGCAATTTACTTTATTTTAAAACATGATTCAATTGGGTAGGTACTTCTTGTTTGAAAAAGAGGAAAATTTTATTTGATCGAAGGGTTTGTTTGCTATCACTACATATTATAATAGAAAGTCGTCGCGGTTGTCTGTCTGTACGTTAAAAATTCAAAAGCTATCGAACCGATTTTCATCCGGTTTTCTCAAAACAAAATCAAAATTTATTTATTCAATTATGCCATTAAGTGGCACATTCAAACGTCAATTTTTTTTTTATTAAAACCAATAATAATTGATTCTACCGTCTATTCGGAAATGTAGCTTGTTGTGGAGAAGAATGGACAATTAACTCCACACTTACTCTTTTAAAAAAAATGTGTTTTACAAGTAGGTATTTGGTTACATTATCTCGTTGAAAAAAAAAATACATATGTCAGAACGATGTAAAAAAAAAAAACAACAAACAATTAAAAATACAATAAATAGGTTCTTCAACGGTTACATAGTTGGCGCAGTCTTGGCAATACCTAGTATTTTTCATACTTAACTAGGTACTTTTTTATGAAAAAAATATTAGGTATACAAGAAGTTACTGTTATCAAATACATTATTCCTAACTCAGGTATACTCAATACCTTAGTCAAAGTACATTGATCTTCAGCTGCTTACCATGATTATAAATATGCACTCGGTTCATTAGTGCCCAGTATACTGTTACTAATGTGTTAATGAGGGACACTAATCAAGCTGCAAATGGTCTTTAAGATAGACCTAGGCTATCAATCGTAGATGCGTGATAGCGCGTTATCTACGCATATGCATGTGTTATAGACCAAGTGATTAAGGTTACACTAGTCGAAAATTCATCCATACAAACGAGTCTAGAGATTACTGAGATTACTCCACTTTTTGGCGATGTACGTTCAAAATAAAAAAATATATCAATTTGTCTCATCATTATCTAGTCCTGTATGGAAAAAAAATTGAAAGTTACGAGCGTCGAAAGTTCCATATTTCAACACTAATTTTAACGCATCTTTGGGCGGCAATAAATACCATAAGAAGAAGAAAAATTGCAAAACGGCCTCCATACAGGGATAGATTAGTAATTCAACAATGCAAATAATTTTATTTTAAAAATATACATTTAGTAGTTTTTTCATGATAATATCTAAACTCCCAAAGGTCTGTTTATAAAAAATCGCGCGCTCGTTTTCGTCCTAAATCATCATCAATTTCGCTACAAACTTGCAAAAGTACTAATTCGTACACGATCTAGCTTCTTACTGCTCATCACAGCATCTATTTCTTTCGCACGTGTTGTCGGATAAGACAGCATGCATTTTAACTACGCGCACAAAATATTTTGTGCCGTCGACTAGTTCAACCTTAATACGACATTATTCATAATGCCCAGACAATTTGAAAAATACCTAAATGAAAATCATAATTCATAATATTACCCATCCATACACTATAACAACGAGTATCATTCGTAAGTAGGTATCAAGTTTAATTATCAATACTTCTATACTAATATTTTAAAGAGGTAAAGTTTGTGAGGTGCTAGGGGGTAATCTCTGGATCTACTGAACTGATTTTGATGAAATTTGGCACGAAGATAGTTTGAGACCCTTTGTATTCCCTTGGGATGATAAAATACTTTTTATGCACATATGGGCACAAGCTAGTTATTAAGTATTTTTATAGCTGTGAAATCCGAGTTTGTCACGACTACCTTTAAGTATGTGTCGTACAACTGAATTTAAAATAAAAACAGCGGGCTTGGTGTGAGTTTTTACTCACGCTCATTCGCTTTAACGTAAACGTCAATTTGTATTGAACTGGATACGCGCCGTCAGGTGACACTGGTGACGGTAAGGAGAAACCTCTTTTTGACATAAGAGATCGTTTACGTTATCACGAGTACGTTAAAAAACTCGCACTAAGACCTCAGACGGCGCTTGGCCAGTTTCACTACAAATTATAATATAATAGAATACTCTTTATAATGTACACCATACAAGTTACATAAAGTTTAGACGAAGAAAACATTACACTGGGTGACACAATGGGCGGCCTTAGCGCTAAAAGCGATCTTTTCATGACAACCTTTGGATGGATTTTAAAAATTATAGGAAAGACAGTACTGTAGGTAGTCTTTGGTGTACTATTTATATATAAAATAAATATATATACATATATATTATAGACAATAATAATAATAATATTTGTCGTGGTGGCCCAGTGGCTAAGACCTCGCCTGTCGTGCTTGAGGTCGTGGGTTCAAATCCGGGCAAGTACCAATGTGTCTTTTTCAAATTCATATGTGATTTCTAAGTTTATCTTGGACATCACAGGCAACGGTGAAGGAAAACATCGTGAGGAAACCTGGACTTATATAGTTAATGTAAGACTGAAATAGCCAAGTCAGAGGCCTGTGGGGTTTTCCAGAGGCGGCTTAATTAACTCTGAGACCAGAGGTGGCCACACCTCACTCGAGAAGGAGAAGAAGAATACAAATTGACGTTTACGCTAACGTGATACAGCGTATGATAAAACTCTCACTAAGCCCGTTGACGATATCACGATCGAGTTCATTAAAAAACTCTAAGCCCACAGATACCCTCAACTAAACGAATTTTGCATGCACATTTGGTTTGGATTTGAATGTTAGATATAGCATGGTAATAAGCTAAAAGCTTGATTAAAAAAAAAAAAATCTGTTCAAAAACAATCATTGTGTTGTTTTCAAATAAGGAATATACTTCAAAATCCATCTGGATTGTGAAAATAGTTATTTATGCTACAAGTGCGGAAGGTAGGTGATTTCCGATGAGTGGCATTTTTATTCACGAGCGAGCGAAGCGAGTGAGTGGATAAATCGACACGAGTCGGAAATCATCTTACGTACGTGTATCATACAATATTTTACTATGCATTGTGCGAGGAAATAATAAAAATAATAAAATGAAATTACTAAAATGGCGGGCTTATTCAAGCGCGTTCAGCATATCCACAGATTAACTAATAGTTCCTCGGGCATATGTACTGCGCATGTGTGAATAGCTGTCACATCGTAACGCAATAAGGCACGAGCAAAATATACGTTCTGCCAAACATATTTAATTAATATTTAAAATTAATTTTTGATCAAAATCTAAATCAAGAATAATTAAAAACGCCTAAAATAAAGTATTAGTTTTATTTTACCTTTTATATGAATGATAATCTGTACATAACTAATTTTTAAAACTTTTCTCAAATAATAAAAACTCTATGCGTCGGGCTGACGTTGGAGTTAAAAATTAAAAAAGTACAGGAAAGTAAAAAGCACTAGTGAAAAATAGTGACACTTTCCGCACAGTTTGGCTGCTTGGAAAACCGCTCTTTTCGAGGACATGCATTGTAAAATATATAAACGCACTTCTATTCTATATTTTTATATGGCAAGCAAAGCCGATGTCGACTATTCTGCCAATGTCTAAAGTTAGATGAAAGAGCAGGTATATTTTATTAATAATTTAAAACAGAAGGAACTTTATACACAGACAAAGTTGCTTGCTTGATACATTTGACACTTACGGGCTTGGTCTGCTGACTTGCTTAATGCGAAAGATTGTTGAATGACTTTTTCCCAGCAGTGGGTTAACAACTAATGATTGTGGAAATATCTACCTACCTCCATTATATTTTTTTCTTACAAACTTAGGAGATTATTAATTTAAAGGATGATGATTGTAGAAACACCCATAAACCACCGTACGTCAGCTATCTAAAAAAAACTTCAATGGAAATAGACCATTCACCAGAGATTGGTTATTTTATTTAAAATTTAACGCATTCGTTATTCAAAATGAGAACAATAAAACTATTGAGCAACTTAAAATTATGTAATTAGTTCGACTGTTTACGTATTACGTCCGGCTATGCGAGGTAAATGATTGACACTGTTTAAAATAGTTTAAATTTAGTATTGTTTACGTCGCCTGAAGATATTATATTATTCCCACCGCATATTTATTTTGATTATCGAATGCAATAAATTGCGGAGAGATCATAACAAGTCGGTGCAGTATATAGATAAGCTACCCACTTCCCTACTTATTGAATATCAATCACAAGAAACTGTAGGTTTGACCCATAAACTATGTCCACCACGCAATCTTATCGCGAAATGATAACACACGATTCCTTATTCATTTATAGCACATAATATCGTGAGCACTTAAAAATGCACGATAGTATACTTTAGTCTCAAACATATCCGTCTAGAATCCACGATAAAACGTGGCGTTAGTCACCCGAAAAAACTCCGATAACTTTACTTCCAAGATTTAGATAACGCAACAAACAAAGAAATTAATGAACGAGTACGATAAACTAATTCTAATGCTAATATAACTAATACAAAACTTCGTTGAAATCGAAAAGAACTCACCAAAAAAACGCCGGTCAACTTGGCAAATCCGTGACGTAAACTAACTTCACAACTTCCCAAACACTCTTATTGACACTGCAGTCACGAATATCACAAAAAGTTGACACTGAACGACGTCATTGTTGCACAAAACATCACTGTTTTCAAGTTTTTAAAACACTACGAATACGGGAATGGCGGTAAAGTCGCGGGAAAGTGAAGCGTCAACACGTCTCCTACGCGCGGCGATCGCTCGCAAACTGAATGAATGAATCGAATAGAGATCGAGACGAGACCGACTCACTCGATACAGAAAGCGCGTAAATGCGTGACGAACTCAGTTCAGAGAATATCAGAGTATCGGACCACCTCAAAACACCGTTATTCGCATATTTCTGGGATTATGAGAAAATTCTATTTTATTATTATCGCCTGCAATTTTGTTTTGAGTTAAACCGGTCACGTAGTCTGTTTACGAACTGGTTCTAATATAGTTTTACTAGTTTACCAGCGAGCAATAGCTCGCTGGTAAACCTCAAGAAACCTCTGCTGAACTGTCATACCAGCAGGCTTATTACGAGTACGTAAGAAACAGCAATCATCGCACGATCAAATGCTCATAAAAGTCGGAATTACCAACAGTGTAGGGATGGTCCTACACAATCGTTTGCTAATCGCTCGCTGTTTGTCAAACGTTATTTTTAGGGTTCCGTACCCAAAGGGTAAAAACGGGACCCTATTACTAAAACGCCGCGGTCCGTCTGTCTGTCTGTCTGTCTGTCTATCTGTCTGTCTGTCTGGCTGTCACCAGGCTGTACCTCATGAACCGTGATAGCTAGACAGTTGAAATTTTCACAGATGATGTATTTCTATTGCCGCTATAACAACAAATACTAAAAACATAATAAAATAAATATTTAGGTGGGGCTCCCATACAACAAACGTGTTTTTTTGCCGTTTTTTGCGATAATGGTACGGAACCCTTCGTGCGTGAGTCCGACTACCACTTGGCCGGTTTTTTCTAAAATAGCCGCCAAAAAAGCCTGTAAAACTTCTGTTTAATTATTTATTTTTGCAATTATTGCGCAAAAATCGCGATAGTTTTGCTCTTGCAAGATACAGTGCGTCACGCCGCGCGCCCTACGTAAGGATAGGGAGAATGCATACGTCTATCATTTTGTGTTCATGGCAAATTGTCAGGTCTCCTTTCATGGATGCCTTCATCGGCTTTCCCAAGTGGTTTCGGTCCGAGGAGCAACTTCTTTTACTTGTTTCGCCTGAAAAGAGATTAGAACTGTATCTAATTGAATATAATTCTCGAGGGTTTTGTGCTATCGTCAACTCACATGCGACTTTAATTACAATAGAGTCTGTTTCTGATCCTTCTGCATTATAGTTTTAACAGCTTTTTTGGTTTCTGACCTTAAAAGGAAAACGGCATCAATTTATGGGTTCCATTTTTGTCAATTTTGTGTGTTGAGTGTGTACAGCCGGCATTATTTATTTATTTATTTATTAAAACTTCATGCAACATAAAGGTACATAGGCGGACTATTTTTTCTTTTCTCTTTATTTATTAGGGACTTGTAACCAAAAACAGGTTATGTCAGCCCCATCTAATCACTAACCTAGTTACACACATTTCTTAACACTATTTAGGATAAACTTATAAATAAACTTAGATTTAATACTTGCGGGCACAGCTAACAAAGATTGAAATTTGCCTAAATCTAGTAAATTTAATTTTAATCGTCTACATAGAAGTTTTTTTTCTAAATTATTTTTAATGCAATCCAAAAGGAGGTGTTGTACATCTTCTGGTTTATTGCAAGCATCACAATTAGGGGAAAGGGATTTCTTCATTAAAAAGGCAAACTTCTTTAATGGCATATGTCCCGAACGTATCCTAAATGCCATTTTAAGTAATTGCCTACTTAATTTAACGCCAGAAAACCAGGGAATTCGAGGAGGCTCGCATTGCATAGTTTTGTACCATATTCCTTTTTCACGAGATCTGCTGTCAAAATATGCATTCCACTTCTGTTGCCATATTTTCGTGTAACGTGCAAAATATTCTGTGTATTCAGGTGTTATGAATACTTCGCTTCCGTCTGTACAAGATCTTTTAGCCAAAACGTCAGCCTCCTCGTTTCCTCTCAAACCAACATGTGATGGGATCCACTGCAATCTCAGAGTTACATCATTAGGCATAGTATAAATTTTATTTAGGATTACATAAGCTAACGCTGTTCCGAAGCTAACGAGCTATGTGTTCTAAAGCACTTTTGCTGTCTGAAAAAAAAAAAAATTTTTTTGATTTTAAATTACTTTTTAAAAAGGATATAGCCTCTGAGACTGCAAATAGCTCGGCGCACATAATGTTAACATCAGAAACAATTTTGTAGCCCGCATTTACTCTAAAACTATTACTAACATAGGCGGCACCAATACCATCCTTTGTCTTAGATCCGTCCGTAAATATTTTTTGCCATCCTGCATATTTAATATTAAGTTCATCTAGAACATTATTTAACAGAAGATTAAAATTATACGATTTTTTAGACGCTTTAACGCAATCCAAACTAGTTACAATTACCTCACTTATTTCTATTTTAGAAGGCCATATATCTAAATTATACATTAATAGAGGAGAAGAGGTAAAAACCTTCTCCTGTTTAACCTCTGTATTTACAATAGGTAACAATGGTTTCTTTTTCTTTTGCCAGTATCTATAGTCACATAAGGCTGAAAGTTCTTCTAACAAAATGATGGTGGGATTGTTCGAAAAAGAGTGAGCTTTCAGACAATATTTATAGGCAATATATTGCCTTCTTAAAAACAATGGTGGTATACAGATCTCAGACTCCATGACGTGTATAGGAGTTGTTTTTATAAATCCTCCAATAATTCTCAGAGCTTGGTTTTGTAGCAAGTTTAACTTTGAAATTTGGCTTTCGGCGCTATTGTCGTATAAATAACACGCATAATCTATCCTGCTACGAATCAAGGCTATGTATAATCTACGTAAATGTTTTGGATGTACTCCCCAAGTGGGTCCGGCTAATATCTTCAATAAATTTAAAAAATATAACGTTTTTGCATGTAGTTCATTTAAGTGTTTATGGAAAAGTAATTTAGTGTCCAACCACATACCTAGATATTTGTAATTTTTAACTAACCCTAAGGGAGAAAACTCTGCTTTAATGTTTAGGTTTTTATCTTTTCTGCCTCTAGTGAATAAACAAATTTTAGTTTTATTTATCGAAATATTCAATCCTAATTTTTCCAGCGTATTAACAATAAGATTAACCGACTCTTGTAGTTGAATAACACTATCGTTTAGTTTTTCATTTTTACAGTACAATACAAAATCGTCGGCATATTGTGAAATAGTTACATTGCTAATAACTTTACAAATGTTATGTGTTATAATATTAAACAGCAATGGTGACATAGGATCACCTTGTGCTAGGCCTCTGTTTGTATACCTTTCAATAAAAGTATTATCATTTTCACATTTAATTTTAAGTCTCCTTTCACTGAGCAATTCCCATAGATACTTACAAACCCGAGTTCCCACCGACAAATGATCAAGTATTGTGACAACTTTATCTATCAAAACATTATTGTAGGCACTTTCTATGTCCAAAAAACAGGCCAGGGTGTCACAATTTTTTGAAAACCCAATCTGTATGTATGTAACTAATCTAGTGAGAGCATCTAAAGTGGAGTGACATCTTCTAAAACCTACTGTTACTGGAGCTAAAATGTAATTTTTTTCAATAAACGAATAACTCTACCAGTCAACCAAGGGTGGTGGAGAGATAACATGGCAGGTGCATAAAAAAAAAAAGTAAAGTAAAATGGGTACAATAGTAGATATATATAGCTAAAATAAACTTACTTATATATTTACTATAATAAATACTATAAATATATATATATTATTAAACACAAACAGTTTTAAAATTTGGCATCGATAACCGCGCGAAAAAGTACATCAAGTGTCTAGGGACAGATCGTAGTGACGGGCACGCGTCATCGATTAAGTAGTGCTGTGTAGACTCGATTTAATCTCGCTAACAATATCAAGTAATAGAAAGGAATTACATTTTGGCATTTCCAGAACCGCCATCGTTGATAATATGAAACTGCCTCGAGCATCTTTTCTGGTCATTTTAGCTAGTCAGCCTACGACTAAACGATTTACATAGTGTTATTATGTCTAGGTGTTTAGGTACATAACATGTTAGCCGATGTAAAGGTCTAGCTTTCACCAACCCAGTTTAATAGCAGTGCATTGCACCGGCACAGCTCCAGCTTCCGTTCACACTTTTGTTGTTCACTATCAGTACAGTAATTGTTGATGTATGTAGGTAATGTGTGTGAGAGACTATTAGAAATATTTTATTGTGGTTGGTTAGGGTGGCTCCTCTGTATAGGTAGGTACGACGCCACAAAGCGGCAATCCTCTTTTAACCCCCGACGGAAAACGAGAATGAATTTGATGGGTGTACCTGTGTATTTGTGTATCTCTCTGTAACATCATAGCTCTTAAACGGATGAACCGTTTTGATTTCGATTTGCCATTTGACCATTTTGATTTCGTTTTGTTTTGTTTGATAGGTGACTTTGGCGAGAGTGCTCTTAGCTATGTTTGATGAAAATCGGGTTAGCCGTTCAAAATTTATGGGCGTTTTACTGATTGAATCAGGGAGTTTTCGCAAGATATCGTATCATTAATTTCGTGTTCAATAGATTATCTATCGAAGCGTGTCTACTACTAGATAATTATGTAGTATGAAATAAAAATGTATCGAGGGTTTTTAAAATTTTACTTGTTATAGAAATTGAGCCAATCTGACTAATTCATTGACCATACTAATTATCGAATTGCCATTAATCTACCATGCATGTTTTCTTAGCAAAAGAGGAAATCATTTGATTAAACACCAAATGCCTCAATGATACTATCCTTGGTAATATTCAGCCAAGTAAAAATTTTACCAACTGAAAATGTGCGTACTAAAATCATTCCAAATATTGCATTGGTATAAAAAAGGTTGCTGAAATTTGTTTGGGTTGTGAAATATTGTCAAAATTTTTCGGCAAAACGGCAGGATCCCCCCTATTACATCGGATTTTAACATAAAGTCTGATCACAGTTATTTTACCTCTGATTTTGCATCACAGTGATCCTTATTCATATTAGCATTAGGTCGCTGTTTTGTTGCTGTCAGGGGACAAGTAACAGTGAACGCACATGTAACTGACCAAAATGTAGATCTGCTATGGTTTCTGCTTAAACCTCGCGTAATACTGGCGTTATATTATATTCCAGATGATAAATGGTTTTAAAAAGTGAGTGTCAAAACATGAAAATAATAGGTATGACAGATGAGTGGAAACCATAAACAAATATCCCGTCCCTTTGTCCTTCTTATCTCAACTGTCCGAAAGGCCTTGACAGGTCATAGGGTAACCTGTAAACAGAGTTTAAAATATTATGTTTTCACCAACTGATCTACTGAAACGACTATGATATATGAGCATCCATCAAAACAAAATTCCAACAACATTTTGTGATAAGATCCGTAAAGATCCGGAGTCACCGATAAAACTTGCAGGATTGGCAAGGGAGTGGCAGTAAGCTGGCAATCTTTGTGAAAACATCCTATCTTTTCACAAACATTGCCAGGAGCGGACGACTAGAGTGGAGATTGAATGTGATGGTAGAGGTATTGTGGCGCAGCTTGGCTTGTGTATAGGCGTAGACTGCGATAGACTGAGTGGACTGACTACATTCGGTGTCTACTCAGGCGCGGATACAGTGGGGGGGAATGGGGATTATTGCTCCCCCCGAGCCTCGACCAAACTGAATCAGAAACTTTAAATAAGATACAAAGATAGCTAAATCTATATTTGAATTTTTGGTTAGGTTAATTAATTATTAATAAATTGTCTTCACAATTGGAAGGGCGGGCACATTTTTGAGTTTGTGGAAAATAGGTCTCGACTGCGGCAAATTGTGAGAATTTTCTAGACTCGGCGCACTTAGTTAGGCATATTTACGGTGTGGCTATAAATACGTCAGTGACACTTGTCTTCAAGCTTGCTGCAACTTGTAGATAAAGGTGCTACTGGTAAAAAATGATTTTTAATTTACTCAAGGTAAGGCAAGGTAAAATTTTCGAGTTCACTTCGCTTGCTCTGACACCATTACATATAAAACTTTCAGGTTTTTTATAACAATCTTCATTTTTATTATTTGATTTTCTTTATCTATATTTAAATTTTTACAAGTCTTTTTTACAGTCCGTTCAACCGATGTTGAGTTCTATCCAGTAAATATAAGGATGGCATAAAAAACATAAACCTGTTACCAAAAATAAAATGGGATTATTTAAACGTCTAAAGTTATCATAAATTGAGTATAGTTTCAATAAAAATAATGTAAGTAAATAAAATGTCCACTATGGTTTTCGGGGTTAAAATTCTACTGGCAACAATCTAAGGAGGTTATTAATACGGTAGAAAATTCAGTACACATTTTTTTCAAGTACCACCCCTCTCCCCCTTCCTTGAGAGACACATTTACCCCCCTCGAGCGAAATCATAGATCCGCACCTGTGTCTACTAGGACCTTAATCGTTGTTTGTGAGCAAAAAGATATCTAATAGATTCAAGAGGTCATCTTGATATTATTCCATGAAAATAGTTTCACAGTCTTCATTTGTTTTTCTTCGCTTAATTTCTATCTGCTCCACAATGTCCAAGACCATGCCCCAGTGTGTGACCTCATTTGTTATGCGTAAAGCTTAAAATTACAATTGAATAAGTAATAACGGGTCAGCTCGTTTATGAGCAAATATGACCCGTTTTCCAGTAGGTTTCCACTTCATCTAGTTTTGTTAAGTAAATTCTTGTGATTTTTCTTGGCATTCTCTTTGTGTGAATGTTGGTTTTATTCTTAGTTTGTTATGCTTGATATCTCCTATCCTTCATCGTATGAAAGTATTCAGCTTATCTAGTGGTAGCTTCTTCCAGCGGCTTCGCCAACTGAATGTCGGCAATTATCCCAAGGGATTTTACTCTCTAGATAAAATGTATCAATCGGAATCCAAAGCGACAGGCATCCGAGATATAAGTATTCTATCTCCTTCCAAAGTACCAAATTCAAGGTACAAAATCTCGATGCCAAAATTAAAAAAAAAATGTATCTGCAGTTAATGCGTGAAACGTAACAAACAGACAGACTTACTTATCCATTTATAATATTACGTATTTATAGAAGTCTTGTTTTCAAGGTCACTTTCTCAGTTTTATGATTGTTTCAAATTGTTATTTTCACCCAAGCATGACGTGGTTTTATCTGCCTCAAAGTAAATAATGTGACGCATTAATTTTTTTGGCATTGATCCGTAAATCTGTATACATACAGATTTACGCGGTCTATGTCAGCATAAATGTCAAAGTTTTCGGGATTACGACGTGAAGGTCAAGATCACAGAGTTATTTATATTTCAGATAGAGTTTTTAGCTCGTTAAAACCTATGTTTACGTCGCCCACGTTATGGTGTAGGTCAGATAGGTGACATCTAAATAAACCGTAAGCACTATGTCATCTGAAATATCTGTTTACGTGTTTTTTTTACCCATTTTTGCGTCCCTTTTGAAGCTTCTTGTTAGTCTAGCCCTAAATTATTTATTCAGTCAGGAACTTCCTACATTATTTTTTACGTCACTTCATAGTTGCAAACTTTTTTAATACAAATTTTGTAGTAGATATTAGGTCTCAAGATGAACGGTGTTCTTGATTTTAAAAGTAATTAGCCTTTCGCTCTTCAGTCTCGTTTCTTATAAAGTTCATCTAGAAAGTTTTTAATTATAAATAAAAGAGACTTTCTGCAAATTACTAAGCATTAACTATTAACAAAGTTCTATCAATCCTAGGTATTATTTACACGTAGCTGCGAAATGACATATAAATCTTATTTGCCTAATGCTGAAACTTGTGTAAGTACTTTTTGACTGACTACCATTATACTGAGAGGGCCATAAGTTAGGTCTCAAAGTTTCTATGAAAGTACATTATTTATAGTAGTTTAGTGTTGTGTCAGAGGAGATACGGGTCAATAAGACGGTCAAGCGTAATGTTTGCGGGCCTCCGCCTACGTCAGTTTTCTTTAGGTCTTGGTATTGCATATGAAGAAAAAAACGTTGCGTTGAAAGTCCTCCCACGAGGTGGACCGATGACAAGTGAAGGTTGCGGAAATCCACTGGATGCAAGACGCACGGGACCGATCAATGTGGCGACCCTTGGGAGACACCTATCTCCAGCAGTGGACGTCTTTCGCCTGATATGATGATAATGATTGCGTATGAATACCAATCTATAGTGGCAGTGGAATTAGTTCATTGCATATGGTTTTAGAGCAAATGGCCGGTGGGGCCATAAGGTTCAAGAATCGTGACTGTGTACCAAAGGAGCAGCGCTGGAAGATCTCTCACAAGCTGGACCTGGTAAAGGTAAAAGGAATCCGATGAATGCGAGAATCAAAGTACTGGTGGGAGTGGGAACACCTGGTGGAGATCTATATCCAGCAGTAGACATCGTTCGGTTGAAATTAATATTTTAGAAGGAAATCAACAGTGTTTTTACTGTAAAAAAAACAGCTCCCTGTCTTTATATAGGTAAATAATAAAATAATGACCGTGATCAAACCAGAAATGAAGACATCCGAAAGAGAACCAATGTTACTAACATATACCGAAGAATTGCCAAACTTATATGGCACTGGGCTGGGCACATTGCTCGCAGAACGGATGGCCGTTGGAGCCGAAAACTTATATGTGGTGACCGCGTACCGGAAGACGCAGCGTTGGAAAGCCTCCCTCTAGGTGGTCCGACGATCTGGTCAAGGCTGGATGCAAAACGCACAGTACAGATCAGCGTCGCCACGCTTGGGGGAGGCCTATGTCCAGCAGTGGGCGTCTTTCGGCTGTAATGATGATGATGATGATGAATAAAATAATAATATTCCATTTTATCCATTCTTTCCTGATAATAAGTTGTCCAAGATAATCTTTGAAATTAACATTGGTTGTCACTACCTCTAAGACAGTATTATGATTGGAATTAATATTTGTTTCGGGATATTAACCATGTATATTTTGATTTTGACAGATATGTCAGCTCGTAAACAACACCCACCCGCAAAGACTTTAGTTCTCGTGATCATGGCACTTGTAACGGTGCCGAAATATCTAGCTCTCAATCAAAATTAAAATATACATGGTAAATATCCCGAAACAAATATTAATTCTAATGATTGTGACCATGTCAGCTTAAAAACTTAGTATTATGATTTACTGAGAGTTCCTCGATCCTTTGTAAGTGATTGTAGACCACTCAAACACATCCCAACAGCTGATAATATTTGATATACAAAACATTAATCCATCTACACAACTATATGTTGATGCCGTCTTATCAATGTTACCCCATGCTACCCTGTAATAACTTACTCAATTTAGCTGAACTACCTAAGTCCCGGCTGACGACGTACGAGGAACTAAAGCAATATAACACTTAATCAATATCCCATATGTTTACTACAAACACCTGCTCCTGGGCTGGTTTGGAATATTTTTAGGTATAACTTGGTTAGAATTAATAAAGCTGGTTATGTTATTTATTTTCTGGAAAATTTACCAGGATTCATTAGCCGTTTGTGGTCTATGTCTCAATAAAGGTTAAGAAGGTACATTCAAGGGTCAAAAGTGCAGTCTTACTCTCCCAAAGTTCAAATGTCTAGTTTTTGTAGAAGAAGCTAGATTATCCACAATTGATTTACTATGATGTCGGGTTTAGTCAATAGTACGGACGGTAAAACAAATCGCAAGCACGCCATCTGGCGGCAAAGCAAGAACAACTACGCATTGGCGCGCTATTTCTAACCACTTGCGTGGTGGGGAATATAGAATATGTCAGTTGAGTACTGACAGCCTTAGAGCTAACACGTCGTAGAATCATTGTCGATCCTTAATATTAGTAAGCAGGATTGTAACTGTGAATATTTGAATAAACCCAGTATATCGAATAATTTATGTGATTTCATTTGCACGACTGCACCCACCGACCTGCCCACACACGATGTCTTAACCTAAGGGAATACATCCTGACTGCCCGATGGTTTGCATCTATCGGCCAGCCTTGATGCGACATATAGAAATAAAAGTATAAGTTATACCTACTAACAGTGATAAGTTGAAATTATTCTGCCTAAAAAAATCGCCACTTCTGTTTTGATAGAGTGTAACTGCACTTTCGTTTTGATCCTTAACTGTACATGATAGGTAAAGGTCGAGATACGAAGATGTATGAAAGTCTTCGAAATCGAAACACGAATTCAGTGAGAGCAGTGAGAGTTGTAGGTCGTAGGTTCGAACCCAGGCTGGCGCTTTACTTTGTTTAAATTATTTAATCACTACTGCTCTCAAAAACGTCGAAGGAAAAAATCGTGAGGAAACCGGCATGTCCTAGAACCAAAAATTCGAAGAAATGTGACATTCACCAACCCGCACTGGGCCCGCGTGGTGGATTACGGCCCATCCCCTCCCAGAGAGAGGAGGCCTGTGCCCCAGCAGTGGGAACATTAAAAGGTTGATGATGATGACGAATTCGTAGTACATATTATCTCAATGGACGAATTGCAGTTTGGTGTACTTTAGCACTAGCGTTACCATTACATATCAACTGACTTTAAAAAACCGGCCCTGTGCGAGTCGGGCTCGCGCATGAAGTGTTCCGTACCATTATCGCATAAAACGGCAAAATAAATCTCGTTTGTTGTATGAGAGATCCACTTAAATATTTATTTTATTCTGTTTTTAGTATTTGTTGTTATAGCGGCAACAGAAATACATCATCTGTAGAAATTTCTACTGTCTAGCTAACACGGTTCATGAGATACAGCCTGGTGACAAATAGACAGACAGACAGACGGACCGGGTAGTCTCAGTAATTGGGTCCCGTTTTTACCCTTTGGGTACGGAACCCTAAAAAAAAGAGGACGTCCTCAATTCGTCAGCATCTTTTTTTATGTATGTTCCCCTATTACTTAAAGATGCCTGGATCGATTTGGAAAATTCTTCTTTTGTTTTAAAGGGTACACTTCCCAAGTGGTCCCATGGTCATCAGGTCAGAATCTGATGATGGGATCCTGGAGAGCTCGGGGGAAATCCTTAAACATTATAGGCAAACATATAGCAATTATGGTATTTTCATCAACATGGCAAGCACTTGCACTCAGAAAGTATTATTTGGTAAAGTGGAACTGATGAAGACGACTACAAATGGACACTGGAACTCCTTAATGATAGGTATATGTCACGGGTATAAGATATCTCGAATGGTTAAACGAATATGATAAAGCAAATACATATAAATAAATGGCACTGATTAAAATGGTACCATCGAACTGATCTGATGATTAATGATATGTACGCTAGTCGTGTTTGGGCTTATTGGAATTTTCATAAGATGTACTCTGGCTATAAATGATTTTCATGGTAATGAAGTACTTACCAAAACTAAAAAGGGATGCCAACAAAAGTTTTAACAAAAAAAAAAAACCGACTCCCGAATAACTTTCTATGCCGAAGTCGGTGTTGAAAAACGAAAAACAAAAGTTACCAAGGACACCGACTTCGGAGAAGAATGAAAATTTTCGCTTTGTAGTCTTTTGGAAGTCGCCTATTTTTTTTTTTATTATCCTTATACTGGTTTGTACCCACGTTTTGACTCCTCACTTTCTCCGGGAACGTTGGCTTTTCTCAAGATAGAAACAAGTCGAAGTAAATAACGTCTGTGTTTTAGTTTAGATAAAAATTATACCTCCAAAACAAAACAAAAAAAACAGTTGTCTGTAGTTATGCAATACGTGCATTCATTGTATTCATAGAGTAAACTATCAAAACGAATTTTACCCAATGTTTGGTTTAGTTTTCAATCACTGTTGGAGCCGAACAATGCAATCGGTCAATTGAGCTTTGAATAATTTTTAGGAAATAGAAAAACAAATCGTTTATGTAACATGTTTATACAATCGTATTGGATTTCAATTTTGAAAAGTAAACCTGTATCCAATACAGCAAGAAATATTGCAAAACTCTAAAGCCGCTTCCACACGCGAACAATGGCAAACAGCAAACACAAAACAACAAACACGAACGTGTGGATGGGTTTTTGTTTGTGTTTGCCTGTTTTTGTTTCTGTTCACCCGTGTTCGGCATCGGTCTCCGACAAACATGTTTGCGATGTATAATACTCACAACGGATCTTTGTGGCTCTGAAGTTGGATCTGTCAACTATTGTGTACGAAACAGATTAACTGCATAGAGTAAACGAGATAGGACGATATGCGAGTGAAAGAGACAGTTATACAATGCTATTTGCACTTTCAATATTGACACAAAAATAGCTAGTGCGCAGCCTCTTGCAGCCAATTCAGAGCCACAAAGATCCGTTGTGAGTATTATATATCCAGACGCTTTTTCAGTTCAGTAGTACGCGCGAGCTTGCGCGCGGCAGACGGAGTTAATAGTGGTGGTAAAAATAAAAAAATAAAAACAAATTAGAGGAATATACGTAAATAAAAACATACATAGATTGCTGAAATCATAACCCTTCTTTATGGCTTCGCAATAGTCGGGTAAAAAGCAAGATTCTTTTGAAATAAGCAGTACCTTTGTGCTCTTCTATCTGTATTCTTTATTGTCTTTGTTAAGTGTTTTAAGTGTACAGAAATAAATAAATAGTGTTCAGTCGATTATTTGCAATTTATTTAATATCATAAAACTACTGCCGATATTATTAAACAAAATTTTTTTTTACTTATTATGGGACTACAAACATAAATAACGGACTGTCCTGCCTCCGTACCCTGTCGTGTCAATGTCTGTAGTCTGCGACAGATATATACAAGTCATTTACATCTGTCTCTTATCCGCACTCAAAATAACCTTGTTCTAAGAGATTATGGTCACCCCTCTGACCTTTCTGGAGGCATGAAATAAATATATGTACTTAATAAATAATAAAAATACCAGCCTATAATTGCCCCACTGCAGGTCAAGCTTCTTCTCACGAGCATTGATCACCACGTTTGCTCAAGACGGGTTGGCGATATCAAACTTATATAAACTATAAATTTCAGGTTTCCTCCGATGTTTTCCTTCACCGTAGCCAGCGATGACAAAGATACACTTCGGAAGTATTTATGAATTTGAAAAAGTCACATTGGTAATTGCCCAGATTTAAAATCCACGACCTTAAGGCGCCGATTCCCTTGAGTAGCTGATTTTAAAATGAGAATCACGTCTAAACGGCTAGTCGTAATTTTTTGGTTAAAATATATGTTATATTAGACCACTTTCTTAATAATTTTATCTAAGCAGAATTTGAGTTTTATTTGTATAACATAGTGTAATTAATTTGTAAAGTTATGTCTAAAACGGACAAAAACACGACAAGCGCACGAAAACCACTGAGCGTATTTTATTGAAATCGACTCCATCTCAAAGATAATTTAATTATCTACATTTTGATCTCAAGCTTTTTTTTTTAATGTCATAGAATAATAAGGAAAGTACAAAAAACTACTAAATTTTGGTTCGCGCGGGTGTGAAACGAGTGCGCGTTTTGTTCCCTCAAGGTCGTTGGCGTTAGTCGTCCGAGGTCTCAGCAACCACAACATTCATGAAATAAATACGGTCACAAAAGTGTGAGAGAGGTAAAACCATCGTCAAAAAATCTGATTAGGCCACTTCACAAGTTTGCAGTGACACCAAATGAGCCTTCGAAAATTAGGCAGTAATTAAAAAGTTTTTAATCCTCGAATGAAAACGGGATCTGCGGTTCCGAGAAACAATTGTTTTTCTATTGTGTCTGCTAATTAGCGCTCAAGGGGATATGTGAATGGATGAAGCCGAAGCTAATATCAAATCTTTAGTAGTGACCTTTTTAATTGATGATGAGACTATTGCTCCGAGGGCTCCTGACTGAATATGATTTTGTAATGGAAAAGACCCGTCATGTACTTAATGGAACAGGTGACCATGTCGTGAAAAAGTGCCTTCCCATGGCTACAAAGAAGAGGGGAAGAGGATGACCTCAAATCACATGGATGACGAAGGCCCAAAAGGACATGAGGGAGATAGGGCCTTAGGAAGATGACGCACAAGACCGAAATAAATGGCGCCGCATGTTTAGGAAAGCCGACCCCGCGTAACGGGAAAAGGCGAGGCGAAAGAAGAATAGAAAAGACCATCGCTTTCCATCAAATCATATCAAGCTAAGGGCTCGCTAATCCATATTTCATCCATACAAATATTATAAATGCGAATGCAACTCTGTCTGTTTGTTATGTTCTCACGCCAAAACCGCTGATACAATTGTGGTAAATTCTGGTATAGAGCTGGATTGGAGCTTGGGTAAGACACCTTTTGCTTCGGGAATACGTTCCTTTGCAATAATTTAGATTTTCAAACGGGCGAAAACGCTATCAGAAACAAGTCAAGAGGTAAGTCTGTAGGTTTGATTTATATGTTTAACGTTTAAATACCATTTTTTGTTAAGTTATATAAAAAATTTGGCGTAATATATTGTGCGAGCCACAGCGTGCTGCATGTAGAATAGTACAAGCAAAGAGCCGCACAAAAGGAAGACGCCGAAGAGAGAGCCGGAGGTGCACGAAGAAAACCGAAGACGTACCAGAGCGCGCTGACTAGACACATTATACAGTACCTGCGCTTGCAGCCGGTACGGTGTGTTTTTACCTTATAATCGAAAGCTGTCCCTGCTATACAAATTAGGTCAAATTAACCAACACCAAAGACCCAACATTAACTTATGGACTTTCACATATTAATATACACTTTCGCATAATATCAAATCGGGTTGGTAATCCACCTGAAACAGTTATTAAAGCACAGCTGTTTATTACTTACAATTTGCCAGTATAATCCCATATTCTGCTCAATTGTACCCATGGGGCGGGACTAGCTACTAATTGTGAACCGCACTGTAAACTAGACTTATTAAAACTTTTATTCTGTATACATTTTTAAGTCAGCAAAAGGATTCTGTGAAATATTTTGTGTTCGAAGAAAACAACAAAAAATAAATAATAAAATGTATTCAAATTATATTATTATAAGGTTATACAATACAGTAAATACATTTCTGCTTAAATCTGTGTCAAGTTCACATGTGTTGTAAATTATAATGTGTAAAATAGTTTAAATGGATTGGACTTTGATTGCCCCGCTGATCTCATGTTTGCAAGCGTATCTGCCGAGCGTTGGGTCCTGGGTTCGAATCCCAGGTCGGGCGAAGTATTAGGTATTATGAATTTCTCAGCAGGACCTTGGCATTTCGTGTGATGTTGTTAGTATTTCAAGCCGTTGATCCCGCGCTTAATCTCTCTCCTTTTCCTATAAGAGTAAATCGAATACCTGTGTTTGTGCATAATATCATCATCATCATCATTTCAGCCGAAAGACGTAAACTACTGAACATAGGCCGCCCCCAAGCGTTGCTACACTGATCGCATCCACGGGACGCCAGCAGCGTTGACATTGTTCGTCGCTCCACCTAGAGGGAGGCCTTCCAACGCTGCGTCTGCTCACTGCCACTTAAGTTTGACAATTAAGTTTTTTTTTTTTTTTTTCTCTCTTTATTTTAAGGGCTTTATCGCTGAGCGATAACGTCGCCCTACACATCTTATATCACATCTAGTCGACAGTTAAGTTGCGTATAATATACTAATGCACTATAATATCCTACGTCGTCACGTCACAGATAATAATTATAATAATCTCCGTTGAGATTGGCCGCCATGATAGGTAAATCAGTCGGGTCCTTTATTTTCACACACACACATTGTAGTTCACAATACACTTATTCTTCTATTATTTCATTGTACATTATTTATTTACACTTTATACACATCCTATTGTATCACCTAAGTCAAATATGTATAATTTTTTTTTTTTTTTTGTTGCTCACGTCCGTGTGTCGCTGCGGGGTGCCAACTGAAAACCAGCGCTGGATGTCTGACGTCCAGCAAATGCTGAGTTGGTAACCCTTTCGGTATGGGCACGTTCAGCGCAATTTGTCTTTGCATTTCTTTTTTGTCTTTTACTCCATGTTTGTTGCTGTTGTGTTGTGCCTGTGTCGAATAAATATATTTCTATTCTATTCTATTCTATATAACTTTTGTAGTGATATTCCACAACCTATGCTACAATCAATCATTTATAATAGCTAGTAAATCATCCAATTAATATCTTAAAGTGGGGTTAATGTCTCTCATATAGATAACGAATGGATGCTGATAACCTTATTTACTCCCTCCAAATCAGGAATGTTTATTCCGGTTTCTCCACTGTATATCACTGGTGACTGGTGCCTGTTAATCTTTAAAAGTCCTTAAGCTCCTTTAGACGTTTCCTAGGTTACCATGTGTGTTTATTTGCCAGCATGTTCTAAATTTCATGGGTAAAGGCCATCCTGCACTCCTACCATCTTTATTTATTTATTATAAGGTACTCCAACAGCATTACATACAAAACAGTTTGTAGTAGACACTGAAAAAATAAAGGTCCTGGCATGTATGCCTATTATAGGTATACGCAGCTTACACCATATGGTCAGAAACACTAAATTATTTAAAATTTCGAAATATTAAATATTAATCTAAACTTAAAAACATAGTCAAAATAAAAAACATACAAAACGAAAAACAGACGGAATAAAAAAATAAGTAGGATGTATATGTTCGTAATTAGCCTAAGTTGAAGGATTTGCGCGATGTGATAATGGATGAGATTAATATCTTATATCTTATCAAATGGCCAGTAAAACCTGAGCCAGAACGGATTATGGCTAAAAGTAGCAATAACTCTATTGATAATACTGACTTGGTGCACCCTGGCAAAGTGGTGTGGATCTACTAAGAATATATCAGATTTCGCGAGCCAGTTTCCTCTTTTAAGGTTTAAAATCTGTCTAGGATCTAGATCGTTCTGCCAAATATCTCGCATGTGGTCTGCCACGAACTCATCTCAAGTCACCAGCTCTGTGTCATTTTGGCTCACACTTAATTCGGCAAACATGTCCTGACTAATTCCAATTAAGTTGGGCATCCTTTTGGACATGATTTAACGTCCCATTTTACTTGGGGTCGGCGCAATAGGTTTTGTTCTTCCATACCGTCCTGATCCCCCTGACGCCATCATTGACTCCGGCCGTTTTCTTTCATATCAATACCCTCACAGTTATCCATCTTTTCTTTGGCCGTCCTCTCCCTCTCCATCCATCCACATTTATATTTATAACTCTTTTAGCAGCATGCTTTTCATCCCTCCTCATCACATGACTATACCAAGACAAACGGTTTCATTTCAACTTTTCTGTCACTGGCGCAACTTTCAAACTGCCTCTAATTTCTCTGAACATCCATCTCAACATTCTCATCTCTGCTACATTTATTCTCATGGCTTGACTTCTATATTAGAAAATTTAAAACTGGAGCTAAAAAACTGTCCCATAGCCTTCCAAACCACTACTAATAACTCAATTAGTTCTACAAACACAGTTTTAGAGGTAGTTAATTGACATAACTAACATAACACAAAACCATTACCATACATAGTAAATACGATTCTATTTATATTTACGTTAACCAGTGGCTAAGGTCAAAGCAATTCATTTACGAAACCGGTCAAACTTGAATTCTTTGATTAGATAATAATTTTAGCGTCAGTAGAGTCAATACTCCACTGGTTGTCTCTGATAAAACCTGCCACGCTTCAAAGGAACAAAGGTCGACAATGAATATTGATTCTCTGTCAACATTATTATTCATCAATTCAATGAATGCATACCTTATTTTATTGTTTGAGATTTTTTTTTATCTCTGAGGTATTTATTTATTCAGGGTCCAATTAAATTACCTATTAAAACATCGCAGAATTGTTTGGTATCGACATCAAATGGCGTGATAACAAACAAAAAATCCTTTTCTCTATATTTTTTACGATCGTGTTCTAATCAATTTCCTAGTAACCCATACAGAATTCGTGGCAGTGGTTAGAGCAATACAATGATAAATGATAATGATAAATGATAAATGATAAATGATTTTATTTCTGTAAGTTGGTTTGTACAAACACTTTTACATGTCGATCATATTTTTTAAAACTAGATGAGGTCGGCGTTTCCTATCTGACTACTCTGAGAAGAAAGGCCGAAACAAACTCAGAGGTCACAGTCTCTTTTAAAGTCTTGACAAAAACTTGGTTATATCATGTGAAGACCATGTAGACATATGTCTGAAATGGTCTTTTGAGGAAAGAACCAGCCAGATTGAGTGGACCTGTCCAGTCAGTGCACGCATTTGTCAATAACCGAGCAGCTCAACTCAGAATTTACGGAGCTCAACGATTCGACGAACAATACCAAAGAAAGGACATTCGGGTAGGCCGCATAAACTACTCAAACTGCCAGACCATGAGTAAAAACTAACTAAGTTATAATAAAAAACAAACATCCACATAGTCTTCACATTCACAATAATAAAAAATAAAAAAATAAAAAATATAATACTTTAAAAAGTAAATATTCTTGTCATTGCAAGAAAACAAAAAAAAATATCAAAATTAAAAACAAAATTCACGGTGCAAAATATAAAAAAAATCAAAATTAATTGGAGCAGCTCAATCCCAAGCCTTTTTGTCCTCAACGTAATCTTTAATAGTATAAAACGCTTTCTGACACAACTTACGTTTAATGAATGATTTGAATTTATTAAGACTTAGATCTTGTACGTGGCTTGGAAGCTTATTATAAAAGCGTACACATTGACATCTAAACGAGCCACCTATCTTCTTGAGCCTTGTTGTAGGTACTACAAATTTGTGTTTGTTCCTAGTATTTATGTTATGGATATCACTGTATTTTTTAAACAATTTTATATTTTTATGAGCATATAAAAGATTTTCATAAATATACTGAGAGGGCACAGTCATTACATTAATCTCCTTAAATTTCTCTCTGAGAGAGTGCCTCGGGCTTAATTTATATATTGATCGAACAGCTCTTTTCTGCAAAACAAAGATATTCTGGATGTCGGCGGCATTTCCCCACAACAGAATACCGTACGACATTACACTATGAAAATAGCTAAAGTATACTAAACGGGCTGTCTCTATGTCAGTTAAATTACGAATTTTTCTAACAGCATATGCTGCGGAGCTTAGCTTCTTTGACAATTTATCTATATGTGGGCCCCACTGAAGCTTAGCATCCAAAGTTAAGCCTAAAAATACTGTGCTATTCTCAGGATTCAATTCTTCGCCCTTTATCAACACATCAGTTTTCACCTGCCTAACGTGAGGTAGGGTAAACTTAATGCATTTGGTTTTTTTTTCATTAAGGAGTAAATTGTTAACATTGAACCAGTGAACTACTTTTGAGATCGCGCTATTTACTTCGTCAGTAACCAGCTGCTGCCGTTTAAGTTTAAACAAAAGTGAAGTATCATCTGCAAACAACACTATGTCATGGTTATCCTTTATGAGGTAAGGCAAGTCATTAATATAAATAAGAAACAAGAAAGGACCAAGAATCGAGCCCTGCGGGACTCCCATTTTTACTATAGATCCGGGTGATCTTTTTCCATTAACGTCAACAGTCTGAATCCTATTACTCAAGTAAGAAGTAAGAAGATCCAGAGCGCTGTTCCGGATCCCGTAGTGGCGGAGTTTCCTGATTAGCGTTTCATGAAGAACACAATAATAGCCTTAGTTTCTTAGTTACCTAGCAAAAACAAAAGTGCATTCGAGCATACCTTGATAATAATATTATTATGAGGCAGGAGCTCGTGGCTAAATAATAACAGCCGCATGGGTCGATCTTCAAGGTTAAGCAACGCTTTACGAGGTCGGTCCGTGGATGGGTGACCATTTCAACATACCGAGTTTCCTCCGTGCCTCAGAAAGCACGTTTAGCTGTTGGTCCCGGCTGTCATTTGAAGATCTTTGACAGTCGTTACGGGTAGTCAGAAGCCTGAGATCTGACACCAGTGTTACCAAGAGGTATCCTGTTACCCAGTTACTGGGTTGTGCAGGTCAGATAGGCAGTCGCTCTATGTAAAACACTGGTACTCAGCTGAATCCGGTAAGACTGGAAGCCAACCCCAACAATAATTGGGAAGAAAGCTAGGCAGATGATGACGCAGAAAGGATCGCTATTGCTCAATATAGAGCGAATGAAATAGTTTGATAAACATGTTGCGAACGGTTACCGGGAGAGTATTAGGTTAGCAAATTCAAGCAATCTGGTGCTTACCTACATTTAACATCTCCATTAAAAGCCAAACAATTTTCTTACAAATACCAGCAGTAAACTATATTTACTATCAATAGATCAATGAAAAATTTAAAAAACCACTTGATAGCCCTATTAAGATTTTAATGACCTATATACCTTCATCACATCCATAATATCTTGACACCAAACAACAGCGCTATTTGCAAAACAAATGCCAAATTCAAAGCTATTTCTATAGTTCCATTATTTGCCGTATACCATGATATGTTGGTTACATTGTGTTGATTCATTTGAGTGTTCGCGTAATGATTGGCAAGCAAGGTCGCATTGTGTTCGATACAAAGAGACTCTTTCAAATGCCCGATGCCTGGTTAACATTAAATACTGATCAAATGCCTCTTAACTGTGGGTCTTTATTCTGATTGACCTTCCGAATTTTCCTGTGTGTTTGTTGGTAGGTACTGCGGCGTCATATGCGATGGTATGATTGAATTGAAGTGGACTGTTAATATGGAACCTCGAGTTAATTTTTCCATGTGATTCTCTTGTTTTTTAGGATTCCGTACGTCGTGTATCACCACCGATTCTCAGGAACAGGTTGATCTAGCAAGTTGAAATTTATACCAGATACTTAAGTCTATAGTCCCTATTAGGAGTATAAAATCAAGTATCTGAGTTAACACGATAAAAAGATATGGGCAAATTTAGATTTTCGTGAAAACTTGTAAGTACCAAAATTTATCTTAATTTTCTTTACTTGTGCTGTTAGACCTTGCTATCAACCAAAATTTTCAATTTTAGGTCAACCTATAGGTTTTGGTTCGAAAACCTATATGGTAGTTCCCGTTGACCTAGAATCACGAAATTTGGCAAAAGTAAGGTCTTACAAAACAAATAAAGGATAAATTCCAAAAATTAAAAATGATGAAAATTAAAGGGTGTCCCCATACATACATAATTAACGCCACCCTGGGTACGTAACCCTTCGTGCGCGAGTCCCACTCGCAATTCACACTTGGCCGATTTTTTATAGGTTGTAGGAAGTGCTGAATCTTATTAAACGCCAGGTGTCAGTTGGAAAATTGAGTCGCAGCTGAATCGGCTCCTAATTTAGTTAATTTCTAAAGACTTGGCTTTATCAAGGAAGGAATAGGAGGAAGTTCGATCGAAAACTAGTCGAAGATGTTAGAAACTTCCATCTGCCAGAAGATTCTGACATCTCCAACAAATTAAGCTAAATTTTCATTTGCTGACAGCGTCACCTTTGTGCAAAGTTGCAAATGATGGTCATCTATCCACGGACCAACGTCGGGAACGATCGACCCGTGCGGTTGTGGTTTTAATTATTCAGCCACGAGCTCTTCCTATTTATTTAGAGATACAGATGTCACACTTAATTAACAGGATATTCAATGCAGACCCGGTGCCTACTGAGTGAACAATTCTATTTGCCAGACGCGGTTGCACTAATGACCATTAAACGGTTTAGTGATGGGATCCCGCCTTACGTTGTTTATTCACGCAGGGCTATAGTAATATACCTTCCTAATTGATCTGTTCAATTTATTGAGGATGATTTTATTATCCTATCCTATGCTATTAAACGAGCAATATTTGTATAAACCTATATTTCGATAAAATTTGCAAAACCCCTATGGTTTTCGGGGGCGAAAATCTATCTTGCTAGGTCTTAAATATAGAAAAAATTAATTTTATCCGTATTTTCACGCAAAAATCATTTCGTTTTCGATCGTAATTTCGCTGCTGCCGCTGTCCATCTGAATAGCCTAATGAACCACTAAACGCGGTGGACCACTATGCCCAAGGTTGTGGGTTCGAGTTACAGCCATGGATAGTTTTTTTGTCTCCATTTCTTTAGTTTTATTGATTTTATTATATATTTTTATTACTCCTTGTTTTTAAATGTCATCTCATTTTTGGAAAAATATTATTTTCTCTATTTTCACCCGAGCAGAACTCGGTGTCCTAGGAACTATTAATAGAGGTGCTCGTAGAATCAGTGGAAACCCAATAGCTAAATTCTAACCATTAAACGGTTTACACTGTTTATCCACATAGGGTTATAGCAACATCCCTTCCCATTTGATTCATTCAATTTATTGAGGATGATTTGATTATATTTGTTGATACTAGCTGTGATCGTTGATCCGCTTGTTAGGCTCTTGATTGCCCTTGGAATTGTGACGGGTCCAAGTGACCTCGACCTCTCTTATCAAATCATCGTCCAGAACGATTTGGATGTTAATCCGTGACTACCTTTTTAAACATAAAAAATAATGACTCAAAAGATGAAATAATTAATTTAAGCTTACAGAAAACAGTTGGGTTATACGCGAGTCCTAATTCTTCACTCTGTTATACTAGCAAAAGATACAGAGCAAGACTAAACAAGGATCAAACAGAAGACCTTTAGAATGTCTGGTAGTCAAGGTCAAATTCAGGTCAAGGTCAAAATCATAATAGCTAAGTCCAATTTCCAAAAGATACAAATCTATGTTTGGGGTCGGTTCTCCTTGTCCTTCTTCACAAGAAGTGTCTGTCATGGGTCAACGGCACATCTAAGTTATACAACAAACAAGGTGATACAAATATTCCAAACCTTAAAGTTAATAACCGTAACTTCCAACAACCAACAGTTTCAAACCACATACATCCAAGATTCCAAATCTATTGACCCAAAAAGGCATCGAAACTAGAACTAGAACTAGTTGTAACTTGTAACGAAGGACATGACTCTTTCTGTCAGCCATCACAGGGTAAAGTGGGCAAACGTGGGTAAAGGATTAAATGGGTTTCTGTTGGAACGTCCAAACCAGAGAATTTAATTAATAGTTTCCACTTGCTGATTGCTTTAATAAACTGTGAGTAGCTTTTTTAAACGCTCTATTCCAATAACTATAACAGAAATGGGAAATTGACAACAGCATTAATAGAGCTTACCGCAGACAGTAAGGATTATTCAACAAGCGAGTTCCAATTCATCACCCTATTATAAAAATTGAATAAATTAGCAAGATATACACAGAATAACATGAAAGTGTGTCTCGAAGACCATAATAAGGTTTCAAAAAATAAGATCATCAGGATATTTGCTTTTCTTAGAATTTAGAATGATAAAGTTATTTTAGTCCAAGAAGGAATGGGCATGTGAACTTAATGAGCCTTTATCTCGGCCATCACACGTTAACGCGGTCAGGCGTCGGTAAATAATTAAATGGCGGCACACCAGAGAATGCAATTAATAGTTTCCACATGCTGATGTGTTTTTGTTTGCTTGAGTAGGTAGTTGTTTTAAAATTGGAGTAGGAAGGATGCCTTCATTACTGTTCTTGAGTAATGTTTCCGATTTGCCAATTATTTTATTCATCTTTTACAACACTCAGTACATCAATACCTTCTCCTTCGTCGGTACACTCTTGTCAGAGTGGTTGTGGTCAGCATGTCACAGTGAGACATCGTGGCGCAATGATTCACCTCACGATGCGACGCCCTACCTCTCTGTCGGCTGTAAACCGTATGCACTCATGCAGTAGCCTATCTACTGCAGACTTGATCTCGACCTGCCGCGCGCTCTCATTTCTTCCCCTCTCCCTTAGACCACAAGCCGCTCAGTAAAGTCGTTGCCTAGTTGGGACACGTGACCAAAGAACTGAAAAACTTGAGCGTGGACTATGGCTGAGAGGCGCTGCTTAACGCTTTCTTATGTTTTATTTTTCTTCACTTTTTATTTAAGAAGTTGACTCACACACTGTTCCGTTGTTGTTCAATAAGGTAGGTACTCGTATTTTACCTATGTTTGCAATATTTATAAGAACTGATGAAGAACCTTTTTAGGGTTCCGTACCCAAAGGGTCCAAACAGAGACCTATTGCTATCACTCACGTGTTCGTCTGTCCATCTGTCCGTCTGTGTGTCGGTCTGTTGGTCAGTCGGTCTGTTGGTCTGTTAGTCTGTTAGTCTGTCCGTCGTCTGTCACACAGGTTATACAGCTAAACGGTTGTAACCATAGAAATATAAAAATATCTATGGTTGGAGCTATAGTCTTCAAATGTTTACAGTACCCGTTATTTTTTTCAAATCTAATCTTTATATATTGCCCCACTACAGATTGGCTCCGCATTGGACCTCTCCTTTCAACACAATTCATTTTTCTACTAGTTCTACTTCTACTAATGCGAGTCAGTGTTTTACTCGGTTCTTTGAATTAAATGTTCAGTAACACAGTGTAGAATACTATAAGTTACAGAAGTTATATCGTCATCACACCTTCTTTACCTATTACCCTAACTTGGATTTAACTCTTCACCTACAAAATTGAATAAAATCACTCCAACTCGAAAGCTTCACAAAATCACAAAGAACTGTGACACAGTCCCGTCAGACCTCAGACCTAACCTAATTTTGCTCAGTGATATCTCCGCGGCGTTCTAGGCCCTAAAGGCGTTACCACACAGGTCGTAAACGCAAAGGTTGACGAACTTTACCTGTTGAATGTTGTATTACCTGAACTCAAGCAGTAATTCCCTGTAGTAACTGCTTATTAACTGAAGCAGTGTTTTTCAATCTTTTTGTATACGCTAACCATTTTTAAGTAAAAAAGAAGCGCACTGCACTCCTGTGATCAATTTTTGAATGTATTGGCACTCTGAGTTGAATATAGATATAACTAAGACTAGAAAATATTGAAGAATGAACAGGCAAAGCTTTTTTCATTGAAATTGTAATTATTTTATTCTAATGTACGACCTATAATTCTTACTTTTACCTAGATTTCAAACACAACCCCCTAGGCAAGACCACCCCCGTGGTGGTCATGACTAATAGGTTGAAGAGTCCCCCAATCCAGTCTTCGGGCTTAGGGACCCCCTGGGGGTCACTTCCCACAATTTGGAAAACACTGAACTAAAGCAAGCATAAATTAAGCCGTGGTTGAGATTAAATCTATTAATTGATAGTTATTTGTGGTCCTTGATATAATATATACGTATATGTTGTGTGGGCGATAAGTATTGATATAGCTGGTAATAGGTTTCGTAATCATTTGGCGGGATTATATGATTGGATTTGAGGGGTGCTAGAGAGCATTTTGGTTGTGAAAGGTATGTGAGGTTTTGGATATTAGAAACCTGTAGAGTTCCAGATTTGGTTGCATGTACTACCAATATGACGATATTCTTTAAAAGTTCACAGAAAAACATGGATATCCCTCCGACCGAATTTCGGCCAAGTACACCGGAGATATAAAATAAGTATAAGTAAGTTATATTTTTTGCTACATCATTATTATCATAGCGAATAGTTATTATCTTTGTTTCATTGCTCTCATAGTCCAACGACACGGCAATCCAACATTCGTGTGAAATACCTGGACTACGGCTTTACGTGCTTTACGAGGCATGGGAGTGTCTACCAACTTCGGCAACTTCCAAACTCCTGGCTGTTCTGTGCAATAACGAATGGATACATTATTTATAACAATATACACATGTATATTTTTTATAAATAAAATCAATTTGAAATTATGTACTGATTTTATTATGCTCATTGAGCCGGGCGGGCCTCTTTATAATATTATCTTATAGAAATAATAAATAACTTATTTTCTTTTGTTGATATCCATCTCTATAGTCAATTTCCGACACGACTCATCATCATCTGTCTAGCCTTTCCCAACTATGTTGGGGTCGGCTTCGAGTCTTACCGGATCCAGCTGAGTACCAGTGTTTTACGTGGAGCGACTGCCTATCTGACCTCCACAACCCAGTAACTGGGTAACACGGTACCCCTTAGCTAGACTGCTGTCAAAGATCTTCAAATGACAGCCGGGACCAACGGCTTAACGTGCTTTCCGAGGCACGGAGGAAACTCGGTATGTTGCAATGGTCAGCCATCCACGGACCGACCTCGTCAAGCGTTGCTTAACCTTTAAGATCGACCCGTGCGGCTGTTATTATTTAACCACTAGCTCCTCTATAACCCGACTACATGACTAATTGAGTAGCGAATAATTGTCGAGAACGAAATAGTGAATACATTCAAAACTTTTCAAATTCCGAAAGAGAAAGAAGCGTGCGTGCGAGGATCCAGGAACGAACCATGCCGTCCGTTCCCCATAGCTCTAACGCGCGCTTTTATTAATCTCCTTTTTTGGATATCGCTGCACATGCTGAGATAGGAGCCTTTTTGGTCTCGCACGGGGTTTTTATTTTATTATTGTTTAATTGTATGCTTATATCTCGTGTCTCCTGTGCGAATCACAAATAAATATTTTTCTTTCTTTCTTTCTTTCTTTTATCGGCTCCAATTGACGTCCTTCATATAGATTATTTATAGCAGCTTATTTACGTTGGTTGTTTGTTCCTATCATTGAATAATTTGATTTTACTTGTCGATAGTTGAGTAGGTTGTTTGAAAATACTCATACTAAAATATTTGTATTCGGTTTATAAATATTTGGAGATTTTAACGAAGACTATCTTCGTAACGGCAATACTGCAGAATTCAAATTATTAAGTGACGCTGGTTATAAATCTTTATTACAAACGCCTGCCACGGTGGTTCTCAAATAGATAATATTTTAACGAACTTAACTTCTGAATTTGGATTTTATAACTCCTTCTTCAGTTACCATCATCCTATGTGGGCCCGTTTTTAGACGTTTTGAGCTGCTGAAACCGTTTTAATGTCCATGTAACAAAAAAAAACTCTCTTTTTAGTCCGCATTATTATGAAACTACGGAACACTATTACAGCGCGTGGTCCGACACGCACTTGGCCGGTTTTTGACAATTACTACCGCCACGCTTTTGATGACAGAATATCACTTGTCTAGGGCCTCATTATTAATTCACACATTGTTTAAGGATTTTGGACTAATTTCATCACCTAAATTAATTAAACAGCAACGGTTGAAATTCCCATTAAGTCGCGCTGCTTGCTTAAATTCATAAACCATCTAGAGGTCAGATATGAACTAAATAATATTAGATTATTATTCCATTTAAATCATAAAGACGTTTAATTGAATAGACTGGGCCTTAATCTAGTGGAATTATTCCATCCACGTCGGACCTATCCATTGAATACGGGTACTTAGGAATGCATAATGCCGAAGTTAGGCACAGCCAATTTCAAAGCATAAAGTTGCGAAGGTTATGAAACTACGAGTATTATTAATTTAATAGTTCATAAATTTTGAAGTTAGTTGTAATTAAATAAATAACTGACGAAGTTGAAGACATTTTGCACAATTTTCCTAGAAAATGAAAAGCGTCCTCACAATTTCTATGAACTAAGTTATTTAAATATTCTATTCTGTTTGTCTTTCTTTGCTGTCTTGTTGGTCTAGTGATCGCAAACGCTACTGCTGAGCTTGAGGGCCTTTTTACCCGACTGCCGAAAGAGGTTAATGTGTTTATCAGTCTATGTATGTGTGGTCGTTCCTATGAGGCGTGCTACAGACCAAACCCGTGGGTTGATTTTGATGATTCTTTCGTCACTCGATTTGTCTTAACCTTGCAAGTGTCACTGGCTACATTCAAATTGGAAAATAAGAAAATGTTTGATTTTGGGGGCCATAATGTAGGGCCCAATTTTTTTCTTCCGATCCCGTCGTGTGGGATATAAATAAAGGGTTTTCAGAGATGATTTCGAAAATATGTAACACTTATAATGTTTAATTGAACCAAATTCGAAAAAAGTATGTTATCTAAAAAGTTATAAATAAAAAATGTTTATTCAAAAAACCCGACTGCTTCAGAAGCGAACTAAAAAGAAGTAAACAAGAAGAAAATAATGCTGTGTAGTTGAAGGATAAATCTGGTTTTGGTCTGCCAGCTCGCGAATATGTGTTCTACGACTGGAAATTTTCTTAAATTATTTTTTTATTCGTTGGGAAATGCATACTCATACATACTCCATTAGCAAGGGGAGATAGCGCAGTTATGTGGGACTCCAACCCATTAAAACTCCACGGTGTCCTCCTATGCCGCATATGACGGGAACATGGGCACGCGTTGGCACTTACCGCGATCCCACCGCGGCTGTCCGTAACCGGACCCTCCTCTAGGGAGTACTCCCCATCAGCGGCGCACTAGAACACATTGTACGCTGTGACCACCCCAGGGACCAAACCAGCACATGGGTGCCAGACGACCCCGTGTATGGCACCCTTGGTCCCCCGAGCATGAGGGCCTGGGTTCGATTCCAGGGTCGGGCAAAGTGTTATTGGGTTTTCCATCTGTAATTTCTCAGTAGCAACCGTTAGTCTATATTTGTGCCTGGTTGATGATAATAGGCTCCCCCCTATTATCAATCAATCTGCATAGCCTTTTCCCAACTATGTTGGGGTCGGCATTCAGTCTTACCGGATTCAGCTAAGTACCAGTGTTTTACATGGAGCGAATGCCTATGTGACTCCACAACCCAGTAACTAGGTAACACAAGTAGTTTGGTAGTTTGGCGCAGCTGATATTTATGTTTCTCAGCAAGGCTATATTTAGAATAGAAATTGTTACTATTTTAAGTGATCGAAACCCTGACAATTAAGTAGTGCTCGACTTTACTCTGTTTATTTTTATAACGTTCTCTTTAGCTACTAGTAGTTCTGTTTATCAATATGTGGATAACGTTGTGAGTAGTGTATCTGTTACCTTAATTATTAAGTTTTAACCTATGTTTAGTTATTATTACACTGCTCTTTGTTGTCTCTAAATAAATAAATAAACACAGTACCTCTTCGCAAGACTGGTGTCAAGCCATTAGCTTGACACCAGTCTTGCGAACGACTCAAATGACAGCCGGGACCAACGGTTTAACGTGCTTTCCGAGGCAAGGAGGCAACGCGGTATCTTGAAATGATCACCCATCCACGAACCGACCTCGTCAAGCGTTGCTTAACCTTGATGATCGACTAGTGCGGCTGTTATTATTATATGAGGCTTAAATAACTGGCGAAATGTTGGTGTACTATAGGTGCATCATTGCCTAACACTTCGATACACCACTGAAGGGACTACATGTAACGATATCGCTAGCTTTGCAAAAGGCGAGGTTGCCCACGCATATAGTTTGGCAGACAGTCGTTTGTCCAGTATACGGTGGAGGTCTTCCTCGCTTAGGTGGAGCATCGCCTCGTCCTCGTGGAGGCGATCAGCGGTGACGACCTCTCGCGTCCAACCCTGGTTCAGGCTATGGTACGGAGCGGGATGGCTTGTAGTAATGTTTGCAAAGGAGGAGGCGGAACGCGTGAGGGAGACGCAACGGAGACGCCCTCATGCCCCTAGCCATCACAGGAGACGCCCTGGGCGTCGGGTGTTGCAAGCCGTTTCCCGGCCACCGTAAGCGTGGGCTTGTGGACGGCGAGTATTGGGAAGCTCGCCGTCACGCGAAACAGATGTCAGCAAAAACTAACGAGTCCGCCAAGGCCGATGCCTGTCTTGGTCGTGGATAACTTTTGAAAGAGAGTTACCGCGGCCCTGGCAAAAGCAACTGAAGGAACGAGAAACATAGGAATAGGTAACGAACAAGTCAGTAAAAGTCTGACACGCCCTCCCGCTTCACCCAGAGCGGGAGAAGTCATTGGATGAATGCCCACCCAAAAGATTGCCCAGTGCCGTGGCAATAACGCGTGTTTGGAACAAATGTAAGAAACGTCAGGTATTTTGCTATAGAATAAATAGTCATTGCTCTGAGGGTATTTGATTTTGGTACAATGAATTGATTATTAAATTTTGCCTTTTTTTCTGAACTCTAGAATTTCATTTACGAAGACCAAATGAAATTATAGAATTCCCCAACCACATATTGAGTAACCCAACAACCACCACCCTGGAATACAGGCCTGAAGTTATGTTATGTATGTTTCGTTTAATTTTCTTTTACAGCCAGTAGTCTTACATGATTCATGTGAATCCAGCCTTTATTTACAGCTAAATAATGATGACGTTGTCAAAATAAATGAACACTATTTACGGTATGCAACAATACATAATGCAAAAATAATAACAAGGATAAACAAAACTAAATTTAAATAAATAATCAGAGTAGGAATGCAATAGCAAGATCATGACTAGTTGCGAATGAATGTAATTTAACAAAACATCAGTGATGATCACGTGTGTTCCCCGAAGGGTTAGACAGAGGTATACCTATATCAACCAAGTTTTAGCCAGTTACTGCGGAAACATACTTATTTATTTATTAAAACTTCATGCAACATACAGGTACATAAGCGGACTTAATGCCTGAGGCATTCTCTACCAATCAACCAAGGGCGGTCGGCGGGGTCGGTGGGTACGTATCGTGGCGTGGCGTGGCGCCTTCTAAGGCATTTGATTGGCTACAAGACTGGTTGTGATGTGACGTAGGCTTAAACAGATTCGTTTGTTTGGTGTATCCCGCGCCACGCCAACACTCAGCACACTAATGTGTGGGCAGCTTTAAGATTTATGTAATAGGGGTGAGTCTGTGGACACAAAACCAGAGTCCATGCACCTAACGAGAAATGCCCGATAACACTTTACTTGAACCGAGAATCGAACCCAGGACTTCATGTTTAGCAGTACCGCTAGCGACCACTAGACCAGCGGAAATTAGGAAATTGTTATGTTATAAACTTATAACTATCTAGCGGACGCCTCACGGTTTCAACCGCGTAGTTCCCGTTCCCATGGGAATACAGGGATAAAAAGCCTAGCCTATGGTGGCATAGGCTAGGCTTTTTATCCCTGTATCCCGGGGATAGTGTAGCTTGCCAATGGTGAAAGAATTTTTGAAATCGGTCTAGTAGTTTTTAAGTTTTTTCGTTACATACAAAAATACAAATCTTTCCTCTTTATAATAATATTAGTATAGATATAGACGACTCAGTACCTTCTTATGTTTATCATCAACATCATCTATTTAATGTTCACACTGCTGGGACACAGGCCTCCTCTCTGTGAGAGGGAATGGGCCGTAATCCACCAGGCGGGCCCAGTGCGTGTTTGTGGGATTTTTAGTTCTAAGACATGCTGGTTTCCTCACGATGTTTTCCTTCACCGTTTTGAGAGCAGTGATGATGATGAAATAATTTTACACAAAGTAAAGTGTTTGCCTGGGATCAAGCCCACGACCTACATCTTGCAAGTCGCGGCCGTTAACACTAGGCCCCCACTGCTCTGTATTATATTATTTTTTATTTTTTTGATTTCTCCGAAAACAACGGCCGTTACCACTGTGACACCACTGCTCCCTTATTTTTATACTTTGCATTAATTGTATGTTGAAGCACTCTGTTGGAAAAGAAGTTTACTCGCTGACTACTTAACGGTTTAACAAAATGAATAATGCATAGGTCTGACTGAAACGGTTCGTCCTATACTTCTTTCAAAGTTCTACTGTAACTTGAACCGAGTCGCAAAGTTCTTTTCAACTAAAATTCCATCATTCAACTTTTAGTGGACACTTTCAACCCATAAAGGTATTTGTAATGAAAATTTTACATGAGAATGAATCATCTTTTCTTGTAAAAATTCAAGAAAAAATTAAAATGTAGAGTATATTTTAATTTTATTCACGTCTTTCATGTTTTCGGAAATGTCATAAAAATTGGTTTAAAAATATTAAAAACTTTGTTGATACTTGGGTATCTTGGTTATATTATCATTAAACAAATGCGCATAGTGCAAATACTGCATTATCTTTGTCTTTTTTAGAGTTCCGTACCTCAAAAGGTAAAAAAGGAACCCTTATAAGATCACTCTTGGTTATAGTCCCTATTAGGTGTATAAAAAAACAAGGTCCTGAGCCAACACGATAAAAGATATGGGCAAATTTAGATTTTCGCGAAAACATGTAAGTACCAAAATATACCAATTTTTTTAATTTTTCAGAATTTTCTCGTTACTTGCTTCCTTTGCTTGACTTGCTTGACTTTGCTTTTAACCAAAATTGTCAATTCTAGATCAACCGGAAATATAGGTTTTGGGACGAAAACCTATATGGTAGTTCCCGTTGACCTAGAATCAAAAATAATACCAATCTATTATGGTCTTATAATGGGTAGGTAAGGAAACCTCGGTCGCGGATAAATTTGAAAAAGAGTTACCGTGGCCCTGGCACAAGCAACTGAAGGAACACGGGTGGGTTTTAGTCGGTAAAAGTCTGCCACGCCCTTCCGCTTCACCCAGAGCGGGAGAAGTCATTGGATGATTTCCCACCCGAAAAAAATAAAATAAAATACATAACCCTCGGCGCACGAGTTCGACTCGTACTGGACCAGTTTTTTTATTTAACGTTAGCACAGATAATATAATACTAGCGTACAGATGCCTCATCCCATACAAAAAAGCCGTGCCGACGTAACTAGCGTTTTTCATCTGCTTAATCTTGTTATTTTTGTGAGTACATCAATCGCGTTCGATCCCGTTTCACGGCAATAGATGGTGTTAGCAGCGCCTTGCAAGTAAAAGGGTTTACGAGGTTTGTGAATTTTTTCTTCTTTAAATACAGTGAAGGTTCGTTTTAAAGTATTTTTTTGCACGTTGTTACAGTTTTTTTGCACCAATATGTGTTAAAATGCAAATTTTAACAATCGAGTTGAATGCCTCAGAAATTTAAAATGCGCCAACTATGGCATCAATTTTAAATGATCCGTTCAAATAATCTTTGAAATGTGAATTAAGAGCCCAATATTCCAGAATTTTGTACTTAGGAGAGTTAATTAAACAAGAACATATAATGTTTATGTTCAATTCCAGATAATGTTAATTTTAAACACAATTCTATTGAATTGTGTGTACATGTCGCGTCATCTAGTGAGATTTATTTGAACCAAATATTCTTTCTTAGCAATGAGACCCCGTGACGTTAGGCTCGCATTTGATGGTGATTGGTAAGCGATGATGTAGTCTACAGTGAAGCACGTGTGTCTTAAAAAGATTTAAAGATAAGTAGTATCAACAAACTCATATCACTACAGGGTACTTTTAAATCGTTATTAATATCCCACTATGGGACAATCACTGATATTTTATTTTTTTTGTTATAGATAGGAGCGTTCTTGACCTCTTTCTCACCTGATGGTAAGCGAAGTTCCTTACATTTTGACATGTACGGGACCGTTATTTTTTTCGTGTTTCATTGTCAGTCCTATGGTTAAATTTGTGAGTACTTACTTTTACCCCTGGAAAATTGTCAATAAATTAAAAATCTCCTACATGCATACGTTTTTACTTACCTTTAATTATGTCAAAATGCAAACTTCTCTCTGTGCTTAAGGTACAAATAAGTCTGTTTCTTTTATGACTTAACTTTACGTTCCTACATGTACCTAAAGAGTTGAAGAAGTACTAACTTTACAACAACTCAAGTAAGCTAGGTTTCTACATAAATATCTGTCTTAATGAACCCGTACATATGTGGATAAAACTTAACAAGATGAAAACTTAATTAATTAAGTGTTCAGTAAGTTCCCGGATGTGTTAAGAGTTCATAATAGTTTGCTTTGATTTCCAAGGATTAATTTAACTTGATGTACTCGTATAATATACATGGCTGCTTAACGTAATAACCATGGATATTAATAGATTAAAGTAATTGGTTACTGAAATCATTATTTGGTTAACAACCTGATCGTTTTACCAATGAATGCTTCGAAACATTAGCAGTAAGAAACAAAGTGTTTATTCAACACAGCACACAAAACAGCATGGGCGCTGGGAGAGAGCTGCAAGGACCCCTGGCTTTCAATAAAGTATACAATAACATTAAACAATCCAAGGTGAGGTGATACAATTAACGAACTCTCTTCGGTCGGTCTTGAATATTTTTTTGTATCTCAATCTTTAATCAAATAAATCAAATATTCTGACAGTTGGGCAAAAAGAAACCAGAAAATAGTGCTGCTGGCGACCATGCACAGCAAAAAACACAAGTTAAGGAAAAAAACAACAAATAAATACAAGGTGTCATCAACTTTTTCCAGGACATATGACCCATAAGGGTGACTGTATGTAAATTCAATGAGGTAAAAAGAAGACTAACGGGAGGAGATTTAGATTCCATAAATTAATTCCAAAAAAATAAGAAATATCCAAAAAGGTAAAACTAAAGCGAAAAGGAATACTTTTAGATAGACACTTAAAAAAAAAAAATACAACCGATTTCCAAATAAAAACTCTGCAAAGTGATAAATTACTTCAATTTCGGATGTCGGTGTTTGCGTTTTCCTTTTTCGTTTTTTGACACCGACTGCGGAAATTTAAGTTATTATTCACTTTTATACGGAAGTCGCTTCTATTTTTTTATTGAAAAGTTTTTTACTTTTTAGTGGTACTTAAAATAGACAAGTTCTATAGTAAGTTACCCACAGACATATCTATCTATGTCTGTGAAGGTACCTATAATGCCCACAGTGATGCCAAAATAGATTACGAACGAATAACATGTAACTCGAATATAACTGGTGGAATGAGAATGTACCAGCTTGAACCAAAAACAACCTCCTTTATGGTAAGTCAGTTAAAAAAAAGAAAAAGCGCGTATTTGAGCCACCAATAATAAAAGAGTACAAAATGAAAAGAAGAAGACTGACAATAATGGTGATGATGAAATCTTAAAAGCAGCGTATTATTAAAAACTAGCTGACCCCCGCCTTCGCTCCCGTCAAAATTAAAGCCTATGTTACTTGGGAATAATGTAGCTTTCCATAAGTGAAAGATTTATTTAAACCGGTCCAGTAGTTTCGGAGTCTATTCGGTACAAACAAACAACAACAAACAAAAAAGTCTTTCCTCTTTATAATATTGGTATGGTATAGAAAAATGTGAATAATTTAATTAAGAAGGAATGGGGGTTTTAGAATTTATTTCAACAACTCAAAGAACATTATCTCTCCTCTTGTAATTTTATATATTATGTATATGTATGTATTTTTATTTTCTATATTTATTAAGGTATATGTGTAATTTATATATGATTAGTTAAGTTATTTTTGTCTATTTTAAGTTTCCTTGTTCTTTCTACACACTGTGTTTTCGTTTATCATCCAACATTCCTGTCGCAGGTCTGCTGGAAGAAATTTCTAATGAAATAAGCAGTACCTTTGTGCTCTTTTATCTTTATTATTTATTTTCTCTGTCAAGTGTTTTTGTGTGTACATAAATAAATAAATAAGAAGGACAAATTATTTAATTCTGTCGAAATTCCTTGTAACTTTTAAGGAATAGATGTGTAACTTTTATTATTCTTTTACAACGAACAATAAAATTCACTAGAACTGCGTGTTGGTAAAACAGTTTACTTGCTTCTACGGCTTCATAACTGGAATTAGTGGAAGCAATTAATATGCTGTGTTTAAGTTGGTAAGCCCGGCTTTTGTCAGTGTTCCCAACACCGCTACATGGGGCTTTGCACGGTGTTTCACTGGCGATTATATCATGATTATTATCAAGGATAAAATAATACCGGATACAGCAACTCGAGTAGGCGTACGAAATTGCTAAAATGATAAACCTGCAGCCAACGTATGTGCTGCCACCGACGATGCTGTAGAAGTGGAAATGTATTGGGCCAAAAACACAAATACCATCGTCACAAAAAAGAGGAGCTAAAATGATAAATGTCAAAATAAATAGCTACTCATCAAAACTGGCAGCGAGGTTAAATGTCGAGAGTGCTCTTGTCAAAAAAGAGGCAATAAATAAAAAAAGAAAACAACTTAAATACACAGATATAAAAACAAAATCAAACAACGCTAAGGGCTTTATCAAAGAACAAAAATAAACTTCTAAAAGTCGGAACAAACTTCTTAAAAACAGACAGAAATTGAAGGTACGAAAATATTATTAGCAAAAAGGAAAACATGAACTAATCAATGTTAGAAAAGTTATGAGAACTAATTTAAAAAGTTGTTAGAATATTAATCATCTGTAAATCCAGAGTAATTAAGGTCGTCAGTCCATTCTTCAAAATTAAGTGAAGTTGAGAAAATTTACCTCATCAAGCCTCATCACTTCTAAGCTAGGCAGATCTAACTTTAGCCTGTCGTGTTGCTGACGATACGTTTATTTTGCTCAGCGATAATATGCAGCTAGCTAGCAATTTAAACAGCGCCTTCTTATCACCTACATACTATTTATTCAATTACTAGCTTCTGCCAGCGGCTTCGCCCGCGTGAATGTCAAAAAATACCCTGAGCCAACATAATCCCGGTATAAAAAGTAGAGAATATATAAAAATCCTATGTTCTTTTCCTGACAATTATCTATATAATATATACCAATAATAAGTAAAAGTAGAAAATAAGAAGTAACAGACATACAAACAGAAACACACGCTCCCGAACTTCGCCTTGAGTGTGATGTGATGCTGCTTCCATGTATCATCATTATCATCATCATTTTAGCCGAAAGACGTTCACTGCTGAACATAGCGCGCCCTCAAGTCCTAAGCTTTTCTCGTCTAGGGGACTCCCACGGCCTTTCGACATCTCGAAGGCTTTTGATAGGGTCTGGCATGAAAGCCTTATTGGTAAGATTCCTTCATTCGGTCTGCCCGGTGGTCTATGTGATTGGATTGCAGACTTCCTGAGAGATCGGTCCATTCAAGTGGTTATCGATGGCTGCTCGTCGAAATAATTAGATATTAATACCGGGGTCCGTCAGGTGATGGTACTCTCAGTAATTATAATCTTGCTGCACATTAACGATCTGCCAAAACCTTTGGGTTTGCAGACGACAGCACTGTTGCTGAGAGAGGAATAGGAAACGAATGAGTATCGTTCATTGCGTTAATTTATTTTAGATAATGGAATAAAGAGATAAAATATTTATAACCAGATATTTAAACTGTTTCACTAGAAAGGAAGAAGAAATCAATGTCCATGAAGTGTGTGATGTCCATGAGGTTTCCACAAGCTGACGAAGAGGCACCCGTGCCCCGGCGTTGGTCCTATATGAATCCACATGGAACAACCGGGGCACTTGGGCCACCCTTCTGATAACATTTCGGGGCACTGTATAGCGTAACTTATTTGTGATTTCAATACAATCGAATCTATTGTTACACAAACCATGCAGCATCATGGCCACCGAAAGTAAGCGCCGTGACTAAACTAAACTTAAAATATGATATTGCTGTAACAACTGTGTGTATGGAATCCTCGAATGGTAACATCTATAGTTCTTTGTGCGTAGAAACTTTTTGTGCACGACTTCTAATTTAATATAAGTTTCAAGTTTGTAGTTTCAGTTTTGTTTCCTGTTTGTTCTCGCAACAAACAGTAAACATGGTAAATATCCTACTTCTTATGTTAATGTTAGTTCTATTTAATGTTATATTTGAGATAAAACGGTTCCCAGATAGGAATGTCCTATTCTAATTGAGACCTTATTAAAGTTTTGTATAACACATACACAAACTCTTAAGAGGCTCTCATGACAAAACCATACATTTGAAAGGCTTTATTTATTATGTTTTCAACAGCCAAGTCAAAATGCAGACATGAATCAATAGTTACACCAAGGTCGCAAACGGATTCTACTATATTTAACTGTTGGCTGTTCAAAGTATACTTAAAATTTAGTTTATTTTTGTTTTCTATTCTATTCTATTCTTTTTTAGTAAATGATATACTGTGACATTTTGGAAGTCTAAGAAAGAGTTTGTTGTCTATACAGTAGGTATTAAGTCTGTGAAGATCTTCTTGAAGCAGTAGGCTGTCATATTTTTTTTGGAAATATTTATAAACTTTCATATCATCCGCGTACAGTAAGAAATTCGAATTGACAAAACAATGTTTTATATCATTAATAAATAAAATGAAAAGCAAGGGCCACAAAATGGACCCTTGAGAAACACTGGACTTAACAGTCACAACCTCAGATTCAAACCAATTGATAACGACCTTTTGTGTCCTATTATAAATGTATGATGCAAACCAACGAAGTAAGTTGCCACGGATTCGGTTGAAGGCGAGCTTTTCCAATAGAATTGTGTGATCCACCTTGTCAAAAGCTTTCCGAAAATCAGTGTATACAGCGTCTACCTGGACCCTCTTGTCATAATTTCAAAAAGAAAGTTTATAAAAATCATAAAATTGGTTGTAGTCGACCGCCATTTGACTAACCCATGTTGTTCCGGTATGTTAAGGCCATGAATTTGGGGGCATAGAGTGCCGTGCACCAGTCTCTTGAAAAGCTTCGACAAGGTGGAAAGAATCGATATGGGGTCGTAGTTTTCTACATTATTTTTATCTCCACTTTTATAAACCGGCGTTATAAATGCTCGCATCCACACGGTAGGAAAGACACCTTCATCTAAGCTTTTATTGAAAATTAAGTGCAACACAGTACTGATGATATCGGCCGTATTAATAGGTTACGACGGTGACACACGCTCACGGTCGACCACATCATTGCTTACCATCACGTGAGTGGTCAAGCGCGAGCCTATTAGAAATAAAAATAAAAACCTTCCAACACTGCGTCGTGTCAGACCTTCATCGACAACACTTACCTCCATGAATTATGCTTTTTTAACATTATGCTGAAAACGCAGCAAAGTTGCCAAAAGGCAGTTGGCATCCTCATAATTTAGAGCAATAAAACCGTCTACTTTTAAGTCAGATTCAGTATTCAGCATAAGTAAGTTCAGTCGCGCACGCGCCTAGCGTAGATACAGTCGCGCGCACCGTACGTAAGCGAATATGGCTTCCAATCGTGTGAAATGTTCAAAGTGTAATATCGTGATTAACGAAGTGCTAGCGTTTGTGAACAATAAACTGGATGTGATGGACGAAGAAAGTATCAGTCGAATCTGCGTCTCTGCTTTCTCTGAAGATGATATAGTGGTAGCTAAAAATCTGCTTTTCGAATCCATACCGACAATAAAAAAAACAGAAGAAAACCAGGAAGAGAGACGGGAAAACGCTCAGAAATATAGATGATATTATTTCTACTCTCAAGATCACCGATCCTGAGGAAATACCTATATTCGTCGCTCGCGAGCTTCAAAAGTTACCCCCGATACTCTTCGATCATGTGGACGTAACGAAGATATTGAAAGACCTACTGGTTCTGCAGCAGGATATCAGCTGTATCAAGAAACAATTTGTTACTACTGAACAGTTAGATGTCTTAAAATGTGAGATAGAATTGCTGAAGCATACTTCGCCAATCAGCTCGTATGAATGTAATATAAATACTCGACGTGGAGCGTGTCAAATGGAGAGTTTTGAGGATGCCGATGATCCTCTGGGATCTCACTTGGAAGATGTAAGAGTGAGCAATCAGAGTCCCATATTATCTTCCCCAGAAACAGTATATTGCGAAATTGTGGCGAATAAACTTCCATCTGAGGGTACTTCTGTTTCAAGACCAACATACACGCAACGGTCGCCGACTATTCAAACTGTTGTAGATACCCCAACAACGTGTGAAATTCAACCTTACTCTAAACACGACAGGTGTCATAATCCTGTTCACTCGAAAGGCGATGTCTCCGAGCTTATGCGCTCGACGAGCGATACGATGAGTCACCCAACTCAGCTGATTGCGCGCCCGTCAACCGGTAACTCGAGACATACTGATAATGCGCTCGGCAAACCTGCTACGACGAACGATAACAAATCTATGGCGGACATAGTGAAGGATGGTGAATGGAAGCGTGAGAAACAGAATGATGACTGGATTACGGTACAAAGGCGAAGACATAGAAACCGTTTTGCAAGTAACAGGGGGAAATCTGTGGCTGAAATAAATATGAACTTCAAGGCTGCCGAAATAAAGGTACCGATTTATATTTATAATGTGGCGAAGGATGTGTCCGTGTGTGACATCACTAATTATGTAACTAGTAAGTCGAACATAAATGTCACTGTTGAAAAGATGAAGATGACCTTGGAAAAAGGATACAATTCCTTTAAAATTTTTGTGCCTAAAGAAAAGATAGATGTATTTATGGATGCCGACTTTTGGCCTGTTGGAATTGCATACCGACGTTTTGTTGAATTTAGAAACAAAACGGACTTACGGGTTAATGAGTTAAAACTAACAACTCAACATGACAACAACCAAAATAATAACATTTAATTGTAAAAATGTTGTCAGGTCAGTGGACTGCATACGACAACTTTGTCGAGAAGTCGATTTGATAGCGCTGCAGGAGACATGGCTGCTGCCACATGACCTGTCTTTTCTGGGTACTATAGATGACAACTTTATCTACACGGGCACTTCGGCAGTGGATACCTCGGTCGGTGTGCTGCGGGGGCGACCATACGGTGGGGTTGCCCTCCTCTGGCGAAAAAGTGCGTTCCCTGCTGTGACAGTGATCACCTGCAGTAGTGTGCGTCTAGCAGCTGTTAAAATAACGCTCAGTGATCGGTCATTCATGGTGTTTTCAGTGTACATGCCAACTGATTGTAGTGAGAATTTCTTAGAATTCACAGAGTGCTTAAGCGAGATTAACGCGGTGATTGAAAACAATAGTGTCGAGTCAGTTTTTATTCTTGGTGACTTTAACGCACACCCGAATAGTCTGTTTGCTACCGAGCTGCTTTCGTTCTGTGCGGAGCAGTTATGGTCATGCGTTTTTATGAATGTACTTCCGTCGGACACCTATACATATGTAAGCGACGCACACGGGTCCCTGCGCTGGCTCGATCACTGCGTAGTGACAGATGCCGTGCTGCCCGCTATTCTTAATGTGTCGGTATTATATGACTCATATTGGTCGGATCACTTACCTGTTATGTTAGAATGTAAGTTTAATAACATGAAAATGCACACTATGACGACCCCGTACGCACATGTAAACAAAGTTATATGGGGTGATCGTGATGCTGAACAAATAGCTAAATATCACGACTATTGTCACTCAGAATTAAAGCAAATTGATTTTCCAAGTGAATTTAGTCAGTGTGCAGACAGGATGTGTAATGATTCCAGTCACTTACCTTTCTTGGATGAAATGTATAATAACATTGAACGTATACTTGTGAACGCTGCTGAATACAGTTATTATCTTAAAAATATAACGAAGCGTAGGCATGTAACTGGCTGGAATAAGTATGTTCGCGACGCTCACGAGACGGCGCGACGTTATTATAAGCTTTGGTTAATGTTTGGTAAGCCCAGTTCTGGTCCGGTTTTTAATGATATGAGCGTATCCAGAAAAAAATTCAAATGTAAATTAAAATGGTGTCAAGCAAATCAAAACCAAATTAAAATGGATATAATTGCAAAACACCACTCCAACAAAGATTTTTGTAAGTTTTGGAAATCAACAAACAAATTAAATCATAAGCCGAGCCTTCCCGTGAGCGTCGAAGGTGTACATGAGCAGGGTAGTATTGCGGATCTGTTTCGGCAGCATTTTAGAGTACAATCACCCCTAAACAATGAGTCGCAGCTGCCTGCGCCTGATCCTGGGACCGTCTGCTCCACGCGAAGCGTCACTTTTACTGCAAAACGGATTGCCGCTGTAATTAAGAACATGGTTAGAGGAAAATCGCCTGGGCATGACGGTCTCAGCATCGAGCACCTGCAGCATGCTGGGATGCACTTGCCACGAGTCTTATGTATGTTTTTAAATTTATGTCTGGGCCATTCTTATTTACCTGTAAAGTTAATGCGTACAACTGTTGTTCCGATCATCAAAAATAAAACGGGTGATTCGTCTGTGCTATCAAACTATAGACCTATTTCTTTGGCGACGATAATTGCTAAGGTGCTGGACAGTCTGCTTGTATGTCAGCTTGATAAACATCTGAAAATAAATGACGCTCAATTTGGGTTCCGGCCCGGTTTATCTACAGAGAGTGCTATCCTTAGCCTGAAGCAGACTGTGCAGTACTACACAGCAAGAAAGACTCCAGTATTTGCGTGTTACCTAGATTTGTCAAAAGCATTTGACCTTGTATCTTACAATGTGCTTTGGGGCAAACTGCAGCATGAGACAGATGTGCCACGGGAAGTAATAAATTTGTTTAAATTTTGGTATGCTAATCAACAGAACCGTGTTAGATGGGTAAACTCCTTTTCATCTGAATACAGGCTTGAGTGTGGGGTGAGGCAGGGGGGGCTGTCCTCGCCCGCGTTGTTTAATCTTTACGTGAATAATCTGATCGATGAGCTTAGCAGTACTGGAATCGGCTGTCATATTGATGGTGTGTGCATTAATAATATAAGTTATGCAGACGATATGGTTCTGCTGAGCCCATCGATCAGTGCTTTGAGGAAACTGATTAACGTGTGTGAATCGTACGCTGGAACCCATGGGCTCAAATATAATGCAGAAAAGAGCGAATTCATGATGTTTAAAGCAGCTGGTAAATGCTACAGCACAATTCCACCTGTTATGATGTGCGGCAGACCTCTAAAAAGAGTTGCAAATTTTAAGTATCTGGGTCATTGGGTCTCAGACGACTTAAAAGATAATGTTGATGTAGAACGGGAGCGCAGGTCACTGGCTGTTCGATGTGGGATGTTGGCCCGCAGGTTTGCACGTTGTACGGCTCAGGTTAAGGTGACGCTTTTCAAAGCCTACTGCCAATCCTTTTACACGTGCAGCCTCTGGGTGAACTTTACGCAGAGGGCATATGGTGGCCTGCGCACACAATATAACAACACGTTCCGGATGTTGATGGGGCTGCCGCGTTTTTGTAGCGCGTCTGGCATGTTTGCCGACGCGGACGTTGATGGTTTTGCGGCCATCATGCGCAAGAGATGCGCATCTCTACTACGCCGTGTTCGCGCCAGCCCCAACACCATTCTTAGAGCGTTGGCTGATAGGTGGGACTCTCCGATCTTGGGGCGATGGATACGACTGCACGCAGTCAAATAGACATGCCCCAGGTTCGGCGTGCCTCTCACAGCTTAGAATTATATAGATTAAAAATTACTAACACTATTTTATAAGTTTACATTGTTACTAACAAAATATGGAATTCATGATTCTGAAATAAATTTATTTAATTTAATTTAATTTAATTTAATTTTAATGGCACTCTGTTATAAAGTTATTAATATTTCACGAACTATTTTTTAATAAAAAAGCAGTGCTTGAAATATTTAAATAAATATCACGCCAATTTGATACTACGCTGCTATTTATCAATTATGCATTCATTAAAACCAGTGTTTTTAAAACAACCCTAAAAATTTATTTTTACAAATTAGTTGCAAAAGTGGATTATTTGTTAAGTCTGTCCATATTTTTGTATATTCCCGAAAAAAACGGTTTTTCTGGTATATACTTAATCAAGAAAAACGACTCGATGGGATTACGAAATTCGAATGAATAATTCGAATTGTTAGCATCAGTTCTCTTCATGTTTACGAAAAAATAAGAAGTAAATCGGCTGCTGATCTATTACGTAAAATTCGATGTTTTTTTATTGTAATTATTGTAGACAGGCAGCCGGCATCCCCCCCTATTGTCGAAGTGGGGGGGCTCCGCTTGGTCATCCACGGGAAGCGAGAAGGAACCCGAAGAGGGCCCACTCGTCAGGATTTTTGCCGATTAATCCGACGACTTAGCGGTTAACAAGTACGTGGCGTTGCCGCTTGGGCGACATAGCAACTGAGGCGGGCCACGATGTCGTATGGGAGGCATCACGGTGGTGGTTTGGAGGCCGCGGTAGGAGAGGAGAGTTGGGATTGTGGTGCGCCGCTTTTCCTATTTTCCGCAGTCTGAACGGTGTTACCATGATGGCGGACGCAGTGGCGCCGTAGGGGAGGAGGAGTGTCGGTATTGCGTTGGCCGCTCTTACTGCTCCCTGCTCCGCGCTCTCTGCGGCTGAAAAGTGGAAGGTAACGGGGCCACTGACCTCACCCGTAACAGTGGGACCACGGGTGCCATACACGGAGACGCCTGCGCCTATGTGCTGGTTTGTCTCTAGGGTGGTCATGGCGTACAATGTGTTCTGGTGCGACGGTGATGAGGGGTACTCCCCATAGGAAGGTCCGGTGACGGACAGCCGCGGGGGTTTACGGATGAGTGCAAACGCGTGCCCATGTTCTCGCCATAAGCGGCACGGGAGGACACCGTGAAGTTTTAGTGGGTGGAGACCCACATAACTGCGCGCTCTCCCCCGTGGTAGCGTAATATGCATGAGCATTTCTTCACGCAAAAAAAGGGCAGCCTGAAGGCCAATTTCTGCCGCTGCCAATGGATAACTGAAATCGCAAATGTGTCGGTAAATTGTTTTGAAAATAATGGGAACCATCATGGCTGGTGGCTCCCAAAGTATCAATAGCGTGATTGCAATGTTAAAGTTACTATTACCATAACTTTACCTCAACTTTTCGGACCATCACCCTCATTTTACTTACTGTCTAATTTCAATACCGGTAGACCGTAGAATACGAATGAACGTAAATCTAAAATTTCCAATTTCGAGTACAAAGCCGTCACATCGAAGCAACACTAATAAATAGGTATTAATACCAGCAGCTCTCGAGTACTTTACGAGTTCGAATACGTACGCTAATTGCTGATTAGATGAGGGAATTGGGGAAAAGTTGCCAGTATGTAAAATCTACCACGTGGCACTTAGGCACGAATCCTCTAGCGGGCGATTGCACACAAACTGAGATATTGTGAAATTGCTTTTTGTGCATGGACATCCAATTACTAATGCGAAAGTAATTCTGTCAGTCTGTTGTTCTTACACGTCTTAATGGCTGTATGGATTTGGATGAAGCTTGACATATAGATAGACCAGAACCTGGATAACGATATTAAGATACTTTTCATCCCTGTATAATGTTAATGTCTGCGAAGCCAGTTCCTTATTTTATTATTGTTTTATATAAACATTTAATATTGTATGTATTTGAATGTTACTGATTTTATAAAAAAGCTATTTTTACTTGGGAAATGTCTAGTTCTTTAATCACTACAAAATTTTGTTTGCATAACATGAGCATATAACATTTTTTAAATTTGGCGTAGTTTCAGCTGCATTACTATGATACAACAAAATTGCTACTGTGATAACAAAATTTGTGAGTGAGAATCAACATTTTATTTTACGTATAAATAAATAACAATACACATACGTACAGTCAAGGGTCAAAAGTGCAGTCTTACTCTCCCAAAACTCAAATGGCTAGTTTTTGTAGGCGAAGTTAAATCATCCACAAATGATTTAATATGTTGTGTAGAAATTAAAGTATAGGCTAACTATTTATACTAAAGCTAACTAGGACCTATGTATTACTATAATACAAATCAAAATATATTTACTTTTCCACATCGTTATCATACGAAAACGTGCCCTGAAGACTGGCAGCATTGATGGAAATGTATAAAAGCTGCAAAGAGAATACCTCACCAACCTTTTATCACAGACGTAAAATTTTTCTCTGAGTGTTGGCTTTCCTCCCGAGATTTTACTTTATACTTTTAAAGCATGTTGATAAATGGTCCTCAGATTGAAAATTGCACCGGTATATCTTACTTTCCTGTTGGTCCCTAGGTTAAAATAAGCCACCTTATTGCTCACTATGGGTTAAGAAGTAAAATACAGCTGATGTTGGCCACTATTAGCCAAAAGCATCTTTTTGCTGAAAATATGTACCTTACAGCCAAATATAGGTTACAAAATATCGTCCAAATAATACGGCTACGCTTCGGCCTTATAGGCCTTAGGCTTGGCTTATATCCTAAGAAACAAGAAGGCATTAACTGTAAATACTCTAGAACTTAGACAAGGCAAGAAATAAAATAAATAAAGAAAGAAACCAGCATAGACCATCTTAGTGCTTGTTTGTTCCAATTCCATGCAATAAATTCCACAAAATGTTTCCCGTTACCTTTAGTCCTAAATGTCTTACTCCGATGATGTCCGCTTCTAAAAAAGCATGCACATTCCAGCTGAAAAAGTACGTAAAGCCATATCATTTAATTTAACCAATTCAATTAACTGTAAAAGCTACACAAAGAGCCAAAAACAAAAGAAAAACAAAAACGAAACACATCCGCGAAACAAAACACTACCATGCACTCCGCGTACTAATTTATTCTAGCAATTAGCAGTAGAATGTATTTTTCTTCCCAGAGGACCTGCAAAATATACATAGCAGGAAGATTTTACGTTATGCTCCTACATTATAAATTGGATCTTCCGTTCCGTCCTTTGGGGACGACAGCAGCCAAAGCTATGTTCCTACCATTACTCTAAAGATATGCGAATCTTGGTTACATAAATGTTTTGATAAGGATGTGAGTTATGTATGTGCTGTGCGTAGGTAACTGCTTCGGAGACAAAAGAGGGAAATCATTCGAAATGTGTATATGGTGTACGAGTTTTAATTTATGTGTCTGCATTGCGTCTGGATTTTGAGTCGGGAGCCACATTGCTAAAAATTCTTTGTATTTTACAATGAGACTGGGAAGCGATGATGGCACGGTGCAGTGGCACAGAAGAATACTATTCAAAAAGTAGAAAGAGTTTAGAACGTCTCTGAGGTCCCTTAGAGGTAATCACAGATAACTTAGCGCCGGTTTCAAAAAAACGTGCCAACTATTGCATTGAAGAAGGGTTCTTAAATGCAATAGTTTGATAGATTTTGAGGCAAAAATGGAATTTGACAAATATTCAACTTTCAATTCTTAAAGACGACTAACGAAAGATGTCCAATGTTGAGCATAGGCTTCCCTCAAGTGAGACATGGACTGATCGGCTGAAATAATGATGATTATGAAATTCTTTATTCAGAAATCGGGGGCTAGACCTGCCTTTATTTTTGCGTTAATTACATACTTTTTTTTACCAACTTCAAAAACAACAACAATTCACATGTGTTATCATATATGGGCTTTCTAAACACGTGTGCCAAAATTTATTAATGTTTGTTTGTATGTATGTATGTATGTTTGTCCACGCATTACGCCGAAACTTATCGGCCCATGATCATTCTTTTTGTGTTGGATTGAGTATCTCTCAACTTAGGGAATAGTGCAAGTTTCATCAAAATCGCTCCAGCAGTTATCAAGATATGGAGCATACAACCGAACTTCTTAGCAGCAAACAGCACGAATGTGTAAATTGAGTTCCTGTATACTTTAGGTACCGTAGTATAGAAATTGATCATTTTTATTAGTAACGGTGTACTAAAATTAAAAAGAGAGAAATAAAAATAATTTTCACAAAACCAGAAACCCACTTCAAAAGCAAAACACTAAAAAAGTGCAAAAAAACTTTCGTTTCGTAAGTCGGTGTCTAAAAATTATAAAAACCAGAGAAATTATAGAAACGTTTTTTGTGTTTTTTTTTTTATTTAAAAAATGTTAAGGTTAGGTACATGAGGCACCACACACTAAAGCAGTCACCGTAGCCGAAATCGGAATGCCATGTTCATTCTTAATTTGCGTCTACAATTCCACAATCCGTCTTCCTTACATCAAAACAAACAACAGCGAGAGCCGTTATTTATGCTCTGCGTTCCATGAATTTCATGCCCGGGTAAGATAAGCCATGTCTTGTACCGATTTCGTGGTACACAGCGTATCAGACTTCCCGTCTGTCTTGTGGGCAGGCAAGGCGTTTTGTGAGACTGACTGTGCACTGATTATTTTGAAAGATGCTGCATGAGGATTTGTTGTGTGTGAGACGGATTTTGTATTACAAATTGGGAAGATTCTTCGCGGTATTTTTAGGGGAATCAGGCATTGGTGGAAAGCGTTCTGTCAGCAAACTTTACCAAGTGAACAGTCAGCTTGCACTTATAAACTCTGATGGTGTCATGTACTTTCTGCGTACCCCAATGAGGAAAAGGCGTTTGCTTATATGTGCACTGTCAGTTTGAGAAGGCTGATCTGTATCCTATTTATAAGTTATATGCTTATTACTTACATCTCAGTAAATGACCTAAAGCTTTCAATTATTGGGTTCAGTAAAAACTGATGATCCTGTCTTATATCCCAAAATTAAAGTTTCGCCTGTGACAGCGTTTTGTTTGTGAATACATCAATCATACTTAGAAACTAATAACATTACAAGTTACTTTCAGCATTGTAATCAAAAGTAAACTTGTCGAAACTAAAGGCAACCTGTCAGTCAGACTACAAAATTCAACCTAATATATTTATACAGAAAATACAAAAATATCGTAAAAAAGCGCCTCTTAATTCAAGTATGAGTCACCACTAGCCGACAGCAGTAATATTGTTCTGCCTTTGCAATTTAAACCATATGTCAATAATGTGAAAATTCACCCCAACCCCGCGCTGACCTCTAGTTTCTTACCGTAAGTCGATTTCTATCTGAAGCTGAAGTCGAAGGTTTGAATAAACCTAAGAAATTCAGTTCAAGATTGGCAACTTTTGTTTTTTGATATGGAGTAACTACTAGTTCCTGCCCGATGCCTCTTCTATCGCGCTCCCGCGCATTCGTAATCGTTCGTTAAATTTCGGCACTTTCTAGAAACCTTCGACTTCGGCTAAAACTTCGACCCATTTTGACCGAAGACGAAGGCTTGACCCAAGGTGATATTCTTGGCCGAAGACGACCGAAGCCGACACTGAAACTGATGGTTTGGTCGGACACTAGTTAACTCTAATAACTTAACTTAACCGAACTGTATTCAGGCGGCCATTGCGCAGATATTAATTAACTTTATTCATCTATGCTCACTAATTACTGCACTGTCAATCTAGATCGCTATCTATGCTTCAATACTAATCTGTTCGAGATTATCTGTATTATGATCAGAACTATTAATATTCTGATTAAATCTTGATTATAAGGGCTTCTTCACACGTACCACATCCACACCACGTCGCAACGACAAAATGCTGTCAAGTGTCAAGCAGTGGTTACGTGTGAATAGTGTCGCTGCAGCTTTTTATTTGTTGTTGCGTTGTGGTACCGACAAAATGTTTGTTTTGTTTGCGATGTGGTCGGTATCACACACACGGTCGATAACGACTGCAAACTGTGGTACGTGTGAATAGTCCTATTCATTTTCAATACGAAATATACGCCCGGCCACGTGGTGTGGTTGTGGTCGTGAAGAAGCCCTAATGCAAGGGGCAAAATTCCATAAGAGAAATCAAAAAAGTCGAAGCCATTGGCTGCCAGCGCTTTTTCCCGCGGCTACGTTCATATGTGGTCTGTTCTGTAGGCCTATGAACTTGAAATTTGCAGATAATGTTATCATTACGTATACTTTAATAACAAATACGAAGTCCGACACGCACTTGCCCAGTTTTTTTCTAAACACTTTCACATAAATAAAGGTTAACGTTAAGTATAAAAACTCGCACCATAGCTGAAAACGCTAAGAAAAACAAAACCTTTCACTTATACGAAATAGGCCTGAGTATATTTATCTAAGATATTTCAGCGTTGAAGATTAGGTAGCTTACTAAAATATAAGTAGGCAATATACATCCATCTCTAAGGAAAATACTTTATCCAAGACGGAGCTAACCATGATGAAACTCGCGAATCTGATTAAATATTCAACTGCACAGGATGGTAACGATACGAAGTACAAGACTCAAATTATGTCGCCGGAGACTTGAGGGTTATAAAATTATCACCCTTCTTCCGTCGGTTTTCTCTGAATTCTCGTCGTTTTCAGCTAAGTCCAGATGGCGGTTTTCAATGCGAATGTTTTGTTTTAATTTCAGGGTAAATTTTCAATGTTACCGAAATGTCCATTGAAATAGACTGTGGTGAAAAACATTTGAGCTTATGAAATAAACATTTCAGTGATGAACCACAAACGGCCAGTGGCATGACAAACCGTGTAACTAATATAGGATTTTCGAACTGCAAAACTGTCAAAATTCCATTAAAAATCCTCTATTTAACCACTTCATATATTGTTATTAAGTTGTGTTGTTTGTTGTTGTTGTGTTTTTTGTTGTAGTGCATATGCATTCATCTGCCATAATTTGCGATGTCAAACAGTTGAGGGGATGGGGTTAACATTTTTAGTAAATTGTTCATTACTGCATTACTCACCTGCGTTATAAAAGTAATTCTAACCCAACGATTTAGAAGTCAGGTAATGAATTATTTATCAGAAGATCATTGAGGCTTACAAGAAAACCGTGTGAAAATAATAGGTACAGGTATCTGTCTAAGCAATCCTATATTCCCGAACCTGAACCACTACGCCGAAAATATATCATCTAGTAAATGCTATCCTAAAAGTATAAATTATCTAAAGAGAGTCTATTTGAATCCTAAAGGCCAAAAACATAAGAGAAACGATTTACCGAATCGACGGTTTATTCCAGAAATCCCCACCGACAAATCCCCACCAGTGGGGATTGTTACTTTTTTTTCCAGAAATCCCCACTAGCTAAATAAACTCGGCCTAGTGGGGATTTTTGGAAAAATAAGAACCAATCCCCACCACGTGTTGTTTCTAAATTATTAAACAATTATTATAATCAACTTTCTTTATAAATTGTTTGCATTGAAACGAAAATCAGACATATTTACAACTATTAATTAGATTCAAAGCAAAGTTATTTAAACATTATAGGATAACGTAAATCGCGATTGTGAATTTATCTCATTCTTTCGAAAAAAAGTGGCACTGTAATGCTGCCACGCATTAGCTCTAGTTGAGCATCTAAGATAAACTGGTCTTTTTCTTTGCTTCTTTGTGATCGCAGGTTCCGATGGTGACTTTCGTTAGCACTTTTTTCATAAAACAAAGCGTCTTCATGCAAAAAATGTAGGAGTTTCAGTAAACTTGTTTTTTTTTCGATATAGCAAAGTTTGTGGTTCTGTTCAGTTTTGCAATATTTACTGTGCAAATAATTTTATAATTCTGAAATAATTAAATTGTTTATCTCATTTTTTGTTTAATAATTTAGAAACAACACGTGGTGGGGATTGGTACTTATTTTTCCAAAAATCCCCACTAGGCCGAGTTTATTTAGCTAGTGGGGCTTTCTGGAAAAAAAAGTAACAATCCCCACTGGTGGGGATTTGTCGGTGGGGATTTCTGGAATAAACCGAATCGACCAGTAAAGGTATGATAAATATACCCATAAAATCATTACAATATTATTAGTACAAAAGTTACGTTGGTTTGTTTGATAAGAACATAAGATAGTAAATAAAACCGGCCAAGTGCGAGTCCGACTCGCGCACGAAGGGTTCCGTACCATTATCGCAAAAAACGGCACAAAAATCACGTTTGTTGTATGGAAGCCACACTTAAATATTTATTTTATTCTGTTTTTAGTATTTGTTGTTATAGCGGCAACAGAAATACATCATCTGTGAAAATTTCAACTGTCTAACTATCACGGTTCATGAGATACAGCCTGGTGACAGACAGACAGACAGACAGACAGACGGACTGCGGAGTCTCAGTAATAGGGTCCCGTTTTTACCCTATGGGTACGGAACCCTAATAAAAACGGCTTACTAGTGATAAGGAAGCTTCAATGTTGGGTCATTGTCTGTTATGGGGTATAGACCTCTGATTAGTATATCGTTTCATTGGTTTTGGCAGCAAACAAGGTTGTTGGTGGTAATTGCAGGATATTAAACATACTCGTACGTACCTACAGAATATATTTCCCTTAAGCTTAGAAGATATAGCAACTCTGTAATAATTATAATAAATAAATCTTTATTCAGAAGATTACTCTATCGATTATCTTGGACAAAAAGTAGTCAAACTATTACTGTGCAAGATCTTAAAAAAAGTGCCTACTCTTCTTCAAAAGGGTAGAAAAATCACGTAACTGTGTTTCCCGATAGCTACAATCTAGGGGTCTTTAAGTCAAGAGTGAAAAGGTTTTTTTTTTTTATTATTATCGATAGGTTATTTCTAGGCAAGCGTGTTTCACTGTCGACCACATCATCGCTTACCATCAGGTGAGATTGAGGTCAAGCGCGTGCCTATAGGTTATAAAAAAAAGAAAAGAACATACAATATAAACGAAATAATATTGCGCCATATCAGACTAACAAAATTATATAAGATTTCTCCATTTGTCATTTCAATTTTGATTTGAATAATCATCTGAATCTGTAAAAAGAGGACTAGATGTATTTGCTTTATTCTAAATTACTTAAGCTTTTAGCTCTAATGCAGACCTCCTCTTAATCGGTCTGACAACTGCCGACATTAGTCATTGGGGACTTGAGAGTAGGTGTCTCGTTTTGAACGTATGGTATGTTTTTTTTTTAATATTCTGTAATTTTTTATCAAATTTACACAATATACCAGGCCCCTCAGAAAGTATTGCGAAAAAAAGTTTTTATATATGGGAGACTGGCCAGTTATAATGTTTTTCGAAAATATGATTATTTATAAGTAAAAATAAGTAAGTTCCAATTTAAAAATTTCCCTCCACATTTTTTGCGAGTTAATTCAAAGTATTGTGTCTCACTGAAATATGGATCTGCGCCGGGAACATTTTAGAGCTATGATTTTATACGATTTCAAGTGTCGCCTGAAACCGGATGAATCGTACGATAGACTTCAAATGGCATTCATTGATGAAGGCCCTTCCAAGGCAACCGTGTATCGTTGGTATAACGAATTCAAGCGCGGTCGACCAACTTTGGGGGATGACGAAAGAAGCGGTCGCCCTTTGACGGCTGTTACCGAAGAAAACGTGCTAGCAGTGAAAAATTTAATCCAAGACAATAGGCGAATTACATATCAGGAGATTCAACACATATTGAAGATTGGATCGGGAAGCGTTCACGAGATTCTACACAGCCATCTTCGCGTGAGGAGGATAGTATCACGCTGGGTGCCGCACAACCTCACCGATGCTCAGAAGCAGGCCCGGGTGGAATGGTGCCGTGATATGCTTAACAAATTTGAAGCAGGCTCGTCTCGGCGTGTTTACGACATCGTTACAGGTGATGAGTCCTGGTCCTATATCAATACGACCCAGAAACCAAGCGCCAGTCGACTGTTTGGGTGTTTCAAAATGAGCCAACGCCTACCAAAGTGAAGCGATCTAGAAGCGGGGGTAAGATTTTGATCGCTAGCTTTTTTAATTTGACTGGCCACTTGGTATCAATTCCCTTACGGGATCAAAGAAGCATTAATGCCGAATGGTATACTACCAAATGTTTGCCAGAAGTTTTCTCTGTTATAAGCAACAAGCGACCAAACACAGGGCTCCGCGGGCTACTGCTCCACCACGACAATGCACCTGCGCACACCGCACTCAAAACGAGGGACTTCCTGGACAGCACGCCAGTCAAACTCCTGGGTCACCCTCCTTACAGCCCTGATCTAGCACCGTGTGACTTCTTTTTATTCCCAAAAATAAAAAATCAGCTCAAAGGGATACAATTTTCGTCGCCGGAAGATGCGCTGGCTGCGTTCGAGCAGGCTGTAAACGAGGTGTCTGCGGCGGACTGGAAAAAGTGTTTTGAAAACTGGTTTAGGCGCATGAATCTTTGTATAGAGGCTGGTGGAAAGTACTTTGAAAAGATTTAATAAAAATATATGTACGTATAGAACAATTTTTTTTAGTTTCGCAAAACTTTCTGAGTGTCCAAGAAGATTCAAGATTCATCAAGATTTTTATTAAATGGTAACTTATTTAATTAGTAAATTCTGTAATGTATATCATATTTCTGTATCTGTAAATACCTAGTTTTCTAAATTTGTATTGCTTTGCTATGGAAGAGCGGAGCTTCCCAACACAGGCATTACTTGCTTAAAGGGAAGCTCCAAACATTAAACTTTATTTTGTGAACTTATGAAGCTATAAACTATTTTGTATTTGTATTTGTATGACAAAAACTGTTTAAACTTGGGACTAGAGATGCCGATGCATTCCACCAGCTTTTACACAAATCTTTCTGGAATGCTTTGCCCGTGTCAATAAGGCGTGCTCAATCTCTGCCCATTTTTAAAACTATGGTGAAGAATCACTACCTCTCTCTTTAATAGTTGTTTTTCTTGATTTCTTAGTTTTGTTCCATACTTGTTACTGTATATATTTGTCTATATAGTATGTATATATATGTATTTATTTTCTACATAAATAGTACACCAAACTTACCTACAGTAGTTACTGCCTTTCCTTTCTTTTTTAAAATTCATCCAAAGGTTGTCTTGAAAAGATCGCTTTTAGCGATAAAGCCGCCCATTGTGTCACCCAGTGTAATGTTTTCTTCGTCTATATTTTCTGTAACTTATATGGTGTCCATAATAAAGAGTATTCTATTCTATTCTATTATATTCTATTCTGTTTTCACTAAGCTTACTAAATTTAAAAACAAAATAAAATAGTAAATCTAAAACTCAAGGACACTTTGGCGTGGAGTTACTCTTCCATATCGTCATCCGGCAACGTCAGCAGAAGACGGGGCAAATGGAATGGCATTAAATGGAGATGCTTAATTCTTTGGTCAAACATCGAGCCTTCTCGCGTGAAGTCTCTCGTGTTGGATTCTGTTTCAGCATCTTATTTCTAGGTCCTGACAAGGGTCAGTGACTATTGCTCAGATAAGTTTTACGACGACTCTGTTGTATTACTAATTCAAATTATCGTTCCCTTTCGCCGATTTGTCGGTCCAATTTTCTCCTTTCGTATGTTCGCTCACTTAGAGCTTTCCTTCCGTATGAGTAAATTGTAAACCCCCAAGGAATGCGACGTCGTCGTCTCGCTTGCTCTATGGAACAGAAACAAATGAATGTCTGAAAGCAATTAATAAGTAAAGCCAAGTGCTTGGAATGGAGTACGAAAGATTTCAAAGCGTTTCGATCAGAAAACGGGGTGGATCCACTTTGAGTTAACTTGAATTTAATGCTTCTACTAGACGTTCGCAGAATAAAAATTGATGTTTTTACTTAAGCTTTACAATATAAAGAACTACATACTTAGGCAAATAAATTTCTTTACAGTGCCAAACATATAAAGCAACTAGCTTCTGCCCGCAGCTTCGCTCGGGTGAAAAGAAAATAATTTTTATTATTATTTAGATTCAGTCACGCAAACAGTAAAGACGCTAAGCGCAATTCTTAAAAAAAATTAAGAAAAATCTCTTAAAACGGTTTTAAATTTAGATGTCTAAGTTTTCTGAGTATCTAATACTGTTTAGTATGTATGAGACGTTGTTTCGCAGATTGAATATAATATATAGATACTGAGATAGTTAATAAAATGCTGAAAACATTTTCTCTTGAACATTTTATTTGAGATTTTGATATAATCTCTATGATTCTGATGTCAGAAAACAAATTCGACAAATAAAATTCTGCGAACTTAAGTTTGTGCATCTTTGATCACTTTACTCTCTGTTATCTACCAAAGAAATTCGAATTTAATTTGATAGCTCTTAAATACAGGTTTCAAAGATTAATCAAAGTAATTACTTTCTTAACGATTGAATTTGTGTGTGTAACCGTTTTTAGTTTACAGATTTAAAAGGTATTGATACTAAACTTCTTTACTAATATTATAAGGATAAAATTGTGTTTATTTATATGTTTGTAAAAGTAATCTCTGGAGAGCAATGATGGCCCAGAAGTAACGGCAGCGACTTTCAAGTTGTAGGCCGTGTGTTCGAACCCAGGCAGGCGCTTTATATATATAAGCCTTCATCCAGACACGACATTATTTTCCTTGTTGTTCATAAATATATCTTTTGTTCCATTTTTGTGTGTCCGTTTGCCAGGTGGCAAAGGCCTCCTCCAATCTTCTCCATTCCGGCCTTTCTATGGCCACTCTACTCCATGTTGTTCCAGCGACTTGTATAATAATAATATTCCAACGATGACTTAGACATCTTCTTTGACTCTATGTCTCGGTTTAAGTCAAGAGTCACGCAGATGGATCCGTAGTCGAACTGCCCTGTTTTCTCTTCTCTTTAACTGTTTCCATCTGCTTTGTTGTGTACACGCACTATTAATCAATTTTTTAACATCATTTATATTTATTTGCAATGTAATCATTTTAATTTTGTTTTATCGCTGACTCACAGGTATTTTGTTTGTTACATGTTTTATATTATATTTTATCTTAGTTTTTATTTAAAAATTAAATTTTATTTGATTTTTTATTATTGCACTATTTTAATTCAATTCCAAATTTAACCAGTACATTATTATTATTTGACATTTTTGTATTCACGAACACAAGACTATGAGCGATGTGCACGCCTGTAACTGACCTATTTGCACAGGACCATTTTCAAATTTAATGTTAACCCTGTAAATGAAATTGCAAATATGTTGTTGGTGTGCCTTACTTAAATAAATAAATAAATAAATATCGTCGTCCCACCTTTTCTGTGGTCTACCTCTTTTTCTCTTCCCATTCCTTGGGTACCACTGTGTGATTACTTTACTCCATTCATCCTTTCCTCTGATCATGTGGCCTGCCCATTTCCACTTTTGTCTCCGTATTTTCCGAGTTACGTCCTGGACCTTAGTCTTGCTTCTGATGCTGCTATTCCTTACTTTTTCCTTCCTTTGGATCCCTGTCATACTCCTTTCCATGGCATGTTGGCATATGGAGAGTTTGTTTGTTACGATTTTTGTCAAAGCCCATGTTTCGCTTCCATATGTCAATACAGGCAGGATACAAGTGTTAAAAAGTATGCTTTTCGTTGAGATGTGTAGACTCTTGTCTTTCATTATTTCTTTTATTTCTGTCTAAAAGGCAGCCGCTTTACTTTGTGTAAATTATTTCATCACCACTGCTCTCAGAACGGTCAAGGAAAACATCGTGCGGCATGTCCTAGAACAAAAAACTCGGCGAAAACGGTGAAAGAAAACATTGGAGGAAACCGGTATGTCTTATAACCAGACTAACCTAATGTTTTTCTCTCCTAAATAAAACCACTACTGCGCACCAGTTAATTACTTTAGAAACTCCGTCCTGGGTTTCTAACTAGATCCCAAAATACTAAGTCCTGTTTGCCGTAAAGGACAAAGTGAATAAAAACAGTTAAGTAAAGGATTAGGACTCTGTGGGGAAAAGTAGACCAATCAATAGGCATCAGCTCATGTAAGACGGATTAGATTTGAATCTTATACCCAGACTTTGTCATAGTTAGAAAATATTTTTTGGGTAATATCAAACACATAGGGATGAAACTTACACAATGATTTGTTACGTCTAAGCCCTAACAAATCTTGTTATCAATGTTCCAGTAAGTAAGAGATATGTTACCACCAGATTTAGCTTGAATGTCGGAAATTAGCCCAAGATAACATAACTACTCCTAAAAAAAGAATCTGATGTTTTGGCCAAGATCCAATCGATCTTCTCATCAAAGCTTCTCAAAATTTGTAAATCGGTTTAGGCGTGAAAACGTAACAGAACTCCGAATGACTTTCACATTATAAATATTAGTATCAAGGATGTACGTACGTAGGAAAAACACCATCCCTTTTTCGAAAGCAGAACACATTCTATTGTGACCAATGATGTTATAAATATTTACTGAGGTAGATACGTTTTAACGACGTCTGACCGGCAATACAAACACAAGCTGACCAGCTTGAGTGAACTCGGTCCGTCGTGAGTCTGGCCGCGACAGGAATGTACGTTTGAACAGTATATTTATATCTTTCTGAAACGGGGTCCTAATTATATCTCCGTGATCTTTAAATCTACTCAATTATAGAAAATAAAGATCCATAGGTCCTATGTAGGTACGTAGCTAAAGAAAAAAATATCGCCATGTTTTTATTTCTTTATAATGAGTATGACATCTCTATTGGTAAAATCTCATTGATTGTGACTGTGTTTGTATGTGAGAATTATGTCCCCGGTTTGGTAAAAGGCTCAAGAAAAATAGAACAATAACTCTGTATTCTTTATTTATTTTATAGAGTCATTGAAGTTATCAACATAATTCAGATACTTTAATGAATATACATCAGTTATCAGCCCAAATAGACGTTGGGCTGATGACATAACTGAAAGAGCAGGAAAAGACTGGCTGATTCTGGGCCAAGAGAGAGAGTCGTGGAAGAAGATGGAGGAGACCATCCCAGATTTGGGATATAGATCTCTCCTTGGGTGAACCCAAGGATGGGTCCATAATTATACCAAATCCAAATACTAGCAATAGGCAAATTACAAATTAACACATTTGAAATGCACAAAAATAGGATATGGAAATATAAGGTTTTTTATATTTTTTATTAATAAATATTCAAGGCTATAGAAGAGTTATGTTTCATTTTATTTGGCTTTATTTTCAAAACGGCATTTTTCAAATAGCTCTTTTATAGAAGTGAATAAAATACATTCAATCCTTTTGAAGTAGGTACTTATCAATTATATCGAAACGACACATAGGTAAAAGTACATCACATATAGACGAACGTTGAAAGGGAATAGAAGAAAAATACGATTCAACATTACAAATACAAAATGAAACTCGCTGAGTGTAATAATGAAATGCCATTCTCGCTATATGTTTATTCCACTTTGAAGAGAAATGAAAGGTGAAATAGAAGCATATGATAAACTTTTATGTATGTAGACTTTTGTATTCAAATGTAGATATCGAATATTGATTTTATGATAATACTTCTTGCCTTTGGTTCGATCTTTACTGCAGTCTGGAGTTTAAAGTTATAGTTGGTGGTAGCTTACTTGAATGTATGGCTGGCGGGATTGTAATTCTATGTCAGAAATAAATGGTCAAATTTATAAAATGAGTGATTGGCTTTTTTTATATATTAATTTACTTTACGCAAAGTTTTTGTAGCGCGGTAGACTACCAAAGGAATCATTCTTTGGTAGTCTAGTAGAAGGAAAGTACAGTATCTATCTGATACAAGATTTTCTTAATGATTAGTACCTACTACAATCTGTCACCATGCACCTAATTCTTATTTTGTAAGATTTTATGTGACACTTATGATAATTTTTGCATGTTGGAGGAATACAAACCTTTTATTGTAACACTAACTTTATTTCATATTTTGGTTTTAGTTCGAATAAGTAAAAAAAAAAATTGTAACTTAATTATGTGTTATTTTCTTGTGAGGGAGGAAATGTAATATATTGTGATGTGGGTATACGAATAATAAACCAGTCTCGCATGAACTGTCTTTGAATTTACATCGTTATCCTACATTTACATTATTATTTTTTGCCAACTAGGCAGGATATAATGGAAATGTAATATACCTAACATCTGTCTGTACAACCTGTGCCTACAATAAAAAGATTTGATTTAATTTAATATATCTTTAATTTGCTTATTTAATAAATGGTTTTTTTTTTCCGCGGTTTCGGTCTTGGAGCCTATACCACTGGGAACGTATATTGCATTTCGGTATCAAAAGCTTATGGCACTCGACGACAGTATAGGAGTATCAGTGCATTATTTTTCGTGATGGGTTAGGTTTTTCCTGAGATAACTCCCTACAAACTAACAAACACCTCTTTCTAAAGTTGATATATTAATAATGACGTTTTATACATTATCTTAAGGGACTTCTATGGTATTGAAGTCATTATTACACGTGCTAAGAAACAGAGTTCTAAGAATAGTAGCATTCAATCGTTCACAGTGTAAAAAGTTTCAAAGCGGGTCAGCACAAGTTATGCTTCACAACCAAGCCTTAATAAGAGACCCTTTGACTTTAAACACTTGAACACTGGACAGAGGACGTGTTTTGAATTTGGAACGACCGGGTGCGAAACGGAACTGTCATGATTTTGGTAGCAGCTGTCACCACAGCTGAACTAATCTAATTTCGGTGAGTACCTTTTCTAACATTGTTGTGTAGCGTTTTAGAATATGTTGATATTGTGCTGTGTATCTCGATGTAATGTTATTTACCTTTAGAAGGTACTTTTGTGTTAGCCGAGAAAATAAGCCACTGTTTTGAAAAAATGGCTGCTTTTCCCATATTAAAGAGAAGTACCGGGGCGACCGAGCTCTGCTCGTGTGATAATAGAGAAAACGAATTTTTCTAGATCGTACCTTGAGAACTAGCTAGATCGGTTTTTTACCCCGAATACCCCTTTATTGCAAATTTTATTGAAATCGTTTTGAACCGTTTTGAGAACGTGATTACAAATATATATAGGTATATAGAGCAGTGGTGGCCCAGTGGTAACGGCTCCGACTTACGAGTCGTAGGTCGTGAGTTCGAACCCAGGCAGGCGCTTTACTTTGTGTAAATTATTTCATCACCACTGCTTTCAAGACGGTGAAGGAAAACATCGTGAGGAAAACGGCATGTCCTTGAACCAAAAATTCGAAGACATGTGACATTTACCAACCCGCACTGGGCCCGCGTGGTGGATTAATGCCCATTACCTCTCTCACAGAGAGGATGCCCGTGTCCTAGCAGTGGGAACATTATAAGGCTTATGATGATAGGTATATATATATTACTCTTTTAATAAATGCATGTAATTGTTTACTTAAACCATTACATGCGTAATCTTATACAAGATACTCATAGCAAAACAGACTAAACTAGTCTTGTCTACTCTTAGTAGAATATTGAGAAGAGATGTTCATATTGGTCCGTGCAGTTCGTGACCAGGGGGAACAAGTGCACTAATAAGTGTGGAGAGGTGCTCCTTGCAAGATTAAAATGGATGAATAATTTAAATAAAGCTGCCGAAGTAGCTAAATCGTCAGACGAAATTTGGGTAAGTAGGCATCGACGACGACGTTAAAAGATGAACAAGCACAATAGAAACAAAGTGATTATCCCCTTAAAGAAAACTTTATCCCCACAGACACTTAACCAAATAGACTAAAGGCAAAAGCCACAAAGGCCGATGCAGCCCGAAACAAAGCCCAAGGCCCGATCAATATTAATAGTTAAGCTTCGTCTACATGTAATATAACTGTTGGCATGATGCCAGAAAGCGTCAGCGAGGAGCCGGCAAGGAAATTTATAGTTACGCACGATGCCTAAGGCGTTTCGGCTATGAGTAGCCGGCCACAAAGTTTCCACAAAGGGGAAAGTCAGTCGGGTGCTGGAGTATGAATGTTACGAGCTGACGAAATCATTGAAAGATCGACCGAATTAAATCCGCGGTTGTAGGACCTGTAAATGAATGCGCCAGACTGTCACGTAACAGATGGAGAGGCGTGCTAATGTTACACGACCAGCGATTGGAGATAATATATTGTGATTACGACAGCTCTGTCAAGATCGAAGTGAAGAAGAAGAAATTATCAGCTAAAGAGTTACTGTGTAGTTCCAGACAATTAATTAATAGGCAGTAGCAGTAGAGTTAAACTCTAGGCTGGGATTCTTACATATGCTTCTCATAAATCGTTGTAATCGAGACACCTCAAAGATTACAGCAATTTATGAGAACACCAATTTATTTGTCTGCTAAGCGACGACGATCTGTTAGAATCCCTTTAATAAACAGTGTTCAGAGTTTTAAGTTTTAGCAGTAGGGGTGACCTTTTAATCTGATCGATTCAGATCTCTGGATACCTACTTTAAAAAAATCAGCTTATAGGGTTGGTCAAACAAAATCTAACTGGCTTAGTCAGCTTGATTAGTAACCCTCCTTGCCTTGATGCTCTTCACTTCCATCACCATGGTACAGTGTCATTGGATGATATCAGCGCTCTACAGCTTATCTGCCCAATTTATACCCCAAAGGCAAGGTGATAACACTTGTGACCGTATCGCCTGTAAACACGGGTAACTGTTAGTGGCGTCCGAACTATTGCTGAGAGTTATCGTTGTTTTCTGTTGATAAGAAACCAAGTTAACACGGATGCAGTCAATGTTTAGTAGTTTACAGTTTGTTTTTCAGATAAATTGGGAAGTTTCATTGTTCATTTAGTTGCTAACAACTTTGTTAATACTCGTCTGTTAGGGTCATTGTTGCTAAGAATTGTGCACGGAACACAATTCTTAGAAAACAAATTGTATGTTTGTGGCAAAAAAAACATTTTTTTTTGTTTCATCGTTGCAGCCGAAAGACGTCCACTGCTGGATATAGGCCACCCCCAGGCGTCGCCACATTAACCGAGCCCGTGCCTCGCGCATCCAGCGGATTCCCGCAACTTTAACCAGGTCCACCTAGTGGGAGGCCTTCCAACGCATCGTCTTCCGGTTCGCGGTCGCCATTCCAGAACTTTTCGGCCCTATCAGCCATCTGTTCTGCGAGCAATGTGCCCGGCCCACTGCCACTTAAGTTTCACAATTCTTCGGGCTATGTAGGTAACTTTTTTTTTCTTTTAAATCTTATTATTTAAGCAAGTAAAAATACCTAAAAGAGAACACAGTTAAGCTGTGAACGACCAAGGAAACGCTTCTATGATAATATCGCTAAGAGGATGGTAACTATATTTATAAAAGAAAAATAGGGAAAGTAATCACTACCTAGGAACAAGGAAATTTTCCAAAAAATTGGTTTACGTAACATAGCTTTTGCATTTCGTTCAAAAACGCCTCAACGAAAACTTCCCATCTCTTCGGAAACAATATAATATTGAGTTCAAAAAATATTCTTACACAATCCACCTTGATTAGCAGCACAGCGACCCGAATTTCATCTTTATCATATTAAAAAGTTAGTATACATGGTCCATTTTTTTGTGAACCAATTTCCTCTTTTCCCTTTTAAGGCTTCATTGCAAAAGTTGAAAAGCAGCCATTGATTAACTTGGAACGTGCAAATAGCTGTTTGAAATCGGTTTTGTTGAACCCCGATTGGTCACTTAGTAACTGCGATGAGTTTCCATTGGTTCGATACAGTTATTTAAAATTAGAATGGATTTTGAAGTTGATTATGCCCCTTTCTCCCCGAGTTATAGGTTAGGTCCTTTGAAGCTTTGAAGGGTAACTATTGTCTAGGTTTCTTAATTAGTAATTTTATACATCGTATTTATTAAGAGATTAAATTAAACGATCTTTGTTAAATTTCGACACATGTAGAGCCTGTAACAGAATGGTTTGTTATACAAAAGCAACGATACTTTGCAGCCGTGAAGGGATTGAATTGAAGGAAATTATCGTAAGAAATCATAAAACTAAAAAAAAAACGAAGACATGTGTCATCTACCAATCCGCACTGGGCCCGCGTGATGGACACAACACTGTCCGTCTTGCAGAGAGGATGCCTGCGTCTCAACAATGGAATGTTCCTAAGCGTATCTGAAATAGAATTTTGTAAACGTCACTTAAACTTGGGTACCAAAGTAGAGATATAAAGATCCGATTGCTTATTGGATAATTTTTGTTTCGTTCTAAAACTTTTAGCATTCCATGAAAGTTTGCCCTTCTTTTGTTTTATATGATAACTTCTTTATGTTTTGTTTAACAACTTTACAACGATTTTTGTCCGTTCCAGGTTTGTAACTGTGCCAAACATTGTAGCGAATGTTATTTTTTGTAATTGGAAGCCTATTTTTGAGAAGGCAGCTAGTGAAGAAGGCAATAGGAGAAATTCCGTGAAACAAGCTACTTTTGTTTTTAATTTTCTCTGTGTAAATGTTTACAAGACAATATCTAGTAAATATTACCCAATACAAAAGGAAACGATCACAACACTTGACCTCTTTATTATATTAAAGTTTAGATAGACTAACCCTTAATTGGTCGCGTGGGGTGTTATACACCCCAACGCATGTATCCAGGCTATTAACTTAAAAAAATATGCATTTAGCGTGCTGGTCTTCTAGGTAAAGTTCTAGAAGTTAGTTTTATTTTTATTATTAATACGTATGTTCAAATACATACATACATAAACTCACGCCTTTTTCCCATGGGGGTAGGCGGAAACTACAGAACGCCACCTGATACGCTCCTTACATACTTCTTTTGCTTCACACACATTCATACATCTAGTCATACACAGTATGAATTATTATTTATGTTCAAATATTCTCATTTATATAAGCTGCTAAAGCTGATTTTGCATGTATGCCATATATATTTTAATAAACTTATTTGGGTTGCTACACACCCCACGCGACCACTTATGCAACGTTTTAGGCGTACCCAATTCCTTAATTGGGTACGCCTAAAACTCTGCCTAAAACTCTGGTTAGCCCTTGCTAACCAGAACATCTCGTCATGACATATGACTCCAACCTTACAAAGTCTCACCTTGAAGTAATAGGTACGAAAAGTATGTGTACAAGAGTGGTTATGAACCCTTCACCGTTATAAAAAAATATATAACGAGTCCTTGTTCATGAGTATGAAGTTTTAATGTTAACATATTAACAAATCAGTGAAGAACGGCGCGAAACGTTAGTAGGCACAAAAGGAGTTCAATGTTGTAAAAATAACTTTTAACTCAATTGCAAATCATCATCATTTAAAGAGAAAAGTAAGTTTTTCATTACCACGGTTCAAAATAAATTACAAAATGACGCAATACTTACTAAAATAACAACACAAACCAAACAAACAAATTTCTAAACGGAACATAAAATTAAGAATGTTCTGCAATTTTTTGAACATCCTCATCTAACTAAAACAACAATAAAATTATCCGCAAGAACAAATGACATGTTTCTAACCGCCACTTAATTAACTAAACTCGTAGAGAAAGTAGATCCAGACCAAAGACTATTATTAATCAAATAGGACGTGATCTCTCTCTATATTGTGGGTGCTAGTTCTACAAACGCAAACGACGCACTGAGTCGTGAAACTGCTGAGAAGAAAACATTTGAAACAAGATTTCATGATTTTTATAATGGTTCACAAATCGGGCAATACAATTGCGATTTCAATTTATACAATACTAGCTGTTCGACCACCTCACAGGACCCGTTTTCTGGATTTAAAAATAGACTGTCACTCCGTAATAATGTAACTTTCTGTTGGTGAAAGAATTTTTAAATCGGTCCAGTAGTTTCGGAGCCTATTCAGTACAAAAAAATCTTTCCTCTTTATAATATTGGAATAGATAACTTAAAGAAAGCGCTTAAAATTATCTAGCAGAGTAGCACGGAACTAAGTAACGTCACCACCCGAGTCGATCTTCAAGGCTTAAGCAATCTTACCAAAGTAAGTTGGTCCGTTGATGGGTGTCAGAAGGCATGTCACCAAATAAATGAATAATCCAAAAACCCATAAACAAAGGGCATTAACATATACGTATATATATATACGGCAGTTATCAATCAAAGAAACAGATATTAAACACTGTTGTCTAAGATACAGATATTATGTTACGTCATTCTGATTATTAGTACCTATATTAATCAACTATTGAAAAAGAAGACAAAATCGCAGTTCCATACATTTTTTCGAATAACTCGGCAAAATGAGTGTATGGAACAGCTAATTTTTTATTTCGTTTTTAGAGTTGATTTTTCCGTAAATCATATCATATTATATTTACATAATGCCTAGATTTTTTATGGATAGTGATGTATAATGTCTGCATTATAACCGCCAGCTAACCGCAACAGGCTAACCTCCCAGTGCGTCGTAAACCGCACATCTCAGTATAAATTAATTAAACAAACGTTGTACAAACTGAATTGACACACATAACTAAATAACGAGTTCATAAGTCATGCGGCAATAAGTCTTGGTTACAAACAAGTTCATATTGAAATTACTGATTTAACTGGTTACTGCTTGCTGTTAGAATAACTGAACTTTAATTGAACTGAAAATAGGTAGTAGGTATGTATTGGGTTTGCTTGGGAAATTTTGTAGTTTTCTATTGCATTGGTTTAATTAGGGTCTAAAGTTAAGACTCCGATTAAACAGAAAAAAACAGCAGCAGCGAGCTTTTGGCTCTAAAATCTTATTACTGTCTTTTTTTTTATTATTTCACTATCTCACCTGATGGTAAGCGATGATGTGGTCGACGGTGAAACACGCTTGCCTAAAAATAACATATTCACCCTTGACTTAAAGACCCCTAGATTGTAGCTTTCGGGAAACACAGACTCCGACAGGGAATTCCACTCCTTAGCTGTACGCATAATAAAAGTGTTCCCAAAACGCTTTGTGCGTATGGGTGGGATGTCCACCATGTATCGATGGCGCATCTCGCCGGGCTAGGTGGAATTAGATCGTGCAATTCCATTGCACACTTCCAGAAATGTAACCGATAAAAAACCGACAAGCTGGCAACTCGGCGACGATGTTCAAGACTCTGGAACTTTGACTTGATCAGGGCCTCATTGCCGATAAGCCTCTTGGCCCGCTTTTCGATTGACTCTACTGCATTAAGCTGGTATTTGGCAGATCCGTCCCAGAGATGAGAACAGTACTGGCTGACTATTTTCACCCGACTGCCGAAGGAGGGTAATGTGTGTATCAGTCTATGTATGTATGTATCTAAGTATGTATGTATGCATGTATGTTTGTTCCTATACGGCGTTCTAGAGACCAAACGCGTTGGCCGATTTTGATGATTCTTACGTCAAGCGATTCGTCTTAACCCTGCGAGTGTCACTGGCTGCATTAAAATTGCAAAATAGAAAAATGGCGGATTTTGGGCGCAATATTGTGGGGGCCCAAGTTTTTTTTTTAGTCCAAACCCATCGTGTGGGGTATCAAAATGAAAATCTTGCTGTGCAGTCGGAGGATATATCTGGTTTTGGTCAGCCATCTCGAGCATATATATCCTCTGACTGCACATCATGATTTTCTTCTTGTTTACGTCTTTTTAGTTTGCTTTTTAAGCAGTCGAGTTTTTTGTTATTTTTTAATTTTTTTTCGCTCTGGAATTACATATTATACACAGCCAATTTCAAAATTAGAAAATGCTCCTTCCCCGGAAAGTACGTTAAGCCATTGGTCTTACGCCTGACATAAAGTACGCCAGCGGCGGCGGCGGCGCGCCGTTCTATTTTGTGCGCCCGATCTCTCTCTCGGGTCAATGCAATACTCCTGTATCGCAGATGCCCATAGCCATAGACGGCAGTGACCACAATCCATCACGTTGATCGCCTGCTTGGTTGTCACTCTTCGACATAAAGAAGTACGAGTAAACCATGACTTTTTCTAAAATTTACTTCAAAAGTGCTTCACATGTACGACACGAAACTTATATCGTACCTAATCAGTATTTACCTTTTTCACCGTTTGCCGCTCAAACAAGTTCTTTGTAGGGTTCTTAAAGGATTTTCATTGGGCATTAGGCTCTGTGAATAGGGGTTTCGGGCTCTTCAAATTGTTATTTCGTAGCGGTTTACCTTTGAAATTACAATTTTGTTAACTTGATAATGTGATTGCGTTGTCTGCATATGTGGCTTAGCAGGGGATGTGTGGCTTTTAGTGTAATTGTTTGTTAAGAAAATATCTTGTGTTCATGTTAGGAATCTTGCTTTACACAGTACTAAGCAATGAATACTAATATTATTACACAGCACTGCAGTGTCCTAGTTGGAAGAGATTTGGAGGAGCTCGTGGCTAAATAATAACAGCCGCAAGGGTCGATCATCAAGGTTAAGCAACGCTTGACGAGGTCGGTCAACATACCGAGTTTACTCCGTGCCTTGAAAAGCACGTTAAGCCGTTGGTCACGGTTGTCATTTGAAGATCTTTGATATTCGTTACGAGTAGTCAGAAGCTTGAGATCTGACACCAGTCTAGCCAAGGGGTACCGTGTTACCCAGATACTGAGTTGTGGAGGTCAGATAGGCAGTCGCTCCATGTAAAACACTGGTACTCAGCTGAATCCGGTTGGACTAGAAGCCGACCCCAACATAGTTGGGAAAAGGCTAAGCAGATTGATTGACTGCAGTGTCCTAGTTACCATATTAACAGACCGTCCGTGTATGTTTAGCAGAAGCTCAAATATTTCATGAAAAATGAACCCGATTTATACAGCTAGTTTCTACATTAAAACATAAATGAACTATCTAAATAAAATGCTGTGAATTCCATCAAATTAAAAAAAGGTTTTAATCTCATTTCCCACCTATTTGTATTTGCTCGCGAACTGGCCGCAAATAAAAATCAAATTATTTTGAAATTCGAACAATGCAACTAAAATTTTGACATACACGACATTGATTGGCACTGATGCTTTTATTGAAATTTTGTAAATTGTTTTAAAACTATTTTCTACTGAGTGATATAATAAATATATATAAAAATGCAATCTGTGGTGACGTTTGAGAAACCGTTGCCGCATCTTAGCTTGGCCGATTGGGATGCGCGACTCTATGGCTTACAGGTAACAAGTTTTCTAACATTTTTAATCCTAATCCATTGAGATAATATGTACTACGTACTAGAGAAGCTATCCTAAGCAAAATGCATGCTCCATTTTGTCAATTTTGACAAGAGTTTAAACAAAAAAATTCGCTGCAGCGCTGAAACAATAATTAGTCGTCTAACAAAACAATATAAACATGCAGCGCTAGAGCGCTTCTAAGGTGTAGTTTTCTCGCGACCAAAAAGACGGAAGCGCCGTGATTTTCATGGCGCTTACGCGTTTCGTTCAACCTTGTCATTCATATAGACTAAATTGCTGACTGACTACAGAAGTGACATAGCATTATACCTAACAAGCTTCATTTGAATTCACACTTTTTCAAAATTTATTATACGTTGAAATAACCGACTGTTAAAGTTTATGATGCTTTTGTATTTCTTTATTTAATATATAATCAAATGCGCTTACAATAAGTTAAAAACATATCAAATTGTAATAGGGAATTTTACAATTCGCTTGAAACACGAATCTTTTGTATATTTTTAATATTAATTATGTTAATTTAGTTACCCCCAAACAATATAAGTTTAGTTAACTTTTGACGCTTCGATAAATAATTATTAGTCTGATTAATTTTAGCTTCGTACTTCAAGCGAATTCTTGTGTATTTGTTTATGATGGCCCGTATTAAATGTGTTAGGTGATTTAAAGTGCTTGGTTGATCAACAGAATATTGAAGCAAATATGTAAATTTTTCCTTGTGAATAAAATATTCCAAATTATTAACAGTAATATAACTGAAATGATATTAAGTAGAGAGACTGATTCAGAAAACGCCTGCCCGCTTTTGTGGTATATTTATCCTCTTCGCGAAAATGCAACGAACATACATAAGTATGATTGGATGGTAACCAGCAGCCTAATTGTGTAAGTATATTCGGCAAAGGAAACAATCTGTTTCTTTCCCAAAAACTACTTTTTGAAATACGAAAAGTCGTTTTTGGGAAAGAAACAGATTGTTTCCTTTGCTGAATTCACTTACACAATTAGGCTGCTGGTATCTTCACTGCGGGTAATTTCGATAAATTTTATCCATTTTTCCCTATCTTTACGGTCCAAACGTAGAAACCTTAAATAAACAAAATGTAACAAATTATGTCTTACATTATGTAATAATTATTTTTATCTTTTATCTTTTTTCATTGAATAACCACAGTCAGTTCTTTTCTAAAGATATGTTCTTATTATTTTCCGCTTTAAAAAGAAACATCAGCTAATTTTACCTACACTTGTTATACAAATTGTCACATCTGAATTTTTAGTCTATATGAAAATTGACATAACATGGCATCCAGCAAATATTTTGTTAAAATTAAATTTTAAAATTATTATCTAGTTAGCCAACTATGAAAAGTTATTCCTTTGATCTTCGCCGTATTGGTTGAATTATTAGTGCAAAATGTTATAACACACGACCGGCATATTGAATGCGTTTGAACGTTTTTTCGTTTAAAAACATAAAATGACTTAAGCGCCCAAGATCTAGCAATCAAATAAGTGAATTGCGGCTAGAAGAGCGCAACTGAACAGAACACAGTAGTGATGGGTGGTGACTTCTCTAGTGCGTAGTACATTATTACCTCAATGTCCTAATCTTAGAATAATAAGGCCTTGCCTATTCGAGTCTCTACGTACGTTGTACTATTAATAAATTTACAAAGTGTCTATATGTTGTTATAGACACTTGCCAAGGCAAAGGCTGAGAGTAGAAGGTGGACTCTGCCAAAGTCCTCATAATGTCCCTAGTCAGTAATTCTTCCATACAAACGTAGTATGGCGATTACTCCACTGTTTGTCGGTGTAGTACGCTCAAAATAAAAAAATAAATCAATTTATCTCATCATTATCTAGCTCTGTATGGAAACAAAAACAGTTTAAAACCGTGTATTTGTAAATTATGAGAGTTGAAAGTTCCATACTTCAACACTAATTTCAACGCATCTTTGGGCGGAAATAAATACAATAAAAAGAAGTAAAATTGCAAAACAGTCACCTTACAGGGGACAATATACACAAAATACACACCATGCAGGCAAATAATTTTATTTTAAATAAATACATTCAGTCGCTTTTTCATGATACTCATACTCTAAAAGGTCTGTTTATAAAATTTTGCGCGCTCCTTTTCGTTTTAATCATCAACCATTTATTATTATTGTTATACAATGAGTATGTATTCGTACGCGCACTAGCTTCTTACTGCTCATCACAGCGTCTATCCCTTTCGTACGTGTTGTCGGATGAGATAGCATGCATTTTAACCCCTACCACAAAATAGTTCGGTGCCGCCGACTAGGGCAACCTTAATAATCTTTATTGATACGTTCGAGGCACATTAGTTTAATGGGTAGAATACATTGCTGTTGCTTTGACCTTTCACCTTTCTAACGATGGTTGACGTGTGGAATATCAGTCCGAATGTCTGACAACTAGTTTTACCGACGGCAAGGCAAATTCTGGAGGACAGATAGGCGGACGCTCCATTTATATTACCTTAATTTTTTTTCAAACGCGCAATCGAACATTCGAATGCATTTCAATATATTTTTCATCCATAGATAATATAAAGGATATATGATAGCGCTGGTAAATGAAACTAGCACCACAGACGAAATCAAACATAAAAAAGGCACATGACTTAACGGAAACACGAATTATGTATTGTTATTGTAAAGATTTATTTTTATTTGAGTAAAATATTTTTAAAATCAAAAATGGAAGGTAGATCAACGACTGTTAGAATATTTAAATAAAATTATTGGTAGCTAAATCCGTTCAAAATATTTGTAAAAAGTGTTATTAATTACTAATCAAATAATGTACACAATTACTGTATTTTACAAACCTAAATCTATAATTAATTGATAAACGAATGTCACCGGATGTTGTTGCTGTGTGACGTCTTGTCATTTGTTTAAACGTATAAATAGGCTGGTTCTAGTCGAAAGAACTCAGTATTGAATTGTATTGAACTGTGCACATATCATTATAAAATTAAGTTGTGAGACTTACTGTTGGTGTGAGTAATAAAAAGTGTATACAAGATGTCTGATCGTTATCATTTGAGAATCCTGAGTACGCCCGCTCTTACATATATGTGTGTGGTCTGATTTGCTGGCCCTAAAAGAGACCTGGCTGCTTCCTCATGGCATTCCAATGTTAGGAACAATAAGCCTTGACTTTGAATATATGGGACACTTCTGAGGGCTTGTTGAGAGGAAGACCTCATGGGGGTGTTGTCATTCTCTGAAGGAAAGACATTTTTGAGAAGGTGTCTTTTGTTGAATGTTGCAGTCCTCGGTTGGTGGCCATCACAGACTCGTGGAAGGGTCGTACTATTATTGTATTTTTAACCCCCGCCGGAAAAAGAGGGGTGTTATATGTTTCACGTGTGTTGCTGTGTATCTGTGTATATGTGTGTCTGTCTGTGGCATCATAGCGCCTAAACGGGTGAACCGATTTCGATTTAGTTTTTTTTGTTTGAAAGGTAATTTTGTCGAGTGTTCTTAGCTATGTTTGAATAAAATCTGTTCAGCCGTTCAAAAGTTATGGGCATTTCACTGTTTGAATCGGGGTGTTTTCGCAAGATAAATGTGTCGGGGGTTTTTTAAATTGTGAAATTTTACTTGTCTGTATACATGCCTACAAATTTTCCAGACAACTTAGCAACTTTTGCAGATGTATTAAGTGAGATTAGTGCTACCATAGCAGGCTGTGATATAGAGAATGTTTTATATTGGTTGATATGAACGCTCACCCCATGATATGTTCTATAAAGAGTTACGGGGGATTGATAGTGATACTTCCACTTTTTTTTAAGTTATGTGAACGGAAGTAGGAGATGGTTAGATCACTGTGTGGTGTCTGTGTCAGCTTGGCAAACAATTGCAAATGTTGATGTTTCTGAAGATGTTTACGTTTCGGATCATCTACGTATACATCTAGATTAGAATGGTGCGGCCTAAATTATTGACTGATTAATGACCGGCCGAAATTCTGTCATTTGGGGTGAAAGAACTCAGTAAAAAACACAAAGTTATCATAATTTATGTACTAGTAAATTGCGAGACGTTGATTTTCCCCATGAGTTTAAAGGGTGCAGCTTTGGATCATGCGGTTTGGCTGAGCATAGAGTTCACAGATGTTCTGGATAATTTGTACGAGCAAATTGTAGAAACCCTATGTGCGGCGGTTAGGCAATCTAAAAGGACATCTGTGGTGGGACCGACGCGGGGTAGGTGGGTGTGTGGGTGGAATGAGTATGTGAGATATGCACACCGCGAGGTCAGGTGTAGCTTCCAGACCTGGATTCTGAACAATCTCGTCCCTCACAAATTGTTATGGACAGGTTAGCAGAACAACGAGCTAATAAAAATTTTGGTAATTTTTGGAAGTCTACTGGTAAGTAGGATTTCGTATCTTGGCCTCTCTGCGTGTGTGGAAGGGATAAGTGATAAGAGGGTAATTGCAAATAAGTTCATGGAGCATGTCACAGTTCACCCGGAGCATATCAGAGGCTTTCTGAATAATGCCCATCACTTATTGGGTCGGGTGATAAAAATGTTTTTTTTTAATTACTTTAGCGTTGACATTGATTTTAATATAGAATAGGTAAGTACGATTATTATTTAAGGAACAAAGTCGACGGAGCTCCACGCGGGGCTCCTATTTCTGTTTGCAGGGTCTAAAGTAACCTAGCATCAAGGAGATGACGGGAGCTGAGTTCGCTCGTTTTGACCGCTCACTTCCACTCCCTGCATCTCCAACGAACCTAACCTATCCGTGTCGGGTGCCCTGAGCGCCCGGGTTCGCTTCACTACATATTACCTGTGACGAAATATAGTGACTCTAAGGCTGATTTTAGAGCACGCTTACCGTCGGCGCTGACGGTCGCCGCGAGCTCGTCAAGGGTCGAGTTTGACGGCTATCAGCGCTGAGCCGAGCCACTCGACCAATGAACGAGCTCGCGGCGACCGTCAGCGCCGACGGTCATCGTCTGTCAATATGACCCAACAATTTAAGAATAATATCCTCACAAAGTTTCAACAAAATTGGAGACTAGTGATGTACGGGCCGTGTGACGCCTAAAATCAGCCTTAGACCCAATGTAAAGTCGAGTCGAAGCGACCGCGACGCGTCAAATTCTGTAGGACGTGCCATGAATTTGCGCATCTTGGCGCGATTTCAATCGAATAGAATAGAATATTATTTATTTGCTCAGAAAGTAGGTATTTACAATAAGGTGATTACAATAATATTAAGAATCCTTGTACATTCTACCATTTTGGCATGCAAACATTGATGCAATTTATCATCAAACATAGAAACATTGATACACAACACAACAAAAATTTATCAGCTAGAAAATCCGACACGGAATAGTAACATTTATTTAATAGAAGTATAGTTAGTTTATTTTTGAAAGTTGTTACTGATTCTTTCTGACCTTTATAGAATTAGGAATGTGGTTAAAAATAACCGGTGCCATACCAAAAATACTTTTCCTTAACAAAGCAGTCCTATATCCACCTGTGCGTAACAAGTTTTTGTATTGAGGTCGCAAAGTTACGTTTCGGCATCTGGTTTCCGATAAAGTCAAGAATAGATGTCGATTACATTTAACAAAAAGAGCAATTTTTAAAATGTAAAGGCAGGGAAATGTCAACAAATTATGACATTTAAAAATTGGGACACAACTGTCAGTAACTCAACCAAATATCGCTCGTAGGCAGCGTTTTTGGTCCTTAAAGATACTCTCACTATCGGTACAATTGTCCCAATATATAATACCAAACCTTAAAATAGAAACGACAAGACTGTGATATGCCAGTAATACTGTTTTGATATAAACTTTTTTTTGAGATTATAAAGTGCATAAGCAGATGTGCTAAGTTTTTTACAGATTTCTTCTGCCTGTGCCTTCCATGTCAGTTGACTGTTTGCATTTTGCAACATCTTCTCTGTCCACATTTTGACTATTACAATTAATATTTAGATCGTTGATACGAAGTCTTTGGTAAAAATGAATTTTTGTTTTTTGTATGTTTATTTGCAAGTTGATAGTATTTAGCCAATTTATTATAATTTTAATGGTGTAGTTTATATCATTTTCATAATTTTCAGTATTGTCACATTTTAAGAGTGCTGTACTATCGTCGGCAAACAGTACCATGGGATGGTTGATTTGGCGCGGGAGGTCGTTGATGTAAATTAAAAATAACGGAGGCCCAAGAACGCTTCCCTGGGGTACACCGAATTTAATTTATCTATTGGAAGACACGTATTTTCGTTCTAATTTAGACTTGACGCATACTTTGTTAATTTCTGTCATCTGTTTGCGACCGGTTAAATATGTTTTTATTAGGTTCAGTATATTACTTCGAATGCCATAGGCGTTTAGTTTTTGAAGCAGTATGTTATGGTTGACATAATCGAACGCTTTCGACATATCTGTATATATAGCACATACAGGCGTTTTAGTATCAACATTCAAAAATTGCCATGTTTATATGCCTATTTTGCCTGAACCCGTATTGCTCATGACATAGTATATTATAATTAATCAGGAAAGATGATATTGCTTCTTATGTGACTTTTTCTATTATTTTAGAAAAGATGGATAGTAAAGCTATCGGCCTATAGTTCGACATATTATATTATCATCTTTACTGTTCTTTTTATGAATTCGTTTTATAATTACAGTTTTTAATTTGTCAGGAAATGTTCCTGATGATATGCTAACGTTAATAATGTGAGATAAAGGGCCAGCTATACTATTAGCAAAATTATTTTTTTAAGGCGCGCGTCTTTTGTTTATCTTGATAGGAATTTGGTGGAAATAGGGGTCAACATGCTATGTACATTTTTAGACGCGTTACTACTCTTCGACACTGCTTGGGTGTACTTTGACCCTAAATCAAATCAGAAGCTCCCACAGGCCTATCACGAACATTTTATTAACACAATCTCGTCGATACTGTAATATTTCATGGCAGCTACCTAAATTAGAAAAGTTTTATTATGTCTCTGCGGTATTGAAACTGTCTGGGAAAGCCTACCGCTGTTCATGAACAATCAAATACCGACAACGTCTGGGTAAATTGGTACATAAAACTTCTTTTATTTAGGTTTGATACGGCTCGTGTTTCGGTCTGAGACTTTAAGAAGATTTCGGTATGATGATTGACATTTAATGTCTACATATTTTCTACATGGCTACTACAAAATTAGATTTAGTTATCTAATAAATTATATGTTGATCACCACAATCATACCACCATCAATTATATGTTGTCTTTATCACCAGTCTGTATCAGTTCATAGCTGGATCCTGGCCTTTCAAATCGACCTTCGATTCAACTTGAAATAAGGCCACTTTTATGATGCTATTTTATCAGACAACCCTGCAATGATGGTCACTCCACGTAGCTTAATCTTATTTATATTTTTAACCGACTTCCCAAAAAGGAGGACGTTATCAATTCGACGGTGTGTTTTTTTTTATGTGTGTTACCTCAGAACTTGATTCTGGATGAACCGATTTTGATGATTATTTTTTTATTTGAAAGCTGGTGTTTATCATGTGGTTTTATTTAATTTCCATCAAGATTTGATGAAGACCTTCGGAGATATACATCAGAACTCTTCAATATATGACGGCAAAGCACTCGGGATAGCTGCAATCGCATTTCTGTTTATTGTTTACACCATTTCATAACATAACATTACACTAGTATGCTCTAAAGAGGTATGCAGGGGTAAACAGTTCACCTTGGTATACTCTTATTCCACCAGTTTTGTTTAAGTTTCATGTTATTGGGTTAATCTATTCTGGCTTCACTTTGGGCTTTATTGGTACCAAGCCTATATATAACTGGTCCATTATGTACCACAACGAAAAAGTGTTTACAAAAAATACAACCGACTTCCGAATAAAAACACTACAAAGTGAAAAATAACTTCAATTTCGGAAGTCGACACCGACTTTTTTGTAACATTCATGTTTTAATTGACAAATGACTAAAAAAAGCTTTTTTTATATTTTTATTAGTTAACAAGCAGTTTTATAAATAAAACTCGTTATTCGAAGTGAATTTATGTAAACACAAACTGCACTAACTAAAGCACTAGATTAGTAGCTCCGTCGGTTTTATAGTTGGCAATCCAGTCAATAGTTTGAGATGAAAATGTTATCCATACTCCGCTCCAATATAACCGACAAATCGACCGACAGTTGGTTGTTTATAGTAACCGGGATAAAGTCAAATAAATCAACTAAACAATCAAGCTATGAAGTATCTCCTTTGGGACAGCTAATGAGAGAAGTTTGACTATCCCATAATTAACTTCTGTTCATTAAATTGGTTTATATAGAAAAGTATGTTTTATTACTCGACAGACTCGACTGCCCCAGAAGAAATGTAATATTTTGACCTAGGTGGTGGTTGTACTGTAAAACTTCAATTAAACTGATTAACTGTTACCTCCTATTCAAAACACGACGCACAACGCACGGCCACAACAAATTGCTATAAAAACTTTCACAGGCGTTACATTTTTGTTCCACTCATGTCACAGCGTTCAACCGTGCTTTTTATCAGGAAATGAGGGGGTAGGGCGGACACTGATGACCGATTGCTTTTCCACGTCATCCTTAGTTCCACAATTTCCCTGTGTCAAAGTTTTGGGGTGAAGGAGCATCGCTAGGGTGTGACAGCTTTACATGATGAGGCACGGAAGCTACAAATTTATTACTGGCTGCGGTAACTTTACGTTTGGTTGTAGAAAGAAGACGTTTATAGAACTTGTCTACCAACTATAAAAAAATAAAAGAAGTAGGTACTCATGAACTTTATTTAAAAAAATATCACCACACAATATGATAGGCATTTAATAGCAATTTTATTCATTGCAATTACCTACTACAAAGAAAACTAATTCAACATCTCGTTCTCAAAGAAAAACACAATGGTTTTATTGAAATTCGTTTAAACATTTATATATTCTGTAAACTGAAATTCAAATGAAAGGCTATTGAAAATTTGCATCGATTATTACAAAAGAACTGGTAGTAGTAGAAGTCTTAAATTGTATTCAATAACAGATCGTAGAAACATGAACCTAAAGGATTGGAATATTTCAATAATTTGTATTCCGATTGATAAGTGTGCGAATTAATATGGCCCAAATGCTCGGTAGCATTAAGAATGAAATCCACTACCGTGAATTTTAAATACAGGGAGGGGCCCGTGTTTACATCTATTTCAGAGAAAACAGCCATAATATTTATTTATTTAACCATTAATGTAAACACACAAAATAAAGAGACAAGAAGAACAAGGAATAGAAAATAGGTACAAAAGTACGCTTATTTCAAAAGAAATCTCTTCCAGCATACCTGCCAGAATATTCCATTATATTCGAAATTCAGAACTGAATACCCCTCAACGATCAAAGACCGGTAACGTCATAATGTTCTCTATTCAAAATCAAATTTCGAACAACAGGTTACGGCTGACACCAGGCGCGCAGATGCGTTCGATCTCCGCCACGGCGCGCACCAGCTTCGCAATGAGACCCGCATCAAGACCGACTGGGACAGCTATCATAACAACAACCGCCTTAGAGCCAGGTGAGGGTAGAAATAGTACACGGAGCACGGAATCACCTCTCCGACTAGCATGGAGCAGACGCTCCATGCCGACTAGAGACGCCATCTTAACTATCCATAATCATACTAACATTATAAATGCGAAAGTTACTGTCTTTTTGGTACGTTTTCACGTCTTAATGGATTGAGATGAATTTTGGTTTAGAGAGACATATTGGGCTTTGGAGAAAGACATAGAATTATTTTATGCCGAGAGTACGTTCCTCTGGGGTGATTTCCGATTTTCACGAAGTTACAGGTAATATCATACTAGCGTACAGATGCCTCATCCCATACAAAGAAACCGTGCCGACGTAACTAGCGTTTAACGTCTGATTAAACCAATTATTTTTTGCCCATCAATCGCTTTCGGTTCCGTTCCACGGCGGTAGATAGATGGTGTTAGCAGCAACTTGCAAGTAAAAGGGTTTACTTGGTTCGTGAATATCTTTTTCTTTAAATACAGTTAAAGGTTTGTTCTATAGTATTTTTTTGCACGTTTTTATAGTTTATTTCAAATGTGTTACAATGCAAATTTAAACAATCGAGTGGAATGCCTCAGAAATTTAAAACCGCGACCATCCATTGGCATCAATTTTAAATGACCCGTTCAAATAATCTTTAAAATGTGGATTAAGAGCCCACTATTCCATTATGTGCAGAGAGTTGATTAAACAAGAACAGACATTTTTTTATGTTCAATTCCAGAAAATGTTAATTTTACACACATTCAATAACAGATCGGTGCATGTAAATGAGACCATCTAGTGAGATTTATTTGTACAAAATTTTTAACCAACTTACCAAAAAAGAGGAGGTTCTATGTTCGACATTATGTATGTTTTTTTTTTGTGTATTTTCACACATATCTCCGTCAATTTTGGGCCGCATTTGAAAATTCCTTTTTTGTTAGAAAAAGTATGATCCATTTTATTTTGGTGAAGATCTGATGAATAACTTCGAAGATATACAACAGAACTCTTCAATAAACTACGGCAAATCTCTCGGGATTGCTGCAATCGCATGTCTGTTTATTGTTTATACCTTCATAACATAACATCACGCCAGTACACTCTTAACTTTTATGATATTCGAGTAATCTATTCTGGCGTTATAGGTACATTACTAAACAACTTGCCTATTAGGTAGGTACAACTAAAAAGTGAAAAAAAAACTTAACTCGTAAAGAACAAGGGAACATTTCCTTTCAACATTACGTATAGATGATTATGTATATATTTATTAATTAAGGATTTTAGTTATATTAATTATCAGCTCAACTGTCCATATTTCCGAATCGGATTAAAACAATGGTAATTTCTATTGTGTCTAGAAATTGACACTTTTAGGGCTTTATAGTATGTATTATATTTATGCTTTGTGTGCTTTTCACGTATTTGTTTAGTTTATATAGTTAGTAAGAATTTAAATGTTAAGTTTTATTGTGCACTTGAGTATGCTGCCTCCTTCAATAAAAAATCCCTATGACAATGAGGTTTGCTGTAAGAGAACCCAATTATGGGTTAAGCTCGCCTTTCTACATAAGCTGTCCTTTTGTATTTGTATAAATGTGTTTTGTGTACAATAAAGAATAATAAAACTTCCAAATAAAAAACTGCAAAGAGAAAAATAACTTTACTTTTGGAAGTCGGTGTCCATAACGCAAAAAATGGTACCTACGAAAGGCGCAGACTTCCTAAAATAAAGTTATTTTTCACTTTGTAGTTTTTTCAGTTTGAAGTTGGTAGTATTTTTTTGTAAAAATGTTTGTTATCTTTCTTAGCGCTGAGATCCAAAGCCGCTAGCAGAAGCTATAAAACCTGTGTAAAATGTAAAATTGTAAGCTTGTTTGTTTGTTATAGGTATGTTTGTAAAGGGGTTAGGTAAGGTCTGTTTTAGAAATTTCTTGGCTACTTTTAATCCCGGAAAAATACACGGTTTCTGCGAGACTGGCCACAGAAGTGAAACCGAATGAAAAAGCTATTTAACCAAATTTTTGCGCTCTCGCAATGTGCTCTGAGAATATGTTCCAGCTGTCATAACCATAGTCACAATTGTCAACTTATATGAGTAAACGGTGACACTCGCTGGCAAGCTTGATTTGTTTGAAAGTATGACATCTCTAGCAGTGGCCGACTTGGCGTCTCCATGCTCTATGGGATAATTTAATGTCCGTTGTCTTTGAAGTTAGCTGGTGCAAGGATAATCAGTTAATGAAGCTATATTTACAGTGAATAGGGTTTGCGGGTTGTTAAGTCACACGGCATAAGCGGATTTAAGGCTTCCTGCCGGGCAAGCACGGTCCCTGTGATAGGCTTGAGTCACGCATTTTATGGCGGTTTTTACTCCCAATAAATGGCTTGAGTCACGCATTTTATGGCGGTTTTTACTCCCAATAAATGGCTTGAGTCACGCATTTTATGGCGGTTTTTACTCCCAATAAATGACTTGAGTCACGCATTTAATGGCGGTTTTTCTCCCAAACTGTGATAAAAATGTGTGACTCCTGTCACAGTGGGACGTGCTCGCCCGGCTGGTTGACTTAATTTTAATTAGCTATTAGCTCCACCCGCGTGGAATGTAAGTCTAGAAAATACAGCTATAGTTTTTTATGGCTGAAAAGAAAAAACTATTCGGAATCTCAGTACAGGTAAAGTACCTGATTGCATAAAGATTGCCAATATATGCCCGATATTTAAAAGTGGAGATCCAAAAATCCCTTCAAACTATCGTCCGATTTCCCTGCTGACATCTCTTTCAAAAATCCTTGAGAAAGTTGTAAACAAACGACTTCTTGCATACCTAGAACAAAACAGATTATTGTCGGACAATCAATACGGTTTTCGGGTTGGTAGGTCCACGGAGGATGCAGTAACCAACTTAGCCGATTTTTTAACCCTAAATTTAGGTCAGGGACGGGCATGTACTGGCATCTTCCTGGACCTGGCCAAATTATTTGATACAATATCTAGGAAAATCTTGATTAAAAAAATGTCGCTTCTGGGAGTTCGTGGCACTGCCCTGGACTGGTTTACCTCATATCTCAATGATCGAACACAAAAAGTAGTGATAGGGGAATACTCTAGCGACCCAAACTCAGTGCAATTTGGTGTGCCCCAGGGAAGCGTGCTGGGACCTACCCTATTTATCATATACATAAATGGACTATGCGCCATGAAAATCCCTCAAGCTAAAATTTTTACATATGCTGACGACACCGCAATCGTATTTCATGGGAAAACTTGGGATGATGTTAAGGTGTCGGTTGAAAGCGGGGTTAAAGCTATTTCGAACTGGCTGAAACATAATCTTTTAACATTAAATATAGAGAAAACAAAGGCAATCAATCAACTTTGCCATCTCGAAACGTTCTGCCCCAAACTCGGTAACGTGTTTGCAGCTGCACTCCTGTTCTAGCTCAGAAAATTGTACTTGCCCATACATCGAACAAACAGACTCGATTAAATACCTGGGAGTCTTTGTAGATAACCGTTTGTCATGGTCCACACATCTGACTGCATTAAGGGGTAGGGTTCGAAAGATGCTCCGTGTCTTTAAGCAGCTGGGTAAAATTGCAGATGACTCAGTTCTAAAGATGATATACTTCTCTCTCTGTCAATCAGTCCTTAACTATTGCATAATAGCATGGGGTGCGGCTGGTAAATTATCGTTAATAAGGGTTGAAAGAGCTCAACGAGCTCTGCTTAATGTTGCCTACGGAAGACCATTCCGGTACCCCACTAACACACTCTACACCGAAGTGGGAGTTCTTCGAGTCAGACAGCTTTATGTCCTATCTGTCACTCTGAGATTTCACAAAACCTCCATGTGCACTTGTATTCTGTCAAGTCGAAGGGTACAATGGGAAAAGGTTCAATGCCGTAAAACAATCGGTAGAAGGTCATACGGTTTTATGGGACCGCACATTTACGCAAAACTCAACAACCAACTCAAAATTCTGCAGCTTACTTAAATTAAATGCAAAATTGCGGTAACCAAATGGCTTCTTACTCTGGACTATGATATGACCGAAAACTTAATAAATTAAAAAAAAAAAAGTTAATTTGATAGGCACTAATGCATATCTCTATTTATATATTTATTATTCTATATCACAAACTATCACTTAATCATATACATTCTCAGGTATAATAAATTGACACACTTGCAACACCAACACACTATCTTAATTCATACACCCGTACAAAGACACACTATCACACATACACACACCCAATCACACATACATACACATCATCACAATCACACACAACATAGGTATAAGCATAACTTACATACATACTTGGTTATATACTTTTTCTTTTAGTTTTAGCTTTTTATTTTATAGTCCTATTATTGCAAATTTATTGTATCGTTTTATATATTACTGAACAGCAATTAATGTAAACGGAACGAAGGAGCCTGGATCTTACGACACAGGGAATCCTAATGTGAGTTCCAGGAAGCAACGCATTTTGAATGTAATTTCTTAACAATAAATATAAGAATCAGTCATATGTCTGTTTAAAATGAACGAAAATTGTAAACTTCCAACAAAAGCCGTTGAGTAGTTTAGTAGTACTCTCTAACATAAGAGAGTAACTCAGCAAGTCACTGACAACACTGTTTTTATTAATTTCAGAGTCTACGAGATCGAACAATGGAGATCCACACTCCAAGACTTAATGGACCTTCTGGATCGCGAGATGGCCAGTCTTAAAGAAGAAAAGGCATCCACCGAAAGGGAGCTGGAACAACTGAATCTCCCTCTTCTGGTCTGCTCCGAATGTCTGTCTAACAGGGATGGCAAGAGAAGCGCGGAGTTGACTTACGATATGGCTGATTCGGAATTGAAAAAGGTGATATTGCATTTACTAATGTTCTCCCTAAATGTACACATTTAGATTTTAATTTTTCAATGTGCTGTTTGCCAGGTAGCACAAGGGACTTGTCAGAGATCCCTAATGATATCAATGGAAGAGTCGGATTTGAATAACGCTAACACCACGCGTAGCAAAATTTTGTATGGATGGATGAATTTGTAACTCAATCACGCCAGAACGGCTGAACGGATAAAGATGAAAAGACTCATAAGCTTCTTTTTCAAATGTTACCTATATTTGAAAAACGAGCGAGGAGCTCGTGGCTTAATAATAACAGCCGCACGGGCCGATCATCAAGGTTAAGCAACGCTTGACGAGGTCGGTCCGTGGTCGGGTGACCATTTTCAACATACCGAGTTTTCTCCGTGCCTCGGAAAGCACGTTAAGCCGTTGGTCCCGGCTGTCATTTGAAGATCTTTGACAGTCGTTACGAGTAGTCAGAAGCAAGATATCTGGCACCAGTCTAGCCAAGGGGGTAACGTGTTACCCAGTTACTGGGTTGTGGAGGTCAGATAGGCAGTCGCTCCATGTAAAACACTGAAACTCAGCTGAATCCGGTTAGACTGGAAGCCGACCCCAACATATATGGGAAGAGGTTAGGCAGATTGACCTATATTTGAAAAGCGTAGACTATTAATGGAATTCTTTTCGTATATAAATCACTTTCAGACGCTCAAATTTAGGTCATCTACGATTTCGCCATCATTCATTGACACAGAGAATTGTATAGAATTTTTCACCCGGTATGTTGTAATGTACCCTCGGGATAGTAAAAAACTTTTTACGCGGGTGAAATCGCGGGCAGAAGCTATTCAAAATCATAAAGGCAAGATCATTGAGATAGGAAATATATGGAGGCGCCGCGATGTTCTATACATACATTAGCTTATACAAATATGAGTGAAATACGATACAGAATGTGAAACATCGTTTTGTTTAATTCTTTCTAATGTAGTAAACGTATTTGATGAAAGAGACAACAATATTTCAGTTGTTGCTCATTATGGCAACATTTTGTTATGACTTAGTGACGGTTGTAGAGCTTATACAAATATGAGTGAAATACGATACAGAATGTGAAACATCGTTTTGTTTAATTCTTTCTAATGTAGTAAACGTATTTGATGAAAGAGACAACAATATTTCAGTTGTTGCTCATTATGGCAACATTTTGTTATGACTTAGTGACGGTTGTAGGTACGTGCCATATTCGCCATTTTATGTGACGAATTTTGTGGTTGTGTTCGTGGTAGTTCTGCTGTCAAATGGTTGTTTACATATTGTATTATTGAGTGTGTGTGTGTTACTTGATTGACACAACCTTAGAATCGGCGGCCATTTTATGATACATTTTGAGGTTTAGGTAGGCACGTTTTTTTCGTAGGTATTTCCAGTCCATATTATTTAGTATGTCTATGGGCAAGATTCAACGCAATATCTTTTCACGAAATTAAATTGTTCTCAATTGCCTTGCAAAATGCAGTACTATTGAAAAAAAGAAGGTTCATGGTAGTGGAAACCATTCATGTTGAGTAGAAATTTTCAAAAACATACCATTTACAGAAACAGTTTAATGAGATTTTCAACAAGCATTGTGCCAAATTAGAGCACAATTCTAGGGGTAAACACAATAGATACGAATACTACCCACCTTATTTGCTGATTGTTTAATCCACTTGTCCGCCCAATTAGCTGGCGGGTTCGTGCTAGGCTTAACTAGTTAGAATACATGCTGTGCTGCGCAAACAGATAGATTTACGTTGTTATTTTGTCTACACTAGTGTTATAGCGAGGCAAAATGGTTTGCTTCTTTAGGTAAATACAGGGTGTCCGACACCGAAGCGAAAAAAATACCATGGATTTAGTACATGATTCTGGAACCCCTGGTGTTGGAAGTTTTCGTCGGCATTTTCTTATAAAAAAAAAACTTAAAAAAAAAACATTAATTCCCTTTTTATTCAGAAAAACAGCAATGACAAGTAAAATTTAAAATTAAAAAAAACGCCCGATACATTTTTATTTCATGCTACATAATTTATCTAGTACATAGTAGATACACTTCGATCGGCAATCGACAATCTTTTGAACACGTTTTTATGATACGATATCTTGCGAAAACACCCCGATTCAATCAGTAAAACGCTCATAACTTTTGAACGGCTGAATGATTTTATTCAAAGAACACTCTCGACAAAATCACCTTTCAAACAAAAAAAAAAAAAAAAACTAAATCGGTTCATCCGTTCAGGATCTATGATGCCACAGACAGACACACAGATACACAGCAACACACGTCAAACTTATAACACCCCTCTTTTTCCGTCGGAGGTTAAAAATAAAACTCAAAAGCGCTACCTATCAGCTGATCTCGAAAAGTCGAGGTCTGCGCTGCCGCTAGTACCTACAAGCGCCACACCGCTCGCACTTTTTCTTTTCTTCTTTACTTTGTCAGCGAACCGAAAAAGAATTGAAAATTTAATTGAGTTAGATAGGAATAACGATTTTGATTTTGATTCCAGTAAAAAACAGGTTTTTCAATAATTAGGAAATCTTTGGCGAAATATTCCACCACTAGAGTGTCCAGAATCATGTACTAAAACGATGGTATTTTTTTTTTCGCGTCACTGTCAGACACACCCTGTATGTTTGTAAAGGGTAGTCTCCGGAAGTCCTGATACGATTCTGATAATTATTTATATGATTAAAAGCTGGATTTTCGTTGGAGTGGCAAAGGTAGCTTTTTATCCCCGTAACACGCACGGTGCCTGAGAGAGCTGGGTTTACAATAGGTGATGCTAACAATTTCCTGTAAGGTAGTGTATTTAGCATATTTTCCAATCTATTTAGTCATCATTCAAAGCCGAAAGAAGTACTCGTACATTGCTGGACATAGACCTTACCAAGCGTTACCATTTCGATCGGTCCTGTGATTCTCTTCTCTAGCGGACTAGCGCGGCTATAAACGTATCCTAAGTCCACCTTGTGGGAAGCGTTTGTACCACAGACATAAATCTAACTAGATAACGCAAGTCCCTCCATCTGTATGAAAACCAAGCGTGCCACTTTTTCACACAAGTTTTAGGACAAACTTACTTACCGATGAAAGAAAATATTTCCATTGCCTCGGCCAACTTTTTACTGTACAGTTTATATAGCTCAATATGTCATAATTAGGCATTTTTCTAAATTTCGGTGGAAGACCGGTGCCGATAATGCTAAATGAAACAGCTCAAAGTACGATTATTGTTGGAACTTTTACTCCCTTTTTTGACACGCAAAGTACCTACATACAGTCGCGTCATCTAATTAGTTATATCTGTGCTTTGTACCTACTTACTATATATTCAATAGCATTATATTCATTACAGGAACTTTGCGTAACAGAAAGCAACAAGAAAATGTTGATAGACAGATGCCAATCCGCTTGGGAGAAGATCAACAAGTTGGAAGTGGTCAAATTCAAACTCCAATTGGACCTGAACGATAAGAACGAAGCACTTCAGATTGACAAAGACATGTTGAACTTGGACAAGGACTGTGCCAATATCACTTACAAGACCGACTCCTTGAAGACTCCCAAGAGGTAAGAACTTTGTTTTTCTTTTTTGTCTTCAAAAATGTATTGACTGACAGATGATAAGCCTAAGGACCAGTAAGTTAGCGTAATATATTGTGGATTAATTAATCGAAATTATGTTAAAGAGAAAGAAAATATTTAGTGTACATTGTTTGAACATATTGTACACAACTTAGGGTTTATCCCTTAGTTAGGGTTAGTTAGGGTTTCTCCCTAAGTTGTGTCCGACCGAACCTTCGACTTCGGCATCGGCCGTCTTCAGTCAAAGATACCATCTTCGGCTTCGGCTAAAAGGGATTGATATTTTGGCCGAATCCGAAGGTGCAAAAAGCAAGTGCCGAAATTGAACAAGCTGTTACGAATGTCCAAGTCCAAGAGCGATATAGAAGGAATCACGAACGGGGGCCAAGGTTCATACTCCGTTGCACCAGCTACAAATAGAGACCTAAAAAAAAATGCTTATTTTATGTTTCATGGTTTTGGCTTCAGCTTCGGTCGGAAGTTATGGTGAAATGAAAGCCGTATAATTCAGTCTGAAATCGATCTTTGTTACAAAACAATCCTCAAAAACTTACAGTTTGCTTATCTTGTTTAGAGCATGTCGAACATATGTTTTTTTACACCTACGAAAACTGAGTCTAGTGATATCATTAGCTTGATTAACTACACCATCATCTATCCATAATTACTTAAAACTACTCTAGTCTAAACCTACAGAGGCAAGATAACTTAAAACAGTCTCCTTGAGAACAACCTGAGAGGCAGGAACTTTGTACTTGCAAACAATTAAATTTGTTACAAGTTATGATACTCCCTCGCGTCTGCCTGCACCTGGTCTTGAGTTAAAAGGCTCCCACGACATGCTATTCTCATTAATAACGCAAGATATGAGGCGTCTCTAAGCGGCGCTACTTTGCCTCTCATTAGAGTTTTTCTCTTGTGTAGGCGTGGGTAAATAATGGCACTTAGTACGTGAAAGTCTAGATACTTCTCTTCACTAAGATAAATGGATGAAGTTATTTAAAAAAACTGAAAAACATTTTGATGGAGAGAATCAATATTGATGTCGTAAGTTTCACTGATGAGAAAAGTCTTTTAACAAAGTTTTAGTTTCATCAACATTGTCTTTACAATCGAGCAAGTATTATAAAAAAGTTACTTCGAAAAATCAACTAAAAAGACGTAAACAAGAAGAAAATCATGCTATGCAGTCGGAGGATATATGTGGTTTTGGTCGCCAGCTCGTAAATATGTATCTTCCGACTGCACAACTTGATTATCTTCTTGTTTTCGTCTTTTTAATTGGCTTCTTAAGTAGCCGGGTTTTTTTGATTTTTTGAAGTTACTTTTAGTTTTTTTTTTACTTTACACTTTTTTTCGAATTATGTACATTAAACATACAAGTTATATTTATTTTTGAAATCACCTCATAAAAACACTTTATTTTGATACCCCACACGATGGCATTGGAAGAAAAAAAAATGGGCCCCTAAAATATGGCGCCCAAAATCCACCATTTTTCTATTTACCCGACTGCCGAAGGAGGGTAATGTGTTTATCAGTCTATGTATGTATGTATATATGTATGTATGTATGTTTGTTCCTATGTGGCGTTCCAGAGACCAAACGCGTTGGCCGATTTTGATGATTCATACGTCAATCGATTCGTCTTAACCCTGCGAGTGTCATAGGCTACGTTAAAATTGAACAATAGAAAAATGGCGGATTTTGGGCGCCATATAGTGGGGTCCCAAATTTTTTTTTTCTTCCAAACCCAGTGTGTGGGGTATCAAAATAAAGGGTTTTAAGAGGCGATTTCAAAAATATATAACACTTATATGTTTATATGTATCTAATTCGAAAAAAAACTTAACTAAAAACTTATAAATAAAAAAAGTTAAATAAAAAAATCAAAAAACCCGACTGCTTCAAAAGCGAACTAAAAAGACGTAAACAAGGAAAAAATCATGCTGTGCAGTCGGAGGATACATATTCGCGGGCTGGCTGACCAAAATCTGGTGTATCCTCCGCCTGCACAGCATGATTTTTTCCTTGTTTACGTCTTTTTAGTTCGCTTTTGAAGCAGTCGGGTTTTTTGATTTTTTTATTTAACTTTTTTTCCAATTTCAATGTATCCAATGTCACTCGCAAGGTTAAGATGAATCGATTGACTAAGAATTATCAGAATCGGCCCGCGCGTTTGGCTCTAGAACGCCACATAGGAACAATCATTCAGATATAACCACAAAAACACATTACCCTCCTTCGGCAGTCGGGTAAAACATCGTGTCTTGAACTAATCATAGATACCACCTTGTGTACGTGATTTTAGATGTAAATATCAGGGGCCCTACTATCATGATTTCGGTACGAAGGAGAGACAGAGCCATACAAGACGAATATCACTATCCCTTTTTCACATCGGCATTATAATGGCATTGGCACTTCGTAATATGGCCCCTGGATAAATATCTACAAATCATAATAATTGACGAGATCAATGAAAACATTAATACTGTTGAAAGCTTAGCTTATTGAACTCATAACTTTAATGGACCGTAGTCAAAACCTTATAGCTTTTACCATGGTTATTGATCTCTCCTAGGATGATAAAAAAAGCCTTTTATTCTATTAGTTACAGTAATTTTTCATGAAAAAACATGGCAGTTTTCCTTTTTTTAAATAAATAATTCTATTCCAAACAAATAATTAAATTCAATTCCAAATAGTAATTATTATATTCTGATCGAATTAAAATTAGTTCATTAACTTTAACTACACTTTTTAATTAAAAATTATTTAGTTGGATTATTATATTTATGTGCTTAAGATTACAATTATTCTAGGATGATTACCAACCAGCAATGGCTAGAGAAATGTGAAGCAACTAAACAGATGGCTATCAACGAACTTCAAGATACCTTACGTCTTCGTGAGTCACTCTTCGTGGCCCGGGGTCGTGCTAGGAACGCCTTGAGAGCTCAGACTGATGTCACCAATTATATGCTAAGGAGACGCATCTATGATACGCAGAGGGCTAGGAATGAACTGGATTGGCAGAAGATGAAGGTATGTTCATTAGGCACTTGTCCCAACGCGAGCAAAAAAGATTACAAATAAGAGATTTACAGGATACACGCTCCTGTAAATCTCTTATTTGCAATCTCTTTTTTGCAATTTCCAAGTACGGAAATTAAAACGATTAAGCATTGGAATAAAATCGTTCAACCAATTTCATTCGGTATTCTGATTGGGATGTTAATGACGCCTTGTTCCCAATCTGGAAACTATTTGCCTATAATGTCTATCGAACGGAGCAATATGAGCCGTTCCTGGAAACGACCTACCAATTTCGATATTGTTTAGCCGTGATCTAAAGTTTGATGGAACCATTAGGTATTATCATCACACCAGTAAAACCCAAAGGGATTCGGCAGGACTGTACTTATACAGTACACCAGATATTTGATGCTCCATAAACTTAATCCCACGGTTTCGTAGGCTGTAAAAATAGTATGAGACTCACCGATACAACACCTCTCAACCTCCCCTTAGTGAAAGAGTTTTCATAATAATTTCAGTACTTCTAGAGACAAACATCTCAATAATTTTACCTCTTTATAATATTAGTTTATAAGTTCAGATGACAGAAGGCGAGATTTTAAAGTGGAAACATACTAATAAAACGCGACACCACGTGACGTGTCGACACCCGGTGCGAATCGTGCAAATAAACAACATGCCACGTGATGCTACAACATGCTTCGCTAGTATCGTAGTTTTGTTTCTAGTATTATTTCTAATAATGAGTTCAGGCCAATAATATCGTGGTCATTTCACGGTAAAGTACACGTAACATAATATACTGAGTACCGTTTGACTAGGTTAGGTTAGTATAAAAACGGGCTGGTTTCCGCAACTCCAAGACCAAGCGCGTATTTTGAGTACCGTTTCACTAATTCTATTAATTGTTCATCCAACATTTAAAAAAAAACTAACAAAAAATATCTTTACACCAGGAATGTTCTTGACTGACTGAATTGTGGCGTCTGCGTGCGAAGCTCTCTCGGCAACACGTTGATCTAGACCGACTGGATGTTACTGCGTGGGAGTGCATTTGATCACATGGCGTGTTGTCTATTTGTTTCTAACCATATTAAATACATGGGACTGATTAGTACTGCAATGAGTGGAGTGCACAGTATTTGATCGGACCCAAAAAAATACCTCGTGCTTTTTATTATGTAAACTGATCAAGAAATACATTTCAAATGCTAGAGTAGAACACTCAAGTGACAATTTGAAGTACTTTAAATATAATAAAACTTACGTGACTGGGACCTTAAAAAAATGTTTTAAATTAACCGTACAAGACTATTTTTTCAAATGAATACCGCCTAATGAAGCATTTTTAGGCGCATGTTTGTTAGTTTTTATTTTTGGAAAATCACCTCTAGGGACCAAGTGATTATTTTTTTTCTAATTTTTATTTTTAATCTCCATAAAAACTCAAAAGTGTGATTTGTGACTAACAGAGAAATATTCTTCGTAATAAGGCCTATCACTAATAAAAAAAACCACATTCCACTATTGCGGTCTTTGGGAAAAATATGCAATTTCGTTCAAAGGTCAAATGGTACGGTAATGGGTTGTCGTGTAAAGGTCAAACAAATATATATTAGGAAAGTAATAAATATGCATGCAATGCATTTCTTGATCAGTATACATAATAAACAGCATAGGGAATTTTTTTGGGTCCGGAGTGGCGTGGCGTCGCGTTGTGGTAGTATGTTTCCACCTTAAATCTAGACTGGTTTTAAATAGAGAAATTCTTTCTAGAGTTAATATTGTCCCTTTCCTACAAAAGTCACCCATATTCTTTTCGGCATCTACTTTGCGGCAAACAATTGGATAACTTAGGAACCTGATATTGCCATCTGAACATGTTAGATCCCAAAAACTTTATTCATTTATTTAGGTCCAGAAAAAAAATAAGTAGGAAGTTTCTCGATCTTGTTACATGATATTAGTTTGTAAATAGAAATTCTGTGTACGAGCATCTTTGTGTCACTAACTAGGGGCTCATGGCTAAATAATTACCGAGCTTACTAAGGTTGGTCCGTGAATGGATGACGAAATGGATGGCCATTCATCATGTAATGAGATATCGAGACCCTTCCTTGCCTCGGAAAGCACGTTAAGTAGTTTCGACTGACATTCGTAGATACTTGGCGGTCGATACGGGTCAAAATCTGACCAACATCTTGCCTAAGGCTAGCATTTTATTCAGTAACTGGGTTGAAAAGGACAAAAGGTTATCTCTCCATGTAAGAAAATGGTAGGCAGCTTGTTTTTATATTCTATACGCTCGCGTTTGACCACTTTCTCACCTGATGGTAAGCTATGATGAGGTCGACGGTGAAACACGCTTGCCTAGAAATAACCTATTCGCTCTTGACTTAAAACCCCTTCTTTTTTGTTTACGGAGGAAACCTTCAAAAGGCGCCTGGACTTTTGGGCAAAAGACCAGGGAGTGTGGGATTTTTACCCAAAATCACCCCGGTGATCCCCATCAGCACCTAGAAGGGGCCCTGTCACCTCTTAAAAGACCACCCCAGAACCCCCTCTGTGCAACGCCTGTTAGGGCACATCCCTGGGGTGGCAGAAAGAATCGCCTGCCCTGAGCCACGCTGTGCTCGGCAGCACGTGACCAATATGCTGCCGTCCTTCCTGAAGTCACTCTGTGGGTGGACAGAGTCCCCAATCTGACCACCCGCGACCCCGGAGTTCCATTATTGGAGGCCGACCCCATGATAGCAATAGACTAGGCAGAGATACTTTATATCACGAACTCCCCGATTTCCAAAACATTTTATCTACTATTATTTAGTGTGCTTCATTGGTTGCTGACTATGGCAGCAGATTTATTTACCAAAGATTTCAGTGCTATTTCGTCCCCCAGATGGAAGAAAACATGGACAAGCTAGCAACTGAACTGAAAACTATGGGCGAACAGTTTGCCGATAAGGTGAACGCGTTGAAAGTGGCTGAAACCCGTTTGGAGACGCGAGGCTACCGTCCAGGGTATGAACTGGCTGCTGATGAGGCTGATATCGGACTGAAGGATGAAGTGCGGAGCCTGAGGGAGACTATTCGGCAGTTGCAAGAGAAATTGGACTGTGCTAAGTAAGTATTAGTAGTTTTGGTGGCAAGCCGTAAGAGTAGTTTAGGAGTTAAAATTATTGTGTACAGGCTGATAGTTGCTTAGAGAGCCATGGAGCGTTCCATGCTTGGCATAAGATTATTAAACCGAGTTCCAGTATACTTAACTAATTATAAAATCTTTCTTAATAAAATATACTTCTCGTAATATCGATAGAAATCGTTAAGAAATAGATTGAACTGCCTTGAGGGACTGTATATGATCTAGTATGAAGACATTATTTAGAAGACTATTACTCATCATGATAAATTTTGGTCTGTGATGTATTTAAACATGATACGTCGCAGCTTTCAAGAATTGTTTAGTCAATTTAATTTGTGTATCCACAAACATAAATTTACTTTGCTAGATGCCTCTTTTTTTTTCAAATTCAAAATTTTGCAGCCAGTATAGACTTTTAAACGTTTAAAGATGGGCCAACTATGGACTTGGCCGACTTATCGAATAGTTATCGCTCAATTGGTTCGCTAGTCTGGAGCCGGCAATTGTAGTCAGACCGTCTGCTTTTTCGAGTGAGATATCACTTCTACTAGGTATACAATATATATAAAGTAGTTAACCTAACCACTTAAAACCTATTTTCAGGGCAACATACAACGCTTTAGAAGCAGCTTCCATCAAGATAGGCATCGACTTGAACGACAAGAACCAATCTTTGGAGACTGACACTCGAGCCTTGGAAATGAGAAATGCTTTAGAGCCAAAGAAACCTACGGGCACTGATAAGAACCTGATCCTTGCTAGCATGGCTGACGAAGTGCCAAAAGTTGAGGGTTGTTAAAAAAAAATATAGTCAAATTATTTTGTCTCTAGATTTAGTGATGATAGCTGTCACTTTGTTTAATTAAATTGCAACCGCGCTGCCGGCACTACATGACACGCGCAGAATAGTCGTCAAAGTCAAAGTCAAATATATTTATTCAATTAGGCCAATAAACGGCACTTTTGAACGTCACATAAATTAAAATTTACAAGTAATAAAAAAAGTAGAACAGTAGTACAAGTAGTAGAAAGTAGATTGTTATGGAGAAGAACGCACAAGAAACTCCATACTTACTCTTTTTTTTTTTTAAATAGGTGTTTTACAATATTTACATACATTAATATATGTGAGGACGATGCACCCAGAATAGCTCTACACACTATACTACGTACAGGTATAAAGTATTAAAAAGCATTAACAGGAAAATTAATTAATTTGATAAGTAGGAACATGGTTCTCACATACTTACAAATATTACAAACATAGGTAAAATACCTAATTCAACAACAACGGAACAGCGTGTTGAGTTAATATCTAAAAAAAAAAAACCACCAGCCACCAAAAAAGTCACCAGCTCAATTGCCAAAGAAGTATAAAAAACCGGCAAAGTGCACTTCGCCTTCACAAGTGGACTTCTCACAAATAGGGTTCCGTACCAAACAAATTGATTTTAATAGGACAAATTAGGAATTTTCTAGGAAAATATCAATATATTGGTATTTGTTAGTAAAATTTACGTAATAATAAACATTATCACCAAATTTGAAGTTCATTGTTCAATGGGTATTTAAAAATTCTTCGGAACAAAATGTTGTTACAAAGCGTTCTTTCGTGGCTTCTCATTCTTTTGATTTCCAATATTTTCAACAAAAAAATACAGCATTTATCTACTCAATTCTAAACAACCATACCCATAGGTAATTGTTTTTTTTGCGTTCCCCTTTGTATGGGAGACCCCTTAAAAACCTTTATGAATGTTTTTTTGGCAATTTGTATGGCTTTGGGTCAACAATATGCTTATATATCGTGAAAATTTGAAGACTGTAGCTCCAACTGTTTGGCTGTAAAACCTGTAGACGACAGACATAGACGGCCAGATGGATACGAGAGTGACAGCAATAGGGCTCCGTTTGGAGCCTTCATAAAAAGATAACATTCTAGACTTGCTTTAAAACTGATTATAAATCTTCAGATAATTTATGGGTAAGGAATAAATTTTGAGGTTCGGTACATTAAGCTTTTTGCATAGACTTGATAGATGTCATATTTATTCTCCGTATAAACGTCTGATTGTTTGTATAACACAGAGATGTCATAAAACAGCCACACGGTTCGATCTTCAAAGATGGGTCCATCATTACATACTACATCCTTTGTGCCTCGGAAAGCACGTAAAGTCGTGGTCCCGACTGTCTCTTGAAGATCTTTGACAATCATTACGGAGAGTCAGTACCCAGAAAATCTAGCACCAGTCTTGCCAGTTACAGGGTTGTAGAGGCCAGATAGGCAGTCGCCCCAAGAAAAATGCTGGTTTTGTGGTGCATCCGGTTAGATTGGAAGTCGACCCCAACATAAAAGACTAGGCAGATTGAATTATCAATCAGCCTAAACTTCGTAGCCGACTTTTACGACACCGCTCCCACCGGCCAAAATAATGTTCATTGAAATGTGAGCTTCAGGGTTTAGACTGTAAACATACTTTACATTGACAACACAAATCAGCAGATAGCTGGCTGTAAACAAACTTACCGCCATCGTACCACTGGACGTCTTGCTTACCACATGCCCGCTGTACGCACGGAAACGGCTTGCTTGAAGCACGTTGCTAGCTTGTCGAAAATGTTAAGGCCAAAGCGGTCGGCGCGGGGATTGATTGCTGTAAGCGCGTGGACAGCTGGTTGCCTTTTAGCTGTCGGCGCGTAGACAGCAAGCACTCATCTCCGTTTTAGGAGATGTTATGCGAGAGCAGTGTTGGAGCTGGGGTCGAATATTGTGGTATTCTGCTGTACAGATCCACATATTTTACTCTACTTCTGTTTTATTACTTGTGTTTTTACAATACAAATCTCATCTTTTTATCTTTTGAAATAGTATCGACTCATGTGACTCACTTTTATGTATTTTTTGAAACTGTTAGCACCTGAAAAGCATACTTTATTTATCTCTGATTTTTTTTAACATCCACATCTTATTTTTACCGCTAATTTGTAAAATCATAGAATATTTTGTACTCTGACATTTTCATCTGGGGGGTAAGGTTATTTTGAGATCGAGTAAGTGACAGATGTATCCAAGTCAGATACATCTGTCCCTTACTCGATCTCAAAATAACCTTACTCTAAGAGCTTGTGGTTACCCCCCAGATCTGACATCTGTCTGTCCATTTTATTTTCTTAAGCCATAGACATAACATACCATGGACACTTTTCTTCTACAAAGCTCGTTGTACATTATAATCTTCAAAATAAGGCAGCGGCGCCCCTCTGTAAACCGTTTTTGTTCTTTCTAGTCATGATTTCTTATAATTGAGATTTGAATTTCAGAAGATATGACATAGAACGAGGAAAAACGGGTGTCAGTTTTATAGTTATATTTCAGCCTTGAATTACAAAGTATATTCATATCCACAAAGTACTAATATAATTGTAATGAATTCAGTTTGTGAATGAGTGTTATAAATGCCTGACGACTATAAATAAATAACAATTATACTCTCAGGTGAAATTTTTACTGTTATAATAACAAGATGTGCCAGTGTGACACGTGGTGTATGAACTGCGGCAGACAGGTCCTCAGCGTGCGCACCCTACGCGTACTGCTGGAGACCGCGCGCGCTGTGGCCGCGCGCGGTCTCCAGCAGTACGCGTAGGGTGCGCACGCTGAACGTGAGGGCCCACATCTCGCGGTAGCACTCCACCAGCCATCCCATCGCACCGTACCACGCCACCCTGGTCTGCGGTTGTCTCTTCGCCAACTTTGAGAGGCGGGTGGCAACGGCCGTAGCTGATCCCTCAGTCAGTCGTTTTGCGCGAACAGCACGTCGTACGTAGCCGGCCCTTATTTTTCTTTTTTTTTCTTTTCTTTTTTATCTTTTTTTTTATTAACGTGGCTTACGTTTAGCTCCTCTGAGCTTAACGTAACATTACAGTTTGTGAGCTACGACCTTTATAGTATTTTCCTAACTATGTCTGACTATTGAAAATTCAACCCAAGTAACTATGAGATTATATTATTATTATTATTTCTACCACCCTTTTCTTCGGCCAGAGAATCAGCATTGCCATCCAACGTGGCAATGCTGCCAGCGTTCTGGGCACGTTTCCCATTGACATCGATGTGGACGAATTTTTTGATGCCCAATGAGGTCTTTTCCGTTTCCCCCTTTTGTATTTGTATATAGGTTTGTTTTTGTTTTTAGAATTTTCATTTGTATATATGTTATGGTACCAATAAACTAATTTGATGAGTAACTATGTATTACAGCTAGATATAGGTGACAGCTAACATTATCAGTTTGACATCGGTGAAATGAATTCGACTTTATTACTCGTATTAATATTAATGCCAAAATAACACGTGTTTTTGGGAAGGTATATCGAAATAATTGTACAAGTAAAAGTTGTTTAACCGGATGTTTAACCAAACAAATACAAAATTATAATGAAATTTTATTTTGTATGATATCTTGTTTAATTAATTACCGATGTTTAAGCTTTATCAACATTGTATGTAATCATTAAAAAATATTATTTTTGTTTGAGGTCTTTACCAAATTAATATTTGCTCAACAAAAATGTTTCTACCGGATTTCAAATTATGATTAAAATGTAATAATGTTTATTTTTTATAAATTTGTTACAACAGCTAATTAATACACTTAAATTATTATTAGGCTTATAGTTTTTTTACCAGTTTATGTTATACTTTAATTCGTACATACTTTTTACGTAGTGCAAATAAATATTAAAAAGCTATTTAATGTTTTATTTAATATCAACTACCTCGGTTCCTTTTGCAACACGTTTACTTTATAATTCATAGCATACATAACTCACTATAACATACACAAGCTCACGCCTTTTTCCTATTGGGCAGGCAGAATTTACAAAACTGCTACGATGCTTACATACCTAACTCGTTCATACATCTAAAGTCTTGTTTTTTTATCTCAACTTCGCAAGAGATAAAGTTGACACATGCAAATGTCAAATTTCTTTTTTTAGGGCTTATTAGGTCTCCTGAGTAGTATTATATGAAACTCCTTTTAGACCTATTACAATATTTGAGACTTAAAGGGATTTAGATAAAAACCCTAAAAGAAGAAATTTTACATTTGCCCGTGTCACTTTATTCATAATCCACATGTTATGAGGTAGATATACTACGCACATAGCCTTTGTAAAAGACACCACCAATAAGATCTGTGTCACTCTGTTAATTCTTCGATATAATCATGACTCTCACAACAAGACTGGAGAATAGAAATAAACTCAACTTTAAGATAAATTTGGTACGCACCGATCAAGTCAACAAACTCGAAATAGCTCCTCGAAAACTTAACGGAAATAGGAAACTTAAGTAATCTATCAGATAATTACCGGATACCAGACCCTTTGTCAACATCGTGCCCTTATTTTTTTTACACTGAAAAGCTTTCTGTTTATTTCTCGGCGTATTTTTAGACCCGACATTTACTTCCGATGAGGTTCATATAATGTCGCCGCTCGGAAGTGACTGGCCTCAAAATTGTAGGTAAACGATGATGGATTGTCAGTCTGTCTGAAGAATACGAATATCTCTTGGCTGATTGCCAAAAGGTTCAAGTTTGATGTCAGTTTTAGTTTGGAGAGATAAAGCTATTTTTTGGTGATGAGGCTTTAATTCAAGGAGTTATAGAAAAGCATAGATATACCCTCGATTTAGAATTAAGTTTTATTTTAACCTAAAAATTTATCAAACTTTGTCATCAAAGTAGGGCTTCACACTAAAACTCAATTCAGAAACCGGCCCTTTGTGTAAAAGTTATTTTTAAGGTACCCTTATAATACCATATGGAACGAACTTAGCTCATGAACTGAGCTATACCACAGGCAACAGTCTCTTGCTGGTTCGCCGACTGGCTTGGTTGAAACTTGTATATAGGCATCGCCTTCAAAACCTTAGGCTTCAAGCCAGGCTCTCAACTGATAAAATTTCATAAAAACAAGCAACAGCAAGGCATCTCGAAGATGACAAATATAAATGCAAACCTATATAGGACCATGTAGAGGGGGAGCTGCCAGGGTTTTTGAGCAATCTTTTTCAGTTCGAAAAGTTGAAAGCTGAGTTTGAATCGCTGAAAGGACATCGAGAATACAGTATCCCACGAAAAATTATAGAAATTCATGTCGGTTGTAAGTAACCCTTTTCTAAGCTAACCCCCGGGAATATCAAGCTTGGAATACAAGTTGGCAAAGAATATAATACACTAGCTCTCAGTGTAATTACAAAAGAAAATACCAACCATTTCTAGTAAAAAATGTAGGTACCTAGAAAAATAAAAACAAAAGTACCCAAACGTTGGCAGCTTCACTAGAATATGATGCCATAGTTGGAATTCACTATTTTGTTAGCATATTCGCAAAATACACTGAAAAATACTTCATTAGGGCTTCCGCGTATTTACGTATTCAAAACTAGTTAAGTATTTTATTTTGGAAACTATATTTAGAATAATTGTGACTATGAATATTATGAAGTAGGTACTTAAAAAAATAATAGACTGTGTGGCACTTCTAACGTTAGTACTTCAACATACTATGATGATGCTCCAGATGTACCTACTATTTTCTTATTGACTATATTCTTTAATTTTAGCCGAAAAACGTCCACTTACCCCAAGCGACAAAGCTTACCCCAAGCACCAACATATCGACTATTTCAGCTGTCCTGTGTTTTATATGCTTTAAGTTGTTTTTACAATTTGTACGCATATCCTTTATTTTTATCAAAGAAAATACTACACCTACTAGACCTCCCCAAACGTCACCATATTGACCGGTTCTGCGCTGCTGGCATCCAGCGAACTCCCGCGGCCCTCACCAGGTTATGGGCCCACCGTGTGGCAGTCTTATACGTCTGCCAATACGCCCGCGACACTCTAGAGCCTTTTGACCCTGCTGCAGAGTGCTAATATCTGCGTACTTATGCGGTTCACAAAATTTTTTTTGCCTGTAAGTGAGCACACACACTCACAAATGTTCACGTTCCAGTTAGTGAGAAAATATTACCAAAATAATCCACAAACTTTTCCTTCCCTACTGTCCAAACTTCTTTCTAACAATCACGAACACATTAGCCAAACTTAATTATCAGATCCATATAGATAATGGAAGTGTCCCGTTGTCTCCAGACTTGGTTGATTAGGCTAGTTACTTTAGTTTTAGTATAAAAGCACGGGGAATAGGATCTGTCTTCACATTCAACTGTCTACTTCTTCTTCTTCCTCATCTACCCTTCCAGAAAATCTACCAAGTAAGTATTTGTTCTTATTTGAATTTTTATTAATTGTATGCTTAATTTGTTAAATTATCATGTTGGTCATTGTCCAAGCAGACAACTATTTTATTTGGTCCTCTTTCTTTGGAAAACTAATGCTGTAATGTTTCTTTTTATATCTTGACAAAAGACACCTTGCTTGGATGTGGATTTCAATTCCGCATTCGTTCTGTAAGGCCTGTAAATAAACCTCTTGCGGTTTCTAAACGTTTGTGTTTTTGTTATTATGCACATAACTGAGCAGATAATTTGAGCTTGCAACCAGAATGAGGAGTTGTGGAAGGGCTAGCATTACCATCATCATCCAACCTCATATCTTGGCCTCAACTTCTAACTCCTTAATAGCAGTAGGTATATGTTTTAGAATAGTCGACACGCAATTTGGAAATTTCAGACACTCTGACTCACCAAAGTTAGGATTATTATCCTTTTCGTCTTGTTTTTATTTTGAAGAAGTAATCCGTACCCAACACGTTTTTATATGAAATTGATTCATCTTTAAAATGTTTCCATCTTTCGATATAGCATCATCGACAGATCTGCGACTGCGGATATTTTCCCAATGAGTCTTAAGTAGGCAACAACTGCAAAAAAAGACTCAAAATTATCATACCTACCTACCCTAATCCCGTTTGAGATCGTCATCATCCATTTTACATACCGAACTCGTTGCCAGTATGATTTCATATGCGGAAACATTTTTTTAGAAGTTTCGAACATTAGAGCATCAATCACGAAACCTAGTATCCGGCAGGATCGAGAATTCATAATTTTAAGTTTAGGAAGTTGTATTAACAATAATTGAGATTTAAACCGATCGAGTGATAACGAGATCCGCTTCCTAAAAGGCGAGGCGTAAATCCGAAGTTAATTTTCATCAGATAATTTCCATTGCGTCGTAATTGAGATCGTGTTGAATTCTCGCCACATTTAAGGAGCTATGTAAGCCTGGTTACGATATAATCGGTGCCTATCAGCTACTTAGTACACGATCCGTGTCTAGAGGTTATTTACATTTGACTTTTGTTCGTCGGTGCGGAAGTAAAATGCTTTTGTCCTAAATGTTGGTTCATTCTGCAACGTCAAAGCACGTGCCGAAAAAAGTCGACACGTTTACGTCAGACACGTTGCTTCTCATGAGAAGAGCTTGTTTCTGTAAGGTCGTTTTATTATCATAAATCTTTTTTTAGAAAATTAATTTAAATGTCACCTCTAAATATATATTTTTTAAAAGCTTCACTTGATCGAATCTCTGTTACAAAATCACAAACATTCATTTCAAATCTCAAATAGCCAAAGCTAAACAAACTATCCCACACAGGCCCGCAAACAATCAATTTTCCAAATGGAAATAATTTCACAACCCGAATTAATTCCACGAATGTCAGCGTACGGTTATTGAATAGCCCCAAAAGTATCATCCACGTACAAACATTCTGGCGCCCCGGGCTACCGCTGAAGGCAAGCAACTCGTTCAGACGAGACAGCATAGCGTGGACCTGCTCCGAAAACATAATGCATACTTTTGTATCGGTAAACGACACTCGATATATTCAATTCATACAATTATATATTTGTCAGATCAAAATCCATAATGTATTATAAGTATTAATACAGCTTACCAACAATTCACAAAAAATATATATTACATACCTGTCTAATTATGTTATTTTAATATTATATTTTTGTATTAATTTTTAAATATTTGTTTTAATTCTAGCATAACCAAACAAACAAAAAAACTGGCCAAGTGCGAGTCGCGCACGAAGGGTTCCGTACTATTATCGCAAAAAGCGGCAGAAAAATCACGTTTGTTGTATGCTCCCTCTCCCCCAGCCCTCTAAAATATTTATTTTGTATTGTTTTTAGTTTTTGTTGCTATAGCGGCAATAAAAATACATCATCTGTGAAAATTTCAACTGTCTAGCTATCACGGTTCATGAGATACAGCCTGGTGACAGACAGACGAATCGTGGAGTCTTAATATAGAGTACCGTTTTTACCCTTTGTTATAACAAATAAAGCAATCAATTCTTTAATTAAAGCACAGAAAAACCGTTCAAACTTTGAATATTATTTCGGCTGATTTGTAAATTAAGTATTCGGAAACCTGTCAAACCCAATATTAATAACAAAACTAGACAGTTTGACAATTTCTTAATTCAAAATCGGGGGTTTATCCGTAACACAGGAAAAAAGAGCTCAGTAGTCACGTCTAGACAGCCGAGCAAATAGGAAAACGTAACTGTTCAGTTACGCAACAATGATTCATACTTTCCTTGAAAGAAATCTAGCAATAGTTTCGGTATCAATCGAATATCGCACCTTGGGCCACTTTAAGTATTACATAAAGCCCATGTGCGGATTTCCACCGACCTTGGCCGTTTCTTCTGATAGAATTTCAATAATAGTATTTATGCGGAAGAAATTCTCAGATACATTTTATTAAGCATCCAGTTTGGATTATATAAATATTTATGAAAATAGTTGAGATTATAATGTCCTTTTGTTCTTTGTTTTTATTGCATGAACCGGTTTTAAAAGTCTAACCAGTTAACGTCACGGATCTAACATAAATCTTTCGATACAAAATTAGATGTTATTTGCGATTTAAATTCTGAAATATTAATTATCTTCTAGAAGTTTTGTTTGATAATCACATTAGTATTATAAAGTACAAAACACAAACACAAAAGTTTGTATTTGTGTTTAGTACTTCTTCACGCTCAAACGGCTGAACGGATCCGGGTGCATTTGGCACAAAGATAGATTATAGCCAGAAATATCACTTAGAATACCTTTTATCCCGGGCATATGCTCCCTTGGGATAATTTTAAACATTCACGCCTGCGAAGCCGCTGGTAGAAGCTAGTTTGTATTTTTGTATTTGATTGGCGACAAATGTAAAACCGACCAAGTGCGATTCGGACTCACGCACCAAAGGTTCCATACCACTATCGCAAAAATCGGCAAAAAATCTAAATCGTTTGTTGTATTGAACCCCACTAATAAATTTTATTCAGGTTTTAGTATTTGTTGTTATAGCGGCAAGAGAAATACATCAACTGTGAAAATTTCAACTGTCTAGCTTTCACGGTTCATGAGACAGCCTGGTGACAGACAGACGGACAGTGGAGTCTTAATAATAGGGCGTTTTTACCCTTTGGACACGGAACCCTAAAAAGCTACAAGGCAATCAACAACTCACTGAGATAGAGACAGTCACAATCGGCAATTAAAATCAAAATTTGGGAGATGCTACATAATATCATCAGGTCAGGATCAGGTTATAGTTTTTGCTAAAGATCCATAGACAAAGCAGCTCTATTGTTTAAATATACTAGAAAAAAAAATCAAGCAATTTGAAACTACCAATGACCGAAGAAATCTTTCTTTCTCTCTCTCACTTCTCGCTTCTGGCTATAAAAATATGGTGGAACAAATTGAAATCTTTCATAAATCAGATTATCTGAATCCATGTTAACATCATCGCAGAGTCATCGACTTCCTACTTAGAACTTTCGTCTTTCGCAAAGGTACAGCACAGATCCGTTTCCTGGGATATCCCTTAAACACACGCGCTGCCCCCCACCCCACTTGCAGCCATAGTTAACTGGTTACATATTTAAGCAATCTCCATTTACGAACGGTCGTTGGCCAGAATTTTCCGTAAATATATATCGGAATTGTTGGAATACGTTTACAATATATCGTGATTTTTGTTTACATACCGTTGCGGTACTGACTTTGTGACGAAATGAGCTTTGTTTGTGTTGTGCCCTGTGTAAGATTTTTTCTAAATACCAAAAGGTTTCCGTGATTTTTGAATGAGGTAAGTTCTTGAAGTGCGTTTGTTTTGTATATAGAGTCTGCCTGCCTTCAAACTATTTTGAGGAAGGCTTCAAGTCTAACAGGATGCAGTTATATAGACTAGAGTTGATATATTTTTAATTAAGTAAATATTAAAAAAAAAATATTGTCGTAAATAAATATAGGTCCTTATATTAATTACGTTCGCATTGAAATGAGACAAGCTGAGCGAAGAAAGTTTATGTCTGTTCAAGATACTTTTTCCCTATTTTGAAATAATTCAGCACTGGAGTATTTTACTTGACCACTTTTTAATTAACTTTCATAATTCGAATTAAGGTAACGTCACGTAACGTTAACAAGCTTTCATAAAGCTTTTGTAATTATTTTTCAATTATCAGTCTTGCGTGAATTATTTATAATTATGATAATAAGAGAATTTTGTAGAGATATAAAATTTTGTTAGATTTACATAACTAGTTTATGTTTGACCTGAAATAAATTCCATTTCTACATAAACAAAGCAAGTCAATTTTCAAACAGTTTTCTTTCAAATAAATATTGTTGTCTACATATATTAAATATATAGACGTGTATAATTATGTATTAAGTAGCTTTCGAAACATAAAGTTGCTTAAACATATCCCATAGCCAGTGTAGTTCAATTTAGCCGCATCATATAAATCTGATTTGAAAATTTTGACACAAATCTATTTGATAATATAGGACTGTTCATGTTCACTTTTATCAACATAAATAAATTGATTTGAGTCTGCGCACGCATGAGTTTACATCACATCTCTATCAGACGCTACCTCAGGATTTGCGGCCATACTCAGGTATCATCTTCGAGAAGATCCGATCACCTTTTCCTTAGTGATCGGTTCTTATTAAAATTTGGGTTTATCATCGTGCTTAGTCAGCTAGACTCTTTCGTTACTGTTACTGAGTGCTTTGTAAACTCATCATCAGCCTATATAAGTCCACTGCTGGACATAGGCTTCTCCAATTGCACGCCATTTTGCTTAGATTTTCGGCAACGCTCATCCAGCTTCTACCAGCCGCCCTGTCAAGATCGTCACTCCACCTAGCCTGAGGGCGTCCTAACTTACATGTATCAGCTCGCGGTCTCCAATCAAGAACACGTCTACCCCAACGGTCATCAGTTCTACGGCTTATATGGCCGGTCCATTGCCACTTCAGCTTGCTTATTCTGTGAGCTATGTCGACAACTTTGGTTTTCTGCCGGATCACTTCGTTTCGGATTCGATCCCTTAGAGAGACGCCGATCATAGCCCTTTCCATAGCTCGCTGAGCGACTTTAAATTGATGCACCAGCCGTATCGTGAGTGTCCTCGTCTCGGCCCCGTAGGTCATAACAAGTAGGACACACTGGTTGAAGACTTTCAGGCTATTGGAATACGTGACGAGTAGACTCATCTGATACCCAATATGACTGCGGCGTACAGAATATGACCTACATGCAAGAGTAGAGGGTACTTACACATACAAACAATGCTTGTTGCAAACCTACGCCACGCTCGCGTACTCTTAGAAGAGCCCCGACTGGGCCCAGACTCTCGTTTCCCATAGATTCAAAAAGAAGAAGGACTTGGATAAATAAGTTGACTATCATTATCACGATGTTTTACTTTCAGATCACAAAATGGCCGGCAAGATCACCGCTGCTTTCGTCATCTTCGTCACCATCGCGTTCGCCGCCAACTTCGGCTATATCGCCTGCAACCCTGCTATCGGTAAGTAGAACAGCAGTAATAGAGTAATAACTTCGAGACGTACTTACTACAGGGTAATACTACATCTGCACTTGGTTGATATCCTGAGTAGCCGTACTTAGCACTTCTACTCCACATAAATTATGCTCACAGCCAAATTGTAGAACTCTCTATCAGCATCCGTGTTCCCTACCACCTAGAAGTCGTCAGCTTTTATATCAAGAATACCCAGGCATCTTCTGGACTCGCTGGCTCCATCGTAGAGCTCTTCCATCGCGTTCCATCAAGCGGGGTTGAAGTCAAGAGTTTATTTAAAAAAAAAAAACAAAAGAATATCGTTCTTATTTTTTGTCTATGTTTAAAATAATATTGAACCAAAAGCAGCCCGATAACACAGTTAGGACGCTCGCATACCATACCCTCAGTTTCCCAGCTCAAAATTATCGGAGAATTAATGTGACAAATTGTCAAGCACGCGTTATCTGCTGTCATTAGCTGTTGAAAATTCATTCAAACAATCACAGCAGATAACGCGTGCTTGACAATTTGTCACATTAATTCTCCGATAATTTTGAGCTCGGAAACTGGGGGTTAGTCTTTTAGATTGAAGGTAAGAGTTTAAAATACAGAAATCAAAATAGAGAGGGTTTTTACCTACTAGACAATTAGGTACATTACGTATCTTAGTCATTATAAGTGCTGATGCTAAATATTATTTCTAAGAAAGCTGTATCTACCTAATTCACCGTAAAAAATCTCAGAGATCTTTCTGCTAAACGATTTGAAAGCGTAGTAGATACCTACATACCTAGTTGTGGGTTCGTTGAACTGTTGCTGGTAAACTTAAAGTAGTCTAAAACTTTCAATACGAACTTCTATAATACTAAAGAAAAGGAGAATAAGCAGCACCTAATACCTCCCTAAACATGATCGCAATTTCAGGTTTTTATTTTATCAACTTACAGTAAGTCGTACGTATCCACAAAGGCACACCGCATTGTACCTTTTTGAGCAACCCCTTTTATGTTCGCGAAAAAACGTCAATCTTCCCACTTTGTCTCGTCTAGAATATTATTTATGTTTTATTCTTTTTCCTCATACTTAGTATGCGGGGTGTATTATTACGATTCTAAATACGGCAACTCGTAGCATTTCAGAAGACTCTTATTTTTTGACTCGCGAAAACGTTTGCACGAGTCGTTTTTGTGCTTACGTTTAAAAGAGCAAACAGATTATTTTTTCGTCTGCTTCGGAACATACAGGAAACAAAAATTCCGTGTAACATTATGAAGCAGATGCTTAATTTCTAACTTGGGACGGCATTAAAACACTTTTCGTTTCGAACAGCACTTTTGTAGTTGTAAAAACAATTATCGCAAAAAAACGGCAAAAAAATCACGTTTGTTGTATGTGAGCCCCAGTTAAATATTTATTTTATTCTGTTTTTAGTATTTTTTGTTATAGCGGCAACAGAAATACATCTGTGAAAATTTCAACTGTCTAGCTATCACGGTTATTGGTCCAGTTTTGACCCTTTGGGGACGGAACCCTAAAAATACGACACTATTATGTAGAAGAGAAACGAATTAATCATTTCAGTTTCTACTCAATCCGAACTTAGTAATACCTCATATATTACTACATAATTTTCTAATTGTAACAACAATCCATTAAAATCATTGCGTCACAACACAGAATATAATAATAGGCACTATGACTAACTTATTATATAGCTATAAAACCACAAAAAACACACCACAACTTTTCATTCAATAAAACCAACGAGCTCACAAATAGAACCACGAGCTTCTACCTCCAAAAAAACACGTCCAGCGGTTAGCAGTAGCCAAGAAGACTGATGGAACCAGCTTCAATTTCTCCCCCTACTTTAAAGCTATCTGCTAATTGTCAAATCACCTGGTCCTGTTTTTGTGACAGCATAAAATACGGCTGTAATGGCGAAACCGAATCTATGGAGACCTTTTTCGAGGATATCCATGAAATGCGTGGTGTATATTTCGCTACTTGGCTCCATTAGTGTTTTACAATATCAAATCAATGATATCAAAGAATTCAATAAATCATAATTATTCAAAGGTATAACAGTAAATTTACTCCTAAAGCAGAACACTAAAACTTTAATAAAAGCCACAAAAATATAGTTAATATCTGCTAAACACAATTATCATCCGGTTACTGGAAATAAACTATCCACGTATCTCATTTTAATCGCAAGTCAAGTGCTGCGATCTGCGATTGGCTGTTGAAAATCCATTCAACAAAACACAGCAACTAAAGCGTGTTTGACAATTTGACACATTAATTTTGCGATAATATTCGAGCCGGAAACCTATGAACCCCTTCAATTTCAGTGGTTTTCCCTTTCTAAATCATATACAGATACATATAATTATTATAATTAATAAAATAACGCCTTTTCTCATGGCTTTAAGCAGAAAGAGAAATCCACCTGCTATGATCCTTACGTATAATACTCACAACGGATCATTGTGTCTCTGAATTGGCTGCATGACCCTGCGCAGTAGCTCTTTTTGTGTCAATATTGAAGGTGAAGATAGCATTGTATACCTGTCTTTTTCACTCTCTTACGTTTGTCGCATCATTCTATCTCACTTACTCTATGCAGTATACTCGATGATAAACTGTTTTTTGCGCAATAGTTGGCAGAGCCAACTTCAGAGACACAAAGATCCGCTGTGACCACTATACTCCGTTTGTTCCGTTCACGCCGGTTATCCAAATCAATTCAGGATTCCTTCTCCAAGATTATCTTGCGAAATCTGACCACTTAAATCATTCTGATACCACACACGTGCTAACTTTAAATTCATGAGGACGACATCAACAATAAAGACTAAACGTGACGGTCTAAGAATATGTTTTAAACATTGTCTTTGTGTTTGAATAATCTTATCTAAATCTAAGATTATCATAACGTTCTAGAATTTAAAGTGACGTTAGCCAGCCGAATTAAATCGTGAGGTAGACAAAAGGAGGTGTGTCTGCCAAAAGCCATTCAGATGGTAACATTAACATAAGTTAGTATGAAGTACAGTACACCTCAAATTGCTACATGTATGAAAATTAATGTCATCATCCTTCTGTCCTTTCCTAATCCCAATTTATTTTGGGGTCATCCATGGCGCCGGTAGGACAACATTCCGGGCGGTGCATCTCAACACACCGCCTCGAATAGTTATCTTTAGCTCATTCATACAGAAAAACCGGCCAAGTGCGAGTCGGACTCGCGCACAAAGGGTTCCGTACCACTATCGCAAAAAAATCACGTTTGTTGCATGGGAGCCCCACTTAAATATTTGTTTAATTCTGTTTTTAGTATTTGTTGTTATAGCGGCAACAGAAATACATAATCTGTGAAAATTTCAACTGTCTAGCTATCACGGTTCATGAGGTGACAGACAGATAGACAGACAGACAGACGGACTGCGGAGTCTTAGTAATAGGGTCCCGTTTTTAGGGTTCTGTACCCAAAGGGTAAAAATTTTGTGCCGTTTTTTGCGATAGTGGTACGGAACCCTTCGTTCGCGAGTCTGACTCGCACTTGGCTGGTTTTACCCTTTGGGTACGGAACCCTAAAAACAACTTTCTCGACTCGTTCGACAATTTTGGCACCTCGTTTCGGATATGCTAGTTAGGTTCTCAAAAATGAGGCTTTTTGATATTTTGTAAATTTTATTAAATGCAAAGCGCATCCCCTAGCACCCTGCTCCCGGCGCCCGCAACGTGTCTGCTTCTATCATCTCTCATCAGTCTTTTTAATGTTCCCACTGCTGGGACACAGGCCTCCTCTCTGTGAGAGGGAATGGGCCGTAATCCACCTTGCGGGCCCTGTGCGGGTTGGTGGATAATACTATCATCTCTATTTGCCGTCAACTCAATATTCAGGTCTTTTCTACATTATTGAAACTAAAAGCCTTCGATATTACATAGAATTCAGCGTATTAAGGCAAATTCGTAGCAAAGTGTCCCTTTCGTACATCAGAAGACAATAGGCCACCAGAGATTTCTCCAACCAAGAACCAAAAGGTTTAGCGCTACTCGGGCATAAGAAGAGCGTCCCATGAGGTTCATCGTCCCTCCCACCCGAGAATAAAACAAGTGCTAGTCGGACTCGCGCACGAAGGGTTCCGTACTTGGTAAATTGCGGTTTACGATTTATGACGTATTAAAAAAAAACTACTTACTAGATCTCGTTCAAACCAATTTTCGCTGGTAGTTTACATGGTAATGTACATCATATATTTTTTTTAGTTTTATCATTCTCTTATTTTAGAAGTTACAGGGGGGGGGGACACACATTTTGCTACTTTGGAAGTGTCTCTCGCGCAAACTATTCAGTTTAGAAAAAAATGATATTAGAAACCTCAATATCATTTTTGAAGACCTATCCATAGATACCCCACACGTATGGGTTTGATGGAAAAAATATATTTTAGTTTCAGTTTCAAGTATGGGGACCCCCAACTTTTTTTGTTTTTCTATTTTTGAGTGAAAATCTTAATGCGGTTCACAGAATACATCTACTCACCAAGTTTCAACAGCATAGTTCTTATAGTTTCGGAATAAAGTGGCTGTGACATACGGGCGGACAGACAGACAGACAGACAGACAGACAGACATGACGAATCTATAAGGGTTCCGTTTTTTGCCATTTGGCTACGGAACCCTAAAAATACCCCAAGGACGGGCTTTGATGTCGATATTACACTCTACACAGTCACAAAACCCTGCCCTTCCTGCCCTGCGGTAACCACATATACAATCCCATAATTAATAAACTTTAAAAAAGATGTAGGTAGGTACTAACAGACGTAAATAAGAAAACCTATTAGTAATCATAGTATATTTTAGGCTAATCTATGTTGAAACTCATTATTAATAATCATCATTTTAACCGAAATACGTTCACCGCTGGACATAGGCCTTCCCCAAGCTCCCACACCATCACCTAGTCCAATGCTTCTCGGATCCAAAGCTCCTATCAGGTCACGTTTAGGTTATCACACTTTTGTCGTTCAAACTAATGTCTGCATTACTCACGGAAAAAAATCTACAGGCTCCATCATAATAAACCGTATTCAACATTTTATCTTTCTTTTTTTTCAACTCACGTCCAATGACCGTCTAATTGGAAAAAACTTCGCAGTTAATTAAACCTAAAGCTCTCCATAATGGAAATTATTCAATTAGAGAGAAAAACTTACATTTCTTCGATATGAAAGAAAATATTTCAGGATTTCAGGCCATACTTTTAGCTAAAGCTTGTTTACGTGTAAGTAAATTGGGCAAAGGAAACAATCTGTTTCTTTCCCAAAAACACACACAAATACATAAAGATAAAGAAGTTGAATCTTTATTCAACTTCTTTCGTTTTCAGAGTGTATGTGTGTGTGTTTTTGGGAAAGAAACAGATTGTTTCCTTTGCCGAATTAACTTACACAATTAGTCTGCAGTAGACTGATATAGACCTCTACCTACATGCTAGTATTATATTATCTGTGCCTTTACGTTCAGCCATGCAATTGATGAAAAAAAATATTGTGCACGTAAATAATTTGCAAGTAATCCCTAGTTAAGTACCTAGGTCCTGAGCCCATTTTTCTGAAACTAGACTGATCTCGCAAAATTAAAAAGTTTTCTCGCTACACCTTGCTAAACATGGGCAAAGCTACTGTATCCTTCAAGTATAAACTAGCATTTTTTCAACAATTAATTACCACCCTTCTACAGAATTTCTAACGTAGTTTTCGAAATTACACGACTTTCTAGAAAAAACTTCCGAGCTTGTTAAAACAAGGTCTGTCGCTTATTTTTTAAACATCTAGTTTATATTCTCATCTCATAAGCCAAGAGATGTATTCTGATGTATTCAGCGTCCGATCGCAGTGAGACAATGACCTCATTCCACAATTTGGACACCTCACTTTCTCGCCAAAGTTACGCAATTTCACCTTAGCCGCTTACACTTGACCCCGTATTTACAACAATCGGGCTTCTAGACCGTGTTGTATGGACATTATTTTGTTAGAGTCAATAAAAATTGTGAGAAAATTGCGAAAGAAAACCCACACTGATATTGTAGGCGAAATGTCGGACAGCTTAAATGCAAAATCGATGTTTATGATATTTAGCAGAGAGGTCAGCTAGCACGTGCACTTGGACGTAGTCTTTGTATCTCATAACTAACACAAGATTTTTATGGCTATGCCCAATGGCTGGGACTGGAATTCTGGGGATATATAATCTGGGGATCTTTAAGTCAAGAGTAAAAGGTTTACTTCTAGGCAAGCGAGCTCCATCGCCGATCACATCATCGCTTACCATCAGGTAAATTGGTGGCCAAATGCGGGGTAAAAGGGTAAGAAGTAGTGTTCAATTTGCTGCAGCTTTTCGTAGGGTAAACAGGGTGTAAAAAACCCCCGACTCATTTTTTTCGTGTTTTTAAACTACGTAATTTATCTAGTAGTAGACACGCTTCGGTTGAAAAACTATCGAACACGTAATTATGACACGATATCTTGCGAAAATACCTCGATTCAAACAGTAAAACCCCATATCTTTTGAACGGCTGAACCGATTTTCATCATACCTAAGAACACTCTCGATAATGTCACCTTTCATCATTGATATATTAAAAAACCCTTACCCTTACTTACCCCGTAAAAAAAATCAAAATCTGTTCATCCGTTTAAGAGCTATGATGCCACAGACTAATACACAAACACACAGATACACACGTCAACCTTATAACATCCCTCTTTTTCCGTCGGGGGCTAAAACCATAGTCAACAGAGATTCTTCAAGAGTCAAACTGTACCTCCAACTTAATCTATATATATAAAAGAGAAAGTATAAATGTATGTTCCAGACTCCGAAACGGCTGGACCGATTTTAAAAATTCTTTCACCGTTGGGAAGCTACACTATCCCCGGGTGACATAGGCTACTTTTCATCCCTTTATCCCACGGAAACGGGAACTACGCGGGTGAAACCGCGAGGCGTCCGCTAGTATACCTTATATAGCTCGTGCCATTCAAACAAAATTTCAAATTCAAACCCCCATTTTGAAAGTTCCCATCGGTCCTCAGGGACGTTTGCACGTTTCATTTCCTCACATCTGCAGTCAACTACTAAGTTTAAAATGCGTTAACGAGTCCCTAGTGCCAAATTCAGATTAATATAAAATGCTTTAGCACTTGAGCTCTTATTCTTTTAGAATTTAAAGTGCTCTATAGGAGCTATTCACAGAACACAGTACGGAATGGATTTCCTGCTGGTTTGACGTCAGCTGTAGGTAGCTAGGTAAAATGCGGCACTGTACCTTTTACAAATTACCTAAAAGGAAGCGATTCAGCCGGTATTGCTTATAAATATACAGGTATTTTACCAATATGTAAATTATTAATATGCTAATTGAGGTTTATGAATGACGTACTATAAGCAGGAAATTAAGGTTATTTTTAACGGGGAAAGTCCCTACAATTTACCGTCAGTAAGCAGCAGAGACGGTTTGTCCGTCACCGACCTGGATGTAGGTAGATCCCGTCAGGCTTCCGAGCTGGACGATTCCATGGTTGCCGAAGATCCTTGTGCCGGTCAAGGGCCAACTTGCAGGTAAGGTTGGTGACAGGGGCAGCTCAATTCTCTTACCATTGTGGGTATTTTATGGCGTGCTACACACTTGTACGGGCCGTGGTTGGCGCAGCAGCGTGACGAGATCGAATAATCACATAGTTAATGCTTCGGGTCGCCCACAGACATAAATCTAAATAGATAAAGCAAGTCCCTCTATCTGTATGAAAACCAAGCGTGCCCCTTTTTCACAAACAATTTAAAAACAAATTTACTTACCAATGAAAGAAAACGTTTCCAATGCATCGGCCAACTTTTTCTATACATTATTAACAGCTCATTATGGCATAAAAAGGAAAATACGGCATTTTTCTAGTTTTCGGTGGATTTCCGGTGACGATAATGCTAAATGAAAAGCTCAGATAACGATCATTTGTAGTAACTTTGGTCCGTTTTTTGGTACGCGAAGCACATACAATCGCGTCATCTAGTTAGATTTATGTCTGTGGGGTCGCCTTTGTTATTAAACAAATCTTAATACTGCCGAATCGATTGTGATCAAGAGTGTAGCATGCCTATCAGAGTACCTACTAGTGATGCGTAACACGGACTAACACGGTCTCACCCCTCTCTTAATTAGATAAGTATTAAGCAAATAGTAATTATATTATATTCTATTATTTCAAAGGAACCTAATTGGAGAGGCTAAACAATAGCCTCTGAAGCTTATTAAATAGAATATCTGTGGTAGGTAGATTCCTTACCAAAGGGTGTTATTAGTTTGCTCAAACACTAACTAACTAGGCAAGATACATCATAATCATTCATCCCCTTTTTTTTTTTTGTTGGGAAATCATCCAATCTCGTCTGGGTGAAGCGGGAGGGCGTGTCAGACTTTTACTGACTAAAACCCACCCGTGTTCCTTCAGTTGCTTGTGCCAGGGCCGCGGTAACTCTCTTTCAAATTTATCCGCGACCCAGACAGGCATCGGCCCTAGCGGATCCCGACAACTTTGCAGTCGACTCGGGCCTGGTCCTTATCGGACGACGAGCTACGCATTACTTGCCGTCCGCAAGCCCGCGCCTACGGTGGCCGGGAATCGGCTTGCGACTTCCGACGCCCGGGGCGTCTCCTGCGGTGGCTAGGGGCGTGAGGTCGTCTCCGTTGTGTCTCCCTCACGCGTTCCGCCTCCTCCTTCGCGAGCATTACTGCTTGGATATGACATAGTTAATTAATGTGCTCAAGCTACTTTATACGGGGTGGACGGGCCATAGATGTCCAAAAAAATAATTGTTCCATTGTATCGTGGGGTATCCGAATCACCCCCGTTTATGTACCGCGATTTTACTTAGTTTTAGTTTCGGGTTATGCATTTATTTTCAGTTTTTATGAGAAATGTAGATCTGACCAACGAAAAAATTTAAAAAAAAGTAGATGACTTCGTCGAGTTTTTTTTTGCAACTGCGGCTGCGGGTATCCGGTGGATGCGAAACGCGCAGGACCAATCAGTGTGGCGACGCTTGGGGGAGCCCTATGTCCAGCGGTGGACGTCTTTCGGCTGAAATGATGATGATGATGAACTGAATCTTCATGAGTAGTACTTTTATGCATAAAATAATCAGCTTCATAAAAGATATGAAAATACATATAGGTATACATAAACTCACGCCTTTATCCCATGGGGGTAGACAGAAACTACAGAACGCCACTTGCTACGATCCTTCCACCTAGATATGAAAATGTTGGCCTAAAATGAAAAATTTAAGTTCATTGAATTATAACTTAAATTAAGAATCGCATTCTTGAGGCTCACTTAAGAATCATGAAGTCATCTATTTATATTTTTAATAAAAAAAAACGAAACGAACGTATTTTTTTCACTTTAGAGCAACATTTTCATAACTTTCATCAAAGTTACGAAGCTGATCAATTTATGCATCTTTAATCATAAAGATTAAGTTGCAAAAAAAAACTCTACAGTAATCTACTTTCTTTTTTAGTTTTTTTTTTAAGTTTGCCAGGTCGAAAATTCTCAAAAATTCAGAAAAAATATATATCTCGAATACTATGAAAAGTTGCTGAATATACCTACATGGGTTTGTTTCGGATATCCCTCGATACGAGGGCCCTAAATTATTTTTTGGACGTCAATTTTCCGGCAACCTGTATGGTGCCCAGTAATTCGCGAAAGTATGGAGTGGGCTTTATTTTATTCACAGGCTCAAAGCATGCTGAGATAGAGTCGAAGCGAAACACTTTTCTATCAAGATAATTAAAGTTCATAACCCTCCTTTTGGCTTCGCCTTAGTCGAATAAAAAGACAAAAAAAAAACAAAAACAAACAAAATTCTAAGTTCGAATGCGCGCGACTTTTTTTAACATGCTATGCTGTCATTATTAGAAATTGCTTTAACCCTAAATATCTCTTTTTGAACTGAAGACCTCATGTTCTGCCTATCCTTTTCGTAATTATCTTGGGATTGAGTTCCAATCTAAACGGATTCAGCTGTATGGATACCAGTATTTAAAAATGGTAAGGCGATGGCCGATTAATCGGCTTCGATTTCAGCCAGAAATCGCTTTCAACACTAGTATAATACTCACAACGGATCTTTGTGGCTCTGAATTGGCTGCAAGAGGCTGCGCACTAGCTATTTTTGTGTCAATATTGAAAGTGAAAATAGCATTGTATAACTGTCTCTTTCACTCGCATACGTTTGTCGCATCATCCTATCTCGTTTACTCTATGCAGTTAATCTGTTTCGTGCGCAATAGTTGACAGAGCCAACTTCAGAGCCACAAAGATCCGTTGTGAGTATTATAATCGGTGACACTCACCAACTCAGTTTTTTTTTTTAAAAGTGTTAACAATGCTGTCTCTAATTGCAGCCACCGAGGTGCCTCTGTGCTCTGTGGTTCATTCTCAATGCAAATACATTATTTGTGAACCCATCACTCCATTACCTCCTATTTCTGAACTGAGAATTTTAAGTTGAGTATTTATCAAACTTTAGCCTAAAACCTTTCAAACTTTGGCACTCAAAGCTTAGTGTTTCACCCGTTGGTAAAAAAATCTCAATACAGAAATTGGCCATTACTCTCCAAAATACTAACAGAAATCTTTTATCATCTTCCCTAGCAAGCAACTACAATCCCATCGAGACTTGCATCGAAAACTGCGCGCAATGCAAGAAGATGCTCGGAGACTGGTTCGAAGGCCCTCTCTGCGCTGAGTCCTGCATCTCTCTCAAGGGCAAGCTGATTCCCGAATGCGAAAACTTAGCGTCCATCGCGCCTTTCCTTGTTAACTTTAACAAGCTTTAAGATTTTTTGCGACAAACGTATGGATTGATATGGGCCACGTTTTCGTTCGGAAATGTGCTGAGAATTTTGTTGCCAGTAGAGAAAAACAATTTTTGTTGGATACAGAGAGCCCAAGATGAAAACAGTACCTACTCCATGTACCTATTCATAACTCGATTTCTATTTAAACTTATTTTTTGTTACAAATATTCAAACCGCAGCACCCATTTCAAGCAAAGGGACTTTTTTGCTTCATTTAAAAAGTTTTGCATCTGAAAGACCGCCTAAATATTGGTACAAAACTCTTTAAGCCATTTCGTTTCGATTCGTGGCTCAGAATATTAAACCCATACATCTGAAATATTTAACATTCCAACCGACGACATGCCAAAGTATTTGAAACTCTATGATAATTAGGTTTAAGTCGAATTTAGTTTGTAAGTTTTATACTCGTTTTATATTACAGGGATTAATATAAGATTATTATTGAAAAATAAATGATTGCTTTTGAAAATTGATATTCTGTTTTATTTAAAACATAAACTATAATATTTCGGATACAAAATAATATTGTAAGCCAAGTCGATGTATTTTATTTAAGGGGTAGAACATTTCCTTTAGTAAGTGTATACATAGTGTATGTAGATAAATCTCATGCTATTCTTTGAAGAGTTTAAGGCTATTTACAATTTTTATCTAGGTACAATCATAACATAATGTTCCAAATATGAATTTAAAAATATCTATGGATTGTCATAGTCGTCATTGTCTATGAGTGAGCGTGTCCGCTGCGCAGATATGCGCAATGAGAATCTATATTGCCCGCCATACCACATATATTTGCCGTTTCCAATTATGTTTTATTTCTAAATAGAGATAAATAGTGTATGTAACGGCATATAATTAGGTACCTATTAAGTATTAAAACACTCGTGTGATACTATTATCACACTCGTGTTTAAATAACCCCTATTGTATGACCTTGCATAAACTACTATTATACATCAGCAATATTATTATTTTCTAAACATATGGTAGCAATGGAAAGTACCAGCTGCATAGTTAAAGAAAATGAAAGCACATACAACGTCAAAAAATTTGCCAGTAGTAGGTATACACCAGAAAGTAAAGTCACCTTCACAATGTATATTACAAAGAGTTTTATTATGTAGTAAGTAGTTCATTACACGAAATATTTATTAAACCTTATTACAACATTTATTTATTTATTTTTTATCAAATCATAGAAGTTATTTGTTTACCACTTGAAACTTCTCTTAGGTAGATTACATTCGCATTCTGAGTTTATTCTAACAGATACATAGCCATTTAGATAAAAAAGACCAGTGGCCTTAGCGCGAGTTTATATAATTACGCGTTCACATTAACTTAAACGTTGCCTTTAAGTTGATTACTTGGAGCATTCACCTGTAATGTAACGTTAAAGAGTCGAGCATTACATCAGTGAGGGAGGAGAACCGAGCATTACAGAGCGCAACCTGTAATGTTACAGATTCTAGCATTCCATTGATGAGGGAAGTGAAGCGAGCATTTACATGTATCATGCAGCTACATTTTGAGAAAATCGAAAACGTTACATTACAGGCCAAGTGAGGGAGCACCTTAAAAGCAACGTTTATGTTAACGTGATCGCGTAAGTATAGAAACTCACGGTTTTATTTTGTCTGTTTGGAGCGTTCCTGTACTGTAATGAAACATTTCAGATTCAATTTTGAGCATTACATTACAGTACTGGCTCCCTGACTTGACCAGTCAACAACAACATCAACAGCCTTTTTAATTTTCCCACTGCTGGGACTCAGGCCTCCTCTTATAGAGGGGGTAGGCTATAATCTACCACGCGGGCCCAATGCGTTTTGGTAGATGTCACATGTCTTCGAAGATTTGGTTCTAGGACATGCCGGTTTCCTCACCAATATTCGCCTGTAATGTAACATTTCAGATTCGATTTGGAAATGATTTTGATTTTGTAATGCTCGGTCCTCTTCTCTCACCAATGTAATGCTCGAGTCTATAACTTTACAGGTTGCGCACTGTAATGCTCGGTTCTCCACCCTCACTGATGTAATGCTCGTCTCTGTAACGTTACATTACAAGCGAATGCTCCAAGTGGGGGAGCACCTTTATGCAAATATGTATTGGAAAAATGGGTATTAAATTATTGTCACCAGATGGCGCTTATTTAATTTTAGTACCAAAATATTGAAGTTTAAGGTAACGCGGTTATTGTGACGTGCAAGTGACAATGTGACTAGTCAGAATATAAAACATTTTAAAACGGATTCGATCAAGACACCAAAAGCTGCGTAATTTCATCCTAAAAACTGGTCAATTATTTAAAAAAATACCTACTTTTCATATAAGTACGGAAATAAATTTTCTACAAATAAATCTGGAAAATATAGTAAACAAACTGTTTTTAACACAGCTAGCAAATAATAGCAATATACTTAAAACTAACATGAATAAGCTTAAATTAAATAAATCTGTACCATTGTTCTCAAAGGCAATGACACAATATATTGCTAAACCATTCCCATTATTATATAGTTCATTGTCGTTCAAGTTCTAACAGAGTTAAAGTAAAAAAATAGTATCAGAGGGTTTAGTGCGAGATTTTAAACGTAATCCATCGCGTTAACGTAAGCGTTGTCTTATATCAATTTGTGTTCAAAAAGTGGTTTCCCCTTACTGTCACCAGATGTCGCTTATCGAATTAAAATTTATACAATTATTAAATTTATCCAAATGTCCTTTATTTTATTTCTTTCTTATTTGTTACATTTTTAAATACTTTTATAAAATTCATACAAAAAAGAAAAACATTTAAAATATAAAAATAGAGGCCACCTCCTAAGGTGTTGGTCGAGGCTCGTGACTATTAAGCCATTGGCTGACACGACTATCGGTACAATGATCGCTTATCCACACTATTTCATAACATAACTTACATAATATTTTTCTTTTGACAGCCGACCATAGATTTAAATTTTCTGCCGTATTTTTAATAAACCACTCTTTGGTCCGCGCGCTCTGTCGTTTGTCTACGGTTTCGACAAATGATCATTGAGCATCGCGTTTATATATATGTATTATTAGTAGACCCACATTCAGTGTTTCATTCTATTTTGTTTGTTATTTATATATTCTTCTATTTTATTTTATTATATAAGTCCCGTTTCTGTTAGTGTGTCCAGGCCCTATCAGAATATCAGCGCAGCGTTATTACCTTTTTTGGATATCGCTGCACATGCTGAGATAGGACCCTTTTTGGTCTCGCACAGGGTTTTTATTTTATTATTGTTTAAGTGTATGCTTATTTTCTCGTGTCTCCTGTGCGGGTCACAAATAAATATTTTTCTTTCTTTCTTTCTTTATCCAAATTATTATTATAAAATTTGACGTTTATTTTAACGCGACCTACCACAACTAAAAACTCGCAATAAGCCCACAGTTATGGAAAGGGCGAATGAAAATAAAACTAATTGGGCATCCAAGAAAAAAGGGTCCAGTTTTGGGGCCTAGTTTCGGTATCTACAATAGCCAATAATAAGGATTAAAAAGATATTCAAAAACTTGCACATTTTTTATTATCAGACATTTGAAGTTGAAAGTGTACTTGTGTTTGTATGAAGGCAACTTTACAAAACTGCCTATATGTCGGCAACTAAACGCCGAGAACTGCAGCCTAATTACGTAAGTGAATTCGGTAAGGCAAAGGGTTTTGACCCCATCAATCGACAAATCGCATGCGAGATGAAAGACGCGATTTGGATTTCCGTCTATGTGATTGGTCGATTGATGGGGTCAAAACGCTTTGCCTTGCCGAATTCACTTACGTAATTGGGCTGCGAGACCCTTTTTAATTGGACTACCTATAATGGGTTACAGTATGTAAGGTTACATAGTAGAAGGCGTTCTATAGTATCTGCCTACCCCCATGGGAAAAGGGTGTGGTGAGTGTATGTGTAAAACTACAGTTCGCGTCACATAAATTTGCCGATCAAAAACCACGCTTTCCAATGCGTACTTTGCGCTGTTGTTTTAAGTACGAGATTTACTACTGCGCAGTCATTCAGCCTACTTCAGTGTTATTACGAAGTGCTCATCATGATTTCGTTGTAAAAAAGGGGCAGTGCTATACGACCTGCAGCCTTATTGCGTAAGTGAGTTCGTCAGGGCAAATGGTACGTCCTCCACCCTATGAGTTGAATTCAAATATTCTTTCCATGACCTATCCCCTTTCGAGTATATAGCAAAATGAAATTCGTTATTTTAAAAGTGTCGTCAACTTTACCTATACGTGATCTTTGCTGAATTCACTTACGCAATAAGGCTGCTGGGGTCGCACTCTAACGCGTCAACGCCATCTTTAGTCCGCTGTGTAAAGTGAAAAAAGGATAGTGCTTTTTGTTCGATATACCTCCGTCTCCGTCTCACAGATAGTTTTGAGACGTCAGAGTAAGGTCCCTGTATGGTTCTGTCCCTCTCTTACACTGGCATCATGTTGGTTTAGATGTTTTAGTAGCAAAGTGGCAAACTTCGACTCATTAATATACATTTTTAAAGCAACAGCTCCATTAATGAACTTTCGAAGATCTTGCAAAGTATGAGATGGTATAAATTGGTTGGTTCTCAATTAGGAATTTTGCGGCAAACTTACATGACGGGAACTGTAATACATTGATAGAACAGATAAAACTGTGCTATGTTGGTTGGCAGAAACTAACAAAAGTTTATGATGTTTAAAATATTTGGGTTACGAATTAAGCATCACAGTAGCATTTAGCTGTATTTAAATCATTTACAATGACACTACTCTCCGTACAACCTGTAATTTTACATTTGACAGCTTGACCTCTGCGACAGCTGTCAGTAACCATACAGTAACAATAGCGCTTGACAGGCTAACAATAATGTATACGTCAGTTTGACATATGTCGCAGAGATCAAGCTATCTGTTATGAAGTATAATCATTAAGTGATGAACTAATGCGGTATCGATTCGATTTCTTATAACAATCGACTTTATCAATGATGAAATTTTAATCGATAAACACACTGTTATTTGTATTTTTTTAAATTAAATTTATTGCATCCATAATGCCCAGAGGTGGTAAATATTAATACAATCAATCTGCCTAGCCTTTTCCCAACTATATTGGGGTCGGAATCCAGTCTAACCGGATTCAGCTAAGTACTAGTGTTTTACATGGAGCGACTGCCTATCTGACCTCCACAACCCAGTAACTGGGTAACACGGTATCCCTTGGCAAGACTGGTGTCAGATCTCAAGCTTCTGACTACCCGTAACGACTGTCAAAGATCTTCAAATGACAGCCGGGACCAACGGCTTAACGTGCTTTCCGAGGCACAGAGAAAACTCGGTATATTGAAATGGTCACCCATCCACGGACCCACCTCGTCAAGCGTTGCTTAACCTTGAAGATCGACCCGTGCGGCTGTTATTATTTAGCCACGAGCTCCTCCCGGGGTGGTAAATATTAATACAAAATACGAATAAAATCGTAAGTATTTTAGTTATTTTATTTGCTGTTTTTCTATATTCATGTATATATCGGAGGAAGGTAAATGATTAATAGTTGGGAACGATGAAATATCGCTTGTAAAGTTATTAATTCAGTTTTATTTAATTGGCAACATTTAGCTTCTGATTCAAATTTCAATTAGATTTTATTCGATTGGCAACACTGAGTTTTCTCCAATGTCCAATGCTAGGGAAGGATTTGAATCCTAGAGTAAGGTGACAGACAATTTGGAGGGAAGGCGCGCGGCAGCGCGGGGTTGACTGTAGTAGAGAGAACTGGAGACGGTATCGCGATCAAGTGTGATGAGTGGCATCATTGGTGCCGGTGGAGTTGCGTCTAAAAGTATCAGTGAATAGTAAAAGTGGTTTCAAATTGGGGCGCGTCAACTTGCTACTAGAATTGGACAATGGAATATCTCTAAAACGGCATAAGTTACCTGCCTCGTGCATGCATAACCCACGATAAGCCCACAGGACCGAGGGTATATGGAAGGAAGCCCTCGTGTTTCCGACATATATATATTTTTTTTCTAGATTTATCATTCACTCCTTTACACTGCGATATTTACTGCTGCGTAAATTCGATTTAACTGTGAATTTTAATTCATCGGAACGGAGCGAATAAGCACCTCGCTTCACTATCGTCAGCATCCATGAAGGATTGCATTTTATTGTCTATGGTTGTCTGTTAATAATTATGAAACTTCTTAAGCGTGCATCTGTCAAATGTAAAATAACAGGCTGGACGGAGGGCAATATATGGTCGACCTCATTACTGATATATCGCCGTAAAATTGACGTAACTTTCAATCGCGGTGAAGTTTTAACTTAGTTGGTTGTCATAGTTATTAAAACTGATAGAGTAATAACGAGTTCGACTGAAGTCGAGGTATGTACGAGTATTTGGTGAACCAAATACTCGTACATACCTCTATACTCTATCCAACATGAAGGTACAATATTTACTAACAAAGCACTGACAGCTGTCAGCTGAAAACTTTTATATTTTTAGGTTTGCTCTGATCTAATCTTCTAGTTCTCCCCTTCTGTTCTTAAACTATCTTTTATCTATACTAACCCAATTAAATCGATGTACAACAACACAACAATAATTGCTGAATTCGTTTCATAACTTTAAAACATTTGTTGTTGAGAAAAAAAAACCGGCCATGTGCGAGTCGGCCTCGCGCACGAAGGAGAAGACTCCGTACCGTTATCGCAAAAAACGGCAAAAAATCACGTTTGTTGTATAGGAGCCCCACTTGAATATTTATTTAATTCTGTTTTTAGTATTTTTTTTGTTATAGCGGCAACAGAAATACATCATCTGTGAAAATTTCAACTGTCTCTAGCTATCACGGTTCATGAGATAAAGCCTGGTGACAGACAGACAATCGGACAGTGAAGTCTTAGTAATAGGGTCCCGTTTTTACCCTTTGGGTACGAAACCCTAACCCCCGAAAAACAGCTGTTTTAATTTGTTAGTAAAAAAAACATTGTATCTTCAAAATGGCCGTAGTATAGTCCTCCAATATAAAACTTAAACGACGATTCACAACCTAATTCATTAAATAGTTCGCCAGTTCACACTCAAGTGTCTCTCACTTAGTATTCGCTACTGCTAGCGTTATAAAACGATGGTCAGTTGACTGCCACCTCGACTGGCTGTGACTCTGCTGCTGTGGGTAGTTGTTCCTGGGGTGTCTCTTCAGCTGGTAAACAGAAAATGAGTGTTTTAATAGAATAGAATAGAATGTATTTATTTGTCAGAATATTGTATAAAGCTGTTATGTGAATTAAGTATTACGATCATAATATTCTGCCTTTTCCAGCGTACAAATATGGTTTGTAAAATTATGAGTCATTAGAATAACAAATAATTTAAATAAATTGAACAATAGTTGTAAAAGAGATTAATTATATAAGTCAAAATTCAATGAAACCAAGGTGAGAAAATATGATTTATAGGCAATGATGTCAAATCATCATCATCATCAACATCAGCCTATTAATGTTCCCACTGCTGGGACACAGGCCTCCTCTTTATGACAGGGGATGGACCGTGATCCACCACGCGGGCCCAGTGCGGGTTGGTGGATGTCACATGTCTTCGACTTTTTTGTTCTAGGATAGCCGGGTACTCACAAAATTTTCCTTCACCGTTTTTGAGAGCAGTGGTGATTATAGTTATTTATGCTACAAGTGCGGAAGGTAGGTGATTTCCGATGAGTGGCATTTTTATATTATCGACACAAGTCGGAAATCATCTTACGTACGTGTATCATACAACATTTTACTATGCATTGTGCGAGAAAATAAATAAATTAATAAAATGAAATTGATAAAATGGCGGGCTTATTCAAGCGCGTTCAGCATATCCACAGATTAGCTAATAGTTCTTCGGGCATATCTACTGCGCATGTGCGAATAGCTGTCACATCGTAACGCAATAAGGCACGAGCAAAATATACGTTCTGCCAAACATATTTAATGAATATTTAAAATTAATTTATTGATCAAAATCTAAACCTAGAGTAATTAAAAACGCCTAAAATAAAGTATTAGTTTTATTTTACCTTTTATATGAATGATAATCTGTACATAACTAATTTTTAAAACTTTTCTCAAATAATAAAAACTATATGCGTCAGGCTGACGTTGGAGTTAAAAATTAAAAAAGTACAGGAAAGTAAAAAGCACTAGTGAAAAAAAGTGACACTTTCCGCACAGTTTGGCTGCTTGGAAAACCGCTCTTTTCGAGGACATGCATTGTAAAATAATTTACAGAAAGTACCCTCTGCCTGGGTTCGAACCCACGGTCAACAACTTGTAAGTCACGGCCAATACCACTGGGCCACCGCTGCTCTCTGATGTCAAAAATTTTGGTAAATTTTTCATTCATAAAATCATCAGTAGGGTAGATAACATTTGATTAAAAATAAAGTTAAATAATTTATCGAGTAATAATGGTGGACTTGAAGCCAGTAAAGTTTTACAGTATAGTACCATATGAGTCTGTTGTGCCCCACTCCTGGGCACCCCCTGCCGCCTTTACATGGTACGCTCTTTTGATAAATTAGGTCTCAATCCTTTCGGTAGGAGTCTAAAGCGTCGTCCTAATAAAAAGCGAACATCGCGCAAATACGCAAATGTTACGTTAACTTGTAATCTAGTATTTGCGCGATGATCGCTCTAATTAAGTTTTTTTTTAAGGTTGTATCGTAGTTTTTAGTAGTTGTATATCAGTTATTTGTTTCTGCTTTAGAACCTCCAGCCAGGCACAAAAAGCTAAACCTAAGCGGCCAAGCTGAGGGCTACCCCCTGTGGGGTACGAACCTCGGCTCAGGGCGTCGCTGGAGGCCAACAAGGAGCTGGATCATGACATAAGTGATTTTACCATCCTTTCGGAAAGTAACTTAATGTGGAGAAGAACGGACAAGAAACTCCACTCTAATTTAATAACTTTAACTATGCTCAGCAGTTGCGCGGGCTGGCTCGGGTATTGACGGGGACGTCGACGACGTCGACGGGACTAATAGTGTTCAAAGCTGCTATATGACAATAACTTGCTTAATGCTATAAGCTTTATATTTTAAGCGCATTATTTTACACGCTTAAAGCAAGCGCGGTGACAGTTAACTCGCCGCTAACAGCACTACCCTAGCGTTGGACTTGTTGGACAGACAGCATGCTTAAAAATATTACATCGCTTTTATGAATTTATTACGATAAAATGGAGCAGTAAAAAACAAACAATGAAATTGCCTTCATACTTCCAGTTCTACTATTAAGTTCCATATTGGTATCTAAATCTATATTTATTTTAGACATTTTCGTCCACTATACACACACAAAACAAAACATTAAACGACAACACAATCACTCAATTAATCGCCCTTACTTACACAATTATACTTATTAAATACTAGCTGTGCCCGCGGCTTCGCTACCGTCAACTGCATACCCTACTTACCTACCCTACCTACGCCTTACATACCCTACCTAAGTACCTACCTACCTTACTTACCCAACCTACCCAAGCCTTTTTTTTTGGGTGGTTAATCATCCAATGACTTCTCCCGCTCTGGGTGAAGCGGGAGGGCGTGTCTGACTTTTACCGACTAAACCCCCCTGTGTTCCTTCAGTTGCTTGAGCCTGGGCTGCGTTAACTCTTTTTCAAATTTATCCAAGACCCAGACAGGCATCGGCCCTACCGGACCCCGTCAATTTGTACCTACCTACCCTACTTACCCAACCTACGCCTTACCTACCCTAACTACGCCTTACCTACCATACCTACCTACCCTACTCACCTTACCCGAAATTATAAAAAAAAGAACCGGCAAAGTGCGAGCCCCACTTTAATATTTATTTTATTCTGTTTTTATAGCGGCAACAGAAATACATCATCTGTAAAAATTGCATCTGTCTAGCTATCACGGTTCATGAGATACAGCCTGGTGACAGACAGACAGAAAAATAGACGGACCGCGGAGTCTTAGTAATAGGATCCCGTTTTTACCCTTTGGGTACGGAACCCTAAAAAAGTAATGACAGTTTTGCTGCCCGCCATCTAGTAGCTATCCAGAACGCTGCACCGAAACGAAAACGTTGATTCGAAGTATTGAGTTGACACCCCCTGTCTACCTGCCTACCCTTGCCTTAATAGACTTGCTAGTTATCCTTCCTACCGTATTTTTTTTTAACCCCCGCCGGAAAAAGAGGGGTGTTATAAGTTTCACGTGTGCTGCTGTGTAGTATCTGTGTGTCTGCGTAGCTGTGTGTCTGTCTGTGGCATCATAGCGCCTAAACGGATAAACCGATTTTTATTCAGTTTATTTTGTTTGAAAGGTGATTTTGTCGAGAGTGTTCTTAGCTATGTTTGAATAAAATCGGTTCAGCCGTTCAAAAGTAATGGGCGTTTTATTGTTTGAATCGGGGTGTTTTCGCAAGATAAAAGTGTCTGGTTATTTTTTGAAATTTTACTTGTTTCAAGTGTTATTCTGCCGCGGAGAACATTATCACCGCCATTCAACGCCCAAGTTCAACTGTCCGAGTATCTGAATTTCATGTGTCACAGTTCAGAGACATGGTGTGTGTTGTGATATTTTACTTCTTGAACACTTTAAATTCATCTAACTTTTGATAGCGTGAACCGATGGCGTTGAAACAAAAACTAAGTTATACGTCAAGTGACGCATAATGTTTATGTATAAAAGTTATCTACATTGGCTTCGTACATTTTACGTGATGCGTGCACAAACAAACAGATAAACAGACAAAAATTTCAAAAATGCTGAAAATGTGTTCTGTAGGTTATCCTTTTTTTATTTTAATATTTTCAATGTACAAAAACGACTTTTCTACAGATTTATTATATGTATTGATTACGTGTCCTATTACTGTTGCTTGTTGTTGTTTACTTGTTGCTGCACTAAAAAGCACGAAGCAAAATAGCGTAGGTATATTACATGAGTCGCGCGGGATTGCAAATTACGCGTGCGACCGACAACGCAACGACTTGCAGCCGCCGCGTCGCTGCGCCCGCCGGTCGCCCCGCCCCCTGCTTTATTTACGTTTTTGCGTTTCGCGCGATTCGTGCGATAGTGCGTTATAACGAATTAAGCAAATAGCGCCAAGTGAGCGCCAAGATAGCGTTTGCTTTATGTATATGCTTTATGTATATTTTGATTTCGACCCCTTCGGGTCGAAATCGGTTTCGCAGGGGACGACATAAACAAAAACTGATTTTGAGGGTCGACGGAGGTCTAAAAGCCGACCCACACCTCAGCAAAAAGTATTTGTAGTATGTTTTTGCTTGAGAGGCAGTATAGGTTTGAGGACCAGTTAAAAATACTTACGATCTGTGGATACAGTAGGTAGGTCTTCAGAAACGTCCATGGGCGCGGCTGCCGGCGGCGCTACAGCTGGTAACTGGAAGAATGATCATACGATAAGAATTACACATCACACATCATCAGCCTATTAATGTTCCCACTGCTGGGACACACGCCTCCCCTCTATGAGAGGGAATGGGCCGTAATCCACCACGCGGGCCCAGTCCGGGTTGATGAATGTCACATGTCTTCGAATTTTTGTTTCTAGGAAAAGCCGGTTTCCTCACGATGTTTTCCTACACCGTTTTAAGAGCAGTGGTGAAGAAATAATTTACACAAAGAAACAACAACAATTTACAATAAGAATTACATCATACCTAAATGCTAAGGTTGAGGGCAGAGGTGTTCTATGAACCAAACTGAATTCTGACCAGCGTACATTTTATTGTATCAAGAGCTACACTTTACAGAAGCAGTGCTTACATCTGTTGCCACATCAATTTGTTACTGCACAGCAATTCACTTCATGTTCGATTGGCGCAGTGGTTAAGCGATCGTCTTCTGCGCTGCGTGTCGTGGGTTCCATTCCCGCACGGAATAGATATTTGTATTACCGATAGATAGTAGTTCCGGATCTGGGTGTATGTGTATTACCAGTACATATTCTGGGGTGGGGTCCATCTCTACCCCCAGCCCTGCACAGGATGGTAGGTGTGATGTAAATCTTAGAATTTTCGAAGGACCATAGCTTGACCCCTATAAGGTTTAAATAGCTGCGATTGATTTTAAATTGTTGCAAATTTAATCTATACTAATATTATAAAGCTGAAGAGTTTGTTTGTTTGTTTGAACGCGCTAATCTCAGGAGCTACTGGTTGGAATTGAAAAATTCTTTTTTTGTTGGATAGTCCATTTATCGAGGATGGTTATAGGCTATATAACATCACGCTACAACCAATAGGAGCAGAGCATAAATGAAAAATATTGCAAAAACGGGCAAAGATATTCCTTTTTGAGAGCTTCCATTGCGTGCGCTGCGTAAATGGTTGTTGATGGTTGCATGTATGATGGAATTGTTTCTCTTTAAAAGTTCTAAAAAAAGTCCGTGACAGCATGTCTATCTTTTAAGGTTGACTCACAATAGCAACTTTTATGTTCTAAATTTTAATTAGATCAACTTAAGATAAATTTTTTTGTTTAATACTTATCCCGCTCAACAAAGTTGGCGCCTATTCTGTGCAAATCCTTTCATTACATTCCTCTTTCATGCCTCTCGTACTTTCATTCTTCATACTAAGGTAGTAACGGTTACAGAAAATTACAAATGTGCGAGAAGTGCTGTTTATAAATACAATATGCAAAAGTGCTATTTATCACAGTCAGAAAATATATCACAGGGGAAAAGATCAAAATTTTATTAAAAGTGCCTTACAAATAGGGATGAGAAGCACAACAGTGCTTTACACCATACAGACAATCTGTTTTCTTAGGTACTACCCCAGTGCACAGTTCATCATTGCAGTTTTGTGCGTGCTATTCTATGCTTCTTACAAAATATTCTTATAATACTAGCGAAGCATAGTGCCACTTCAGCTTCGGTTTCGTGCAATGACGGTGGAGGCCACATTAACACAGTACACTAGGAACTTTTCCCTGTGTTGCTTAGTCATAAGCCCATGCAGGCTCTCCTTCGTCAGTCTGTTGTCCAGCTCACATTCGAGTTGGTAGCGTTCCCTGGTAAATAACGGGCAATCTACAAGTATGTGCTAGACAGTCTCTGCCACGCCTGGATCGCAGACGCACGATGGGCTCTCCTTATACACTTGAAGCGATTCAAGTATTCAGAGAACCCGCCGTGCCCCGTCAAAACCTGCGTGAGAACGCCTGTGGGCCGCACCTGTTTTATAATACGAAACGCCGCTATGGCATCCGGAAGAAACATTTTCGTCACAGAGGCTGTCTCGCCCGAGACATATCTTCGGTTCCATTCATCAAGCGATTCCAAACGGATCTGTCGCTTGATAAATGACACCGGACATAGGTCGTAGTCCGGCTTCCTCCGCATCGACAATGCTGCCTTCTTTGCCAGCTCGTCCGCTCGCTCATTCCCCGGCAGGCCCACGCGGGCCTGCCGGGGAATGATGCCGGGGAAGATCAAGGCCCACGTGGGCCTTGATCCAGAACAAAGACACAACTTTGCTCCGGCGCAGGGCTTGAGCCAAATTGGCGCGCGCTTGAACCGCCAGGGGATGGAGAGAGCCATGGCTTGCAAGCGTCTGCAATGCTGACATTGAGTCACTGTACAAGCCATAGTTAATTATAAAATATTAATATAATAATGAACTATATACTATTGGTCTACGACTTTAAAAGTAAAAAAAACCGGCCAAGTGCAAGTCAGACTCGCGCACGAAGGGTTCCGTACCATTATCGCAAAATCGGAAAAAATAATCATGTTTGTTGTATCGGAGCCCCCTATATTTATTTTATTTGTTGTTATAGCGGCAACAGAAATACATCATCTGTGAAAATTTCAACTGTCTATCTATCATGGTTCATGAGATACAGCCTGGTACAGACGGACGGACAGACAGACAGACGGACCGCGGAGTCTTACTAATAGGCGTTTTTACCTTTGGGTACGAAACCCAAAAAAAGAGCCAAAATTACGCAGTTTTCGCGTGGTGCGTAAAAAGCACACGTTTTTCGAAGCTGAAAATTTGGATTAACGCTACCCAACATACAAAAAAAAAACTTAATTCAAAAGATCAAAAAACCCGAGAAACTGCTTCAAAGGCGGAGGATACATATTCGCGGGCTGGCTGACCAAAAGCTGGCGTATCCTCCGCCTGCACAGCATGATTTTTCCTTGTTTACGACTTTTTAGTTCGCTTTTGAAGCATTCGGGTTTTTTGATTTTTTTAATTAACTTTTTTTATTTATAACTTTTTAGTTAGTTTTTTTTTTCGAATTAGATACATTTAAACATATAAGTGTTATATATTTTTTAAATCACCTCTTAAAACCCTTAATTTTGAGACCCCACACGATGGGTTTGGAAGAAAAAAAATATTTGGGCCCCCACAATATGGCACCCAAAAACCGCCATTTTGCTATTGTCAAATTATAATGTAGCCTATGACACTCGCAGGGTTCAGACAAATCGATTGACATATGAATCAACAAAATCGGCCAACGCGTTTGGTCTCTGGAACGCCATATAGGAACATACATACATAGACTGATAAACACATTACCCTCCTTCGGCAGTCGGGTAAAAATGCAGAACTACTTAGCAATTTTAGCCAATTTTTGTGTCGATTTCTACTGGGCTATGTGACTTAATGTTTGTAAACAAACCAACGACAGGAGAAACGCCTAGAGTGGGGCAAAGATTAAAAGAAAAAAAAAAGAGCCGCCATTAAATATGCATTGAGTTGTACAAGTTTTAAACATTGATTGTCGCCGAGATGAGATTGCAACTACATAAAAAAAAAAGAAATACGGAAATGATTACTGTACCTCTGGCGCAATCCTCATAATCTTTCCAACTTTGTGTCTGACGCTAAACGGAGCGCAGGATTCATAGTAGTTGATGACAAAATCAGGGTACGCCTCACCCAACTCATGGCCTGGTACCACGTCAAAGTCTGTGCACCCATGCCTGTAAAATAAAGATGATTAGGTCCACGGATCAGAAATTTAGAGATCCGCAAGAGAACCAGGATTACCAACAGTGCCCGAAGAATTGCCAAACTTAAGTGGCAGTGGGCAGGGCACATTGCTCGCAGAACGGATGGCCGATGGGGACCGCGAACTGGAAGACGTTGCGTTGGAAGGCCTCTCACCAGGTGGACCGATGACCTGGTGAAAGTTGCGGGGATCCGCTGGTTGCGGGACGCACGGGACCGGTCAAAAGGCGACGCTTGGGCGAGGCCTATGTCCAGCAGTGGACATCTTTCGGCTGTTATGATGATGATGATGAAGTCCACGGCAGTTCCCCCAACAAGTCGAGCAAACAAAGGCACAGCCGTACCATCCTTTTTTCGAAGCCATTCAGGACATTTTTGACCCCCTGTAACTTTGTTGTAGATAAAGCTTAGAAGTCTCCATTATGATTTGATTTGATTTGATTTGACAAGTCAAGAGCAGTGGTGGCCCAGTGGTAACGACCGCGACTTACAAGGTTAAATGGGTTCGAACCCAGGCAAGGCGCTTTACTTTCTGTAGAAAAGAATGAAATAAAACACACATTTATTTGTCAAAAGCCAGAGCACACAACACAAACATAAAAAAAACTTAGACTAAACAACAATAATATCAAAAAACCGGCCAAGTGCGAGTCGGACTCGCGCACGAAGGGTTCCGTACTTGGTAAATTGCGGTTTACGATTTATGATGTATTAAAAAAAAACTACTGACTAGATCTCGTTCAAACCAATTTTCGCTGGCAGTTTACATAGTAATGTACATCATATATTTTTTTCAGTTTTATCATTCTCTTATTTTAGAAGTTACAGGGGGGGGGACACACATTTTACCACTTTGGAAGAGTCTCTCGCGCAAACTATTCAGTTTAGAAAAAAATGATATTAGAAACCTCAATATCATTTTTGAAGACCTATCCATAGATACCCCACACGTATGGGTTTGATGAAAAAAAATATTTTTAGTTTTAGTTTCAAGTATGGGAGCCCCCAAAATTTATTGTTTTATTTTTATTTTTGTGTGAAAATCTTAATGCGGTTCACAGAATACATCTACTTACCAAGTTTCAACAGCATAGTTCTTATAGTTTCGGAAAAAAGTGGCTGTGACATACGGACGGACAGACAGACAGACAGACATGACGAATCTATAAGGGTTCCGTTTTTTGCCATTTGGCTACGGAACCCTAAAAAGACAACAATATATTCGTAACATTGTGTGTCCCACGGCTGCGCCAAATTGGACCAGTTCAGCAAAATGTCGGGCAGCTAGTGCCCGACGCTGGTTGGTGGTGTAAATTATTTCATTACCACTGTTCTTAAAACGGTGAAGGTAAACATCGTGAGGAAATCGGCATGTCTTAGAATCAAAAATTCGAAGACATGTGACATCCACCAACACACACTGGGCCCATTCCCTCTCACAGAGATAAGGCCTGCACGCACAACGGATCAAATGGGAGTCTGATTGCGGAGAAAGGGGTCAATCTATACTATCTATCCTAGTCACTACACATTATTATAATAGTAGTGATAATAGATTCTGCATGTGGCTTCGCCCGATCGCCCCATCAAAATTGTTTCAACTGTAACGTTTAGTAGCGAAATCGTAAGAAACAAACGGACAGATGGAGTTACTTTCGCATATCCTACTATGATAACCGTGAAAGTTTGTGGTGGACATGAAAATGGATGGATGGAGGCAGGGATGGATGGATGGATGGATGGATGGATGGATGGATGGATGGATGGATGGATGGATGGATGGCTGGATGGATGGATGGATGGATGGATGGATGGATGGATGGATGGATGGATGGATGGATGGATGAATGAATGGATGGATGGATAGATGAATGGATGGATGTATGGATGGATGGTTTGTTACTCTTTCACGCAAAAACGACTGAAAGAATTTTTATGTGACTTTACAGGAATACAGGCTTATACATCAGTATAACACATAGGCTATAATTTATAAAGATATTGGGCGATGTACTAATACACGCGGGCGGCGCCTCTGGCGTCAGCTAGTCTATACTATAATATTATAAAGAGGAAAGATAATTATTTTTGTATGTAACAAATAAACTTAAAAACTACTGGATTTCGAAAATTCTTTCACGGTTAGGAAGCTACACTATCCCTAAGTGACATAGCCTACTTTTTGTCCCTGTATTCCCAGACCTAACATGTTATTGCTAGGTGTTTCCTTCTGTATTCTGTCAGCCAGTGTCTTTTGTCATACACAATAGTTTCTAATCTTAATTAAAATAAAGTCTTACCATTTGACTAAGAAGTACAATGAGCCATGGAACAGCTGACCAGCAAGAATCTTCTCAGGTGATAACCCTCGCGCTAGGCCACGTGGCTTTTCAATCTCTTGTAAGACCTGGTGAGAAATTATACCGGTTATGATACTTAACCAAATGCATATTATAATTTATTAAAATTTGCAGAATCGGTGTAAAATCGAGTTTTTTAGAGTAAAATAAAATAAAAATGATTAATATATTTTTAACACTTTTATGTATGTCTTATTGTGTTATGGTTGTTAAAAAACTACACTTATGTAGTCCTAAGATGTCCCATACACCTTTTTAGGGTTCCGTACCTCAAAAGGTAAAAACACAACCCTTACAAAAAAGATCACTTTCTTGTCCGTCTGTCACCACCGATTTTCTTAGGAACGGGTGGACCTAGCAATTTATATCAGATACTGAGTTCTATAATCCCTTTTTGGTGTATAAAAATCAAGGTCCTGAGTCAACACGATAAAAATATATGGGCAAATTTAGATATTCGCGAAAAATTTCGGAACACGTTTAAAAAAATTCGAGAACTTATTATAATAAAGGCTTACTACAAAACATACTTCATTCTTTTCATTCTTTTTCTTCTTATCTCCTCGCCTACTTCTCTTACGGCTAGCCAAAGTCTCTTCTATGGGATCAGGAGTTGCTGCAGAGGCAGTAGCAGCGGCGGCAGCAGCAGCAGCAGCAGCAGCAGCAGCGGCGGCTGCAGCGGCTGTTGCAACTGAAGCCTCCTTCTCCCGCTTCATACGAGCTTCCTCATATGCTGATATAAGCTCCGGACAGTCGAGATTATCCTCTGGCTCCCATGTATTGTCGTCACTGCAATGATGTAAATTTAATCATGTTTTAATAATTAAAAGATACACGCAGTTTCGAGATTAGAAGCAAACTATTTATTTCTAGAACATAATGACAATCAGTATTATAAGTTATTTGGAAGTACCCACATGTATATTAATTTTACAGGAACCCACACAATCAATACACAACATACCTTCCCATCATAATCTATAAGTAACAAACTAAATAATCAACATAAATATCAAAGAGCAGAGAGAGAGTTTAACTTAGCGAATACCAATTCTAGAATTTATCATTCAGCTGTATTAGGTATACCAATGATGTCTGGCCATAACTCCGGAGGAGGTATCTCTATTGGTGGCTCTGGTGAACATGAGCTTGTCCGTGATTGCCTTCTCTGATCAGTGAGCAATGGTCTATCACTTAATTCTGTTGATCCGCGAGTCAGCATTTGGTCAGCATGACGTCGGTGTAGCTCACCATCCTCCGTCCTCACAATATATGAGCTAGGCCCTTCTACCATTTCTACAGTAGCTCTCATCCATTTCTCTCCTGATCCATAGTTGCGCACCAAAACTGGCTGGTCCACTATAAAGCTCCTTACGGTCTGTTGTTGAGCTCTCCTTACGGTCTGTTGTTGAGCTCTATTATCTAGCTGTTGTTCCTGTGGACTTAGCGCATTATCAGGATGTAAGCTTGATACAGCCGTTCTATATTTACGTCCGTTCAGCATCTCTGCAGGAGTTTTATTAGTAGAACAATTTGGTACTGTCCTGAGTGAATAAAGCGCTCTAGGAAGCTTTTCACTCCACGGTAGGTGGGTCAGGGACATTTTCTTTAACTTATTTTTAAAGGTTTGTATTGCACGTTCGATTTGTCCGTTTGTAGCTGGATGATAGGGCGGCGAGTACAAATGCTTTATGCCATTATTTTGCAAAAATATATTAAATTCATTCGAAGTGGATGCCCTGCCATTGTCTGACACAAGTATATTAGGTAGGCCCTGTGATGCAAATATTTTCCTGCATACTGTTATCACTGCTTCACTAGACATGGAAGAAACAATTTCTGCTTCAAACCATTTACTGTAACTGTCAATCATTACCAGAAAAGTCTTGCCTTGGAATGGGCCTGCAAAATCTACATGCACCCGGCTCCATGGCTTTTCAGTAACAATCCAAGCTTGTGGATCTCTCGGTGGATTATTTCTAACTGCTTGGCATGCCTCACAGCTTCCCACCATTCTCTCAATTTGTGTGTCCATTCCTGACCACCACACATATCCTCTTGCATAAGCTTTTGTCTGGACTACACCAGCATGCGGTGCATGCAATAATCTCAGTACCTCCTGTTGTAAACTAGAAGGAATAATGACTCTATTGCACCACAATAAACATCCTTTATTGTGTGAAAGAGCCTCTCGTCGTGTCCAAAACGGCTGCAGAGTGATGTCCGGAACTTTATTTGGCCAACCATGAAGAATGTGGAATAAAACCCGCTTCAACACCTGATCTCTCCCTGTTTCGGTGGCTAGTTTAGATATGTCTAAGTTCCAGCCGGCAGGTTGTTCCTCCAATAACAACACATCTCTAAGCGGCTTCACAGATATTTCAGAAGTCTCAGGCTCAGTCCACCTACTAAGCGCATCTGCATTGCCAATCAAGTCTCCCAGCTCTATACTTGATCTGATAGTTGTAACAAGCTAGTTTAAGAGACCATCGCAACATTCTGGGGGAGATTTGATCAGGAATTTGTTTGCTTGGCTTAAATAGACCCACCAAGGGCTTGTGATCCGTAACAATAGATAATATACGACCCGCTAAAAATTCGTGAAATTTCTTCAACCCAAACATGATCGCTAGAGCCTCCTTATCAATTTGTCCATACCTTCTTTCATGAGGCTGCAAAGTTCGCGAAGCCATCATGACGGGTTTTTCGGATCCGTCATCCATTATATGTGCTATTACTGCTCCTAGTCCATAGTCTGATGAATCACAGATAAGCAATAACTCGCGTTCGACCTCATAACCAATTAAGGTCAAATCAGAAGCCAGGAGATCTTTTGCCTTATCAAATGTAGTTTGTTCAACCTCACCCCAATACCAAGACTTCTTCGTCTCCAAAAGACGGTACAGAGGTTCCAGCAAAGTTGCTTTATCAGGCAAAAAGTTTTCATAGAAATTGTACAAGCCTAGGAACGCACGTAGAGCCTGCTTGTTCGTTGGGGCTGGCTTTTCCTTAATTTCTTTGACTTTATTAGGGGATGGATGAAGCCCCTCAGCGTCTATCATATGTCCCAAGAAATTAATGCTGTTGGAAGCAAACACACATTTTTCTAATCTCAATCTGAGACCCGTTTCATTTAATTTCTGCAGAACTGCATGTAACCTTCTATCGTGCTCCTCAGTCGTCCTTCCAGACACGGCAATGTCATCCAGTAAACATGCCACGCCATCCATTCCTGCCAGTGCCGACGACATTACTCTCTGGAAAATTCCAGGTGCTGCATTCACTCCAAATGCTAGTCTATTCATCCTCATGAGTCCAAGAGGTGTATTTAATGTCAGCAGCATAGCTGTGTCTTCATCCACCTTCAATTGCATGTAGGCTTGTTTTAAGTCCAGTTTACTAAAGATTCGTCCCCCACTGAGCTTAACAAAACTTTCTGTAGCTGCAGGTAGGGGGTATGTATCAACATCAATCGCCATGTTCACTGTGGATCGATAATCTCCACAAATTCGAAGAGAACCATCAGCTTTCTTCACTATCCTTAGTGGTGTAGCCCACTTGGAATATCTCACAGGAGTTAATATTCCCACATTGACCATCTGAATCAATTGCTCTTCCAGTTGTTTCTTCAAAGGAAATGGCACCGGGCGAGCTTTCATAAAGCGCGGCGTGGCGTTCGCTCGCACATGTAGTGAGACCTCCGGCCCCTTGTACTCTCCAAGACTTTCCTTAAATAACTCGGGAAACTGTTTCAGCAAATCATTATTAACATCCACAAGTGTCCAACAGATTCCAGTTACTTGCAGGTCTAACGCTTTAAACCAACTTCGACCAAGAAGGCTGGGTCCCTCCCGATACTACAAACAGCTCACATTGAGCCTCTTTGTTGCCCAACGTGACATGTACGTATGTGACGCCAAGTACTTGCAAGGCTTCACGAGAATATGTCACTAATTTAACATTGGTAAGCCGTAGAGGTGGAGGTTTGATCCACAGGCGTCGATAAGTAGCTGCCGAGATTATTGTTCGAGAGGCTCTAGAATCCACCTCCATTGCAATCGTTCGCCTACTCTGTGACGTCGCGCACAATGTCGACAATCCCCAGGACTAATCCTATCAATCTCCATACGCTCAGTAACATCAATATGAGTTTGCATGAGCATACTGAGTTTAGTGTCTGGGTATATATCCTGTACAATCGCCTGATGATTAAGACATAGCTGTACAGCTGTTTCATATGTTATTTTCTTAGTTTTCAACAGCTCTCGACGCAAACGCTGATCGCGCACACCCAGCACTAAACGGTCCCGCAACTGACGCTTCAGGTCCACAAAGTTGCACTTGGCACCTAACAAACCAATGGCAACCACAAAGTCCTGCACGCTCTCACTATCAGTTTGTTTACGTGTATGAAATTTCCTGGCTTGAAGTATTTCATTTAATTCTGGTTCATAGAATTGGTCCAACACTGCAAGAATGTCTTTAAATGAAACCTCAGTTGGTCGTTTTGGCACTAACAGTGACACAATCAATGAATATGTTTCTTTTCCACACTGAGATAAAAATACTGATCGAGCTTTTTCAAGGTTATCATTGTTCACACCAGCCACATCCAAAGAACACAATAATCGTTCCTTATATTCACACCACTTATCAGTCTTAGGGTTAAACTGTCCGGGAAACACAATTTTAGTTAAATTACACGCCATTCTGATACTGATAATATCCTAATTTTCCGAAGTCGCCATTAAAAGACACACGCAGTTTCGAGATTAGAAGCAAACTACCTATTTATTTCTAGAACATAATGACAATCAGTATTATAAGTTATTTGGAAGTACCCACATGTATATTAATTTTACAGTAACCCACACAATCAATACACAACAATTATGAAATAAAAAATTGGGGCAAACCTAGTAATCCTAGAACCAATAAATCTGCCTAGCCTTTTCCCAACAACTACATTTGTACATTCGGTTCAGCTTTCAGTCTTACCGGATTCAACTAAGTACCAGTGTTTTACATGGAGCGACTGCCTATATGACCTCCACAACCCAGTAACTGGGTAACACGGTACCCCTTGGCAAGACTGGTGTCAAATCTCAAGCTTCTGACTACACGTAACGACTGTCAAAGATCTTCAAATGACAGCCGGGACCAATGGCTTAACGTGCTTTCCGAGGCATGCAGGAAACTCGGTATGTTGAAATGGTCACACATACATGGACCGACCTCGTCAAGCGTTTCTTAACCTAGATGATCGACCAGTGCGGCTGTTATTATTTAGCCACGAGCTCCTCTTGAACCAAGACTAGAACCAATAATTAGAAAACAAACCACCCCATGATTTTTGGTAATACATTGGTCTCAGCCCCCTTACACACTAGCGGTTGGCCGCCTAGGCGGTTCATTTGAGCGGTTGGCCGCCTAGGCGGTTCATTTGAGCGGTTGGCCGCCTAGGCGGTTCATTTGAGCGGCCAGCCGCCGCTCATGTAGGTAAGCAGAGCGGGACCTTCTACCCTAGACCCGATCCCTACTCTAATCATCATATTAAATTAATTTATTATTGTGCTGTTTATATATTATTATTATTGATGACGGACGCTGCGTTCGCTCGCTTTGCTCGCTCACTTCAGCTCCCGTCATCTCCTTCGAACCTAACCTATCCGTGTCGGGGTGCCCTAAGTTCCCGAGCTCGCTTCGCTCTCTCTTGGACTAATTCGCATTTTTACCTCACGAAAAACATCCAAAAAAACATAAAATTTCCAAGTCTTGAAAATTTTTAATAAGCTTTCTATTTATGAGTACTAACTCCAAAAAAAATATGAACTTCCAAATCAACGGCCCATAATGGAAATTTTATCCCAAAGAAATATCACAGTCTAATTGTCGGGCACATATTCTTGCACAATACTACTTGAATTTGCTAGATTTATTTCCTTTACAGATTAATAACAAACTTGATATAATTCAATTGTAAGTTGTGAAATAAAATCTGGTGATTTTCCATGCTCCACTATTGAATAGGGTTCATTTATTGTATACACAAGTATAAAACAACAAAAACACTTACTGAGAATAGCCCTTCCATTTCAACAAGAATTCGACTTTGCCATTTTTGATCCTTCGATCCAGAACCTTCTCCACAGAGAACTCCTCATGTTTACCACTTTGAGGACCTGATGATGGCGCCATCGTGCTCATAGCTGGCGCAGTTTCCATTGGCTGACTAGGTGGTATCGATGGAACGTAGTCGAGGTCAGGTTGAGCCAATGACTCCATAGATTCATCCATAGTAAACGCTGGAAAAATAATCTTTTCTTGTAATTTTTTTTCGCTACAAATATCTTGTTAATTACAAAAGGTGAAAGATTCAACTTAATTATGGATGACTAAAGTATAATGTGAATAATACGTGCAAGTTAAATAATAACAATGTTACGTTTTTGTTATTTTCTGCTTTAGCGTCATAATGTTGTTGCGATACCGGCTTGCAGAAGTTGGTGGGAAATATTTACTGACCTTTGACTCTTTTAGAGTTTCAAGCACTGCACGAACTAAATTACAATTAAAGTTGTAGTTTAAGTTAATTATACCAAAATTCAAATAAGATTGATGGTTTTTAGATTTTGCGGAAATGGGAAATACAAGCGATATTAGAATTCTGTTTTGACTGCTTCTGACCATAGAGAAAATAAAACTTCTGACCACCTTCTGACATATCCCTGGGTCATTGTTTTTTTTTAATATTTGTATTTGTGGCTATGGTTACGAGACCTTTAAGCCAAGTCTCTACTAGAAAAGTTTTAATTTGAATTTTGATCCTTGTGTGAAGACAAGAAAAAAGTGTTGCCAACTAACCAAATTTTTTTCCGAGCCCACTATACTTCATAAAAGATAGCTTAATCTCTGCGACAGCTGTCAGTATCAATACAGTAACAATAGCGCTTGACAGGCTAACAATACCGTACCAATAACATATACGTCAGTTTGACAACTAAGTTGGTTTCGTTTCCAACCGCAACCGATTGATTACTTTGTTCAATACCTACTGAACTGAACGATTTATTGGCAATTTTAGTATTAGTTAAAGGTTTTAGAATAGGAAATAAAATAAAATACCTCTTTACCAGTAAACATTTATGGGAAAACATCTGTGTCCATGCGACTGTCCACCACAAAATTTAATGAACTACGAATAAAGAACATAATGCCCACCAATACAAATCCTACCTCGCGTAATCTAAGTTCTCCGCTCGATTTGAACACGTATGACGGACTGTCAACAACAATCAGGCAGCTGTCAGGACCAGACACTGTCAGACACAACATCCGTCTAATCGAAAGATCCTCCCGTTTGAAAGGAGGTAGCGAGACTTCACAACCTGTTCCATATATATTATTTCTATAGGGGGTTTCATTAACTCATAAAATTTCACAAACTCAGGGCCTGCCACAGGACATGATTTAACTCCTTTCCTGCCCAGCACGCACAACCATCTCCACCTACCATGATTTAAATGAAGCCAATGATGACAGAGCTATCTACGTGGCTAGTGTTGTTAAACTTTGGCTATCATAAATATGCATTAATCAAAAAAAGTGGGCAACTGAAAATTTGGGGCAGGTCTGTACTACGAAAACTGATTTTGATAGTGGTTTTTTATGGTGTTTTTGATAGCTTATTTTGTTTATATTCTAATTCGTTCATAGTAAGGAATGATCACTTTGGTACGATGCAGTGTGGTTTGATACAGTTTTATCACTGTGAATAACCGTTTTCTCAGTGTGCTATTATTGCAAAACCATAAAGTTTGTTATTTTGCCTCATAATGTTGTAATTTAACGAGATCTTCTTGTTAACAACATGAACAGGCGTATGAGTACTCGAAATAATGTTCTTAGTTAAATAATCTATTATGGAAAATCAAAAGGCTAAATATCAAAATCATTAGCTCGACGTGCACGTCAACGTTGCGATATCTTGAAAATATTGTCGTTTTTGGATAAAAATGACATCGTGCTTGTTACGTGCCCTGCCTACACCAAATCAGCTGAATAGCGACATGATATGGAAATTACGTCAAACGGATGTTTCTACATAAAATTCCAACACGCCACCTGCTGACTCAGCGAACGGACGCCTCGTGCCGCCGAGTGGCCACCTACTTCCAAATCTGCTGACACCGCATCCACGTTTAGCATGACTTATTGTATCGTAATAAAATAGAATATGATTGGTAACGCACTTCGGTACTAGCATCGTCCGAAATTAGACTTAAATACTAGTATAAGTTAAACTGTAATTTTAATCTTAATTAAAACCTTTATAAATAATTTTGGTTTTTTTTAAGTCCTCCGGCTGCCACCTTCATAATTGGCGCAGTCGGTAGGATATTCGAGGCAGTGCGCGGCGCGGTATAGATTTCCAAAAATCGTTTATCTGCTGACTCCGATAGTCGCTGTCGGTATTTCCAAATACCTCGTCGAATATCCGAACTTAAGAAGACGCAGCTGAGGACGTATCCAGCCATCGATACACCAAGGAAAACCATGTATATGTAAGTGCTTGAAACTTTCTTTGAGTGTTGCTCCCGACTCCTTCCTTTTAACCCCTTATATAATATTAATTCAAAATTTTTCATCCAAGGGAAGCTAGGGCAAAGTCTGTCTCTTCCAGACAGATAAATAGGACTAGGGAAGTAGATTTAAATAGATTTATAGATTCAAATAGTTTAGGTTTAGATACATTATTTAGTAGTGACGAAATGGAATTGAACCCCGATACTATCTTTAAGGCCTTACGCCCAGTGCCAGAGTTTGATGGAAATCCGAATGTTCTAACACGTTTCATTAAAATTTGTGATCAACTCGTAATACAATACGTCAGAAATGACCCGAACTACGAGTTCACTAACCTATGTATAATAAACGGTATCTTAAATAAAATCACGGGATCTGCAGCTACAACCATAAATTCTAATGGTATACCTGAAAATTGGCAAGGGATCCGCGACGCTTTAATTAACAACTTTTCCGATCAAAGGGACGAGACCGCCCTTTATAATGACATGTCCTTACTAGCCCAAGGAAACAGCACTCCACAGGAATATTATGACAAATGCCAGACCCTTTTTAGTACTATAATGACTTACGTCACCTTGCATGAAAATATAGCTACTACCATCGAAGCAAAACGCGACCTTTATAGGAAACTGACGTTACAATCTTATGTCAGAGGTCTTAAAGAACCTTTAGGGTCCCGTATCCGATGTATGAGACCCGAAACTATAGAAAAGGCTCTGGAATTTGTACAGCAGGAATTAAATGTCATGTACCTACAGCAACGCAACGAAAGTATTCCTGAGCGACGTAACCCGACACAGCAAGCGCATTTAACCCATAGAATGCCTCCAGCGGTCCTTATGACCACGCCCAAACCTTTTAGCTTTGCGAATGCAGGCACGAGCTGGCATAAGTCTATGCCCGCGCCGCCGCAGCAGCAGCAATGGAGGCCACCCTTCCAGCATAATCAGGTACCTCATCGTGCCCCTAACATGGTTAGTCGAACCCAGCAAATGTTTCGTGCACCCCCGCCAAACTACCATCCCCAGAGTAACATATTTAGATTACCGAACGCAAACCCGTCAGCGCAATATACAGGTCCGAAACCGATGAGCGGCGTTAGTCACTTCGTACAAAAACCAATAGGGTTACCAGGAAATAATTGGCAAAGATCAGGGAACCCACCACCTAGTAATTACTTCAAGACACGAGAAATGAATTTTAACGAGATGACAGACCCTGAAAACGCTTATTATTACCCCGACTATTACTATGAACAGCCTGACTATTCCTGTTACTATGACTATCCCGACTTTTATTACTACAACCAAACCGAGCCCGATAGTATTTTGTATGTACAAGATGACACACAGCCGCAGAGTACTAACAACGCGAATTGCTTAGAAGCACCAAAGCCTACCTCTAGTGCTAATCCGGATTTTATCAAGGAAACGGATCAAAAAGGGTTAAAATAGAGTTAAATATACAATCTAAAAGGGAGTTACGTTACATTCAGATATCGGACCCACCACTTAAGTTATTAGTAGATACCGGGGCTAACCAGTCTTTTATTAGTCCTGAGGCAGTCGAGCAATACTTTTCACACATACCTTTGAATTTTGACCCCTTTGAAGTAACAAATGCCCGTGTAACTAGTACACACAACCATTCAATTACTATTCCGAATTTTCCTGAATTTAATAACCCTACGAATGTTAAGTTTTTCATTTATAAGTTTCATAATTATTTTGACGGACTAATAGGCCTAGATTTACTTGACGGAGCACAGATTGATCTTAAAAATAACTATTTAATTACAGATTTTACAACTATACCTATTCGGTTTTATCAATGTAAAAAGTCCAGTTATCAGGAAACCATTCCCGCGAACTCGTCAAAACTATTAAATATTCCTATCTATAGCCCAGACGGTGACGTTTCCATAGCTCAGCAAATACACAGTAATTGCATTATACATGAATGCATTACTCGCGTTACCGACTGTACGGGCATCGTTGAAATTGAAAACCCGACCGATTATGATTCACTCGTTACATTTGAACGCCCTTTACAAGCAGTGATATTTAATAATGAGTGCACTAGCACTAAACAAGATCCTAAGCGCGTTAAAGAAGTTTTATCTCGATTGCGTACAGATCATTTAAATATTGAAGAAAAAACTAACTTAGAGACTTTATGCAGTCGTTTTGCTGACGTATTCTATGTAGAGGGAGAACCTTTGACTTTTACAAATAAAATAAAGCACCATATCAGGACGACCGACGAACTTCCAGTTTATACGAAAAGTTACCGCTACCCATTTGTTCACCGACAAGAAGTTAGAGACCAAATTACTAAGATGCTGGACCAAGGTATTATACGACCTTCTGAATCAGCCTGGAGCTCGCCTATCTGGGTAGTTCCTAAGAAAGCAGATGCATCAGGCAAACAAAAGTGGCGCATAGTAGTAGACTTTCGCAAACTGAATGACAAGACTATAGACGACAAATACCCGATTCCAAACATCAACGATATACTTGACAAGCTTGGTAAATGCCAGTATTTTAGCACGTTAGACCTTGCATCAGGATTTTATCAATGCCAAATGGATCCAGACGATATTCCGAAGACAGCTTTCAATGTAGAGCATGGGCACTTCGAATTCTTGCGTATGCCCATGGGTTTGAAAAATTCCCCATCTACTTTTCAAAGAGTAATGGACAATGTGCTCAGAGGCTTACAAAATGAGATCTGTCTGGTATACCTTGATGACGTAATAATATTTAGCACATCGTTGCAAGAACACATGATTAATCTAGAGAAAGTATTTAAAAGATTGCAGGAATCTAACTTCAAAATCCAGATGGACAAATCCGAATTTTTAAAATTAGAAACCGCGTTTTTAGGACACATAATCAGTGGCGAAGGTGTTAAACCTAATCCTGATAAAATAGCGGCTATAGAAAAATACCCATTACCTAAAACCACGAAAGAAATAAAACAGTTTCTCGGATTATTAGGTTATTACAGGAAATTTATCCCGGACTTTGCCCACGTCACTAAGCCTATGACTAAATGCCTTAAAAAGACTAATAAAATAACTTTCGACTCTGAATACATTAACTGTTTTAACAAATGTAAGAGCTTACTGACAAATGACCCCATCTTACAGTACCCCGACTTCACTAGGGAGTTTATATTAACAACAGACGCTTCAAATATAGCTATAGGCGCAGTACTCTCGCAAGGTACCATCGGGTCAGATAAACCGATCTGTTACGCCTCAAGAACTTTGAACGATAGTGAAACCAATTATAGTACTATCGAGAAGGAGCTTTTAGCTATAGTATGGGCTACAAAGTACTTCAGGCCTTATTTATTTGGTCGTAAATTTAAAATACTCACCGACCACAAGCCACTACAATGGATAATGAACCTTAAGGAGCCCAACTCAAGACTGACTAGGTGGAGACTTAAATTAAGTGAGTACGATTACACTATAGTCTACAAAAAGGGAAAGTATAACACTAACGCAGACGCATTATCCCGAGTAGAAATTAATAACGAGGAGACAGAGTCAATGTTAGCCAACCCTTCAGAGCGACCACCTTCTCGAACAGGTTCCACCACAGCCACTGCACATTCCAGCTCTGAAAACCCTATTCTAGAAGTACCAATCACTGACGAACCTTTGAACAAATTTCACCGACAATTATGCATTACCATAGTAGGTGACATTAAACGACGTACAACCGCTACTAAACCTTTTGACACGCACACCCGGACATTTATTCAGGTTTCAGAATCGAACTTAGAACAAGACGTAGTAAATGCTATAAAAGAATACGTCAACCCTAAAGTTAAAACCGCTATAAAAATTACTCCACCCTTAGGGATGTATTCAATTATACCCATAATCCAGAATAGTTTTAAAAGCTCAGCAATTAATTTAGTATTAGCCAAAACCGAACTAGAAGACGTTAAAGAGTACCTAAGACAGCAAGAAATCATAAAACACTATCATGAAGGGAAAACTAATCATAGAGGAATAAATGAGTGTCATCTCGCCCTATCCCGAAAATATTATTGGCCTAAAATGAGGGAAGAAATAGCTAAATACATTAATGAGTGTACCATCTGCGGACAAACGAAATATGACAGGAACCCGATTAGACCTCAATTTAATGTAGTACCCCCAGCAACTAAACCCTTCGAATTAATACACATGGATCTATTCACAGCTCAAAACGAAAAGTACTTGACAGTGGTAGATGTTTTCTCAAAATATGGACAAGCGTACCATTTGAGAGATGGTACAGCAATTAGCATACTTCAAGCAGTTTTAAGTTATTGTACACATCATGGGTTACCGTTAACAATAGTGACCGATAACGGCACAGAATTCACAAACCAACTATTTTCCGAATTTACAAGATTACATAAAATCAACCACCATAGAACATTAGCACACTCTCCTAACGATAACGGAATCATTGAACGATTTCACTCTACGTTACTAGAACACCTACGTATTTTACGATTACGTCAAAAGGACGAACCCGTAATCAACCTCATGCCTTATGCCTTATTAGCCTATAATAGTTCAGTTCACAGCTTCACCAAGTGTAGGCCACATGACATAGTTAGAGGACACTTTGACCCAAGAGACCCCCTTGACATTAACATGACTGAACACCTAATGCAACAATATATTTTGACACACCGAGACCAGATGAAAACTGTATACGACCTTATCAATGACTTTACTCTTGCTGACCGTACAAACATCATACGAAATAGGAATAAGGACAGAGAGCCCGAAATAGAATACCAACCGGAACAACAAATATTTATTTCTAACCCAGCAGCCAACCGACAAAAATTAGCACCACGCTACACACATGACACTGTTCTAGCTGACCTTCCGATTCATATATACACCTCCAAAAAGAAAGGTCCCGTAGCTAAGTCTCGACTCAAACGTATCCCTAATAAATCAAAATTGTTACAGGATACTGCTGGCAATGTTAGCCCAACAAATAACGGCGCTCGAGATAAGACTTGAAAGCTTGGACAATGGACCCGGACTTTTACCTTTTAACCTTGGACAAACAAGGCTCATTACACATTACCACACCTTCCTACAATACATAGACTTAACTGACATTGAACACAGACTTGATTCTGTAATGTCTCAACTCGACTATTTCCAGACTAAACTAGACAACCAATCCTTCCTCTTGTATGAACTTCAAATCAACCATTTAACTAATAAGTTAACTGAAACCAGTTCACAGTTAAAAACACTAGAACCCGGTCGTAGTAAAAGAGGTCTTGTAGACGGACTAGGGTCCGTTATAAAAAGCATTACCGGAAACCTAGATCATACGGATGCCCAAAAATATAATAATGCAATCAATCTTTTAGAAAGTAACAACGATAAAATAGTATCAGAATTCAATGAGCATGTCAGTCTTAACAAAGTTTGGATCACCCGATACAGCGACATACTCTCAAAAATTGTTAGCAATCAAGAGAGGCTGAATAGTACCTTAGGATTAATCTTAGACGAGAAAACTAGTGCGAAAAATGACCTTATAAGATTCGCAAAGTTTGCCCAGTTGCTGACTATAATTAGCGACAATACGGAAGATTTATTTTTAGAAATAACTAGGATAGAAGATACCTTAGCTTTTATACGTGCATCGAGCACCCATCATAGTATGTTAAGCATAGATACTTTAAGTAACATGATTAAGCGATTAATATCTATTTACGGCCAGGATCAGTTAATAGATGCAGATCTAAGAGAGTATTATACTGTTATAAAACCCGGGTATTACTACACTAATAAAAAAATTGTTATTATATTTAAAGTTCCAATAACCAGCTCCGATAAGTTCGAATTATACAGACTAGCGATAGTTCCCAATAAACTTATGTATACCTATATTCCTCCTTACCCTTTCCTTGCAACTAATGGGAAAGCTTTCAAGTACATAGAGGCTGAATGCCCGAAGTTCGGCCCATATCATCTCTGCGAAGAAGAAATCAACCGTCAACCAACAAGAGGACATCTAGATTGCATCCAAAGTCTCATCTACAACCAATCTTTGGAGAAATCTTGCCTGCCTACGAAGCTCACACTGACTAAGGCAGCCATGGAACAACTGGATGACAGACGTTATACGCTCATCTTCCCACAACCGACCCGGACGGAGCTACACTGCGAACGTCAAGAATTCATCTCCCTGCATGGAAGTTATCTCGCTACCATCCCGCAAAAATGTCTATTACGCACCGAGCGATTCATTATTACCAACACCAACGACTATATCAAAGGGCAGCCGCTGAAAATCACCGAAATACCCATAAACCTGAATATTGTTGAAGAAACCATCCCACATCTGAAGCTAAACCCACTGCACCTGAAAAGCCTACATGAAATCGAAGATAAAATCTTAATGCAACACCCAGTACAAATAGAACACGCAACGGCGGAAAATTTACTATACCATACGACGATTCCACTATACGTCATACTATTCAGTGCAACTGTACTGATCACCACAATCACTATACGTCGCTATAACGTTTGCACAAAACTTACGAAACCACAGAAATCAGATGTAAACCCTGAAAATCATCAATACGAAGATGCAGAATCACCCACAATCACGGAACAGACTCCAGCAACATTCTCGCTCAAGATTCTCAAATAGTTGCTGTTCTGAGGGGGGAGGTGTTACGTGCCCTGCCTACACCAAATCAGCTGAATAGCGACATGATATGGAAATTACGTCAAACGGATGTTTCTACATAAAATTCCAACACGCCACCTGCTGACTCAGCGAACGGACGCCTCGTGCCGCCGAGTGGCCACCTACTTCCAAATCTGCTGACACCGCATCCACGTTTAGCATGACTTATTGTATCGTAATAAAATAGAATATGATTGGTAACGCACTTCGGTACTAGCATCGTCCGAAATTAGACTTAAATACTAGTATAAGTTAAACTGTAATTTTAATCTTAATTAAAACCTTTATAAATAATTTTGGTTTTTTTTAAGTCCTCCGGCTGCCACCTTCATAATTTGCTGTTTCTTCACATCTTGGAATTTACATAACATGTAATATAATAAATAAAACCCACAATCAACTTCTAATAGATTTAACCATTTTCTAATTGGATTTGTGACAAACTGACAAACAATGTACAGCGTAGCAGTAATCTGACAGCTCAAGTACCACGAAAGTGACAGATGTAAAAGCATACCACATATAAAACTTTTTGGGGATACCAATTAAAAGTTCTGCAGAGTTACAATTGCCAGAGTCTACATACTGGATTGGACCTATGTCCAACCAGTATGTAGACTCCCTTATGTCCCTTATGTTTTTTTTACCACATTTATTCGAAAGTTCGTTTTGTTTTTTCTTTAGGTTCACCAGCCTAAGATCGACTGGACCGATTTAAAAGCCTAAGCATCATCATAGCACAGTGATTTTGAAATTTTATCAGCTTAGTGCCACTACCAGGGCCTATAGGGCCATTTTAACCTGGAGGCCCTGGGCACTTTAGGATATGTGATACCTTGACGGAGCACTATTATCTTAGGATAGACTGTTGTATAAATTTTAGATATGTTTTTATAGTTACATTAAATGAATAAATAATATTAATATCATCTACAAAAATAAATCTTTTAGCAAACACAGATTACTAAAAAATACGATAATTTATCAGGTACCCTTCTAGATTTGAGACGGGCAAAATCGTTAATCACTTTCACAAAATCTATTGGTTTTTGAGCGTATCTCATTCTATGGACATCAGCGATCAACTGGCTAATATTTTTTGAAGCTTTATACTTCTTTATTAAATTTTTATTCTTTTCAATTTTTATTCACTGCAGTTAGTTGGCACCATGCTTAATTAAAAGATTCACAATATGATTCAATTTTGATTTCTTTCAATAAATCGTAGATTTCCAATACCAGTGGATCCATACAAAGAAACTGTCCAGACGTACTGTACTGATTATTTGATTTAACTATCGATATCGATTGTTTAATAGATGGTGATCTATCTACCACCGTGGAACAGAACCGAACGCGATCGATTTACAAAAAATAATCGGTATAATCAGATGACAAAAGCTAGTTACGTGGCACGGTTTCTTTGGGATGAGGCATCTGTATGCTAGTATTATTTTATCTGTGCCAATACTGCCAATACGTACACAATTAGTTCCTTCACGTTATGTAATTTCGATTAGATCTTGTAGGCAGAAATAGGAGTCCCATCGAATTACCTTACATAAAATCGAAATTTAACCTGGTTTTGATAAAATCCAAATAACCTGCTGGTTGCTGCCCCCTCTGCCTCATATCACTTACTGACCACCAACAAAAACCCAGAATCATCACACATCAATTTAATTTGTAACTCTATGGCATTCAAATGAGCTGTGTAAGTAATGGCACCAACATTGACCAGTTACATAAAGTTGTATAATCATAACATTCATAACCCTCCTTTTGGCTTCGTCGTAGTCGGGTAAAAAATATATCAGTTGCAGGATTTTGGCGGGATTATTTCGATGAAGTTCAACGGCTGTTTGAAATAGGCGCGATCTCGGAAATGTTACTCTGAGATTTTTTTTGTAGTATTGAGCAGCCCCGGATCTACGATTTTTGCTGCTGTTGCGCCCCCTCAGCGTTTGATCAGCGCCTGTTTTGGAGTTCTGGTTCTGAACACCTTAGGCTAACTATGTATAAAGCTCCTACCCGGGATGTCTTTAAATATGTTTTATGCAACATCGAACGTGAACATTTTGTCACCTTAGTCATTGTATAACTGTCTCTTTCACTCGCTTATGTATGTCACATCGTCCTATCTCGCTTACTCTAAGCAGTATACTCGATGACAAACTGTTTCTTACGCAATGGTTGGCAGGACCAAGTTCAAAGACACAAAGATCCGCTGTGACTACTATAATATAGGTACCTCATGTTCATTCATACTAAAGACATAAATAAAAATTAAACAGTATCAAGATCGTTTAATCCAATTTCCCCAGTATTGCACACAACAAATTTTTATTTACACATTTGCCATGAGATTCCGGTAGACCTATAATAACCTTATTATGGTCTTAAATAAACCTGGAATACTGATGTAAATATCGCATAATATGATAGAATAATAAATAGTATCAACACCGTTTAAGCAGGGTATCGTCAGGGTTGTCAGCACTAGATTTTTTTTAATTCCCGCCTTTTTCCTCGGACAGCTTTCGTTGGTTAGACTCTATTTCACACTTTTTATTAGAGGTGTCTGCATAGGGTATATATGTTCTGTGGCTGTGTGTCTCTGACTAATATATAGTTATCTATGACAGTCTGTCATCCTGTCATCTCATCAGCTGTCATAAGGAGTTTTTGGCGGGATTTTTTCGAGTGAAGTTCAGCGGCTGTTAATATTATTTGCAAATTGATTCCTAGTGGATATTGTGATATAAAATTGGTGTAGTTTTGTGTCTCAACTGTCTACGCAACTGGACAATATGTGAAATCATTGACAGAAGCGATCTCAGGATAGTGGAGCGGAGAATTTTATTGTAGTATTGACTACCTCCGCAAAGCTTACTGGGAAGGCTGACTCGATACGATTTGCTGCCAAATACTCCAAAAACCATTAGAATCTGTTACACCCGTATTCTAATGCATACTAAAGAATGTTACACTGAAGACGAGGCGGTATGGTCCAAGACCTTAGCCTGCCCGAGAAGGGCGAACAAAAAGAAAAAAAAAAAAATCAGCTGTCATAATATCGAAAGCAAAACATAACCTCTTATTGCCGTGATATTAAACACATTTATCTTTTTTATTTAGATTTTGAGTGACTACAAACTAGGTAAGTTATTCTTTTGAGCAACTTGCTATGCTTAATACTAGCGTTTATTGAATGTAATATATCAGCTATGTCTGCCAGCCAGTAGTATCAGTGCCAGTGCAGATTTTCAAACTAAATTGCTTCTACATATACTCTTATTCTTCCTTTCAAGTCGGTGGCATTGTAATGGGTACTTGGGGCACTCTAATGTTTTGTTCATGATTTGGACAGCGGAACCGCCCTCACATTGAGCATATCAAGGGTAAAACTCCATTTTGCCACCCTCATACTTTTAAACTATTTCAATATTGAAAAGAGTTAGTGGCTAACTTGAGGTTAAATTGATAATATGTCATACATAATGGGCCCGTGCTAGCTACTATCACAGAGTTAGTAAAATAATCCAAGGTAAATATTAACCAATTTTTACTTACCTTTTTCAGACCATGGCAGATACAGGTCCGTTTTCAACCAGCACGGCATTCTGTGCGCGGTGTGGTTCCATTCTGCCTCTGCTGCAAGAGTTTGGTTCGGTCAAGTGCTATGCCTGTAAAGCCTCTTATGAAGCTGAGAGTAAGTTTATTAAAGATATTAATTTGAGAGTATTTCTATTCACTATTAATTTTCTTGACAAGTAGAAAGATTGTCAGTTGTTTAAGAAATTATAAGCTTTCAGATATTTTAGGAATTCTATATTTATAGTAATAGTGGTCAATCACTTTTATAAAGTTAAATGATAGAAATACAAATAAATCATAAATACTGTTTCTCTTAATTAACAAATTTAAATTAAGTTTTATATAAATAAATTGCAGAGTAATCTGGGTATTCTATAAACTTACATTTCAAATTCTTTTTCAGATTTCAGCGACTTAAAATTCAACTACACAATTCACTTTAACACAGTATCGGTTGTAACACACGAAAATCTACTAAATACTGATGGTCCAGAAGGTCCTGTTGTCGAGAGAAGATGTCCGAAGTGTGGCAATGATAGAATGTCTTACGCTACACTGCAGTTGAGGTCTGCTGATGAAGGACAGACTGTTTTCTATACTTGTATAGCTTGCAAGTAAGTTTCCTATACTTTATTCTTTGATTCGCCTAATAAAACTTTGCGATTAGAATATAATTCTTGCAATCAGTCCTTCTGACTATGAGCAGATGAGTTGAACGGCTATTATTCATGAGGAGATATACCCCACTGGGAACATCTTCCATATTAGTATATTGGCTTAGTCAATGCCGCCGAGATCCAGTGTTCTGCTCTATTTCAGGCGATTTAGACAGTCAGGTAATGCGAGCTGGTTAGGATGGTTGTCCAGTCTTGTTTTGTATTTGCCTGCAAATGTCTTTATCTCATCCTTCAATGTTTCTAATGAACCAGGGTGCATTGCTAATTTGTTTAAGGATGTAGTTCTGAGCTCTTTGAATAATATTTATGTTGGAATCACAGCAGGCTCCCATAACTGAATCCCGTAGGTCCAGACTGGTTTTATGACAGCCTTGTAAATTAGAGGCTTGTTGTCCAGTGACAGTTTTGAGTTTCTACCCAGGAGCCAGTAGAGGCCTTTGTATTTGAGGATACTTTATTCTTAATTTTTATTTTTACTTATTTTGCTTACTCTTGGCATGCTTTTACTGCTCTACTTCTGTATGTTTTCACAGTAAGTATCCATTTGACTTAAAGACGTATTTTTTTTTTTTTTTTTTTTTTTGTATTTTCTTTCGAATTGATATAATATTATCGGCCAGACGGTGACCGAATTTATTTATTTAGAAGGAGGCTCATTTATAATCACGTCATCAGAAAAAATCTTTTTTTTGGATCATAATTGTAAGCTCAATTAACAATAAAATATCTTGTTTGTGTGATGATTCCTAAGTTAACAGTGGATTAATAAAGGCCTATACCATTTATCAATCAAATTAAACTGAAAAAAAATCTAATGTGTTTTTTGTTTTTACTTACAGATACAAGGAGACAGAAAATTCATGAAGAAAGTTTATTTTATATGTAAAATGTAAGGACTCTATTTTATAAGTAAATTGTTATTTTAATATTTATCTCTTCTTATTTTACTTTAGTCACGGCCAGTCACGGGCACCCAACGTGGAGAAAGAAAATTTGTTTCAAATAAATTGCACTAGATGGCATGATAAGCTTCGATTTGTTATTGAGTTTTGTGAAATATTAAGATTTTCTAGAGAGGATCATAAAAAATATGTTCTTGTTTAATTAACTCTCCTCGGGACAAAATTAAGGAATATTGGGTTCTTTATTCACATTTCAAAGATTATTTGAATGGATCATTTAAAATCGATTCCAATACATGGTGAGGTTTTAAATTTCAGTAGCATCCACTTGATTTTTTAAATTTGTTTTGTAACACATTTTGGTAGTTACAATGAAACTGTAAAAACGTGCAAACAATTCTATAAAACGAATCGTCTGCGTATTTTAAAAAAAAATCACGAACCGAGTATACCCTTTTACTTGCAAGTCGCTGCTAACACCATCTATATCCGTGAAACGGAACCTAACGCGATCGATTTACAAAAAATAATCGGTATAACCAGACGAAAAACGCTAGTTACGCCTGCACTGTTTCTTTGTATGGGATGAGGCATCTGTATGATAGTATTATATTATCTGTGCTTTAGTAGATCATCTTCCTAAATTCCCTGTTGTTCTAGCATAGTGTAGTAGGTACCTATTTTATATTTTTAATGTCAGTATCAGATAAATATGTATAATATAATTAGGGAAGGCCTATGTCCAGCTGTGGACGTCTGTCGGCTGAAATGATGATGATGAGATAAATAATAAATATTATGTTAGTGGTTATTCTTATGGAACACAATCACTTTAAGAATTCGACTTAATTGTATGTCCAGTGTAGGTATTAAATTATCGTAAGTACGAGTCCTTAAATCTAGATTTATAGATTATACGTATATTCGGTGACAAACAATATACAAAAGTTTGTGAGACTCGGCGATAAAGTACGTAGGTATAGCGCGGCCAGATTGCCAGAGCATCGAGAGTGTTCTTAGCTATGGATGAATAAAATCGGTTCAGCCGTTCAAAAGTTATGGGCGTTTAGCTAGCTACATATCAGTAATCTGTGTGCCAGAGGCCTTAATGCGAGTTTTTACTCACGCCAGACTCACGCTCACTCGTGATGAAGTAAACGATCTCTTATGTCAAAATGTATACAAAAATAAGAGGTTTCTCCTAACCGTCCCCAGATGGCGCTTATACAGTTTCAATACAAATTGACGTTTACGTTAACGCGATTGACCGTGAGTAAAAACTTAAAAACTCGCACTAAGGCCTCAGCAGTCGGCGCACACACACCACGTGAGTGGTGCGCGCGGAGGTGTTTTATCGAAATGTATTAAAAAAAAGAGGTTTCTCCTTACCGTCCCCAGACGGCGCTTATACAAATTAACGTTTATGTTGACGCGATTGAGCGTGAGTAAAAACTCGCACTAAGGCCTCAGACTGTCTTCTTGTTCGGGCGGCGTAGCTCGCATGCATGTGTGCGAACAATTTTCCGCGGGAGTTGACCGCGGGCAATTTGAATGGGCCGCGTAGGCCTTTGGGTTTGATGGGTATACTATATTATTTTGATTAGTTTGTATTAGCACTTTGTTCTTTTTTCGTGCACGGCGCGGCGACAGTGTTGGGATGATCTGATCATGTTTGTGGGTCTTAGCCATCACTGACATCGGCTAAGGTTCCTTTACGACACATTTGTGGTAAAGAACCTGCAGCCTAATTGTGAAGTTTGTCAGTGCAAAGCGTTTTGACGCTATCAATCGACCAATCACATGCGAGATGAAAGATGCGATGTGGATTTCTGTATATATGATTGGTCGATTGATGGCGGTCAAGCCCTTTGCCCTACCGAATTCACTTACACAACGTAAATAAAATAAATAATAAAAATAAATATTTTTATTAATAAAAATAAATATTTTTATTAATAAAAATAAAAATAAATAAAATAAATATTTTAACCACACGGCTGCTGGCCGTGTGGTAAAAATATATATATATAGTATGCGTTACAACTACGCAAAACGGTCATGGCTCAGCATAATGCTGAGATTCATGTGCGAGACAGAGCCACAGCGCTTGGTTTTAGCGATAGCCGGTGTCGACTGGGTGACTCCGAACCAATGAATTAAGACTTTCTCAATTCAAATTCTCCACAGAAAATTGAATTAAGATTTTCCCAATTCAAATTCGCCACGGAAAATTTGAATTAAAAGAAAAGAAAAATTGTTTATTTGCGCCAGGCATGACGCATACCATAAAAATTAAAAAAAAAAAATACAATCATTACAAAGTATGCGTCACAACTACGCAAAACGGTCATGGCTCAGCATAATGCTGAGACTCATGTGCGAGACAGAGCCACAGCGCTGGTTTTCAGCGATAGCCGGTGTCGACTGGGTGACTCCGAACCAATGAATTAAGACTTTCTCAATTCAAATTCTCCACAGAAAATGAATTAAGATTTTCCCAATTCAAATTCTCTACAGAAAACTTGAATTAAGAATCTGCTAATCAGCTGCCAGTTCCTCTACTAGTCTATAATCCTAAGATGTCGGATATAGCCGTCTAATACCACCACTTAGCACACGACCTACATATTTTCTTAAACACTAGCTATTACCCACATCACCCGATTCATTCAAGCCACAGGTGAAACTTACAGTTTCACATTCAGCTTGCACGCCAAGAATCTAAGCATTTTTTTATAAAAAACGAGATAGATGTATATTTTGGTGGGAGTGTAAAAGAGAAAGGTGATAGTTTTTGATCGAGAGCGTTGCGGAGTCGAGATGAGACGGTAATTAATTTGATCAGTACGTTGCTTACGTATGGGTAGTGAGGGGCGGTGTCGATGGTTTGTTTCGATGGTTGAGGTTGATGGCCTATTGACTGGTGTCTTAAATTATGTATACCGAGTTTCCTCCGTGCCTCGGAAAGCACGTTAAGCCGTTGGTCCCGGCTGTTATTTGAAGATCTTTGACAGTCGCTACGAGTAGTCAGAAGCCTGAGATCTGACGCCAGTCTTGCCAAGGGGTACCGTGTTACCCAGTTACTGGGTTGTGGAGGTCAGATAGGCAGTCGCTCCATGTAAAACACTGGTACTCAGCTGAATCCGGTTAGACTAGAAGCTGACCCCAATATAGTTGGGAAAAGGCTAGGCAGATTGATAGATACATTTCTGATTTGAATATATGTTATTACTTTAGTAGAAAATGTTGCTAATAATGCCATAAAAACTGACATCTCGTCGAAATTATCAGGTAATGCTCATAATTTATCTCACTATACGAATAGGCGAATCGTTTTCTCTAATTCCCGATCTAATTCAGTTCAATACAATTTTAGGATAGTTTGGTAACTATATAGTATCTGTATGCCACTCTATTTAAGTCTAGATCTATTGAAAGACTTGGAATGGTGAAAGATCATTACTCTGGCTGCCTGTTGTGACCCCTACTGAGCTGACACCCACCGCCCCAGGTTTTACTTATTATATTTACGACTGTTGTGTGTGTTGTGTGTGGTGCCATGCAATAATGAGAAGAAGAAGGCTTATATACTTAAGAACAATTGTGTGTTATATTAGTGTGTATTTATTAATTTATTTTCAGCGTGTTCTGAGTTTCTGATCCACTACAGGGCATAGAGGCCTGGTTATAGGGCATTCTACTTTATACTAGTATACTACATAAATATTAGTAAATTCTAACTCTTTCATTCCTGCAAGACAGGTCCGCTATAATTAGCAATACATAAATATAATAAATTTGTAAAAATGTCGTTTTTGTACATCGAAAATATTTCAAATAAAATAGTTAGGGTGTTAAAGGATAACCAACAGAACCCGTTGCCAGCATTTCTGTATTTTTTTTTCTGTTTGTCTATTTATCTGTTTAGTTGTGCACGCATCACAAATAATGTACGAAATCAATATAGATAACTTTTATACATAAACTTGTGCGTATGTTGAAGTATTACTTAGTTTTTGTTTCATCGCAATCAGTTCTCTCTATGAAAAGTTAGATGAATTTAAAGTGTTCAAGAAGTAAAATATCACAACACGCAATTCAGATACTCGGACAGTTGTACTCCATATTCGATAGATGGCGTTGTGCATTTGACGTTTGAATGAATGGTGGTGTTAAGATTCGCCGCGGCAGAATGATCCTAGAAAAAAATATCCGTGGGTAGGTCAAGGTAAGTAGGGTAGGGTGGGCTAGGGTAGGCTGTTGACGGGAGCGAAGCCGCGACAATAGCTAGTTTCCAAAAAAAATGTTCTTTCAGGTCGAAACAGTTTAATCAACGGAATATCTATTTTAGCTGCATCTATGACGTCAATCCTGGCCCGCGCAAGCAGAGTTTTTTGCGCGATTTGAACATATACAGCAGTCCAGACACAACAACCTTCTGGTCAGAGGATCCTCTCTTTTTAATGGAGGCTGCAGGACTTTTCTTACCGTCTTCGTAGACCTCCAAAATATTGCTCTAGGTACTATTCCTCGACAGCGTGAACTTAGCTTACAGGCATTTGGTGGAACGAGAAAACATGTAAATCAAACATGAGCATAAGACAAGACTGTCAGTCACCATCAGCCTATTAAAGCCAATAGCTGTCGGTTTCCTTAGTGACATTTACCCATCTAACTGATTAGTGCTGATGCCTTCATCGACCAAGTGATTATAAGAAAACTGTTTGCTATCTGGTGTTCAATCTCCTGTGTAAGAAGCAAGGTCCATCAGAATATACCTACTTTTAGCGAAGAGTATACATGTGGGACAGCGTCAGAGACTATGTTGCACCTACTTTCCTGCTCTCTGTGCCCTAACACCTGCAGCCGAAGTGACCTATGCGCTGCTACCGACGATGCTGTGGAAGTGGCGAAGTATTCATTATCATCACCATTTCAGCCGAAAGACGTCCACTGCTATACATAGGCCTTCTCCAATCGTTGGCGACGATTGGAGAAGGCCTATGTACAGCAGTGACCGATCCCGTGCGTCTCGCATCCAGCGGATGAAGTATTGGGCCAAAAGTTGTACGTCAAGGGTCAAAAGTGCAGTCTTACTTTCCGAAAACAGAAATGGCTAGTTTTTGTAGTTGAAGTTAAATTATCCACAACTGGTTTAATATGTTGTATAGAAATTAAAGTATAGATTTATACCTACTAACCGTGAAAAGTTGAAATTCCTCTGCTTAAAAAAAAATTGCCTATGCGGTTTTACTGCACCCTTGACCCTTAACTGTACAATCGATACAAAGAAGGAGAAGCACAACTTACAAAAAGCTCAACAAGAGCAGTAGCTTCACCTCGTTCGACCCGTAACTCTTCTTAACCACCGTTCTCTCCACGGTTCCACCGTATCGATATCGATGTGCCGTTCCACCTGTCACTAGTGCGGGGGCCGGGCGGCAGGTGCGCGCAGACGCGGCGGCGCGCCAGTCTCCCGCGTAGTGTTGGGTAGCACACTCTTTTAAAATGAGGATCGTGCGAGGCACTCTTTTTACTAAGTGTGGTACCACACTGTGCTACCAAGAATGAGGCGAGGCGGCGGGCGGTGGCCTCTGAGTGAGGGAGTGTTTGCGAGCGAGCTGTGTCGCGACTCGCGATGACGTCAGGCACACTTGACACTTGAGACTCACTCGATGACTCGCATGAGGTGTTTACTACGAAGAATAACATTGACTCGAGCTCATTCTCAAAACTCACAAGTGTTAACGTGCCTTGTTGTTCTGTGGTCGCACTGTGTAGCTAATCTGTGGAGTGTGCTACTGTGCTAGCACATCAAAATAAAAAGAGTGAGTGACTCTTTCTATCGAAGTGAGTCACTACAAGTGTGCTAGCACACGTGCTGAGTTACCCAACACTACTCCCGCGGCCCTCGCCCCGACCGCACGTCGCGACCACACCACAAACTATCGACAACCCAAACACACGTGCGTGGCGCAACCCTAACCCGTTGTTCTATATTCAAAACTGTGTTGTGTTCAAACTACCCCCCGGAATTCAACGAACTTTCTTATAGGTAAGTTTTTTTAATTCAACTTTGAACCTTAATTCGGGGATCAAGTATTTGGGTTATGTTTTGGTTTCAGTGTGATAATTCAGTAATGCGTTACCAATTGGCACAATAACGTGTTTTGAACGTTCACAACGGTGAAAATCCGCTTTTCGCTTCGCTTTTAAGTGTGTCAGTGTGTTAGCATTTTCTTCGGTGCGAAAAAAAAACATCGGTATGTTTCATCAATTCGGCTAAACTTTCATCAGAATTTTGAAGTGTCTAAATCCGCGATGCATTTGTTATTACAATCAATTAACGCTGTTCCACATTCTCTTCTCAAATCAAAAGTCAAAAACACGCGAAGCGTTGTTAAAATTTATGTACGAGAATACGAAAGTCTTCAGACGTTTGTATTTCGCGCGGCGGAAAGCTACATTTTGTAAACGATAAAAGATAAGGCAGAGTTGGAAAACATGGTTGTTTAAAGCCGCATACAAAAGACATCAACGCGCCACGCGTATTCTGAGGTCCGTATTCTCGGTAGCCGTGAAATTGTATACAAGTTTAGAACATGGGAAATACAATCCGGGCTACCAGTTGTTGTATACGGTACGAGATACTGATCGTAATTGTGATCATGTTAATCGCGATAATTTGTTGATCTGGGAATGGGAGAAACGGTTTAATTGTTTCGCTGTCTTGTGAAACATGACGATCGCGAGAATATTATTTTGTTTGCCTCGCAAATAGATAATATTATGGTAAGATAAGATTCACTCAAGTAAATGGTTGTAAAAGCTAGAGCTTTTACAACCGTTTAAAAAATCTTATTACAAGATTGATAAGATTTTTATCCCTGGGAACTAATAAATGCTTATCATATATGAAAATAGCTCCTGAAAGCAGTTTTAATTTATCTACTAATGAAAGCTCTATAAAAGTCTACTTTTAGTACTTTACATAAAGCTTTACTAAAGCTGAGCTTAATAAGAAGAAGTGAATTTATAATCCAATTAACACCACCCTATTCTGTTATAAATCGCAACTCATAGCAAAAGTTTCTTCTCATACAGAGAACTCGAAAAAAGAAGCTTCCTGACTGATTGATGGTGATTTCAAACCGTTATGTCCAAATTTCCTTCAGAAACTCGGTCGTGAATTCGTGATAGTCTGATAGGCAATTGCTTCATGTATTTTCAGTTATATCCGGTTATATCCAGTTACACTGAGAGTGGACCCCAACATAGTTGAGAAATATATACATAGTTTTCTCAAGATGATCTTTTACTGAGCTAGGAATTTCTTCTTCTTTTCGGGTGAAGATGTGCCCACCTCTGGTGTCAGAGTTAATTAAGCTACCTCTGGGAACCCCACATGCCTCTGACTATGAGTTTGTGATGTTGTGAGGCAGTAAGGGGTAATCTCTGGATCTACTGAACCGTTTTTCAAAATTCTTACACCAGTAGAAAGCTCACATCTAGCTCAAGCTCACATTATTCTTGAGTGTCATAGACTATAAATTATTTTCAAAAAATTAGAGGTCCATAAGAAAATTGCAAAAATAAAGTTGCAAATTTTTTTGCCTATAAAAATCATTCTTTGACTTGCCCTAAGAAAACTATTGGTGATACATAAAAATTATGTACTACATGATTAAAGTACACAGTATTACCTACAAAAAGACTGCTAGAGAATATATCTAACTATTCATAGTTAAGTCACAATAGCAGCTTTTATGTTCTAAATTTTAACTAAATCGCCGGTAGAAACAAAAGTTGGTGACATTAATATTGTAGTTTGTAGTATTAATTCTTATTTAAATTAATAGTTTGATACATTGGTAGGTAGGTAGGGTAGGTAGCTAGGTGGCAAATAGGTAGTTAACAAGTTGACGGGAGCGAAGCCGCGGGGGTCTGCTAGTTAACTATATAAGTCCAGGTTTCCTCACGATGTTGTAGCTAGGAGCTGCATGCCGAAATACAGGCTCTCACCTAGTTAGGCTGCAGATGAGCCTCTGACAATAATTGTATTGTAGTTAATTTTTTAAGTCACTAATCCAAATTTTGAACCTTTGCCTAAGTCAATAAAAAACTTTTTTTTTACGGGTTGCGGATTTTGAAAGAGAGTTACCGCGGCCCTGTCTTAAGCAACTGAAGGAACACGGGTGGGTTTTAGACAGACTTGTCACGCCCTCCCGCTTCGCCCAGAGCGGGAGAAGTCATTGGATGATTTCCCTGACCAAAAAAAACAAAAGACGGGATTTGAGTTCCGAGTTTAAAATATTCAGAATTATGACAGATTATGATGGATAGAGTGCAAGTGCGTAAGCTTCCCTACAAGAAGTACTACGGCTACTTCAGAATAGAAATTACACGGACATGGATCGCATGTAGTGCGTAACCGCCCTTAGTCCATCGTGTTTTCAATTCATGTCCGGGAAACGCTCATGCCGTTATGAAAATATTTGCCTGACCTTGTTTAACACTGATTTAATGGATTTGATCGTCAGTTGTAGACACCTATCTCTTTCTTCTTCAACCCGTTTCCTCCCAATACTGAGTGACAACTACTCCACGCCACTCTGATCGTTCCTGGGCCTCTCACATCCAACTTTTAAAAAGAGGGGTGTTATAAGTTTCACGTGTGTTGCTGTGTATCTGTGTACCTGTGCATCTGTATGTCGGTCTGTGGCACCATAGCGCCTCAACGGATGAACCGATTTTGATTTAGTTTTTTATGTTTGAAAGGTGATTTTGTCGAGAGTGTTCTTAGCTATGTTTGATTAAATCGGTTTAGCCGTTCAAAAGTTAGGCGCGTTTAACTGTTTGAATCAGGGTGTTTTCGCAAGATAAATGTGCCGGGGGTTTTAAATTTTAAAATTTTACTTGTTTTACTATTATTCTCTGTTACTTTGTGATTGTTGTTGTTGTGTTGAGTCTATGTCGAATAAATACTTTCTATTCTATTCAATCCTTTCTATATAAAAAAAACTCAGTCTGATAAAATTGCGTGCTTCATCGTAGGCCACATCATCGCTTATCATCAGGCGAGGTAGTGGTCAAACGCGAGCCTATTAATAATATTAAAAAAAACATTCCATACCGTTAAAAGTACCGCTCTTAAAAAATCCTAGGGGCAATCACAAAAACCATTCAATTTCACAAATAAAGAAAGAAAGAAATCTTTACCATCCAAAAGCTTTAAAGTTCAAAGGTGCACAATTCACTCGAAAGGCGGAAAACGACTCAATCGATTCACTTAATCAACTGAAATAATCGATTGAACAGTTAATTGAATTAATCAACCGATTGAAAGCGAAGATCGAGGTATTAGATATCTGTTTAGCCTAGACCAGGGATGGCGAACCTTTATTAGAAAACGTGCCATTAAAATTGTATATTTTTTATGTGACAATGAACTGCCACCAAAAAGTTTTGACTTTGTCTTAATTGACAAAAAATAAAACTCTAAATGCAATGAATTAATCAATTCTTTATTTGCACTCAGAATTCTTACAGCAATTCTAATATTTATTTACAGTTTTATGTTGTATTTAAATAAAAGTAGGTGTTGGTGTCATTTCTGCTGTTTCAAATTACCTAGATTCTAAATACTCAATTTAGCGTGCCCAAAATATTTTGTCGTGTGCCACCACAGGCACGCGTGCCATAGGTTCGCCATCCCTGGCCTAGACCAGTCAGTTATTCTGTTTACTCTCGGCTGGTTCTAGTAAATAAAGTCTTGGTTTTAATTTGTTGTTGTTTTAAGAGAGTTATAATGTGGTTTGATTCTGCGTTTGGATTAAACAATGTGGAGGATAGCGTAAATAATGTTCTGAATAGTACGAGTGGTAGGCGAAATGTATGATGAAAATTCGTATTTTTTTTAAGTCTATACACAATATTGAAATATAAAACATTTTTACAAAAAAAAACAACCGATTTCCGAATAAAAATAACCACATCATCATCGTCATCAGCCTATTAATGTTCCCACTGCTGGGACACAGGCCTCCTCTATGTGAGAGGGAATGGGCCGTAATACACCACGCAGGCCCAGTGCGGGTTGGTGGATGTCACATGTCTTCGAATTTTTGGTTCTAGGACATGCCGGTTTCCTCACGATGTTTTCCTTCACCGTTTTGAGAGCAGTGGTGAAGAAATAATTTACACAAAGTAAAGCGCCTGCCTGGGCTCGAACCCACGACCTACGACTTGTAAGTCGCGGCCGATACCACTGGGCCACCACTGCTCCCAAAAATAATCAGTCAGTCAGTAATAAGTCGGTGTTCCTGTTTTCGTTTCTTCGTTTTTTGACACCTACTGCCGAAATTTAAGTTATTTTTCATTTTGTAGTGTTTTTATTTGGCAGTCGATTTTATTTTTTCGTTATAAAGTTTTTTTTTTTTTTCTCTTTTAATTGTGGTACATAATGGACCAGTTCTATAGATTCTTCTATAGACCAGTCTAGCGCGAGCCTATAATATATAAAAAAAAAAAAAAAAAAAAAAAAAAAAAAAAAAGATACCTATAATGCCCAAAGTGATGCCAGAATAGATTAATCCCATAACATGAAACTTAAATAAAACCGGTAGAATATGAGTATACCAGGGTGAACAATTCACACCTGCGTACCACTTTAGAGCGTAGGTACTAGTGTGATAACATCACACTGGCACGTTATTATGAAATGGTGTAAACAATAAACAGACATGTAATTGCAGCTGTCCCTAGTGATTTGCCGTCATATATTGAAGAGTTCTGTTGTATATCTCCGAAATACTTCATCAGGTCTAAAATTAAATGGGACCACATGGCAAGCACCAGCTTTCAAATAAAAAAAGAATCATCAAAATTGGTTCACCTAGTAAAAAGTTCTGAGGTTCTTTTTTATCCTCAGGCTTGCGCTTGACCACTATCTCACCTGATGGTAAGCGATGATGTGGTCGACGGTGAAGCACGCTTGCCTAGAAAAAACCTATTCACTCTTGACTTAAAGACCCCAAGATTGTAGCTATCGGGAAACACAGACTCCGGCAGGGAATTCCACTCCTTAGCATAACACAAATAAAAATATTAAAATCAATAGAGTCGAATTGATAACCACCCCTTTTTTTATTTCGGTTAAAAAGAACTATCTCTCTAATATCTACCTATTAAACCCTGAACAAGTCGCGACAACCAAAAACGTACCATGCCGATGAAGTTTAACGGATCTCTGAGACGCGATTCAATAGCCTCTGCCATGCATTCTCCAACGAAATTAATACGAAAAGAACTAGTTGAATCAATTTACCTGCAAAACTTAACTGGACCTTAAAGCATCTATGTAGCAACGCTTGAGAAGGTATATGTGTTATGTAGAATTATACGTCTTTCGGCTTTCGGAGTTTATGATGAAATGACCGAAATAAATTTGGAGTTTTTGAAACATACCCTAAGTTAACAACTCTCAACAGACTATACAACCCGGCAACTGACCTGTGGTGAATATTTAAGCAGTGCAAGTCGGTTATAAAAGCCTATCTGTTATGGACATCGTGTACCTAACTTGAACATACCGGTATTGCAGTTTTGGAAGTTTTCTTGGGAACTCGTTGTGTATTGCAGCTCAAACAGGAACCCTATTGGTTGTTATGAAAGTCAACAAACTGGCTTGTAAAGATGACATCAGCTATCTGTCTAGACTTTTCGTGACTGAGTTGGGGTCGATAGGATGCAGTTGAATACAAGTGTTTACATGAAACGACCAGTGTGTCTTGCCAGTGATAACCTATGGCTCTGAGACGTGGTCGCTCACAATTGGCCTCATCAGAAAGCTTTCAGTCACCCAAAAGGCAATGGAGAGGGCTACGCTCGGAGTTTCCTTGTGTGATCGAATCAGAAATATAGAAATCCGAAATAGAACCAGGGTTACCGACATAGCCCGAAGAATTGCCAAACTGAAGTGGCAGTGGGCAGGGCACATTGCTAGCAGAATGGATGGCAGATGGGACAGAAAAGTTCTGGAGTGGCGACCGCGAACAGGAAGACGTTGCGTTGGAAGGCTTCCCACCAGGTGGACCGATGACCTGGTGAAGGTTGCGGGGCTCCTATGTCCTTTCGGCTGAGATGACGATGATGACATGAAACCCCTGCCTATCAACCTAGCTATGAAAGACGCCATGGTGTCTAGTTAAGACTAGTTCCTGTAAGCAATAAGTAGAGATAGGATAGGTACCTTTATTTTTGTCAACGAGGAGAAACCTACAAAAGGCGCCTGGAATTTTGAAGAAGACACCAGGGAGTGTGGGATTTTTACCTCACTAATACCACCCCGGTGATCACCATCAGCATGTAGAAGGGATTCCATGACCTCTCAAAAGAATACCCTGGAATCCCATCTGTACAACGCCTGTTAGGGCACATCCCTGAGGAGACTAAAAAAGTGCCTCCTCTGAGCCTCGTTGTGTACGGCAGCATGTAATAAATTATGAACCCAGAGTTAGGTTGCATCAGCATTATCATCATCATTTCAGCCCAAAATCACCCACTGCTGGCTATACCTAAGTTCCCTCTTTCTTAATCCATACTTTCCAGTCCCGTATTAAGGCGGTACCCCGAGCAAGCCGTTTTTTGTTTTTAGGAGCTATCTACTCGTTATTTAAAAATAAATATCAATTAATAAAAATACATTAAATTTCTACATAATATTGATTCTAAAATGGTAGATTTCGTTTTTTTTAAATGTTGTATATATTTCACTAATCTACTTCCAAAAAAACATAAAAATGAGAAATTATGATTGATATTATGCATCTCCTCGTAAAGTGTTCATTGATTATTTTTTGTACTAACACTAATGGATAGACAATTTAATAACGAACATTTTTCTAGAATTATTTTTTTCAAAAGACCAAAATTCGATTTAATAAAGATTTTATTCTAAAATCTGGGCGTATTCACTACTGTAATTCATGCGCCACCAGTGCCGCTAGACCTATAGGAACGCTCATATCTCATGCCGATTTTTTGGTCAGGTTACCGTCTTAACTACAGGTCTAAAAAAAATATAAGTTCATAATTTTGCGTATTTAGAAAGGCTGGTGCAAAAAAATAAGCTTATCTTCAAGATTACCCTACCAAAAAATCTAAGCTGGTGCCCCAAATAACGGCTCCAAAATTAGATTAGATATGAATCAAATGAGTTAACCTGTAATTACGTATATTTAAACTTATAATTTTTAATTAGAGTTCGGTTGTAAGCCGCTATTCCGCCGTAACATAACTTCTGCGTAAAAGTGAAGTGCGTGAAATGGGCTTGTTTTTACGCTTTAAGTAGATAAAGTTAATTATATTTGATATACAGTTATTGTAGTTTGTATAAGTTTAGTGTAACGAAAGAGGTAAACGTAGGTCTTGTGCATATAAGATCAGTAATTGTTAAACATTTACGAGTATTTTTTGTGACAATTTCACCTGCTTCACTGCAACTCCTGAAAGCCAGAATCAACAGTGGTGACCACCAGAAAAGCGCTGAGGCAATGAAGCTCAACGAAGTCTCGGAAAATGAATTTAACTGTCTTGGATGTCGCAACGAAAGAATAACGGAGGAGTAGGAGAAAAAAAACACATATTTTCCTCTTCCCTACATATCAAGCAGGAGAGAGAATAAACAAGGCCAATAGGCACAAAGGGTCGTTTACAACTGGGATAAACCCTTTTGCCTAGCACCACAGATAAAAATATCATTAATATTAATAGGTCCTAACATTGTGAGCTGTAATATTTGATTCCAATAATAGGTATGGCAAAAAAACGCTCGGACGCACGGAAATTTGTTCTAGTTTCTATAAGGTCCGTATAGTAAACAACTCCTGATGCAGCCTGTACATTATCCAGCATAATATTGCGTTCATTCTGCCAAATACTACACTTCCATTAGATATGATGTGCTTGTTGACGTAAAGGCGAGGCAAGAAGCTTGAAGCTATTATATAACTTTTACGAGATAAGGCAAATCCTGGAGTAAAGGTTGTGAATGATAGCGAGACAGTTGACAGAAAATAATGGAGAAAGGCGACGTGTTGCGCCGACCCTATGTAAAATGGGACCAAAAGCAAGAACATGGTGTGAGATATGACAAATCCTATAGTACGAGCGGCGACCGCAAGATCCACTACGTCATTTGATACTAAGATAAGTACCATCTCACATGTTCTCTAAGTTCCGAATAATCGGTGGCAAAATTAGAATTGGCCAAAAGTACAAACAAAAGTACCACTTCTGGTGAAAAAAATAAATAGCACTTTCGTCATTTGATACCGAAATGCTACTTGTGTATATTGGTAGTTACAGAAAAATCTGGTCTGCCAGTTCTTCGACTAGGTCAAGACCTAGGATTTTACCAAGGGTATTATTACGAGAGTATACGATAGTCAGATAAGACTACCTTTACCCAATCGCTGTCTTTAGTCCTTATTGCTTCATGTCATCATCATCAGCCTCATAATAATCCCACTGCTGGGACACCGACCTCCTCTCTGTGAGAGGTAATGGGCCTTAATCCACCATGCGGGCACAGTTTGGATTTGTGGATATACATATCTTCGAATTTTTGGTACTAGGACATGCCAGTTTCCGTTTTTCATCACCGTTTTTAGAGCAGTGGTGTTGAAATAATTTATTTACACAAACTTAGCGTCTGCTTGGGTTCAAACCCACGATCTGGGACAGGTAAGTCAGGGCCGTAACCCCGCTTCAAGTAAAATGCTGGTATTCAACGGTATCCGATTATATCTGAACCCGATTCCAAAATAGGTAGTTGAGAAAAGGCTACGGACATGATGAGTACAGGTAAAGAAGGCGAGTAAAGCAGGTACAGTTGTTCTATCTCACGACGCACGGGTGGCGGGTTGGTCTTAGTCGTGTGTGTAATGCACACGCACATTGTTTCTGTGTGCGTAATCTCGGGAGCGCTCTGTATCGCCACACACACTACTAAGACCTAAGACCAACTCGCCGTCACCCTCGTGAGATACAACAACTGTACCTCTCTTTACCTATAATTGTATTAGTCAGCTGTTTCATGGTTTATGCACATTCCTTTCCCAAATTCCACGCAGTGAAAACTATTATCGTGTGTGTGAAAATGTTTTGATTAGTCAAATACTTATCTATATTCGGCTTTCTATAAAATATTTATTGATTTAAAATTTTCTCGTCAAAGAATGTTCGGATTATTCAAATTCTGTATTGCCTCTAATTTATGCTACTCTTAGAGATTTAGTACCGGCCCTTCTTTTACTAGTTAATTTACGACTGATATTTGAAGCCTCAATATTGTATACGAACGTCATATAGTATACGAAGCGAGGTCGAAATTTTTTCATTGATTAGTCTATGAGCAGGCTCGAAGACTAGGGATGCTTGTCGCAAGCCATGGCCCTTATTTATGGCTACAGTGACCTGTCCAAGTGCCTTGAGTAGAAGAAATCTTACAATTAGTCGAGCTCCGGCATCTATTTTGCATAAACTCAAGAAATTGTCCCCCCTTTGCCCATGCTTCGAAGGATGACGATAGTTTGTCAATATCTAAGTAATATATCCACACATGAAAATATAGGTTAAAAGGTAATACAGGTTATCTCTATGTCTAATTTGGAGTTCTAGACTAAGTTTGACCGAGCCTCAGGGAGGGGCAATTGCCTCCGTTGACCCTCCCCTTCGTTTCTGCGCTTGTACTTCGGGTTGGCTAAACACATTTTCTTCCTCCATTCTTCCCTACCAAAGGTCACGCTATGACACTATAATTCAACCCCTATATGACGAACAGAAAAATAAATCAGAAGGCTATTCATGAGTTCAGTTCAAGAAAAACTAGACTAAACTTGTTTAAACTAAACTAGACTTGTTTTAGAAAAGAGCCATTCAGAAACTTAACAAGTAAAATTTCACAATTTAAAAACCCCCGACACATTTATCTTGCGAAAACACCCCGATTCAAACAGTAAAATGCCCATAACTTTTGAACCGCTGAACCGATTTTATTCAAACATAGCTAAGAACACTCTCGACCAAAGTACCTTTCAAACAAAAAAAAATAAATCGAAATCGGTTCATCCGTTTAGGCGCTTTGATGCCACAGACAACCACACAGATACACAGATACACAGCAACACACGTGAAACTTATAACACCCCTTTTTTTCCGGCGGGGGTTAAAAAACCTTTATTTGAAACAAGAGACCACACAAGAATATTTACTAGGATTTCTATGCAATTTACGGCAGAATTATTTATAACCTACAATTATTTATTATTAATAACTGAAAATGAATCCCTACTGCATTTAAAAGCTGTTTTTACTAGGCTGTAAAACAGTTCTGGTCCATTAAGATAATAACATCTGTTAGTACAAACTAATCAACATAACTATTATTAGCAATATATACTTAACTATCTGTAAATAATGATTATAATGCCTCGGCAAGCACGTTAAATATAAGACGGAGGTCTTGGCTGTCATTAGAAGATTGGTCATGTCTAGCTCCAGGTCTACGGCACTGGAATCATGGTAAAGAAGAAGAAATAAAAGTGTTGTGTGTGTGTGTGTGTGTGTGTGTGTGTGTGTGTGTGTGTGTGTGTGTGTGTGTGTGACATTAGGAAGTCAAGATACGGCATAGCGGCACCCAATACCAGTCTGTTACTAACACAATATAATGAATACTCAGTATTCCCGCGGAATAAAGCATTAAACAGTTTCACACTCACCAAAAAACCTCATAAAATATTTCTGTCTGCGGTATTTGAAATTTAATCTTTTTGGTAAAAAAATCTAAAGTCTAGAACACGAAAATATACTAATTTGATGTTCCACAAATCTAATGTTAACAATAATAACGTAGGTGATCTACAGACGCTGCTGTTAACACGTATAACTAGTCTTCGAACTCTCACTCGCTTGCAAATTCAGTCAGCGGAAATAATCGATGGTTCCGTACTCCGTAGTAATGTTTAATAAACTTTATTGTTATTGGTTTCCAAAAAGCTGGAAGCAGTTAAATTATTTAGCATTTAAAAAGAAAGTTAAGAATTTCCTAGCAGATAAAGCTTATTATAACCTGAATGAGTTTTTAAATGAAAAATTTTAGTCTATTTGCTTTTATTAGTTTATTATTCTTGACATTTTTAATAATTTACTGCTATATTGATACTTCTGATTTGATTTATGATTTGATTTATTATTTTATTATGTTGACATTTTTAATATCTAGAACGATAATTTTGAATTGTATTCTTATTATCATTTAAATGACATTTTAATTCATTTGACTAAACGTGACAAACTGGAACTGTAATTTTATTTAATATTTTGACATTTTTAATAATTTTATTGACATTCTAGAATGATAATGTAACATTTGCACATTTTTTTTTAATCATTGATTGACATGACATTTAGGAATTATAATTTTGATTTGCATTTTATTATTTTGATTTGAATTGTATAATTTTATTCTATTATTAATATTTGCATGCCATTTTATACTAAGGCAAACATGACGCTCTGTATTTAACTTTTTTTAACATCTCTTACATATTTACAATTTGTTGTATGTACTGTACTCATGTTTGAGCAAATAAAGAATGATTATGATTATGATTATGATTATGGTCTTGTTTTAATGTCATGTAATTTATAGTTTGACATAATTTGTCTGATTTCCAGTAGAATGTGAACTAAACTTATACACGTGTTACTACATTGACAAAGCCAGTTTATAATACACATTTGGTAAATTTTGTTAGCATTTGTTGTTGTTTTTTGTTTTTTTGGTATATTTTGTTAGCGGATTCGTACGGTACTGTTGTACCGTACAAATCCGTGAATTTCTACAAAAAGTTAGAGCACGTCGTATTTTTAACAATATTATATCCTATTGATTTACTTTTATAAATCTCAAAAATAAACATCAACATAATTTAAATATTAATATTAATAATTAATTAATTAACAAAACCGATTTCATTTAATTTCCATATTCACCTCAGTCCTCAACAACTTCACTTTCTAAAAGAACACGCCACAAACGTACAACAAAAAAAAAACATAAAATCATAACCGACCACGGGCCCCTAAATATTGCGGTGCCGCTCCGAGCTAGCGGAATTCCATAAAATCATGATTAATTTATTAATGTTATACTGCTCATCGCTGCTCTCTCCTCTAAATGGGGCTTACGCTTCGGTGGCCCGGCTGTATCCTCGTCAGAAACAGTTATTGTGGTATAAGTCTTCAGATTATTGCTGTTTGACATCTCAGATTTGGGACCTGGAAACTTGGACAGTTATTTAAAAGGTTTTTTTACTTCTTCTTCTTTTCGTTTGAGGATGTCGCCACCTCTGGTGCCTGAGTTAATTAACGCCTCTGGTAACACATCTCACAGGCCTCTGACTTGGCTATTTCAGACTTACATTAACTATATAAGTCCAGGTTTCCCCACGATGTTTTCCTTCACCGTTGCCTGTGATGTCCAAGATAAAATTAGACAGTACATATGAATTTGAAAAAAAAGTGCAGCTTGGGCCCGTGTAATCTATTTCCAGCCAGTTGCCTTAAGTTCTTCTTCGTGTTGCTGGCACGACAGTAATTCAAATTTTGTTTGTCGAAAACTTCACCACTTCTACGGCGTCGTCGGTTGCTGTGTAAAGTTGCCTTAAAAGCTGAGTTGCTTTTTTGTTGTTTATTTTATTGCTTTGCTTGTATTATTAAGGGTGGTACTCTCTCCAATAAACGGGATTAACACTTCAGTAGCTCGACCTATGTGTATCTTTGTCAGGTAACAGTTATCTACTGTTTTATACCTAAGTAGGTATATCATTCGGACTATTTTTGTTTAACGCTTTAGATTGGGTTTTTGGTTTGACAAACATTATTGCTTTCTTCTCTGAATTCTTCTTTATTAGAACTTGCATACATAGACAATACTGCATCTTTTACTCTTCCACTCTCGGTTCTGTATCGTATTCTGACTTTCGGACTGTTTATGAGTTGGGCTTGATTCTCGCTCTCGGGAGTAATTAGTGTTTAGAGCAGTGTGGTTAGTACTCTCTATTCTTTGAGGATTTAAGATTGGTATCATGAGGCAGTATTTCAAAATTATTTTTATAGAATCTTAATTTTAAGCAATCAAATCATAACTGAGCTTGATGTAGTTATCACTTCAGACAATTCAATTATTAGTCTTCTTATCAGTCTGAATACTCATATCACCTTCTGATCCCCACAACTTAACACAACTTGCTCCAAATAAAACCTATTCAAAACACCGACAAACAAGCTTCTCAGTAAAGCACGTTCAAGCAAGTAAACATTTCACAACATCATGTCTCGTACGGTATCCGCTACCGTTGGGAATGAGACGTGCAAGTCGGTCCGAAAATAGCGGTACCCGAGAATAATTAGTAGGCATTATAGTTAAATAGGCACGTGTTGTATGTGTTACGAGTGGGGCTTTGATTAATAGGTTAGTGGGTGTCTTTCTAGATATCCTAAAGGCGGTACCCCGAGCAAAACACCGCGCTAGCCGTTTTTCGTGCTGTTTTAGCTATCTACTCGTTATTTAAAAAGTAACATCAACGAATAAAAATACATTAAATTTCTACATATTATTAATTCTAAAATGGTCGTATACTTTTTTTTTTTAAAGAGGTATATGTTTCATAAATCTCCTTCCAACAAAACCATAAAAATGCGAAATAATTATTGATAGCATGCATCTCCTCGTAAAGTGTTCATTAATTATTTTTTGTACTAACAGTAATGTATAGACAATTTAATAACGAACATTTTTGTCGTATTTTTATTTTTAAAAGACTCAAATTCGATTTTTTATAAAGATTTTATTTTAAAATCTGGGCGTATTCACTAATGTAATTCATGCGCCACCAGTGCCGCTAGACCAATAGGAATGCTCATATCTCATGCTGATTTTTTGGTCAGGGTACCGCCTTAAGAGGAAATGTGGTCGCAGACATCCGACTGAATTTCCGAAGTAAAAAGTCATAATTCGAGGTTTGGCTCTCGCCTATTTCCTTCTCCAATATTGGCCCAATTTAAAAGATATTCCATAAACTGAAAAAGAAAGATATACACTGTGCCCCTATGTTTTCCTTTTTGTTAATGATAAATTATCTTTAGACACTCTACATCATCATATCATAATCAGTCTATGGAATATCTTTTAAATTGGTCTAATATTGGAGGAGGAAATAAGCGAGAACCAAATCTCGAATTATCTCTTTTTACTTAGGAAACTCAGTAGGATGTCTGCGACCGCTGACAGTGAAGGATAGAATACCAATTTTTAAGGTTCCGTAGCCAAATGGCAAAAAACGGAACCCTTATAGATTCGCCATGTCTGTCTGTCTGTCCGTCCGTATGTCACAGCCACTTTTTTCCGAAACTATAAGTACTATGCTGTTGAAACTTGGTAAGTAGATGTATTCTGTAAACCGCATTAAGATTTTCACTCAAAAATAGAAAAAAAACAATAAATTTTGGGGGTCCCCATACTTGAAACTGAAACTAATTTTTTTTTCCATCTTACCCATACGTGTGTGGTATCTATGGATAGGTCTTCAAAAATGATATTGAGGTTTCTAATATATTTTTTTTAAGTGGTAAAATGTGCCCTGTAACTTCTAAAATAAGAGAATGATAAAACTAAAAAAAATATATGATGTACATTACCATGTAAACTACCACCGAAAATTGGTTTGAACGAGATCTAGTAAGTAGTTTTTTTTTAATACGTCATAAATCGTAAACCGCAATTTACCAAGTACGGAACCCTTCATGCGCGAATCCGACTCGCACTTGGCCGGTTTTTTACGTGTAACTCACAGTTTTTGGTTTGGGTTAACTCTTTTGTTAAGGCTTCCAAAAGTTGGACCAATGACCTGGTGATGGCCGCGGGACTTCGTTGGATGCGACAAGTACATGACATAGAGAGGCCAATATGTCCACTACTGGGCGGCTTTCGACTGAACTATGAATAATGAACTCTCTCGCAATGTTGAAGACCCTTTCATAATTTGGAACAAAATGAGAACTAGCATCAGAGTCTTTGGAAACAGAAGACTGGTTAGACTCCACAGAAAGATTCATCAGAAGATGGATCGGATAGGATCGGATTAGTCAGAACATATAGTTGGGGAATCAATATTAGAAGCTTAGTACAGTAGTCAATATCTATGCTAAAACTGCAGCTAACCAAGACATGCGCATCGGAAATCCTGGTTTCGAGCGGCAAATTGACTTGATAAGAACTTTATAGAATCTTTCAGATCTTGCATTTTCATGTCAGGTTATATGTGTTTTCTCTAATTTCTTCAATTAGCTCTCCCACGAGAAAAAAGATCTAAGTACCTATGGATAAGATAAATGGGTAGTTAATTTTGTGTCTAATAAATAATCGGCTCTCCATTATCATGAAAATCGAGATAATTGATCTGAATCGACATTTTATGCGATTTCACTGTTCAAAGTAACTACTACAAGATCGTGGGTGATTACATTTGCATAGTTTCACCCGTTTGGGTGCCTACTCATGCATGTTAAAATCGTGTACATCTTATATTGAAGTTTCACACTTCTAACATTTAAATATTCTTGAATACCGAATTAAAAATGAACTACTGCTAGCTGCAAGCTCACTTCCACTAGACTGTGGAAGTGAGCTTGCAGCTAGCGTGTGGTCTAGTGAAACCGTGTAGTCACCTAAGTTTTGAAGGTGAGATGTTTACAGAACAGACGCAGCTGTGTACTGCTCTAAGCTGATAATTATCATGCTGTTTTTATTGGTGTGTTAGTAAAAGTTACCTACATCATGCTGCTGTGTTACCAACATTGAATCACGTTTTGCAATACTTTTATTTGACTGATCTGTGGCAGGCGTTTCCTAAAAAAGTTTTGCTTGCTCCATATAATTATCTGATTTAGACATTCTATTATTTAAATAAATTACATATTATTAAACAGGTCTCACGTCTCTAGTATCTAGATTAAAAATACAATATAAAATCTCTGCCAAGAAAAAACTCAAGTGAATGAATCGAATTCAATCTAACAGCCTCATTTAAAACCTACTTACAGACCAAGTGTTACGAAAGCCATAAAAAAGAAAAATAACGACCAGCACTAATAAGACAAATTGTAATAAAATGTCTCAAAACAAATCGTCAAATCCGTTGAAATTGTCGCGTAAAACGTGTCGTACGACTAATCGCGGTATGATACACGCAAGTTGCAAGGTGTACGAGAAATATACCGTAAGATGCGGTAACTAGAGAACGCATAGAAGCGACACGGGTCAAATATGTCACATGGTTTATTGCGTCAAAATTATCTGATAAGGGAATTTACGACAAATCTACACATTGAGAGTCTGTTATCGGTTTCTGTACATATTTGCAAACGCCCTTCTTGTTTTGCTATCAGTAAAGTAAGCATACCGATCAAGCGCAGGAGCATACGTATGGAAATTCTTCCAGTCAAGGAAGCGTTGATCGTTATTTATTTCAAAAACATTCTAATATAGACACCAATAATGTTTGCAGCATTTTAAATTTACAATCGGAGTCAGATTTCATAATGATTATTTCACAAAAACATTCCCATTTACTGGTATTGGAGGAGAAAATCGAATGGCTTATACGCTATAACAATCAAGGTGCAAGTAATTTATACTCGTCAATAATACAATGATAATGAGTTGAACACGTGAACACAAAATCTAGAAAAAGCTGCCGACGATTTCAATGGTTTTTCTGTGTGAACGCGTTAATAAAGCTACCTTTATCGCTAATGACGATAAATTGTATTTCTCGTTCTAGATGAAGAAGAATTGCCTTTTTGTTAAACTTTTTGCGTCTGGTGATATCATTATAGGATTTTGTCACGCGATTTTTAAAATGAAGAAAAAGGCTTAACTCTATTAGTTTATAAGCTGACATGGTCACAATCATTAGAATTAATATTTACCATGTATATTTTGAATTAGGTTGAGAGCTCGACATTTCGGGCTTTCCGGTTTTATTGTTCTCGTGATCATGGCGCTTGTAACGGTGCCGAAATATCGAGCTCTCAACCAAATTCGAAATATAAATGGTAAATATCCCGCAACAAATATTAATTCTAAGGATTAACTCTGTAATAATGTTACCTACACTCTTTGCGCTGTAGCATGGTGCGGTTGACCGTTTCAATAACGTTTTTACGTATATTTTTTGTAGTTTAACGTTATACCATAGTTGCCTGTATGATGTTAAACTACAAAAAATACGTATACGTATGTGCCTAAAAGATGTTATTGAAACTGTCACCCGCACCATGCTACAGCGCAAAGAGTATAATAAAGTATGAAAGTAACAAAATATCTGCTTAAAGGTTAATTATATTATGATGGATACCTTATTTTTCTCTTGTTATAATAATTGCTAGAATAATATATTACTACTTCTATTACTACTTTTTAGTCTAGCGTTTGATCACCATTTCGCCTGATGTTAAGTGATGATGTGGTCGACGGTACTAAGTTTTAAAGTCGAAAGGTTTCCTAAATACAACTTTAATAATTAAAACTTACCGTACGCTAAATAAACGCCTACCAGGCTTACTCTAAAATTACTCAAATATCAGAAAATCATCAACCTGCCTGCTCTATTCGACTCACACGCCATCGGTTCAGCGGACCAAGGCATTTGAAATTAAAAATATAACGGCAATGTGATCTCATAAACAATTGTTCTAATTTTCTTCGGACATTAATGCAACATTGCTCTCATTAACAGATGTTTCTCTTTGTGATTACTACACGATTATTATACCGTCTGCTAGCTACCTAAATGATTGTTTTGAAACAGTTTTGTACCGAACTTTTGTTGTATCTTTTGTGTGAAATACGTTTTGAAAAATTTGTATACAGAAGTTTGTTGCTTTGTGTGAAAAGTTATGTTAAAGATAAAAGATCTGAGTGTTGTGACTAATTGTTGTACTAAAGGTGACTTACATTTTGAAAGATGAATATGCAAAGAGTAGACTTTTGTGGTGTCTTCATTAACAGAAACAAGTCATGTATTAACTACCATATGTTGTTTTGTGAACTTGTGAAACTGAATTAAGTGCCAATGTGATTTCTTAAACGAGTAGAGCAAATATTCGAACATAAAAATGCAGGCCTTAACATTCGACCTCTCCCTTCAGGAATAGAAGCGTGCTGTTGTTTGTTGTAGAGTACGTAGAAATTGCTTATATGCTTATATATAATTATATTTTCAGAATTTTAATACCGCCCCTTTGTAATCACAATCCACCAAAAAAAAAACGGAGCCCCGTAAAATACGAATTGTCATGTCAAACATTCAGAATTCACAAGAAAGACGCCCATATTTTGGGCACGCATGCATTATGCATTCGCCTTATAACTGTAAAACAATGCTTTGAGTTCGAATGACCCCGCATGATTGATTTGGGCACGTTGTGAAATAAATATCGACTTCTGTCGCCGACTTTCAACGCTACTGTATTTTAAAGCCTTACAAACGAAGTCACGACACTTCGTTTGTAAGGCTTTAGCAGAATCTTGGGCTGTGATCAATATGTGACACGCAAGGGAAGGATATAACCTTTTTAGTGTGAGAATGTTTGTTTAGAGAAAGTTCCTAATAGTATCTATGTGTTTCGTTCCGTACTACCGACTAATTAAAACATAACTCATTTTTAAATCGCGTGTTTTAAGTGTGATTTGTGCTGATCGACAGTTTCTAAAAATTTAAAAGAATCAGGACAAAATTCTACTTTTTCCAAATTATTTGGGTTGTCCTCTAAAATCAAGGAGGTGAAACCCTCTACTATCAATATAAATGGGTCTTTATACTTCATTCACTCTTCATTAATTCTTAAGTTGGACAATTTATTGTTTTAATGTCTTCATCGCCGCAATGGTTCATATCCCTTGTTCTAACCAGTGCTGCCATTATTCTGATATACTGTATTGTTTTGATGGGTAAATGTGAAGCAATAAAGTGTGCAGAAGAGGAAATGAAAGGAATGAAACCTAGATTTGAACAAGGTTATTTTAAAATTAACATGAGAAACGGGATATTTACCATGTTTACTGTTTGTTACGAGTTTCCGATATTTCGGTGATGTTACTGAGTGCAAAAAACGAACAAGAAAGAGGGTAGACCGATTTATCTCCTCATAAATACCCACCCGCATGAACTACAGTTTATCCGTGCTTGTGCTCGCAACAGCACCGAAATATCGGAAACTCGTAACAAACTGTAAACATGGTAAATATCCCGTTTCTAATGCTAATGTTAGTGTTAGTGACTATGACAGTTTAAAAACTTATAAGGTAATTTTAGTTCTAGCAACACAGTAATTGAAGCCGCATAATTATTAGTAGTGGACCAGGACACTCGAACAGACCAGGAAAGCGTGGCACATAAAGAAGGAGCCCATACCTACCCAAATTTAGGTGGAACAAGACTGTCAATAATGATATGGATTTAATGACTCTTTCCAAGAGTTGAATAGGTAGATTGATCGGTAAATACTTGCCTGGCTGTCGTTTTTAGTCGATGATAGTTTATGTTCTGTCACCTGTAGTTTTTGAATATTAAACACCATGATATACACAAAAGTAAGTAACACGTTTCCGTCCGCCACAGCTATCCTAAGCCTCATTAATTAGCCTCCAGCGCATCTAAATTAAGAAATGAATCAAATTGAACAACGCTTAGAATAAATTGAAAATCATTAACATTTTAATTGAAACTTTGTCTTCTTAATGATGTGGGTATCAATCATCGGAAACAGTATGGTGGGAAAAGTAATCTTTGTTCTTAATTAAGAATAAGACAAACTCATATATTCAATGATGACAGCATTTTATTAACAAGGTAATACAAAGTTTGTAATAAAAAAACGATTATTTTTAAACTGACCTGGTCACAATCATTAGAATTAATATATGTTTCGGGATATTGACCATGTATATTAACTACTGAACAAGTGTCAAAAGTGGATACAATGAGCATCGTCTGTCGTGAACAATGTCGAAGTAACTAGTGAGACGAGTTCTGGTAGTAGCGGCATCGTGCGTGAAAAACGAGTGAGGAAGAGGGTAGACAGATATGTCAGTTCGTAAACAACATCCAGTCGCAAAGACTTTAGTTCTTGTGATCATGGCGCTTGTAACGGTGCTGAAATATCGAGCGTAAAATATAAATGGTAAATTTCCCGAAACAAATATTAATTCCAACGATTGTTTGTCAATAACTCTGCCATTTGGTAATATTTACTTAACTTTCTTTTTGGGGTTCCGTTCCCGAAGGTTCCAAACGGAGCCTTATTGCTGTCACTCACGAGTCCATCTGTCCGTCGTCTGTCACACAATTTGGTTCCGAAGATTTTTTTACTTCCCATAATGACCTATGAAATTGGAATTTGGTGATGATGTTTACTAATACGTATATTTTGCTAACAAGTACCAATATATTGATAAATTAGATTTTGTCTTTGGTACGAACCCTAAATGTGCGAAGTCCGACACGCCAATTGGCAGATTTTTAAAAATTAACATTTTTTATATAGGCACTTTGAATTGTCAAGAGTTGATCAGTCAGAAAAATTAAGCTCGTTAGCCATTGTAGACTGAGAGATACTGAATCCTCCAAGTAACACCCAAGCCTTGGTTACTTGGATGGTTCAGGAGCTTATGGACCATTGTATGTTTACAGGAAAAAGTATAAATATCCTACAGAAGTAGGTATCTTGCATCCAAGGTTTTGTTCTTTGTTATTTACTCGTTAGTTTACTTATTTTATCATCATCAGTCTTAGTGTTCCCACTGTCATCTGCCATCAGTTTTAGTGTTCCCACTGCTGGGACACCGGACCCCTCTCTGTGAGAGGGTATGGGCCGTAATCCACCACGCGGACTGAGTGCGGGTTAACGGATGTTACCTGTCTTCGATTTTATGGTTCTTAGCCATGCCGGTTTCCTCACGATGTTTCCTCATTTAACTTCATACAAATCTTATAATTATTATCTTCTGACAAAACTTTGGCAAAGCTTGCCAAAAAAGTGCTATGCTGAACTGTGAAGGTTAGAAGTATCATTAAATTAAATAAAATTACCAACAATCAGTTAGCATCGGTGACACTTTTAATAGTGGACAATAATTAATAAGTGGCCATAATAATAACTGCGACGAATTCTAGCTGTCGCTCGACAACGTTCACGCTCCATCGGTTTGCAATGGCTTGTTAGAACATTATTTATTCGGTATTATTTATTTATAGTTTGTTGGTGGTCACAGTTTTAATCTAAGGCATTCTAAGGGAATGATTTTATCTATACTAATAAATAAATAAAGAGAAAAGATTTGTATGTTTGTATGTAACGAATAAACTTAAACACTCCTGGACCGATTTCAAAAATTCTTTCACCGTTGTGAAACTACATTATCCCCGGGTAACCGACTTACCAAAAAGGAGGAGGTTCTATGTTCGACTTCTTGTATGTTTTTTTTAATTATTTTTTTTAAGTATGTTCACCGTTATCTCCGTCAATTGTGGACCGATTTTAAAAATTATTTTTTTTGTTCGAAAGAGTATATTTCGAAATTGGTCCCATTTTAATTTGGTAAAGATCTGATGATGATCATCGGAGATTTACAACAGAACTCTTCAATAAATAACGGCAAATCTCTCGGGATTGCTGCAATCGCACGTTTGTTCATTGTTTATACCATTTCATAACATAACATCACGCCAGTATGCTCTAAAGGGGTACGCAGATGTGTACAGTTCACCTTGGTACACTTTCATTTCACCGGTTATGTTCAGTTCAATGATATTCGGGTAATCTATTCTGGCATTATAGGTACCTTACGTAACTACTTGCCTATTAGGGAGATACAACTAAAAAGTGAAAAATAAAAAAAACTTTTTTACAAAAAAAAAATACTACCGACTTCCAAATAACAAAACTACAAAGCGAAAAATAACTTTATTTTTGGAAGTCGGTGTCCATAACGCAAAAAAACCGGTACCCACCAAAGACACCGACTTCCAAATATAAAGTTATTTATCACTTTGTAGTTTTGTTATTTGGAGGTCGGTAGTAATTTTTTTTGTAAAAAAGGTTTTTTTATTACCCCTGTATTCCCACTGGAACAGGAATTAAGCGGGTGAAACCGCGAGGCATCCGCTAGTATATTATAAATATACAGTGTATTGTATCTTGGTGATCATCCTATGGCAAAATTTAGAATAACTAGCTTTTGCCAGCGGCTTCGCCGGCGTGAAAAGTGTTTTATTGTCCCAAAGGATAATTATACCGGGAATAAAAGTAACCTATGTGCTTTTCCAGACTACAATCTATCTCTGTGCCAAATTTCATCCAGATCCGTTTAGCCTTTCTTGCGGGATTGTGTACCAAAAATATCTATCTCTGTGGCAAATTTCATCCAGATCCGTTCCGCCGTTCTGGCGGGATTGAGTACCAAACATACACACATCCTTCCAACTTTCGTATTTATAATATTATTAGTAAGAATTAAGATTCAGTTTACTAAATGACAAAATCCCGGTTTCTGAATTAAGTATTCGAAGTTTAGATCTTGTAGATCTCTACTTTAGCTTGAGAACTTGTCAAATTTTAACTAAAGTAAAGATTTACAAGTTATTACCTTCTAATTCTTCATTGGGAATGCGGAGTAGGGGCCAATTGAATGCCTAAAATAAAAACAAAAAAATAACGAGGTTAAGTTATAAACCTCTTCCCTGTCCAATGAGTCATATATGACTCACGTGATTTTTTTATTATTGTCTGCTATGTGGACAATCCCACCGCACTATTCCCAAACCACTGCAACTCTTGAAAGCCAGAATCAACAGTGGCGACCACCAGAAAAGCGCCGAGGCACTGAAGCTCGACAAGGTCCCGGAGGATGAATACAGTGAACCTGATAATATGTCATAAATAGGTAATGGAAGGTATTAGTACCTAACTACCTTGAGTTACTTGGTGGCGCTTGTAGGTAACCTGTCTCGCGAAAGTTAAATGAAATATCTGTAACCCTAACTTCTCAAAATTAACTCGCGTTCGGTAAAAATGGAAGAGAATGTGCTGATTTGCCATAAGTTGCCATTCCATTAAAACCGTCTCAGTCAAAGCCAGTCTCTTTAAACCCCAAATTAAACTCTATTGGCATTCAAAACCACAACAGAACTTCAAAGCTTAACCTAAATCAAAATAGTACAAGTATTAACAGCTAAAATAATAACACTTCTGCCTACCTATTACAAATCATTACGTCCTAAATAGACAGGTTCAATGTCATACAAGTTACTACCATTAATACCCTGAGGTGTTTAACATGACCAGCATAAGTAGGCCCCTTGATCTCCTTAACGAAAGTTTGAAGAACTTTAATTCGAGCAGATACAGAGGTCATTAAAACCAGTTATGGCTGATGATTGTGCCTCAAAGCTCTTGTAACGAAACTTTGTATTTGCTCTGGTTGTTCAAAATTGAGCTCTATTTATAAGTGTTTAACGTTGATCAGTGAAAAGCAACACCTACGCCCAGGTGTTTGATGAGAAAAAAAACACAATGAGATATGATGATTAAATATTTTTTTTCTTAAGTTTAATGAACGAAATTTTACTATAATGTGTAAGTAAATTAAGTTTTTGAACGTGTGGGTAGTGGGAACTTAAGTTATAGTATTCGTTTGGGATATATTTTACTGTGTTAGTCGACCAAAACTGATTTGATTACAGAAGTAATAAATTTTAATAAAAGTAATTGCGTTTTTTTTCGAGGTTCTAAAACTACTTTTTTGTAGGTGATGTCATATCTGTTTTAGGAGCTTTATAATTGAAACCTGAATATGTATTGGTTACCGCATTCTAAAATACCTTGCCTTGAATGATAGGAATAGAGAAAAATCTAATTTAAAAAAAAAAGGTTGAAAGCTACAAAGTGGTTTTGCCGTGGGCTCGTTCTACAGAATATAGTGAACTGTCTGCTGTAAGAAATGTCTGAGTCATCCTGCAGGATCTGGTCGATGGGTCTTCAATGAACTCCTAGCGAACTGTCTTAAGTATTTAGTTATATACGTCTTAACATTAGCACGCCTAAATCAAATCTACACCGGACTAAACATTGGCCACGTTCTTTATTTAAAATTGATTCGAGAAATTCGAATGAGTTTAAAAACCTGCCAGATCTATATTTCTGCCAACCCGCATGCTATAAGGTTCCCTTCAGCAGGCAACCTCCACCTTACTCACCACGAATAGAATATGTTTTCCTTCGGATAACCTCTTTCCAATTTGCCGTGCTTTGTTTTTCTTTCGGTTAACAGTGGCTTTGCCCGTAAGTTCTTTTGTAAATTCTCATCTCTCTCTTTATCCGCACCGTTTCCGTGAAATTTCGGTTTCGAATAGTGCTTCTTGTAGGAAAGCTTACGCACTACATTTATTTATTTATTTATTGATAGGAACACCAACTACACGTTTACAGAAAAACTTACACACAATACATAAAACATCATTCCGTGCAAACATGTCACTTATAGGTGAACACAACATATACATATTAGATTTTCGGTTTATTCATTAGATTAGATGTAAGACTTATAAATTAATAATAACAAACATATAACTTATTTAATTATGGATTATATAAAACATTAATAAAAACATTTGATTAAAATTTATAATAGTTGATAATTGAAAAATATTCGATAAAATAAATTAAATGACATCGCATAAATATATTTTAATAGTTAACAATTGAGATAATTATGAATTAGGTAATTCAAGTACATTATTGACAAATTGACTAGATTATTTTATTTTATGAAATGACTAGTGACATACGACCTCTATCCGTCATAATCTGTCATAATTCAGAACATTTTGAACTCGGAACTCATATCACGGACACGGACGTGTAGTGCGTAACCCTAGCATACCATTTCCACACACAGAATGAAACTACTACTATTAATATAGTTGTTGCACTCCTAACTTTTGCTTCGTTATCCTAGATTGTTAAATTGTCTTCAACTAGGCAGTAATCAGCCAGATGGAGTCCCCACTTACCATTAGCTTAGCCGATGGCTTTGCGTGCTGTCTTTTTGTGGGGAATGAAGCCATAACGTGTAGTCCACTGCGGTTTGTAGACTTGTACCAATGGATAGTTTCATAATTTAATAGGTGTGGTAGCTGTGCTTGTATGTCTTAATGCAAGAAACGGCGTTTCCAGGAAAGATTTTTCGAGCGATTTTGCTGTATTCAATTAAGTTATTGCATTGTTTTATTTAAGGTTATTTGCAAGGAATAGACGGGCTAAACATCCAATTTGTTGTCTATCACGAGAATGGGTCTATTCCTCTTATCTGTGGCTTGGAATGGACTTCTGCAATTGCCGATACTCGACCCGATACCAGATGTTTTACTACCAATTCAGTGCCATTTGTACAGTCAGACAAAGTGATATCATAATTTTAAATAACTAAGTAAGTTATTATACATAGAATATTATATATTTTTTACTGAAAACTGTAATCTTTTAATTGTTTTATTCTTATGTTGATTATTTATATAAAATTGTTTATATTTTCATTTTTTGTATTGCAGAAAACTTTATTGTTTTAATTGTGTTGTTCTTACCTGGTTCTGTATTCTTTACCCAATATACAGGACTAGGATTTTAAAATAATTGAGGACCCAATTATTGCTCTATCACTAGAAATTGTCGCTGAGTAAGATTATATAGATATTCACAATGCAAATTCGACTTAAGTTTTCGGTATAATTTCAAATTGAACCATCTTAAGTTATCTCAAAGCAATGACTGCCAGTGTGGTCTCTCGAAAACACATAAAAGACGATTAACATACAGATTCGAATCTATTTACCGAGTTCATAAGCCATAACCGTAATAATTAACGGATCATCCATTATCTTCTGTCTAATAAATACCACGACTTCCGTTCCCTTAGGGTGGTTATGGTTAGCCACAATCGCAGTTCAATCTTTTTCATCTACTTACCCTAAGGCGGGCTACAGACTATTGTTGTACATGTTAAGCTTGGCCCCGATTGATTCGTAAATATCCGCACACCATAATTATCGTGTGTAGTAATCTTAATCAATGAGCGGTTTGTACTTCAAAGATTAAGTGTATAGACAGTACAGTTGGCAAAAAATAAGTAGGCTAGGTATCTTTTTTTGCAGCTTTATAGTCGTTTTCGGTTACAAGGTGAATAGAACTTTGAGTATGTGGCATTGACACTTGAAACGGATTTTGGATATTTGGTTACCTAAATTTTTCTTTGGTACGTAGCAAAAGAAACGGTTATTTTGCAGTACAGTCTAGTTTGTAGATAGGTACATAATTTTCAAATCGTAAGAAATTATATTTTGAAAAATATTGAAATCTGATGAGATTTTGTCCTCCATGTGTGTGTGACTCCATTAGGAACTAAATATAAATTTTATTATGGTTGTTTTTAGTTTAACTAGACCAGATAATGGCTGTAGATAAATCCTTAAAGTTATACCTTATAATGCCCGTTTATCTCGCAGTAGTAATAAAATATTTTAGTTTCAGTTCACACTTATTTATTTATTAGTTTATCCTCGCACTGGAACGCCTTGCAGCAATTGCACCAATGGAGCACAATCTTTTATAATAAACCCACTATAAGTCTAGGTTTCCTCACGATGTTTTCCTTCACCGTTGTCAGCGATGTCTAAGATAAACTTAGAAAGTATATATGAATTGAAAAAGTTACAAAGTTACATATAAGCACTAGTTATACCATTGTTTTAGAAATTGTACTACTGCACCTAATGTACATTTTTACCCGACTGGTTATTATCCGACTGGGTTATGTGTTTCACGCGTATCTTGTATGTATGTATGTTTGTATGTATGTAATATTCTTTATTACCTCATATCTTTTAAACCACTTGACCGAATTATATAATTAAGACATCGAAAGATAAGTCTTGACCGCCCAAGTGTTCTTAGATAGGTGAAGTTCTAAAAAACCAACATGGCGGATTTTGGGCGCCATATTGTGCGGGTTCCAAATTTTTTTCTTCCAAACCCATCGAGTGGGGTATCAAAATGAAGGGTTTTAAGAGGTGATTGCAAAAATATATACCACTTATATGTTTAAAAGTAATTCGAAAAAGAAAAATATAACTAAAAAGTTGTAAATAAAAAAAGTTAACTTATTTTTTGAACGTTTTTAAATAAATTATTCTTATTCTATATATGGTGTTCATAAGGCCATATGTAAGTAATTATTCATCACGTACTTAAACTATACCTCGAAGATATTCTAGTAATTAAAATAACACTATCAAATCCTACATTTATCCTTTCTTCGATATCGACTGACGGTACGTTGCAGGCTGCAGGCCTTGACTAATTAATTCTTAGGCCAATACTTACCTTATCATTATTATAAATTTCAGTTGTCGTCTCTACAGTACAAAACTTGCTCATTCGCCTTCCGAAACGATCGCAATCAAATGAATTGGCACTATTATAGTGGTTTCATTTTAGCATTGCAATAGCGGTCATTAACCCATTGATACATTTATTAAAATTCCTAGTTCTAAAAACGGAATGATAAAAGATAGAGACTTTTAAAGCTGGTCCTAAAACGACTTCTATCGTAATCTTCAACATTTTTTAATACTGAAAATCAAGCAAATCTTTATAAATAACTAGCGGACGTCTCGCGGTTTCACCCGCGTAGTTCCCGTTCCCGTGGGAATACAGGTATAAAAAGTAGCCTATGTCACCCGGGGTTAGTGTAGCTTGCCAACGGTGAAATTATTTTTGAAATCGGTCCAGTAGTTTTTAAGTTTATTCGTTGCATACAAAAATACAAATCATTCCTCTTAAGTATAGATATAGATGGATCTTGTGTTATTTTGATTTGTAAGCAATATTACTGTTCAGTTTCATCTATATCCGTTCAGTATTTTTTGCGTGAAAGAGTAAAACAGACATCATTCATTCATCCTCACAAACTTTCGCGTTTATCATCATAATAATCAGGCTAATTTGTCTGGGCTTCTACGAAGAGACAAGAGAAAGGTCAATGACCGACATTGTCATGCTAAAACAAAACAACTATACAATACAACGAACTTACGGCTCCAAATTCAACACAATACTGTCTGTCTAACGAACTACACGTACCTTACTGCTTTACTTAGTACAATAGACAATGTAATCGTGTAAAACAAGTAATGGATATCTCACAGAGATCGTGATACAAATCGTTTATTGATACAGTTCGTAATGGAATTTTATTATTATAATTTATATCTTTGAAAGCGATTCGTGATTTACGAATTAGGTATAATTGTATAGATGATGAGGTTCACTGATTGATCTTTGTGGTTTTAGTAATTTGGAAGGCTTGAGAAAGTGATTATTAGAATGATGGTGTTGAACGTCAGGATATTTAGAAGTAATTTTAAATAATAACCTAATACATAAGTAGCAATTTGTGGGGGAATTTGAAAATTTTCTTCAGCATGTGGGCCAAAGTGTCTACTCATACAAGCAGCGTTGTGTTTATTTTTATCCAACTGCCGAAGGAAGGAACCATCGTGTGGGGTAACAAAATAAAGAGTTTCAAGAGGTGATTTCAAAAATATATAATACTTCTATGTTTAAATGTACCTAATTCGAAAAAAAACTAACTGAAAAGTTATAAATAAAAAAAGTTAATTCGAAAAATCAAAAATGCCGACTGCTTCAAAAGCGTATTAAAAAGTCGTAAACAAGGAGAAAATCATGCTGTGCAGGCGGAGGATACACCAGATTTTGGTCAGCCAGCCCGCGAATATGTATCCTGCGACTGCACAGCATGATTTTCTCCTTGTATACGTCTTTTTAGTTCGCTTTTGAAGCAGTCGGGCTTTTTGATTTTGTGAATTAACTTTTTTTATTTAAAAAGAAATTGCATAGTTCATGACTTGTTTTATAGAACACTGATGCAGTTTTCTTGAAAGCAGGTTTTAAACTTATATTTTTACAAACAACTGAAAATCAACACAGTTCTAACGAGCCTACACGTTTAACATTTGTTAACAAGACCATTGTTTCTCCAAATCTCTTTGGTTTAATACTTTTATGATACGAAAAAATTATCAAAACAAGACTTGTTACAATTTAAATGATTTCATTACAAGTTTCCTGGCATTCTTAATTTAGAATAACTCTTGGTGTTTATTCCTATGTTGTATGCCGTTAAGTTTAACATTAACTTGCGTGAGAAACGCTTAAGTTAAAGCTAATGTTAGTTCACTCGAAGTTTCTATGTTTTGTCCATCGCTATCTGGAGTGATCTATCGTTTCCGATCGTCATTTACTTTATGGTATGTCGGCTTGTCGTTCTCACACTCGTAGCTCGTGCTAGGAAAGTAGTAAAAGTTCTTGAACGCAGATTAATCTCACTGTTTTGAATTATAAATCATCACTGTTCCAGCCTTTGCTTGATATGTTCTGGCAGAGGATGCAGGCTCTTTACAGGGCGCTATACAAATCCATAAAGATAATTTTGATGGGATCAACATGTCTTGGCTAGATCAGAACAATGTTGTTGTTTTTAATTTCTTGGTATCGCTGGTATCTATCATCATCATTTCAGCCGAAAGACTGCTGGACATAGGCCTCCCCAAGGCGTCGTCTCATTGACTGATCCCGTGCGTCTTGCATCAAGCGCCTTCCATCTTGGTCTCTATGTATTAGTTAAAACCCATCCTTTTCTCTCTTCCTTTTCTAGGCCTCTGTGCTATGTCCCAAAACATGCAGCCTAAGTGACCTCTGCGTGGTCACTAATGACCACAAGTGGTGAAATTATTGGTCCAACAAAATTTGATAATCATATTTGCTAAGAAAAGGAAGAAGTATAGTTTGCGACTGGATGGATTTCAACTAATTCATAGATGTCCTTGTCTTGTAAAAATATAAAAAGGTAATCATTTGCGTCTGCAAATCGTTTGTCCCATGCCCCAAAGTGTAATTCAAATTGTCAACTGAAGCACAATCCATTAAGTTTTCAAGAATTCCACCATTATTAGGATAGTTAATATCCAAATCAGGTGAATAAGGCGAGTCGTTGAACGATTAACAAACCACTATAACATAATACTGGAACTATAAGATTTTTTTAAAGCTAGCTTAACACTTCTTCATAATATTATTACATAAAAATATTTAACATATAAATTGTGGATAATTTATAATATTAGCTTCGTTAGATATGCCTATGAAGTTTAATACTGTTTACGGTTACCTAAGGCTTGTAAAATAAGATCGTATATTCACAGTTGGGTGTCATTAACACTCCTTTGAAGGAATTTTTATTGTAACTTCACAGATATAGAATCCAATGCTGAGTCTGGCTGCTTCTCTAATTTATTTTGGGGTTTGGGTTTTGAATTTATTTGTTTGGTTTCCTTTAAGAGGGATGTGGTTGGAGTTTCCTTGCGTGATCGAATCAGAAATGTAGAGATCCGCAAGATGACCAGGGTTATCGACATAGCCCGAAGAATTGCCAAACTTAAGTCGCAGTGAGCAGAGCACATTGCTCGCAGAACGGATGGCCGATGGGGCAGAAAGGTTCGGCTGAACGCTAGTTTTCATTAATAAAAAAGCCTCTTTTCACGCGGGCGAAGCTGCTGGCAGAAGCTAGTCTTTAATAGTATTTTGACTTCCTTGTCTCCTCTCTTTGAAAAAATTTTTTCAGAGTTTGTTTAGCTACTTACTTATATATAAAAACAAATTTATCAAGTTTATGTTCCAATATAAACTTCAAAACTATACCACAGCTTTCCTCATCCCTGGTTAGTAACCACATCATTTCAAACAATGACTGGCTTACATCTAATGGTCTGCAGGTGAAAGCATCTATAGACTGTAAGATGTGGGAGTTTAATACAAGAGCTTGTGGTATGGTTTATTTATGTACAAGACAGAAATCTTTGATGTGTTATATGTAGAATACAATAGGTATTCTGGTGGTTGCATTTTCCATGAAGGTCCTACTTAATGGTCAAACCACTGGATAACCAAGATTTTCAATCTTGGTTACAATTTTCAGACAAAAGCTTGTCTTCATATTTTCTTATTTGTGTGTTGAATCCAATAGCATATTCATTTGCATTGTCTTGCTGGGTGGAAACACTCTCAGAAAGTTTCTATATTGGCTATCTTCTGTTACCAGCCTATACTTTCAGAAATTGACCTGCTTGAAAGTGGTCAATCGGATTTAGCACGATACTTAATTCAGCGCATTTTAAAAACCGAAAGGAAATGCAATATGTGTCGTATCCGTAAGTCGAGCCTATACCAATGAATTCGTTATAATGACAACCACGGAAATAAACGTGTGGCTTATGCATTTACCTTATTAAATAAAATATTTTAAGCTGATTAAATATGCAATGAATTGGATTCTGAAATAAATAAATTATACGGGAAATCAAGCGTAGATCTCTTCATAAATTAACCGCCAGTCTGTCTAGTAACCGTATAGTTGTACGGAGAAATTCTAGTAACATAATAAAAATTAGAAATGTCCGCGGCAAAATAGTATCTATGCTGTTGATAGTAGAGTGTATAATGGTGTGTTTATTATTGACCGATTGTAAGAATCTGTGTGGAACGTATGCATATATTTCACGCTGAGATATTGGGGACTGGAGCGAAGTATACCGTTTATTACTGTATGCTCAACCATTATTTCTGTTAATATAATTAAAATATTTTGTAGTGAACGTCATTTTCTCTTGTGGACTCACTTGCCGGAAAATTCTTGTACGAAGTTCTTTCTGCCGGCATTTCTAATTGAAATTGGGTTGATAAGAATCGTGTATGATCGTAGTTCACTATAATTTGGTAAAAAAGAACTAATGCTAAGTAGCGATATTCACTGTACCGACAGACGGTAATTAATGTCGATTTACGGCTGGCATAAAAACGCTTTTGGCCTGATAATTTTCTTGTTAAATGTAATTCTTGCCTAACAAGGAATCGCGTAACGAAATAGGCTGCGTTAAATCCGTAATTGGCTAAATACTATTTACGCAGAAGCGTATTTCTGTCTGTTAGTACCAACTAATTAGCATCACCATTCAACATTGTCTTTTTTAGAGTAGTCATCGTGAAAAGTTCGCCGCTATTTTTAATTGGAAATGACATATACAGCTTCATTCGAAAAAAGAACTGATCCTCAGTCAGTTTTACGACACTCTCTAGGCTTTGGTAGTTTTAAAGGTTTTGGTAGAATTTGGGTGAACAACTACCTAAGGTACTTTAGCAACACTTGGGCATGTAATGTATTTAAAAAATAAATATACTCTTCCAGTGACTACATAAAGTCTGGTTGTTTGTGTATATGAGTTTGTATGTTTGTAAATGCATTTACGATACGGGAGAAATTCCTAGTGTCCCCACACTAGGAATTTCGCACAACCATTGTTTAAAAAAAACGACGTACGCATCCAAGATTCGTGTAAGTTTTTTTTTCTTGCCTTTTTAAGATTGGCAATAAATCTATTAAGTATTAAGAAAAATATTAAAGTAATTTTTAGTTTAAAGTTTGTGTAGCTCTTTTCACTCGTCCTCGTCGTTTTCGTCGACACTCCATGAAGTGTCTGTGATTTTTCTAGCAAGAAGTTCTTAGCTGCTTCCTATAGAAAATCTTCAACCTCTTCAGCCTTCATTTCATCCCGCTACATCGGTCTCTCATCTCTGCTCACACTATAAAAGTCGTGTTATCCCGTATGTAAGTCACAGCGAACCGTAGTGCTGTCGTCACACGTTTCCCGTTATCGTCCACATGGCACGGTCGCGTTCTTTCGCACTGTCGAGACGGCTGTAACGATGACAACAACATTTTTCGAATGTTTGATGTCGGGATATCGATAGATAGTGTCGATAGAATGAGATGATGTGAAGGTGTGGTTTCGTGTGAAAGGTTGATAGTTTGAAAGATCGAAATTCATCTGACCATAGCACTATTGATTGACTTGAATCCTCTCCTAGCATATTTATGTTATTTAGCCTATTTCCCACAAATAAGCAAATCTATCTGATCTATCTATATTAACAGGAAATAGGATGATAGGTTTACGAGTAATATGCAACTCATATTACTTTCTGATATGATTATTGATTTGCCTAGCAGCAATATTGAAAGCATGGTTGACTGCCCTGAGGTACGCGAGACGTATTTTAGTTTCGTTATTGGTAGAAGCTTTTGTACAGCTCAATTGATAAGGTTGTCGATATATACATGCTATTTATTTATTCTGCAGCTATGCGGACTTGAAGTTTATATCCACTGTTGCGTAGTTTTGTTTGGCGTTTAGTTTATGGTTACCTGTTAAAATCTTCCAACCACTTATGCAGCGGGAGCTCGAAAGTGCCACTGTACCTATGCAGTTTTTCACATGTTCCTAAGCCCTGCCTTGTTACTAACCGTTCCCTCCTACCATTGTACAAAAATGTCTGAACGGTCCATTGTTATCCACTTACAACATATTAACGTGTTTGGCGCTAATGTTCTTACATTCTCTGGTAATGAGTACGTCACCCTTTACAGCATTCCTTCCGTTGCCGGTACATGGGAATGTTTTGGAAGTTTTCTGGTTCAGATTCTGGGTCTTTAATGTGGTCCTGGCAGATGCCTGATTTGGATCCTATCGTCCCAATACGTGTCTTAAAATACTCAACATTTTATAATATGTTTTGTTTTTCCAAAAATATATTCCTACTGCTCGGACACAGGCCTCCACTTTGTCTTTTCGTGAGATTTGAATGTTTTTCATAGAACTTAGGTATCTTTCAGTCTTATTTCAATGATTGATTTCTGTGAGCATCTACTTTCTCAGCTATAAGACGATAGTCTTTACGCCCATTTGTTTTGTGCTGACTGTAGTGAGTAATATCATGAAGTAAACAACACTTTTATTCTTCAATATTTAATACATTTGGATAAAAAGAGATTGCATGTAGCAGGGATGAGAATGTTGACATAGATGTGCGGAGTGACGAGAATGGATAAAATGAGAAATTAGTATATTAGAGGCAGTTTGAAAGTGGCACCAGTGACAGAAAAGTTGAAAGGAAACCGTTTGTCCTGGTATGGTCATGAGATGAGGAGGGATGAAACGCATAAAAGTGTTATGAGTATAAATGTGTATGTATGGATGGTGAGGGAGAGGAAGGCCAAAGAAATGATGGATGAACTGTGTGAGGAGTGATATGAAAGAAAAGGGAGTCAGTGACGGCGTGATGGGGGACAGGACGGTATGGAAGAAGAAAACGTGTTGCACCGACCCCAATTAACATAGGACAAGGACAGGAAGAGAAAGACATTTAATATGTTTGTCATAGCATCTCCAACCACTCTACTGGTATAATCTTGTGGAGCTGATCAACATAATTTATAACATAACGCTTCAGAATTATACAAAACCGATTGCGTGCATAAGTTCTAACTAATCACCACACCAATATGTCGTAGCACCCAAACAAACAAATCGATATTTTTATCTCGAGTTCCATAATCAACAAACTTTCAACAAAACGAGATTCTCTCACGAATTCGGTCAATCGATAATCGATATCAATATATCTTTGTTTACCTTATATCGATTTCCTGAGAATTAGAAAGTTGTATCGAAAACTATTGTATTACACAAAGTTGTAGCTGATACCGCTATTAAAAAAGTTGATGATTCTCATCTTATAAATTATTTTGGTAGTGTAGGATGAATTGCCGATATTTCTGAGCAAAGAATGGCATTTTCTGACTAAGTAGACGATAAATCTTCACGTAAATGTAGTAAGTGGTATATAAATCTTACTTCTTTCTAATATTATAAATGCGAATGTTTGTATGTATGTATGTTTGTTACTCAATCACGCTAGAACTACTGAACTGATATAGATTATAGTCAGGAATAGCACATATGATACTTTTATCCCGGGAATATGTTCCCTCTGAATAATTTTCGACATACATGCGGGCGAAGCCGTTAGGCGATTAGCTAGTGAATAATATATTTAAGAACTTTAAGAAATTTTGATGCAAATGCAATTTATTGCTTGGAAAAGGAATGCATCACTGTAATTTACTGTCTTACTCATATGTGACTTTAGCATAATCTTAGGATATGACTGGCCCTTGTGTTCCGCTCAAAAAACAGAACTCAAACAATACATCGTGGCTTTTCTTCAAGAATGTCAAAGTTACTTCCTTTTATTTGTGGTTGGCGCCAACAAAATGAAAATACAATAGATAGTTTTTTCGTATTATTGGCGCCAAGTAAATTATTAGATACCAATATCAACTTAGCACATTACCAGGTCTGAATGAGGAAACATTTGTCCATCTTTATAAACTATAGTGCGGTTGTTGACTAATTCCATAGCGTTAAAGCGCGTACTAAAATCGTTTAATAGATGGAAGTATTTATTTGTTCTAGCATTTAGTACCTATTCACTCCATAAGTGAATAGGTACTAAATGCTAGAACACAATGGCGGCTGCAATAGTTCAAAATTTTAGTATCATTCTGCCTTGAGACTAATTTGATTGTTAAGTTGGAATGAACAATGCATGATGAATCAAACAAAGGACTCGGAAAAGCTTGTTAATGGACCTTCATCCAACTGTTTATTACCTTATGAGTAGGTTTTGTTCTACCATCAATTCTCAAATTCAATTCAAATTCAATTCAAATCAATTATCAAAGCATTGGCCCATATCCACTGATAACGCATCCATACTAATTCATATTCCATAATATCAAAATCAAAATAGTTTATTTCAAATAAAACTTAGAGGTACTTTTGCTCTCAAAACGGAAAACATCGTGAGAAAACTGGCATGTCCTAGAACCAAAAATTCGAAGACATGTGACATCCACCAACCTGCACTGGGCCCGCGTGGTAGATTACGGCCCATTCCCTCTCACAGGGAGGAGGCCTGTGTCCCAGCAGTGGGAACATTAATAGGCTGATGATGTGATGTGTGGTACTTATGAATTGTCAAATAGAAAAAATAAACAGATGACTCTAGTTGCAAATTCGCAAGCGTCAGCGTAGGTCTCAATGGAGAAGAATTTTCAAGAAACTCCACGGACACTCTTTTCCATCAGTTTTAATTACAAGTTTTTGGTTACATCATTCTTGTTGAAAAACTACATTTAAGTGAGAACGATGTTAAAAGACGTGCACGTAAAAGCGTCCAGAGTAAAAACAAATAAAAAATATATAATAAATTGCCGAGGTAGCCAAGTTATAACCAATCCCAACTGATGGCGCCCGTTCACGAACATGACGCATGGACATATCAATATTATAATACGAAAGTAACTTTGTATGTCTGCTTGTCTGTTACTTACGTTATCACACGTAAACAATTAATGATTAATTAAAAAATGATTAATTTTGGTATAGAGATAAATTGGATTTAGAGAAGAACATAGGGTACCTACGTTCTATTCCGTGAGTTCGTTCCCTTAGAATAATATCTAGAGACTTACAAGTGGGTGAATCGCTGGCAGGAGCTCTTCTCTTTTTTATTATTGAAGGACGTGCCCGTCTTGGTAAGCTTTGACGGAGTAACTGACGTACTGCTCCCAAGCCATTTCCATTTCCTTGCCTGCAATCCTTAGGATCAGAATAAAATTCATAACATCTAACAGAATCTTCATCATTGTTCCAGGTAAACCATCCATTCGGACCGTGTGCAGTGAATACATAGATATTATGTGCAGTGACGCTATATACTTCGATACGAGGGAAAGACGGTGACATTTGTGAAGTGAATACATGTCAGTGAGTTGTGGATAATGATCGTTTGGCGAACGAAGAACACTAGTCGTCGGAAATACGGGGGCTGGTAAGTGTCAAGATAATTAATCATTAGTAGTAGTTGATAATTAAGTTACAGTACCTAAAGAAGTAATTTTGATTGTAGCGGCACCAACGCCGTCACTTACGAACTAATGACATGACGTCACAGAAATCCTGCATCGCGCAAGTATAGTTTTCGGCGCGATTTTAACACATACAACAGTCCAACAATAATCGTTGGGCAGTTTCCCGGACCAGATACAACACCCGTCTGGTCGGAGGATCCTCCCTTTTCTATGAAGGTTTGTGGGACTTTACATCCTGTTCTGCATACCTCCAAATGTTTATGATGAATGCTTTCACACCGTCATCGTAACGACACAGTGTTGGATAACCTTAGAAAAGGTGATGTCGGTGATTTTAATAAAATAATGAACATGATCTTCTTAGATTTGTATAGGTCAATCAGGCTTGAGGATAAAATAAATGATTTGCCTTTGGACAGCTTTATCGATAATTTTCACATATTGCTGAAAATAACAAGAATGCCTCGATCGCTTTCGGAAAACTCTTCAACGAAAAAATTATGGGTTAAGCTCGCCTTTGTACATAAGATTTCCTTTTGTATTTTAAATGTTTATTTTGTGTACAATAAAGAATATGAATATGAACGAAATGTTCCTAAGCTAAGATATGAGGTGATGATTTGTTAAGTATAAATTATCTCTACTAATAGAACTTCAGTATTCAGAAATATAGACCCCATTACCAACACCCACGGGAAATGCCGTAGTGTCCACAAACTATTGACAGTCAAGCACACGAATGACACGACGGAAACAGTCACGCAGCTCAGCCGTAATTACAACAATAATTACTGGCCGTTGAAGTATGCCGTCGCGTTCCCAGTACCAGCAGTAGAATAGGAACTCTCCATCCTTTCCCACGAACGTCTAAGGGGATATTGCTAGTAGGATAGGTGAAAGCATACATCTATAGAATAGTTCCACCTGTTGAGACAGCTGCTAAGTGGGGTGATACCTATAGAAATAATTATTCAGAATTGCAGTTAGCTTGCCGTCCGCCAGTCACCTGTGCACGTGAAGATCTAATGACTGCGTCACCAAACGGTTCTACCGTACTTGAATGTTAGGCCAAACAAACAATTTTCCTTTCGTAAATTTTTATTTATATTTTTCGTCCAGCCGATAAGAAAAAGAACAAGTGTAGCGAAGTACTTTCCTTTAAGATTTTGTTACTAAATCCCGAATTTGGTCACTGCAAATAGATGAAATGAATTAGCATATTCTAAAGACGTTTCACTAAAAGGCAAGCCTGTAAAATGGGTGAAAGCATACACCTGCAGATAGCGAAGTAAACTCTGCAAAGAAAGCTGCAAAAGTAGGTAGGATGGGTGAATATACCTTTATAACAATGGTACAGTACAAATATTTTCGTAGTCTCTCGGCAAACTTCGTGTTTCGTCAGTCGTCGGATTTCTATCAATTGCCCTTTGCACTTGGCGCAGACCGGACGGTCTCAATCAACTTGGATGTATATAGAGTTGTTAAAAATAATTATAATGTATTTTATATTAAATAAAATTATTCATTAAATTATTTTTAACAAGCTTTTTTCTTTTTTCTCAGCAAACCTTTTCATTTGATACCCATATTATGCCAGTGCAGATAAAATAACTAGTCGGTCATCTCATCTTGGGTCGTCCGCCATTTTGGATTTAGAATGACGTCACTTAGCTAACTAAGCATTGTCATCCAAACTAAACGTGTACGGAAAATTTCATCTTAATCTGAGGAGGATAACTGCTTTAAAATTCAATTACAAGATTTGACCCGAACACACTTACATACCCATACATTGCAAGTTAAGAATAAAAGCTTGTAAAATGGGAGGAAAGCTGCTAAAACTGCTATTTTTACAGCTCTTTATATTATATTTCACTCGGAAAAAAAAAATAAGTATTAAGTTCTGAATTCAAATTTTTCTTATAATTTTTATACACGTTAAATCTATTAATTGATGGACATGGAAATTAGCATTCGTTTGTATTCGGAAATACGATGATTTCCGAAGGTCATTATGAAAATAGTTGTACTGGAAAGCCGTAAAAATGTCAGTATTCGTCCTTTCTTCATAAAGCAACGAATTAACGAGAATTTGAGATAGTTTATGCTGGAGACAAATATAAAAGTTTAATTCGGATAAATTGCTCGCGACAAATACCACTTTTATCCGTAAATTATGTTATTCATTAGGAGTTTATATGATACTAAAACTAGTAACTATCTAATCTAACAAGTGAAATAAACGCAATGATAACTCAGCACAGGATGTGGTAATTGACTGGAAATAATCCGACATGCTTCTGAAAACATAAATGTAAATTAAATTGGTTAATAAATGGAGTTAACCAATTGAAAATAATCATTCAATGTGAATCAATTAGATTAATTGTAAATGCGTTCTCTATCTTTATTGCACTACCTTATTAGTAGATACGGCGTGTTTAGACTGGATAGGTATTGAATAGAATTGGATCGGCGGTAATCAATACTTTTGTTCAGTTTTATCACCGACAGCTTGAGAATGTTCACTGTTAAGATTCTATGTACTATGTTGTCGGGATTGGTTTCCATATTTCAGTAGACAGTATGTTAGCCATGGCGGGCGTCATTTCAGTCAGCCTCCAGAACTCCAGAAGCAGATTAGGGTCTCCAAATTTGATCAGGAAGTCTGTAAGGAAACTCGGTGACCTAATCAGTGGTGTTCCTATTCCACTGTTGTTAAGGTGTTATCACACATTTGTCAATCATATATTAGACTAGCTTCTGTTAGCGGCTTTGATCGCGTGAAAAGTGTTTTATCATCCCAAGGGAACATTATAAAATAATAACCGGGATTAAAAGTAGCCTATTTACTATTCCAGACTATAATCTATCCCTGTGCCAAATTTCATCCAGATCCTTTCAACCATTCTGACGTGATTTAGTTACAAACATATATACTTATATCCAAACTTTCGCATTTTATCACACTAATATTATAAAGGCGAAAGTTTGTGTGTGTGTGTTTTTATGTTTGTTACTTCTTCAAGCTCAAAAGGCTCGACAGATCTGGATGAATTTTGGCACAGAGATAGATTATAGTCTGGAATAGCACATAAGATACTTTTCTTTATCCTGGGTATTTGTTCCCTCGGGATAATTTTCGACACAAGCCGTTGGCAGAAGCAAGTGATATTAGTGAGATTTCGTAGATGTTAGGAACAGTACTCGTAGATCGACCTCAACTGTGAACTGATAAATTCTACAATCGACCGAAGATGTCTTTGATAAGCAAGGGCTTTTAAATTACTTCACGGTAGCAAAAGGCACCACGAAACGAGAGGTGAAATGGAGGTAGTTCAATAATACTTAAACTGATCGCCAGTTTTTGCTTATATTTTTGACACCCGGTGGACAAAGAGGCCCGTTATAAGTTTGACGTGTGTGTCTGTGTTTGAGTATTTGTGAACCTGTCTGTGGCATCATAACTCCTAAAAGGATGAACCAAAACTGTTTTTGTTTTGTTTTTTTACTGACTTTTTTGAGATCGTTCTTAAGCTTAGCTTTGTTTGATGCAAATCGGTTAAACCGTTCAAAAGTTATGCGCATTATACTGTTTGAATCGCAAGATATCGTGTTATAATTATGTGTTTCGATGGATTGTCGACCGAAGCGTGTTTACTACTAGATAAATAATGTACTTTAAAGAGGTGTTTGTATTGGGGATTTTTTTTTAAATTTTAGTTGTATCTAAAACATTGGGCATCCTCTCTGTCCATAAGATAACTAGAAGCTGAAATAGTTGATCTCTATCACATAACATTCCAATATCAAAGGCATTTGATATATTAATCCTCCAACAAATTTATCCTGACCATTTCTAGTTTTCAATCCTTCATTTGAAACTGCTCCCGGAATTCCAATCTATTTAATATCAAATAGTTTGAGTAATTTATATCAAGTTTAAATGTTGTTTTCAATCGTATAACATCTTGTGATAGTATAACTCAATTAATACTAAAGCCCCTGGCTAGTAGTGATCGTTTGATCAACTTAGTGAAAATAAAGTCCTGTTCACAAAGCATAGGTCTGGCCAAGGATTTTCTACTAAAACTTATATTTGAGAGGACAGTATAAACTAGCGTGAACAACTGTTATATCAGCCTATCTTGTCTAAGCAAATTAATATGACAATGGTGTGTTATCTTTTTTTGTTATATAAATATTTTATTTTACAGAGTTGAGGAGCTCGTGGCTAAATAATAACAGCCGCACGGGTCGATCTTTAAGGTTAAGCAACGCTTGTCGAGGTCGGTCCATGGATGGGTGACCATTTCAACATACCGAGTTTCCTCCGTGCCTCGGAAAGCACGTTAAGCCGTTGGTCCCGGCTGTCATTTGAAGATCTTTGACAGTCGTTACGAATAGTCAGACGCTTGAGATCTGACACCAGTCTAGCCAGGGGGTACCGTGTTACCCAGTTACTGGGTTGTGGAGGTCAGATAGGCAGTCGCTACATGTCAAACACTGGTACTAAGCTGAATCCGGTTAGACTGGAAGCCGACCCCAACATAGTTGGGAAAAGGCTAGGCAGATGATGAAATATTTTATTTTACAAAAATATTCAAATTACTTCCAAATAAAAACACTTCAATTTCGGACGGTGTTTCTGTTTTTGTTTCTTCGTTTTTTGACTTCCGAAATTGAAGTAATTATTTTTTTTTTTTTTTTTTGTTGGTTAGTTTAATGCCCTAAGTTATGCCATAGTGATTTACCCCAATACCATAAAAAAATAACATAACCGGTGAAATGAGAGTGTGCCAGGGTGAACTGTACACATCGGCGTACTCCTTTAGAGCGTACCGGCGTAATGTTATAAACAGACATGCGATTGCAGCAATTCTGAGATTTACCGTAGTTTATTGAAGAGTTCTGCAAGTTCTGTTCTCCGAAATTCTTCATCAGATCTTCAAGAAATTTGAATGGGACCACATGAAAAGCACCAGATTTCAAATAAAAAAAGAATCATCATAATCGGATCATCTAGTAAAAAGTAATAAAGTAACACTTGCAAATAAAAATTATTGTGGCATTGAGAACCTCTTCCTTTTCGAAGTCGGTGTATTATCAACGAAGCCACTTACGGACTAATAACATGTCACACAATTGTGCATCGCGTAAGCAAAGTTTTCGGCGCGATACTCAACAGTCCAACAATAACCGGCAGTTGCCCGGACCAGAAACAACACAACACCCGTCTGGTCGGAGGATACTCCCTTTTCTATGGATGTTTGTGAGACTTTACACCCTCTTACTTATACTAACAAACCGGATAAAAAGAGACTACCAGTAACAATTTAAATAGTTTCTTGTGTTAAAGTGACTGACTTTAAAATACGGCAGAAGCTTCAATATTGATAAACAGCAATTGTCAAATCAACTTATCACTCTTCATATTTTTTATCTACAAAACCAAACACTTTAAACATCAAATCCCATCACTAGCTAATCACACTACCTCTATTATACCTCCATCCTTACAATACCGCCGCAGGGCGTCCCAAGTTAGCAATCTCGTATGATAAGGCATCACGCGCCGTATCCGACTGCGGGAGGCCAGCCAAGCCGCACGATCCCGTGCGTAGTACCTACTCTTGCAACAAGAATTCCTAATTTTGTACGTTTCCTACTGTCTCTAGTGCTTTTACAATGTCATGTCTCCGCTTTACAATTGCGCTGTGGGGTGTTTCTTGACTTGAAACTTTGTTCCAGCAAAATGTTTCACGCTGGTTTTAGTTCAGGAATTATATTTAATGTTGGACGGGTAATGTACAGCCAACAACATAGTTTTATATGTAGGCGCTTGCCTGTATACGTTATTATACGCAGGATTAACAGCTTTTACTGACTCTTTATCTTAAGTCAGACAAACGACATCCCGAAATATATATAACTATGAGTTACAAAAGTGTTCTTCCATTTTATCAGCAAATAAATTAGTTAACCCCATCAATATTTTTGACTACAGGGTTATAATGGTCTGCCTGCATAACGATCTCTTTCTCATTTCCCGTTTCCGTTAACATCACTACCCTGCTCTATGAGAGCCGTAGGGAGACCAGCACAATCAAGAAACACAATCCGCCTTCGTTCCGTCCTCGGCGCCGAGGTCATTCGCGACATCCCTGTCAAAATATGTTACATAATTAGAGTTTTTTGACATAATGATGAATGCCTATAGGTCTCTAACCATTCGATTATTTGAGAATTTATCTGTAAAATAACTTCCTTTTTTGAAGTCGGTTAAAAATGTAAACGGTTGTTTATTATCTACAACACAAGCGCAATGTGCATTTGCTGTTGTCTATATCACATTCCTGCTTTGTTATATGGTTGCAGCCATTACTTTGTCGAATTATATATCGTGCAATAATCCTTTTCACACTTTGGTCGTTTTTTATCAGGGATCAAACCATATTTCCCTACTCACGCTCACAATATCTTCCTTACCGCAAGTAAAATCTAGGTCCTAGGCTTACTTAAACTGAAATAACTTGCGATTACACAATATTGCATCATTTTTCATATGAGGTATCATTAACATGCACAGAGCACGTGTTGCGGTCAAACCTGGGTTGTGCGGTTAGGCCACTCACACACTCTGATGCATGTCCTCGGAGGATGCAGCGATTTCTGCAATTAAATCAATTAGTTCAACCATATGATCGATGAGTTCAACCATACGAGATGCTGGGTGACCGTATTATATGTGGTATAAACGACTGAGTGTTGTGTGTGGGTGCTTGGGATATACCTATGTCTAGCAGTAGATTAGGATAGGCTGAGTTGATTCAAAAATGAGACTTATGTTTGCTCTCTTAATGCGTAGGTTTTCAAAATGATAAGCTTCCAAATGATTACAACCCGTTGGACAAAAGTGCGATAGAAACCAAGGTATAATAAGACTAGGTTTAATTATGTACTAAAATGTAGATGCTCTATATAAACAGCACAGGAAGATACATCACTGCAGTTTGTGGTCGACATTTAAGTGTGCCACATGTACTCGTACCTAAACGCCAATTGAATGCACAACACTATCTGTCTTAAGTAAGTAGTCGCAGAGTACCAGTGCAAGATACAGCAAAAGCAATGTTATATTCTGTTGTCCATTTCATTTAATGAACGCACATAGTAGTTAATTATAATTAATAATGGCTTATATTATTTATCCTTCTCTTTTCAACGCAATCAAGGTAGAACAGTGAAAGCAAAATCATTGAATATAATAAATGGCTCGAAGATTCCTCAGTAGGTAGTCCCGTGAGAGAACAGCCTTATATCGTTTCGGCATTCACGAAAATTTGATTGATGAAAATGTCCCACATTCCACTGACCGAACTTAATAATTCAAGGAAGAGGTTGAAAAAACGGGCGAGACTGTAACCACGGCAATTTGGCTGGGTTCCGTACGTAATTGATAATTTTATGATATTATGTAGTTTTTGGTACTGATGATAATATGTTTTTACGAGTTATCGTAATTGATAATTATAACAAGTATGAAAGCAGTAAAAGCCCAAAGCGGGTATTGCTTTTTGCTTACAAATTATTTTCATACAGATATGTTTTAAAGCCGTGAAATAAAATAATGTTATGATTGATTATTTTACTTCTGTCTCTGGTGATCCACTAATATTCCTGTCTTTTTACCGGTGGTTTTACACGATTAAATTTTAGTAAAAATTTATCAAATTTTCTCTCGTATTGTTAGCTACTTATTAAATATGTGTTGGTATAAATTAATTAATAAATGCACCTTCATCTATGCGTAACTTAATGGGTATGCATACAATTTTATTGACTACTAGCGGAAGCCTCGCGGTTTCATCCTCGTAGTTCCCGTTTCCGTGGGAATACAGGGAAATAAAGTAGCCTATGTCACCCGAGGATAGTTAACTTCCCAACGGTGAAAGAATTTTTGAAATCGGTCTTGAAGTTTTTAAGTTTATTCGTTACATACAATAATACAAATCTTTCCTCTTTAAAATATTAGTTTAGATTTCAAGCAAATTTTCCCTTTCAAATACCAATTATCGATAATACTTTACCGTGATATGGCTGTAGATGGTATCTCAATGTTTACTACGGGAATTGTATACAAGGTCTTAGGTCTTATGGTACTAGTTGTCGGTTAGTAGGTCAGTTGTGTTCTTTAGAGCAATACTTCGTCCTGGGATACGAGTTTAAATACGTATTAATGGCCTTAAAATTTCTTTAAAAATAATGTGTTGCATCTGTAATTATGTACCTTCTTAATAAGAAAGCTTAACTTAGCTTTCAAAATATAGTTTTGCCCTAGTTTGAGAGGCAGGGTTCATTACTCAAAATGGTTGCAATGAAATAATTCTTGCAGTATAGCTTGTACGTAAACTGTAATGTAAACTTTTTTTGCACCAATAAACATTTTTATTATTATTTATATTTTAAAACATTTTTTTTTACTATTGTGGTTAAAAGCGCAACGACGTTAAACACAAATTCCTTGTTACTTGCACGTTTCTTAAATTCATTTTTTAAATTCTCAATGAACCTTAAATCACCGCGGCTCTCAAAAGCGCCAGAACCGCGATAAGGTTGGCTCTCTGCCCCCAAAACTGTATAAATAATAATTTATACAAAAACCCGGTACGGTCTTTACTCTTATACATTGTGGAACAACCCAATTATTAAGGCGCTGGATATTACATATTACCTGTGGATAAATTATCGCCGTATACATTTAAAATATTAAAAAATATTTTGGGTGTGTGCGACCAGTATTGTTTAAATTCTCTGAAAAAGTTTTTGGCGTTTTTGGTCAATGAATTAAGTTGTTTGTTCGCTGTCAATATAAACGTGGCTTGTTTAGTGAACGTAGCACACTCTTTGAGTAGAATAACCTGCTAAAAAACTTTTTTATAATGCTTAGCGAACATTAATTTTATATCTTTACAGCTACGTTTTTCCAGCAAACAATTGGTTTTACGAAACTTGATATTGAAAGCTAAAGATTATTTTACAAGTTATGGTCGATTCTCGGTTACAGATATTGCAAAAAAAGGTGTTATTTTCTCATTTCTAGTCCATAAACATCATCTACCTTACTAACACTGAATATTTAGTACACGCCGCAAAGACAACAAAAACAAGACAATTTATGTGCCACGATTTATGCAGAGTGTAATTTTAAATTCCACGATTTTAAAATTGATGTCACGCGCAATCACATACTGGTACATTTCAGTGCTCGTATTATTATTAGGGGAAATCGGATCGATGTGTATTAAGATCTAATCGAGTCGGCGCGTGCGACTATATCTCGATCACATCACGCATGCGTACATGTGGCATGATGACGCACTTTCAAATAGAGAAAAAAAAATATCGGATATGCTTTTTGAAAATTGGATGTGAGAAAATTGTTGCAACTATCTGCATCATTAGGATGTCTGATGACATTTTCAATTTGCCACTTTGTACTTTCTGGAGTCAGACACTTAAGGATGTCATTGAAAAATTTCATTGCATTGCAAAAGTGAGAAGAAGAAAGCTGTTCAGCCACTATTAATAGTTTGAATCTACCAAAAAAGAAATAAACCTCATAATATGCTCATTAAAAATCGAACAGGATAAACCCAATACGTAGACAAACTAATACTCAACAAATATTTGAACATCTCATAGACGAAACGCACTCTAACCGTTAGCCTCGCATGTTGGCCAAGCTTATTTGCCATGTATACCAACTATTTGCCAAACACACCATCTATTTGCCAAGAACACTGATATTTGATATAACCATCACTTAAAGTAACGGGCTTTACTTATTATAATGTCGCGGAAACGACTGGGACACACATAGTGTTTGTGTGGCCGTATGTTACACCGCCTTGTAATTACTTGTCATGAATTTTCTGTATGTCAGTCTCGTTATGAGCAAGAAAACAGCAGTTATTAGCGTTGACGTATGCATATTTTCATCTATAATTTGAATACCGGGTTGTCAGTATCTAGAACTTAAGATCCATAGAGATTTTCCATGATAATGAAGTTGAAAATTTGTCTGCCGTTTCTGTTTTTCCATATTATGCAGGTGTTAATTAAATTTGTTTCTATTAGTGCTAAATGTTCAACACTTTGCAAAATTCTTAAAGACTTAAAGTTTAAGTTGTTACTTACTGATATATGGTTTGAGGTAGCAAAAAATTAACCTTATCAAGATTTTTACGAGCCTATCTGGTTTCAAGATTGGATTACTGCGTTTCCTCAATTTTTGTTCATTATTTTATGTGTGAATGACTGTAACCTTTCTGTGCCAATATTTCCTTCTGTGCTTCCTGTCTTTTTAAATTCTGTGGAAAGCAACTCATTACATATATCTTTCAATTGACTATGACCCAAATGACCGTTACGCTACATTGTGACAGGTGGAAAATTCGTACTGTTGCGAACTTCACGGTCGGCTGCGGATATTCAGCCATAACGAGTGGGTAGCCAATGAAGACATTATTCTATGGACACCCGTTTATTATGCTAACTCCTACTTTGTGCTGTCAGTCTTAAGTTAAGCTGGAGTTTGTTTGAAACAGAGTAACTATGATTAGTTTTCTCCGATCGGAGATTCTTTGTTCACCTTAAATGGGATTACGAGCAATTCTTGGCTGTTTTGATGGCTTCTTCAAACTTTGAATTGTGGTTCTTATCGCAGGACCATCCAAATATAGCCACGGTATAAAATATATAAAAAAAATATAAAAGCCTTTCAAATTGTATCTTAGATATAATTGACATCGGTACTGGTATCGACTGAAGTTATAGTTAACATAATTCTGAAATCGCAAATCCACCATTTGTGGGGCTCATTGCTACGTAGTATCCCTTTGTCCTGCAGTGGGACAGTTAATATTATACCTAGCCTTATATATATTATAGTGTCGCCATATATGAAAGTCTAAAACAATATTTTATTGTTGCCCATTAATTACAGGGACATCCAATTATTGAAGCATTATCTTTTTGTAATAAATCTATGTAATTGACAACCATGGTTCCGCAGGGCGAGAAATAATTAATAGTTTTAATTTTTTTATTTATCTTGATGTAATGGAATTTACGATTAATGGCGACAGATGTGTTTCTAATTGAATGTAAAATGTGTGCTTTATCTTTTGTTGAAAACCAGTTTTTTAATTGCCGTTTATAAGTCTTGTTGTTGATTTATAGGAGGTAGTACCTTTATATTAAGGTGTTAATCAAATATGACTGGCGCATATGTTATTACTTGTAGCTTACGCTTCTGTAGGCAATATGAGATGCCCTACCTACTTACTCTTGAGAATATAGAAGTGTAGAATTGCGTCCATCATATGACTGAACTTAGAGTGTTACCAAATCAATTGATTGATCGTGGATCGATGACATAGATCGAAGTTTATCGATGTCTGTCGGTTGGCAACCTTTGGTTTAGTAGGCGCTGTAAATCATCGTCGATAAATCCATCACACTTATATCATTCGTAAGACCTTAAGAGGAAACTTATATTTCCCATAAAATAACTATGCAAATCGAAAATCCACCCGATTTCACCATAAACTTTAATTAAGTCTTTACACAGAAAAGTATTTTCCTCGATATTGTAAATCTTCCAAAGATAATCATCGACAGTTCACACTTAAGCGGATCGCATCGCATCCGATATTCAAATATACCAATAATATATATAATGTATATTTGTATAACGACCTCAGAACACGATGTTATACAACACTGACATTGGCCGTGAATGAAGAAAAGAAAGTTAATACGAGTTGCATTAATTTTTAATGTAGTTATTAAGATCCGCTTGGCGGGACTGGATTCTCCTTTATAAACAAATCATCTGTGTTTGTATTTGTAAGAGGTTTTAAACAGGCATGATATTTTAAAGTAGTGAATGAATGCTATATTGTCGAAATAATAGGCATATATAACTTTAAAAGCTGTGTTCTTAGATTTTGTTTTTGTACAATACAAAGCTCAGATTTAGAAGTTACAAAATAATAGAAGAGTAATAAATTAACAACAGTAAAATAGTGATTATTAAGGAAAACGTCAAACCATAATAAAAATGTTGTGCTTAAAACAAAAAAAAAACATATAATTCAGTCATTAAATATAAGAAATGAGACATATCAAGAATTTGATCTGACGCAGACGCTGGCATTTACCGATCGTGAATCTTTACATAAAAAGAAAGCTTATCTTATATTTTATGTTATTACAGCAAATCCGCGTCCAGCATCTCGATATTTACAAACTGGCAGACGAAGTTATTAATTACATTATTTCCTTGAACTGTCAGAAAAGAATCAATCTTATTAGTCCATTATATTTAATCGTGTTGATTGATTTCAACATTATTCTCATCTAAAACCAAGCTAGTATTTACTCAAACGAGTACCGTATTACCTTTTGAAAGATAAACAATAATCTTACCATCCTTTACATCAAAGACCAGCTTCGCACTGAGTCTAAACCTGTCACTATCAGATCCAATAACAATATTCGTCTAAGATGTAAAGCGACAAATGCAACAGATTATCCATCGCCGGCATTGACCGCGATCGTTTTCTACGAGAAAGCAAATTGTGCCGTCGTCAATACAAGCCGCTTCGTCTAAAAACTAGTTTAGACACTTAGCTTATTCATATATTTTCACTTATGTAAATTATATAAATTCTCTTGCTGCTCCTGTGAACTATTCGTCCGGTTGGAAACGCATTAGCACGCAAATGTTTATGATTTTCTATGTCGAATTAGAAAAATAACGGTTTTGTTGTTTTTAGTTGTGGCCATGTATCTTACGCACATTTAATTTTTAATCTGCTCTTTATGGCTTTATTATGCATCTTAATGGCCAAACAATGTAGCGCAATTAGGCAATCCGAAATCTTCCTTAAAAGTTTATGTGGCGTTAAAAGCTATTTGATAGTTTTTGGGGCAAAGTGTAAACTTTAGTAACAGCATCAACAGAGCTTCTGAATTTTGTTGATGCTAAAGAAGTAGCAGCAGTAGGTAATTTAATAACTTCAACGTACTGTAGCTATCTCTTTTGATTTGGACCCAAAAACCGTAAAGAAACAACTCTCTTCGTCTTAATGATGAACATTCTAATTCTGATATTAGCAAATAGTACGCTTAATCTTTAAACCTGTACTGATTTACTTGTAGTTCCTCGGACTTCCCGTGACAAGGAAAGTAATGGCAAAGACCAAAAGTTCAGAGAAAGGATTCCAACAAGATCGTGAGTTCTACTCCCGATTGCTCGTACAATTATTGGTGCGATGTTAGTGAGATTAAATGGCGAAATAAATTCGATTTAAATATGGCTGTCGTGTGCTTACTGTGACTGGTTTAGTTGATCGTTTATACCACGATTATGTTAGCCATTTCTTTCAGTTCACCGCTGCTCTTGTAACTTATGGTCTTCTTCTAATCGTTATTTTCATAGAATGCCAGATTTAGCTTTTACACTAAATCTGCTTTGATGTTGGCATTTACAGTTAGCTCCAATATCGTCTCCTTATCATTATGTATAGCAGTTATTTGATGTTTGTTGGCCGATTCAGGTTCTTTTGTGTTTATTATTTACATCAGCAACTGTTTATCTTTTTATGGTTATTAACAATTATTTATTTTGTTTTCAGGTCCAAAATGGCATCAGATGTCGCGTCACATATAAGGAAATCAACAGTTTTATGGCTAATTTTAGCCTTAACGAATGTAAGTACTTTTTCATTACGATAAAAATAAATCTTTGCGTTTGAGATACCTGTGCATGTAGCAGCTGGTGAAATTAATTTTTAATTTACTGCAGCTTTGTGTGGCATCAGTACCGACCTCAAAATTACCTTTCAAATAGATAAAATAACTAATTCTAAAAAAAAACCTTCCAAAAGAATATCGCACAATAAGACTTAGAAAAGGTCTTGCGAATTTTCCTGAATGACGTTTCTTTGACCCCAGGAGCGTAGTGTGAGATCAGCCCTTTGTAGGTCTCTCACGTAAATTGTAATGTACTGGGGCAGCCTCTGAGGCACCGAAGTCACTAGCAATTGTAATTTACGATATATGTCAAGAGCTATTCTTTGGAGTCAATTGAAAACAAATGCTACAAGTTGAGCTTTACGGCAAATTTGTAAAACCACTTTGAACCTAATGTTAGAGAGTTCTTTGCTAAAGTAAGCTTTTATGTGAATGTAAGTTAGTAAATATGTTTGCCATTAAGATATTTATAACGAATTTCAAATCAAGATATGAAGAAAATTCAGCTTTGTTCGAACAAAGATGATGAAGCATGATATGGACTTTCAAAATCTTTCTAGAAACGTTTGAAAATAGCTTAAGTTCTTAAATTAAACGCACATTAAAGAGAGACAAGACAAATCTCTCGGTTTCACAATGACATATTATTTTAAGTTGACCTGTCCAGGCTCTAGACTATAATTTAGAAATCTTCTTTTGTTCAGTTTCTTATAAACCGGCAAAAGTATCAAAATGACTCTTACGATTCGAGTTGAAAATATCGATAAGTATATACGTATATGGTTGATATTATGCTTTCATTTTCTTTCTGAAGCGTGAGAAAGAATTATCGAAATTAAAATGCCGAAATAAAAAGTAAGATTGGAACAAATTGTGGCCGATATTAAAACTAAATAATACATTTTTATAGTGTTTGATTCTGATTGAAGATTGTTATTGATTGATGTTCAATTGAATATAACACTCGTTACTGTATATATCTAAATTGGTTTACGACTGTTTAATTGACGCATTAAGTATTTGTATACGTACACAATATGATGTATTGGGAACAGTAAATTTTACGAAATACGAAACCAATTTGGAGCTACATATTTGGCATTTAGAGCATCAAAATTGTTTGTGTAAATGTAACATTCTTGCCCTAGTTTTGTCGTCTTTTTGTAACGAGATAGTAACGTTCAAATATTCAATTCGTTACTAAAATTGGTTTTATTTGGATTGTGATTGTATCATCACAATCACGATATATTTTTTTGGAGCAAGCCCGTCGCATTTCAATCAAATTCCTATAAAAAATGAAATTAATCCAAATTCAAATCTAAATCTTAGAAGCTTCGTCAAAGCTCCGTTTACAATAAAAACCCGACCTAGTAGATCATTGAGTAAGCAGAATCGAAACACCGTCCTTGGCGAGGTCAACGGTCTTAGCCGGCTAAATGGCGTCGTCTTCACCATGGTAACAACAGTACGTAAGATCGTGACTTTCTCATTCGGTCGGGTAGCTGTGTTCAGTGTCCGCTCCATTTGACGCGGTGTCGTCGCAAGCGCGTCCGGCGACACACATAGCGAACATATCGCACGCCAACTGGACCAAGTTTGTAAAAACATACGGATAGAGTTAGTACTGTTCGCAGAAGTGGAAGCGCGCCTCAATTAATTTTCAATCGGTATGTTTGGACTTTTGCTGGTTTGTGGTTTAGATGGGGGTTGGGGGTTATTCAGAGATGGTAGTTTATTACAAGCAGCGTCGATTTTAAAACAGCAAAAGTAAATCCAACGCTGAAACGAACTTTAACGATGAATCAGAGCAGAGTGATGATAATGAATGCAACGTTACATTTTGGTCATTTTAATCCTGAAACATAACATACAACGATACAATTTAAAATAAGAAACATTTTTTTCAAAAAAATAAACCGAAGCCGACTTCCAAAGCAAAACACTAAAAAGTGCAAATATAACTTTCGTTTTGCTTTGGAAGTCGGCTTATATTTTTGTGTCTTTTTATTATCTTTACAAATCAATATTGTTTCTTGTACCGGATCGATCCTCTACGGGACTAAAATGAACAAAATGTAACGGTATATAATAATAATACAGATTATAAAAAAATAATTTATATAAGTTTTAGAAAAAAAAAACTAACTATATATTTAGCTTACCGTGCATTCATAAAAACCAAACGTGTATGCAAAATTTAATCTTAATCGTTGGAGGATAACTGCTTTAAAATTAAGTTGCAAGATTTGACCCGAACACACATACATTGCAAGTTAATAAAAAGCTTGTTAAAAGTCAAAGCAATTCAATATTATTTGAATTTAGCCTCAATCAAATTAATTAACCTAATTATGAATAAAAGCATCTCAAATTCTTATTAGCTCTTAATTTCTGAATTACAAATATTATACAAATTATTATTTTTCTATCAGTACCAAGCGTTCCAGCTGAGCAATAAAGCTAAACGGATAATTGCTACTTATTTTAAACCAAAGATCGCCAGCCTTTGATAGAACTTGTGTAAGCTATAAAATTATTTATTTATAAACTAGTTATTAATTATAACTTCAATAGATATCATCCTTATTATCCTTATCATCCTTCCTGTTCATGTTTTATTACATCGTAACTCATAAAACTTTACGTTTTAATGTAAAATAAATAATATCTATTAAAGTAGATAATAGTAAGTACATTCATTTATTTTATGAATTATATTTTCCTAAATTGTCCACTTGATAATAAAGTTTTACGATTTGAAATTATGAATAAAGTTAATATCTCATTTTAAGCCTTTCATAAAGGTTCGCTTTTATAAGAAATACCTTAATATCCATTACTTTTATTGGTTGAATATATCATACACAAACGAAGATTGCATTGGCATAGGATTACGTCTTTGACAAGCATTAATTCATTGGCGCTATAGAAGATCTTAATAGTTTTAGGTTCCTTACACCTTAATCGCTTATAATATCTTCAGATTAACTTCAATCGCCTTCAGATTCATTGTGTTGTGTGTGACTATATTCTTGAAGGCAGCTGTTTCTATAGATACCATATCACCAAAAAAAAAAGCACCTTTCAGCCGTCTTTCATTTTAGCCAATAAAAACCGCTTCCCTGTTCTAAAATTAAACCAAACAATAGAATTCGAGTCCGGATAGCCGTCAACGCTAAGACAATAGCTTGTAATGGGGTCGTATCAGCTGCAACCACAGAATTGCAACCATAACATGGAAGGTACTTAACTAAATAAAGCTTGGTTCATAGGGTTACTCCTTTTGTATGTTTCGTCTAAATGGAGTGGGTTTGAAAAGCTATGCTTCTTGCGAATACAGAATTTACGAAATTTTATTGGAATTGGAGTACTTTTGGCATTTAAAGTATCTATTTAATTACTTATTATTTGGATCTTTGAGCTTAATTGAAACATTTTAGTAATTTTAAGAGAACTATACTGGCGTTATAGTTGATTACTAGTTTCTAATGATGCGAAGCTTCTTAAACTTTTTGATAACTAAAATTACAGATTACTCACATTTTCAGCATTTAGAAGAGCGCTGTAATAAAGATTGTGGGACATCACGCTGCTGGACATGAAATATCGTAATAAAAATATTAATGGTCAAATGTTATTACGATAGGATTTATGATTATGTGGCATGCACCGCTAATGCAAATTAGTCACCTTTGAACCCATGACATTATTAATTATGCTAAACGTTTTCCTTTAAACAAGTAGTAGTTTCACACTAATTATAATTACATTTCCGCCTCGTTAGCTGCTAGGGATGACAGCCGGGAAATAATGTTACCAGCACAAAATCTACGACATTCCACGGAAGAATTTTAACACGCTAACACCTGATTATAAAAACTTATTATAGTGTATTTAAATATAAGTAGGCGTGATTTATAACAGCTATTAAAATGATTGAATGATTTACAATCATTATTGATCTTTCTGTAGGCTAGATGTTTATTACTGAAGATTTTCTCATGAAGTAATGACATTCTTTTTGACAGTTATAATGAAGGGCTTTTTGAGCTTATTCCGAAACTCGGTGTCTATTGTCGTTGAACAAGTCATATTTAAATTGTACCTATTCATAATATTTAAATTGACAGGTTACAATACAACCTGTTGCTGCCTCTTTGAACTATGTTCGATTTCTCAATCCAATTCATCTTGATGTTGATGTGTAGATTCGTATAAATTTCCATTGGTTTTATTAGCACCGCTGTCAAATTTTTAAACTGACAATCACAATAAAGAACAATTTTATTTAAGAAATGGCCACACAATAAAAAATAACAATTTGCAAAATGGCCACACATAAAACACTAATTTTGAAATCGCCAAACAACACACAATTAATACAGCGGCTAAAATGTTTAAAGGAATTAATAAGAAATTCACTGATTGATCAGATAAGCCGTTGAATTAATATCAAAGCACAGTTGAAGTGACTTAGGTCAAGATCGGAAGAGAATCTCAAGATCACAGTACAGAGATAGGCACAAACGTCGACACATTGACTGATGATAAAAGTTATGACTAAAGGCTTTCTGAAATAAACTGTTGACGGTTGGTTAGAAATTAATGTAACTGATAAATGGATAAAATCAGGCGGTATGCTTACAAATGTCATCAAGCTGATTGTGATAAAGAATAATGTTGTCTTATGAATGTTTCACTTCGGGTAAAATTGTATGACTTTCGTCTAGTGTTGAATATTACTTAAATACTGAAAATCAACTTTTCCTAGTTTCAATCTTCTGTCTATGAAAAAAATTAATAGGCCACGGATTTAATGCTGATATAACCAAAATCTTCTTTTAGCTTTTGTGCTGTCTTACCTGGGAATTACTCACTGGAAGTTTTAGTTGACCCTTGAGTTCAGTTCTTTTCAACATCAGTAATCTTACTAACAAGCTTTGCTCTCCAAACAAAGGCCTTTAAACAAATTTGCATCCGCTATCTACAATCGCGATGCACATAGCAAGATATTCCTACCAAATCTGCATTACCAGCCCTGGGCTCAAGGCACGTCTCCGTCAAACGTCTTACATATCCTGTCTAAAACGTAATGATATGTGAAAGCCGAGTGAGATCCACATGTGACCCATTGAACCCCATGATCACCTCAAAAAGTCTACAACAAATTATTCGACGACATAGTTACAATACCTGTAGTTTCCTTCCTAGCAAAGATGAAACCCTTGAATCAATTTTTTCTAAACAATCAGAAATCTTACTAACAAGCTCTGGTTCCCAAAAAAGTCATTTAAACAAATTCGGATGCTCTATCTACAATCTCGATGCACATACCAAAGATATTACTACAAATTCTGCATCCTTAGTCAGCCCTGCACACACGTCTCCATCAAACGTCCTACAAATCCTGCCTAACACGTATGTATGTGAAAGTCGTTTGAGCTTCTCATGTGAGTATGTGACCTTGTATTGTACCCTACGATCACCTCAATTATCTTCAAGTCTACAGTTTTACAACTAATTATTATATATGCGACGAGACAGTTACAATACCAGTAGTTTCCTCCCTGGCAAATTGACGATCGATTAATTTCTTCTATTTCAAATGAGATAATTATAGTAGGTATAGGTAGTGAAGGTACAATTTCCATCGGAAATAGGCAAGTTAATAGCTGTTTTTTATTAAAGTGTTAATTAACTTCGCCTAATTGAGTAGATTAGACTGGTTGTTTGAAGTTTTTGCGAACTTTTGTGTTGTATAAGAGCGGGTGAACTTTGAGACTTTTAGTATCTTGTAAAGTCAGTAGCGATGGAGAATAAAAGTAATTTAGAATCACCCACAAAGATCTTTATAATCATGTTTAGGAAAAGGAAGATGTTTTATTACATGACGTCGTTGAAAAAAAAAGAACGACGGAGATTTTTCTCCGTATTTAAAATTAACTTAGCATTGCACCTTCAGCTTTCTTCACGTCCATCCTAGAACTGATTTCTCTAAGAGGTTAGTGGTTTACTGGCTTGTAATGAAGCAGGACCTGCAATTACACGCATGCATCTCCCATGAATAAAAGATCAGACAGTCTACCGAAGAACAAGGGGGAGACGCGTGATCCGAATGACAGAATCGTAACGGTGACAAAATTTGCCTATCCGTGGATTCTCTTGAATATGCAGATCTTACGGGGCGTATGACGCCTCGTCGTGGAATGCTAACGGTTGGTATACTTCGACAATGAATCTTGTCACATAGGTTTTACTATCGAAAGTAATATGGAGCCGGTTTTTGAAGAAGCGCACGCGCGGGTCGAGGCGAGCGTATAACGTGACGCGTGAGGTAGAATTGATGTGACTCCACATTCTTGAACAGTGGATGAGGAAGAATAGATCGTAGAGGACAGGTGTAAGGGTGTTACCATACCAATAACTCGACGAATTTGATCAACGTCGTTTGATTTGTGTGGTAGCTTTTACTTTAATCTGGTGTTTATAGAACTGCGAACTGAACATTGATGAACAGTTTCACATTTCATCGATGTCGACTGATGCATTATTTATATCGACCGCTAGCATAGATCGACAATCGATCGGTTGATTTAGTAACACCCTTATAAATAAATCAGGCCCGAGGATTCTTTTCATATGCAAACGCTTAACAGGTATACAGTAATCTACACTTTCCTGATTATTTATTTCTCTAGCAGTGAGGTCCCCATAACTCACGGTATATTACTTGAACTCTCAACCTTTCCATCGACAGCGAACTCTGACGCCTCTGTGCCTATTGTCTGCATTTCTGAGAAATATTACCACTCATAAACACGTCACTTAACATAATTATTAATTAGCTTTAATTTATCGTCTTTTGTATCAGCTTATCAGATATGGGAAAATAGTAAGTGCAGAGACAATAGATGAGATGAGACGCGAACTTAATCTTACGCACGTCAAGTACCTATATCAAATAGTGTACTTTTGTTGAGTCTGTACTACGAGCAATATTTGTGTAAATATAAATATAATAACAAGCAATATTTGTGTATATATGTTTATTTGTAATCACGTTCTCAAAATAGGCAATAAGGATTTCGATAAAATTTGCAATATAGGGCTTTTCGGGGGCAAAAAATCGATCTAGCTAGGTCTCATATATCTGCGAAAATTATATACCTCGAAAAAAAAACTCTGAGGTACTATTTATTTTGTGAGTTTGTATGTGGACAATAATTTCCGCAACAAGTTTTCTAATATGTGCAGTTGGCATCTAATTCAATGAAGGTAATTCTTAAAAAAAAAGACACCACTTGTAAGGTACATTATTACAGATGGACTTAGGCTATAACTATTAAATCCTGAGTTAAGCCGGGTCATAAAAATATTATGACCCAGGTAGACAGGCAACTAAATATAATTGTATATGACAGACGTGTGGCAAACACAAATATCATATTTTTACTGGCTGTAAACCTATCAGTGCTAAACTTGCTTTACCATCGTCCACTGCAATAAATATTCGATATTATTGTTATGATCCTTTCGTTTGGCGGTTTAAGTATCTCAGGTGGGACTGTAATGGCTACCTTTCCCTCATAATTCCCTTAGTTGCGTTTCATGACTTTCTCGTTAGTATAGTGTTTGCAAGCGCTTCTGGTGTGTATAGAGCCCTGGGTTTGGTCCTTGGGTCGGGCAGAATGTTATTGGGATTTTCCATTTGGATTATTTTTATTTTTTATTATTATTAAATATGACATTCTATTTAGTATTTTGATTTGTAATCTTTATTAATATATGCATGCCATTTTCCAAGGCAAACATGACGTCCTATCATTTTGTATCCTAACACCTCTTCATGCTAACAATTTGTTATGTATGTTTGAGCAAATCAAATATTATGATTTGATTTCGAATTTCTCAGTAGCAGCTCGGAGTCTGCACTTGTGCCCGGTTGGTGGTAATATGCAAGCCCCCTATTAATATAATATAATAATGCCCTTTATTCTGAATTGTTTGTTTTGCTTTGTATTTCTTACAGTATGTCCCTAAATTCAGTGTGCCTTTTGGCAAATACCTCCTCTAGCTCTTTTCTCTGATTTCTGTCACGAGCCACTCTCCTTCAGTTGGGGCCCGCTGTTTGTTTCAGCTCGTCCCCCCTTCTTCGTTGCCCTTGAGGTAACTATCCTGGTTTTACTCTTATCAAAATTGTAACCCAACTTTTTTAACTGGATTTTATATGATACAATGGCAATCTTATCGCTGACAGCGAAGTATTTTTACTGTATTTCTTTTTTTCGATACTACATCTACTCGGTTGTCAAACAATATATTTGTTTTTTATTTTCTGAAAACTAGACTGCCAGTAACCTAACCGTAGTTGATTTGAATTAAAAACCAATCTTCCCACAACATATTTTGTCCCTATATTTTTATATACAGCTTTATAAACATCATCGAACATTGATTGATATGTTTGTTTAACTAAGTAAGTACAGGCTGATAAAAAATTACAATACGAGTGTCTGGTGCTATACACTTAAGTAATGACTAAGCATTTGATAGTCATCTAGTAGCGTAAGCTGCTCTTTCACATAAGGTTCGTTTCATTCTCACTACTTTGCAGTCTTTGCACTACACTGTTGTGAAGGAAGGCAAAATGCTCTATCATAAGTCAACAGCCTTTTTGCCTTTAAAAAATCAGACATAATTGGGAATGAGTGACAATGTTTTTGCTGGCCCTAAATTTGAAAGAACTGAAACAATTATGAGCCAAGCTATATTAATTAGGCTTCAAGAAACCCAAATTCTACAAGACTGAATTAAAAAAAACAAAAGCTTTGTTCGTTACCGCACAAAAAAACAACAAAAATGAATTCAGTAGCCACCGCACAAACATCAAAACATTTCAAATTGAGTTCTAAAAAACCATCGACAACGCATCGAGAGTGGTACCGTCAAGTGTGAATTGACACTAATTGTTCGTGAGTCTAAGCTTTCCTTTCTGTCACGATGTTATCTTGCTTCTCGCACTAGCCTTACATGTGGCTTCACTCGCCGTTTATAGCTATCCGTTTTGTTATCTCCACGGCTAATGGCGTAGGCTTAATTAGGATGATAGACCGGATTTCTATTATAATTTCCATCATATTTAAATGTTCCGCTATGGTCTGTCACAAGTGACTTCTATAATAAAACCGACGTAGGTTCGTTTACGATGTCAATTCATACATTTATTGATATAGTGTCAAGACTGTAAAAAAAATTAATGACGATATATTTTCTCGTATCCAACCAGCATCTGAACCACATCTAACCAGCAGAAAGTGTTTAACATAATTTATAACAAACCTTTTTTTAATTAAATATGAATCAAAGTGATATATTATTTTAAACAGTTTCCACACACGCAGTAAAAGCTACTATATCATAACACTATAAGAGCCCCGGTAGACGGTAAAACAGGTATGCATGATAGTGAAAAATGTACAAGCTTCCATACGGCATCCATTCAACGTTAAAATGACAGATACGCCATTGATACTTCATACGAGCTCTTGATGGATCGTCGACTCGGGTATTAATAATTTTATTCATTTAGTACCTTCCTTCCTATTTATGATGTATATGTAAATATTTCATATTTACCACCTGCAGTGTAATTTGTAATTATGGCTTTTAACATGGAACGTCTAACAAATTGATATTGCAGTTGTGTGGGAAAACACAGGAAGTTATTCTTTATGTATTTTTAATGGTGTTAATTTTTATGTTGTCGTATTTTCAATATACAAAATATGATTCAAAAACTGAGCTTTCTAATTTCGTAATATATTCCTTATATCTATACTAGTATTATAAAGAGGAAAGATTTGTATTTTTGTATGTAACAAATAAACTAAAACTACTGGCCCGATTTCAAAAATTATGATGAATGAATTCTTTCACCGTTGGGAAACTACACTATCCCCGGGTGTCATAGGCTACTTTTTATCCCTGCACGGGAACGGGAACTACGCGGGTGAAACCGCGAGGTCTCCGCTAGTAAACAATAATTTGAGAGCTGGTTTTAAAGATTTTGTTAAAATTCCGGGTGGAATAAAGCCTAGGACAGATCATTTCTATTTAAAGGATTTAAATGGAAGTGGTATGTCGGATTGCAAAACACTTTCAATCTTTGAAATTGTAGATTGCAAATTCCATAGTAATCTTGTAATAAACAGCGTCTCTCAAAATAGCAACGTAGATAAAAAGGTACTAACACACCACGGTACAAATCAAAGTCGAAATTAACATCAATCTACAAACCTAAGGTCACGGTCCCATTGATAACTATTTACTAGTAGTTTCGTAGCTGCAATTAGATATACAAGTTACTAGTTTACTAGTAGTTCAATAGTTTGGAAGTAGAGAAAACTAGCTAAGCTCAATGGGACCACACCTAGTGAGTAGTAGTACGTCTGTCCGACCTCTACAGTCCAATACAAGTTTTTAATTACATTTCAACAGCATATTTATTTCCCATTCAAATACTCTATTAACATTAATAACCTTTATCTATACAAGATCTCAATTAGTTAGTTTGCTGTAAAGCACACAAGTTGTAGATTTATTGTAAGTATTCAAGTTCTTCTGCAGGGGAGCTTGTCACTAAAAGTAGCCGCGTGGGTCGATCTTCAGGGTAACAGGAGAAATCACTCCGTGCCCACAGATATAAATCTAAATAGATGCCGCGACTGTATGTACTTCGCGTGTCAAAAAACGGAGTAAAAATTACGATCAATGGTCGTAATCTGAGCTTTTCATTTAGCATTATCGGCACCGGAAATCCACCGAAATCTAGAAAAATGTCTCTTTATGCCATATTGAGCTGTAAAGACTGTTTAGAAAAAGTTGGCCGAGGCATTGGAAATGTTTTCTTTTATTCGTAAGTAAATTTGTTTTTAAATTGTGTGCGAAAAAGTTGCACGCTCGGTTTTCATACAGATGGTGGGACTTGCGTTATATAGTTAAATTTATGTCTGTGTCCGTGCCTAAGGTTGCTGTGGCTATTATTTGTAGATTTTTGACAGTCGTCACGGTAATCAAAACCCAGACAATCTGACACCAGCTTGCTAAGAGGTATCGTGTTACCCAGTTACTGGGTTGTGAAGATCAGATTTAGACAGTCGCTCCTTTGACTCGTTTTGATTTTGACATTCAAAAGTAATTGAAATAAATGATTTGACTTTGGTAAACATAGTTGGATAAAACTCTAACCCTCTTACTAATAAACGCGGAATAAAGTTAAACCAGGTATAACTAAGGTATACCCATACATTTTCATAGGTTTATACCTGGTATAACTTTATTCTGCGTTTATTTGTAAGAGGGTAAGTAGATTAACTGATTGATTCAAGTCCTTCTGGAACTCCGATCATCTTACATTGTAAGCTTGTAATGGTAAATAATGATCAATTGTAACAAATTTATTGATTCATTCAACTAGATAGCGCTTGTTTATGAGAATTCGATGAAAGTGGAGGTTTACTTGTAACATTTAAGATTTAGTCATTACAAATATATTTGTTTAAGATCGTAAAAACTCGCAGATTGCAGAAATAATTGTAAATGACATACATAGACTTGCAGTATTCAGCGTGGTATTACTTAATACATTATTGGAATTACCCGGTGGAGTCTGGCTTTATGTCAATTTAATAGCAACAGATGTTTTGTAATAATTTTAATGGTAGGTGAAATTAATCTCCAGTAAAGTTAACAGCGTGTAATTGTGTTACTACAGGTTAAGGATTCTTATGCTGCTGATAGATTAACACGCTTGGGTCTTTGATCTTTCAGACCATTAATAGGGATGTTTTCTGGGTAGAAAAACGATAATTCTATTTAGTCCGTCAGTGAGATTATCAAATAATATTGGACACGTATTAGTAGCTTTACCAAAGCAATAAAAAATTACAAAGTTAAAACGCATCAAAGTTCAGGAGTGGGGTGGCTGCTTATGACGTCACTAAGGCAGTATAAAGTGTTCTAGCGGCGTGACGTGACGTTTCACGATATTTCAACGCAATAAGTCGTCGTCACTTTATGTTTACGTGTCAAAAGAAAAAATACGCGTCCAATATTTTTTATTAATCTACCTGACGGACAAAAAATACTCAAACCGGCCAATTGAGAGTCGGACTCGCGCACGAAGGGTTCCGTACCATTGTCGCAAAAAAAGGCAAAAAAATCACGTTTGTTTTATGGGAGCCCCACTTAAATATTTATTTTATTCTGTTTTTAGTATTTGTTATTATAACGGCAAAAGAAATACATCATCTGTGAAAATTTCAACTGTCTAGCTATCACAGTGCTTGAGATACAGCCTGGTGACAGACAAACAGACAGGCAGACAGACAGACGGATCGTGGGGTCTTAGTAATTGGGTCCCGTTTTTACCCTTTGGGTACGGAACCCTAAAAAACTAAGCTATTGTCAAAAGTCCAAAGAGGGGGTAGTCATACCCCCTCTTTGGACTTTTGACGTGTTATTTTGGTAGCGCAAGTCGTTGTCATGGACCGAGGCTCAAGATAAATGTCATTCGATGTCAGCGAAGGCGATAGTCGAAATGTCAAAATATTGATTGATCACGTGAATTCGTCGATTTCGCTTGTCAATCCCATAATAATACAATTTTGTCTTTTTGACAATTGTTATCGCCACGTTTTCGATAATAGAATGTCACTTATCTAGGGCCTGTTATGAATGTCATTTTGTTTGATCACTATGCTTTATTCTATAGGTTCCTGGTTATTAAACCAAGCATGTTTATCCAATCTGACGCATGCAGGCCATGTTATAGATACGGGGTGCTTACGGTATGTCACTTCAGCTCAATGAATAGCTTGCAGTCTAAATAGACTGACGCTATGCTTTACTATATAACCCAATAGCGGTAATAAACGGACACATAATACACAGAAATTATCTGACTACCTGAGTAGGAGAGATATGATCATTTTCAGATCCTTTATCGAGTTTGTTATTTGTCTCAGTTCACTAAGTTCTAGGGTAGATGGAATTTTGTGTAATTTTGGATGTTTTTTAGGGTTCCGTACCCAAAGGGTAAAAACGGGATTATTACTAAGACTCCGCGGTACGCCTGCCTATCTGTCTGTCACCAGGCTGTATCTCATGCACCATGATAACCAGACAGTTGAAATTTTCACAGATGATGTATTTCTATTGCCGCTATAAAAAAAAAATAAGTTGGGCTCCCATACAACAAACGTGTTTTTTTTTGCCGATTTTTGCGATAACGGTACGGAACCCTTCGTGTGCGAGTCTGACTCTATTTATCAATCAACTGCGGCTGGGTCAGACCTCTCCCAAACTGTGCCACCACGATACCCGGCCTTTTACTGCCCGCATCCAGTCTGGCACAGCCATGTTTTTAAGATTGCCGTCTCATATAGCTGGTGATTAATTCATACCTACATACGAGCCGTATATAGGCTCTATTTTGCCTATAAATAAAGTACCTACAAACGTCTGTACTTTAAATGGTACCCAACACTTGACCGAGAAGATACCTCCCACATCCTACGAGCATCTACCTACCTACACTTGAGAAATTATTAAATTTGTTTGTAAAGCAATCAAAAGTAGCTCTCTGTTAATTTGTTCTAATTCCTTTGGCTGTAGGCGTATGCTGTGGTACCGTAGCTGTGTAGTTACTGCGTAATCATTCATCATTGACCTGTAAAAAGCCTTCGGTACATTACAACACGCTTGTATTCCCCGAAAGGTTGGGTAGAGGGACACCTAATAGTACACCCACACAAATATTTTCAGATCCTGCATTGGTTGCATGTATCTTTTATATGGTTACTACAATTTTGGAATTCGAAAGTAGACCTTCTGGCGCCTTTTTAGGGTTCCGTACCCAAAGGGTAAAAACGGGACCCTTTTACTATGACTCCGCGGTCCGTCTGTCTGTCTGTCCGTCTGTCATCAGGCTGTATCTCATGAACCGTGATAGCAAGACAATTAATAGATTATGTATATTTCTGTTGCCGCTATAACAACAAATACTAAAAACAAAATAAAATAAATATTTAAGTGGAGCTCTTATACAACAAACGTGCTTTTTTGCCGTTTTTTGCGATAATGGTACGGAAACTTTCGTGCGCGAGTCCGACTCGCACTTAGCTGGTTTTTATATATTTTCATTACTTCAACTTTAAATTTAGAAACAGAATTCGAAATCACGTCCGCAAGTACAGTCAATTTTTCGAAACCTTTCGAAAATACTTATAGAATTATAGTGCATCAACAAATTTTTCCCCTGCAATTTACCACAACACCTCCAGTGTTGATGTCGCAATTTAGGTCAAAGAGAACAAAGCAAGTTCACCCGACGCCGTCTATAATGGTCCCAGAGAAGACAATAACAATATTCTCGACATCACGTAGTTAGCGGAAAATCTCGGCCAAAGTATCCATCAATGGGCCGATAAAACGATGGAGCCTATAATAAAAATCATCGCTCAAAAAATTCGAATGAAGAGACATTCTTGAGACCGCAATTAGTAAGGCATTACAAGCCAATCCATACCTCCATACTAGCATTATAAATGCGAAAGTAACTCTGTCTGTCTGTTTGTTTGTTTGTAACGTTTTCACGCTTATAACTCTAAACTAATTTTCATGCAATTTGTTATAGTGATAGATTGCAGGACCTTTGAGAAAGACTGTTTGTAATGTGCAACCAGCTTCACCTTTTAGATTGACCGATTCCTTGATAATCAAAAGTGCCTGTAGACGGTTTAATTGATATACAGGATTTGTGTTCGAGTTTGAGCGTAAGATACTTTTTATCTCGGGGAGTACCGTGCTCTTGGAATAATGCCTGATTTTCACGCAGGTGAAGCCGCTGGTCGAAGCTACTATAGATAAGCCAGATGTTCACAAACGTGTAATTTATAACTCATAACATAGGCCATAGCATGGCGGCGAGGTATAAATAGAAGAAATAGAATGGTAATCATCAAATTATACGTTTGAAACGTGCGTTTAGTCTGTGATATTGGATGAAATTGGTCAAGTGCATTCTGGTGTTGAATATTTCTTGGTACATTTCTATTGCCTGTTTAAAGGCTACCTATGTACAGTACAACTATTTTTTTAGTGTCCCTCGGCAATCATCGCTTTTCTGAATACAAGCGAATTGTTTTTTATATGTCCATCAATTATTAGATTTATCGTGTATAATAATTTGAATTCAGAACTAAGTACTTTATTGTTGTTTTGTTTTGATTTCCTTGTGAACGATATAGAACGGTAAAACTATTTTCCTATATTCTTATAGCAGCTCTCCTTTCATTTTTTAAATAAATTACATTAAGTTAAAAGATTATTAACAACTCTAAATATTTCCAAGTTGATTGAGAGCGTCCGGACTGGACTAAGTGCAAAGGGCAAATGATTGAAAGCCGACGACTGACGAAACACAAAGTTTTCCGAGGGACATTTATAAAATAGTTGTTCTGTAATTACTATTGTTCATCTTCTTCTCGATTCGATGGTTATCTTACTAGATGATGACTTGGGGCCAAGAGGTGCCCAAAGCTACTTTATAGTTTGCTCGACTTCACATATAATTTAAATATTCTGACTCCGTCATTTTAATACCTATGTCGCATATATCGTAAAATAAAGTAAAAACTGCACTTTTGACTAAACGCCAAATGTTTACCGTAGAGATGCTTAGATCAATAGATTATGATTTTACTGAATTTGATTGTATTGTCATTAGAGATTCTAAAAATATTGCAATCAATTTAGCACACTTCAAAGGTTAAAAACTGTTGTAAAAAGAACTATTTGCGTTTCAAAAATAACTTTAGTAATTAACTACATAAATGCAGAATTCATTTAAACAAATAAGGCTCGTACCATACCATCCAAAATTTTTAATCAAACAATATATTCGGTGAATTCCGGACCATCTCGAAATCTTTTCACGTCGTTAGCGCACCTAATTGATTGTGGCTCTTTCTGATGAATGTTAAACGCTTTATCTTTATGCTACTCAGGTGATACAAACTGTATTAATGTAGGTATGTTATGCTTGACAGATTTGAATACTATTTTATCAAAAATATAAGGTTCTTCATAATATATATCTTCCGTTGGGTGATTATGAAGCATCTCCTCAACTAGATCCTATTTCTCTTCATTGGGTTTATGTTGGCTCTCTTTAGAAGCGACAAAGCTTATGTCTAAACTAGATATCGTGAGGACTCCTCATCTATATAGGCAACCTCCTTGCCTATTATGTATATGGCAATAGATAACTATTTAGTTTTGGAAGGTGAATATCAAAGCTCACAAGACCTCATGGTTTATATTTAAATAGGCTCTTTAAAAAACACAAAGGATGAAAACTTTAATACCATTTATACAGAAAATACAGATGTTTCTTACCCATTCACCATAGTCTTCCTCAATTGCCGCCAGTGAGGTCAACAGTTAAAAAATGAAGCTCTTTTGTATATTAAATCCATTTTGTTTACTTCTTTGTAAACTTTCACTGCGTTAAGAATTCTGCTGTGAAATGCTGCTTCATTGCTGCATTTGGGCTAAGTGGCTTCGAGGAAAGATTTGCAGAAATCATGATTGTGTTTAATTAAAATTATACTAAGATTAGAGTTGTTGCAGAGACTCTTTAATTTATCTGTGCGGAGAAAAGGACCATGAATCATATGATGAAGATTTAATATACATTTCAAATATCCGATTTCTACTTCATTTGCTACATTTACAATTACATTTTTTTCTTTCAAAAGAAAACAGACAGAGCTTATCGAAAAGCGTAAACTAAAATAAAAACTTTCATTCCTGGTTATCGTAACGAGGAATCTTTTCTATAATGTTATCAAAATTAACACAAACATCCAATTTGCTTACAATATAACAGAAAATGTCGGCTTTAAATGGTCTTGAAACTGTTCTGTTTTAGATAAATATTATCATTATTGACTCATCAACGCCAATAAATACCATTCCACGCGCAAGCCCGGGTTACGATATCCGGTAATTCCTGATCAGGAATTTTATCAGGTTTCCATCGTTCACGATTGATATCGATCTGGACGTGAGTGAGTCTTTCTCCATCAATGAGCTACGTTCGATCTGAAATATCATACGGAATTTCCGTCAGGAATTCTTCGTCATCAACATCAAAATCATTTCAGCCAAAAGACGTCTATTCCTGGACATAGGGCTCTCCAAAGTGTCACATCGGCCGGTCCTGTGCGTCTCGTATCCCGCGGATTCCTTCAACCATCAGGCTTATTACGTTTCTTTTGCAAGAGCAAAACGATAGCGATCAAACGCTTTATGTCATAAAAGTCGGTATTGCCTGCAGTGTAGGCAAACGATTGTGTAGGACCATGGTAGGTCCTACACAATCGTTTGCTATCGCTGGCTGTTTGTCAAATGCACTTATTTAAAAAAAAAACCGCCAACAACTCTGTATGGAAGAGCAATTGCTGAGATAGGAGCCTTTTTGGTCTCGCACAGGGTTTTTATTTTATTATTGTTTAAGTGTATGCTTATTTTCTCGTGTCTCCTGTGCGGGTCACAAATAAATATTTTTCTTTCTTTCTTTCTTTCAATTATTGCGCAAAAATCGCTATCGTTTTGCTCTTGCAAAAGATTCGGAATAAGCCTGCAGGTCTTTGTTCCATCTAGTGGGAGGCCTTCCAACGCTACGTCTGCCGGTACAATACATTCCGGTGTAAATTACGTATGTTCACATCCAACTCTACACAACAATTCATCACTCTCATCAATTACTCAGTTTCATAATTAACAAACGTCAAACAATAAGCGGTCCCATTCACACACGACATCAAAACAGTTCGGACACGCGATTTTTTGTTGTTTAACAGTAAAATAATTATCTCTTATATTCAATTAGTGCGGTGAGAAAATGACATGTCTATCGGTGGATGGACCAACCTATCATTATCATTATGATACGGCGACGGATGTAGAGTGTGACTAGATGTGGCATGGAGATGAAATGAGTGAATGTGTGAGTGAAGAAAATGTGGGCTTCATTGTAATTTGTTTTAAAGTGTTGTTTGTATTGGGAGAATAAAAAAGACTTGGCTCAGCGTCTATGATGCACACATCAAGCTTATATTTTCTAATGCTTACTAGCTAGCTATTATCCGTGACATAACTCAAAGGAACCGTGCAATATACCGGTTTCCGAAATAAAAGATGCTTAACTGAAATATTTTAGCGTTTTTCTATAAGTGGTAAATTTTCATAAATGGGTCAGAAATTCCAGAAATTACCTCCTACAAACAAATATACACAAAAAAAACTGTTGAGTCCGACAGGTATATTAAAAACCGGTCAAGTGCGAGTCGGACTCGCGCACGAAGGGTTCCGTACCATTATCGCAAAAAACGCCAAAAAAACACGTTTGTTGTATGGGAGCCCTACTTAAATATTTATTTTATTCTGTTTTTAGTATTTGCTGTTATAGCGGCAACAGAAATACATCATCTGTGAAAATTTCAATTGCCTAGCTATCACGGTTCAAGAGATACAGCCTGGTGACTGACAGACAGACAGACAGACAGACGGACCGCGGAGTCTTAGTAATAGGGTCCCGTTTTTACCCTTTGGGTACGGAACCCTAATAAAAAATATTGGATATGTATTTTTTCTTTTGTCACGTAAACAAAAAATAACAACGATACAGTATGTTGAAAATTCGCGTGAATTCACGTTTTAGTACAATTTTCACTCAAAAGGGACGTCATTAATCACCACTTCTGAACTTCGATGCGCTACACATTTGTTAATTTTTATTGATTTGATAAATACGTGTCCAATATTTTTAGATAGTCAAACTGGACTGGACTTTTATTTTCTTATCAATTTTAGTTTAGTTCTTTAGTGAGGTCAAACGGTGACTATACTGTTTCTATCAGTAACTTTAATTCTAGACATACCTTCGCCCGATGCTAGCTGCTGACCTACTCGTGTCAATAGTGCTTTAGGCATACAGACAGGCTTATTAGCCAATTTAAAAGCCGTCTGGCTGTCAAACGGTATTTTACGGTGCTTTAAATTGATTGAATGCAAAAGGCGTCAACTCCTTGGTGTTAACAGCTAGGTTTCTCGGATTCTGAGCATTAGCTGCTTATATCTCTTCGATGTTAATTTAAAAGTGAATCACATACTAAAACAAAGCTTCCTTAAGCCTCGATTGACAGTGGACCAAAGCTTTCTTATTCAGGACATTCGGTTGCTGAAAAACTCCATGTGGTTTTCCGGTCATCTGTCCATTCATCCGAATCGGATTAAAACAATGGTAATTTCTATTGTGTCTGCTTATTGACAGTTGAAGGTGTAAGTAATAATCTGATAGAGTCCTCCACCCATCCCAAGGTGGAGGATATCCATGAGGATTGCCACACGATAAAAAAACCCCTTCGTTTGAATTTGTACCTAACTTTGACCATTCTAGAAAGAATATATTTTCAGTTTTACTATCAGCAGTGTCGAAAAAATTCTATGTTCAACTGCGTTTGAAAACCCATTCTCTCTGCACCTTCCGCATACTCTATGTCCTCGTGAATACCCACCTGGTGCGATGCCATTGAACTTGCCCGAGCCGTAGTACCGACGACACTCGTGCCAAAAAACTTGATATACTTGCGAGTACGACCCGGTATTAATTGTGCCTACGTTTTTGATTTAGAGTATTATGCGTGGAGTGGTGTGGAATTTGTTGATAGACAGAATACTCTTTGTTTTGATTGTTGCAGTAAAAGAGTTGGTTCATTGTTATTATGAAGATGAAAGTATAGTAGACGTTATCCGTCTACTATAGCTTATATCATTTTTGATATAAGGTCATGAAATGTGTTTTTGATTGAATCAATCTATAAGCTACTACCGTCAAAGTCAATAGAATTCTCTTTTTGAAAGTTGATACTCGTAGATCGTTATTTTTAACACGTATGTGTAAAGCTTCTGTACCCACAGCACAATGGTTAGGTACCTAATTAACAAGCCACATGACGTAGCATGTAAGGCAGATAACAATACTTAATTCACTCTTCCACAATTATCTAGGTGTGTCAAAATCAATAGAATTCAGTGACGTCACCTCACATCTAAAATTAACAGCTGCTCGCAGGTGGCCGAGGTGATAACTTGATTTTGCGCGACTTGCCCATACGATGCGCAATCACATAAAATTGAACAGAAGGGTCACTTCTTACAAGATAGACAGAATATTCTTTATTGCACACTATTTGTTAAAACAAAATAGTATTAATAGGTTTGTAACAATGGGCAGTCTTATAATATATTGCTTTAAGCGTTTTTTCCTAACATCCTTGGAATTGAATTGACCGAGAACTCTCTAACTAACTTGACCACATCATCGCTTACCATCAGGTGAGATACAGTCTTTAACAAATAAAAAAAAAACTTACTAATATTATAAATATAAAATTTTTCGTTGGTATGGATAGATGTTTGTAACTCTTCCACGCAAAAACTACTAAACGGATTTTCATTAAACTTTACAGTTATGCAACTTATACATCAGAATAGCCCATAGGTATTTATAAAGATATTCGACGCGGGCCGAGCCGGGGGTGACAGTTAGTTTATGTATAACACTAATACCATTAACAGTAATATTATAAAGGCGAAAGTTTTTGAGTGTGTGTTTGCTTGTATGTTTGTAACTTCTTCACGCTCAAACGTCTGTGCGGATTTGATAGGAAGAAAAAGATTATAGTCACATATAGCACATAGGATACTTTTATTCCGAGAATATCTTCCTTCGGGATAATTATCGCTAGTGAGATATTCGATACAAGTCTTCGACTTGAATCACTAGCTTACTTCGGTCAATGTAATTGTTGATCGAGACTTGAATGAGAAAACTTCACTACGCACATTCTCCATTCATGTATAAATCAGGAAGCTTCCACTTGGCGTGTCATGTTCCCTTGTTAAGTAACGTCTCTCCCAAGTTAAGCCTTAACAGTTGCTGCGTCAATTTCCTTTAGTTAAAGTAGTTTTCTCTGTTGGTCACTATCCAGCTAAGCGCCATTGCACGCTCACGTTAAGTTTGCCAAATGCGATTTCCACTTAAGTTGGCATGTCCTTAAGTGGATAGCTCAGTTAGCAAATGTCAGCGATCGACAACCCATGAAAAAAATAAAGAAAACACATTTATTTGACACAAGCCACTAGAGCAACAAAAACATAAAAAAAGCAAACTTAGAACTTTAGATAATATAAAAGAGAGAAAACAGTATCTTTCTGTTTCGTTTTTTCGTTTTCGGAAAGCCCAGCCCAGTAGGTGGCAACGTTTATTGCAGCGTCAGATGCATTATACAGGTCATCCAAGGTGCAAGTGAATGGACAGTCAGGACACTCCAGCAAGTGGGGAATAGCCTGTACAGGAGCACCGCACTCGCACCCAGCGTGTAATGGACCAATAGTCCCCCATTTTGCCAAATTATATTTGCAGCGGCTTACCTGGGTGCGCAACCGATTCACTGCAGTTCATGACCGAGGGGAAGATGCTCCTTGGGCTTAATGAAGTCATGAGGTGGTGGGTACTTCTCCAACCACAGTTTGCTCCTCTTCCTAGACGGCCCGTCCTGGAACACCCGTGTGGTTCGCAGGAAACTTTTTCGACTATCGTCTACCCCGAGTTGGTAATTGTTCGTATGTCGGGCATCGGATTCCTGGTTCTTCTTTTCCATCGCGCATGCGACATCCCTTCGTACAGTAGGCGGTGCTATACCTGCTAGTGGGTAGAGCTTATTTAGTGGAGTGGGTTGAAAACAATATAAAAGTAACATTGTGTGTCCCACGGCTGCGCCAAATAGGACCAGTAAAGTGAGCAAATCGTCTTTTCAGCTTCTAGATGTCCACGCCGCATATTAGGCGATGGATGTTTGTCAATACATCTGAACACATAATCTTATGCTATGCGTGTGAACCACTTAAGAAAGACAAGGAATTAAGGGTAGTTATGCATACATATACCAGGTTGTCTGAACTGGGGATCACAACGATGCTCAAGACAAAACCGGCAGCCTTATTGCGTAATGTATTCGGCAAGGCAAAGGTCAAAAAGTAACAATAGACCAATCACATGTGAGATACAAGACGCAATGTAGATTTCCGTCTATGTAATTGGTAAATTTTTCATACTCTCAGCAGCAATGGTTGAGACTAACTAAAAATAATGGACCTTCTGAACTTACCTACTCTTCTCTAACTCTCCTCTCCGTTGTTGCTATGCCGAATGGGCGTTTATTTCCGTTTATTATAAATCATTAGATGTTAGATGTGCCGCATTAGAGGCTCAGCTTCTCGAAACTGGTTTTAATTTAGAATATTACCATAAAAAGTAGGTAAGCACTATGACCCGTTGAGTTTGAAGCTGAAGAAAAGGATCGCATGATGAGACTGAATCTAGAACTGGTCTGGTAGAAGGTGTGGTCTATATATGGGATCAGAGTTAGGATATGTTTCCTGATAACAGTTATAACCTAGAAGTCATTAAGTCAAGCTTAAACTAGTCACTTATGGGCAAGTGTGCTTGCTTGTCATCTACATGAACGCTTACCTTAGATGAAATATTGGTCAAATAAAGCCCCTAAATATAAAAATTGAAAAATATATGAACGTTTCTATCCAAAAGGTTGTTGCAGTTAAATTACAGTATTTTCTTCTTAAACAACCATCGCAATCAAAATACCGTATAAAGAACGGCAAAGGACTTTTATTTTCATTTCATTTCTTAATGTAAGGAAATTAACTATGGATATAAAAGCGCCTGCGTTATCACCGTATAAGTTCTGCACATCATCGATAAAACAATCTTTACAATAGAGAAAATACGCTATTACGGCAGTTATGATGAAGTGATGAAGTTTTCTTAATAATCTCTTGTTCCGGAAGAAATTCGCGTGCCTCGCATTCCGAGGTCCAGTCAGCAGGCAGGTTGTATTTAAGACCTTATTTGATCGTGAGTCATGTGCATAAATCGCTTTCATTTCTCTTTTGACTCTTTTATCGTGCTTTTCACAACTTCATTGGTTTTGGTAGAAGTATGATTGTTCATTTTTAATTGTTGTCTTTTTAAGGTTTTGGAAAAAAATATGTGACGTAATCATCATTACAGCTCAGAATCACTCATGCTGCTGTATTTAACTCTTCCTTATCTACCGTCATAGTTCCCGGTTCTGTGCGTACCTCATCCAAGTGTCTCAGTAACTTTGATTGTAACGCCAAACCCTTGTTTTATTTATTGTTGCAATAGTTTTTTTCCAAGATACTACATAAAAAGCCATGTACTTATGTACATCTCTAATGGTAATGAGAATGACTCATAACATTTAAACTATGTAACTGTGGGCGTGAATGTAGCTTTTACTATGAAGCTCACGCACTCCCATTGGTCACAGTGCTCGCCTAATTTGCAAAGTGGCCAATGCCCATTGCCCGTTCACAGTTATACCAATGGTCTTCATTTGTTTTTTCTAACAAACTTTTTTGTGAATTGTCTACAGTTGTCGTTCTAGCATGGCAGTGCCGGACAATGCCCTTTCCCTAATATCTCTTAGGTATAACCAGAACAATAAATAATGTATAATTTTGCATTAGTACAAAATGTTGAGGATCAACACCTTATTTTGTAAGTGTTTATTTCTGTTTGTAAATAAATCATCATCATCAGCCTTTTAATGTTTCCACTGCTGAGACACAGGCATCCACTCTGTGAGATAGGTAATAGGCCTTAATCCACCAAGCAGGTGCAGTGCGGGTTGGTGGATGTCACATGCCTACGAATTTTTGGTTCTAAGACATGCCGGTTACCTCTCGATGTTTTCCTTCACCGAGCAGTGGTGATGGGTTGGGTTCGAATCGAACTCACGACTTACGAAACGTAAGTAGGGGCCGTTACCACTGGGCCCCCACTGCTATAAATAAATAATGCCAATATATATGTGGATGATTCAATTACCGTTTTTGCCACACTAAAACGCAAAAGCCATAGAAACTAAAATAAATTCGGCCTCATCTAGTTTAAACGACAAAAAAGATTGACGTGTAAAAGTGTTATTTTTAACCAATTTACAGAATAAATATCATTTGAAGTGGGACTTCTAAATCGCTATAGATTCATGACAGCATGGTTAAATACACACTTATGGTTTATTATTATACTAGTCGATCCTTCCATACAAATGTAGTCTGGCGATTACTCCACTGTTTGACGATGTACGTTTAAAAAAAAATAAAAAAAAATCAATTTGTCGTATCATTACTAGCCCTGGGGGAAGCCATGGAACATTTCCAACCCAAACCTATTTGAAAGTTATGAGCGTCGAAAGTTCCATATTTAAACACTAATTTTAACGCATCTTTGGGTGGAAATAAATGGGAAATTATATGTGCGGCAACAAAAGTTTTCTTTAGCACCTGCAACCTAGCGTCTTTTTTTATATGTGGGCGACGAGTTAATAGAACAGCTTCAATTATATTAATTCATCATCTTTACTACTCCAACAGAATATCAAAAAACCAGCGTCAATTTACGAGCGTAAATTAATATGACTCCGAGCTACCGATAAATATATTTACTTCTGATTTGATAACTCAGCGACTAATGTTGTAAGTGAGCTACTTTATATATTTTAGAGATTCAACATCTGTCTGCTAATAAAATCAAATTCCAGCCTCAAAATTAGCAATCAAAGTTTTTCATTCAACAACTAAATTAATAAATCATATTCTTTTTTCGTGAAAGTTTGCAACACACAAATTATTCAATTAAATATAAAATAAATGTGAATTAGTCCAAGAGCGAGCGAAGCGAGCTCGGGAGCTTAGGGCACCCCGACACGGATAGGTTAGGTTCGAAGGAGATGACGGGAGCTGAAGTGAGCGAGCAAAGCGAGCGAACTCAGCTCCCGTCATCTCCTTCATGTTAGGTTACTTTAGACCCTGCAGACAGAAATAGGAGCCCTGCGCAGCGGGGCTCCGTCGACTTTGTTTCGTTTCCCCCCCTCCCTTAAAACTTAAATATTTTGTTGCACTCGAAGAATTATTAGATTTACTTTTAGTTAACAGATAGTTATTCAGTAAAACAGTTAAGCTTTAAAGATCTAGCAGTATAGTATAATTCATTTATTTGATGAGCAAATTTAGTGTGCAATTCAGTATTTTTGGTAGTAATTTCGAATATTTTGATTGAAAAAAGGGGAATTACAGTTAAAGTATTAAATACCACCCTATTTTTTGTATGTTCATTTGGGTAGGTATAATAGTCAATTACTTATGGTAACATTATAAATAGATAGGCGAATACATGAAATTATAGACCATTATTTGATGACAATAATAAGGAAATTTTATGTTCAAATATAGTAGATTCACTCATCAATTACTTATGCTAAAGTATAAAAATAAAGGTGACTCTATGAAATTAGAGTACGTTGATATTATTTTATAGATGAAGTTGATACACTTATTAGAAGCTAGCAATGAGTAGACATATCACAAATTTAGTTGCTTAAGAATTATCACCATGTTGCGTCATATTAACAGTAGCTTGTTTTACAATATATGGTCGCTTATAAACCATTTATTAGACGCTAAAAGTTTGTCGCTGACCTATTAATTAATTAGACAACTAAATATATTTGCAGACGAGAATGACATTTTAAAGAAGCTGCCTTAATTAGCACCCGAAATAAATACCATAAGAAGAAGGAAAATTGCAAAACAGTCTCCATACAGGGATAGATTATTAGTTTAACAATGCAAATAATTTTATTTTGAAAATATACATTTATTCGTTTTTCATGATATCCGTACTCCCAAAGGACTGTTTATAAAATTTGGCGCGCTCGTTTTCGTCCTAAATCATCATCCATTTCGCTACAAACTTGCAAAAGTGCTAATACGTACGCGAACTAGCTTCTTACTGCTCATCACAATATCTGTCTCTTTCGTACGTGTTGTCGGATGAGATAGCATAAATTTTAACCCCGCGCACAAAATAGTTCGTGCCGTCGTCTAGGGGAACCTTAAGTAAAAGCTCTTCATTTAACCACCTTCTTAAAAACTCTTAAACAGTACTGACACCACCAAGAATGCGTAGTAACGATGAAATACTTGGAATATTCGACCCAACCCAAGTCAAAGTGAATGACACAAGTCTTTCTCATATGCTAATAGACATGAGTAATGTAGACGGTGAAAGTGGCCCCACTGTTGATTAGGAACTTTTTTTAGAAACGTTTTTATAGAGAGGACAATTATCGCTTGTGTGAACTGGGAATAGAATGTCGGACTCGGACCTTTGAGTTGAAGTAGTTAGTTGATTGAGTTTTGATTCTGACGTGGAGTATTGGATGGTTTGTGTTGTATTGGTATCCAAAGGTATGAACTCAAGATACTTTTGATCAAAGCAAGCGATAATTCAGATTATTGTGAATTATCTTGTTGATGGAGTTACTGTAAAGCATCACAACTTTTTTATAAAGCTTTGAAGAGTTATAAATATATTACATATTTAAAAAAAAAGAGTAGAATCAATAGCCAGTCGTAGAATGGTTTTTTAGATAGTTATGAAGTAATTTAAAACAAATGATTTTAATGCGAATAAATTGGTACATGCACAAGAGCAAATAAGCTTGTTTTTGTTTTAACCCTCACAGTACATACATACTAGGTGTTGGCATCTTAAAAGGCCATTGTGTATGATCTGACCCGAAGCTGAGCTGAGCTTTGCGAAGACTGGTGGACATTAACCAAAATAGTTTTAAACTAAAGAGAATAATGTGACCTTTCATTGCATATATTTATTTGATTCAAAATTGATGGAGAAAAATGTACCGAATCAATAAAAAAAAACACGATTTCAGAGGACTTTATTTTTGTCTGTATATTTTGTTAAGTATTGGGTATTTCATAAGTCTGTCGTGTATCGTTAATTTCCAGAATTTGATCCTAATTAGCGACACTATCGGATCATATAATATTCAGCGTGTTTATTTTTCCGATTCCTGGCTAAGAATATCGAGTTTTCAAAGATCCCATGAAGCAGTTTTAGTTTTTATAAAAACGGTCTCGAGACTCCTTTCAGTATTTGTAGCTTTTCCTCATAGTTTTGGATTTGGCCCACTTGAAAAACTCTAAAAAATCTTTTTTTTGACATGCCAGTTATTCACATTAATGTGGTAAATGTCAGAGTAAATCAGAGCCATATATCAATACATTCTGCTATACTTCGTTTGTTTACGCCATGGGTATGATGCCCAATGACCGGGCACTGAGTCACCCATGTCCGTAGGAGTATACCCCATTTGATTCCCTACACGTGGTCCCCGGGTGGTGCAAATCAGGTGACACCAACTGGTGGTAGGCTTCGGCCGAGGGCTTGCGACCACCCACCGGGCAAAGACGTACCGCCAAGCGGCCTAGCCGTGTTCCAGTACGATGCTCGGTGTAGCCAACTAGAGGAGTTGGGTCGAGACAGCTGTTCCACTGCATGCAGACCAGCCTGACGCGCACTGGTATGGATGTGTCGAGAGACTGGTCGCGGAGGGTAGCGGGATCCGAGGCATGGTGCGCCGCTGACCGACCGCAGGTAGTTGGGGGCCCAAGTAGTGTGCCAGCCACATACGAAAGGCTGCCCCGCCAACTGTCGAAAAATCCCGGAATGCACCATCGTGCTGGTTGGCGACCAGATGGGAGGGCCCGATGGACATTTCGGGGGGGCTCGGGCGTCCCCGCAGTCTCCAGACTAGTGCCCCAATGATGGCGTCCTATCAGTGCGTGTCTGTAGGTTAACAGCGTGGAACCTCGTCTCACTTCCTTCTCCTCATCTCACCCTTCACTTTTATACATACATGACAAGGAAAAATCAAACTAGAGTTCAACAGCGGCTGCACCCCCTCCCAATCAAAGTGCACCTTACAAATATCAGAGGACTGCACTCCAATCTCGTAGCAGTCCATCATCATCTCGAGACTGATAAGCCGGCTCTCTTTTTCCTTTCGGAGACGCAGATCAGATGTCCGTCAGACATATCGTACCTTACATACCCAGGGTTTACCCTGGAGCACAATTTTAAGCTTCGCGCTGGTGTATGCATGTACGCCCGAGACGACATCTGTTATCGGCGTCTCCGAAACCTTGAGGACTCTAGGTTTTCTGTACTGTGGGCTTTGGTGGACACAGGCCACGATAAAATTATCTACGCCTGTGTCTACCGTTCGCACAACGGTGATCAGGAGACAACCAGGCTCACAGAGTACCTTGGTGAGGCGGCTGATATAGCGCAGCAACGGTATCCTTCCGCCCAATTGGTGTTACTGGGGGACTTCAATGCCCACCATCAGGAGTGGCTCTTTCCGTACCAGAGCACTGATCACGCTGGGCGGGAGATGAGAAAGCTTGCGCTTGCTTTGAATCTCGCCCAGCTGGTCCAGGGGGCAACGAGGGTGCCGGATGTTGATTCGCACACAGCCAATTGCTTGGACCTTCTGCTGACAACAGATCCAGACCGATACTCGGTATCTTCACCTTTGGGTAGTTCCGACCATTGTCTGGTGAAGTCTGTATCCGTCCACTCCCCGCCCGATCCCAGCCCAAGCGGCGGGTTTGGCGGTACAAGTCAGCAGATTGGGATGGGACGCGTTCTTTCTTCGCATCTTATCCTTGGCAGCCCACTTGCTTCGCGTCGGCTGATGCTTCGTCGTGCGCGGACGCCGTGACGGATGTGTTGCGTCAGGGAATGGAGTACTACATTCCGTTCTCTGACGTAGCAATGTCTAGCGCTGACCGGCCATGGTTTGGCACCGAGTGCAAACGCGCTGACTCGCTTAAACATGAGGCGTACCTGGCATGGGTCGACGCTCGGACGCGCAAAGCAAGCGACGTGAGTCAGCTGAAGAGAGCCTTCAATAGGGCTGCCAAGTCCTGCAAGAAGGTGATGCGAAGAGCCCGGTTTGACCACATAAGCCGTATTGGGACCAAACTTGCCTCACACCCGGCTGGTAGTAAAGCGTTTTGGTCCCTGGCTAAGTCGGTTGAATCGAACTTCTGCCGTCCCTCACTACCACCACTGCTGAAACCCGACGGGTCACTAGCCCACACCGCAGAGGAGAAAGCAAACTTGTTTGCCTCGCTTTTTGCGGAATCTTCACGTCTGGATTCTGGTGATGCGCGGCCCCCTCCTTCTCCTGATGGATGCGAGACGAGTATGTCAGACATTCGCATCCATCAAAAGGACGTTCGTAGGGTACTGCGCAACCTCGACGTGAACAAAGCTAGTGGCCCCGACGGGATTCCAGAAATTGTTCTGAGAACCTGTGCGCCCTGAACTGTCTCCGATCCTAACACGCCTGTTTCGCCTTTCGTATGAGACTCGAAAAGTGCCGAATGCTTGGAGGCAAGCTAACGTTCAGCCTGTTCCCAAGAAGGGCAGTCGAGCTGACCCGGCCAACTACAGACCCATTTCGATTACGTCCATCCTCTGCAAGAGTATGGAACGGGTACTCAACTCTAAACTCCTGGCATACCTAGAAGCTAATGACATCCTCAGTGACCGCCAATATGGCTTCCGCCAAAATCGGTCAACTGGGGATCTTCTAGCGTATGCCATTCACATCTGGAGTGAGGCCATCGAGAGGCATGGGGAAGCGCTTGCCGGCTTTGACAGGGTCTGGCATGAAAGCCTTATTGGTAAGCTTCCGTCATTCGGTCTGCCCAGTGGTCTGTGCGATTGGATTGCAGATTTCCTGAGGGACCGGTCCATCCGAGTAGTTATTGATGGCCGCTCGTCTGACCAACTGGATATTAATGCCGGGGTTCCTCAGGGATCGGTGCTCTCAGCAACATTGTTCTCACTTCACATAAACGATCTGCTACAACCCGGCACCTATGGGTATGCGGACGGCAGCACTGTTGCTGAGAGATACGTCTCCGACGCGCGCGCTACTGGGCCTCAAGTCCGGTCTCTGCGAGAGGCCATGGTTGGGCGCTTGAATCTGTCCTTGAAGGCAGTCTCCGAATGGGGCGATGCCAATCTGGTCAGTTTCAATGCTGCTATGACCCAGGCGTGTCTTTTTTCCGCTAAAAGGAGCCAGTTCCACCCGGCTCCTTCTTTCCGAGATGTGACCGTGCCGATAACGGACCGACTTGAGCTTCTTGGCGTTACGTTGACATCGACCCTCAATTTTGGTCCATTCATTGAGGCAAAAGCTCAGCTGGCTGCCAAAAAGTTGGGGATTCTTGCGAAGGTGAGACGGTACTTCACCCCAGAGCAGTTGCTTAACTTGTATCAAGCGCAAGTTAGATCATGCATGGAGTACTGTTCTCATCTCTGGGACGGATCTGCCAAATACCAGCTGGATGCACTCGAGTCGATCGAAAAACGAGCCAAGAGGCTTATCGGCAATGAGATACTGGTCGAGTCTAGGCTCCAGAGCCTTGAACATCGGCGCCGAGTTGCCAGCCTGTCAGTTTTTTATCGGTTACATTTCGGGGAGTGTGCGTTGGAATTGCATGAACTGATTCCTCCTAGCCCGTTCCATCATCGGACTACAAGACGTACGGCGATGCGTCATCGATAAATGGTGGACATCCCACCCATACGCACCAAACGTTTTGTGAACACTTTTATTATACGAACAGCAAAAGAGTGGAATTCCCTGCCTGAGTCTGTGTTTCCCGATAGCTACAACCTGGGAGTCTTTAAGTCAAGAGTGAATAGGTTACTTCTAGGCAAGCGTGCTCCATCGTCGACCACATCATCGCTTACCATCAGGTGAGATAGTGGTCAAACGCAAGCCTATTACATATATATATAAAAAAAAAAACCTTTGTAAATATTTATTTACGTCGCCGGAGAAAGCTTAATGTTGACACATTATTCAGCGTTCGCTTTCCTGAGATTTGTCATTCCTGTAATGTCTCATTCTCATGTTGCAGAATAAAAAAATATTCCATTCATTTTAAAGAACCAGTACCCCAATATAAACCTCAGCTCAGTCACCAGCAGTGGCTGAACTCACGACCTTTCTAAGACAGTTAACGATACCCGTTAGGCCATGCCCTGTCACGAATAGGGCTTAATATAAAAGCATTATTTATATAAAACTTACCTTCCAAGTAAATGACTTGATAAACAATACTGCAGCACAACGATACTCTTCAAGCCATTTTGACCGTTAAATTCCTCCCTGATTTATGCAAAACGATAAAAATGAAATATCAACTAATCATTACCAGTCTTGGAATAACCTTTTGAACCATGTATAAGTGAACCAAGCAAGGTACACCGTATTTGCGTAGACCATCGCTAAGCTATCAACTGCTATCTCGCAAACTTACAATTTGCGTTAGCATTTACAGTAAAATAAAGGGAATTAAGTAGATAATCTGTTTTTGTAATAACTCTGATGATGGCACAGGAAGTGGTGAGAGAGATGAGTGAATTGATAAGCGGTACTCAGCGTGGGTATAAATTGCATTGCAATTAATATTATCATTTTATTAATGATGGTTTTACGTTTTCATGTTTTACGTGTTTTAGGCTTGGCTTTTGCAAACATGCAAAGGTTTCATGGTATCTACATGTCTCATTTGTGGCTCAAGACAAAATGATATTCTATATACGGCCTTCTATATATATATATATATATTATTGCCGAAATGTAAGGGACGTAGAATTTCGATAGCGTAAGAGAACTCTGTACTTCCATTTTTTACTTTTTTTTTACTCGACTAGGTTATGTGTTTTGCGCGTATCTTGTATGTTTGTATGTATGTAATATTCTTTATTACCTCATATCGTTTAAACCACTTGACCGAATTATATAATTAAGACATCGATAGATAAGTCTTGACCGCCCAAGTGTTCTTAGATAGGTGAAGTTCTAAAAAAACAAACATGGCGGATTTTGGGCGCCTTGTGCGGGTCCCAATTTTTTTTCTTCCAAACCCATTGAGTGGGGTACTCATATCAAAATGAAGGGTTTTAAGAGGTGATTACAAAAATATATACCACTTATATGTTTAAAAGTAATTCGAAAAAGAAAAATATAACTAAAAAGTTGTAAATAAAAAAGTTATTAAAAAAATCAAAAACACGACTGATTAAGAATCGAACTAAAAAGCTGTTAACAAGAAAAAATCATGCTGTGCAGTCGGAGGATCAGATAGTCAGCCAGTTCGCGAATATGTTTCCTCCGACTGCACATCATGTTTTTTCTTTTTTTTTTTTTTTTTTTTTTGTTATTTAGGAAACGTTGGCGTTACTTGAGGAACTTTTATTTTGCATTGGTCAATTGTTGGAGATGGTAAACCTTATGTCGTCTCTTGATTAAAGTAAAATTGGTTTATTTTACTAGTTTTATTTTACTTTAACTATATATAGGAGGTAATAAATACTACACGGACCTTGTGGAGACTAGAACAAATATCCTAATGTTAGCTTAGACCCATTAATATTAATGCTAATTTTTATCCGTGGTGCTAGGCAACTGGGATTATCTTAGTTATAAACGACCCTTTTGTGCCTATTGGCTTTGTTTGTTCTGTCTCCTGCTTGGTATGGACTGAAGTGGAAATTTGTATTTTGTCTACTCCTCTGTTTTTATTTTCTGATTAATTTCCTTGCGGGATCCAAGACAGTTAAAACCATTCTCCGGGACTTCGTCGAGCTTCATTGCATTAAAAAAAAATGTAGAAGGTATTTACATTACATTCGTATGCTCTATCCCACTTTATAAGTCTAAGTCTTCCTCTTTAAAAATAATAATTGCTGCCTTTATCTACTATACGTTATGATTTACAAATACCTCGGTAAATCGATAACCACATAGCCTAGCTTTTCACAGCCAGCAAAAATCCACCGGCCAGTGAAGCTTAAAGAAACGCGTATCTAATACTTTTACCATAATGACAGTCGATACAAACAGCTGTGCACTGATTGCTGTATATTTTCTATACGATACGATGCATCATTATTGTAATAGTGTGCACGCGTCCGCTTGTGAACTAGTGATGTGACGTTATGATTTCATTGTGTCGATTGCTTTTTTTTGTGGCGTTTGTTGTTGAGTTGGTAAATTATCTATGAAAACTCATCAGCTTTAAATATTGCGTGGTTCTGTTAGCGAAAACATATTGCTACACAATACTGACATTTTTAAAGACGACATCTACCGTAGTCGAAGGCTGCATCTACCATCTGTATTGTCAAGTAAAAGGATAGTCAAAGTTGTTCTTTGACAGTTGGAAATAACACAAGTAAAATTAAGCCTCCTTTAATTTGTTTTGTAGTTGGTACCCAATTTTTGTGTCAAATCGCTACACCTCCACACAAAGCACTGCTACATATTCCACCGCAAGTTGAGTGAGAAAATCAGGTTACTCAAACAGGTATCCTCTATACAAGCACGTCATTACAGTAATGGTCTGCACGCGACGATGCATTGCATCGTCTAATCACGCTCTAACATTAATAGTGACAATTTAATTTGTCAATAACGAATAAACTTTGATATCTATTTACTTCTAAGATTAATAGGGTAATTTTGTTTTAATCAAGGTTGGTTTTTGTCTGGATTATACTGCTTTGTAGTTGGCAGGATTAAAAGATTTTAAATATATTATAGAAAAATGTTTTAAATTAATTTCAATTATAAATGAAAAACGCTGACACTTATGCAATACAAATACAATACGAATTGAATCATCTTACTACTGTGCAAAAAGCATCGAATACATCTTTGAAATTCAGTTTGCAACACTAAAACGATACGTATTTTAAACAATGATAACCACCGAGTTCAAAAAAGATCGATCCAAGAAAAACGATTGTAATATTTTTTCATATTGTCACCTAGCCCATCACTAGTCATTTGTGCGTGCCACTGTCGCGTGCACAACCAACTACCAACTACAACATTAGAGAATAATAGAAAAACAAATTGAATTAACGAGATTTTCTCGTACCACACAGAAATTATGTCGACCGCGACGCGTATTGTTATTATGCTAATGTTGGACGTCACGTCAAGGTGTTCGCTGCTTGTTGAAAAAGGTGACTGTTTCGCTTTTATGGTGTTTGACTGCTGTGACATCATTTGTGGATTCTTGACAGTCGTTACCTGCCTCAAAATCTGACAGACAGTTTTCCAGGGAAGTCGTGCTACCTTGTAACTGGATTGAAGTTACTATCCGACTGTTAGTAATTCGGATAATAACAGTAATTGGGTGAAATCATATGAACAGATTGTGATTCCAGCTTCTCTCGTCTTGACACGAGACTATGATACCAAGAGTAGAGCTGCACTCAGCTTCACCGATGCCAGCAACTTATGGTTCTGTTATCTAGTCATCAAGTATTTGCGGGGCAGCTTAGGGTGCCCAAAATCTTCGATATCTTCTATCTCATGATATTATATCTATCTTTATAATCTTCATAATTTTTCGAAGTGCCTAGAAAGTGATAGAACCACATGCTCAATCCAAAAAATGTAAAAGGAGACAGAGCCGCAGGCGCAACTGGTTTATAATTACGATATCCATTTACAAAAGAAATTCCGATATGGAAAAAAATCTTGTTTAATATGAGTAACATTAAAACTGACCCTTTCATATTACTTATAATTTATCCTTTCTAAAAAATAATAGGGATTCCTCTCTATGTTATTTTAACCCATTATTATCCTTAAGCTACAAGCACACAATACTATTATATTGTTAATGACGTATCAATTGCCGATTCGATTAGGAATTACATTGAAATAGCAATAAAATGATATTGGATACTGTTTATGGATGTTTTATGTTCACAAGACGAGTAAAATTATATTATTACAGTCAATAACTTTGCAATTAGGTTCAAATGATGTGCTTCCTACGTTCCTACACAGATGAAAATAATTTGTAAGGCCTTACCCACTTAATGTGATCTTATCGGTCTACTTGGTCTTTAATGGCATGATGGGGAATACACTTTTCTTGTTCCGGCAAGAGCTTCACGAAAAAAGAAAATTTTCAAAATTTACAAAACCCCCGACATATTTATCTTGCGAAAACACCCCGATCCAAACAGTAAAACACCCATAACTTTTGAACGGCTGAATCGATTTTATTCAAACATAGCTAAGAACACTCTTGACAATATCACCTTTCAAACAAAAAAAACTAAATCAAAATCGGTTCATCCGTTTAGGCACTATGATGCCACAGACAGACACACAGATACACAACACACGTGAAACTTATAACACCCCTCCCTTTCCGGCGGGGGTTAAAAAGAACATTGTAGAATGTGCTTTATTGGATTAGATAAGCTTATCAATAAGTGTGACAAATAAAAGTGAACTACTGAAAATTACCAAGTCGCTGACAAACATATCTTTTATTGGCAAAATAATTAAAAAACATGGTACAACAAGTTTGGTTGTGATATAGGGCTAATACTATCTCGATAAAGATTGGTCACAAAATAATTAATAGTGCACCGATGAATATAGAAACATTACTCTGTATCTATGCAGGATCCTCTAATAATATACGTATTGCGTTTCTATACCTGTTATATATTCTGCAACTATACCTATTGTTTCAGAAACATGCCTATAAGAAACATTCTCATTTCACTCATCAATTAAACCACACGTTTTTAATCCAGAAACCCACTAGCCTATACCCACCTTTACAACGCACGCATTAGTACGCACTTCAAAGGATGCAGTGATTATAACACAGAGCTATTATTATTACTGCTGCGTATTGTCGAAGATCATATTATTTTCTCTAACGCACGTTTTGACGATGGACGAAAAATTAAGGGATGCTGTTAGTAGAGCCAGCAATAATTGTTAATAAACAAATAATAATTAACGTAGAAACATTATGCTGTAACTATGCCAAATGCTTCAACAAGCAAGCCAATAAGAGACGTCCTCATTACGCTCCTCAATTAATCCACAACTTTTTTAACCAAAAACCCACTAGCCTATACCCACCTTTACAACGCACGCATTAGTACGCACCTCAAAGGATGCAGTGATTATAACACCGAACTATTATTACTGCTGCGTATCGTCGAAGATCATATTATTTTCTCTAACGCGCTTAATGTGTTCTGACGATGGACGATTTCGACTAACGAGTGCGTTGGTTATTAGAATGAATTGGAGCTTATTATTTATATCTTGTTAGGTTTGAAACGTTTTAGAAATGGTTGCCTTTGAAAGCAACTATTTTCTGAATAAGGTACATGATTATCAAGAAATATCACGTTGTCAATCCCGTACATTTTGACATTTTGGCACAACCGTGCCATTGTCTCTTTTTCAAGGCCGGTTTCGTTTATAGATGTTTTAGGGAAAACTTTATCAAGATACTCGTATTGTTTTACTAAAGTTTGGAAATATAGTTTGCTATTATTTTACAATCATGTTTCTTACGATCAGTTGATGAATCCTTTTGAAGTTTTTGAGTAACCTTCTAGATTATCCCGCTGGATTAGTCTAATTTTATTCATATATTCCATGTGCATATTGTGATACGTGCCATCAGAGTTATACCGATGCAGTCATTTGTCTCCTGATATTTATAGTAGAGTAGAATAAATTAACTAGCCAGAAGGTAACATAACGGAGGCTTCATAACGTCAAGGAAGATATCAAAATAAAAATGTGCGCCTTACATGAATGAAGAAGAAAAGAAGTAAACATTTGGTGGGCAAAAAGGGCGCCCAAATTCAAAGCAACAAAAATTAAGAAAATAGGACGTATATTTTGGATTGGTTAACGTTATTGTAGTACATGGAATTTTCTAGGTAGACAATAACCAAAGCAAGATACCAGAAGAATGAATGGCCATTACAGGTCAATTCGAAGAATAAGAAAATAATGAAGTTTTTCCCGTACTACTCAAGTTTCCCAAGTTCTCAGCTCATGTATCCCTCTCACAGAGAGGCGGCCTGTATCCTAGCAGTTGGCAAATCAAAAGACTGATGATGACTTAAGTTTCAATAATACAGTTATTTACGGATAAATCCATAGAGTATATTTATTGCACACCCGAGAGCCTATAAAGAGTTAAAACGTGAGACCACACATGATAAATGCATCTATGATAGTACTCAATATTACGATATTACAATCTTAATACGCAGTGTTCCACTTTATTACAAGCAGAAAATATTAAAGCAATTAAAGACTAGCCAGTAATTTCATTATTATCTGTGGTTACTGACTCTTTGGTAGCTGTTTATCGAGTGTGCATGTAATTATTGGGGTGTTAAGCTTTCTTTGTGATTTAAGATTGAAGCTGTTCTTTATTTGAATCGGACGTGACTGGAATTTGAATGGATGGAATTCTGAATTTATCGCAGGGTAGCATCATTCACATGATCAAATTTTTTTTGTTTTTCTTGGGCTATTATAAATTTACTTATATTGGCGTTTTTGATAAAGATAAAAACAGGAATTGAACTTATAAAAATCTTGGGTTCAGCCCGTTAGAAAATTAATATAAAACCGTGTTGTGTGCTGAGTTATTTGTCAATGGAAATTTTAATTTCGCTTTTAGGTTCAATAACATTTGAAGAAAATATGGGAAAAATATCTAATATTAATATTATTAAGAACTCTATCATCACTTTCTCTAATATGGAAATAGTATCCGCAAAAGCATAATTTATAAACAATCGAGACAGCGTTCAATTAATAATATCATTGACGTTTACTGCTGGAGAAATTCATAGAAATGTAAATCAGAGACTGATTTAAATGATGCTCGCCTTGTTGATCTTGAGAAAAATATCTAATGATACAATTTATTTTTTGAAACCTGTACTGAAATCAATATATACTCGGCAAAACTTTTCACAGGTGGCATAATAAAGTAACACCATCGCCACCAAGAATCAAATTAAAAATAAAAGTTAAGCTGTGTTCAAATTTCAAAAAGGCTTTAGTACGCAAAAATGTAAATTACAGCGAACTCCAAAATGTAAGTGGTGTTGTCTGTCTCGCTCTTATGCTTTTCTGTATCTGTCTGTCTCATTTCGCGAATTCCTTGTTGACGCGTGGGAACGTAATGCGCCCGCGCCGTTCCTGGAACGTGCGCTCGCGATTCATAAAATCGTTTTTGTACATAGATTAGTCACTGACGGCGTATTTACAGATGTGATTTATTTATTTTCTCTGAGACTGTAATGATTTAAAATCATTACTAAAACACGAGCAGAAAATTTTCCATAAATTATGATAATATTTATAATATGACAACGTGAAAAGTGGAAATTAAAACTAATAAAATCTTTAAAAGATGTATACGAAATTATGAATATTTTGGAATGCAATCAGTGAAAGCAAATTCTTAGATTCAAAAAGGAATAATTTATATATTTGTTTCTTTATGTATTTTACCACTTGCTTCTCAGTTTTATTAAATGTTCTGAAACTAATATATTGATGATGACCCACAAACATATTTTTTCGTAATTGTCGGTTGTCCTATCTTCCACCAACTCTTTGGCATCCGTCATTGTGCGCCAAGTCGCCAATCATCCAATTTTGGCGTAAACTCACCGTACAGAAATTATTCTTTGCCCATTTATTATGTTTACACTGCTCTCTTTCGCGGAAACCTCTCGATACATGTCCGAGGCTCGTTGAGAACTGTACAGGAAATACAAACTTACATTTGCATCTTCAAAATTATTTGTCGAACAAAATTCACCTTTCAATCAACACATTCATCAGGTGCAAAAGGAGGATGGGTAACGACAACGAGAACTGGTATCTATGAAAAGAATAATTATTCTCTTTTTACATAAATCTTTTAATTGATGTTTACGGAAAATTCAATGTTATTGTTTTGTCATAAGATGATTGTTTTACTGTTGTTGGTTTACTAGGAAATTCTATCTCGATGGAAAGCATTGATTGAATTCAATTGATAGGGTTATTATTACGTTAATTTGCTACGTGTCGTGTTTTTGCGATAGATTATTAGTTTTAATGAGTGTTGTTTTATTAAACACACGCACAAATTGCAGTTAACTCATTCATAAAATGTTCCTTGATTTGTTAGCGTTTATAATATACGTTCATTCATTCGTTAGGCCTTTATATGCGTGTATAAAATTTCTTGCTAACAAAAGGAAAATATTTCAAGATAAAATACAAATGTTTAACGTCTCCTCCACCTATTTCTGTATTGCATCTCTATATTGTTAAAATGTCCCACGTTTCAATTTAAATGCCATTTGTCCACAGACGCGGGCGCGAGCTGGCGAGTTATGGCCGATGGAGCGGCCCGATGGCATGCCAGTCATCCAGTCACTAGAGGTCATGTGTGGGAAAGATCACATGGACGTCCATCTCACGTTCTCCCACCCCTTCGAAGGCATTGTCTCGTCAAAAGGTACGTATTGTTTGTCAGTTTTGGTCATGAAAATTTATTTCTTCAATATAACATGAATAATAAAATTTTACTGAAGTTGCCACAAGAGATGAATGAATAAGGAGCAAGGAGAGTCATCTCACTTTATTCTTTTCTGTTACTTCATAAATATATATATTTAACTTTTTTATTGTATAAAAATGCACCTGCCATGTTACTTTTTCAGCACCCTTGGTTGACTGGTAGAGAATGCCTAAGGCATTAATTCCGCCTTTGTACCTTTTGTGCATGAAGTCTAAATAAATAAATAAGTTTAGCTTTTACAAAATAGTTTTTGTGCAACATACGGTTGTTAGAATACGCATTATTTTTCAAAAAAAAACCGCAGCTGGTTGCAACACACATATAACCAAATCGTATTCTAACACTGCAGACCTTACAGACACCAGAACTGGCCAAAGTAAATTGGACCACAAAATAATTACATCGTTTCATCACATCAAAGCCCATCAAAATAATGAAGACATAGCTGCACTATAAACCACCAATACGATCATACACCACAGAATAACCACAGACTACATACACGAGGAAAATGTTAGAAACCGGTGTATTCAGACCGCCACTAATTGTTGCGGTAATTGCCAAGGTTTCACTCACAATTATGACGGATACATACTTAGTGCATTATTAATAACACACGCTCTAGTTGCTAAGCTTTTAGTACGTTATACTGTTATATACTGTACTTGGATTTTGTTTAATTCAATTTATTGTAACGTAGTAATTTGTGATGATATGAGTAGTTTTTTTATAACATATTTGGGCGGTCTAATTTGTTCGGTTTACGCGATGGTGAGAAACGGTAAGTTAGTGAAGGTACTGTACACGTAGATATAAAATATGATTTAATTGAAACTGTATAAGCTAACGAACATAATTTTGAAAATAAATAAGATGAAATAGTGACCAGTATAGACAAGATTTATTTAAAATTTCATGCTCAAAGGTACAATGGCAGACTTAATGCCTTAGACATTCTTTACCAATCAACCAAGGATAGTGAAGAGACAACATGGTAGGTGCATTGTATAAAACGTCGAAAGTAAAAAATAAAATAAAACAATAAGTTGATTAAAATACACTCCTGATTTTCATTTATTGCAAGATAGAAACAAGAAAGAATGTAGTTAAACACGATATGGACAGCTACAGCTTCCGTTACGTAAAGTTTGTCTTAATCTACGATAAAAATAATAGTGGAATTGCAACAGACGACATGTGTCATCTCTATATAGATGTCTGTGCACATATTTTGATATATTTATTCGTTTTTACATCTTTTCTTGCGATTGCACTGTCCATATTCTTAACTTTATTTCTCATGTCTTGCCCATGTTCGGTCCTTAAAAATTATGACTGCATTTGGCACTTCATCGTCCAAGCTATAAATGATTTCTTTAATTTTAAAACATCTACATACCCAATGCCTGCTTCCATATCTAGCATCCATCCGTCCATAGTACCTTCCATCTGTTACAACAAGCGACTGCGTTTCGCACTTTTATGACAAATTTTAACAACAATAGCATTAACATTCTTCGGTAATGGTGTCAAAACGTGGGTATATGCTATCTACTTTGAGTTATTGAACCAAGTGTTTTCACCTTTTATGAAGCAAAGTACTTCTGTGGGTAGAACATTATTACCGTTTATATCTGTTGCATTTAAATCATTATTCTTAGCTATACCAATCGACTGTTGTTCAACAAGTTTATCAATAGTTTTATACGTTGATCTACCATTCAGTACTGTTTGATTATATCAAACGATTCAATCGAATTACCAATGGCTAGCGCAACACGATTAAATACTAAGATCGACTGTCTGTGTGTTCGGTCTTGTCCTATAAGTATAACAGGCCGTATCGCAACACTTTATTTCAAGCCCATTAGTACTGTTTATCTTACTAACTATATTGCAATTAATGTAGCTATGGTGTGTGCAAGCACATAATGAGCAATTAGCATAAAGCGAGCCTTAAATTGCAGTACTTCGCTTTCTATTTGTTTGTGAAAATAGACATGGAGTTTAAGTATACAACTGATTTAATTTGCTTAAGTTACAAGAGAAGAAACAATATATGCTATACTTAAGGATTCTATTGCAAATTCTTTGGTAGGTCAATTAATTATTTACTGGTATTGGAATTGAGAGATTATACATTTATATACTAAATTGGGCACGGTTAATTGTGTTCTATAATTGGTCGTTATCTTTACCAATTCCAGTTTCGATAAAGCCGTAATGGTCTTTTGGGACGGGTCTGTCTCTTTGCCATATATTCTGCAGATATGCCTTCTTAATCATCATCTTTAATCCTTTTAAACTCTACAATTATTTCATGCGTTATATCAAATATATCTGTTTATCACACCGCATTATTTTGACATTCATTTTAAATGTTCTCAGGTCAACACGGTGACCCGCGGTGTGTGTACGTGCCACCATCAACGGGGCAGACGTACTTCTCATTTCGGATCGCGTATGCCAAGTGTGGCACTAAACCAGGTAATTATACAATTAGTTATTAATTATAAGAGAGTAATTACGTTTTGGTTATTATTAACCGACTTTCCAAAAAGGAGGAGGTTCTATGTTCTATTGTAGATGTTTTTTTTGTTTATGTATTTTCACCTATATCTCTGTTAATTATGGACCGATTTTTGAAAATTCTGTTAGTGTTTTAAAGGGTAAACGTCCGAGGTAGCCCCATTGGCTCCAAGTCAGAATCTCATGATGGAATCCCATGGAAATCGAGAGAACTCCTGAAATATTATATTATAGGCATACATATGTAACTTTTGATATTTTCGTCAACACCGCAAGCATTTGCACTCAGACAGTATCATTTGGTAAAGTAAAACTGATGAAGAAGACCAAAGATGGCCACTGGCTCTCCTTATTGATAAGTATGTCACGGGTATAAGATATCTCGAATAGTTAGCGACTATTGTGAACCAAATACATATAAATAAATGGTACCTACTGATGAAAATAGTACCATTGACCTGATAATTATATTGATGAAGGAAGAAGATAGGCACTAGAACTCCCTAATAAAACAATGTATCCAAGTCATGTTTGAGCATTTTGGAATCGGCATGACTTGTACTCAGGCTATAAATGATTTTCATGGTACCTAATATGAGGTACCATAATTAAATAAAGACGTATGATGTCATTAATGCTGGCGTGCCGTGCTATCCGATCAGCGGTCCTACTGCAGAATAGGCCATGGTGTCCGAGGCAGTCGAGAACTTCACCACATTGACAACGATGTAGATCAGCGATAGGAGTACCCAGGCGCAGGACATGTAGAGATCCGGAAGGTAGTGTCACTCAACATCGTACCTATTTTGGGTGACAGTAATGCCTGTAGCCAGGGACCCGACTCCCACTCACCCACAGCCAGTAGGTGGGCACGCTCAGTAGGTGGACGTATTTATGAGTTTATTCCGTACCAACCTGCAGAGTAGCTCATACCACGGTCTCTGGGTAGATGGGTTCTCGGGCAATGCCGTATTCGGGCAAGTCTCTATCTAGGCGCACACTGCGTCGTTCGAGTACGGCACTTCACAGTTAACCAGTGATAGGGATACAATTTTAGTGGTTAACGTTTCAGTGCTGTGGACCGAACGCATAAACGCCGTAGGCTTATACTAGAAATTTTGCGGATGCCGAGCCCACCGAAGCAAATGGGTAGTGTGGCTTGCATCCAGTCTCGGTCATCCAAAGCCCCATTTAAGATGGATGTCAGAGTGCATCGAATAATTACGTCAATTTTATTCAAGAGATTTGGCTGCTTCCATAAAGGAGAAGAGCGGAGAAAATAGATAAAATTTGGTCCAAAATAGCAATACCTACTGAGAGTAAAAGCCGAATGAAGGTTAATTTTTGAGAGTATCCGAAATATCATTAAAATTGTTAATTTTGCCATCAGTCAAAGTCAAAGTCAAAGTCAAAGTCAAATATATTTATTCAATTAGGCCAATAAACGGCACTTTTGAACGTCACATAAATTAAAATTAAAAATTAAAAGTAATAAAAAATAAATTTAAAAGTAATAAAAAAAAAAAAAAAAAAAAAAAAAAAATGATTCTACCTAGTCTACTGAATCTACTACCTAGTCTAGTGAATGAAGAAATACTGTCTTCCAAAATTGGGGAATCTAGGAGGTGTAGTGAACTTTTATCTAAAATTTTGATCTCTGGGGCTATTGCATAGAATTTCTGTAGGGTCGGTTTTGTCACAAAGGAAAATTTCACATTTGGTGTGGTTGAGGTCTAGGCTAATGGATTTAAACTGCTAACTTTATTTTTGCTTTGTAGTGTTATGCTTTTATTTTTTTGTTAAAAAGTGTTTTTATTTCAATTGAGTATATGATCTATGCCAACGTATCATCATACTTAGTACATTTTTTTATGGATAAAATCGATTAGAAGTCGGCAAAGTGACACTATCAGCGGTAACGATTGCCGAAAAGTCAAAAAATTGGGATAGACATTGATCATACTAGAATAACACGTGAAAAATCCTAAAAAAAACCTCCTATATTTAGGGCTTTTGATACAATCATAACCGCTGATGGAATGTGCCCAATAAATATTTCATCGTGGGAAATTAAATTTTAAACAATAGCGATAAAATTGCTTTTTAAGTCAGGTATTTATCCTTTAGATATTTTTTCACCAAGGAACTTGCTAAAGTAAAGAAAAATACAAGTTAAGGCAAAATCAACACTGTAAACGTAATTAAACCTCGTCTCGGTCGGTTTACTATAAATGGACCGTGAGTAGTGGCGTGAAATCAATAAATATATCCGATGCCTAATGATGCGAACTCGAACAATTAGTCGATATAATAAATTGTTTAAACAAATCGATTTATCGTACATCGTTCTGGGATTCACCATGCTCCTTTACGTTTTGTTGTACGTAACGTTTTAAGTAGCGCAAACTTGGTCAGGAATCATCAAATTGATGACAAAAAAATACACATGTACGCTGTGTACGGTTTAAACTCAATTGATCTCCGAATCTAGCGATTTGACGTTTCTTGAACAAGTTTATAAATACTTGAAGATCTCAAAAAGTATGATGAAAAAGATTGGAACTCTGGTGACCTATGTTATTGTGTCATTATTTAAACGTTTGCTGAACAAGTCTAAAAAAATACTAAAGATAACTGGGCTACAAATAAAAAAAGGTGAACTGTGTGAAAAATTGTTAAATGTATACCAGATATCAAATTCAGCAATGTAATAAAAATACCTTCTTTGAATATCGTTCGACTAAAAATAGACTCTAGCGATCACAAGGCGAAAGTGAAGAATATTTTGAAGCTAATGCTAATGTTAATTTTCACAATGGTCAAACAAAGCTAGTCAATATCGTATGTAGGTGTAGGTAAATGTAAGAGTCACTTTGACTTGTTCCCAGCTTCTCAAATTAAAAGACTGTTATTAGTATAGCAAAATTGAAAAGTATTCCAAGTTTAATCCATTAGCGTTAGACATTGAAAGCTTTTACGATCTTAATTAATAACTACTGTTCTATATATATTTATTTGCATTTTAGATTTATGATCCTATAAATTTTAAATGTTACAAAAATGTCTGTTAGTGCATTAATTTTGCTTTCATATGAGCAATGATAGTTTGCTTTCAATGCACTAACAGGACTCAGATTACTTTCTTTTTCAATAAAGCTTTTGAATGTTGAAAACTTGAAAGTAATTGCTTAAATTGTTGTGATAACTTTTGAATGTTTATTTAAATCTTTATTTTTGTTGAATTATTTATTTTAGATGCTATTTATTGAATCATTAACTAGACCACGTCTCATTTATCACCTAATTATACAGTCTGTAACGAAACTTGCAGTAAACATGCTGTTAAGATAGAGCTACAGACTATAGGAATTGTCAATAGAATTGTTGAAAAAAAATAAACAGAGATTCTATCTTATGCTCAAAAGAAGACAACGTTAATACTATTAATAATACTGAAGCAAACAGGACCAGAAACCATGAAGATGAGGCAGATAAGAAAAAGACAAACAATGTTAGGCTCGTAAATCCCAGTACTTTAATAACTAAAAACTTGTTTACAGTTGACTGCAAAATCGCGATCCGTCATGCCAATGAAGAGAACCGATCGCCAACACATTCCTTCAGTAAATCATCTAAAATTGTGATACGTGGACATTTATGAGCACAAACAACCGTTAAAATTATTGTTTTATTGGCAGAATTTTTGTTAAAGGCTTTTAAAAAAATGATGCTATATATAGGTTTTGATTGGAGATGGACATAATATATTTTGCGAAGACGCTTTGCCATTTAGGGGAACATTTTATTTTATTTTATTGAATTCAATCTGATTGGTAATCAGCCAATCGGATTTGATTGGCTGATTTAGCTTTTTGACTGAAAGAAATAAAAGAAGAACATCTTGAAAATCTAAACCTCTATAAAAATGTTTTTACAATCACTATATTATTCCATTGACTACTTTTGATTTTAGTGCTTCGAGCAAATGGACGTTAAAAACGGGAAAAAGAGATAGGTTAAGGTTAGCTGAGAATGACTAATTCCATCAGTGTAAACCTGAGTTCTTTACGGCATTAAATGTTAGGTTGGACTTGTTAGTTGCTATTAAAGCCGCAGATTCACAATGCGTCAAATGCTAAACGACATCCAGCGAAGTTCAGAAAGTCACGGAATGAAGAGCATTTACTTTTACTTCAAGGGCTAGAATAAGCTTACTGACACCTATTGCTTGTTCCTTCATTTTTATTCCAATTTTGCGAAACACATTTTGATGCGAATACATTTTTTGAAAGATTATCAAGATTTTGTACAACTCTCAGTTATATGTATACCAGGACGTGTCAAATTCTGCATTCTGTTAGACAATATAATAGTTTAGGCTGTAAACATCTTATTAAGATATTATAAAATAAACTTGTAAGCCATAACAACAAGGTCCAGTTTTAAAACAATCCCTATTGCATTTAATACGAAGTCTATTGAATAACAGTGACATTATCGGATCAGGGGACCATAACTGAGACAGGCAACTATTCAAACTGTCAAACGATACAGGACGAAGTTATCACCGGAAAGTACTAGGTTTACACCCACTTGAGAACGTGGGCATTTAACAGATTGCAATATGTTTATAGACGCATGTTAACCTAAGGGTCATATAATGGAACGTTAACTTTTTATGTGGGGGCAGGGACATGCAATAGATGAGGTAATATTTGATACTGAACATTGAAAGATACCTTTTTTAATATTACGAGTAATAATGTATTAATTATACGTATTTGCCACAAAGTCGTTGCCGAAGAGCAATATAATAAAGGTGGCCTTCTGTAACATATACTTTAAAAGAATTGCTTTTTGACTCCAACAAATTTAAAAATATGGTAAAATTTCCCCCTAAATTTTAAAAATGTTGAAGTCTGATCAATATGAGATTTACGATTAGTTACCTTTTTGGGCAATATCAAGCCGACTTGAAGGTGCCAATTTACCACGATTATTTCTAAGCTTTGGATCTCTGTCAATGGGTTTTTCATGGCTGTAGTCATTGTTTCTTTGTAAGAGACCGCAGCAATTTAATTAATCAGGCGATCTTAAGATGTATGTAATTTTAAATTAACCAGTCATCGAACTTTCTATAATTCGTATTTAACGGTACTTCAATGGTATATTCTTCATAATGATTCTACGTTTTCGAATTGTTATGAAATATTTAATGTCCAACGGTTTACGACCGAAGTTCCAATAATATTCTGTTAGTGACCAGAAATTCTTTTCTTTGTTGTTTATGTCAAAATAATGTATATATCTTTGCGCGATGTTAATGTGCTATTAAACCTTGTAAAGCCTATTCAGTCACTTTGCCATCCTAGTAATTTAACACAAACGACAAGACATTGAAAGGAAGTTCCTCGGTAATAGTTTACCATATATCGTCAAACCCAATCTCATGTATCGCATTTAGATTCTCAGTAACTATCGGTAATTCGTAACAATTTCGCAATAAATCGCCAGCATTCAAGTTTTACGGCATATCGGTCCCATTTCAACAAAGTCAGTGAGTTTTTCTCATGCCGATTCCTAGTCGCGTCCACTATGGCTAGTGTGGAGTAACGGACGGCGCATGCGTCCCGCTCCTTCTGCGAACATTGCGCGCGCATTGTTTCTCGGAATCGCTACCCGCCGGACCACATAACACCGCGCATAAGGTCCATTTTCCCTCACAAACCCGACTCAAAGACGCCATCCCTCAATCCACTACTTTCAAGTGTATTTCCTTCCAGCTATGACTTAGTAATTTCGACTTTATGTGCTTCTAGCGAAAAGTGTTGCGGGTGACAATGTGAAAACGATTTTAAACCGTAAGACATAGAGTCTGAATATGTCAGATGCGTGTAAACTTGGAAGATTAATGTCCTAATGGATCGCTGTTCTGAAAGGGAGTTAGCTAGAAGCCTTTAGAGGTCAGTTTTGCTTGTGTGATGTCGACCCAAGACCACTGGCACGATCCGCGTTCTTCGGGCGACTTCCACTTTTTGCGTGAGTACATCCGCGTAGGTATAGCCCTAGCAATAATAAGGATTTAAAATTAAATGTAGTTTGTTGCCTTCAAAGATTAAAAAATAACTAGATTTAGTTTTTTTAAATATTAAATAACAACGGTATGTTTAATTTTGAATGATCACAAATTATAGCTGTTAGAACATTTTGCAGAAAATGGCGTCTCCACAAATCGCTTACCAAATTGTGGACCTTCTAACAAATTCGTCATAAATTTGCCTTCATATAACAGGAAGACATTGTTTTGGATGGCCTCCCAGCAGGTGGACTTATGACCTGGTGAAGGTTGTGGGGACCCGCTGGATGCGGACCAGTAAATGTGCGAGGCCTATGTCCAGCAGTGGAAGTCTTTCGGCTGATATGATGATGACGATATAGCGGGTGGCGCAAAAGTAACGTCATAATGTGAAAATGCCTTATTTTTTGCAGATGACGCCAATGTCACTGTGCTTTGACATTTATGTTGTAGATATATAGAGGATTAGTTGTCAACAAGCCATGAAGCGTCAAGAATGTGGAAATATTGTTAATGCTTATTTGATAAATTTCGATGAAGCCCATTTCCACTTATTTTAACAAATAAAATTTGCGTTTCTGGAGCACAGAGATTCCACATGCATTGCATCCCCTCAAAGATACTGTTTAGTGTGGCATTTGCAGTGAAAAAGTGATTAGCCCTAGGAGCCAGATGTTTTGCGAGCAACAATTCAAAATGCCGTAAAACGAGCACAATTGTGCATCAACTCGTTAGGTTGCCATTTGAGCGATATAATTTTTCCAATTAATGTCTTTTCATGAAAACAGAATGCAAATTTACCATTTTAACAAAATGGCAGCCAATTCAAATTATGGCATTACTTTTGCGCCACCCTGTATATAGTCTTTACGTTACGTATAGGTAACCTGTTTGACGAAATGTTCTGGCTTCTGACTTTAGTACCCTTTCTTGTTACCCAGTGATTCCTCATCCCTAAAACAGCTGCGAAAAGGCTAAGAATATTGAAGCTGATGAGTTGAGTCATGAAATCCTTTTATCTAAAAACTGAAATCTTCTTTTCCAGACCTCCACGGGCAGTTCTACGAGAACACAGTGGTGGTGCAATACGACAAGGATCTGCTTGAAGTGTGGGACGAAGCGAAGAGACTGCGTTGCGAGTGGTTCAACGATTACGAGAAGACTGCGTCAAAGCCGCCTATGGTCATCGCCGATTTGGATGTGGTACAGTTGGATTTCAGAGGTGAGTAACCTTTCATATTTTGTTTTAGCAATATCTGGCTCGAAGCTTCCAGTTTTTACGTCCCCAGGTGTTGTAGTATATGGCATAAGTCTGATCCAGTTCAGTAGTTTTTCTTCTCCATTAAGCTTCGTCGTTTGGATTGTATACGAAGAATGAATCTTACTTATGTTTCTGTGAGGATCAGCATTATTTTCAGATGTTTCAAATATATGATTTTCATTATTCAGTCTTGCGACTAAAGGACAATTACAAGTATCATTATGAGCGAAGCTGTTTTTGTCCTATTTCTACGATTATAATAGTAAAAATAGGGTAGAAAACAAAAATGAATTAATCGTTTTGGTAAATATCTGTAAAAGCTTCAATTCTAATGCAGCTGTTATTGTGTTCTATTTTACAACCAAAATTCTATACTTATGCCATTATTTTTATTTATAGGAGACAATGTGGACTGTTGGATGGAGATCCAGGCAGGGAAGGGTCCATGGGCAGCACCGGTGTCCGGCATCGTCCCTTTAGGGTCCACACTAACTCTGGTGGTTGCCATCAACGACTATCGAGGTAAGAGCTCATCAATTGCATCCTTGAATGTCTACACTATAGAGACAACTATTTCTGTCTACATTTTTTAAGTTATTGTAACGTAGACATTTTATTTTATATATTACGTTATTCATCGTATTCTGGACTTTCATCATGTTAGCCTGCAAAACGCCTCATAATATTTTTCCCAAAAACTTCGTAACGTAGGAAATTCCTATCGCTTAAAATTCCTCATCAAAAATGCGTGAACTCTGTGCAAAACCGTGTCATAACTACTCGTACATTACAATCAAAATGTATACTGTTACTTGCTAATAACCACGCATCTTTCTTATTTAAAATTACTCCCAAGTTTATAAAGGAACCGTGCTTAGAATCACCTATTGTTTTCTTTGTAAACGCAAAAATTATTTTCTCTAATATTATTCATCAATTTTTTATTATAGCTGTCATTTCCGAGTGTGCGTGTAACTTTGCCTCGTTAGTCTTTTTGGTGCGTGGGAGTGTAAACTCATAGGCATAAAAGGCATTTCACCAAATATAGTTTTAAAGCTATGATTGAGATGTTTAGCACAGTTTACAACTATGTTTTATCTGTGTGTAGTTATCTGACAAAAAATGATTGCCAGCTGTTTTGTATTTGTGATTTATTAGCCAGTTCTACCACTGATTGACTGTAAGTGTGATGAATATACGCATAAAACCCTACTTAGTTGGTACCGAAATGCGGTTGACGTAGTCGTAAAAACAGATAAGATTTTTAATGTTCAAACACGATAATTTTATGAAACTATAAGAAAGGCATAAAATCTGTTATGTTCTCACATATTGAAATCGATGACACTAAAAAGTATAAACTTCTTGGATTTTTTTTTTGTGTATTTAAATTAACTACCTAATCTATAAAATCAAAACATAAATGCATCGACTTAGAAATATTGAATTGATAAGTTCGTCAATTAAATAATCCAAAATCCCCGTGAGATCTAGAAGAACGATCCTTGGAGAAGGATATAGCTTTATACGTTCCGGTTTAAATTAAATAATAAAAGGTAGAGATGATATTTAGGAACACCTTATTCTTAATCCCTATTTGTTACCGTTACTCTTGTTTGCCAAATCATATCGATATGCCAATTTCCAACAATTATTACATGTGCTCCTACCATAATACGTACAAAGTAAATAACGACGGTAGTAATCCTAGCCGACTGAATGTACCACAAACTCTCAGAAACGTTTTTTATTACCAATATACAGCTTGAAATATTGTACGAAGTAATAACAGTTAGACTTAACAGCTGCATAGCGCACGGCAAAAATAGCTGTGCTAGTAAAGACCGGCAGGCTTATACGTATGAAACAGCAATTAGCAATATTTACGCATAGATTGTACAATTATCGCGCGATTATCGCTTTACGTCAAAAAATTGGAAGGCTTGTTTTTGCAAAATAATTGCTCTTCAATCGCGTATCCGCATTATATATGAGCTATAGCCGCACCATACTAATTTTACGACAGCACTGCTAACAATAAAATCTGCTAACTGAAATGTGCATTTATCGCAAGGTGATCGCGATCATTTCGTATTACGTATGGTTTTTGACAGTAGAGCGACAGCCATCGGCGAGCAAATGTGGCTGTCAAATTGCGATCACTTTTTCCCTTGTTGTTGGTCGATTGCCAATCGCTCGCTGATGGCTGAGTAGGTACAGAAGTTTTTGAGTTTTTGGCGGCTTTTTTCGTGTGTTATTTTGTGGCTACTTTAATTATCCGCAAATTAGAATAATAATATAAAAGTAAATATTGAAATAACAAATTCTTAATGAATATTGTAATGACAAATTGGTGTTGTTTTGTGTCTCTAATGTCTACGCAACTGGACTATTTGTTGAATCTTTGAAACAGACGTGATCTCGGTAAAGTGGAGGATTTTTTTATACTGTAGTGTTGGCTACCTCAGCGAAGCTTATATGTTTACTACTTAATACTTACAAACACATTTGAATGTGATAAGTCCGCAATATGTATCTTCTATTATATTATTTTTTTATATGGCAAGCACCGATGTCAACTATTCTGCCAATGTCTAAAGTAAATTGGAAAAATCTATTTTACGTTTCATAGCTTAAATACGAGATGATGTAGTCTATTTAGTGATGTCCTAGTGCGTTATCGATTCGATTTCTTATAACAATCGACAATTCGAAGAAATTTTAATGGATTTTACACATTAACATTTTAGTCATCCAATTTTTCAATTCAATTATTATATTATGAAAATAAAATAAAAATATCCAATTTCACTGCCATATTTACTTTACACAAATACTTTACATCTCCGAATATTAATTTATCGGAATATTGGAGCTAAATCGTAATCAAATTGACTATTGTAACAAAAACAGCGGCCACGAAGTGTTGCTCTTTCATAAGCTGGTTAATTCATCAAACGATACATTTTATAAATCATCTGACAGTTAAAATAGCTTCTGTTAAAAGTGACTGTCAAAAAAAAAGACTTGACTTAAGGGCCTCAGTAGCCAGGTCACTAAATTGATCGTGCAATAATTGTACAATTATTGCTACTAGCTGTTCCTTACGTACTAAGCCCGCGGGTTTTGTTTACGCGAGCATTTTATTGAGTTAAGATGAGTTTGAGTGCAGGTGACTTTGATTGCAGATTTATTGTTGCTCTGCAATTTACGTTCGTGAGTTTAGCATCAGCTATGAAGAACTTTGTATCGTGAAATGATAAAAGTAGTATAACGTTGCATGAGAGAAATACCGACAGGGATTTAAAAACCGGCCAAGTGCGAGTTGGACTCGCGCACGAAGGATTCCGTACCTTTATCGCAAATAACGACAAAAAAAAATACGTTTGTTGTATGGGAGGCCCAAATTAAATATTTATTTTATTCTGTATTTAGTATTTCTTGTTATAGCGGCAACAGAAATACAACATCTATGAAAATTTCAGTTGTCTAGCTATCACGGTTCATGAGATACAGCCTGGTGACAGTCAGACAGACAGCCGGACCGCGGAGTCCTAGTAATAGGGTTACCCTTTGGGTACGGAACCCTAATAATGGCATGTTTTGTTATAGAACATTTTTAAGTCAAACACTCGAGAATTTCCTAAGCCATAACGCTTAAAAGGAAAAAAATCTTAAAGCTTTGAACAGTAGTGAAAATAGTTACTGAGGAAATGGTTATAGCTACTTTGTGGTCGAACTGATTGAAAACTATATTTAGAAACCACGTACAAACAAATAAACAAAGTGCGTGACTTTGACACTGTATTTAAATGTAGCAACAAAGTAGTAAACGAGAGAAACTTGTAGCAGTCACGTTCAAAAAATATTTGAGCAAAGAAATAACATGGAAGTGTTATAAAACTAAGGTTGGCCACATTTATCTATTTATTAATACTTCATGTACACACACGTTAGAGGTGGACTTAATCTCATTCATAGAAATCCTATTTTTATTATAAATACGTCACTGGATCGACAAACATCGTAAGTTTGTAATTAATCTTGCGAGAGTATAATATTCTCAATATATTGTGAATAAATTATTTCAAATACAATAAAGACCCATCGAAATTCGATATTTAGATAAATATACTCGTGTCTCATTGAGAAGAATGATTATTAATTATCACGCGATTTATTTTAAAACTAGCTTCTGCCCGTGTCTTGCCCGCGTTCAAAGTTCAAAAAAAATGCTCCTATCGCTACCAAACTTAGGATTACCCGCTGGGTCAATCTAAAGATTGTCTGAAAATTTCATTAAAATCGGTCCAGCTGTTTCGGAGTCTATAAGGATCATACATACATACTTTCTCTTTTAAATATATATAGATAGATAAAATCGGTCCTGCCGTTTCGGAGTCTATAAGGATCATACATACATACTTTCTCTTTTCATCATTCATCATCATTTCAGCCGAAAGACGTCCACTGCTGGACATAGGCCTCCCCCAGGCGTCGCCACATTGACCGATCCCGTGCGTCTCGCATCCAGCGCCTTCCCGCAACCTTAATCAGGTCATCGGTCCACCTAGTGGGAGGCCTTCCAACGTATCGTCTTCCAGTTCGCGGTCGCCATTCCAGAACTTTTCGGCCCCATCGGCCATCCGTTCTGCGAGCAATGTGTCCTGCCCACTGCCACTTAAGTTTGGCAATTCTTCGGGCTATGTGGGTAACTTTGGTTCTCCTGCGGATATCATCATTTCTGACGTGATCACGCAAGGAAATTCCGAGCATAGCCCTCTCCATTGCCCTTTGCTTTGTTTTTTTTCTCCATTTCTCTTTTATATATACCTAATAGACAGAAGATTATGGTGTTTACAATAATCTGGTGTCTTAAACAAACTCAAAGCGCTGATAGCGTTATGGCTGACAGGGGAGAATGGCAAAAGAAAACGTTTAGCGTCGGACCCAAGAAGCGTGGGATAAGGACACGAAGATGCCAAATGCCGTCATAAAAAAATATTAAATGCATTCTATTAAAACTGAACTTTTAAAGGCTATTTTCTTTTTAGTGATGTCATTCAATAAAAACAACACTTACGCCCACGTAAACTTTGAGTTCAACACATATCATGATAACGGTTTCCTGATGGAACTTTAATAGATTTCTAATTTTATTTAATAATTCCATTCGAGAATGACGTCAATAAGATTTTACTACTTATAAATAACTCTCAATGAAGATAATATAAAAAAATTATGAACGTTGTCGATGAACTTTAAATTAATTTTTTATCTAGTTATTTTTCATAAATGTATGACAAACAGACAGGAGACACTTTAGAAATAAAAATAAACTTGCCACATTTTTCTTAATTTTTCCGACCCAAATTGTTCACAAACTCCCTCAAAATAAACTAAACTACATTGTGGAAGACAGACATACGACACTTAAGAAAAAAACTTTTTGTATATTCTTTTTTATTTTTCCGACCGAAATATTTCCCAAACTTCCACCGCAAACTTCCGCCAACACACAAACATGCATAACTCGAGATAACACGAAAACTCGTAAAGTCTCTAGCAGGGTAATGACAGTGTTTACACGACATAACGGTACCCAGTAATTGTAAAAAGTGAACTGGACAAATATGTACGAATGAGTTTGCTTAACGGGCCTGCAACTATGGGGCTCGAGACTGGATCTACCTCATGGATCACTTTTAAACGACGTGCGAGTGTATTATATATATTCTATAGAGTTTGTAGGTGGCGTCCTAGCGACTTTATCACTATAGTATTAAAATTCGGGCAGATTCAAAGAGCGTATTCTTATTCAAATCTTATAAATGCGAAAGTAATTCTGTCTGTCTGTAAGCTTTTCACGCGTAAACCACTGAACCGATTTAGATGTAATTTGGGATGGAGATAGTTTGTAACCCTGGAAAGGACAAAGGATAATTTTATCCCGGAAATCGACCTTAAGGGACTGGAAAGGGGAATGAAAGTTGGTGAAAATAAACTATTCGAAGTACTATAAAGCCGTGGGCACAAGCTAGTTGAAAATATATTGCCAAAATGTTTGATTTCTTGCAAGGATTCGATGTGGTGGGAATATATGCAAGATAAAAGTCAAATCCTCCTTGAATCCATGCGATATCTGGCATTTGTATTGTTAGATGCCTGTAGTGTCACAGCAAAGTAAATAAAACGAATACGGTAGGTCTCTCTTTGTAGGTTAACAGAAAACGATTAAACAATATAAAGCTACTAACTTCCGGGTTCTTCCGCCCATAAACATTAATCCGCTGTACGAAATGCATAAAGATAAATGAATTAAATTTCTATATACGTATATTTACTTGAGTATTAAAATTTTATGTAGGTATGTGTATTTTATGTGGTATCTCTTTGCGAGATGGCTTGCAGGGTCAAGGGTTAACTGGTCAGACACCACTTGGAATATATAAGTGCCCACCTACTTAAGCTTTGGTAACTTTAGGCACGGCTTTGGATATTTATTGCCGTTATAATAGCTTTCGTCTCAGTCTCAGCATAGTGTTCCTACGTATTGCTTTAAATGTTAACTTTAGACATTTGTAGAGCATTAAATTTATACTCTTCATCCGTACCATCTCGTTTGTCTAATTTATGATGTGCTGCGTTGGCAATCGATTCAGTTTTGAAGCATCAGCACCAACTATTTTGTTTGATTGGTTGCGATTTTGTTTACGTCATGTTTATTAAAAACCTTGCTATTCTTAACTTCGCTATTTTTATCTATAACATAAACCGTTGCTTCAACCTCCGTTTCATCAAATTTTCCGTAAGCCTCCTAATGAACAATGGTCATTTCACAAAGAGAATCCATTAATTTCGTCTCAATTGAATCAATAGCAGTTCTTCGTGCGTTATGAGTTCTTTTATCTAATTGACAATGATTAATGGTCTTAATGTGAGCGATCTTGTAGTTTATAAGTAGTTGGAACTGCGTGTGGCTCTTTCATCTCCTTTGTCGAGAGGAAATTGATGTTTGCGATGGTAAATCAATTTATAGAAAAAAAACATTAAATTGTTCTCAAGATTTAGTTCTCCAGTTTAAGTATCGTTTCTACACGGTATCTGAAAATCTTTGGTAAAGGTAATATCGATGATTCAATAGATTCACATACATCGACTTACATCCGGCGGCGCTTGTATATCTGCAGTTTAATATTTTTAATGAGCGACGTCATTATGTTGTAAGACCATTTTATGCTTAATTACTCTTAATCATGTAAAAGTTTGTCGTTAGTGCGTTTCTTGTAATGAAATAGAAATTACCGTGTTACTTGTTGACATCTTATTTGGTTAGTCCTTAACTACTGGGTACTGTGGCCCTAACGCAAAAGTTTGTTAGCTGTTGGAATTTTTCTTTATTCCTTTAAACGGTCTTATTGTATTGATAAGTTATACGAGTATCATCTTGGTAGACAGACGTTGGAACTTTTAGAGTCATTAGACCCATAATTTTTGTATCATTGATTCTGATTATTTATTTATTCGTTTATCATCGCACTGGAACGCCTTGCAGCAATTACACAATCATGACAAATGTTGTCTTTTTCTATTTACTCCTATAAAATTTGCAACGTTGCAACATTAATTTTGTCGACGAAAGTGCGTATGAGTGGTTGATATTTCTATCATATAAGAGCATTAAGAAAGATTACACATCTGTAACGACGCGACGAGTTAAAGTAGAGTTTTCCAAGATTTAATTAAACTTTTATCATTTATGTCATCAACACTTTCTTACTGCATAGGCATTTTTCTTTTAGTGCTTCACTTTCCGATTTCTTCGACACGCGGATATGCTTACCGAGGTTATTTAAACTTTAAAGTATTGACGATCTAGTGTCTACTTAAGTAGACACTAGATCAATACTTTCATAAAAGCCAAACTTAGTCATCGCTATGCCAAAATTAATATATTCATTTATCTAGTTTCTGGTGTGAGTACAAAATAAAATCATGAATAAGTACTAAAAGTACACCGAACATAGCGAAATATACTAGTCTCCAAACACGACAAACATGAGAAGGTGCAGTTTGAACACGTGTAAGGCTTTCTTCGTTTAATGGACTATCTGTTTGCTTACCAAAGTGTTTGCCCATCCTTTAAGCTAAACGATATTTGTTTGTGTAAGCTGTTTAGTCTCCACTTAAGTGTAATAATATTGGGAACTTGTATGTTTGTCGTCAGATACAAGTGCTGGGTTATGCTATTGTGAGGTACCTTATGTACAAAGCGAGTGGTAAAGCACCTACTTGTCAGGTCTTGCATTTTGATATTCTGAAAGTACTTCAAGGAGCTTTCGTTCGTCATTGGTACTTTGCTGTGTATTGTGGACTGATATTTCTGATCCTTAAGAATGTCAAATACATTAGACTTTTCAGGATTCTACTCTTTATCCATATAATTTAATTGTACTTTAAAGTATTGTACTTGATAAGTAATTGTATGTATATTGAAATACTGGTACAATAATTTAAGTGTTTGCGATGCATAATTTTCCACAGATAATAATATCGCTAACCTCTGTTGATCAATAACGTGAGGTCAAATCTGTTGCATGATTCAGAATTTATAGTCTAATGCCATGATAGTTAGTGCTAGGTCAACCAGATTTCAAAAGTATCCTATTATCCAAAGAATTCTTGTTGCTTATTACAAGTGGCTACTACCCTAAGTTAGCGAAATATCTTGAAATCTAAATTTTGTTAATCAGTTATTTGTTTATGTGTATGCATGTTTGAAGTCGTACTTTCCATGAATTTATCCAGCTTTATTTCACAATCGTAACGAGCTAAACATGAAGTCTGGGGTCTTCAGATTAAATCTTTTATTTCATATATTATTTAATTAAGCGATTTCCTTTCTTAATTACGTGTTCTAGGGGCCTACCATGAGCTCTTAGAGCAAGGTTATTTCCATTGTGATTGTGTGATACAGATGTATACAAGGCATAATACGTCTCAATTGAAAACCACTGCAACAAGGTGTGTAGAATCGCACAACGCCAAAATATCCATAATTCAGTTCAAAACGGTGATCCAGCCAAGATCTGGCAATTTCTCAAAACATTAGGGATCGGAAAGAAGTCTCATGACACGATTCCTAAAGTCTTGAACTTCAATTTACTTAACAGTCATTTTTCTACTTCACCCTTATTGGATAGGGCCACTAAAGCTACTACTAGTTATCTTTCAAATCAACCGATACCTGATTATTCCCTTTTTGTCTTAAGTCAATTCACTGCTTGTGATGTTAAAAGGACTATTATTTCGATTACATCCAATGCTGTTGGTAGTGACTGTGTCAGCCGTAAGATGATCGTCCTCATTCTTGACAATTTTATTCCAGGAAAGGATGACTCCTTTACATCCTCAATTTCTCTGTTTCCAGTGGTGTCTTCCCACAAGCCTAGAAAGATGCCCAAATTATTCCTTTACCGAAAAAATATCATCCTGCATCTTTTTCTGACTACCGTCCTTTTTTCTATCCTTCCTTTTCTATCCAAAGTCCTTGAAAAGCTTGTCCAGCACGTTCCATTCCAAATACAATCTGCAAAATCCTTTTCAATCTGGTTTTCGACGTGGACACAGCACTACCTCAGCACTTGTAAATATTACGTAAGATATCTGGGTAGTCATGGAAATGGGAAAGTTAACGGTACTTGCTTTGCTTGATTTAAGCAATGCCTTCAATACGGTTGACTTCGATATTTTGCTTGGCGTTCTATGCTCTTTTAACATATCTTCTCCGGTTATTGACTGGTTTCATAGTTACCTGTTTGGCCGGCGGCAGCGTATTTGCACTGATGAATCTTTCTCTTCTTGGTGTCACACATATGTGTGCCGCAGGGTGGCGTTTTATCTCCTCTTCTCTTCGCACTCTTTATAAATGCTATCACTCAACGACTATCTTCTTTCTACCACCTGTATACTGATGATCTCCAAATTTATACCCAAGCCCCTCTTGGACAGTTACCTGATGCCATTGAGACGATTAATAAAGACCTGGCTCCAATAGGTGACTGGAGCTCTGAGTTTGGGCTGAAGATCAATCCGACAAAGACTCAAGTGACTGTAGTTTGTAGTTCTCGGACTGACTCTAAGATTGATTGGTCTACACTTCCCCTGGTTTCTTTTCACACTGTGAAGAACTTGGGGATTTATATCGACAGCACTCTTTCTTGGACCAAACAACTGCAGGCAGTCAGTCGTAAACTGTTTGTATCTGCAGGTCTCCCTGAGACGACTACGTAATTTTCTTCCCATAACCACTAAAATTGCAATTGCACAATCTCTTCTTCTTCCTATCCTGGACTATGCTGATGCCAGCTATCTTGATCTCACCTAAGACCAATTGGACAAGCTTGACCGAATTCAAAATCTCTGTATCAGGTTCATATTTGGCTTGCGCAAGTATCATCACGTTTCTGAATTCCGTATTAAGCTCAAATGACTTCCTATTCGCCTTCGACAGAATGCTCACATTAAAGTATATAATAAATAATTAATTAATAAATACATACGCGATATACTCCAATGTGTACGCGGTATACTTTTATGTTGCATGAAGTTTTAATAAATAAATTAATAAATATCGAAGCAATAGCACTATAGAATATTTAAACACCGATAAAATGCCTCTGAATCTGGGCAATAATCTGTCACCAATGTCACGTATAGTATGCAAAGTGTGGTTATAATATATTGTTCCATCGAGTCATAAAATCGCCATAACACCGTAGCGAAAATGTATGCCGTAGAAACCTCTTTAAAACACTAACCAATAACTATCAATACCACTCAATAAGTAACTAAACAGTTTCTAAGGACATATATCTTCTTATCTTCCAGGTGAATTCGACATGCGAGTGAAGTCTTGTGCTGCGTCAGACGGGTCCGGCCATGTGATTCAACTGTCAGATGAATATGGATGTGTGCTGCGACCTAAGATGATATCAAGGTACGACGCTAATGTATAAGGTCTTATCTAGGTTTTAGCATCTGTGTGCTGTTGGAAAGTTAATTCGAGGGATTAGATTTGCCAGGAGGTCAGCGTGCGGAAGCTTTTAAATAATCGCATTTGAGATGGCATAAAAATCTTTTTTAACTTCTGTAATTGGCTTTATCAGCAATCCACCGTGACCATTTAAATGTTAAAATCATTCTCAATCATATAGAATTTGATATCTGCCCATTGATGTTTAAAAAACAGGAAGATACGTTACACGCTAACATCGCGATCAGAAAACCTGGTCTCGGCACACGACTAGATGCACCGAAACTCACACATCTGTGTTCAGTGTCATCACCAGTCCTAAATCTACAGTTACCGATAGACCAGGACAGAGATAGGAGACGGCACTGTAGTTCCAGCGAAATCGGACTAACCGCCGAATGTTGGCCGAATCACCGAATGTTGGCCGAATCACCGAATGTTTACTATTATGAATGAAATGACATTGCAATATGTGCGTATCGTGTCTCTCACGCATGTTTGTAATATCTATCTCGCTCTCACAAATATGGCGAAGCAAACATTAAATATTATTGTAATTTTCAACAAATTAACCTTTTTAACTGTACTTACGAGTGGTAAGTGATCGCGTATGACTTATTTTTCTTCCTGGTATTATTTAAACACTGTTTAGCTACACAAGAAGTCATTTTGATGCGTATTTATTGCAAAAAAAACATAACAACACTGAAATTAATGAGCTGTGTGATCAACAATCACCGTGCGTGACTAAGTACCCGCTACGGGCATTCACTTAGATTAGTAGGACCAAGCGCTGTGAGCAGTCCCGTATCTACCTCTTTTTAAGACGGTACCCTGACCAAAAAATCGGCATGAGTTTTGAGCGTTCCTATTGGTCTAGCGGCACTGGTGGCGCATGAATTACAGTAGTGAATACGCCCAGATTTTAGAATAAAATCTTTATAAAATCGAATTTTGGTCTTTTGAAAAAAATAATTCTACAAAAATGTTCGTTATTAAATTGTCTATCCATTAGTGTTAGTACAAAAAATAATCAATGAACACTTTACGAGGAGATGCATAATATCAATAATTATTTCTCATTTTTATGTTTTTTTGGAAGTAGATTAGTGAAATATATACAACATTTAAAAAAAAACTAAATCTACCATTTTAGAATCAATATTATGTAGAAATTTAATGTATTTTTATTAATTGATATTTCTTTTTAAATAACGAGTAGATAGCTCCTAAAAACAGTACAAAAAACGGCTTGCGCGGCGTTTTGCTCGGGGTACCGCCTTAATACATCAATGTATCTGCCACAAATATTAAGGGAATAGCCAACTTTAGAGTTTTTTGATCTTGTTCGTCTCAGTTAAATTCAAAATATTTTATATCACATTTTGCCTAATAAAAAAACATAAACAGAAGTTAGGTTTGCTGCAGTATTAACTGAAGAGAAGTTTAATATAATTCATATGTCATTTTCGGCCGTCACGTCGTCGGTCACAGGTCCAGTCCGACAAACTGTTTTACAGTTTGGCAGAATGTATGAAAGTAATAGTGTAAACAAATTTTGAATGAATAAATAAAAAAAAGTTGAAAACCAGCGTCGGGCACTAGTTGCCCGACATTTTGCTGAACTAGTCCTATTTGGCGCAGCCGTGGGACACACAATGTTACTATTATATTGTTTTTCTTTTATATTATTGTTGTTTAGTGTAAGTTTTCTTTTTTATGTTTATGTTGTGTGCTCTGGCTTGTGTGAAATTAATGTTTTTTATTTCTTTCCTTATAACATCACGCTAGTATTCCGCGAAGCAGAGGTTCTATGTTGCACCCACATTTCATCAGTAATGTTTAAGTCCCATATACTAAGGAGTGATTCTATTGCCATCAGCCGGACAAAGTCGGGCTACTACTGAGAAATTGATGCAGTCATCCAATCTCCATAAACTAAACCTTGAATGTATTTCTTTCCAGATTCCTCAAAGCCAAAGCTGTAGACGAGCGAGCCACCGTCATAACCTACGCGTTCTTCCACGCCTTCAAGTTCCCTGATGCCCTCAGCGTACACATAAGGTGCAAGGTGGAGATCTGCAGACATGGCTGTCTTGACCACTGTCAGTTGGCTGGAGTGACGCCTCAAAGACATGGGGCTCTGGACCGGAAAGATGATAGGACACATCAAGACCATAATGATATAAAGTAAGCCTGAATTTAAACTTTAGGTCGAGCGAATGATGATTCAAAGACTTAAGGAAGAAGGAATAAAATTTATTTATCAATAGTTCGTAAGACTTGGTATACAAAAAAACTTTTTACAAAAAATACAACCGACTTCCAAATAGAAACACTACAAAGTGAAAAATAAATTCAATTTCGGAAGTCGGGGTTCCTGTTTTCGTTTCTTCGTTTTTTGACACCGACTTCCGAAATTGAATTTATTTTTCACTCTGTAGTGTTTTTATTTGGAAGTCGGTTGTATTTTTTGTAAAAAGTTTTTTTTTATTTTTTCACTTTTTAGTTGTGGTACATAATAGACCAGTTCTATAGGTAAGGTACCTATAATTTCCAAAGTGAAGCCAGAATTGATTATCCCAATATCATGAAACTTAAACAAAACCGGTGGAATGAGAGTATACCATTTAGAGCGTACTAGTGTGATGTTATGTTATGTAATGGTAAAAACAATAAACAGACATGCGATTGCAGCTATTCCGAGTGTGTGCGGTTAAAAAGAGGTAGGTAACATGAAAATTTAAATTAAAAAAGCAATTGTAAAATATTATTGTGAATAGTCCTGATAATTTAGTTTCTTTGTCTTAACAAACTCCCGAAAATATTTCTAACGATTAAAATCAATCTGTAGAGTAGAAGAAAAAATAAAAATGAAGATCTCTTATTTTGGATGACTAATTATTATTTTTGATAAGTAGGTACTTCGAAAAACGGTGAAGGCACTAAATACGCAAGTTAGTCGACTCCTTTAATTAAACCATTTCCTTTAGCTTAACTACCTGTCACTTGGAAAGCGATATCCATTTACGTATAATGTATGTTCACTTTAAAGATTTTAAGGCAATCACTAGGAAGGCAGCCATTAAAGATATTTAGAACATCATAATAAATACGAGTTGCAAATCCATCTTTGTCATATTCATTCCTGTCTTGCTGTGGAAATGAACGCTCGGCTTATACAACGTAGTAACTAATTTATTGCATACATAAACTCACGTCTTATTTCCATGGAGAAGGCAGAAACTACAGAACGCCACCTGCTACTATACTTATTTATAGCTAATTTATTAAGAAGTAGATTTATTTCGTGGCTTAGTTCTCATAGTCTACCCTACGAGAAAAGTGAATTTCTCCGGGATGAAATAACAGGACAGTAATAAGGGATCAGGGGGTTGACCATAAATAAGCTCTTTGAGTCCTTACTCTAAGGACATTTTGAGTGTGCGTAAGAGACAGATTTATACAAGTCACATAAATCTGTCCCTTACACGCATATCTACTTCCAGAGATAACTTCGTACAAATAAACAATTTTGGCTCTCAATCATATTGGTATGAAATAGTTTAGAATTTAGATGATTTGTTCTAGACTGTAACAAACACGAGTTGCATCTGACAAAATGCCAATATGATCGAACCACTCAAATATTAGCCGACTCATCATCATCGTCATCTCAGCCAAATGTACGAAGTGTCCTCTGCTGAGCATAGGCCGCCATCAAATGTCGCCAAATCGACCCTGTGGGTCTTAGTAGATTGGAAAATAAACAAATTGCCACACTTTTTTACAGTGATTCATCAGCTGAAGATGGAGGCCTCGACCTATCAGAGGAAGCCCGTCTTCCTCTAGAAGAAGCCTTTGGTGACGAAGTATCAGGAGACGTAGTCCTGGCACCAGCTCCACTGCCACAGAGAGCTCCAGCACCTGTTATTGAACCTGATAGTGATCAAATGTCTGCTGTCGAAGAACTGGTTGAAGCCCTCGCAAGGCCTTTCACTGTAAGTAAATTGGTTGTAGATGGAATCCCATAAATCTTAAAAATGTGTCAAACAATGGAACTATTAATTACACTTTCATATATATTTAGGATCATAACTTTTATTCTATACGAAATTCAGTAATGTATTGACTGATGATTATTTATTTCAGTTTAAAAATGATAACGTCTACATTACAATGTCTCTATGACTTTTAGATCATAATTTTATAAAGTTTCTTGTCTCTATTCCAATTTATTTGGAGACGACGCATCATGTCTTCTTCTAACATACTTCTCTAATTTATCCCAGTAGTCACCTTCTTTCACAAACTCTTTCTCGAGTAACAATTTTGATTGTGCATCATATCCAGAATATATTTTTTTATTTTATTGTTTCCAGGACCGCCCAACAAATATAGACCGCGATCGCTTCCCTCACGGACCCCGGAACCTTGGCACCAACATGAGCCCAGAACCTTCCGGTGATGGAGTGGTCCCAGCGAAAGCCCCAGGTCCTGCTGTAGCTGGTCCTAGGTCTCTGCGCAAACGACGATCAGTCCGTGACGCCAGGTCGGCAGACGTTGGAGTTTCGGGAATATATGAAGTGGTCTCTGAAGCTGATCTAGCTTTCGGACCTTCGAGGACGGAACCTGTGACTGTTTTTAGTGGAAGGATTCGGGAAGAGGTAATGTTTAATTCTATGTAATTGCTTCTTTTATTTTTAACAATGCCAAATGTTGATTCATGAACTATTATGGTAAGCGATGATGGATGTTTGCTTGGTATCAGTTTTTCTGGTTTCATATATTGGTCCTGTTTATTTTGTGTTTTACTTAAGATTTTTCTTTCATCTTCCATCAGGTCGTCTACGGAATTTGCATGGGCGCTGTCAGTTTCGGCGCCTTATTCGCTTCGGCAGCCGGCGCAGCTGCAGGTGCAGCCTTAGCTGCAGCAGTCATGCTCCAGAAGCTTCGCTCACGGATGGCAGTCCAGCCACCCATCCCTGTGTCACCAGCCCCGGCATCACATTCCCTTGCTGCGTGGATGGCCCTAAGGCTCCTCGGCTCACAACCTCACCCACATCACTCCCGTGAAGGTTGACCAATCCCAATAAAAATCCTACCGAAGACTGTTCTTAGATGCTAAATATTCGATTTATTTCTCGTAGCCAAAAATTTAAATCGTTAGAGTCGCACAAAATGTGGAGACTTTGAAAAGAGTTCTACTCACGCAATTATAATTACGCTTATAAGAGACTCAAGTTAAGTATCTGCGATACTTTGTGTTCTCCTATTCTAATCAGTGTGAATCTAACGATTTAAATCTTTGCTGTTAGCTCCTCATTTTATAGTGTTTATAGCTCTTCCCTTTGTGTATAATATTGAAGGAATAAAAAGTCCTTCCAATTAGAGTTAGCTACCTGATTTAGAATTTTACCCTTAATTGGAATTGAAAGGTCAGTTGCATCCATGTATAAGATGTTAGACTCGCAGAAAATTATTTAAAATATGCTTAATTTATGTTAGTTGATAAGTAATGTTTCTAGATCGCCTTAAATAATGGTGCTAGGTCGTGCTACGGACGAAGTCCTGAGAAACCTGATATAGAATTTTTCACTTTTGTGAATATTATACATTTTTATACCGATAAGTGTTGTACAGATTTTTCTACGTTTTTATTGACTAACTTATTATCATTGTCGTGTTCTTTAGTGTCTAGAGGATAAGAATAAACGTCGAGTCATGCCATTAGTATAAGGTTTAGTTAATTCGTATGATTAGGAGCTTCGTCCAATTCAGCACAATTACATATCGTGTGTTATGAAGCTCCTACATTCAAAATAACATCGATTTCGATAATTTCGGAATCAATGTTATTTGTTTTAGGTACTGAAACCTCTGAGGCTTTAGGCATACTACATCAGTAGGTACCTGCTCAATGTCTATGATTTTATTTAATTATTTTTTAATGAATTTTATTTGACAAATAGTTTAGTATCATTCATTCACTTCATTTGGTTTTGTATAAGCAACCTCTTTTTGTAAAATTTAGTTTTAGTTTTATATCGTTAACGTTTAATTATTATTGGAATTTCATTTCAAGTTAAACTTGTATCATTTAATCAAATAATAGTTATACCGGCTATCTGTGCTTTACTGTTATGAGAAGTTAGTTGTAAAATAACAGTTAGACCAACTTTGATATGCAGAATTTTAAAACACAGTATACATTTTATTAGACTGGTGGCCCACTGGCACTGTCGTGGTGGCCCAGTGGCACTATCGTGGTGGCCCAGTGGCACTATCGTGGTGGCCCAGTGGCACTGTCGTGGTGGCTCAGTGGCTAAGACCTCGTCTCTCGTGCTCGACGTTGTGGGTTTAATTCTGGGCCAGTACCAATGTGTATTTTGATCTTTTTGAATTCATATGTACCTTCTAAGTTTATCTTGGACATCACTGAGAACGGTGAAGGAAAACATCATGACGATACCTGGACTTAGAGTTAATATAAGTTTGCAATCATCACCAACATACATTGAGCAAGCTCGGTGATTAATTCTCGTACCTTATCTGTTTGAGAAGAGGCCTTTACCCTGCAGGGGACAGTAACAAGTTGTTACTGTTGTGGTCAAAAGTTGGTGAAACTGTTAGGTATTAAGATATTATATATGATTGTAAATTCTTTAAAGTTTATTTCAGATTTAGGATAAAGATATTACTGTAACATACGTTTGTCCAGACACCAATGAGTTCTAAATAATAGATTCTTCGTTTCAAATGAAATTGTTCGCATTTATTTAAGCATTTATTTTTATATTGCTCAATATTAATTTTTCCGTCCTTTAATTGCTATGAGTAGATAGGTTTAATTAAGTTATGTAGCTAGAGTGAAAATGGTTTAAGAGATCGACAAGTCATCCAGTATCGTAGAATAAAATGTATTTTTGGCACCATATAGCAATATCGGTTAAAATTAAAGGGTCGCTTGGTACTTTTGCAAAAACTCAAGCATACATGCACCAGATTATTAAAAACATTTACCATAACATACAATAATGTACTGAAATAATAAGGCACAGGCTATTCAATAAAAGTAAATGAGGGCAATCGCGTTTGAATTTGCCGATAGGGGCGCTGGTGTAGAGTGAGGTCTTCAAAATGTCAAATGTCATAAGTTGTTGGTTTAGCGAGTTTATTTACTACTTTTGTTGTGAATATTAGGTACGGGTTTTACCAACCACTACTTTAATAGAGTTTAATGTTTTGGAAAATTTTATCCTCCTTTTTTTGAAAAAATGGGGCCGTGCAAAACTGCGGCGTACTCGATGTTACATTTAATCGCACTTCTTCTGATTATAATTCAAACTTTGCTTCCGTGCGCGTAATAACAACGTATAACAGCCATATATTAAAGGACCATACTCGCCAGTGGCGCCAACTGGTGGGCACAAAGAGTCATTGCATGCTTTTTCAACACATAAATTTTTATTTATGAAGAACAAACAATCACATAACACTAAACCTGTTTTCCAGGAAAAGTTAGTCAGAGGTGTAGTAAAACTTATTTTTTATTTGAAGTGTAGTAAAAGATTAATAAGTAGACCAATAACCAATTATTTACTGTCGATCTCGCAACCATAATAAAATATGACATGCCACCCAAAAATCTTGCATTTATTATAGAAAAACTATTATTATATAAGTTGAATATAGTTTTCATTTGAAAACTGTCTCCCTAAGTGCAATTTTACTTTTTATAATTAATTAAATGTATTTGTATTTTATTTTTATTCGACATATTTTCTGCGGTTATGGTACTTTTTGGTGTAAAGTCTCTTGTGGCACTATTTCTTTTATAAATAATATTCTGGGGAGTATTTATGACTTATGAACAAAATGTTTTAAGTTTTACTGTATGGATGCGGTGACGAAGTGTTTTACGCGTAAGCACCTGTTAATTTGTTTAATGGATTAAAAATTATGTTGAAACATATTACTTTGATTGTTTATTTTTCTAACTTATTATTACCGTATTGTGCCCGGTACCTAGAAGCACTTCGAAAAATGGGTCCTAAAATTTTAAGGAGACGAAAAATATGGCACTGGGTTTCTAAACTTTCGTTTAGGTTCAGATTGCCTAATTCTCAAAACGTACAGTGGTTTCAAATTGTCTGAAGCCCGAATGGCATTCTCAAGTCCCATTCTTGATAATGTGGTTGAGATAGTATCATATTTAACCTAGTCAACGATACGATCAAGCTATTGTTATTGATATTGTTTTGTGCATCGTTAAACAGTTTTCATACTAAAACATTTGTATGAGATCGATCGGAACGGAACAACTAACCCCGTTATGGGGCTGATTGTTTCGTCTTTCGTTGTTTCAAATACAAACTTATATTTTATAGTTCACACACTAAAAGAATGTTTTGGAGTTCGCCAAAATATGAGATTATTAATTGTGTACCATCATAAGTTAACAAAAAAATCAAAGGCAAAAAAATATATATATTAGATGGATATTATTCCGTGGGGTTAGTTGTGCCGCTGATTTTGTTTTTTTACCATAACTACTATTCTACCAAAATGGAAGCAACTAAATCGACTACTGCAACGGCATGGTGCACGGCGGTGTCCTATCGTTTCGCGACAAACATCATTCGACACGCTCATTTTCTTACTTGCGTTCCTATTCTCATCGGAACAACTTACCCCCGGCACTTTTAGCCCCTCTCTCCCCTACCAGTATTTTACATTGAGCGACTGCCTAAGGACTGCCTAACGTACCTCCAGAACATGATACCCCGGCACCTAACTTAGCTAAGTAAAGTGGTTTTTCAGCAACACACTCAAAAGAAGGAAAGCACAAAGCACTCACGCTTTTAAAGGTTTGGCAAGCTTTATATGGATTGTTTTTTTATTGGTTCGATTCCGATTCCTTGAAGTCGGCACTTCCGATTGTTTTTAAACCTTTGATTTCGGTTCCAAATCTTATAAATCAGAGATTATCGGCAGGCTTATTATGTAAGAAACAACAAGCAGCAATCATCTCACGATCAAACGCTATATGTCATAAAAGTCGGAATTACTTTCAGTGTAGGTATGGTAGGTCCTACACAATCGTTTGCTAATCGCCCGCTGCTTGCCAAATGCACTTATTTAAAAAAAGCCGCCAAAAACTATAAATTTTCTATATTGAAGAGCAATTATTGCGCAAAAACTGCTATCATTTTGCTCTTGCAAGATGTAGAATAAGCCTGCGGAGGTCGATGTGCAGCGGCGCTGCGGTGGCAGCACGCGGCGTAGTCAACGCGTACAACCTTGTCTAATATGGAAGGGTTTAATCATGAGTACAATAGAGAAAAACCTATTCCTATCAGTAACGATTCCTTATTATGGAGAAAAGTAAATATTAAATCCACACCCATGAACTTAATTGCCCGTCAATATTTATCGTGTCCAAACTTACGTGTAGTAGCAAACGAACAACTTTTTGGTGGTGTTGGCCTAATCTATGACTCGTTGAGAAATAGACTGGAAGGAGCGAAAGCTGCGAAGTTTTTATTAATTAAGTATAATTTGCTTCTTTTGGAGTTACTGATTGAGCTATTATTATAAATTATCATTTTATTTTACTAAACCTGTTTCTCTCACTAAAACAATTCTTCAGCCTCCGACTTCGGTTCCGATATCATAACTTCCGAAACATCCGTGTTGTAGTAGCTGGATGATATATCTTCGATTGAGAAATTATTACGAATTATTTATTTCTTACGGATTATTTATTTCTTACGAATTATTTATTTCTTACGAATTATTTGTTTCTTACGAATTATTTATTTCTTACGAATTATTTATTTCTTACGAATTATTTATTTCTTACGAATTAAAAAAGGTTAATATTAAAAAAGGTGCTGGATCCCATGAGCTTTATCCAGTTTTCATATCCTGGTGTGCTGAGGTACTTGCTCGACCAATAACGTTAATATTTCGCACGTCTCTTGAATGTCTCTAAATTGTGTGTTCTAGGAAAATATTGGACCCTTATTGGATATTACCCCCATTTTTTCGAAGGCGTTCGACAAAATTAACCATGATAAGCCTATTGAAAATCTAGGGAAGGCTGGTGTGCATGGCAACTTACTGCGATGGATCCAATCCTATATAAAAAATAGAAGTCAAGCGGTCTGTGTTAAAAGGTTATTCATCTCAATTCTTCCCTGTTCCCTCCGGAGTTCCCCAAGGTTCCCATATGAGACCCTTGCTCTTTTGCCTCTACATTAATTACATAAGAACCATATTTGACCACAGTAATCACTAACTTTAAGCTGGTAATACGATAATATCTCGAGTGGTTGAATCCGTTAGAGATTGCTCTAAATTACAAAGTGACTTAATAAACTTGCATAATTACTGTACAACAAATCAACTCTATCTCAACATAGATACATGTTTCAGTATGTCATATACGCGGAAAACTCACCCATTAAATTTCAACTACGCCATAAATGGCGTACTCCTTAAAAGAGTTTCCACCATTAGAGACCTAGATCTCGTTATGGACTACAAATTTACATTTACCCATCATATAGACCACATAATCAGCTCCGTTGCTCCGGAGGGCGCATTTCGCAGCCTAGGATTATTTTGCGAATTAGTAAACCTTTTAAAAATGTTATCACTCCAAAAATTCTTTATTTTTCATTCGTCCGCTCTATTCGAGACTTTTGTAGCACTGTATGGAGCCCATGTTTTAACATACATATAATTAGGATAGCAAGGATACAAAAAAATGTTTTTGAAATCACTTACTATCGCAATAATATTTACGACGCTTCACATGAAGATGCATTGCATAGGCATAAACTGACAAGTCTATGTCATCATCATCTGCCTAGCCTTTTCCCAACTATGTTGGGGTCGGCTTCCAGTCTAACCGGATTTAGCTGAGTACCAGTGTTTTACATGGAGCGACTGCCTATCTGACCTCCAAAACCCAGTAACTGGGTAACAGCGGTACCCCTTGGCTAGACTGGTGTCAGATCTCAAGCGTCTGACTATTCGTAACGACTGTCAAAGATCTTCAAATGACAGCCGGGACCAACGGCTTAACGTGCTTTCCGAGGCACGGAGGAAACTCGGTATGTTGAAATGGTCACCCATCCACGGACCGACCTCGTCAAGCGTTGCTTAACCTCAAAGATCGACCCGTGCGGCTGTTATTATTTAGCCACGAGCTCCTGACAAGTCTATGTAACAGACGAAATATGTTTGATATTATTGAATTTTTCAAAATTTTAAACTCATTAACCGATATGCCATAATTACTTGGTAAACTATCACTAAAAGCGCACGCTCGCCTACCCATACGCCCCTCACGTTCAACACCGCTTTTTGTTCCTCCTCGACTAAATAAAACATACACTCGTAACTCATTTATAAACCGTTCCACTAACAATTATAATAGAGAACTTACAGACATAGATCTTTTTAACATTTCTCGTAATAGCCTTAAACAAAAACTCAAAAGTACATATATCACCTAAGTTAAACTTACCTTTTTTACTTTGTCCACCTTCACTTCACTTTTTTTTTTTTTTTTTTTTTATTAAATTACTGTTCTGATACAAAAATTAATATATATTTCTGGAACGGCTTTTTATGATAAGAGTTTATTGTACTTATTTTACCTTTATTTCACATTGTCGGCACGTAAGACCCAGGAGTGTCTATTTGCCGCTAAAAGGAGCGAATTCCACCCAGCTCCTTCTTTCCGTGATGTGACCATGCCGAATACGGACCATCTTGATCTTCTTGGCATTACATCAACATTGACCCACAACTTTGTTCCACTCATTGAGGTAAAATTAAGCTCAGTTAGCTACCGAATAGTTGGTAATCCTTGGAAAGGTGAGACAGTCCTACACGCCAGAGTTATTGTCTTTTGTCAACTTCTATCAACCGCTTCTATCATGCATGGAGTACTTTCTCATTTCTGGGACGGATCTGCCAAATTCCATCTAAAAGCAGAAAAACGGGTCAAGAGGCTGATTGGCAATGAGATACTAGTCGAGTCTTTGATCCAGAGCCTTGAACATCGGCGCCGAGTTGTCAGCATGTCGGTTTTTTAACGGTTTCATTTCGGGGGGTGTGCGATGGAATTGCATGAATTAATTCCTCCTAGCCCGTTCCATAAAGAAAGAAAGAAAACCAGTTTATTTGGCACATACAGATACACACAATGTAGATACAAATAAAAGGGAACGTTATTTAAAAAATAAATAAAAAAAAAACGAACTACAAGACGTACGACGATGCGTCATCGGTACATGGTGGCCCATATACACCAAACGTTTCGGGAATACTTTTATTATGCATACAGCAAAGGAGTGGAATTCCCTGCCGAAGTCAGTATTGCAGCTTCAACCTGGGAGTCTTTAAGTCAAGAGTGAATATGCTCCTTCTAAGCAAACGTAATTCATTGTCGACCACATCATAGCTTACCATGAGGTAAGATAGTCTTTGGCTATTATAATTATAACTATGCATTATTCAAAAAAAATGGGAAACTGAACATTTGGGGAAGATCACCGTAAATGTATTTTGGTAGTTTTTCTTTTTGGTTTATTCCAGAAATCCCCACCGACAAATCCCCACCAGTGGGGATTGTTACTTTTTTTTCCAGAAATCCCCACTAGCTAAATAAACTCAGCCCAGTGGGGATTTTCGGAAAAATAAGTAACAATCCCCACCAGGTGTTGTTTCTAAATTATTAATCAAAGTTATTTAATTTTTATAATCAATTTTCATTATAAATTGTTTGCATTGAAACGAAATTCAAACATATTTACAACTATTAATTAGATTCAAACCTTAGTTATTTAAACATTATATGATAACGTAAATCGCGATTGTGAATTTATCACATTATTTCAAAAAAAAAGTGGTACTGTAATGCTGCCATGCATTAGCTCTAGTTGAGCATCTAAGATAAACTGGTCTTTTTCTTTGCTTCTTTGTCATCGCGGGTTCCAACGGTGACTTTCGTTAGCACTTTTTTCATAAAACAAAGCGTCTTCATGCAAAATATGTAGGAGTTTCAGTAAACTTGCTTTTTTCGTCGATATAGCTGCATTAAGCTTATTATGCCAGCCTTCAAAAAAGTTTGTGGTGCCGTAAACACATAATACTTTTATGAAATCTTCTTTTATCCGTAGGCTTAACATATACCGGCGAAAATTGTCACTGTTATGATTGTCTGGGCTTTGGCAGGCAACATAGAACCAGCCTTCCATTATTAGATTTTCCGGTAAAAGTGGTAGTACTGCAGCAAGTTCAATTTGCCTCTTCAAAATTTTGGATTTTGTCAGATACAGTTCTCGCCCTTTTTTTCAAATGGATTTTTATAGTGAAAAAAGTAACCTCTAACAGTTACTTCCGGGAAGACCTCATGATTAAATAATTTTTGTTTAATAATTTAAAAACAACACCTGGTGGGGATTGATACTTATTTTTCCAAAAATCCCCACTAGTCTGAGTTTATTTAGCTAGTGGGGATTTCTGGAAAAAAAAATTACAATCCCCACTGGTGGGGATTTGTCGGTGGGGATTTCTGGAATAAACCTTCTTTTTTTGGTGTTTTTGATAGGTATTTTTTTATAATCCGATTCATTTCTAGTAAAGATTCACTTTAGTACAATGCAGTGCAGACTTACAGTGATAAAACTGTATAAAATCTGTGGATTTGTTTTTTGAGTGAATTTTTTCTTAGTGTGTGATTACTGCAAAATGAATACTTCATAATGTTCTAATTTGACACGATCTTCTAGTAAACAACATGAACAGGCGTATGAGTATTCGAAATAATGTTCTTAGTTAAATAAATCTATTATGGAAAAATCAAAAGGAAAAGTATCAAAATCATTAGCTCGACGTACACGTCAACGTTACGATATCTTGTAAACATTGGCGATTTTAGCTAAGAACGACTGGGTGCATACATAACATGTAATATAATAACTCCCGCAATCCACTTCTAATAGGTTTAAACATTTTTCTAATTGGATTTGTGAAAAACAATGTACAGCTTAAGCAATCTGACAGTTCAAGTACCACGAAAGTGACAGATGTAAAAGCATACATACAAAACTTTTCGGGGATACCAATTTCTTTCTTTTTTTTATTTTTTTTTATAATTACGAAATCTGTAGAGTTATAATAGCCAGAATTTAGTGGTCAAGCGCGAGCCTAATAAAAAAGATTATTTTACAAATTCTCCTCTACAGAGATCAACGTTTTAGAACGTACGCTTATTTAAAAGCTTCATCTTCCTGACCCACTCCTTGACAATTCAAAAGCGTTTGTACTTACAGTACCTAAATAGCTTTGTTGAAATATATGCTATGAGTTTAATGTAGTGTCTGCAACCCCGGTAGGTTTATTCCTGACATTATATGGAACCCGCAGGCATGCAGTTTCTGTTTGGATTACTGGGTTCCCGCCAACTACATTAGGTATAAAAAAGGACATTAAAAAATTGGTCATTCTGAACCTGAATCTAATATTTTCAGTGATTTTATATATATATAGTTTAATTTTTTATTATTCACTTCTCGCGTACAAAGCCATTATCAAAACATTTCGGGCGTATACAGATGGATTACTAGTTATAATTACCTATCTATAGATTAGGCCACTACTAGGATGCCCCTCAAGTTAAAGGAGAAAATCTACAAGTCCGTGATTAGACCTGTCATACTGTATGGATCAGAATGTTGGGCTATGAAAAAGATGAAAAGAGATTGCATGTAGCAGAGATGAGAATGTTGAGATGGATGTGCGGAGTGACGAGACTGGATAAAGTGAGAAATGAGTATTCTTATTAGACGATATTTGAAAGTGGAGCCAGTGACAGAAAAGTTGAAAGGAGACCCTTTGTCCATGTGATGAGGAGCGATGAAACGCATATTACTAAAAGAGTTATGAATATAAATGAGGATGGATGGAGAGGGAGAGGAAGACCAAAAAAAGACGGATGGAATGTGTGAGGAGTGTTAAGAAAGAAAAGGTAGTAAGTGACATCGTGTCGGGGGACAGGACCGTATGTCAAAGTCAAATTTATTTATTTCAATTAAGCCATTATGCGGCACTTTTGAACGTGAAAAATTTAAATTTATAATTAATAATAATTGTTTCAAAAAGACCCATATTCGTGGCGAGTCGACAGTTGGAATAAGTTCATGAATACATTTATTTAGGCAAACAAATATCTTTCTCATAATCAAAACACCGTGACGAATTAAAGAGAGTTCTGGAGCCACAAATAAGTTCTAAAATCGGATCTACCTATAAGATTAAAAAAGAAAGTCCTAGACTCATGTATTTTACCTTGCCTCTCATATGCAAGTCAAACCTAGATCTATAATAAGCACACGAAAGAAAGAATTGAAAAATATCTAAGAGCCATCTATGGAGAGAAGTATTCTTAACTTGAAACTCAGACAAAAAACGACACAGCGAAATAAGAGAAAGGACAATAGTTATTGATGCGTTACTGCAAGATACTTAAATGAAAGTGGGCTGGTCACATTGCGCGTCAGGATAAAGAGAGATGGGCTAGAAAAAATACTACATGGGCTGCCCCCTCCGGAAAAAGGAAAGAGGTCGCCCCCTGGAAAGATGGGAAGACGGACTTATAAAATTCGCAAACAAAGACTGGATGAGAACAGCCCAAGATAGGAAAAAGGGTTTGAGATGGGAGAAGCTTATAATCGTCGAGAGGTCCTTAGTTAGAATTTTGTAAAAAAAACTCTGTATTATTATTACTAAGGAATTAAAGAGGATTAATTAAAAATAAAAATAATTGATTTTACCGTCCATTCGGAAAAGTAGCTTGATATGGAGAAGAACGGACAAGAATCCATGAAAGAAGAAAACGTGTTGCGCCGACCTAAAGTTACACGGGATAAGGGTAGCAAGAAGAAGAAGATTGGGCCACTGCTGAAAACAAGCATGAAAATAATGGATAGTAATAAAACCAAATTCTATACCCAAACTTATTTTATTAATCAAAAACTTTATTTCAATTACAAAAAAAAACTACAACATTTTCTTGATAAAAGTTTAATTTTTTAACGGTTACAAAATTTTATAAAATTCATCAAACATTTGATAAGGTACAACTTTGATTTAAATAAGTCAACTCGTTTATAAAATAAATTAATATGAAACATTTAAATTCAATTGTAACAATTAATAAACCTTTAACATTAATGCGAAGAAAACAATAAAATAAGAAGAAGAGGTACTCAGGTGGTATAAAAATAAATAAATCGCTATAAGTACTCGTAATAATGACTAAAACTTAATTAAAAATAAATATATTAATACTAATGACAAGTTACTTTAAATTACAATCTAGCGGTTCACCTATGTTAATATTTCGTATGAATATTTTCCGTTGCCCCTACTTCGAACGAAACATTCGAAAAGAGGTAACAGAAGATTGTACTTATAATATTTTAATACTACAATTTGTGTTTATAATTTGTTCTAACATCATGAAACAACTAAAGCAAATATTCAACAACTCAACTCTTCAGTTTCAAGTTAACAACAGAGTTGAAACAAACACGGTTGAATTAAATGTCAATTCAACTGTTTCAAAATAGGAATCAATACGATTTAACAGAAGTTTAACGGTTTGTTAAGCTACACAAAATTAATACTAAATAAGGGTTCCCAGATTAACTACATTCATTTGAGCACTCATATAACACGCAAATAAATAATTGGCATGGTCTATATACTTCAGTCTCATCACACTAATATGTACAAATTAGGTTATGCACGCTCTGTTACGAGTAGAAACGACTCTTTGAGATTACATGCGCGGTCGGTGGGTGCGGCCGGGCTATCGTCGTCACCGCAGCCGTCTTCTTCTTCAGAGTCGTCATTGGTCGTAACTTTAAGAACAGAACTGCTGACACAGCGCAAGAACATAATAATGTAGCGAGAAGAGCACCTAATGTTGCGGCAAATCCAGGTGTAGTCATACAGACGAGACCTGGCGTGGGAATCACTTTAGGTGGAGCGCTTTCTTCTGAAGTATCCATATTTAAGTCGCCGGCAGACACCACACGGATAACTCTGTTTACGCCAACTTCCTTCTCAGGGGAAGTTGCTCGTCGTTGCCTCCTCACTCGCCTTTCATCGCGTCTAGCTTCAATACCAACTTGTTGGTAAGCGTCAATCTGTGGTGGTCCGTATTCAACGTGAGGCGCGATCACATTAGGATTTCCATCTGAGCACTGTTCTGGACATCTATACCTACAAATCTGGATAGTACATTGGAAGTGCACCTCCATTGAGTCGGGGAACTTGAATGCTTGGAAGTGAGCATATGACAACACACTAGCGCTGGCTCCGAAGTTCTTGATCTTTGTGAATCTGGACATTAGCTTCGGTCGGGTAACACAGCCTCGCCTATCGACTAATTGTATAGGAGCGCGTTGACCGTCGTGAGCAACACAATCTCGGACTAACATATCGAATTTCGCGTCATCATCCTTGATTGCGAGTACCATTGTCATGGTCTGTCCAATCTTTACAAGACCAGATACTTCGGAAGCCCAAGGTCCCTTGCCAACTTGAATTTGCATCCAGCAACCAACATTATCACCAGCGAAGTCAGCTCGTACTACATCCAGCATATCTACAGGGAATGGTCGGAAAGTGACTGCCTTTTCATATTGATCGTGCCAAGTACACCTTAACTTTCTTGCTTGATCCCATACTTCCTGCACTTGTGGGTCGTATTGTATAACTATAACGTTTTCGAAGTAAGTCCCAGCTGCTGCTACGTCTCCTCTATATCTTGGGTCACCGCTACCAGCGGTTCCACAAGCATGAGCACCAATTTCGAAAGAGGCGGTAGTTCTACCTAGGTTTGGTGGAAGATGTACGCACTGATGGTTGGAGTAGTGTCCCTTAGAGAACACGATACCGAAGAATGGTTTGTCGAAACTGAGGAATACTCTCATTGCGTTCTTCTCGCACTTGACGTCTAGGGAAACAATTTTGGGCATGTCCGGGGCGGGTGCTGGCCAGACATCACCAGCTCCACTGAAGACCTTGTCGCTGGCTGCAGTCTGGGCATCAGCAGGAGGTGCAGGAGGTGGTGGTGGTCCTCGGAAAGGTCCAGGACCGACGTCGTTCTTGTGGTGGTTCTGTGGAGGTCCCAGAGCGAATGGCTTCGAATGGATCTGATGGTGGTTTGGGATTCTCGGCATGCCTGGAATGTAAAAAAGTTCTGGTTACATATCTCGTCTGGTTACATAGCTTAATTTATCAATCTTTATTATTTAAAGTTGAATGAAACCTGAATTTTATTTTTGTGAATTGGAAATTTGACTTTGCGGTGCAGACAGAAGTATTATTTCTGAAGATTATCCATAAAGTACAGTTTACAGTGGTTATGCCATACCTAACGGGTGATGTGCCTGATGATGCGGTGGGTTCTGTCTCCTGTTGTGTGGCGGCGGTGCGGGCGGGGGAGGTCCATTGTACGCGTGGCTTGGGGTATCTCGTTCCGAAGACTCCATCGCTAGCTGATCTCCTGAAGGTTCAGCTGCGCTACTGGTATCGGGGCCGGCGCCGCCGCCACCACCTCCGCTTTCGTTCGATGATTGGTCACTGAGAGTGCCGCTCTGAAAAATATTAATAAAGTCCATTAATTATTTTGAACGAAGATTTATATCTTTGTTTAGAAGTATTTATCTTGTTCGCTCGTTATTTTGAGTAAGTCAGTATCAGTAGTTTCTGTAAGTGATATTGCTTCGTCGGCAGTTTTCTTTAATCTTTATTACACTTTCTTTAGTTATCAACTACACCATAACGTTATACATTTATTATGGTGTGTGAAATCTTAAGTGATGACTTTTGGAGTATCACTTTTCATTTCGACCCAAATAAAGAAAACCGTAACAGAACTAGACATGTTAACCACAAGTAAATCGGCTTCTCAAATCTCATAACTTATACAGACACGGAAAATTTCTTGGTTTTTGTTGTCCACGCCCAGCTTTCACTTTACAAAGTAGGCATTATTTTAAAATGTTATTTAATACGACATACTGACCGTTTTCCGACACATCAAAGGTTACGCGACAAATAAAACAGTTGTTTGAGGTCATGAACAAAGAAATGCAGATGATTCTGCATTTTACGGACCTTTAAAATAATAAAGAATTCTTGGTAAACTACTGAATGAATTCTTGTCATCTCTCCGACTCTCTATAAATATGTACAAAAGGATTTATTACAGCTCATCAAAATGTAAAAGGCAATTTATTTGTAACGGACAAGGATTAAAAGGAGAGATTAGTCCATCGGAATCCCTTTCATTACTTTCGCTAACATTAATAAATCTGCCGCTTTATATTGTAATAACCAACTTCCTTAATTATATATTCGAACATCAATTACTCATAAACTTGTATCAGCTTATAGCATCAGAACTTTAGTGATACAGCTTCCTGGGTCCACGAATAGTAACTTGTGAAAGTTGTACCATAATAATAATTTGGTTCCCGTTCTTAAATCATCAGGTCACTCCGGTTTTCAAATATTTTCCATACCAACAGGTTTCGGAAATTAGACAAACCAGCTATACGGAATTTCTCGTTTTAATTGTGATTTTTATATTGCTATTCTATTTAGGTGCAGCTTTTTGGGTCTCTAGGTTGTATATTTTAGCCATTTTAATGCGAAAAACATGTAGTCGGTGAAAGACTGGCCGGCGCCGAATTCTTTTAACATATTTAAAATTAATTTTCCAATTGTACTTTTTTGGAAGTTATAGTTGGTAGGTCTTTAAATGTTTATTTCATGTTCAATGTTGCGAGACTTGTGGTTCTGTCTTTGTTTCAAGTCTCGGAGTACCATTCCTTCCAATCAATTCTTACAAATTATATTATCTTAATTATAAAATTACCTTTCTCATCACAACAGCTGTCCTCAATATCGATAGCTATGTTATTAATATCGTATAAAGTGGGTGTCGCGTCTACAGTAACCATTTTATAGCATGGATCGTCAACAGTTTTATAACTCTCATTTGTTTTGCCGCTGGCTATGAAATTAGAAAGTATTGGTCTCAGTTAGATATGTTTTTCGATAAAGATTTATTCGAGGGCTTATGCCTCCAAGTGATTCCAGCAATTATTTCCGAATGGGATGTACACGGATACTTCTATAAAAGATTGATACGCATTACGTAATTTTGGGAGAAAGTTGTTCGAAGAATTTTATTGGGTTATAGATTACTAACGTGTGTGGTAATCTTTTTATTGTGTGGTTAATGTTAGGGAATTTTATTTTATTAGTTTATCTGAATCACGTTATTACTCATGATAGAAAGGTCATTTTTCATCATTGGTTGTTAAGACTTATTATTATGGGGACTTGTAGAATTTCCATCGTAATCAGCATGTCTTTCCAGGTTTTAAAGTTTGTAAATGGCTGAAGAAATACCTGCCATACTAATAATTATTCTCCAATTTGTTTAAAACATTCTAGTTTCAATTTAATACGCGCCGAATAACATCCTGTACAGCCTTTAGGTATAGTCTGTATAAGGTTTCACAGATTATAAGTGCTCTATTGCTTTTTAAATAATATCCTAATATTATAAACCGAAAAAAAATGATAAAGAAATCTAAGTATGCCAACAGTTTCTGGAAGCATATCTTTAAGTCAAACTTATTATATTGTTTGGTGTAGCTTCTTGCTATTTGACAGCAAAGATCTCAAGTTCCCTATGACGACTACAACAAAAAAAACCGTACAAGAAATCCATAAGCTTTCAAGAGCGTAGATCCCGCATCTTATAAGGTATTGTGATTCAGGTCTTACTAAGGTGCGCCGAGTCAGTGTGTCAGCCCGGTCATTGATCCCAGCGGACTAATTTTACTTTCAATAAATTACTGAAGACCGTCTCCGGTGGCTAAGTCACGGTGTTCTTGATCTGATTTGCTGGTTTGCTGGGTAGCTTGCTATGGAGGAAGATGTGTTTGACAGTGGATTTTAGGGATGTCGTAAGTGTCAAAAAGTTTCTATATTTTAAACAGAATTGATATATATCGCTTTCGGGATATTAAAAAGAAAAACGAAATGACGTCGATTTTTTCCGGACGAATTTTTTCGTCTGTAAAGAAACTACGTTTGAGATCCGGTATTAGGCTAGGAATGTTTTCTCTAATCCGAATATATAATTAAAAAAAGATTTATTGATAAAGATTGGTTGATTACACGATCTGAAAACGCTCTACATCCTATTTATTTAAAAGGCAGAAGATTACTAAAAAACCGGCCAACTGCGAGTCGGACTCGCGCACGAAGGGTTCCGTACCTATATCGTAAAAAAACGGCACAAAAATCACGTTTGTTGTATGGGAGCCCCACTGAAATATTTATTTTAGTCTGTTTTTAGTATTTGTTGTTATAGCGGCAATAGAAATACATCATCTGTGAATGTGATCTGTGTGAATTTCAACTGTCTAGCTATCACGGTTCATGAGATACAGCCTGGTGACAGACAGACAGACAGACAGACAGACAGACAGACAGACGGACCGCGGAGTCTCAGTAATAGGATCCCGTTTTTACCCTTTGGGTACGGAACCCTAAAAACATCCGATTCCTAAAATAATTTACCTAAAAGTGTGATAAATTGTGTGAATGTTACGAGTACATGTAATCATTTTAAAACAACCTTTCCATTTTTCCTTCGTTATTTCCTGACCAATTAAAATTCACTCTGATAAACAAACAACTAGTGCCTGAAGTTTTTTAACGAACGGCACCCGAAAAACAATTCCCAATACAATTTCCGCTGATAAAACTCATATAGACATCGGATTATAATGCACTACAAAATGCCAAATACTTGTATGGACAAAAAAAGGGCGAATTATGCACAAAATATGCACAATCAAAAAAATACGTCACTTAATTTTTTTAACATTCATACAAATATTTATCTAGATTTTCTAGAGCAAACTTGTGTCGTTTGTCATTTTCAGCCTACAAATTAATATAAAGTAATATTAATTTGTAGGCTGAAAATGACCTCTATGTCCATCGGCGCCTATTCTGCCGAAAAAAAATCAGGCTTGACCTGGTTTTTTATATAGAACAGCATTTAATTAATAATACAACACCACTAACACATTTAACTACGAAAATAAGCACTATCAAAGAAAAAGTAGGTACTAAAATATGAAATAACGCTTTAAAATAAGGGTTTTATGCATTTGCGTATGCAAACACGCAAACGCATATAATCCGATGTCTACTCATAACGAACATTTGACTAACAGGGTGAAACAACCAATTGTCGTCCGCAACAAAACTGAGCAGGATTTCAAGTCCGATGTGTGTCGTCGCTGTAGGTCGCACAACGACGACTGGAAAGCCAGCTTTTACTCTTTCTACGACACCTGCCTATTGTCATAAACCGTCTTGACTAGTATGCATTTCATTAGGTGCTGTATCTTTAAAATCACGACCAGAACTTCTTGTTTCAAGGGCCGGTTCATAATTTCTAATTTTACTATGTTATTACTTGGATAAACGATTCGGAATGTGTATTGGCTGGTTTATTTTTAAGTTGGCTGCTTGACCTCTTGAATTACAGCTAAATATTTTAAAATTCTCTATTAACTGTTTTATTTCATAACTGTTAAGGCTTCAACACGAAAGAGCTTCCTAACCGTCTCTCAATACTAACACCCAGTTCTTGAATTGAGAATTTAAAGTAAGAGAAAACTTGTCAAACATTAGCACTATAGTAAAGTTTAAGAAGTTTTAAACTTCAAATTCTCAATTCAGAAAACTGATATAAGACAAAATTCTATGTCTACTATAAGTTGGAGAGTTAATTATTTGAATATTTGTTAGACTAAAAATTGATAAATAAACGCATTTTACCGAAATTTTAAACCATTGGTCTTGTTAACTAGCGATAAAAAAACTAGGCCTAAGGATATTTAATGTCCGTTCAAGACACTACTACTTAATGGCAACATTTTTTACAATGTACGTTTTGTGATCGGGTTCAGTAGCCTCCTTACTTTCCCTTCTTAGGGTAAACAGGTAAATAGTGGACATAGACGGAACTGACTACGTCCGTCAGCGCAGTGGGTCGCTGTGCCCATATTTGGGGGTTCTACCTGGTGACCGTATTAGATTCTATCTCGGACTGTTTTCCGATATGATACGTGTGCTGTACCGATTTTAATATTAAAGGTTTTTAGGTAAACAATTGTTTTAAGAATTGCAATGCGAGATATGCAGTTTGTATTTTAAAACTGCTGTTACTTAAATCAGAATTTTATGTTGCTCATGTATAAGAACTTGTAGCATCTGGCAAGACTGAAACATTAAAATTAAGAAAAGAAAATTCTTAAACCGATTTCTGAGAAAAAGGGAAGATGATGCTAATTGCTGTAGAGTGTAAAATGTGAGACTAAAATTCTGTGCTGGAATACTAATATAAAAATATAATTCGTTTTCATCTGTTTGAAACTATTACAAGAACGATTTCATTAATTTTACACAAGTAAGTAGATATCAGCCTCGCTGGATGCGAGACGCACGGGATCGGTCAATGTGGCGACGCCTGGGGGAGGCCTATGTCCAGCAGTGGACGTCTTTTGGCTGAAATGATGATGATGATGAAGTATCAGCCCCCCTAGCCAAGTTACAAACGTTTCGTATCAAATCTCTTTCTACAATCGTTAACGCCTTCGTTTTGTTCGGTCTGATCACGTAACTTAACGTTTAGATGTGTCATTGCCATACATTGATTAGTTTCTTACTAGCGTTATCGATTGTAGATTGTCAACTTGGCTTCATAGCCGCACAGTCCTTTTTATAGCAAGCATTGGAGTCGATATGCATGCAATGGAATGTGCCCGAAAATTCGGGTTTTACAAAACGGGTGCTGCTACATTCATCTATTTATAAGTATCTGCTACTTTAAGTAGCTTCACAATGTGTGCTTTCACAATCACCTATGCAAAAATGCTTTGACCATACATAACCATTACTCAAACGACCATTGACTAGAAAATCGTTCGCATTTAACTAAACGACGTAAGCACTTAAATTATAGTAATTTTTGTGAAAATACACAAACGCAAAGCAAACAGTCGATACGGTGATTTCATGGCGGTCGCTAGTGATGTGCCATAAACGGTATCGATTAAATTAATTAACTCTCCAATGATCTGGGAATTAAATTAAGAAAAAAATATAATTATGTGAGTTTATACCGCGAAAAGTAAAAGTCGTAAATGGTTTGTGGTTGCTTATATCGTAAGTAAATGAAAAATTGTTGGGATATTATGGGCATCACTTTGCCTATTCAGATATGAGACGTAAATTGAATGAATGGGTCTCTCTAAGCGACCTTCCTGATGGGTTGACGCGATTCGATTAATATCACGCCGATAACCGTTTTTGACTCACTGAAATTGCAAGTACGTTCTCATGGACGCAATATAAAAAGTAAAAATGTATAATTTATTTAGTTCAGACATAATTCTAATCCATAGTTTTACACTCATACATTAAATTATAAACCGATAAAAACCCAAAATATAATTGATGGTTATTGAATTTAAATAATCAACAACTCATTCATCTGCCTAGCCTTTGCCCAATTGTTGTTGGGGTCGGCTTCCAGTCTTACCGGATCCAGCTGGGTACCAGTGTTTTACATGGAGCGACTGCCTATCTGACCTCTACAACCCAGTAACAGGGTAACACTATACCCCTTGGCAAGACTGGTGTCAGATCTCAAGCTTCTGACTACCCTTAACGACTGTCAAAGATCTTCAAATGACAGCCGGGACCAACGGCTTAACGTGCTTGCCGAGGCACGGAGGAAACTCGGTATGGTAATCAATAACTTATTAAAACAAAAAAATATAAAATTGACAGAAAAGTAAAAAAATGACAAATGTAAAATTGACAATTGTTAAATGTGATAAAAAATTACAAAATGTAATGAAAATGCAATGTGTTGCAATTCTACCGATTAATACTTAATTTTTCTTATAATATACAGCGTGATTTAGCCTATCAACGCGATTTAAATTGCATCACGTCATAAGAAAGGTTCCTTAGACTAAAAGTCAGAATATTAAAATTAATTAATATTATGAAGCTGTTTTGTTATTCTGCAATACCTTCCTATTTTGTTTAACCTAATTTCATTATTTCCATCATCATCATCATATCAGCCGAAAGACGTCCACTGCGGTCCCGTGCGTCCCGCATCCAGCGAATCCCTGCAACCTTCACCAGGTCATTGGTCCATCTTGTGGGAGGCCTTCTAACGCAACGTCTGCCGGTTCGCGGTCGCCACTCCAGTACTTTTCTGCCCCAACGGCCATCTGTTCTGCGAGCAATGCGCCCTGCCCAAATTTCACATGTGCACCATTAAATCTATTGTACTGCCCACCACAAAATCACAAAAGCGTGATGCATACTTTCTTATGAGCGCTCCAGTTCCACGATACGGTTTACTATTCGAATTAATATATTTGTGGTAATTAGCTGTTTTGTTGAGCATGCACCGAGTTTAATAAAGAAAGAAACGGTCGGTTAGTAAAAGTCTCTCGTTTCTCTGGTCTGTGGTTTGGATATCATATAAAGTGCGAGCGAATGTATTATGGTTATGTCGGATATTAGAAGCCATTTTGTTTATATTGCTAAAGAATAGTCTATAGTAGATTTACGTTTCTCTCTAGAATTTACTATATTGTGTTTTTGCATGTGTTCAAAGTCTATTTTTAACCGAGTTCAAAAAGAAGGACGTTATCAATTCGAATGTTTTTTTATGTGTTTTACCTTAGAACTTTATATTAGGAGAACCAATTTTGAAATTCCTTTTTTTTTTACTGCTGGTATTTGTCATTTGGTCCCATTTAAATATTATCAAGATCTGGTGAAGAACTTCGGAGACAATCTCTCGGGATTGTTGCAATCGCATGTCTGTTTATTGTTTACACCATTTCATAATATACCATCACGCCAGTTTGCTCTAAACGGGTACGCAGATGTGTACAGTTCACCCTGGTACACTCTCATTCCCTCATTCCACCGGTTATGTTCAAGTTACATGTTATTCGAATTATCTATTCTGGCATCACTTTGGCCATTATGGGTACCTTACAATAGAACCTGACCATTCTGTACCACTAAAAGGTGTTTTTTTTTTTTTTCAAAAAAAATAAATCGACTTCTTCGATTACAAAGCGAAAAATAACTTTTTTCCGAAGTCTTTTGCTTTAGAAGTCGGTTTTATTGGATAGTATGCTGCCATTACTTTGGGCAAAGCATTCGAATTGTCAACTTGTAAGATATTTTTATATTTTATAAATAATTAAAAATAGTCAACCTACTCGACACAAGCAAAACGCGCGTTATTAAAAAAGAACTAAATCCAAAAGCCGATTTTTGTGGAAACAAAGATTTGAATAAAGAAGTGGTAAATTAAAAAGTGTGCACGGATTGGTTATTTTAATGTTTTTGTTCCGGTTAAAAGTTAATTTAGTTAATTATTCAAATCACGCGTGCCCGTCGCGTGCTCATTAGCAGACTCATAATACATTATTATGACAATCTCTCATTAATGGAGATTAATGATACACAGAATTGTGTTTATTTTGAAATTCACGTGGCTATTTTAAATCTTTGGTTTTTTACTAACCATCCAATAGGTGCGGTTTGTTGACATATTATGTAAAAAACGCATCATGAAAACCTCGGTGATGGAGCTTGAAGTGAGACGTCAATCCCTACCGCTAGATGAAATGGCTCACTTAAACCTTAACTTCATCCTAGTTTCCAAGGTGAGATTTTTGCAGACTAGCACTACAAAACAGAACACACGCTAGAGTGCCTATAAATCCTGCACTTTTAGGACCTTATTAACATTGCTACCCACTGGGCCCAAATCATCAAAAAAGTTAACCGTTGACTTGAAAAGAAAAAAACCGGCCAAGTGCGAGTCTGACTCGCGCACAGAGGATTCCGTATAAATAGGTAACATTAATAACGTTCATAAACAATGAAAGCACCGAGCATTGCTCTAACGAAGGGATAAAATTAACTTTGCAGTTCGAAAACTGTAGTTCCCATACATCAATAAAGTTCTTTTACTTTCTCAAGTACATTTTACAAGTTTGTCGACTATTACTCGTTAACATGTTAAGCCTACTTAGCTGTGATAGTTTTCCTTAATATAAAATAAATTTATAATAATTTCGTTATTTATACTACTGCCGTGATTTTTTCACATATCCAAGAGCAACCACTTATCTTGCAGGAGGGGGGGGTAGAACTTGACTCTAACAATAATTTGCCAAGCTTAATTTTACGCCAACGGATCTCTGAATCGAAAAATAGTTTTTACAGGCCCTTAATATTTTTGAATGACATATCCATCGAAAGAACAAACAAAAAAAAACTAGTTTATGTTTTACCACTTTGTCAGCGTGATTAATATGTAAATCCATCCCAAATTACAGATTTGTAGTATAAGTGTCTCTGAGCTAAGCTGCGGACGGACAGACGGACGGATGGAAGGACGGACAGACGGACATGGCAAAACTTTAAGGGTTCCTCATTGACTACGGAATCCTAAAAAACCGGCCAAGTGCGAGTCGGACTCGCGCACGAAGGGTTCCGTTGGTAAATTGCGGTTTACGATTTATGACGTATTAAAAAAAAACTACTGACTAGATCTCGTTCAAACCAATTTTCGCTGGCAGTTTACATAGTAATGTACATCATATATTTTTTTCAGTTTTATCATTCTCTTATTTTAGAAGTTACAGGGGGGGGGACACACATTTTACCACTTTGGAAGAGTCTCTCGCGCAAACTATTCAGTTTAGAAAAAAATGATATTCGAAACCTCTACATCATTTTTGAAGACCTATCCATAGATACACCACACGTATGGGTTTGATGAAAAAAAATATTTTTAGTTTTAGTTTAAAGTATGGGAACCCCCAAAATTTATTGTTTTATTTTTATTTTTGTGTGAAAATCTTAATGCGGTTCACAGAATACATCTACCTACCAAGTTTCAACAGCATAGTGCTTATAGTTTCGGAAAAAAGTGGCTGTGACATACGGACGGACAGACAGACAGACAGACAGACAGACAGACAGACAGACAGACAGACAGACATGACGAATCTATAAGGGTTCCGTTTTTTGCCATTTGGCTACGGAACCCTAAAAAGGTAACGAAATGTGTGTGAAAAATTCACTTGTCACTGAACTAAATTACCTGCATTTCTAACTACATTTTCTTTTATCCCCGATTAGCAGCGAAATATAATGTACCTATCAAGTAACGGATACATACAATTTCCACGTTTTCAAAAGCGTACCGATCCGTTGGTACGCTCCGATGAAATCTTAATCACACCAATCTTACATGGTCTGTTAATTTACGTTTAATCATCTATATGAACTTGTGTACAATTTGAAATCGACCGTTTAATATGGATAGCGGTAACAATAGAAAAGATTTTTGTTGTTAAGCGGGATAATACTCGGGCACAGAATGTACCTACTGGTTTGTATTGAGCAGCACTTATTCTTACAAGGGATCGGGAGACCTTCTATAAATCGCAAAATATTTGAGCGTTCATTTTATGTTGGACATTGTAGACTGAAGGCATAAACGCGCAGATTACCATATTTTCTTTTCGAACAGTTATGTTTATTCGATTTTAAATAAAGGAATGCATTATGTGACGGATCCTTTTTGAAGTCAAGGCTACGTTTTACATGAGTAGAGATTATGAGGGATACAAGATGTCCAATATCCACTTATTTACGCAGGACAGTTTGTACCATTTCCTATCTGAACCTCAGTTGTCATGCAAGTAGGAACGCGGAAACCTGGCCTCGAAAGAAAACATAATTTATAAACATTGAAACACGTAAACAGATCCGAGATTGTAAAAAAGTATACGAAGATTACCTAGTAGGTATTAGCTTTGCTTTGAGCTAACTAACCTACTCAAATGGACTGATTAGTATTAGTAGGCTAAGGACTTGCCTAAATGGCAATGAGTTCTGCTTATCCCATTGCGGGTAGTAATGCTATAGATATGCGAGCAATTCTTGTCTCTTCTAACAGGCTTTGGAAAGTTATAGGGATTTTGAAGTCAGGCATTGACACAAAAAAAAACATGTATGAACTCAAAAGCATGTCTTATTCATAATATCTAAATCTTAGTGTCACTTATAAAACTCTAAATTCTAACTTTAATTGTTTATAGGCAATTCCTTTGTTAAATTCAACCATATACCTCACAAATTTTTCGGCACTAGTATCAAGAATACTTTTAAAATTCAGACGCGAGCATACAACACTGTATTGATTAAAGCACTGTTTTTCACATTCTACAGCGTGGTCCAAGCGAATTGGGTCAGCATAAACAACAGATTTGATTTAACTGAAATCCGGGCAGCACGATATACACAGAAATATACAATTTACAAAACCACAGTGCTCCAGATATATTCAATTTGTGCACCGCTCTGCTGAGGAATGAAGTTCGCTCGATCCGATAGCGTTTTCATTTTTATCGATAAATTGAAACATGTTAGCGACATCCCAATTCAAACATTAGGAAAATAATAAAACTTCTTCGCAAAATTTTCGGTAGCAGAAACATAAATAGATATTGTTGCCAATTTGGATCCATACATATACAAATCTAAAGGCAACGTTTTAATGATTACGGCTTACGGATCGCTAGTTTTTCGCAGAGTAAGGAAGAGATGCACCTTTGAAGTAAAACACTACAACTAAAGAGGAATAACGATTAGGAACTATTAGTCTTGCATTGGCAGAGAAAATAAATAATAATTGGTACCTAAAGTTTCCATATTTGATAGTGGGAGGTATCGTCCCGCCCAAACAATACAAATTAGCATGAACAAATAGATAGTCCCATGTTATTCATAACTATTTATTAAACAATAGACCTTTCTTCCTTTCTATTGGCTGAATTAATTTGGTGAGGAGAACGTGATCAGATTACATTTTGTATCGCTACGTTTTTTATTGGTAGGTCATTAGAATTGTTTATTGACCAATTGCTGTTGATTATTTTGGGCCCTATAATGGGTGTTCATTACAGCATTTTTTAAGGTCTTCTATGTTAAGGATCTTCCTATATCTAATTGATTTATTGATAAAAGCGTTTTGGTTTTGGTAAAACTAGAGGACTTTTTATGTATACAGTTTGCTTCACCACTTCTCTAAAAAGCGAACTAAAAAGACGTAAACAAGAAAAAAATCATGATGATCCAAAACCAGATGTATCCTTCGACTGCACAGCATATTTTTTTTTTCTTGTTTACGTCTTTTTAGTTCGCTTTTTAAGCAGTCGAGTTTATTGTTTTTTTTTTTGTGTTTTTCATTTTATTTAACCCTTTTTAGTTATTTTTTTTTCGAATGAGGTACATATAAACATATAAGTGTTTTATATTTTTGAAATTGCCTTTTAAAACCCTTTATTTTGATACCCCACACGATGAGATTGGAAGAAAAAAAATTAGGTCCCCACAATATGGCGCCCAAAAGCCACCATTTTTTTCTATTTTCCAATTTTAATGTAGCCAGTGACACTCGCAAGATTAAGATGAATCGATTGAAATACGAATCTTCAAAATAGGCCAACGCGTTTGGTCTCTGGAACGCCACATAGGAACAAACATACATAGACTGATAAACAACCCTCCTTCGGCAGTCGGGTAAAAAGGCGAGTCATGGGTCTCCGTGGAAAATTATAGCCGAATCCTTTTCACAGAGTAATTCCTCAGTTCCAGGAGTAGCGGGAAAATTCTAGTTTGATGTCCTATAACATGTTAAGTGTAAAAAAAACAATGCAACCTCACCATATGTAATATGAGCAGGACGCCTATAGCCAAGCCCCTTCGAAGCCGCATCTGTAAACAAATACATTCGAAATATTAGTGGATAGTTTCACTTCAAGCAATGCTTAAACTAACACCGTGGGAAATATATAAACTAATGATAAAGTTAAACCTTTGTTCGGTTTCTTGGTATAGTCAAACCCAATGAAGCTAGTAAAAAAGTTCCAACCTGTAGTAAGATTGATTTATAAAAGAATAGAGAAAGATTTATGCCTGAAAAGAACACATAATCGCTTACCACCAGATGAGATAGTAGTCAGCCAATCAAAAATTATAAAAATGATAAATTCAAGGAAAGGCATAAATTCTCGTGCTTATTTTTGTATGGGCTTTTTACAGTTGAAATTCATGTTCATTGCCTACTCTTTATAAATAATGTTATTTCTGCTACTTTTAACAAAGAAGGCTCCATAAAATAAGACAGTAAACGGTTTAATGCTTTCATTTTATAGAAATGCCTAGAGTTATAAAAGATAGGATAGTACCCTTTATTAAGTCCTACGTATTATTATTATTATATATACCCAAATACAAGAGAATTTTTTTAAAACTCGTGTTTGAACAAAATTTCAGTATCCATTAGCACCTAGATTGGGAAAGTGCATCGTTGTGTTATTTAAATTTATTTGTGTCTACCTAGATTTTGAATCTAGGATATAATTTGACAATGACCTAGTTAGTCATAGACTTAAACCTACCTACATAATATGCACTTAAGTACATTTCCGTATTGAAGATACATATTTTCAATACGAAAATGTACATATGTAAATTCTTATTCATACTTAAAGATATGACTGTGACGATGACACATTCATGAATTAAGCCTACCGAATATAACTTCTATATTTTCTTACGATTTTTCCGTATATTTCGCAGTCAAAATATATACCAGTGGGAACTGAATATTTTGCACACAAAGCGACAGAAGCTTTATGCTAATATCACATAAAATACACACGTGAGACGGAGAAATTCAAACAATGTAGGCAAACGTAGTAGAAAATGAAGTCCACACACGATTCCGCCATTGTTAGGTACTATCGAAAGATTAAGAATAGTTACAGAATTAAAATGACGTGTAACTGCTCATTATTTATAACAATATAGGAGTATGAGTTTTTACGGCGAACTCTGCGAACAATTGTATCATTATCTCATACAAAGCTCACTAAACATTGCATCTTCCAATATAAGCTGATATCCCAATGTACAGAAATCCTAAACAATCCGAGGTCAACTTACCTTTACTTGATATCTAAGAGGTCGTGTGCACACCCGTCATTACAATTCTCCCATGATGGTCCCACTTTGTCAGCAGCTGGTACAGTTTCCAACGATGTAGAACGGAATCTGGTGCCGTATTGTGATTTTGTTTCCACGACAATATTTCTCTGTGAACTGTAGCTGCATACTACCATTTTGATTAGGTACGATTTTAGCATTGTTTTAGTGTGTGCACAACTCGAAGTTTCACCAATCTTACATAGAAAAGTTATAAGTTTTCGATATTCCGCCTTTCATCTTAGCCTGGATTTTATTTAAATTTCTGCTCATGATCTTCTTTTAGACCCTTTGCTTGTCAGGTGTAAGCGGATCTGATAGACCCAAACAAGATGCAAACATTTACAGAGCGCAAGCTTTTCGATAGCTTAATGTCATTTTCTTCATCGTTAGTTGCCCATCGCTAATAGTATATAATTTTATCTAGGTCCTCTAAGTACGCCAGATATATCCATGTAGTTGTATGTACATTTAGGTAGGTATTGCCACTCTTCTTTTTGAAACAATCGTTATAAAATTACATACAAAAAGGCTTTTATTCTATAGCTTTACTTTAAGAAGGAAATCGAAAAAGTTTTCAGGAGTAATTCGGCAATTCCGGGAAACATGTTACGTACTTTAAAAGGAACAGGAAAAACATTTGAGGCTCAGTCTAAAATGTTTTTCCGAGCGAAATAAGTGAATTACTTTTCAATAATGAACTCGAAACAAGAATATTTTTCTCCTTGATGGGCAATTTCTGCTACTTGCTTTAATTAATTGAAATACAGATTGTTAAAAAATTTAAACTTTTTTTATATTTATCGTTATTTGTAATGCATTCAGTGAGAGAAATGGTCAAATACTTGATGAGACTTTGATGAAAGTTGGTATATTATACCAACACATTATAACACTTGTGAAGGAAACAGGCGTTATGGTATGTTTATTTCTCTATAGGAAGTTATCATCATCCTCCTACCTTTATCGTAATTAATTTATAGTCGGATGAGCTTGTCTTCTTCCTTACCACATCTATAAATTTTTGCCTTCATCTCAATAGTTACATAATTTCTAGCTATTTCATCTTTTACCCAATTTTTCCAATCCATATTGTCTTCGGTTTCACTGTCCTTTTATAACCGTTCATTCTTACTCAAAACTCTCTTCTTAACATTTTTGTCCTATCTATGAAGTATGTAACATGACGATTTAACTTCTATCTTTCAAGTATTTTATCTAGAAATGGATATATTTTCTAGATTCTCAATAACACACGTTATCCGTCGTGCATTAGAGAAATATAATCAAACGTTAGATAAACAACATTTTTATATACATTATGCTACTTTCTTCATAAAATTGTGTGGCCGTCTACTTTATTCTACAATTTCTTTTATTTCTGATATGTTTACAACCTTTCTCTCTGGCGAATGACTGAACATGAACAACTTTCATTAGTTTAATAATAAAATGTATTCTTAAGCATCAAATAAATTTTATATATAGGTACGAGTATCTATGTGGTGGAATGAGAAAGTGATGGTCGCTTCTTCATGGTAAGTTTAATTAGAGTCGGGGGTGCTCAAAACTAATAGGATATGATTTCACACATTTAAAGCATGCTAGGTACGTAAGAGATACTCTAGGATTTGACATCTATTTATAAATCATAATGGTAGTTTATTATCTTTTAATTAGCCAAAAAAGCAGATTTTGGAAAAGGCACAACAAATGCGCACGTTCAGTCCAATTCAAACAATCTGCAAAAGTGAGCTTTGTTGTTGTACCTAGTTTCAGATTGAATAATATATACCGTCTATGAATGATCGTGTATGATATATCTGACATAAGAAGAGTATAGAGTCAAAATAATGATTGCTATATGATACGACTATAAATAAACCTAGCTAAGAATGCTGTTGATACTTTTACAATATTTATTGTAGCGATATAACTTCTCAACAAGGTAAAAACATGAATTTATTCTTAGTTATATTGATTTTTACAAGATAATAACGAATTACGACCATCTTCTGCATTATTTTGCTCATACAAGCTACAGCAACATACAAGTCATTAAAAGCTCAGAAATTAACAAAAATATCTCCGTATCACGCACATTACATCAAAATGCCATCAATAATTTCTAAACACCAAACATTGTATTTGCATTTGTAATGATGTTCATTTCGCTACGTTCATAAATCAAAGTAAAGTGGATCCTTATCAGAGCTTCAATCTGCCCACTTTCGATTGCCGACGTAGAAACATGTACACATTTTAAATAATGAACATCTTCCTCCATTAGAAATTGTGGTTCAAGGGTGAATGGGTCACGTTGCCGGCAAAGCCTTCGATCGAATCGCGAAAGGAATTTACCTTCTTATTTCCCTTTTGCTTCACTGAAAAGGGAAAGTTTGTATACTTTAGTTTGTTTACCTTTTTCCCCTCCAACTATCTCTGCTATGTTATAACGAAAACGTGGTATGTTTAATTAAGGTCCAAGAGGGTTATTGTTTTTTCTGTAATATTGTTTATGCTTCCGAAATCCGACTTGCGTTAAGAATAAACACTTCCTTTGTGTATGTGCTAAAGTTATCGTTTCCTTCATTAGGTTTATAACTTTATACCCACTGGACTTTTAATGCTTGCATTTAATTCTGTATTGAGTATGAGTCGGAATGAAGGGTTTATTAATTGAAGCTCAGTAAATAACACCCGACAATTACAAAATAACAGCCTATGCAGTCCAATCTCGAACATCTCATTTAGCGCTTTAATAAAAACAAAACACAGCCGGCCGCCGCTTAATTGGCGGGAGCTCGCGAAAGTAAAGACGTAGTCACACCGCACCACTTCAATCACCGAATTTTGGGCGTTCCCGCTGAACAAGTTGTTTTTCGGGGCAAGTGGGCCGTGGGAGAACCGGGAGAAAGTACTAAAGCACACTACCGGTACTCTTTGTAACATTGGCATACTCTTTAGACTTTTTGCGGTGCATTTTCGCTGGTAAAGTATGCGGTCGCAGTGCGTCCATTGTATAATTACAGGGTGCGGTAGGCCCACAGACATGGCAGAGCTTTATTGCACCTCCGATGATCACTACATAATGTTTTTTACTGCGGCCGAGGCCTCCGTTTATTTGCAGATTAACAATTAATAAAACGATCCATTATTTTTATGGCTACACGGTTGTTACGAGTTATTTTCGCGAGTTTAAAAGGTGTGGCGATAAAATATAATTTTAATGTTCTTTTATGATACCGTATTATGTTTTTGGAGAAAACAAAGTGTACAATTTTACTTTTATTGGGTCGCTAAATGAGTATGAGTAAAAAGGTTTTCATAAATTGGAAAGTTGTTTAGGTTCTGTATTGTACCTTTGTATTTAAAAAAAAAACTAGTCATAAACAAAATCCGATTATCATTCTAGCGAAGGTACCCATATACACATCTGCCTAAATCAATTTCATAACCAGTTCATGTCACTGATCTAGTTTAATTAAGTACCTATCAATTAAGAACTCTGGTGAACATAAATATTAAAAGTAAACCGATTAATTCACACGACCATCATTTAAAGGCGCGGTAATGACTTACCTACATAATAAACTATCATTTTAATATCAGAGCAAAATTATCTATTACGATGTTACATTTCTCTAATATGATGTAACAAACTTTCTTATTTCGCAGAAACTCCGCCTTGATGTGTCACCTGTTTTAAATAAGATGACAGATGTCTTGACTATTTATTTATTTATTTATTTATTATATACTTTATTGTACACCACTTAAAAATTACAGGACAAAACATTTATACAGATAAGTGTACAATGGGCGGTCTTATCGCACAGGGCAATCTCTTACAGACAACCTTTGGATGGACTGAACAAGAGGAGATAGACATTAGGGCGACATGTTATAAGTCTATAATCCTCTTAGTGCTTAAGCAAAATCCTTCTTATCTATGCAAAAAAGAGTAAGCCGATCTTCTAAAGTTATGTAATCTCTGATGTCAAATCAAGCGTTACAGATTAGACCGTCGATTCTAGACGTCGCCTTAGAAACATCCAAAAACGAATAGTCATGCTCGACAATCTACATTTTTAAAATGCCTATTTTCCCCTTGCCTTGTGAAGTTTGCGGTGAAAATATATTTACAGACTTCTCATCATCTGCCTAGCCTTTTCCCAATTGTTGTTGGGGTCGGCTTCCAGTCTTACCGGATTCAGCTGAGTACTAGTGTTTTACATGGAGCGACTGCCTATCTGACCTCCACAACACAGTAGCTGGGTAACACGACAGACTTCTAAAGTATCAAAATATGTTTTAGACGCGAAAGGTTATGGATCTCACAGGGAATGCATTTCTGCTACCTCATACACTTTTCTCAGCTTCTCCGCTTAAATAATTGGATTTTCTTCATCCAGAATTAATTCTAGAATTTCTAAGGTGCATTATTCTCAAACAAGAGCTTGAAAAATAGTTTTACAAAACGTGACGCTTCATTTTTTTTATGAATTTTCTCTATTGTAGGCCCCGTTCTCCTCTGCTCCGCATATAAAGACAAAACGAAATTCTATCATCAATAAGACCATATATGGAATCGACATGCACTATTACCAAGCATTTCGTTTTGACAATTGTTATCACTTGCAGAATGTCACTTTGTGTAGAGGTCCTATACAACAACACCACTCTGAAAGTCATGACCACCAGTCCACGTGGCCATTACTACCTTGCCACTGGTATCATTGCCTTCGTGCGCACGCTTGTGAATCTCTCGCGCCCACCTCATACTTTCACTGCGGACTTGACACGATTAGCTCGAGCCCTTCGGTGAATTTATTATGCGAAAGAATTTTGTGTATCTCCGTGTGTTTGGTATTGGTTACTATGGGATCGGATTATATTACTTAAGGAATGGTTGTAATTAGCTCATGTGTTTTGGGATTATGATCTATGTCACCGTCACGTGTGACTTGTGTTTTGTTTATTTTTTTAATTGGGACCGTTATTTTATTACTCACAACTCTTCTACCTATTTTACATACTTGTTATCATCATCAATAGTATTTGCAATTTACCAGCGAAAATCGATTTAAACTTTTTGTTAAAGAACAGGAGCCTCATTGCGTAAGTGAAATTGGCAAGGCAAGGGTTTTACCGCCATCAATCGACCAATCACATAGACGGAAATCCACAACGCGTCTTTTATCTCGCATGTCACCGAATATAGGCTGCTGATCTCACGCAAACAGCTTCAAGCTAAATATTCAAGATAGAAATCAAACGAATCGAAGAAAGTAAATTATTCTGTACTACCAACTTTTACGCATTTCTCTTTACCCAATATTTGCATAAAAATCATAAAGCATTCGAAAGCGGCTATCGCCCATACAAACATAACAAGGCACACGCATGGTCTACCGATTCAAAAGCCTTAGACGGATCAAAACACAAGAAACAAGTCTAGACTAAAAGTAAACAATATCATTGAGTAAGGAAGCTATCGCGCACTAGATCTTACCGAGCATTGACCTGCGCGGGGGCATACAATGAAACTGAAAGTAAATCGCGACAATGTAAACTGAGGTACCTCAACCTGCCTACCTACCTACAGACGCGGTGCGAACAATTTGAAGTGATTTATTATTCGCGATTCATTAAGAGATTTGGAAGAAGTCGTGTTCAGAGAAAATTAATAAAGGTTGGTTCGGATTAAAAGCTTTATGCTTAAGTGTGTAACGATGCTGAAAGCTTTAAAACAGAATGGGTTTGAGATAAATAAAATAAGGTTTAACAGGTAAGTTTTATTAAAAAGTAAAAGTGACGAGGGACAAACGATTGGGATTTTTCGATACTATGAGCGAAAATAATAGAAATTAGTAATTTCCATGTGAAATGAAAGCTGAAAAGAGTCATGACAAATAGTTAGACAAGAGTCTCGCCACTGTTATGGGTGAAAGCACTCAAACATGAATAACTTTATAGGGGCATGCAAGATTATGACCTAACAAGTATAATATGGGTTAAAGGTCCAACTCTTATAATACAAACGCCACTCAGAAAGCACACTATTTGTTTTTGATAAGCATGCACGAGCCAATGTTAAGTGTAGATAGTTTGTTAGCTACCAACAAAACTACATTTAAACCAATCAATTTATTTAAACATCTCGTCAGATTTCTGAAACATATTACTGTAGAATACATTAGAGCACAAGATATGATTTAGGTATGATCTACAACTCTAAAACTGATGAACAAAGTTACGGTTGTTACCATAATGTTCACGTTCCGACACTATCTCATAAAACTTAGTTCATGAAAGTTAGAGTTGAAGTTGAGATGACATGGCGATATTATAGACTAGTTTAGTCACTGTTACAAAACTCTCAAACTTGGGATGACTGATGTTGTTGGCCATAATTACGACAATTCAGAATAAAACTTTATATCTGATATTAGAATAAATATTTTCTTCTAAACGTAATGAGGTAGGTTTAGACCCAGTAGAGAAAGTAAGGAAATTTGAACGCTTTGGGACTTACATTTTGTGAGTTATTAAATAGACAAATATAGTAAGAACGTTCAAACGTGGAACGTCCAATTACCCAAAAATGTAGCACTTCCCTACGAATCAGTAAAATAAATTGAAATGCTTTTTAACGCACAACGCTCTCGACCGAAACTCTTTATTTACACTTTCACCGACGCTGACACTTCTAGGATTTCGAGGATCTCATGTCAACCTGTCAGAGACTTGTCACGATTTAAAAAGAGACAGACATACACGTCAATCAATCGTGCGACAAAGACAAGTTACACATTACGTTTTCAGTTACAATTTCGTCAGTCAAATCTCTGCGGTCAACGACACTATCTCAAAGTTTTGCTTTCGCTAAAACCAGAATTACCTTGAGTCTTTTAATTGGCATATTAGCTTGGCGATGTTATATTGAGTAAGTGTGCTACGGCAAACTAAATATTTGCTTGGAAAGTTATCAATATTTACTAACGTGACTAAGAATCGAGTACTATTGGGCACACAAGTTTCTGAACAGATTTTACTTTTGTAAAAGACTATTCTTGTTCTCCTTTGCATTTATTCTTAATTTTGCAATACTATAATTTGGTTGTTGACAGAAAGGAATTTTAGTATTTGATTTCATATTTTATGAATGTCCGTTGCAGAAATTTTTGATTAGTGTGAACCTGAGATACACTTTAGTAAACTTGATATTTTTCTACCTCTCAAGATACGTGACCTTAACTTGATTCTAACTTGTAAAAGCTTGAGTGCTTTCAAGCCGAGTTAGGTATTATTTGATTAACACTTCTTTTTTTTTTATATATAAAAACGTTGCCCCACACTAGGAATTTCTTCCTGTATCGTGGGTGCGTTTACAAACATTTAAACTCACATACACAACACCCAGAGCCGGAACAATTATCTGTAGGTCATACAAATTCAACTTCATTTGTTCCGTGCGGGAATCGAACCCGCGACACGCAGCGCAGCAGTCAATCGCTCAACCACTGCGCCTACCGTGCGGCCAAAGCCAACCGTGCGGACTTACTTTGACCCAAACCAGCCGTATAGTCTACGGAAACATCACATTATCACAAACTCTATTTGTATGAATGAATCTTCTATAAAAAACAAATAGATCAACACGCCTTATATACATAAAGAAAATAATGATCTACCTAATCTAAATGAAAAAAAAACGATAGAACTAACAAAGCTTATGAACATAAACAAACAGACAAACAAGATACAGTTCTTATCACAACAACAAACAAACAACAGAAACAATTATAATAATTAAAACCAACAATCCCTATTGACGGAGCGTTCACATGGAATCCTAGGAACTGTTGACAGTTAGATTTAATTGCACCACACAATGACGGCACCCACTATGGCTGAGAACCTGCGGGGCTGCATCATAAACCCACATCGAAGACCCGCTGCCCCACATCCAACGGAGGTCGACGAAGAGACTGTTAGGCCTCAGAATAAGCGAACGATAAAAACATATCGAGCTTGGATGTGTTTATGGAAGTGTGAACCGCGTTTGAGTCGGTTTTAACGGTTTGAAGACGTTAAGAGGTGTTTTGGGATTTGTGACAGTGTTGGTAATTGGAGTTTTGTTCATAACTTGGGGTGAGTTCATTATTTTTATTGATCTTTACACTTGCTTTGATAAACACTTGATTAGGCATTAAAGGTACTGAATACTGAGACGAAATTCGGTGCTGACGACATAATTAAACCATAAATACTAAGAGATCATGCAGTAGATAAAGACTAAATTATTTTTGTATGATCTGACTAAATGTCAAAATACCGTGATAATAATGTAGTAGAAAACAATCGAAACAAAAACAACAAAAGTAGCAGTTCTCGTTAAAAATCACTGTATATATGACATCAAAGAGCGTAAATATTATCGACACAAAAAAAAGAAAAAGATTATATTTTGGGCTGTCTGTCTCATTCGCTGCTTTTAAAGCCTGACCACAATCAGCCGGTTCTCACCGATCTAATCAACTTGACGGGCGTTTTGGAAATTTTCGTAGACTCTTTAATTGACTGTTATTCATATTCGATTAACTACACCTTTTTCATATTTATCTTTACTGTTATATGATCAATCATATTCATAAACGCTGTTGTTTGCATCGAGTTGTGGCATAATTTGTTTAAAAAAATATTTGAGGTTGTTAGCATTGATTAAGTGTTTGTAATTGCTTGATTGTATTTGAACAAATGTATCGATTAGAGATTGTAACCTCACAGTAATATCGAAACGAAATATTGAAGATCTCCAATACCACCTTTGTACTCTACGTTTAATTACAACGCCCAGCCCAGATAGTTATTAATGAATATCATCAGCTAATAATAATTAAACCAAAACCCAACACAGCGAGTGACTGACCGCAGCAAATCTGTAGCCAAACGTATAATTACATCTATGTAACGTAAGTAAGAAATAAATCATACAATCGGGCGAGGTGAGCGGTAAGTAAGAGTAGTCAAAAACGAAAGTAGAATCGATCTAGAATCGACACAGCCGAAACATCGAACTCGGATTGTGGTCAGTCGGTCGGTAACTTTCACCGGCTACTAATTAGTGATACCGAGTATCGATGTTTACAAGACCACCGCTGTGAATATCGATATCAATGTTACGCACCTTATCTATCAGCGGATGACATTCCATCTAATTTGACGTGGGAAACGAATTGAAGGTACGGCGATAAGACCAGAATGTCTGGCTTCTGGATTGATGACTTTGTGTAGCTTTGAAGACATTAATGACGTAATACCTAAGTTCAAACGCAGTGAAACAATCACTATGTCATGGGCCTTAATAAACATGTATTGTATTGTATCCCTCAGCTTATGCACACCTACCCGCAGTGGCGATGCGCATACGATGTCGTAAACTTAGTTTCATGTGACCATTTTTCTACAACAATCCTTTTACTAAAACTGTTACGAAATTTCAATGTATTTTTGTCATAGTAGATACTAACCCACTACGCCAGTCGGCTTCATGTATTTTTAAATTATAATATTGTAATTTATCTGTAAGTGATTGTGTAAATCTTTTGAGAAAATAAAGGTTTAAAACCGATAAAGTCTTTAAGAGTTTTTCAAGTTATCACAACATCCATTAAAGAAAATTTTACTTAATAATCTTATGACTATCATAAATCTACCAATTCATAACAACTACCAAAATAGAGAATCAGTTTCCAAATTATTTAACGACCTTCAAATCAATTCAATGACTGCTAACAACTCACAAATATCAATCAAAATTCTTCCATCAATTAACGAATTTTCTAAACAAATGTTTATTTTTTTAGAATTCAAAGAATATTAAATTATATTTCGATATATCGATGTTTTGCGTCGATTAAGTGGCGCAACACTATCAAAAGCTCGCCGCTGACCGACGTATGCGAGCCCGCCGTAAATCGATTGGGCAGGCAGACAAGAAACATGACATTACAACATACATACTTGTAACGAAGCACTCATTCAATATTTAAAGGAATTTACACTTGGAATGAAATAAATAGGATAGTGAAACTTAATTGGTAATTTTAAGAATGGTGATAATTAATGAAAATCAGTAGACAAGATATATATATTGAAATACCGAGATTTATCGAAAATTTGCAGACAATCACCATAATATAATCATAATACAGCAGCACAGAAGTGCAATTCTGTAAATATATTATCACTTAGGCGAAGTGAGTTTTCAATCCATAATCTCATATGGAATGATAGTTCGCTTCACGTTTACTTCTCCTAACCTTTCACGGTGACATTTTAACGGAATAGACTCTCTGACTAGCTAAATTACTTCGTTTGCACTTAAATAATGTTTACAAAACCTTGCTGTTAGAAGTTCAAATTGCTTCTTTTTTTTTTTCGTCGGCACTGACGGTCATAAAAATTATGTGTAACTCGCAATCATAATAAAATACTTTTATAAAATGTAACCATACAATATCTAATACCATGCAAGCTTGACCGCATACAAGAACAATTCTATTGAAAGCGGAAAACTCAATTAAAAAGAAAAACATATTATATTTGGTCCATCAACTGTCATAATAAAATTATTGGTTTGTTTCGATCTTCAATCCAATGGATGTGACTTTTGAAAACATCTAAATTTAATAGTTATATAAGTGACAATAATTTAATTTTATCAAGCCTTTAAACCAGTATCATTGATAGGCTGAATTGATTGTTCGACTCATTAATTATTGACAAAAAAGACTGGCAAATGACAGAAGAAAATCTTCGATCACGCAAAGTTTACTCATAAGCCGTATTGTTGTAAATTAATTAGCAATACATCTACCATGCGAAAACGTGTGCGAAATTAAGAGATAGTAAAATCAAACAATGACTAATGATGTGCACACATTGTTCGAAAATATATCGATAGTTGCGCGGCGAACAAAAGATCGTTAGTAAATGTCAATTAGAGGTTGCTCTGATAATGCTTTCCCTATATATATGTTCTCATGCAACTTTTGTAAAACATCAATCGCCTTTTTTGAAGTTTTTTGTATCGAGAAACTCGATTAATTTTGAATGCGTTTGTCGTGCAGCCTTCTTTGTGTAGACTTTTTTGTTGAAAGAAGGATTTTTTTATTTGCGTATTTTGATGTAAAGCCTTGTTTAAATAATTTATTTTACGATCTCGGTTAATTTTTAAGAGAAATCAATAGTCGGTACTTAAATTAATTATAATTTTCATAATTACCTATCTACTTGTGTGTAGTGAGAATTGGTCAATCGCAAGTAAATTACTGTTGATTTTTACGATTCATTAAATCAATCACACAGGTTAGTACAGTTTATGTCACATTAATTTTGTACATTTCAGTAACTGGTCACAGCACTGTCAAAAATATTTTCCTTGTACGCAAGCCAGAAATATGAACGAAAACAAAACATCATCCATCATAATAAAAAAGGCAATTAAAAAAAAAAATACCCCGACATTGACAATAACAAAAGCTGCCGAAATATCGGTGAGCAAATTATAACACTTTCGCTGTCAGTGGCCAGTACTCCGTACCTACCTACTCGGTCGGGCCGCATTCGGCTCGTTTCGTCACAGTTCGGCCGCAAGCGATTGTCCTTTCAATCACTGACGTCATAAGGTACTTAGTCAATAACATTGAACTTTCATTGAGAAGGATAAGTATCAACGCATGGGTAACTCTGAACTTCACTTAAGGGAGTTTCACTGAGCTGTTTGTATTTGAAAGTAAACAACGGTTGGAGACAGAAACAACAAAATTTACTCTACGATCAGCTAACAATATTATAAGCTAAGCGATCTGCATTGTCATAGCATGATCTATTGATTATTGTAAAAAGATTCTAGAAAGATTTCTATGTTGCGATTTCAAAAATGAAGGATAGAATTGATATTTTTGTACCTATACAAAGAGGTCTATTTTTGTAGAGTAGAAATAGAACTATGGCCAATTTTATGTATACTCTTGCTACGCGTACTGAAAAGAAAGCGTTTGTTACAGAAAAACTGAAGACTGAACTAACATTTCTAAATCATTTATTCCAAGTTGTTACATTGTTTTATACGATCAAAACTATGTAGACCTGCCAATCACACATTCAATATAGACTTGTCAAAATATCAACTTACTCATCAACGCACAATCCGTAGAGCAATCTACACATTTTTTGTTGAATACATCGATCAAAATCTATCGACATACACAAACACATTGTCTGAATAGCACTATTCCGGTCCAATTAACGCGAGTGATGTCGAAAACGAAACATATTGACGTTGACATTACGAAAAAGGTTTTATTTTTATCTCGTTTTTTCGCTGCCACTGTTTCGCTTTAAAACCTTTCTAGCGTTCTCTTTGTGAACACTGATAGCGCTGGACAAGTGGACATCTCAATTCGATTTTTCATTGTGCTTTTTTGTTGGTGTATTTTTTGTATGTGAATGTGAAATACGCATTGAAATGTTTTTTGTGCGAATCGCGATCTTTTTTTTGGTGTTTCTTGTGTGGTGCTGCTAATTGTGTGTGTTTAGCTGTGATTGCGGTTGTCCTGCGTTTCAAACTCCGGATAAGTTTCCGCAAATAAACTTATCCCTTATTGGCCACTAAAACAGAAGATTAATACAGAAGGCCTCACTTCAGCGGTAATACAAATTATAAATTTCAGTTTATCGACCTTAGTACTGAGCTTCAATATAATGTGAGTCCAGCGTATACTGGTTTCGTTTCCACCCGCGTAAGCGTTCCTTACTTGGCGTGCGTTGCCTTGCGTGTTCTAATCAGTAATGAAAAGATTCGCAGGAGGAGTAAGGATATCCACATTGCCCGAAGAATTGCAAAACATATCCGGAAATTGTACGTACTACTTAATTTTGGGCTGAAAATATCTCACACTTTGTGCAATAAAAGATCGTTGTAAGGGTAATTTCACACATATCATCGCAGATTCTCACGAGAGCGGAAGTGAGAATCATCGGTGCAATTTACATAAAGGCCGGAGACGCTGCGTCTGCCACTAATAGCTCTACCACAAGCCAATAACGAGGTGAATTGGCCTTATTTTTATGTGGTGATTTCTACATAGAGAACAAATAATATAAAGTATTGACACCACAATTTGTTCTAGATGAAAGTTTTTAGCGTTAAGAAGCAAGATCCATTTTTAATTAGCTTTTTAGACGGGCTAGGCTTAAACTTTACCAATGTTATCGTAACAATTGCATCTCTAATATTGATGTGGTTTCAAATAGCAGCTTCCTAAAGGCGCCACGCGGCAACCCAAACGCGTTACCGCATCGTTGTCGTATCGCGGCCATCTGCCGGAGCCTTAATCGAATGTGATAAAACGCATCAAACGCCATTTTTGTTATTTTTATCGGGGTTGTTTGAACTTGGGTGCAGCTGGTTGTTTCTATAGAACATAATTCCACAAATAATACCTATACTTCATAAAATATAGCTTGATTTTGCGACATATGTCAAACTGACGTATACGTTATTGTTACGTTATTGTTAGCATGTCAAGCGCTACTGTATTGATACTGTCAGCTGTCGCAGAGATCAAGCTATCTTTTATAAAGTATAACTTTATTCATCATTGTCCTAGCCTTTTCCCAACTATATTGGGGTCGGCTTCCAGTCTTACCGGATTTAGCTAAGTACCGGTGTTTTACATGGAGCGACTGCCTATCTGACCTCCACAACCCAGTAGCTGGGTTACACGGTACCCCTTGGCAAGACTGGTGTCAGATCTCAAGCTTCTGACTACCCATAACGACTGCCAAAGATCTTTAAATGACAGCCGGGATCAACGGCATAACGTGCCTGCCGAGGCACGGAGGAAACTAGGGATGTTGAAATGGTCACCCATCCACGGACCGACCTCGTCAAACGATGCTTAACCTTGATGATCGACCAGTGCGGCTGTTATTATTTAGCCATGAGCTCCTCATATGAAGTATAACTTTACTATATCTGACTTATTCAACCCACAACCATCTCCGTATACCTTACAAAGGAGACAAAAAAGACAAAAGATATTTATTTCAACTGGGCCACCAAGCGGCACTTTTGAATGTCACAATTTAAATTTAAATGGAATACAAGTTGATTCTACCGTGCATTCGGAAAGTAGCTAGTTATGGAGAAGAATGCACAAGAAACTCCATACTTTTTAAATTTACATGGAATAAAAGTTGATTCTACCGTGCATTCGGAAAGTAGCTTGTTATGGAGAAGAATGCACAAGAAACTCCATACTTACTCTTTTAAAAAAAAATGATTTTTACAATATTTAGGTACATGCGTACATACATTAATAAATTCACATATGTGAGGACAATGCACCCAGAATAGCACTACACACTATACTATGTATAGGTATAAAGTATTAAAAGTACTCACACATGTACTGTGCAGTTATACAATAGGTACTAGAAAAACATCAACATCCGAAGCAGTTGAGTTATGACCAATCCCAACCGACGGCGCCCGTTCACGAACATGACGCATGAATCGGCACCACCCAGCTCAACCATCATGAAGGGAACCGAATGATCCAACACACGCGCCACCATCAGAGAGACATTTGAGAGAGCATGACACACTCAACTGCCAGGGCACACACAAGTCAACGAACGACACATAGGTATAGCAAATGGTAGATTTACAGTTGGGTACATAGTACCCACACACGTGCTGTGCAGCTATACAATACTAAAAGAAATCGAGTCTATACAACACAAGCATAAACATATCATTTGTTTTTGCGCCCTAGTGGTTGTGGGGCAGGACTAGCATTGAGCCAAGCATTTTTATCAGTGATATAATCCCCCAACTTATAATATGCCTGCCTGCATAGTGAGAATGCCCATTTTGTAAAGGAACTTGGTCCCCTTTGAAAAAATGCTTGTATCTTGATGAATTTGGTTGTATATTGTAGAAAAAACATGTTATATTCATAATTAGAAAACATTTTTTATTTATTTAGCGGGGTTCACGAGATATAACCATTTTTCTGTTCTTGAAATGAACCCTTATTACAATGCAATAAGGTGCATACAAATGTCCAAGTGAAGGAACCTGATCTGTTGTTGCTGTACATATAAAGTAAAGAACACATATAGAAAATAACACAAAATATAAATCCTATTTTTGTATAATATTGAAATTGCAGACAGGGCTACCTCATAACGGGCCTGTGTATGGGCAATCTCCATTAACACCTACCCTCTAATTATTATACCCAACACATCAGACTACAAATTATCTTTATTTTTGTGATGTGAATGCTTGTGATAAATCGCTGGTCACCTATAAACACAATCTATTAACACGGATGTTATACGGGTCCATGCAAGTTGACCTCAGACAACTTGAACTTTCTCTATACTGGTTCCATTCTGGCTAGACGTCTTCATTTTAGTATACACGGTGTGAGTTCTTTGGTTATTAATTTTTGAAGCGTGTTTGAAGAGGCCCATTTACAGGGTATTAGTTGTGAAGACATAGGTATATATCCATATTTTTTTTATAAATTATAAATGCGAAAGTAACGTAGTCTGTCTGTTTATCCATACTTTTTAGGGTTCCGTACCCAAAAGGTAAAAACGGAACCCTATTACTAAGACTCCGCGGTCCGTCTGTCTGTCTGTCTGTCTGTCTGTCTGTCTGTCTGTCTGTCTCCAGGCTGTATCTCGTGAACCGTGATAGCTAGACAGTTGAAATTTTCACAGATGATGTATTTCTGTTGCCGCTATAACAACAAATACTAAAAACCGAATAAAATAAATATTTAAGGGGGCTCGCATACAAAAAACGTGTTTTTTTGCCGTTTTTTGCGATAATGGTACGGAACCCTTCGTGCGCGAGTCCGACTCGCACTTGGCCGGTTTTTTTATCACACGATCACACTTAATATTATAAAGGCGAAAGTTTGTGAGTGTGTTTGTTACTTCTTTACGCCAGAACGGCTGAAGAGATCTGGATGTGGATGAAATTTGGCGCAGAAATAGGTTATAGTCAGGAATAATAATAATAATAACACATAGGATAAAACGCTTCACGCTCAAACAGCTGGACGTATCTGTATGAAATTGGCACAGAGATAGATTATAGACTGGAATAGAACAGGATACTTTTTATCATTTTCCACATTCACGCTGGCGAAGCCTCTGGCAGAAGCTAGTAAATTATAAATGCGAAAGTAACTTGTCTGTATGTTTGATACTAACTTGCCTTTACACGTCATAACCGCTAAACAGATTTGGATCAAACATGCACGACACACGAGTTGACCATGTCTTGGATTAGGACAAAAGACCGTTTTTATCCCAGGTGTATATGCAATTGGGATAATTTTCAACATTCACCGCGAGTGGAGCCACTGGCAGATGCTAGTTGTTTATAAACCTTTTTAAAACGAGCGTTCCTTTTATTTTTCACAAGCTTTACAGGAAAATTATTGGATATCGTGTTCTCTTTTCACTGAATAATTCATTTATTTTAATGTCCCAAAGGTATTTGCAGGCGTTTGTCCTCTTTCTACGCCATATTCATCGATAACGACCTTCCGTAAAAGAGGGCGAGCTTTTGGCTGTATTTCAGTTTAGTGTATTTTCTAAATGGTACTAATCAATTGCTATAGGTAGCCGAAAGGTACATATCTTATATTGTCAATGTTTTCAAAACCGTTTCGTGTGCTGTTAAGGCAAACAGTTCGACGTACAATATTCATGAAAAAAAACCTGCGTGTCGAACTTTGCACATTTACCCTCTAACAAATAAACGCAGCATAAAGTTATACCAGGTATAAACCTATGAAAATGTATGGGTATACCTTTGTTATACCTGGTATAACTTTATTCCGTGTTTATTAGTAAGAGGGTAAGGGTTCTGTTCCAAATGTAGTATATATTGGTATTTGTTAGTTAAATATAGGTACGTAATAATAAACATTATCACCATAGATCAAGTACATATTAGAAGAGATTAAGTCAATGAGAAGTTAAAAAAATCTTGGAAACAAAATTTTGTGACAGACGACAAACAGACAGACGGACAGAAAAACAGACACGTGAATGACAACAATAGGGCTCCGTTTGGATCCTTCGGGTACGGAACCCTAGAAAGATAGGCCGTAGACAAAGTGACGTTACTCGTATATCGGCAATAACGATTTTCAAAAACAGTCCAGACTTGTGCTATCTAATAATGTCCATTTTGAATTTTCGATAATAGTCTTGGCAGATGGTCTTGGAAGAGGTTTTGAAAATATTTACAGTAAGCTTTTCAACACCTTATTGGATGTTCTGGTAGGAACCAGCGGACGTCTCGTGGTTTCACCCGCGTAGTTTCCGTTCCCGTGGGAATACAGGAATAAAAAGTAGCCTATGTCACCCGGGGATAGTGCAGCTTCCCAATTTTTGAAATCGGTCAAGTAGTTTTTAAGTTTATTCGTTACATACAAAAATACAAATCTTTCCTCTTTATAATATTAGTATAGAATTATGGATAAAAATAATTATTCTTCGGCACGTTGGATGATAATGAATAAATAGTTTAAATACAGTTACTTATTGATCGCCCGGGGCAGTCAAAATAAGCTTTGTCATGTTGCACATGGTGAGCATACTTTAAATTAAGCTTTATGCCAAGCAAAAGAAAAAAATATGAGTCCGAAGCGCAGAAAATAATGTAAATTAAGTATGCAAAGAGAGTACAGTATTTTTATATAGCAAAATTAGTATGCTACAAAAAATAAGAGGAAAAGTAATAACTGGACACACGCCTATAAAAGAAAAATATTAAAAGGGTGCATAAAAGACTTTTTAGAAATGTTTTTATTCGTTTAAAAATACATTGTTAACAAAAAACATCATTATCACTCTACTGAAAACAAAAACCAAACCGGTTCATTAAAAAAAAATTACGTGAAAATCATCGCTGTTCAGAATGAAAATCTTCCATCTCTTGCTGTACAAAACTGTGTCCTTAAAAGTGAAAATTCAAGATAAGACTTGTCATGTCGAATACATTGAATACAAACGAGCAATTCTTGTAGATATGTATCTATATATATAATCTGAATCGCGGTAACGGCTCCAATGATTTTCATGAAATATAGTATGCAGGGGTTTCAGGGCCGATAAATCGATCTAGCTAGAAAGATATAGATAGATAGATAGAGAAAACGACGTATACTAAAAATGTGCTATCTATTAATATGATGATGCAAATGCGTTACCCAATCGACCCTCTAAGTAAAGCCTAAAATACTTCTTTAGCATAGTACTAGATATAAAACCAAAGCTTAAACATCTTCACACTCACACACACACAACACACCATAACACTTAGTACCTATCAACACCGTCGTTCTCCCATAAGGAAAACGAGCGTGAAGCCATAAAAAAATACCTAACTTAATTGCTTAGTGGATCAATAAATTAAATAGTCGCTATACTACTTTCCATTTTACAACCAACAAATATAATCCAAGTTGGCTCCCAACATTAGATAGAAATTAATTAAAAAAAACGTATTCCCACGGCTGCAAAAAGTTTTGTTCTCGTTAGATGAAGACGAAACTTTTACTAGTTTCTCTATTAGGCCCAGTTTTTCGATGCGTAGTTAACTTAACCAATGGTTAAATATGCTAGCCAATGGTTTATAACTTCGGTAAATTGCCCTTTTTATCAATAGGGTACTTGACAAAAAATTTCAATTTAGTCCGTCAGTTAGATAACTTAAAAACAAAAAATTACCACGATACATTGCGTTGAAATATTGTGTGATGTCACAACACTTTATACTGACAAAGTCCTGAACTTTGATGCGGGTTTATCTTTGTCAATTTTTATTTATTTGATAAAGAAAAAAATACGGGTCCCATATTATTTGATAATCTCACTGACGGACTATTGTTAGCCTCACAAATTGTCAAATAAGTTGCAGAATTAATTATTTGACTTATCTACGCGTTTATTCGTCAATTGTAAGTCTAACACAATTGATGAATGAACGCGTTTTACCGAAAATTTTAAACCATTGGTTAGCATATTTAACCATCTTAGTTGAGTTAACTACGGATCAAAAAGTGGGCCTTAATCGGAGGGATTCGTGGAATGATATAACAGGTGTAGTAAAGAGCTTTTTGTTCGCTTTGACTTTTTAGTGGTAGTGGCTTTGTAAAGGTGTAATGGTTGAGATAGAAACTCTAGAAACAAATTATTTCTAGTTTATTATTAATGTTTAACGTTGCCTACATAAATAGAAATATAAGTGTTTACTAAAGAAGAAAAAAAAAAATTATTAACTAAAACATTATATACTTATTCAAAAACGCGTATAAAAAGGGGAGGTCTCATTGGGCGTCAAAAAATTCGTCCACATCGATGTCAACGACAAACGAGCCCAGAACGCTGGCAGAATTGCGTAGTTGGATAGCAATGCTGAAACTCTGACCGAAGAAAAGCCCTCTGGTCACGTGAAGAGTTGATTAACCGTTTATATATATCTCGAAACACTCGAGCCCCATAGTTATATAACGGCTCAAACAATAATTTATATGGTCATCTTACATAAACATTATTTTTCAGGATACTTCCATTCGTGAAAGAGTTTTCCTAATCGTATGAGTATTTGCTGAGATTACCTTTAACAAAAAAATCGCTTTTTTTTTATCTTTTTTTTTTTTTTTTTTTAAATGGGTTTGTTGGTGCAGGCAATGTACCTACCCCCCGGTGGGTTCCCGCATTGTCGATGCGGAGGGGCTCAGTAACCGTGGCTTGGTCACCCACGGTGAAGCGAAGAGGAACCCGAGGAGGGGCCGCTCGTCAGGGCTTTTGCCGATTAAGCCGACGACGTAGCGCCCAATTAGTAGGTTGCGGTGCCGCTTGGTAACAGGCGACATCGCAACTGAGGCGGGCCGCGATATCTTATGGAGAATCCCAGGTCCCATACGATATCGCGGCTGAGGGTTGGAGGCCGCGGCGGGAGAGGAGTGCCGGTATTGCGATGCGCCGCTCTCCCTACCTTCCGCGGCCTAGACGGGGTCGCCACCGTCTGATGGCGGACGCGGTGGGGCCGCAGGGGAAGAGGAGTGTTGGTATAGCGTTAGCCGCTATCCCTATCCCCTGCGGCCGCAAAATGGTAGGTGGCGGGGCCATTTGCCATGACCCGTCACAGGGGGACCAAGGGTGCCATACACGGGGTCGTCTGGCACCCATGTGCTGATTTGGTCCCTGGGGTGGTCACGGCGTACACTGTGTTCTGGTGCGCCGGTGATGGGGGGTACTCCCCCGAGGAGGGTCCGGTGACGGACAGCCGCGGCGGGTTCGCGGTGAGTGCTAACGCGTGCCCGTGTTCCCGCCATAAGCGGCACAGGAGGACACCGTGGAGTTTTAGTGGGTAAGAGTCCCACATAACTGCACTATCTCCCCGTGGTAGTGCAATATGCATGAGCATTTCTCCAAGCAAAAAAAAAAAAAAAAAAAGGCAATGTACCTATCTTTCTAAGTTGGTATGTTGAGATTCTATGGTTAAATGGTACGGGAAACAGAGAACGGAAATCTGGGTGGTCCCCAATCTCTTCGTTTATTGAGATAGGTCAAGGACCGGAAATCTCACACGAAACAAGAAAGTTTACATATTTGTAGGTTGTTTCGTAAGCTATATAGTTTCTTAACAAAATATTGTTGAAGATTTTTACAAATAACTAACAATCAGATTAAACATTTGTAATAAATAAAATACCATTTGATTTATCAAATTACTCAACAACTACCCACCTAATCAATAAACAATCTCGAGGTTCACGGATTTTAACGATGTAATTATTCGACTAACATGATAGTGCCCCCTCTCTATGAGAGGCGAGGCCTGTGTCCCAGCAGTGGGAACATTAAAAAGCTGATGATGATGATGATGATCGTGCAGGAAATCCCCTTCAGATAACGACGAAATAAAATTCAAATAAATTGAATTCAATTAATCAGTCCCTAACTAGAGAAAGTTCGGTTGAATTGAATATAAAGATGGAGGTCGTTTAAAAAGTCGACAGAGATCTGTGATTTAGGGTTCAGTGAATTGAAATATTTATGTAATAGTCTGTCTTATAATGTGTTTATTAGATATTATTAAATTTTTAATTAGTTAGAAGAGCATCGGTTGTGTTTGTATGAGCATGGATGAAGGGCTTGTGACTAAAAGAGTTATTAATATAATTAAGATTGTAACTTGCTTGTTGTTGTTGTGGTTGATTGTTGACATTGTGTCTGCTGTGGGAAACACAATGTTACATTTATATTGTTTTCTCTCTTTTTTATTGTTGTTTTGTCTAAGTTTCCTTTTTTATGTTTATACTGTGTGCTCTAGTGGTTTGTGTCATATAAATGTGTTTTCTTTCTTTTCTTTCTTTCTTTATATGGATGCAGAGATAAAAGAAGAATAAATGGATAGTGTGAGGCATGACATGAAAGTAAAGGGAATCAGTACTCGCGTGACATTTGACAAGAAATAATGTACATTAAAAAAATATCCTAAAGTACTAATAAATGCTACTCCAAATTTATAAAATTAAATTCTAATAGCTAGGTTCTTTGCACACAACCCACGTCAAACGTAAATGACTTAATTTGTATGCAAGAGTAGCGACAAAAAAGCTTTTGGATACAGTAGCTAATAACGGGCGTCATGTTGGATCTATAGTGTTGTTACGCTTAATAGTAACAGTCCCTAGACTACTAGTGAGTGCAAAATATTAGGGATTGACAGGTGTTACCGAAATATTAAGTGTTTTGATTTTTCGACAATCGTTGTGATGTAAGAGAATGTCATTTATTTTAGGGCCCATGAGAAGCTTTTAAACAAAGGGGTGTATTTATAAATGTCGTTTTAACGTAACAATAAACATCTGTATATTTTTTATGATTAAATGCCTCTTAACTTTAAGCAAACATTATAAATAAACCATTGATTAATTAAGCTTCAATGCATCTATCAATCACAGAGAGGAGGCCTGTGTCCCAGCACTGGTAACATGAATAGGCTGATGATATGATGTGAATCTATCAAAATCGTGGCATCGTCCAATAGAAAGACGCCCAACTGCAGTAACAATCTAACAATCTAATAAACATATCAAAGTAACTCGTTACCAATTAATCAGTATCTCAAAATTCTCAACATCTGATGGTTAGTAGCTACTAAATGATACCTACCAACATCTTAAACAAAATTTTATGCCGACTAGCCCATTCTATCATCGGACTGCAACACATACGGCAATGCACCATTGGTAAATGATAGGCATCCCACCCATACGCACTAAACGTTTTGAGAATACTTTCATTGTAAGTACAGCTAAGTAGTGCAATTGACGGAGTCTGTGTTTACTGATAGCTATAACCAACAATTGCTACATTGTTAAATATGCTAACCAACAATTGCAAATTTCGATATAACACTATTTTTCTTCAGTTGTAAGTCTAATAAATTCAGGTGTTCCGATTGCAGTGAATTTCCGAATTAATGACAGCAGGTCTAGTGAAGCAAAGAAGATACTGTGGCTCCTCAAACATCCTCCTCCGACTGATTTTGTCGAGCCTGCAGGTCACCAACTTCCATAGCCCAACTGAAAATTTTGAATCCGCTGCAGACACTACTTAGTTAGATTGGGGTATTCCAATGACCCACAGTGCGATTGCAGAGCTACGTCCCAAACAAAGCTCCACCTCCTATCGTGCTCTCTGTGCAACAACACCTACACCCTGAAGGACCTTTGTGAAGCAAATGAAAACGCTGTTGCCGTGGCTGAATTCTGGTCAAAACGTATATAATTGAGGAATCATCGATACGATGATTCCTCAATTATATACGTGTCCTATGTGGGGTCCACTCTATCTTATGGGATACTATATTGGGGATATTCAACTGATAAAGAAATTGCGTTCAAGGCACAAAAAAAGTGTATTCGATCAATATGTGGGATACACCAAACAGATTCATGTAAACCTCATTTCATAAACCTCAAGATATTAACCCTTCCTGCTCTATATATCTATGTGGCCGCAATTCTAGTTAAATCAAACATCAGTACCTATGACACATTGACAAGCAGTAGACTTAAAAATATATTACGCAATGTAACAACCCACACTACAGTGTATAGCAACAGTATTTTTTGTATGAGCATGAAAATATATAATAAGTTACCCATAGATATTAAGAACCTAAATTCAATTTGTATTTTTAAAAGGAAGCTAAAAGACTTCCTGATTAAAAAGGCATATTACACGGTAAAGGAATTCCTTGAAGAAAAATAATTATTTAATATATTAAAATGATTGAGCTACTTAATACAATGTGTATAATAAATTAGTATAAGAATTGTATGATAATATGAATAATGATAATTAATATAAATTAATGTAAACTGTATAATATGTAACTCTGTAATATTGAGTATAAATTGCAATGCCTTAACAGGCAACTAAGTTCTAAGAACCTACTTTATGTTAACATCATCTTAATTCTGTAAACTTAGTTCGCAATAAAGAATTTGAATTTGATGAAGAAGAACCAATTTTTTTTGGCTAACATCTGAAGAAAAATGGTGTTTTACCGAAATTTACTACCATAACCTTTGGTTGTGTTAACTGCGGACAAAAAAACTGGGCCTTAGGATCAGTAAAATATTGATCATTGGTAGCAATGGCTCTTACAAGTTTGTACCCCTTATAGATCACATATATCTGTCTACAGTTTTCCCGTTTGGATACAGATTAATAGGATACGATTTCAGTAGGATAATTTGCTCCAACAAAGGATTTTTTTTTCACTACGCTGGATAAATTACCAGTTAAAGCTAATTGGCCAGCCAAATAACATTACTCCAGCCAATCAAAATCGTGCAATGGCTTTTACACTACTTTACCCCTCAAAGATTCATTTCCAATCTTAGTCGGTATCTAATCGGGGAAAGTGCGGACGGAGGTTTATTAAACAAAAACAGATAGATCTATATATCAATGCTCCACAAATAGATTTTTGCAGTCTTTGAAAATCTTCGTGGCCATAATAGAAGATTATTAGGCTACGCTCGGAGTTTCCTTGCGTGATCGAATCAGAAATGTAGACATCCGCAAGAGAACCAGGGTTACCGACATAGCCCGAAGAATTGTCAAACTTAAGTGGCAGTGGCCAACGGATGGCCGATGGGGCAGAAAGGTTCTGGAGTGCCGACCGCGAACCGGAAGACGTTGCGTTGGAAGGCCTCCCACCAGGTGGATCGATGACCTAGTGGAGGTTGCGGGGATCCGCTGGTTGCGAGACGCACGGGACCGGTCAATGTGGCGAAGCTTGGTAGAGGCCTATATCATCAGGTGGACGACTTGGTAGGCTATCTGAAACACCAGCCAGTCAAAATCATGGAACTGCACTTACGAAATTTAAAAGTAGTTAGATAGAATCTTTTATTGTACACCATATATATAGCCACCATATATATAGTTACACAACTAAGTAAGATCACGATAAACATATCAAACTTGAATCGTATTCTATTAATCTTTATCTAAACGGGGAAAGTGCGGACGGAGTCAACTAAACAAAAACAGATGGGTCGGTCAGTGCGGAGATGCGTTTCACCCATTACAGTAACTATTTAACTGTGATTAAACGAATGCCGACGCACGAGACATTTCCTGTTTTACTTAATTAGAGAACCTGTGCCTTATTGTAATTATGCTGGTTAAGTAGTGTTAAGTTTCGTTAAGGTTTGACCTGTTTGAGATATGGTTACTTAGAGTAGGGATTAAGCGGGGATACAATCCAATTAAGATGATAACTATAAAGATCAAAATTGTTTTACATTAATGTTTGTAAGAAATAGAATAAAGAGATAATGTTTTAACAAGGTGTCCAGCAATGTTGATCAAAACTATAATGAACCCTTTGAGTCGAGTAACTTTTAGGAAGCTATAGTGGCAGGTTCAGGTCCCGATTTACGAGTTGAAGATCGTGAGTTCAAACCCAGCCACCGCTGAAAACGGTAAAGGAAGTCGTCGTGAGGACACCGGCTTTCCATTATCAAAAAAATCCAACACATATGTGACATCTGGCAATCCACACTATGCCTGTGTTGAATTACAGTCTAATTCCTCTCTCAGCAATCAGAATATTATAGGCTGATTAAGCAGTAGCTTTGTGGAAACATTGTTTTAACTTTGTGTGATAATTTGATCAATAAATCTCAACGTTAAGGCACATAAATCACACCAGTCAGCTAGAAGTCGCTATGGCCCTAAGCTCGTTAAATCGTTCCCTCGTCACTAATACAAGTAAACTACGATATATCGAACTGAATTGTTTTTAGGCACTAAAGTTAGTCAATTAAATGACTACCCGCACAGGTAGTCTAACTTAATATTTGATTCCAACACAAACTTTTTGCCACGGTTTCGTTCTCCTGTCCTATCCTATCTAGTAAATTAATTTAAAAAGTAGTCGGCAGTCAGTAACATTGTAGCTTTCTTAGAAGAAATTTCGAAGTTGCTTCGTATACAGGAGGGAAAAAAGATGTATGGAGTGTGTGAGGAATTATATAAAAGAAAAGGGACTCACTGATAGCGTGACGGTGTACAGGCCGGTGCTCTGAGTTCCACTGGTATGGAAGAAGAAAGTTGCGCCGACCCCAAGTAAAATGGGACAAGGGCAGGAAATTGATGCTTCATATGCAGAGAACTCAAAAGCAAGCAAAGAAAAACGAAAAGAGCTTGCACTTACTGCATAAGACCCGTTTGTAATAAACGTTCAGTACTACTGACGAACTACTAACGAGAGTAGTGCTAATTCTGCATATATATAGAATTTATTTCTTATTAATATAAATAAAAAATTGTTATTTCATTTTATGTATTACAATTACGAAGTTAGAAATATTACTTACGATTTCATACAAAACACAAAGAGGTATCCGGGTACCTTGCCACCGTGTTCTGGATATAGCAAGTTTTTTAGCTTCCTCAAAATAATGTGATAGGTTGACTGGTAGAAAATATATAACACATTTTCATTCTGCCTAGCCTTTTCCCAACTTCATTGGGGTCGGCTTCCAGTCTAACCGGATTCAGCTGAGTGCCAGTGTTTTACATGGAGCGACTGCCAATCTGACCTCCACAAGCCAATAACTGGGTAACATGATATCTCTTGGCTAGACTGGTGTCAGATCTAAGGCTTCTGACTACCTGTAACGACTGTCTAAGATCTTCAAATGACAGCCGGGACCAACGGCTTAACGTGCTTTCCGAGGCACGGAGGAAACTCGGTATGTTGAAATGGTCACCCATCCACGGACCGACCTCGTCAAGCGTTGCTTAACCTTGACGATCGACTAGTGCGGCTGTTATTATTTAGCCACGAGCTCCTCTCTCCTCAAACATATAACACATATAACTTACAAAAATTGAGATGCTATCAGGAAATCACAGCCATCTATGAGGTGTAAAACTTACTTTTTTCTCAATTTGAAAACGCAAAATGTACCTTGTCACTCACATAAGGGTTAATTGTATCTGTGCTTCCAGGAGCCATACCATGACTTGTCAATGCAATCATGAAGCCGTTTTGAAAAAGGAATATGGCTATTCGTTCTGTATAGCTTAGTCTCTCTATCTCTCTCTAAACCATGATAGCGGCTTTAACCCGTCATAATAAAGCCCCAAAGCTTACCTCCTATATCCAAACATACAAAATTTACCTCTCTTTATTATAAGTGTACAAGATTAAATCCTATTTACTAGGAATCCGAAAATGTAGGTACCTAAACCCACGAAAATCTTGTATCTATCTGTTTATATAATAATTACTAAAAAATTACACAGCCAGCCCAACTTAAAGTTTGTTATTTTTTAATCAGATTAAAGGGCGATGATCTTAAACCTTCCCTTCACTTCTTGACATATTTTTACGAAAACTTTCAGCTGGTATTTTGAAAACAACTTTCTCTGAATATAAGGCTATGTTTAATATCCCATTGTTTGACTATAAGTTGTGGATTTTAATGTTGGAATATGAGTGAAGTATGGAGCTATGTGAGTCTTGAAAGTGATAAAGATCATAATAAATCATGTGTAGTGACTTCAAATGATAATTTACTCTCCTTTGTAAGATGTTAACTTCAAATGAGCTCCCTATGTAGACTTTTATGAATTCGAAACAGAAGCTGACAATTCTGCTACATACCATTCTTTCACAAATGATTTAAATTGTTTAAGCTATGTTTATATCGATTTCGAACTAAAAAGACTTCTTTAAATATACTACAATAGCCAGTTCGCTACAAAAATAATGAAAAAGAACAGGCATACAATCTAAACCAATTTTATAAAGAGGTATAAAATCATTTGTTTGCATCTCAAAAAATACTAATCCGATTACGATAATCTTTCACTGTTACAATACTGAGTAACATAAAATAGTTTTATGTTAAAACAAGTTCCAGGCTGAAGAGATCTTTCTATTTTGGGCAAATGAATGGTTCCTACGGAAAAACCTTGTAGGTTTTAAGGAGACAAAGAAAGCTTATCATTATTACAATTAAAGTAAATCTCACATTTTTTTTTATTAGGACCTCTGAAGAAAGATGTACACACAAAATATATTGTATTAGCTTCTGCAAGCGGCTTCGCCAGCGTGATAAGTGTTTTATAGTATGACAAGGGAATCACTATACCGAGATCAAAAGCCTTTGTGCTATTCCAGACTAAAATCTATCTCTGTGCCTAATTTCATCTAAATCCGTTCAGTTGTTCTGGCGTGATTGATTAACAAACATCCATACATCCATCTGTCCAAACTATCGCAAATAATATTAGTAAGATTAAGAAATGAATTACGTTTAGTCCATTCCTTCAATTCAATGTGTTACATCGACCACCGTACTATTACTAGGCATTATTTAATAGAACGAATAAACAAATTCGCTAACACGCAGAACTAGAGTAAAGAGATTCGTCACAATCACTTTGCGTAATCGATTGAATGAGCTGCATAGTAAAATGTTCAATGAACTGATATCGAACCGATTGGAGAGAAATTGACCGTGACATTCGCGGGGAAATTGTGAGGTTGCTTACCTATTTGATTGTGTTCTTGAATGTCGTTTACATAGGTAATTCGATTTTCGACTTTGATATTGTTGCTCCGAAACATTATGAATAGACATGAACGGTTAGATTTTTGGTGAAAAATAAAACTGCCCATATCATTATTATTACATGATTCCATTTAATTTATTATTCGATTCTTGATGTACCAATCAACATTAAAGCTCCCGTCAAAGTTACTATTTTTTTACGAAATAACCATTACAGGTTTCAGTTACTGTCTTATGTATGTCTACATTGAGAAATCCAAATAAATACCAATCATACAGCAGAATATATTGTTGCCCCACACTAGGAATTTCTTCCTGTATCGTGGGTGCGTTAACAAACATATTAACTCACATACACAACACCCAGAGCCGGAACAACTATCTGTAGGTCATACAAATATTTGTTCCGTGCGGGCACAGAACCCGCGACACGCAGCACAGCAGTCAATCGCTCAACCACTGCTCCCACCGTGCGCCCAAATTTGAATAGATTCTCGTAAAACTTTTCATAAAGGAGAAAGTTTTCATCTTCTCGTACTTAAAAACACCTGAATTCTTTTACATACGAAGTCGCCTTTCATCTTAAATACCTTAATTAAATCACTTAAATAACAATTTAGTAAATTACCGAGCAAATGAACCGAACCATATAACTTCGTTATAAAGTAACACCATTCCTAAATTGCGAACATAATTTCGTAAAAAGAACCTCATTATTTTTGTCGGCGAATGAAAAGGGGAAAATATGAACGAGCTAGCACTTTCCACGTTGGATAAAGAGGATAGAGGATCTCTCATATATTTTAATAATGTTAACATAAATTAAGGCGTTATTTAAATGAAAAGACTGATGAAAATATATTTTGAGGTTATGAGGAGAATAGAGACTCGTCCTCCTTGTATTGTGTAAAAGTTTTCAATTTTCTTTTATCGTTGTTAACTGGATAGACAATTGAAATGGCCACGTTTGACCCGAAGAGACTCATTGCAGAAAGCGTTTTATTACCATTCTTATGGGGGTTTATTACAAAGCATAATTCTCATATACATTAATAATCAATTCCTAATCGTGAAGTAGAAGTTAGTTCGTTAAAGCTTGAGAAACACGAAACTATTTAGGCCACATAATCAAATGTTGTTTCAGCACCATATACGTTTTACAAAAAAATCATGTTGCCGGCAACATGATATATAGCAGTGTTGACGGTAACATCCTCATGCTCCGTATTCATGACAAACAAACAAATCGTAACATTAAAAATGTTTTCGGTGGCTGTAATGGCTCTTTAGTTACAAAATCCTCCAAAATTGGTAATCCATTCAACACCAAAACAAAAGACGACCCACTGACTCAAGACTTTTTGGAGTAAACGCTTTAGTGGTCAGTGTCAAGGTCGCTTGCTACCAAATACAATGTCTGTGTTGTTTATGCAAGACGCTAGTGAAATTTAGTGAACCATACTTAGGAGTAAGGCGTATTAGCCGTATATGTCATTAAATCACTAATATGTAATTAAAATTTATCAAGAAGTACCAAATAAAGTAGTAGCCCTTAGAGCTAACGCTTCCTAAGTTTCTAAGTCTAAAAACCCAAATTTCTGTAATCCTAAATAATGAATGGAAGAAAAAGACTTAGATGGTGACGTAGCTCTATACGATGATCTGACCAAGTATAGCTACATCTAGACACCAAGATATCTAAAGCACTACAACAGGACAAAGATGGTCAAAAAATGGAGAAGAAGCAAGCGACTGAAGGAGAAGAATCCTAATCAAAAGTCGACCTAATGACACAAACCTTTTTGGAAAAACGCTTTAGTGGTCAATGCCAAGGTCGCGTGCTGCCAACAATGTCTGCCGTGTTTACGCAACGCGCCAGCGGAACGGAACCATGCTATACCGTTGAAGAGTGATCCAATAAATAATGCGATTCTACGGATCTTAATACCGTTTGTGAATTCATTGTATATCTGTATTTGTGGAAGATTTTAAAACTGTTGTTTTTGTATTGACCTACTTATTGGATTATTGGTTACGAAAGTTTTTTTTGTTGATTGTTCTCTGATTTTGTGTATTGTCAATCGTCAGATTACTTCATTAATTAAATATGGATAGAATATTCCTTGTTTATCAACCACTTTTCCAAACTGTTTTTATTTTGATCATCCATTTTAATATTAAACTAGCGGATGCCTCGCGGTTTCACCTGCGTAATTCCCGTTACCGTGGGAATACAGGGATAAAAAGTAGCCTAGGTCACCCGGGGATAGTGTAGCTTCACAACGATGAAAGAATTTTTGAAATCAGTCCAGTTGTTTTTAAGTTTATTCGTTACATACAAAAATACAAATCTTTCCTCTTTATAATATTATATAACTATAAGTATAGATGAAATTTCACGTAAACTATAAAAATATTTTTTCATAACATTCACTTAGTATACCAGAAATTGGTAAATTCTAAGAAAATTTACCTACAAAAATCCTAAAACTGTCGATCTTAAACACATCTACAAAACATAGAAATATAATGTGACAGTCCACATTTTCATAATTCATAAAAGTTTTCATTCAACACAACATATAGCATAGAATGAGTGTTCCGTCAGAGGGCGGCCACCTGACCGTCCCACATCGGCGATCCGCTCTGAATACTGCAGTTCCGCACCAGACTAGCACTAGTTTGTCTGCGATTATCGTAACACTGTATTTTATTCCTTTCAAAGTGTTTCTATATTAATATCAGCTTTTCTTTTGGAAACCTGTAGCCAATTGAAGATTTCATTGACAATGACCACTTTCCGGGTAAGGTCGGTCGTTAGTTCTACACAAGACTGACAGATTACCTAGTCAAGTTTGTCTAGCTAGGATTATTTATCGTAGCACTGTTAGGTTTCTTTACTTATATCTCTATTATAAATATTTGCTTTCCTTCTCGACAAATATGCGTATTTCAGTAAACTTTTCACCATTGTTTTGCCTTTTTCGTTTTCTATAAAAAATATTGGGCGATATTTCGAAAGGACTTAATTGTCAAAATCTGATCTGAGCTTAAGTTCTATAGTTTCGAAACTGACTTTTTGTATTATTATCGTAACACTGTTTTATTCCTTTGCCTGTGTTTCTATAATAATGGAATCTACTTTTGGAAAAGTGTTTACCTCTTTTGCATAAGTAGGTACATGACTAAACTTGACTTGAGTACAGTTGTTACTATTAACATCAAGTCTTCAGGTAAGATCCTTCAGTTAAAGTATACTTTGTGTAAGATTATTGGCTATTTGGCGTAAGTTTATATAACTTATAACTAAGCTACAAGTGTCATTGATAAGTTTTCGCGTAACGTCAATAGTTCCTGCCTAGACTAGTTCAAGTTTGTCTGCAATGATCGTTATACTTATTGTTTATATCCCCTTTGCTTTAAGAAAACTATCGTCGTCGTATTCCAGCTTGAGTAGTGTTGAGCTAAGTTTTCATTGTCAATACCAAGTTTAGTTTGACTTGATTTTTCTTTTATTGTCTTTTATTCCTTTGCTATATACGTATACTAAAGTATTTAGTTAGTTGTTGGAAAATAAGGTTTTGACCAACATGAGTGTATATCGTAAGTTTCAATTTCATCACTCTGTGTAATCAAATTCACTACTTTAATAATGAATTCAACCACATAACTTGATCTACCAATAAAGCTGGCCAGGCTCTGCCCTGAAAATGACATGAAACAGCAGCCTTTACATAGTTTCAAGTTCTTGCTAATATTGCAAAATATGAAGAAATAGTAAAAAACTAGGTCAGCAAAAGAAACCTCTATGACGAATAAACCCTCTATATGAGCGGTGATGAGCGGACGAACGAATTTCCTTTTTAAGATGACTGCAATTTACGAGTCGTGACATGAGAAAATTCTAAGAAGAAAAGTCCGGATTTCCTATGATTGTAAGTTTTGTTTGATATTACCTACCATGTTTTTTGCATTGAGTGATTAATTAAGCGTATAATTTCCTATGCAATTACGCTGATTTACGCTGTCACACACAAGTAATTTTTTTTTTTTCGTCTTTCTTCAGTATTATCTGTATCTTGCTTACATTATTTTATCAGGATTAGATTATTTAGCTCAATAGGATTTTGTGAGTCCTTTGAAACTCTATATCATCAAAGAAAAAAGGTCGGGTCCATGACCCAATTATCAGCCTTCCAGATAACAGTCCATCAAGCTTCCATCAGAAGATTCCGCATACATCATATGTTCAGAGGTAAACTTAGATATTAATGTGAAACAAATTTTATAATTCTTGCTTTAATGGTCTATGATTACATCATTCAATAGGTCGTTATGAGCAAAATTCCTGAACTTATAGTATCGACGAATTATCTAACACTGCCGACGACAAAGGTGACGATGGCATTAAGTTTAATAGCTTTAATTCACCGCCTTCCATACGCTATACTTTAATGAGCTCTATGAGTTCTGTTTTATGATTATTTTGACTTATGATTCGTGCTTTTAGTTCTGCATCATTTGCATAGTATGTGAGTAGTCCTAACAATAGTCCGATGGCATATTTTGCATGTTATACAATATTTTTGCATAATCTTGACATTGATTGTGAGTCACAGCATACGAAAATAACGCCTTTTGGGTTCAAGGGTTGCAAGAACAGCTGTCGAACTCGAGATCCCAAGTGCACTTTCAATGCTAAGCGATAGGCTAATTATTGAATTCAGGAAATCATTAGCATTCCGGAAACTGCTGTCAGTCACACCCTCAATTGCATTAGAATGAATAGCACCATAGTCGAATCAAAAGTCGAGACCACTGCTTATTCCATTGAGAAGTCGTAACTATAAAATAATTAATTATTATCATCAACAAACGTACCGTATAGTCTTCGAAACACAAAACCGGAAAACAGCAACTGAAAAGTCAACCAATGTTCCAGGCACAACACAGTTCGCACACAAAACGTTCCACAGATTTTTTCAAAAAAAAAAAAGTTGTAAAAGTAAGCGCACGTGCGCGGGAGTCGCGTGCTTATTCTGACGCGGCGGTGCGCACGCGGCGGTGGGAGAGTGACAAGTGGATACTGCGCAGGTGCCAAGCCAACCTCCCTCTAACAAGGTCGCGTCCCCCTCTCTTCACACCCATTTCACCCGGAGAAAGTCTGCCTACATACATACCAAATTTTCGAACCGATTGAGCTGACTGAATTAACTTGGTACGGAGATGATGAATGAAATGTGTGTAAGGTCATCGTGTGGATTCGCTTTATCTCGGGAGGTCTCGGCTCTAATCGGTATGCGTCAGTGCGTGTTACAACATTCATCTTGTCTGATGATGATGATGATGATCTCTTTGGCAGCAATTGAAACAATATATCAATTTTTAAACTCGTCACTTTTCTTAACAAAAGTATTTCGCAAAGAGAAATTGTAGCTTAATCCAAAATTTTGATTATATGGCACAGCACTTGCGACGAATATACGATTGGAATACTAAGATTAGCTCCATGAACTTTGATTGGCATGCAGCTTCTATTTACATGAAAGTAGCAAATGGAACTAAAACTATAAGTGAGTCATTTACACAATCAGTGACATCTTTGATTCTACACATATGCATTATCAATTTCTTGAATCCTTATTATAAACGTTTTCAACAATAATCATAACTTATGCACTTATGCTCTCAACACTACCACTACGAAGTACAGCATATTGGAATATATATACATATTCATAGTTTTATTGAATGGTTGAAGGTTGAAGGTCCATTTCCCGTTAACTACCAGTAAAATTACTGACTAATATATAAGCTACTATAGACATCCAGTGCAAAAAATAGGACTTTAAAGACTGGATATGAAGTGATGGCGTTGTATGAAGCTTTGACTCGGTTGCCTTTCGTTATCCATGTGGTGATGGGGATGTCATGGGACGATTTGGCATCCTATACCGCTGATCCACTTTTTATCTTTACTGTTTTGCCGATGAACGAACCCAAATGGCATATGAATATTTAAGAGTAGAGCTAACCCTTAAAGGTCTATGGGAGATAAAACTATGGAAATCCTATATTGTTGGTGAAATAAATTACCATTGTTGTCGTTAAAATGGTTTGCCCCTTTTCCAATAGGTACTTATTTGATTAACATATGAAATGAGCATGTTTTCTTCAATTTCTTTTTCTTTCAGCCTTTATCCTCCTAAATGCCCAAACCAGTTAAATCCTTATTGAAATTGAAAAGGAAAACCTCATTCACTCACTAATCGCTTGGATCTTTAGTGCTTGAAGTATATATTCCCATATCTCTGGCTTTATTAAACATATGTAAAATATCTTTCTCCATCCATTTTCTCTGGGCGAGGTTGTGATAAATACTGCTTCGTTAATAATTTAAACCGCGGCTAATATTTTGATGTACGTCTTACATGTTGGAGGATAAGCTATGGCTTAGTGTCTTGTTATGAAGTAACAAAACATGTGTAGCCTTTTAGATTAAAATGTGACTTGAAAATGTTTCTGGCATGATTATGTTTGAATCGATATAGCATCTGAATTTTACGTAGAAAAAAATATTTTTAAGAAAACGTAAAAAATAAGACGAAAATATCAGTCCAACGAGTTCTACTAAGAGTCGAACGTTAGTAATTTCTTGTGTGTTCCTTGGGGATTTTTTTTTATCGGGGAACCGCTGGATGCGGGACGCATGGGACCGGTTAATGTGGCGACGCTTGGGGGAGGCCTATGTGCAGCAGTGGACATCTTTCGGCTGATATAATAATGATGATGACTAGAAATTTGAGATCAAGGGGGTGACCATAAACTCTTAGAGTAAGGTTATTTTGAGTGTGCGTAAGGGACAGATTTATATGACTTGCATACATCTGTCACTCACGAGATCTTAAAATAAGCATACACTTGTTTATATATTGGATTAATTTAGCAGAGCTAATGGAGTTGGCTAGTAAGGAAAACTATTTTTAACAGGATAAACGAGGTGTATTATATTTTACAAAGATATATGAAGAGCAGTGACAGATATAACGTAAGAAAGAAATAGCTGTCAAAACAGTAATGGCCAGGGTGTACTTATTAGAATAAAAAAAAGGTTTTAACACCTCCCCGTAATACGGACACACTGTATATGGAATAAAATTTACAGAGAGTTTACAAAAAAAAAAACATATCAAAGTTCACTGTACACTTAACACTAACACACAAATAAAAACATTCTGTATTCATTTACAAGAAAAAAGAACATCCTGTACACACCTACCTATTACTCACTATATAATACACAACTATAATATACATACCAACAAATTTAAAACACTGTACAAAACCTACACTAAAGTAAACCTAAGAGATTTGCACATCTAGCATGCTTAATCCTTGGTAAAGGTTTTGTGAGAATATCGACAATGTTATCATTACTTGGTACATATTTCAGGGTTAGGTTGTGATGTGCAAGTGAGTCTCGAATGAAATGGTGTTTGATGTCTATGTGTTTAGTGCGTGCGTGATATGTGTTGTTGTGGGCCAGTTTAATTGAACTTTGATTGTCCGAATGAATGACGATAGGATGAATGATGGCGAATATTTCTGAAATGAGCGATTTTAGGTATATTGCCTCTTTGCAAGCTTCCCCGAGAGCCATATACTCAGCTTCTGTCGTGGAAAGAGCGACTGTGCGTTGCTTGCGCGCTTCCCATGAGATGGGAGCTCCACTCATTAAAAATATGAATCCTGTTAAGGATCGCCTATCTATTAAGTTATTCCCATAGTCCGCATCGGCATATCCTGTTGGATAGGACTGACCTGGTTTGTATAACAGTTTGAGGTGTATAGTCTCCTTTAGGTATCGAAGAACTCTCTTAGCGGCTCTCCAGTGCACCTCCCCGTAATGTACGTTGAATTGAGACAAGTACGAGACAGCATGTGCAATGTCTGGTCGTGTACATATGGAAACGTACATTAATGAGCCGATAAGCTCCTGATAGGGGACTTCAATATTTTCCTCTTCTTTGTCAGGTAACGCAAGTTTAAGGCCAGGTTCCAATGGTGTAGTCACGGGAATAGCGTCATTCATGCCAAACTTGTGTAACAGTTTTTGTATATACTTGGTCTGATCTAGAGTTATGAAACCTTCCTTTTGGATAACTCTCATTCCGAGACAATCCTTAAGGGGACCTAGATCTTTGACAGAGAACATTTTCTTGAGAACATTCTTGAAATTCTCTTTCAATTTAGCATTATTGCTAAGCAAAAAAAAGTCATCAACAAAAACTGCGACAACGAGGAAGTCGTTGCCTTCTCTTTTATAGTAGAGGCAGTGTTCTGTCGTGGCTTGAGTTAGAGACAATGTTTCCATTGCTTCACACACCTTTTTGTTCCATTGGCGTGGAGCTTGTTTAAGGCCATAAATGGACTTCTTGAGAAGACATACTTTGCCCTTTGGGTCTGTTGAGAAACCTTCAGGTTGTTCCATATAAATCTCCTCCTCTAAGTCTCCATTTAAAAAGGCAGTCTCCACATCAAGGTGTTCTACTTGCAAGTTGTTTTGGACAGCAACTGCTATTAATAGCCGTACTGAAGACAGTCTAGCAACAGGAGAAAAAGTTTCGCCGTAGTCCACACCTGCTACTTGGGTGAATCCTTTTGCTACTAGCCTGGCTTTGTATTTAGTTATCTGTCCACTTGTGTCCTTTTTAATTTTAAATACCCATTTACTCTTTGTAGTTTTCCTATCGGAGGGTCGGTCAACTAGGATCCATGTTCCATGCTTCATTAATGAATCATATTCAGCCTTCATTGCTTCGAGCCATATTTCTTTTTGGGGGTGATCTGTAATTTCTTTATATGTCTCCGGTTCGAGGTCTGAAGTCATGAAGAGGCCACACTGACTATATCGTTTAGGAGGATGTCGTTCCCTAATAGGATATCTTCTTTCGATGGTTGGCTCTTCACTGGGTTCAGCTTCGGGAGCGCCTGGTAATACTTCAGGCATTACAGGATCATGTAAGGCTGTCAGCTGATCAGAAGATGACATTTCAGGTAGTGTCTCTGGCTGTGAATGATGCTGCGTTTGTGGAACTAGTTGCTCCTCCTCTTGAATGGGTACAAGGATTTTTTGCGACTGTGGCGAGGGTAGCGTCTCGCTGGAAGAAGAATTTTGTGAATCTACCGGCGTCTTGTCCTCTATGAAGACAATATCTCTAGCGACAATTATCACTCGAGGATTTTCGGGATTTATAAGACGGTATCCTTTGCTTTCTGTAGCATAGCCAACAAAAACACACTTTTGTGTCTTAGAATCCAGTTTGGTACGTTTTTCTTTAGGTACAAGAACGTGAGCTTCGCAACCAAAAACTCTTAAGTGAGATAAGTTGACTTTGTTGCCACTCCACAGTTCTTCTGGTATTTTGTTGTTCAAAGCTTGCGTTGGTATACGGTTCTTGAGATAGATGGCCGTATTTACCGCTTCTCCCCAATACGCCAAGGGTAGTTTTGAGTCTTGGAGCATTGATCGAGCTTTTTCGATTATTGTCCGGTTTACTCGTTCGGAAACCCCATTCTGTTGAGGTGTGTACGGTATCGTGGTTTGATGCACGATGCCATTTTCCTTAAGAAAGGTACACATATCGTTATTTACATATTCACGACCATTGTCCGAACGTAGGACTTTTATTCTCTCTCCGGTTTGATTCTCTACTAAATGTTTAAACTCTACAAACTTTGTATAAACTTCGGCTTTTGTTTTCAAAAGATATCCAAAAGTTTTGCGACTAAAATCATCGGTAAAAGTCAATAAGTACAAAGCTCCGCCCCATGAGTGCGTACTCATAGGTCCACATAAGTCCGAATGGATTAACTGTAGGACTTTGCTTGATTTAATTTTAGATTTCTTAAACGGCTTTTTAGCTAATTTACCTTGTAGGCAGGGAACACACTTTTCAGTGTAGCTACCGTTGTAATCTAAACCGATTGATTTATTTCTAAGTATATCCATACTTTTTGCATTTAGATGGCCAAGGCGCCTATGCCACAGCATTGCAGACTCTTTGGTCGAAGAATACAACGCTTGTGAACTACTCAGATCCAACCTGTATATTCCGTTATGGTTTGATCCTGTAGCAATGACAGATCCTGTCACTTGACATCCGCCTTTTTGGATGATGCTTGCGCCTCTCGATGTAAATAAAACATCGAAGCCTTTTTTAACTAAACTGCTTACAGATAAAAGATTTGTAGCAAGGTCAGGGATATAAAGAACATCACTAATTTTATTTACACTATCGAAAATATGAATATTTACAGTACCTTTACCATGGCTTAGTAATTGCTCCTTGTTAGCAACTGTAATAGGGGTGACATGGGATGACATGGTTGCATACCAATCTCTCCTGTTACTCATATGGGAAGTTGCGCCAGAGTCAATATACCAGTCTTGAGAACCTGAGGGAGGAATGTTAGAAAAACAGGATGAAAGTGTGAATTCGGATGTATAATGTGTAGAAGTGTTAGCCGAAACATTTTTGCCTTTCTTCTGTCTAAGTTTTCTACATTGCGAAACAACGTGCCCTAGCTTTTTACAATAGGTACAGAACTTTTTCTTCTCGTCCTTCGTTTGTAGCGCTGCGTTGTCAGGTCCTCTGGTGGTAGTAGCTGTTGCGGTGCGCACATCCTCTTTAAGAAGTGCTGTCACCACATTTTCCGATGAAATCTTCGTGTTGGAATGTTCAAGAGCCATGACGAGTGGATGACATTTTTCTGGAAGTCCAGCAAGCATAATAATGCCAAGAAATTCGTCATCTACTGCTGCTCCTATTCCCTGAAGTTCTTGCTGCGTTGATAACGCCTTGTTCACATACTCTTGTATGTTTCCTGTGTAAGTATTTCCTAGGAGACTCTTCATTAAAGCTAATCTCCTTGTAAGCCCGCTGTCAGCGTAAGCCTTTTCTATACAATTAAAAGTATCGTATGCGGTTTTCGCTGACCTGATTATTGGAAACACCGACTCGTCACACGTGAGGCAAATCTTAGCTCGTGCCTTCGCGTCTCTGCGCGTGGCGATGGGATCGGCGGGATCGACCGCTTGAATCACAACGTCCCATAAGTCGACGTCCGTCAGATAGCACTCCAAACTAAATGCCCAAGTGTTGAAGTTGTGACCATTTAGCTTACTAATGCTTATTGCATTTGTCATATTGGAAGAATTTGTTAGCGCTTTACTGGAATCCGCTCTTGACTGCTGCACCGTGGTGGACGTTGGAGGGACCATAACCACTTGTTTATATATTGGATTAATTTAGCAGAGCTAATGGAGTTGGCTAGTAAGGAAAACTATTTTTAACAGGATAAACGAGGTGTATTATATTTTACAAAGATATATGAAGAGCAGTGACAGATATAACGTAAGAAAGAAATAGCTGTCAAAACAGTAATGGCCAGGGTGTACTTATTAGAATAAAAAAAAGGTTTTAACACATACACTAAGAGCTTATGGTCACCCATGACCATCGTCTATTTCAACAAAAGAACTCTAAATATAAAAAATGACCCACATTTAGGTACGCAATAAAATAAAAAACTGGCCAAGTGCGAGTCGGACTGGCGCACGAAGGGTTTCAAATTGCTTCTTACAGTGGCAAAAAAAATAATCAACTCTTTAGTAACTATTGACCGGCCAACAAAAAAATATTAATCGGCTGCTTAAAAGATTGTTAATCGTTGTCTTGTGAATAAATTAAGATGTGTCTATTGATAATTTTAAAGTGTATTCAATGATAAAAATACATATCAGGACTTTAATCTTATTTTTATCTTGGATCTTTGTTTCCTACAGGTAAAGCTGACAGGTGAAGAATTTCACGTGGTGTCTCCATTGAATTTTTTTGTATACCTATTGCTGCCAGAAAAAATATCTAGCTTTGTATTATGTATGTAGATTTTTGAACATGAAATACAATGATGGTAACTATCGAGCGTAATGTTATTTTGATGTGCCTAGCCTGGGTTGGCCTCCCAATATCACCAATAGAATAAAAAATAAATCCGACCGTATCCGAGCAGTATCGGAACATGTATTTTGTTTTTTTTTTATTAGAATAAAAATATTAGAAAATTATTGTAATCGATTTCAAAAAAGAAATGTTTTGAAGACGATTGAAAATAATTTAAGTATCAACCAGTCAATCCTCATTGCAAATAATAAGACAGTTTTATCTACAGTAATCTCTAATAGTGATCGCGAAATGATTGCAAATAAATAATCCCCTCGGAGTCTGCCACACAATGACATAAGTCCACAGCTTCAACAAAAGACGATCGATCACCGTGACAAGATACATTTGTATGATACAGTAATCGCTATTCAATCTATTATTCACAACAGCAATAAATAGTGTAGCAATATTATGAGGCTTCTTGGGATCGTTTAATTTAATTTATGGACAAATGTACATACCAACTTCTGTCAGAGGCTTTGCCTGCGTGAAAGCCGAAGATCGGGATAAAAGTCCTATGTCCTTGATATTTCCAAGTTTTATCCAAATCTGTATAGGCGATGAGGCTTAAATCCAGACCCATTTATGTCATTAGTAGGATGAGTGTGGAAAAAGTGTTCGTCAATCTTTTAAATAGATTGAATCTATTTAAAAGATTGACGATCTACGTACGTATCTGTCTACTATTGAAAGTCGCCAAATGTCGTCAGGAGAATCTAGAGTTGGTTCTCCAAATCATTTGCTAATGGTATTCATTGGGAATGGTTTTGATGATGTAAGAATCCTACAGTCTCTACTCCTCACCCCAAAGAGTCAGCTTCTTTGAAGGTTTCCACCAGAAAATTAACAAAAAGGGGTGTATGTAAAATAAGGTCTGATGATTATTGGAGCAAAGATTGATCTCTTGACTGGGTATCATTAATTGGACCTACGACCAGAATAACGTCAAATAGGGTAGACTGGGTTTGAAAAGCGGAAATGCAGATGTAGAAAAGGCCAGTTGTTCCTAAAACAAATAATAAGTAACGACTTCTACCCAGTTTTAAGTTTTGTACAAACAAAAACAATAATCAATCTGCCTAACCTTTTCCCAATTATATTGGGGTCGGCTTCCAGTCTAACCGGATTCAGCTGAGCACCAGTGTTTTATATGGAGCGACTGCCTATCTGACCTCAACAACCCAGTAACTGGGTAACACGATACCTCTTGGCTAGACTGGTGTCAGATCTCAGCCTTCTAACTACCCGTAACGACTGTCAAAGATCTTCAAATGACAGCCGGGACCAACGGCTTAACGTGCTTTCCGAGGCATGGAAGAAACTTGCTTTGTAAAGATGGTCACCCATCCACGGACCCACCTCGGCAAGCGTTGCTTAAACTTGTAGATCGACGACCCGTGCAGCTGTTATTATTTAGCCACGAGCAGCCACATGTCTTCAAATTTATGGTTCTAAGACTGGTTTCCTCACAATGTTTTCCCTCACCGTTTTGAGAGCAGTGGTGATGAAATAATTTCCATTAAGTAAAGCGCCTGCCTGGATTCGAACCCATGACCTACAACACGGGCGTTGCCACTGGGTCAGCAATGCTCTCTAAACAAAAACAATAATACAATGTATAAAATCAAACATTATATAAATTATTTTTAGAAAATTATGTAAATTTTTATTAAAATTTACGAATAAATAATGTGTTTCTTTTGTTCACCTCCAAGTTTCTTGGCTGTTTTTTGATGGCATTATGCAGGAATTTGACACGAAATTGGACAATGCTTATTAGATATTGATTTATTTTGATTGTTATCTTAAAGTATTCAAACATGGTGTTTTCACTTCCATACTAATATTATAACTGCGAAAGTAATTCTGTCTGTTTGATTGTTTTCGTTTCCACGCATCAACTCCGGAACCACTTTGATGAACTTTGGTATAGAGGTAGATTAGACCTTCGAGAAGGATATTGGACTTTTTATACCGGGTGTACCTACGTAGTTCAGTAGAGCTTCTGAAAATGTGGGTCTCAAAATGACCATAAACAAAGCCAAGGTGATGTTGAATGCCCATGTTACACTCGCTCCTATCAAGGTCGGAGACTCTACACTCAAAGTTGTGGACGACTACGTGACGAATGTCTACCTGAGATAAACGATACAGTTGAGTAGGGCTAACTGCGAGAAAGAGGTCAACCGTCGAATTCGACTCGGCTGGGTAGCGTTTGGTAAGTTGCGCGGTATCTTCTCGTCCAACTGACTGACACAGCCCGAAGAATTGCCAGTGGACACATTGCTCGCAGAACGAATGGCCGATGAGTTCTGGAGTGGCGACCGCGAACCGGAAGACTTTGTGTTGGAAGACCTCCCACTAGGTAAACCGAAGAGCCGGTTAAGGTTGCGGCGATCCGCTGGATACGAGATGCACGGGACCGGTTAATATGGCGACGCTTGGGGGAGGCCTATGTCCAGCAGTGGGCGTCTTTTGGCTGATATGATGATGTTGGTGCATCACGTCTCCTTGGGATGATTTCACGTCGGTATAGACACTGGCAGATGGGCAGAAGCAAGTTCTTTATGAGTCATACTAATATTATACTAGATAAGGTTTTGTTTATTTGTTTGATAGACCATAAACCAACAACAACATTATATGTTCCCAGTAGGAGAAAATTTATAATTGCTTTGAAATTGGAAACGATTTGGTAGCTACTAATAAAGCTTCTAAATTGGTTACCCTTTCCCTGCTGTTTTCTTTTTAATTACCTTACTACATAAATAAATATAAAGGGACTTTAAGGGTAATTAACAGACTAGAGCTTGCTGCCAAGTCTTGTCTGTTAATAACAATAAATTGTAATGACAGATCCTACCAACCTTTGGTTGGTTTTTTATGAACTGAGGCATTCTTACTTTTAGCGTGTAATGGCTTATGGCACACTAAATTGCGTCTCCCAGAAATTACTTACGAGTATCCTTAGTACGTTCACGTTCTTTTGAAAGCTAGTGTTGAAAAATAAATTTAGATTCTTAAGCCCGAAAAATGATCACCAATATGAATTGCCATATTGTAGATTATCTATTAATAAAGAAAGCAATATTATACTCATTGTCATTCAAATGACATTATATCAGCGATATTGACTTTTGGGAAAGACCACGTGATATTTCAATAGAGCATATCCATTTTTAACTTTTTGACGATATTTCGACAATTTGGCTAAAGCCTGAGGCATCCAACACAACAAGCGACAAATTGACAATCTATCGTCAAAAAATTATGGAATTATTGAGAGCTGCAGCATGTCACGCATGCATTTCATTTTGGCATTACGAACTTCGCCGTCGCTGAAATCGAATGACACTTTTTCTAGCTAGGGCCTCTGGTGTGTGTTATTTTTTCATTTAAAATACTGATGTACATTTTTTTTTGGGTCAATCACACCACACTATTCTCAAACCACTGCAAGTCCTGAAAGTCAGAATCAACCGTAGAGACCACCAGAAAAGCTCCAAGGCAATGAAGCTCGACGAAGTCCCAGATAATGAATTTAACTGTCTTGGATCTTGCAACGAAATTAATCCGGTCGCTGATCAGTGCATATATAGATCGTATTTTTTTATTGATTCTTTATGTTTTGATTATTTATTTTATAGTTAATATAATAATTAGCATCAAACAGTTAATAAAATAAAAAAAATGTAAAATAAAGAATTTTGTTCTTTTTTTTTTTCCTTTTTTTTAATAATTTCCCTCATACTGACTTTACACAATACTTACAAAATAAATTACAAGGTAAACTGGGTAAATCCTTGTGAAATCTCATAGCTTATTTTATAGCGATTCTAACAAAATAACATTCATACATGGTTCCTTTACAAAACTTCCGAGAAATCAGCGTTTTTCTGAGACCGGGCGATAGCGCAAAATGGCGCCGCGATTTTGGACGGTCGCCATGTTGGATTCCGAGATTTTGGACGGTTGAGGGGATAACATAGATCACAATAAATCATCAGACTACTTGTATCGTCTATTCACGTTTCGAGTAACCCATAAAACCGGTAAACATACAACATGCACAAAAACACGGCTACTATTACTCGGATATGACAATGACACGCAACTTGCGCGGGCGCTGACGGTGGCGTTATGTTATACAGAACGTTATTCACAGTGAATGCAACGTTCAGCTGTCTTGGATCAATGCACGCATGACGGAGATTGTTACGCACCGTATACAATTAAGTTATTTTTGTTCACGATAACCCCTTATTGAGTACTGACCTTTTCAGATGCCAATTTTTGGGACGGCATTTTTCTCTCGTGCTTGGGGAGCAAGAGTGATTGTGCAAGTCCTCCAGACCCCCAAGTCAGACATAGTTGAAGAATATAATGTATTAAATATTGTTTTGGTGTACAATACAGAATTAAGAATATTGTGTAGTTTTAGTGAATATGAGGCAGACAGACTCTTAAGGCTACAAAGTAAATCCGTGAAGCCAAAGCCGGTAAGAAAAATAAAACATAGTTTTTTTGCCGATTAACATAAGGAGGTCCGAAAGTTCGCAAAATATTTCCTTAAAATACCTTAATCAGTTTTTGAAGAAAATTATTCAGCGAACTTTTGGATCTCCCCTCGTATAAAATCAAACACATGCCATTGAAACATGAAGCAGAAGAATGATGTTAGAAATATGTACCTAATAATCTTTGAAGAAAACACATGTAGATAATTTTGCTTCAAAGATCGCGGCTATGATTCGACTTGTTCCAACACTCCCAACAGACGACACCCACGAATCACGCATCGATCCTAAAAAGATTTATAGCACCAATAATAATTTAGATTGTAATGTTCCAGTCCATTATAATGGCCATAAAATCATAAATCACTGGTACACAAAGTACATACTGAGCAGAATAATCTTTTATTAGCCTCGGGATCTGGAGAAAGTGGTGTGCGAGGTTACGACTCACGATCCTTCGACCTCTAATAAATGTAGGATTGAAGTATGTCTCTATCTAACATATACGTTAGTATTATTGGTCCTATTATTAGAATCAAATGCAAATGTTAGCTCACAATGTTAGGACCCAATAATATTAATGATTATTTTTATCCGTGGTGCTAACCAATTGGGCTTATCCCAGTTGTAAACGACCCTTTGTGCCTATTGGCCTTGTTTGTTCTGTCTCCTGCTTGGTATTAAGGTTTTTGAAAGGTACAAAGAAAATAATTAAAATTGAAAACAATATTATTGCTTTCACCTGTAATGGTTTCTAAAACAAATAACTTCTTTGCAATAGAAAGGGGCTGACTGAGATGGCAAGTATTAGAAAATATGTTATTAGGGCAAGTTAAGACGTGATGGCAGTTGGAGTAAAGCAGTGACCGAGTAGCGTATAAGGAGTGGCAGAAGGAATATTGGTCGTCCGGCAACGAGATGGGTAGACGACAGTTGTTATCGCGGGTAACACCTGGAGAAGAGGAGGCACAGAAATGTGGAAATTAGCATATTAAAAGAAAGGCCTATTCCCAGCTGCTTGTAACCTTACAAGGTTTTAGACAAGTGTTATGCTGTACAATAAGTGTTATTTAATGTATTGGAAAATAAACGAAAAAAAAAAAAAAAAAAAAGTCAGGCTGTGGATGACGATAAACAGCAAGAGAGAATGATGATGTTGTAGAATTGAAAATTCAAGAACACAATTTACAAATCACGCATAAATAAAGAATCAATGTCAACGAACAAATGAAAACAATAGAAAGTATACCTACAGGATGATTCCTAATGCTAGTAATGTACTTATGTAGATATCTAGGCCGGGGCGGACCGCCCGTCGTATCAGCTATGCGATATAACTGAACTGAGCCAGCCATACCGTCTGGTACTGTACTACTCTAGTCTGATACTTGTGTTTGTAGGTAGATACTTTAGCTAATTTATCAATTAGGTTAAAATGCTAATGTCCATCGATGTGTTTAAAAATAATAAAAAATAAAATAAAAATCATTTAATTCAGACAAAAAAGTCCATATACAAGGCAAGGTTGTTAGTAACAAGAATTTTATAACTATGTTAGTAATAAATAAGCTAAGAAACTAGACACACCGTCTACCCCTGCACAGTAGGCTCATCGGTCTTGCAACACATGGAGTCCAACGAACCTACTGAGCAGAACAGTATCGGTTCTTTCGCCAATCATCTTTAGTACGCTATTCGGGCTCCCCCGTACTCGTCGCACCACTGACGCAACTTTTTTACGCATGATTGCGTAGAAATCATCTACGCTGGCGTCAGTAAACATGCCGGATGCACTGCAATATCGAGGGAGCCTAAACAGAGCCCTGAACACATTATTATATTGGACGCGCAAGGCATTGTAGGCTTTTTGCGTAAAGTTTGCCCACAGGCCGCTCGTGTAGAACGTCTGGCAGAATGCCTTGAACATCGTTATTTTAACAGGAGCAGTACATCGAGCGAACCTGTGTGCCAACATATTACCGCGCACCGACAATGCCCTGCGCTCCCTCTCAATGTCTAATTCGTCACTCAAATTTAAAGCTGAAGCTAAGTAAGTATATCTTCAAAAATAGATAGAATCGAATTGAACCCCTTCCTTTTTTGAAGTCGGTTCAAAACTGTGGTATGTGGTAGAGGCTTTTTAACATAATGGTAGAAATAACTATTTGCTTTATAAGTTATCCTAAGAAATGAATCATGCTTACTACATTATAAACGCGAAGTATAAAATGGTTGTGAGGATGGATAAAATGGTTTTTACTCTATCAGAAAAAACTACCGAACGGATTTTGATATATTTTTACAGTAATATAGCTTATACATCATAATAACACACACACTATAATTAATGAAGATATTGGAGGAAGAACTAATTTTACACTGTGGCAGCTAGTAATAAAAAAATATTTGAAAATTATTTTTGTGAACAGAACTGAAATCACAAAACAAAGTATAGCTAAATATGACGAAACCGCAATAGTTAGGTTAGGTGCAGACTGGTGAAACAGTTAACACAGTTCTAATTATGATCTTTAACACAATGTGTCAGCTGCAAATTATTACCATAAGGAGACGAGTAAGGCAAATTAAGTGTTTATCTACTTACAAATGATTAACTTATCTCCCTCAGTTAATAAGTAGATGATATGACAATATACCTTAAAATAATGATGACCTATATTTATTTATTAAATACTTTATGCACACAAACGTACATAGGTGGACTTAATGCCTTGGGCATTGTCTACCTTTGGGTGATGCAGAGACAAACAGTGGTAGGTGCAATATTTTGAGGTAAGCAAGTCGCGTTTATTTAAATACATTTACCTAAACTATAAATACAAAGAATAAACTAAATACATAAATATAATTAAACAATTAGTAGTTATTGATAATTATGGAAAAGCAAACTGAGACGATACTACTGCCAACTTCTTACGAATATGATCGAAAGTTAATCGATTGGTTGTTATCCTGATTTCCTGGGGGAATCAGGTTAACAACTACCCGCATCCCACAGAGAAATAGAACGAACGAAGAAAGAACAGTGAATGTTAAGTGTAAAGTAATATATTATCAAATTGGAAAATACTATTTTGTACTGTCTTATATATTTGAATTTAGAATTCGAGAACTTTAGTTTCAACAAACTCTACAGGATGTAAAGGAAAAAAATTGATTTTCTACACAAAGTTGTCGTCAGCTGACCAAAATTTGTATGGGAGGACCAATATTTTTTAATATTACCTATGACTTCCTTGGAGAAAGCGTACATGGCCAGAAGTTATTATTATTAAAAATATTTTCGCACCATTCCGATACAGCCTGTATATCATATATGTCAAAGTTTGAATTTAAATGCAACTAATTCTTTTTTAGAGCCTTTTATGAACTTAAGTATAAATTATCCCAGTAGCACTTAGGTAACACTTCATAAGCCTTCTTTTCAGTTTAAATTTAATTTTGAATTTGAATTTAATTAGTTCCTCAGCAAATGGATACGATTTCGCAACTTTCTGAAATATGATTTGATTAATTGGAAGCCATTTCATACACTTTAATTATTGTTATGACTAGTTTGAAATATTGCTTTTAAAACTTTTTCTGTGCATAAAAAGTTCGACTTTACAGAAAACTCAAAAAGTAGCTTCTATCGGAAAGAGTAAAATATACATAAATTAATCTTTAACACTATAAAAAATATCAGTTGAATAGGATTTATTCCTTTTCATAAAATTTTAAATTGACACATTCTTGTGTTGACAAATTTTCTATGGTACTATTTATCTGTGTTAAAGTGTCAATCTACCACTAAACATGTATAATAACTCTGTTTGTAAGAAACTACTAGGGCGCTCGGGTAAAATATAGAAAACATATTTTCGAGAAAACGAATTTGCCCAGATATAAGACCTAGCTAGATCAATTTTTCGCCTCCGAAAAACCCCTAACTTGCAAATTTTATCGAAATCTTTAGAGCCGTTTTCGAGAACGTGATTATAAATATACGGGAATATACAAATACTGCTCGTTTAATAGCATAGGATATACATTTTACCGAATTCGTATATAATTTAACAATTCCATTTACATAAATTACCTAGTTATCATTATTAAATACATCACGCACCTATCGGCCTACGACCTCCCGTCTATGATTTTCTTCTTTCAAATACGAATACGAAGGCCTATATTCCATGTCAGTTTGAAGATACTCCACTCGACTCAGTCGCTAAAACTAACAGACAAATCTTTAAAAAAATAAGCTACTACTGTCCATTCGATTATACCACGGCCCTAATACAAGCAAATGAAGGAACACGGGTGGGTTTTAGCCAGTAAAAGTCTGACGCGCCCTTCCGCTTCACTCAGAGCGGACAAAGTCATTGAATGATTACCAAACCAAAAAAATTGTTCAGTGTTTATCTATATATTGAGTCTTAAATTTCTTTAAATGTCTTAAAAACCACGTGACAAACTACAGTTAGGCACTGTCTATACAAAAATAGTATAAATATATTATGGTCATTAACTTCAAAGTTACCGGTCCTACGATAAGTAATTATTGTAACTCCCAAAAGAGAGGCAACATCGCAATCATTCGCTCTGAAGAAGCGGGTAATAAAAGAAGGTCCCACAGTCACATAATTTCCCTTCGGAATAACGTATAGACAGATATATTTTCCATTTCAAGGACAAGGCTCTTGAAGGTCAAAACGACCGACAAAATGCACGGTAACTATATCTAAATGATACGAATATTATGATGAAAATCTGCGAATTTAAATCTCTTAATAATAAACGTTTAACATATAAATCCTCACTAAAGTGTTAATTAACACCTGTTTATGGAGGGGGGCATTAATTGAGTGTGCAAGTTATCCCCTGCCATTTTATAGCCGTGTAGATCAACAGTGGTCAGGCAGGGACCAATAACCCTTTTATAGTTGATATACTTTCAATATTGCACCTACCACTATTTGTCTCTTCAACACCCTAAGGGTGACTGGTAGTAAATGCCTAAGGCATTAAGTCCGCCTCTGTATGTTTGTGTGCATGAAGTATTAAATATATAAATAAATAGTTTTGTGTAATCCATCCACGAAATCTCCCAAACCCAATGTGTTTTGTCTCTATATTTTGCAATAGTCCTGCACCAGCTTCGGATTGTCCTTGGGTGCTCTTGCGTAGTGATTAGTGCATACAGGGATAATCACCGGTTGGTGCTACATTTCATTCTATGGCCATGTCTAATAAGGCCTCTGCGAGTTGGTTTCGGTCCCTGGTACGTCTTTCAAATGGCTGGGACCCGAGACTCCCGAGATTGTTAAACAAATATAAAAAGGTAAGATAAGATATAGATAGGGATAGACTTAATAAGCCATTGAAAATTCTAAAAACAAAAACAAACCTATATACAAATACAAAAGGGAGACGGAAAAGACCTCATTGAGCATCAAAAAATTCGTCCACATCGATGTCAATGGGAAACGTGCCCAGAACGCTGGCAGCATTGCCACGTTGGATGGCAATGCTGATTCTCTGGCCGAAGAAAAGGCCAGCCCTCTGGTCACGTGAAGAGTCGACGAGCTTTGTACTAATTTCTCGAAAAAGTCGATGCGCACTCGGACCGCATGGACCTAATGTTTCAACCCCAAACGGCTCAAACATATAACTCCCAATAAGGTTGTTATATTTGCGCCGTTTGAGGTTTTCTGCACCGGCAGCAGCCGCCCCAGCACAGCCCGCCGTGCTAAGAAGATGGGATGGCGCAAGGGTGTCGACACATGTTGCATCCCACACCAAAGGCCTACCCACCTTCCAAGGCATTATGGTCATCCCGTCTGGTCTCTTCCCATCGTCGCGTGCCAAGCCATTGGGTTCTAAAACAGCTGGCACCCCGGCGGTGACAAGAGCCCGACGTATGATGTCATTAATGCTGGCGTGCCGTGCTATCCGGCCAGCGCTCCTACTGCAGGATAAGCCATGGTGACCGAGGCGGTCGACTGCTTCACCACATTGACAACGATGTGGAGCTCCGCTAGAATAAGAATAAGCCATTGGAAAGTCCCTAATGATCACCAAACACTACACAACTTCCCATCTCATACCATGATACTCATGGTATGGAAATAACTGAGGTTATGCTTAAATATAAACCAGTCAGCTGCAAATAGATTTTAATGTCTCTAAAACTAGAAATAATGGATTTTCGTTTGGCCACGTTTATACCGGTGGAAACCGGTACAGGTGGAAACGTACCAACTCGCATACAAGTTGCATTATATTACTGACTACCGATGTATGATGTGTTCAATCGCTCGATCGTGCCCCGCAATGTAATTATACTTGCGAATTGCTTACAGTTGTAAACGAGGCCTAAGACCACACATGAAAATGACAGTCATAAAACTATAATGAACGTATGATTTGCATGCACCGAAAGCTCCGGACAATTAACTTATAACTTACAATAAGCTAGCGAACTGTATCTTTCTGTATTATTAAAGAGGGGTTTGTGTCTATTTAGTAAGTAAGAAAGAAAAATGTTTATTTGCGCCAGGCACGACGCATACCATAAAAATAACAAAAAATCTTAAATACAATCATTACAAAGTATGAAATTACCCCCAAAATATGTAAATTTTGGGGGTTCCCATACTTGAAACTGAAACTAAAAAAAAAAAATTCATCAAACCCATACGTGTGGGGTAGATACCCCATTTTTGAATACCTATCCATAGATTATGGATAGGTATTCAAAAATGATATTGAGGTTTCTAATATAATTTTTTTCTATACTGAAAAGTTTGCGCGAGAGACATTTCCAAAGTGGTAAAATGTGTGTCCCTGTAACTTCTAACATAAGAGAATGATAAAACAAAAAAATAATAATGTGATGTACATTACCATGTAAACTTCCACCGAAAATTGGTTTGAACGAGATCTAGTTAGTAGTTTTTTTTTAATACGTCATAAATCGTAAACCGCAATTTACCAAGCACGGAACCCTTCGTGCGCGAGTCCGACTCGCAATTGGCCGGTTTTTTTTATCGAATGGATTCATAGATAGGTTCTGGTTGTTGACAGTTGTGGCAACATTAATGTAAAAAATATGTTTATATTCATGGCAGGCAACACTGATTGGTCTCGCTCATTGTGATTCACTCTTGTTCATTCATTTCATTCGAATTGTATCATTTCTTTGACGTTTTCTCAGTTCGTTTCATTCTTCTTACAATGGCGAAATAAAGAACAGGTCACGAATAAAGTATTACTTTATTTAACATACCACCCGACATCTTCAGCCTCCATCCATTATTAGTTTTTAATTTATTAGTTATTGGTAAATATAGTCATCATCATCATCAGCCTTTTAATGTTCCCATGTAATTTTAATGTGCTGGGATACAGGCCTCCTCTCTGTGAGAAGGAATGGGCCGTAATCCACCACGCGGGACCAGAGCGGGTTGGTGGATATCACATGTCTTCGAATTTTTGGTTCTAGGACCTCTAGGCCCTTTTTGGTTCCTCACGGTGTTTTCCTTCACCGTTTTGAGAGCAGTGGTGATGAAATAATTTACACAAAGTAAAGCGCCTGCTATGGGGGAGGCCTATGTCCAGCAGTGGACGTCTTTCGGCTGATATGATGAAAGCGCCTGCCTGGGTTCTATAAATAAAGTACACTATTAAAAATACAAAGCAAAACAAATTTTGATAAAAAACCTTTTTTGCAAAAAAATACTACCGACTTCCAAATAAAAAACTACAAAGTGAAAATAACTTTATTTTTCACGTCTGTCAATAAGAGTTTATTTGGAAGTCGGTAGTATTTTTATACAAAAAACTTTTTTTTTATTTTTCACTTTTTAGTTGTACCTAAGTACCTAATACGCAAGTTTTTTAGTAAGGTAACTATAACGCCAGAATATATTACCCGAATATCATGAAACTTGAACATAACCGGTGAAATAATCTGCGTACCCCTTATGATCGTACTGGCGTGATGTTATGTTATGAAATGGTATAAACAATAAACAGACATGCGATTGCAGCAATCCCGAGGGATTTGCCGTTATTTATTGAAGAGTTCTGTATGTCATCAAAGTTCTTCATCAGATCTTCACCAAATTAAAATGGTACCAACTTTGGAACATACTCTTTCAAGTAAAAAAGTATTTTCAAAATCAGTCCACAATTGACGGAGATATCGGTGAGCATATATAAAGTCGAACATAGAACCTCCTCCTTTTTGGTAAGTCGGTTAAAAACTCCTCAATTTACTTTATTGAAATTAAAATTGACAACAAACGCTCGCTTTCGCCGATATTAATATAATTTCAAGTTCATAAGATAATGTCAATAAAGATGAAGTTAAAAGTTTGCGTAAGCGCAAACGTGTACCTAAACCGTCACCTCTTCATTACTTCAAGTACATATCTCAGTTTCCAAACGAAAGTCTAAGATAAGAAGACATTATTCGATTATTTATGGTATAAACATAATTTCCCACGTCTGGGACATGTTCGGAGGACATGTTTTCACCGGATATAGTGTGTTTGTCAAACATTTCTTTTCCTTCGCTTGTCTAATACAAACTGAGATGTAGATATGGCGGGATTATGAGCTTAGGTTACGGCACGTACTGTAGAAAGTTAAAATCATAAGAAATAATTCTTCTAAAAGGTAACTTATTTGGGTTTTGTTTCTTAAGTTATTGGATACACACGAATGCTAAGCCTAATAATAATCTTATCCAATAGTCCTGCACCAACCGATTGTCCTTAGGTGCAGTTGCGTAGTGCATACAGGGATAATCGTCGGTTGGTGTCACATTTTCTGATACAGACCTAACGGGGCCTCTACGACAAAAAAAAATCTTATCTATAAAAAAAAATAAAAAAAAAAAAAACGTTTATTTATTTATTTCTTAAAGTACAAAATTTACAATAATTTGCTTATGTTCTAAAAAGTGCTGATGTATAATTTGCCTGAACTAGGTAGAACCTGTGCTTCAGGCGTAAAAGTGCTTATTTATATTTATTAATGTAGGTATTGCAATAAATTAACAATTTTAAGTAAAACTAGGACACTGCGGAAATATACATAGTAGTGTTATTTTTAATCATGCTTACGTAGTTTTAATCTAATTTTATTTTAATACTAGAAGCAGGTCTTCAGTCTGGTCATATGACAAACCTTGCAAATAGTTTAAAACAATGCTTTTACAGTTAAAATAATTTAAATTATATATACTTAGTATTCCATTTAATCTATTATATAAAAAGGGCCCTAAAAATGTAAAGAATCTATATGTAAATGCAAATTTAGAGGTAGAGGTTGAACTGCATACTATATCGTTTCGCCTTTTGTTAGTTATATCTAGGTTATATTTAAGCATTGCATGCTGTTTTAGTGTTATGTGCAGTAAATAAATTTGCCGAACAGTCAAGACTTTGCAGGATTTAAATAACTGGTGGGTAGGGAAAAGGAAAGGTAGAGAATTTGCTACTTTTAGAACAGCTCTTTGTGCTCTTTCAAGAGAGAGAATGATAGTCTTTGATGCTCCGCCCCATGAGGTTATACAATATTGAAGTATTGATTGACATAGAGCAAAATAAACTTGTTTGACTAAGTTAGTGTCGGCAATGGAGCGCAGTTGTTTGAAAGCAAACATCAGTTTACGTACTCTAGTAACCAAACTGTCAATATGTTGCCTAAACGAGAGCGTGTTATCAACAAAAACTCCAAGATACTTGAGGCACTTTGTTTCCAGGATCATAGGGCAGGTACAAGAAGTGGCTGACTGATTGTTACATTGGTGTGCATATAAATGGGGATTAGTTTTGTTATTAAGATTGCGCATGTTGAACTGAATATATTTTGTTTTATCTGCATTTAGTGTTAGTAAATTACAACGAAGCCAGTTTAGAACGATGTTAAAACCTGCCTGTGCAACATTATACAGCTCGGAGTTAGTTTTTGCGGTGAAAATAAGCGCAGTGTCATCAGCGTACGATATTATTTTGCAATTTCCTACATTTAAATTACAAAGATCATTAATGTAAATGAGGAACAATGATGGACCAAGGATACTGCCTTGTGGAACTCCAAATCCTAGTGATTTTTCATCGTTACTAGTTATATTTCCTATTCGAACACATTGCGATCTATCGTTTAAATAATCTTCGAATAGTTTCAGCTGTGTACCTCTTATACCTAACGTTTCCAGTTTATTTAAAAGCAAAGGAACTGATACGGTGTCAAAAGCTTTTGCTAAGTCTAGGAAGATAGTCAGGACCTGGTTTACATCGCCGAGTTCTTGTGCAACGAGGTCTGTCAGCTTTTGAACCGCATCTGGTGTGGACAATCTGCTTCTAAACCCGAATTGTGAAGAAGATAATAAGTTGTTCGTTTCCAAGTAATTGACGAGTCTTTTGTTAATGATTTTTTCTAATATTTTGGATAAAGAAGGCAGCATAGATATTGGTCTATAATTATTCACAACATCTCTATATCCAGATTTAAAGATAGGGATGACCACCGCTTTTTTTAGACTTTTAGGGAAAATTCCTTCTCGGAGGCACGCCTGAAATATACATGTTAACGGTCGGAGTAAAATGTGTTTAAAACGCTTAAGTATTTTATTATCAATATTATCCCAGCCGACTGCACAGTCATCTTTCAGAGCTGAGATGATTAGTTCTACTTCACTTTCGTCCGTATCCAAAAGTGCAAAAGATTTAGCACAGCTCTTGAGAGAAGTCTGAAAGTGCGCGGCAGACCGATAAGACGATTGCTTCAGGAGTGGCTCCGCGAGGGATTTCCCTACATTCACGAAATAGTTATTTACATTATTAGCTGATGATAGGGGTGAAGAGTTAGTGAGCAGTAAACTTGAAACGGGTTCCCGTTGTTTAGATCTGTAAGTCAAGTTTTTAATATGTTTCCATATCTGTTTACTATATTTGCCTGCTTTCTGCAATTCGTTCTTATCGTATTCAATCTTAAGTTTTTTCAAGAGATTATTACAAAAGTTCCTGTACCTCTTGTATATTACAAGAAGCATTATATTATCAGGGTAGCGTTTGGTTTTCTGATGTAATTTGTCTCTGTGCCTTATACATCGAACAAGGCCCGGAGTAATCCACGGTTTAATATTATAATGCTTCCGATTTAATGTTATTACGGTCGTATTATGTAATATTGCTTGCTGGACGTTTTTAATTAAATACGACAAAGACAAATTAGCGTCAGGAGAATCGTAAACAGGGCTAAAATCAATGTTATGCAGGTCATGTTCTAGTTTGTGCATGTTTAGTTTGGACTTTGTCAGTGGACGATTTTGCTTAGGTAGCGTTAAGTTCATTGTTAGTAGGACAGCATTATGATCAGTAATTGTTGAATTAGTAACTAGGGTAATATATGGTAGGCTGGTTTTTATCATCATGTGATCGAGACACGAGCCACTCTGATGTGTTGGTAGCGTATGACCGATGAGAAGCCCATGGTATGAACATAAATTGAGGTAATTTTGAATTCCAGCATCGCAGTTTTCAGCAGTGATGTTTATGTTAATGTCACCTGTTAGTATGATGTGCTTAAAAGCGGAAAGATTACGACAGGCCTGGTTTAAGAAATATTGAAATGAGTCCAGATTTCTAAACGATGGGGATCTGTAGATAGCTAGTATTGCTATAGTTGTACCTATTTTAATTATAAGGCAGTTACAGTCTTGTTGATTCTGTTCTTCAACTGTGGCTATAAGCGATTGTTTAGCGTAAATCACGACACCATCATTTTGATTCTGGTTAGTAGTGCTATGGAACATGTTGTATCCCGTCATAGTAGGGATGTTTTCTTGGCGTTTTGATAACCAGCATTCGGTTAGTATTATGATATCGCAAGCTATGTTTAGTCTATGAAGAAAAATGTTAAAACTGTCAAAGTTCCTGCAGATGCTACGAATATTTTGTGTTAGTACTGTAAAAGGATTTTGGTATTCGGAAAGATATTGTTTGCAGTCTTCCACCTCACAAGTTTTTGATTCTGACAAAAAAGCGTTATCTATATCAGTAATCAAACTATCCATAAGTAAAAAATGTAAAAGTATGTACTCTGTAAAAATACGTTAGATCTAAATATAATCTAGAGTTTGGCGCTCTTAGGCGCCTTCATAATCTACAGAGTTGATATACCTGTATTCAGCGGCTTTTCTAGCTGGGCAATCAGTATCTCCTGTCTTGTGGTTTTGGGGTTTTTTGTAGCGCTTGCAGGTTGCACATTTCGGTAGTTCATCCTTCGAAGAACACTCTTGAGTCGCGTGGCCTTCCACCCCGCAGTGGCCGCAAGTTGAGATGGCGGATTTGCAAGTCTTGGATGCATGACCGTATTGCTGACACTTGAAGCACCGAGTCACCAGGGTGAAATCTCGTACCGGGCACGACGTCCAGTTTATATAAAGCCTGTTCTGGTTCACTAGGGCTTTCCGGACGCTGGCTGGCACTTCAACAATGTAGTTGCAGCTGTCGGCATCTCGTTTTCCTGACTTATGGCTTAATTTGATTGAGGTCAAAAATGTATCTTTGGTTAGTGTTGGTAGTTTATCGACGATATTTTGCTCATAAATACATTTAAATACCTCTTTCTCTGCCATATCAGTGGGGACCCCAATTATTACAATACGGGGCTTCCGCTTTTGAGGCTCATCTACAGTAAGTCCTGATGTGGAACGCTCGACAGTCAGCTTCAAATTTTGGATGTCGTCCTTGGTCTCCGTGCTAATGATTACACCTCCGTTTCTTATTTTCCGAAGACCTCGAACCTTCAGCTTCATTTCTTCAGGGCATACAATTTTTTGTATAAGATTTTTGGTCTCTTCACTGGTCTTGGTATTGTCGCTAGGATAAATAGCGACTGAGCTAGTTGCTTGAGGCCGAATAAGGCTTTTTGTCCCCTTCACCATGTCTGCAAAAGAAGTGCTTTCCTGTTTTTGCTTAGTCAGAGTTTCTTCTAATTTATGCTTGATATCAGTCAAACTAATGGCGAGGTCTTCATTTTCCTTTAAACTTTGCAGGGTGGCGTAGTTTTGGAGGGCTTTATGTTTCAGTGACTGATATTGCACTGCCATTTGGGAGACTCCGTGTCCGACTTTACGACATAGGCTACTAATTCTAAGCTTTTGTTCGGAATTCATTTTTCCTTCCGAAGCTATGGTCGACACCTCACTTAGGCACTGCTCAATGCTGGACATCCACGATTGAATTTCAGGAGTAGAAAAAACCTCAACCGTTTCATCCTGTGCTTGACTTCTAGGTGTTGTTGCTGGTGGTGGAGAGCGACGCGGCTGGCCGCCACGATTGAGGGGGCTGCTATCCATATTTGTAAATAATCACTTACTTTTGACCATATTCGCAATAAAAACTGTATAACACAACAAAAACGTCTATGTATCTAAAACTAGGTCACAATTAAAACTGTTAATTTATGCAATTGTTAAGTTGCTTTACTGAGCACGTCTGTATTCGTCGAGTGGTTCGAGCGATTTTTGAGCTTTAGTAGGTTGTTATTGTGTATTTTTGGAAAGACTCTTAATTTTTTTTTATTTGTTACAGGGTCGCGTTTGAACCAAAACAAAAAGCGTGGTGTTCTATGTCTTTTCGTGCACTTCTACGTCTAGGATCAAATCAAATTGATACGTTCTGTGTCTATAATAAACGATAAACTCTCATTAAAACAACCACCCATATCAAGAACATAACCACAATACAAAGGTTGAACACAGAACACTGCGGTCCCAAATGAAATCCCAAAGGAACTCTTTGTAGACACGAACCCTCAGAACCTTTCAGACAACATCTCTTATTACACAAATAATACTAATGTACAAGTCCTTTTACAAACGAAACCTCAGCATTCCAATATACAAAATTCGTATGATCAGAGGCCAGAGAATCAGAATTGCTATTCAAAGTGGCAATGCTGATTCTTTGGCCTCTGTTCTGGCGATGTGTTTAAGTAGTAAATTTATGTCTATTTTTTTCGACATTAAATAACAGTTACTATTTTCCGTCGTATCGATGATTCTAAAATGCCTAAATTGAATATATTTTGACCAGAATTCAGGCTCGCCAACAGCGTTGTCATTTGCTGCACAAAAGGTCTTTAAAGATGCAGGTGTTATTTCTTAACATAGTGCATAACCTTGTATGGAGAAGGGTGTCTGATATCGGTTAGTCCCTGTGGTACAAATCACAATTTTTAAATTTATGAATAATTTACCGTAAAATTATTATTTTTTTAATTAATTTTAAACAGGTAAATAAAACAAATTTTAATACCAACTTACACATCTCTTTCGAATACACACATGGCAATAAACAAACTAATTTCACAAACTAAAGTGCACTTAATGAGTTTTTTTCAAAGACTCAAGAGTCAGGACGAAGTGGCAATTATACCAGGGTTTTGGTCATGTTTCCGGATAACAGCGATGTTGAGGAGTTCTTTGACGCCTAAATGTACCTTGTTTTTGTATATTAGATATATACGTAGTTAGTATAAGTTAGTGTGGTATACTTAATTAAGTTCATTCCTTTAACGCAACAACCATTTGTGGGTCTTGGCCTCCTCAACGATCTTCTTCCATTTCGCTCTGTCACTGACCTCCTTTCGCCAAGATGTTTTCCTTCTTATCCTCTTGGAGGAAGATTTTTCCTTGACACAATCTATCTAACGCTTCCTGGGTCTTTTTTGAATAGGACTCCACTTGGACATGACTCCAACGGCTCTGGTATCGCCCATTCTTTCCAGGTGATCTGCCCATCTGAGCCTTTGCGACTTGAAGAACCTGACAATCGTTTCCCCATTAATAAGGTTTTCTAATTCGTAGTTCATTCAACTTAATTAAGTATGTGCATAATATACTGTTACATATGTTACCCAAAAAAACGAAAACTTAATCAAGATCGGTTCATCCGTTCAGGAGCTGTGATGCCCAGACAGATATACACACGTCAAACTTATAACAACCCTATTTTTCGGTCGGGGGTCAAAAACAAAGTTTAATACACACTCACACATCCCTTTCGAACACACATATATTCCAGTAAACAAACTAATCTCGCACACTTCCTTTACTTTAAAGATCAAAGCGCGTTGGATGAATTTTTTTCAAACGCGTCAAGAGGAAGTGAAATCTCCGCGCATGTCGCATGTCGGTCGGCAAGGTCGCGAGTAGGATGCTCGCAAGTGGGCTGTTGTCACTGCCAAATACACGTATGTACGTATGGGTATGTACGCGCAATGAGAGTGCGTGGTTTGAACTGGACGGAAACTTTTTAATGGAAGGTATTTTAGCGGTTCTGTTGACATGAAGTGGCAGTCAGTCAAACGCGAGGAGTTTATAAATGTTTTTAAGATATGCATATCTATCAAACTGATCTACGTAATGTTCATTAGCTATGAATCCTTTACTCTAAATAAGTATTTCGGTTGCAGTAAACGCAAAACTGTAAACTGGTGCTGAGTAACGCACAGCGAATTTTTGAAAATTTTGTATCAGTACGGTTGAAAGCCGTGCTAAAACATGCCTCAATACTTTAATACTCACAAATTCGCAATTTTTATTTTGTAGGTACTTAAGATGAAAGTAGTTAGTACATATCCAAGTCATACACAAAAATTAATATTGAAAGTTAACATTATTTTCCAAAAAAGATTAGTTTTACCGAATATCCTTAGTAAAATAGTTTATAATAATATGTTTTACTCTGACGATGACTCTTCTCTACATAATCCATTTAACACAGCCTTGTTCCGTAACAGAATGATCCGTTAAATCAATCAGAAAATAAATTAGGTACTTTTATTTTCATACGCCGCCGCCGCACTCTCTACCTCCGCACGCGCCACTCCCCAGACTGCGCGTGCGAGCGTCGCGTGCCCATCGCCCCGGATGCGACACATGCTTTTCTAGGAGACGCTATTTATCCTGCTGCTACCTATCAAGTGCTATTACACTTATTTCTTTATGTTCATCGTTATTTACAAATCACCGCCACTTTATTGCTCGAGTTTCGAGCTCAATCAGTCTCGAGTGCCAACTCGTAAATAGAACGAAAAGATAATCTTGAAAGATTTATTTAGTTCACTATTCAATCATGTCTTGAATGTACAGTCAGGGAAATAAATGGTTTATCACTTGAAGGTTGAATGTCATTTGGCGTGTGATAAAACGACAAGGTTTATAATGTGCGTGATGGTCTGTGTTGCTTAGATCGCTTTACCTTAGTAAAGTTACGATATGCATTGAAGTCTTGGGCAACACCTAGATTAGGGACGAACAGAACCGGGAAGCATAAAACCGGGTATTTCCGGGTACTTCATCATCATATCCATATGATGATGAAGTTTAGCTATACTGGGCATCATTGTCAAAAAATGTCATCATCAGCCTTTTAATGCTCCCGCTCCTGGGACACAGACCTCTTCTCTGTGAGAGGGAATGGGCCGTAATCAACCACGCCGGCCCAGTACGTTTGGTGGATATTATATCTCTTCGATTTTTTGTATTTAGGACATGCTGGTTTCCTCACGATGTTTTCTTTCACCGTTTTGAGAGCAGTGTTGATGAAATAATTTACACAAAGTAAAGTCTGCCTGGGGTCGAATCCACGACCTACCTACAACTTGTAAGTAGCGGCCGACACACTGTTACAAAAAAAAAGTAATAATTTAATTTTACTGACTTGTATCAATTATTGTCAGTAAACTATGGTCAATAAGAAAAAATAGGAAAGGGAGATATTGTTTTTTGTATGAAGCAAATAATACAGCAGCTTTTTTCTACCATTTAAAAAAAAAACATCTTTCTAAAAAGTCAGTCTAGTTCTCAGACAATCACTTTCATTACACCACAAAAATATTATACTAGCAAAAAAATCTATCAGCCATCACTAGTTGCGACATCGATAAAACTAATCGATCAAAACTCGATCGCAACAAGCTTCAGAACATGTTTGCTTTTAAGCATAATCAGATCCTAAGTAGGTTTACTGTCTCGGACTAAATATTCCAACAGATTGAGTAGTGCTAAGTAATATTGAAACATGTCCAATTTGATGTTAAACACATTCATAAATCATTTTTTTATCTATTAAGTTTTTATTTTAACACCCTTACAGGCAATTTACCTCCCTGAATGCGATAGTTAATTGCACTTTATTTATTTAGGAACTATAGTCCCAGCCAGATAACAAAAATTAAAGTCCTTTGATCTAACTTGTACCAAAAAGTAACTTGAAAACATAATTTATTGTTTATCGAGATATTTTAATAATTTTGGTCTCAAATAAAAGGTAAAGGCACATAATCATTTTATCCGTGTAAATCACGTTAATCAATCCACGCGTTTATGAGATATTAACTCATTCCTGAATGCCAAGTGAAAGGTCAAACACGCCCCTTACCGCGATACGTTTGTTTTGATCGTGTTACCGACACTGCCTTACATTTTTTTCGTATCGTTTTGAAATAGTGGAATACATTGGTAGACAGGTGTTCAAGACTTAATTTTTTTTTGTTTTCGGGCGGTAACTTTAACTTCGTTGCGTCGGCAAATACTGAGAGAGGCTCTACATGTGGCGAAGAATAAATCGGCTTTTGACTTTATGACAGTTGTTATTGCTGGAAATATGCCACTGTGCATCCGGTTCTGTCTAGACAGAAAATAAAATAGAAAGAATCGGTTTTGTTGTTGTTTTTTCTTCTTCATCTGGAAGCCTTTTTGGTCGGTAAAGGGTAATGTGTTTATCAGTCTATGTATGTGTGTATGTATTCGTCTTAACCCTGAGAGTGTCACTGGTTAAATTAAAATTGCAAAATAGAAAAATGGCGGATTTTGGGCGCCATATTGTGGAGGCCCAAATGTTTTTTTTCTTCCGAACCCATCGTGTGGGGTATCAAAATGAAGGGTTTTAAGAGGTGATTACAAAAATATATCATACTTTTATGTTTTAATGTACCTAATTCTAAAAAATAATAATTAAAAAGTTGTAAATAAAAAAAAATATTTAAAATAACAAAAAACCCGACTGCTTGAAAAGCCAACTAAAAAGACGTAAACAAGAAGAAAATCATGCTGTGGAGTCGAGTTTTTTTGTAATTTAAAAAAAAAAGAATTACAACTTTTTTATTTTATTGTTTTTGATTTTTGTTTAACTCTCGTGTCTCCTGCGCGGGTCACAAATATATATGTTTTCTGTGTCATCATTATTTCAGTCGGAAGACGTCCACTGCTCGACATAGGCGTTTTGCATCCAGCGGTTTCGCGGACACCACCACTACCATCTTTGACCACCTTGTGGGATGCGTTCGAACGCTGCGTTTTCCGGTACGTGTAAGGTTTTAGTGTTGACTAGTTGACCCGGCAAACTTTGTTTTGCCATAAAAACACCACACATTTATCTACCCTACCTACCCTACCCTACCCTACCCGACCCTACACTACCCTACCCTACACTACCCTACCCTACCCTACACTACCCTATCCTACACTACTCTACCCAACACTACCCTACACTACTCTACCTACCTACCCTATCTACCTACCTACCCTACCTACCTACCCTACCCTACCCTACCCGACCCTACACTACCCTACCCTACCCTACACTACCCTACCCTACGCTACACTACCCTATCCTACACTACTCTACCCAACACTACCCTACACTACCCTACCCTACACTACCCTACCCTACCCTACCCTACCCTACGCTACCCTACCCTACCTACCTACCTACACTACACTACTCTACCTACCTACCCTATCCAACCAAACTTTTTTTTTTTTTTTTGCTTTTAAACCTTCCCTGTATTCTGTCGAACATAACAAAAAAAGAATTATTCAAATCGGTCCAGCCGTTCTCGAGTTTTAGCGAGACTAACGAACAGCAATTGATTTTTATATGTATATATAGATTTTGCATAAGTACAGGATAATCTTTTTGATAAAGCTCGCTATGCCAGACTTCATTTTTCTTTTTCAATATAAAATTTTACTAATAAACTCATACATATTTATATGTTAAATGTTACGCCGTATTGCCAATTCATTCGTTATAATAATACCGAGTATGTGAGTGTTGTGATGAAAGTATCAAAAATTGATCGTTCACGCTTCAGCGCCCATGATTGAATTCTTGCTATATATTATTCGACAAACTTGAATAAACACTGAATAATCGTATGGAATCATATATTCAATAAAATCATAATATTAAAGACAGGTATTTAATATAGATATCTACTTCGAAATTCGACGCGTATATGGAGTCAGGGGCTTGAAATCTGGAATTCGCGCTTTTCAATATTTTTTATCGAAAAATGGATTTAGCGTTTATCGGAATTCAATAGCTAAGAGATTTAAAAAATGGACTAGATAAAAAACTGTCCGGTGCCACTTGAATTATTGAATAGAATAAATCTTTAATTGAATAGGAAGATACGAAAATGTTAGCACTGTCACTAAACAAAGAACAACAAAACAAAACATATAATAAAAAAAAATAGTTGATCACCGTTGGGGTACCATAATGCGTGACGGCACAACAGTGACCCACGTACAAACAGTCTAGCTAGGCGACTCGTAATCATGCTTGGGATAAAACAAAATTTTAAAATTCATTTGGATTCAAGATCCAGGTGGACGAAATCGCGAGCAAAAGCTAGTGTATTTAATAAAATCATGTTAAAAACAGTTATTCTGTACATTTGGAACTGAAAGAAAACATTATTTATACCATTTTGACACTTACTTACTTTAAAATAAGTAGATCATTACTATATATTACTACCACCAACTTACTATTTTCAGTGACACAATAGAAAGCTGTGGCATCTTTTAGGTATTTAAACAGGAAGTGAAGTGACAAAAGAAAACTAGAAAAAAAATAATGACTGAATAGCCATTATTGTCTCATTTGCCAAAGAAAACAAGAATGATAAGATGTAACGTTTAAAGGACCTAAAAGTATCCTCAAAAAGATAATACACAAGGATCACTATCAAGCGGACTGAACTGCAAACGATTTTCACTTAACCCTAAAACCGCGCCCAAAGATTACGGTAGAATAAGCATATAGCCCGTAATACACTTATGATAAGTGAGCAAAGTCAAGTGTATAGTACTACCATACAATAGAGAAACTAAGCAGTAGAGTTCAAAAGGATAACTCATCGCAAATGGTAAAACAGACCTTAGAGACAAAAAAACATTAAAAAGTACATAAATACAATATTTCTACCTCTACCCTCGTTATAGTCTTTAGGCAATAGTCGGAATAAAAAAAAATACCGGGCTTATTTTTCGTGACATGGATTTGATCCGAAAAGTATTTATTGCCTCCTTTGAAGCATTCCACCTCCTTGCATCGTTAACATCTAAAATTATTACAATACTTATTCCGATGTTGCCCTTAATTTGTATGCATGCCATAACAGGCTTTTTCGGATTTGGTCTGCCCAACGCCAGCGTACCTCCTTCCTTTCGGCTAATAGGTGTCATAGCAATATTAATATGTCGCCTTTTAATAATAACATTCGCTATGAAAATAAATATATCATCGATACCTACCACGAAAAGACTCACCGGTACTCAAAATGTTAGTATAATGTTGAATATGCTTTTTTTTATCGAAACTTCACTCAACATTATCAACTTTGGAAGTGAACCTTCCGTGACTATCTATTTCATAGTTAAACCCAAGTCCCAAGTATCATTGACTGTATTGGTGAATATAAAGATGGCTCGCCTCTGTACTGCCTATACCATTTGAATACGTAATATTTGGAAAGTTTGCGGATCTTACTTTAATTCCCACGTCTAAGAAACGAAAGAATTTCGAGTGGCAATACTTCGGATCGAATTACGCAAGTAATTTTTTTTTAGAATCGAAAAGGATCTGTAATGTTGATGTCATCAAAATTATATCACCATTTTACCCGCCATCTTAATATTTAGAAATTTACTTCCTGATATAAGGAATTTCATTTCTAAGAACTAACAAAGATATCACAATCTATTAAATATTAAGCAAGTATATTTCTAGGAAATAATGACAAAGTCAGATATACTGAATCGGATATGAGATTTGACAACATCGATAGAATATGAAAACAAATTTGAAGAATCATACTAACTTTATACATTATAAAGGTTCGATGGAACTCGCGTATAAGTTATAACGAACGAAGTTTTATTTATGCCCTCAAATACCAATTTAAGGTAGGGTAAATATTAAGGACTTTGTTTATAAAAATCTCGATGCTGTTTAGCAGATTCTTTATTCAAATTCTCTTTAGAAAATTTGGATGAATATAGAATGTGCTATATAAACAATCGCTGAACGGTGACAATCTATACCAATATTATAAAGAGGAAAGATTTTTTGTTTGTTTGTACCGCATAGGCTTCGAAACTACTGGACCGATTTAAAAAAATATTTCACCAATGGAAGCTACATTATTCCCGAGTAACATAGGCTATAATTTTGACGGGAGCGAAGCCGCTGGGGTCAGCTAGTATTTATATAAATGGAGGAATTGTTTTAAACGCTGATAAATAAGGTAACATGGCCAATTTATGCTATTCAGGCTTAAAAATACAGGCTGATTACACACATAAATAAGTACTGAAGAAGTCACGACCAGTGATTATAGGATTTTACCAAATCGAGGCAATTTGTAGTGAATGAACAAACCATTAGATGTGCTGAAAAATAACACTTCTAGGTAAAGAATAGTGATGCTTCGGAAGTGTCATAACGAAAAAAAAGTAAATTTAAGAGGAAACGGAAACAGAAGCGGATGTGTAAAACCTAAATAAATAAAGTATTTTTTTTATTCAGCATTCAAAATCCCTGCAATCTGAGTCGGTGCTCTCCATAAATCGCTAGTACACTTGCCTGCCCGCGCGTCACCTCTTCATATTGTTCAATTTTAGAAGTTGCGGAAGCAGAAGCAGAAAAGAATGTAAGAAAGCGTGCGAATCTTCCATAGTTGCGGCAACAGAAGCACAGGCCTGTTGCATCAATAGTAAAGAATAAAAAAACAAGACAAATTAAATACTTATGTTAAATAAATCTATGATTGCATAAATACTGACAGATACTTACTAAATACTGACAAAATTTCCTGTAATCCGTCGGAATTTCGTCGGCTGTAAGGTATGCCACACCTTGCATGCGCGCATGAGTATTGAGTAAGCACGATTTATTGCAAACCTCAATAATGTTTTACTTTAAAAGAAAACTACTTATTTCCCTTTACTTTTTACACAATTATTTTGGCTATTGTTTAATTAAAGAAGTAAATACTGATTTAGACATTAGTATTTTAACGAAACGGTGATTGAATCCAGCAGCACTAGATAAGAAATCGGTCAATACCGTAATCCTATTGAAATTCTATGAACAGTGTTTACATTGGTCCAAAATCGATTCTGTGACACTAGATTTCTGCGAATGAAATATTGGATCATCTTTAAACTTTCCAAAAATTGTGGTATTTAAACAGCGCGTTGCCTGAGAAGGTTGAAGATAGATTAGGATTCACTTGTAATTGGTAAAGTTGCACAACTTAAACGAATTCTGCGATATACGTTGTATCTGTGCGCGTGTTCAAAAATGTTTATATAATACACGCACAGACAACAAGAAAAAACCGGCCAAGTGCGAGTCGGACTCGCGCACCGAGGGTTCCGTACAAATCTCAGCTTAAAGGTATTATATATGTATTTGATATGAATTATGGAAAGGGGTAGTAAGTATAAAATTATTAAAAATATTTATAATATACGATGTAACTAAAAATTTACGGTTTTCACAATTATTCCTTTATATGTGCTATAAGACGTTGCTTCGTACCAAATTTCATGATTCTGAGTAATTGAAATACCCTGTAGGTTTTGATTCCATTGCAAAGTGTCGAAAATTTGCGGCAATTTGCAGCATAAACGGCTGTATCTTTTGATTGCGTTGACTTAGAAGTTTGTTTTTTTTCACAGCTTTAAGGGACAGTAGACTTGAGTATTTGATATACATTTCAGCTTGATACCTCAACGCGTTTCTGAGAAAAAGGGTCTTGACAGACAGACAGACGGACGGAGGGACAACAAAGTGATCCGATAAGGGATCTATTTTTCCCTTTCTAGGTACGGAACCCTAAAAACATCTGGAAAAGAACATCTTCAAATTCATTAGAAGCCAGCTTCTTCAAAATATTTGCCTGACCAATCGTTTTAGTGGAGAGTATCTAATATAATTTACAACACATCATAAAGTACTGCTAAGTCTTGAGAGTAGTATAATATCAATTTTAAATGTTCAAAATCTCTTCTTCATTCTCTTTCGTGTGAGGATGTGGCCAACTCTAGTGTCAGAGTTAATTAAGCCGCCTCTGGGAACCCCACAGGCCTTTGACTTGGCTATTTCAGACTTACATTAACTATATAAGTACAGGTTTCCTCACGACGTTTTCCTTCACCGTTGCCTGCGATGTCCAAGATAAACTTAGAAAGTACATATGAATTTGAAAAAGTCACATTGGTACATTTACATTGTCCGGATTTGAACTCACGACAAACGCACGAGAGACGCGTTCATAGCCAATGGGCCACCACGACATACAATGTTAAAACACTACGAATATTCGACTTTGTAACATCGCTTCAAAGCTTTCTGCTTACCACAGACGACACCGCCACCAATTAAAAAAACAACCCACGCTAGCCAATGCACAGTTACAGCTCAGTTTCCTAGAGACTAAATAGTCGGAAAAGTTTTCTTGGATGTGGCTCTATCTGATGGCAACATCACTTCGGCAAGATGCGGCCTTTGGCGGGAGAAGCTCAAGCCTCTTGACTATTTTTTTTATTTTTTTTTTTTCTTTTTTTTTTCTTATTTCTCGTGTCTCCTGTGCGGGTCACAAATAAATATTTTTCTTTCTTTCTTTTTTTTCTTTTATTTCATCCAGCCATCGGATAGCTTTCCCGCGTAGCCGCGGCCGACCAGTAAAACTGTAACTAGACTCCACACTCGGGTGGGCCGCAGCAAAGACAACCTCCACAGATGGGGGTTCTCAGATGGCTCTAATATTCGGTCCTGGTGCGGCATTCTTTCGCAGATCATGGTCTTCCTCTCGGAGTGTGCAGCAGGCCCTTTTGACTGTACGTGCAAAAATCTTATGACTTCGTTACCGAATGGTGTTACCTTAGCTGAATTGGGCCAAACAATCTATATATATATATATAACAGGCCGAGTGCGAGTCGGACTCGCGCAGGAAGGTTTCCGTATCATTATCGCAAAAAAAATACGTTTATTGTATGGGCGCCTCACTTAAATATTTACTTTATTCTGTTTTTAGTATTTCTTGTTTTAGCGGCAATAGAAATATATAATTTGTGAAAATTTCAACTGCCTAGCTATCACGGTTCATGAGATACGGCCTGGTGACAGTCAGACAGACAGATACAGACGGATCGCGGTGTCTTAGTAATAGAATCCCGTTTTTACCCTTTGTGTACGGAACCCTAAAAAAGAAACCCCTATTTCTCCTGGTCACGCTATAACTTGAGAACGGCTTTACCGATTTCGCTAATTATTTTTTTGTTGTCTTTGTTAGAAGACGTTTCTTAGATAGAAAATATAAGAAAAAAAATAGTAGGTAGGTAGGGTAGGTAGCATAGGGTAGGTAGGAAGTTAAGGCAGAGTAGGTAAGTTAGGGTAGGGTAAGTAGGTTAGGGTAGGTAGAATAGGGTAGATAGGTAGGGTATGTAGGCAGTTGACGGGAGCGAAGCCATAGCGGGCACAGCTAGTATTTAATAAAAAGAAAATCATAGACATCAATCTCTGTAGCCAAAGATATAAATAAGCAATTGCAGCTGTAGAACACTCAGTGTCAATATTATTTGAGGTTTGTTGCGTCAATAACTGGCTGGTTTTCGGAGCTCACGCAACGAGGCAATTAAAAAACAATAATAAGAATAAAATAGATCAATTGCCCATACATTAATTATAATAAAACTTTCCACTATGTTCTTGATTTCATTTCCCAATACCAATTCATTAAGTGTCATGTTAAATCAGCCATAAATCGAACAGATCCGAAGTGATCCGTCAGTGAATCTCCACCTAGGATCCGGTTTATTAACGACGTTGATGCGACCAACTTTTGTTTTAGTACAAGCCTCGTGGCCGATATAAAGTGTTAGATGGATATCAGATGCCTTAACTACTAGAAACACCATCAAAGAAAATTCGACTTAAAGAGAAGTTGAATAAGATTCAAGTTGCAATGACGAAAGCCAAATTTCAAATGACGTTCCTAACTCAAAAGCAGTCGAAAGCCTCAACCAAGAATAAGTCATAAGCAAAAGGAAGAAAGGAGATTTTTCTGTGGTAAAAGCTATTACAACAGATGCTACAATGTTACTACAAATAAATAGAGGACTTATTATACTTGCGAATGAGCAAACAGAGGTTAATGTACGCATTGATTTTGCATGAAAATGTCGCTTTGACAAATAGAAATTGAGTGAATAGAATATGGAAATGGAAAATTATGCTGCGCTCTGAAATCGCATAAGTGACAATAAGAATACAAACGCTTCAAACGATATATATTTTAATAACCGATGTTGTGTCAGTTATATACGAAGTAAACCAATCGAAATAAATTACGACGACAGTCTCAAGTTTTGCATCGATAAAAAATTCAACACGCGTCTTTAATACGGCAAAAAGGAGTAATAAAAAAGTCGGAACTTCAATGATATACAAAAAGATTGATGCACCTGAAGAAGTACGTGGAATTTTATTGACGAGCACTCAACCTAAATGTCCAATAGGCGATAAGGTCCGCCTACAGCCTGATGCTGTTCAACAACCTTATGATCTCCAATACCGAAGACTTTAACTTCAAAAGAATAAGGGAGAGAGTTGAGTGTAGAAGTAACTTTAAAAATGTAAGGTCTCCCAAGTGCGGCTACTTTCCAACGTGTCAATAAGAGCTTTCGCTATCTGTGACCGAAACGCGTGTTTTGTTTGTTTTGCTTGTTTGAACATTCTTTTTCTGGGTTCCTTTTGATATAACTTATGACGCGGTACTTTCGATAGATGTGTTAATTTGTTTGTACGTACTCACAAGGGCAAGTCTTACCACACCTGAGTTTGTACCGAATAAATTGCGGCTAGACTTCAAGAACGCGAATGAAATCGAAATTGTATGGCACTATTTATTAGTCTAGTCTAGATTTAGACTTGTTGGTGGTTATAAACAAGTCTAAATCTAGACTGCATTACATGGTTATGTGCCTACCTAGATTTAGATATGTATCCATGATCAAGATATCAAACTAGATCATCGACGGGTACAAGTATCTGTCCCAGCCGTTCTTTTTCTCACGCAATACGAACATACGAAGAGCTGACAACGGTTCCTTGCACATTTATTGTAACACTGTGATTGCATTGTGAAGTGTGCAAAAAAATACAATCATGCTACAGTACGAACAGTTGAAGTAAGGTACCATGCCTGCACAAAACAAGACATTAATAATAGTAACAAGAAAATTACAAGTTAACTAAATTAATTTAATGACAACAATTTAAATCAAAACCAAATTACTGACAACATTACTTGTAAGGTCAACTTTAATCAAGCTCCCTACATTGACCACTGACCACCCACTGACAACCGTTGCGAAAACCAAATAAGATTTACAACAAAAACACTACACTTTCGTTTTACAGTTTGTAAAGCCAATAGCAATAATTAAAAACAATTTTCTCATACAACAAGCGTCAATATACGAATTAAAAAAAATAAAGATGTATGGCTATCTGAAATTGAATCAGTATTCAAAGAGCGAAAGATAAAAATTTACGACGTTAATTGACATTTTAAAATTGAGAACCGACCATGAAAGCCATGATATTCGAGATGTATGCGTTCGGGGAATGGGACCGAAGGGAAAACTTATGTTGTGTCAACTAATAATGGTGGGCGCCGCATAACTGATGAAGGTAAAGAGCGCGCTGAATACGCTGATTTATTGTACATTTGTATTTCTCGCGACAACGTTAGTAACTTTTTACATCTGCCCAAAGAAACTTATCGGTAGCTTAAAGATTCAGTAAGACTACGATTGCTGTACTGCAACGATTTAGATGTGTGTAAAAATGTCTAGAGTATCTATTTAGATCCTCTCTATTTCTTAATTTCATTTATTCTTAACGAATAATTATCTACCTTTCATCCTTCCTTGATCTCTTATATAGATTTCGAAAGGATTGTGGTAATACAATAAAAGTATAAAGCTTATTAATTTTGATGGTGGTAACTCCTTATCCTAATCCTACTCCCACATTTAATGTCATAATTGTTAAATATAAATGACAGAAATGTTTGAACAAAACGGCTACGGATTAAAGAAATTACTGTTTTAATCCTCAATTCCCGCAACATAAAGAATACATTTTACTCGTAAAAGAGCTCCGAAACGTACGGTCGCGGTCGTTTGTAATGTTTACAGATTATTTTGTAAAAGTTCAAATAATACGACAGGTGAGAATTAAAAGACTTCTAAACATCTGTTCCTTGAGTAGTGATCTTCATAGGGCTGCTTCCTCTTATTTTCGTTATTCGATACTCAAATTTAGTTTCAACTATTAAAATGTTGTCCGACCAGTATGTGGCTACTTGGACAGCTGAGTCATTCACCGTGTTCCTATCCTGAATTTCGCGGGTGGGTGGCGTTGGCGACGAAGGGTATACGAGGAGGTGAGGCCTATCCTGCGAAGAGGCTCCTCACTGGCACTGCATTTGCAATGGGTCTATGATACTCCATTATATCCTATACGCATAGAGGTGCTATAAAACTTGAATAAAAAACAAATTGCGTGCAACATCAGTTAATAAATGATCTGTCATCGCATTATCTGCTTCAGTGATCTGCAATAAATCAGCAATCAATTTGTTATTTTCTTCACTAACTAGTTATGGTTCAATATTTTCCTTTTCTACCGTTACAACTCTTAATTGAGCGTAGAACGCGAGATGACGATAAATAATTATTAAAACTACAACCCTTTTGGAGTGAGAGAGTACTAAAAATGCATTTAAACTGCAATAGATGCGCAATGAGCACTTTTCCCTCTCCCCTTTGTATTCCTATAGGCTTTTCTGTTATAAGTCTTATGTTTTAGAATATTCAATTGCATAAATGTCATGGAACAAGTGATTAATCAGGGCCCTATGTATAATGCCCGAGCATTTCACATCTAGTTTATTCAAATCGGGCAATATAATGAATACAGATTTAAACTTCTATATTTATAACATTGTCTGGTCATTATCAATATTGCTACGTAACGGTTAGGCAATTCGATAATTATGGTCAATGAAGTCCAAGAGCGAGCGAAGCGAGCTCGGGAGCTTATGGGGGTGCCCTAAGCTTGACACGGATAGGTTAGGTTCAAAGGATCCGCCATCTCTTTTATGTTATATACATACATTTTTTAGGCATAATATTGTTCAGCATTACGTTTTCGCATTTTGACATTTTATAAGCCTAATAATACTGCTGCATAATAATTCTTTGGCATAGTACAAAGGTTAGCTGTCATTTGATCAAAATTGTTTTGCATAATTTGAAGATGCATAATTTTTTAAGACATAATACTTATTCTTTATAATAGTTTTATGTTGAATGTTAGGTTAGGTTAGGACTGGACCCCCCAATGGGTTCCCACATTGTCGAGGTGGAGGTCTTACTAGCCGTGGCTAGGACAACTACGGTAAAGCGAAGTATAACATCATGCTTTATAAAATTATGCTTCATTAATATTATGCCAACAGTATTTATGGCAATATACTCTTACATTATGGCAAAAAATTATGCCCAATAATATTATGCGTAATGATCATTATGCTGAATTTCGTTATGCTAATGTAAATTATGGCAATATATTTTATGCTTATCATTACTAAACCTTTTATCATATGGCCTACACAGGCATTTTTCAAATAGCCCGGGCATTATGAATTATGCCGTATTAATCACTTAGTCCATAACCTATATATTATAAAGGATTAAATAATCTGAAATAGAGAAGTTATATTTTTATAATATATCTAACTAGCTTTATCCTGCAGCTTCGTTTATGTGACACACCAAACAGGATGACGATCAACGATAGAGCAGCATACAATTTTAGTAACATACTCATTTGAATCGGAACAGTACTTATGAAAAATAAATACGGAAACAAAAAAAAAATTACCTCTTTATAATATTTTTTTCTTCTTCTTTTTTAATTAATTTAGTAGAATTCGTACATTAAGCTACATCATCGACCTATATGAAACTGCTAATGTTATAAAATACACGATTCACAAAATAGCTGAGATGCCAAAGAAAGAAAAATAATCCAACTTTGGTAAAAAACATGGCGTCCAAGCAACCCTAGTACCTTCAAAGCCGGACGACGGACGCTTGCACTCAACACACTGACACAAATTTTTGTAGCCGCGCGCAATTTTATTTATTTACACGTCTTTACGTATTCGATGCTCGTCTCTGTCGATTAGCCTTATGTGATGAATTAGGAATCACTGAACCTGTTGTCGAGGAAAAGGTTTAGTCGCCGGCTTGAATTCGTTTAAGATTATCTGTTTATTAGGATTTAGTGTCATGGAAAAATCTATAAATTCTAGTGTAAAGACGTCATCTTCTTATCTTTATCAGGTGCGAAATCAATCAAAAATTTTATTAATTATATTCATTTTATTTGTGACAACTCGTAATTAATCTCTTTTGTTTTCTATCTAGGCCTCTCGGATGCAGTTGGTCGTCGTTTTGGTCGTTGCCGTCTGATCCACCAAGAGTCCAATTAAATATATCTTCTTTCGGGCAATCGTCATCAGGTTCAAAATCATTGATCATATAATCTTCCTTTTTCATTTTTATCAATCTCCTTTGTCTCATGTGCTCCTTGAATTCAGTTTGTCATGAAGTCAAAACAAATCTACTTACGTGTGAAATACTGCGTCGATATCACGAGCCCACTAGCCAAATGGGCCAGCGTAATATCGGTCCCATGATCAGTTTACGAGGGTGGCTCATGTTCGGATACAATATTGGATATTTACGGGCTTATGTTTAGGCACAGAATATTTCGGGCATATTTTTCTCCGACGTGATATATTGGATATCTCTCAAGTTGTTTTTAGGATACACCATCATTATGGATATTTTTTACCGGCTTCATTCCAAAGATTTATTGATATTAATATTGATTCTAGATTTAAAACTGTGTGGTCTTCGAATTTGAGTAATATTTATGCTTTACAAGCCCCTCTGGGCGTGGTTTGGCTCACCTCGTTCGGCTGCCTACAGCGAGAAATTATTGGCTAACAGTATTTCGCTTTTGCATAAATATATTTATTATTAAATTCGTGTTAAATCGGACATAAACTTCCGAAAGACCTAATTGACCGATTAAAGTGGATCCTAACCGAAATCCCATTTTTTTCTTAAGATTAAGTTGACTACTTCTCTATTGCCCATATTGAGTATACTTTTTCTTCAAAAGACCAAACATGAATGACTTCTAATAAGTTTAAACGATTAAATTCACGTTTTCCGATTATTATAAAATTCCACTTATTATTAACTTACAATCTAGATGTGAACTTAACAACGTTTGAGTTTGGAAACCTAAGGTATACATTATTCTGCAAAAGCTTTTGCAATATCTTAAGCACCACAAAAGACAAATTTAAAAGTTTAAAAAATAATGATACAAAATTAGCACCAGCTGAGGCATAGCATTACATAAATTAAATTTTCGATTAAAGCCTTTATTCCGACTCTTTACGATCTATAAACTACATAACTATCTACTAATCATTATAAACGTGCCACAGCGTAATCAATAGTTCGATTAAATGTATCCGCTAGTAAAAATTGCGATCCCATTACACATAACCAGTTTAAAGGTATTCACAACAAAATCATTCACTTTCTCTTAGAAAATCTCTCTATAGTTGTACCTATCGTACCTATCTTAAAATTGGGTGGTAATCATTATTTTGATTTATCGATAGCGTAAAGTTTTGATCATGGACCATTTTTGGAGCAGTGAAGTTAATCTTGTTTTATGAATTATGAGAAGAAAAAGTGAAACACTTGTAGGTACTTTCTTAGTTATGGATACGAATACCAAAGTCGTTTGCATCGTTATCGGTATTAAAATCAACAGAAGAAAGTAAACTTGTTATTTTATTAGACACGTTTATAGCATCTTCAAATGGCTGATTTGCTTTAACGTCAGCTGTAGCTACATCTTCATTAAGTATACATTTAGCTCTGTACAGGATTATTGTAACTCGACATAGGTATTCCCGGCAGAATGTGATAGTTCTCAGAATTCGTCACTCAATAGCATTTTCGTTTACGTCCAGTGACCAAGAACCCTGTATAGCTGGAATTCCGCTTTAAGCAAATATTTACTGATTTCTTCACTAGCTTAAAACCAGCTGCTAATATTGAGAGCTTAGAATCTACTAAATGATTGATTAGGTTCTGCTCTTTATGTTTACTAGTTGTAAGTTACACTGTTATTTACTACTAATTAAAAAATAAGTAAGCTGAAAGCTGCTTTAAGAATGCAAATGAAATTGCTTCCCATTCCAAGGGCTAAATTAATTTATAAATCTTTATAAACAATCTAATTTTGTTCTGTGACTTTGAAAATTAAACATGTACCTACCTCTCTGATTAGGTTTACGTAGGCTCTAGAAAAAGTAACATTTTATGCTTCGATCACTATTATAGATTAGTGATCTATAATAGTGAATAATAGTGTTATATAAATATTAGTGATCAAAGATTCTATGAATCTTTGATCTATCATTGATGATACCGATTTCCAAATGTCCAAAAAGTATGGGAGTGTCACGTGGTCATTTACATCCTATCCTATGCTATTAAACGAACAATATTTGTATTTACCTATATTTATACGCCATATATAATCACGTTCTTGAAAACGGCTCTAACGATTTCGATAAAATTTGTTATATAGGAGTTTTCGAGGGCGAAAAATCCATCTAGGAAATTTGTTTTCTCGCAAAAAGGAATAGCCCGCGCAATGTGGTTCGTAATTTCGCTTCCGCCGCTGCCCATCTGAATAGCCTAATGAAAAAAAAGTTAATTCAAAAAATTTAAAATACCGACTGCTTAAAAATAGAACTAAAAAGACATCAAAGAAAGAAAACATCTGGTTTTGGTCAGCCAGCTCGCGAATATGTATCCTCCGACTGCACAGCATGATTTTCTTCTTGTTTACGTGTTTTTAGTTCGTTTTTTAAGCAGTCGGGATTTTTGATATTTTGAATTAACTTTTTTATTAATTACTTTTTAGTTAATGTTAGTAAACTTTTAAGTGTTATATATTTTTGAAATCGCCACTTTAAACCTTTATTTTGATATCCCACACGATGGGTTTGGAAGAAAAAAAATTGGTCCCCCACAATTCGGCGCCCAAAAGCCGCCATTTTTTTATTTTACGATTTTCATGTAGCCAGTGACACTCGCAGGGTTAAGATGAATCGATTGACGTAAGAATCATCAAAATCGGCCAAAGCGTTTGGTCCTTAGAACGCCACATAGGAAGAAACATACATACATAGACTGATAAACACTTTACCCTCCTTCGGCAGTCAGGTAAAAACGCAGTGGCCCGCAACGCCCAAGGTTGCGTGTTCGAATCCTAGCTATGAAAACGGATATTTTTTTGTTTTTTATTATTATTGATTTTTTTAATGTCATCTTATTTTTGGAAAAAAGTTTTATCTATTTTCACTCGAGCAGAGCTTTGTCTCCCAGGTACTAGGTATAATATTGGAATGTCACTTCGTGTAGGCTCTCGTATACAAAAATTTCGAAAACACTTGACATGCGAAGTAAGTTCACAGTAAAATGAGGGAAAACAACTACTGTCATACTTAATGAGACCGCCGATGCTCACTCAGAAAATTAAGTTCATGCAAATGAACGACCAACAGATAGCTCTAAGTCAAAACCAAAAGCTGCAGTACATACCAATTAAAAATGTTCTTCACAAATACTTTCTACTGGTTTGTTTAACCGGCAGTTTTCTAGTTTGTTTTAATTTCTAACTACAAATAAATGGTTATCAAGTGGGTCGGAACTCTCCAGAAACAATATTGACGCTCATAGACATAACATACGCTCTGGGAGCTTGCAAGAGAATTTATGTTTGCTAATTAATGCTGTTTTGATAGTATATTTTTGCATATTAGGTATTTTTACTTTTTGCGTTATTTTTAATGTTTTGTATGGTTTCTTTTCTTTCGTATTCGCCTTGATAAATAAAATAAGACGCAAACAAGCAATGATTAAGCAGAATTCCATACTCAGCAGGGATATTATTTTGCTGCAATTTTACCTTTATAACCACACCAACCAAATGCAAAATATACATGTTAAATATGCCGAAACAAATATTAATTCTAATGATTGTGACCATGTCAGCTTAAAAACTTACATAGCATCCTGGAGTTTGCGTTTAACCTTGACCCAAAAACGTCCAATCCAATCCCCTTAGATAAGACAACCCACTCAAGAACAAGTTGAAAAATAAATAGAAGCAAAGCACGTCAACGTCCAATTATCTCTGACAGTAAAAATGCGGACAAAGCCTTATCATAAACTGAGATTATGGTAAAAACATGAGATAGGAAAGCGGAAAGAAGCCGTAGGGTTCACCCACACTTGTCCAGAATATAATTACTAACCGGCTCGAGAAGAAAATGCAAATTAACATCAACATCACAACGGTTACGATGGAACTGCACAATTTGATTCCGCCTTTTCTCTCATCTTTTTTTAATTTAATATTTTATTTTTAATTTATTTTAATTTGACATTATTTCTATTTTAATTTGATTTTGTTATAATTTTATTTTACTTTGACATAATCTGAAGTTTTATTTTTATTTTATTTGACTCCTGTACTTTGATAATTTGAGAAAACCTGTAATTTTACTATCGTCTATATTTGGTGCTAATTTGACATAACCTTAATCTTATTTATTTAATCTAATTGTATTTCAGTGTTATTTTGAATTTAATTTAATTACTTAAAAAATTAAATCTGTATTAATTTTTATGTAGAGCATGTATACTCAATAATGTGTAAGCTGTGGTCACCTATAATTGAGTGTGCATAACATGATAATGTTTTTCAATGTATATTTTTTCTGAAAGTTTTTGTTATGTTACTCGTTGCTGATCCTTAATCAATAAATAAATAAATAAATAAATCTTAATACAAGATGTACGGCAATGCGCCATGTTTTTGTTTCGCTTCTTTTTAAATATTTTATTAATTCCTGTGTAATCAAGATAGATCTGTGTAGTCTGTGTATTATACTTCGGATTTTTATTTGTTTTGTTATGTTTGTAACACTAAATAATATTATTCTTTACGTTATTATGTCACTCTGTTATGAGTTTTATTTATCCTACGAGAATAACCAAACGTGTCGGATTATCACCTCTCTCGGACCATTAAACACGGTAACTTATTAAGGAACCTTTCTTCGGAGCTAAGTGATAAATGGCGTTCATTATATAAGTTACTCTACTGGTACAGTTTCTAATCTAGTATCAAATTCATGTTATGGAAGAGCTTGTGGCCAAGTAACAGCCACATGTGTCATCTTCAAGGTTAAGCAACGCTTGCCCAGGTCGGTCCAGGGATGGGTTGCCATCCATTCCATACCGAGATTAAGTTAATCTGTTTTTCTCGGCTGTCATAATGAAGATCTTTGACAGTCGCTACCGTAGACAGAATACAGGAAATCTGACACCAGTCTTGGCAAGCAGTACAGTGTTTACCAGTTACTGGGTTGTGGGGGTCAGATCGGCAGTCACTCCATATAAAATACTGGTACTAAGCTGCCGCAGTGTCGTAGTGTCTCAAGACGGAATTCTATGACCAGTGTGTGTTGCCAATGATGAAATATGGCTCTGAGACGTGGTCGCTCACTATGGCCTCATCAGAAAACTTACAGTCACCTAAAGGGCAACGAAGAGGGGTATGCTCGGAGTATCCTTACGTGATCGCATCAGAAATGTAGAGATCCGCAAGTGTACCAGGGTTACCGACATTGCCCGAAGAATTACCAAAGTTAGTGAAGTGCCAGTGAGCACGGCACATTGCTGGCAGAACGGTTGGCCGTTGTGGCAGAAATGTTCTGGAGTAGCAACCGCGAACTGGAAGACGTTGTGTTGGAAGGCCTTCCACCAGGCAGACCGATGACCTGGTGAAGGTTGCGGGATACGATGGATGCGAACGCACGGTACCGGTCAATGTGGCGACACTTGGGGGAGGCCTATGTCCAGCAGTGGACATCTTTTGGCTGATATGATGACTTAACTGCATTCGGTTAGAATGGAAGCCGACCCCAACTACTGTACTGGAATTGCGTGGTTGTGACGCATACTTTGTATTTGTATTTAAGTTTTTCCTTTTGTTTTTTTATGGCATGCGTCGTGCCTGGCGCAAAAAGATGTTTTTCCTTTCTTTCTATCAAATTCTTTTTATAAATATTGGTCGCGTTTCATTTGGTGGCTATGATTGTAATTACCACTCGATTACACTGTTGCGGTAATTATCGCCTATCAAAGCTTCTTATTATGTTCCCGTCTTTGTGCTGTCAAAGTTGACGTTATCATCAATCAAATAAAACCACAATGATATCGTTTGCTCGGTTTGACACGAAAATGGGCATTTGGGCAATCTCTTTTGTGTGGTACAATGATGGTATTATCTTGTTACGATTATAATGTGGTGATTTATACAATTGGCAGTTGAATGACAGGCCGTTGAAAGGTTGGTTGTGTTTCTTTCATTTGCAGTTTTTACAGTAGACTTAGGTACAGTGATAATAATCTTTTCATTAAAAGTAAGCCAGTTTAATGTATGTATACGTATATGTACATTTACATATGTATACACCTACTGACGAGCGCAGAGCAGTGGTGGCCCTGTGGTATCGGCCACAACTTACAAGTTGTAGGTCGTGGCTTCGAATCCAGCCAGGCGCTTTACTTTGTGTTAATTATTTCATCACCACTGCTCTCAAAACGGTGAAGGAAAACATCGTGAGGAAACCGAACCGTTCTTGAACCAAAAATTTGAAGACATGTGACATCCACCAACCACGCACTGGGCCCGCGTGGTGATTACGGCCTATTCCCTCTCACTGAGAGGAAGCCTGTGTCCCAGCAGTGGGGACATTAACTGACGATGATACCTACTGACACATGAAAGTGCTTTTGATATTTGCAAATATAAAATGTTTATATTCCAAACAAAATAAAGCTTTCGCTATTCAACACAAAAGAAACAAAAAAAAACTCAAGCATCTCAGTGAGTCCCTTCTTGTGGCCAGCTGTGTCCAAAAATACTTTATGTGGGCAGTTGGTCAAGTTCATTTGTGGCGTCCCATTGACATGGTTAATTAAATTAAAAGAAAGAATCACTCGCTTCATCAGACTTCATAAAACAATTAATAAAAGAAAGGTGTTATTGTATTTCACGCTGTCGTAATTTCTCGGGCTCCTTTTGTTACTGGGTTTTAATTGGTTTTATATCGGGCCGTAAATGTGGAACATTTACAGCCCGATATAAAACTATTAATAATTCATCATCTGCCTAGCCTTTTCCCAATTGTTGTTGGGGTCGGCTTGCAGTCTTACCGGATTCAGCTGAGTACCAGTGTTTTACATGGAGCGACTCCCTATCTGACCTCCACAACCCAGTAACTGGGTAATACGATACCCCTTGGCAAGACTGGTGTCAAATCTCAAGCTTCTGAATACCCGTAACGACTGTCAAAGATCTTCAAATGATAGCCGGGACCAACGGCTTAATGTGCTTTCCGAGGCACGGAGGAAACTCGCTATGTTGAAATGGTCACCCATCCACGGACCGACCTCGGAAAGCGTTGCTTAACCTTAAAGATCGACCCGTGCGGCTGTTATTATTTAGCCACGAGCTCCTCAAAACTATTAATAACGAATAAAATATAATAAATTAATAACGAATGAATTTGTGTTTCAGCGAATATATTAAAGAACGAAGGGAATGAGCGTAGAAAAGGACATCGAAGCAATAATGACGACACGGTTGGCGAAGCGGTTGAGCGATTGGTTGCTGCGCTGCGTTTCGCGGATTCCAGCCCCGCACGATACAAATATTTGTATGGACTACAAGATAGTTGTTCCGGATCTGGGTGTCTTGTGTATTTGAGTATAAATGTTATGTAAACGCACCCACGCTACAGGAAGAAATTCCTAGTGCCCACACTAGGAATTTCTTCCTGGTGATAGGGCCTTTCTGAAAGTGGTTTTATAATGCTATCTTTAAAATTCGCCGTGCATAGGCAATTCGCTAGCTGCTTTAACTCGACATATTCGAAAAAAAAAAATTAGCCGCTGATTATCTTTATCTTTTGAAGAGTCGATTCATGCATAAACCGTGTCATTGATTGATACCGTATATCTACAATAAATAAAATAAAAAAACCCACACTAGGAATTTCTTCCTGTAGCGTGGATATTTTTAAACGATATTTTTTAACAAAAAAATTGCCACATTACTAATGTAACTTACAACAGCCAGCTTTTAACTCTACCTCATCAGGATCATCATTATTGTCCCAATTTAACCGTTCGCGTTAATTGCAGAAACAATAGAAAAACCATTATAATATCTCTCGTGGGTCCACGTCTTAAACACACGAGAGGTTAATCGGGGCAGCAGCAACATGTTTTCTTATTCCATACTTCTTTGTTAGTCGTCATCTCGATGACAATATATCTTCTAGACATGTTACACAGTCTATCGTCCAGCCATCGTTTATTTGCTCTTCCCTCCTAAATTCTTTCATAAAGTGGTCTCTAACTAAAAAGGGAATAATCTCTTCTTATTCACTGTCTTCATTTCTGAAGGTCTTGCCCGTCTTGGAAAGCTTCCACGGAGTCACCGATGAGCTGTTGCCACGCCTTTCTCAGGACAGTGGTCACTGTGAGTCCTGTACTCGTCCTTATCTGGTCTGACCAGCGAGTAGGTGGTTTGGCCAAAATACACCAAAGAAACTCCTGCATATTTTACCAGTAATCATGATAATCGATTGTCAAGCTAATATTAATAGAACAACAAAAGCGATGAGCCGTCGCAATTGCCCTACTAACATACCCCGGTCAAGAGGGTCGATATTAGCAATTAGCATTTTAGGCACGCTTGCGAAATAACTTATTAGGTGGAGTACGCTACCCGCTCCGTGGGTGTCGTCGGCGAAGCAAATTAATATTAACAGGGATGTTTGCTGTAGAATAGAAAGAATACTTAATTAACTATACGGATAGTTAATATACAACAAACAATTGACAAACTGAGAATTTTCGAAAAAAATACTTATACTTTTTCCTAATAGAACTTTCCCCCTATATAAATAGATAAGTATGTACGTACCATGGTGAACATCCCACTCATACGCACTAAACGTTTTGGAAATATGAATATATCTTTCATTGTGCGTACAGCTAAGGAGTGTAATTCTCTGCCGGTGTCAGTGTTTCCCGATAGCTACAACCTCGGGGTCTTTAAGTCGAGAATGAACAGATTACTTTGCAATAGGATGACACCAGCGTCAGTTGTACAACGTCCTTTGGTAAAACCATACTGTTTATCATGTAAGATGTTATTCTTATTAAAATTAATGAGCCTTTGATTTAGCATTATCTTTTCAAATACCTTGCTGAAAACCGGCAACACGGATACTAATCTATAATTATTTGTGTCGTTCCTATTGGTGGGACACAGGTCTACTGTCTATAAGTGGTGATAGGGCCTTTCTGAAAGTGGTTTTATAATGCTATCTTTAAAATTCGCGCTGCATAGGCAATTCGCTAGCTGCTTTAACTCGACATATTCGAAAAAAAAAATACTTAGCCGCTGATTATCTTTATCTTTTGAAGAGTCGATTCATGCATAAACCGTGTCATTGATTGATACCGTATATCTACAATAAATAAAATAAATAATAAAAATAAAAAAATGTTTATTTTATCTCCACAAATTACATCAAGTACATACATTATACAGCTGACATTATAATTCTTTACAAGTTTGTAATTTATACTTGACAAACTTTGCATGGTTTTATACAATCGCGTAATATTATAGAAAATCTTTATTTCGAGCGAGGACTTTGTGGTCAATGAATTGAAAATATATTTATTTAATTACGAACAAAAGTGAAAAGCGAAGCAAACTCTTGACCCTTACCTACAATAACATCAGAAACGTGATCACGATAACAATAATTAATCACTCAATAATGAGTTCTAAGAACCCACTGATAAGACAGGAATTACCAGTTGAATAAACTTAGATAATAAACTAGCAAATATTGATGCTTATTCAAAACCACCCCATGCATATTCGTTTATTAATAATATTATTTAATTACTTGTAGTTAATATTTAATGAGCTATTACACAATAATGAAGGACAATAACAATGGTTATTGCCATCTTTAAAACTCTATTGATGTCTAATGAAATATTATTATACTTAGATTAATGGTTATTAATCCAAGTATAATAGCTAATAATACTAAAAATACAAAGTTGAAATTCTATTGGACCCCGTACATTTTTAAGGCCTTTATAATATATATGGTCCTATAAAAATCAACTTAAAATACACAACGCTTAAAGCCAATACTTGAGTTAATGGCGATGGGTTGAAATTATCTAGGGTTCTAGATAATTTATTGTATTTTAAGTTGATTTTTAAATTACCTTATATATTAAAAAGGCCTTAAAAATGTACGGGGTCCAAAAGAATTTGAACTTTGTCATGTATGACATAGAGTTTGTTGCTCCAAAATTTGAAAACAATCTTGAATTCTAAACAAAAAATAGCACGAAGGTAATGTATAAAATGGTGTCATAGAATATGAATTCGAAGAGATTTAGCGGGTTCAGTACCTAGTAAGTTTACATCTTCTAAGGACAACATCGTTAACATATAAAATCAATCAGATTACCAGTTTACAATGACCCCTAAGTTAGCTCAAGTTATTTTTAAATTAGGATCAAGTTAACCTGGTTGTTTTCTTAACCTGAATTAACACTAGCTTGGCTGCCCGGATGCTTACTACTTATGTGGATGACGGTTATCTATTGCCGTTGGCTGCGATTGTTTTTTTATGAACATACTCCGTCTTTAATATTGAGATGAGTCTCAATAGGTGATTAAAAGTAAGTAAGTGTGAAAATAAAGACTGCTTTGTCATGTAGACCATGACAAAGCAGTCTTTATCTTCAGGGCCAAGGGAAGGTAGAGAGTATTAACATAGTTTTTGATAGAAGATTCCTTTTCTAGAAAGCTTCACATGAATATTATAATACAGATGTTTCCTGGGTAGAAAAAAAAACCGGCCAAGTGCGAGTTGGACTTGCGCACGAAGGGTTCCGTACCATTATCGCAAATAACGGCAAAAAAATCACGTTTGTTGTATGGGAGTCCGCCTTAAATATTAATTTTATTCTGTTTTTAGTATTTGTTGTTACAGCGGCAACAGAAATACACCATCTGTAAAAATTTCAACTGTCTAGCTATCACGGTTCATGAGATATAGCCTGGTGACAGACAGACAGACAGACAGACGGACCGCGGAGTCTTAGTAATAGGGTCCCGTTTTTACCCTGGGTACGGAACCCTAATGATAATTCTATTGAGACCGTCAGTGAGATTATTAAATAATATTGGCAAAGATAAAGCGCATCAAATTTCAGGAGTAGGGGATTGTGACGTCAATTTGTCAGTATAAAGTGTAGCACACCGTGACGTCACACGATATTTCAACGCACTGTATCGTCGTGATTTTTTGTTTACGAGGCAAATGAAAAAATACGTGTCCAATATTTTTAGGTAATCTAACTGACGGACCTAATAGATTTTTTTAGTCACCTACCTATTGGTATTATTTATTTAAATACTTACCTTACACCAGAAAATACATTAACAAAAGAAACTTTAAACTAAAAAATATACAACGGGCTGCCGTCTCGAATTCCGCGATCTCTTCCAGGCAACCTGGTATTATTTGATATTGACAACTATTATGGGAAACCAACCTGTAAACAATCACAATAGGTGGTTTTTTTATTATCTTAATATCTTGACTATGTTCATCATACTCTTTGATGTATTCTTTCAAGGTTATGACGTAGTAGAGCTACGTCTTAACCTTTTGAAGAAATTTTCCAAAATTGAAGGAAAACAGCATTATTTGTTACTCTAATTGCCTATCTACCACGCTAAAGCACGAGCTACCTTCTCGCAGCTGAGACCTGTTTGGCAATCGCCGAAACAGGCCCGAAGGATTAAACTCAAAATCTTCGGGTCAAATGTCAAATCCGAGAAACGTGGCATGTCACGAAAGACATTTCACGCCAGATTCAAGTCGTCGTCAACCATTGTCTTCGTCACATACTCGGAATCTACTGCCCGAGACAATCACCAACGTACAGCTGTTGGAGAAATGCCACGAGAGCCCGATCGACCACCAGATCAAGCGTCGCAAATAGAGTTGGATTGGCCACATGCTGCGAAGGGATTCTAATCGTATACCCAAGCAAGCGCTGGATTAGAATCCCCAAGGCATAAAGCAGGCAAGGCAAGGCAAGGCAGTAAGTGTGGCCGTTCCCATCAAACCTGGCGTCGCCGCGTCGCACTGTGTTGGCAGAAACGACGATCAACGGTTTGACGTGGAGCGAGGTGAAGCGTAGCTGAAGACCGATCGCGATGGAGGACTAATGTGGACCCTCTGCCTCATCCAGGGGTCATAAGACATAAATATAATAGGGTAGTTTACTGAAAATTTGTTTTTTGTCCGTCAGGTAGATTAATAAAAAATATTAGACACGTATGTTTTCTTTTGACACGTAAAAATAAAGTGACGACGATATAATATGTGCGTGTGAACTGAGGGACCACACTGGTAATTTGCAAAATAAAAATCTAAAGATTTAGTAGTAGATTTAAAACAATTGTAGAACAAATCTAGGAATTTGTAAACAAATATATTAAAAACTACAGCCCTTGAAGTGTGGTCCCTCAGTCCTCACACACCATCAGCCAGATCTCGGGCAGTATCTGAAAAATTAAGGAGTTGTGACTACAGAATTTTAGTAAAGAATTTGTAAAGATATTTACTAAATAACAGACCACAAAGCATTATAGACAAAAAATATATAACGGCTAACCTGTGGTCCCTCACACCACACAAGAAAGATAAATATTTTAGAGAATATTATCGAATCAAATTAATAAACTCGTTCTTTTTCTACATAAAGTTTTAGTAAGAGACTTGAAACATTTTGTAAAAAAGAAATGGAAAAAAAATATCGACGCAATTTGAAGATAGCGATTAATAAAAGTGGTCCCTCAATCCTCACATCCACTGACATATATGCATGTACTAGCTGCTAGACGAGAGTGATATTAGAAAGACTAGTGTACTTACCTTTTAGTAGAAAGTTTCTACTAAATAATAGTTATCTAAAACTGTTTATTTCTTACCTCTTAGCTGAGATAATATTATTTTTTTATTCCTATGAAAATAGATAGAGTAGTGTGACCAAACAATGAAACAAAATGTAGACATTACTATTCTACTTCATTTAGTATTAGTATAGTATTATATGAAACGAAAACAATGTTGAACTGTTAATTTAATGTTATATTACATGGCTTAAGTGACTCTAATTTGGCAACTTTAATTTTTGAAAGCTCGTAATTGTAACTAACTTGATCATTACAAGTGGTACAGTTCCTGTTTCCTTCATCGATGCTAATTGCCTCTTCCAAAATATCTATGCTAAATATTTACGTGGGACACTCAGAAAGTTTTGCGAAACTAAAAAAAATTGTTATATACGTACATATATTTTTATTAAATCTTTTCAAAGTACTTTCCACCAGCCTCTATACAAAGATTCATGCGCCTAAACCAGTTTTCAAAACACTTTTTCCAGTCCGCCGCAGACACCTCGTTTACAGCCTGCTCGAACGCAGCCAGCGCATCTTCCGGCGACGAAAATTGTATCCCTTTGAGCTGATTTTTTTATTTTTGGGAATAAAAAGAAGTCACACGGTGCTAGATCAGGGCTGTAAGGAGGGTGACCCAGGAGTTTGACTGGCGTGCTGTCCAGGAAGTCCCTCGTTTTGAGTGCGGTGTGCGCAGGTGCATTGTCGTGGTGGAGCAGTAGCCCGCGGAGCCCTGTGTTTGGTCGCTTGTTGCTTATAACAGAGAAAACTTCTGGCAAACATTTGGTAGTATACCATTCGGCATTAATGCTTCTTTGATCCCGTAAGGGAATTGATACCAAGTGGCCAGTCAAATTAAAAAAGCTAGCGATCAAAATCTTACCCCCGCTTCTAGATCGCTTCACTTTGGTAGGCGTTGGCTCATTTTGAAACACCCAAACAGTCGACTGGCGCTTGGTTTCTGGGTCGTATTGATAAATCCAGGACTCATCACCTGTAACGATGTCGTAAACACGCCGAGACGAGCCTGCTTCAAATTTGTTAAGCATATCACGGCACCATTCCACCCGGGCCTGCTTCTGAGCATCGGTGAGGTTGTGCGGCACCCAGCGTGATACTATCCTCCTCACGCGAAGATGGCTGTGTAGAATCTCGTGAACGCTTCTCGATCCAATCTTCAATATGTGTTGAATCTCCTGATATGTAATTCGCCTATTGTTTTGGATTAAATTTTTCACTGCTAGCACGTTTTCTTCGGTAACAGCCGTCAAAGGGCGACCGCTTCTTTCGTCATCCCCCAAAGTTGGTCGACCGCGCTTGAATTCGTTATACCAACGATACACGGTTGCCTTGGAAGGGCCTTCATCCATGAATGCCATTTGAAGTCTATCGTACGATTCATCCGGTTTCAGGCGACACTTGAAATCGTATAAAATCATAGCTCTAAAATGTTCCCGGCGCAGATCCATATTTCAGTGAGACACAATACTTTGAATTAACTCGCAAAAAATGTGGAGGGAAATTTTGAAATTGGAACTTACTTATTTTTACTTATAAATAATCATATTTTCGAAAAACATTATAACTGGCCAGTCTCCCATATATAAAAACTTTTTTTCGCAATACTTTCTGAGGGGCCTGGTATTTAATTTATATTTAATATTTTATTTTATTTTATTTAAGGGCAAAAACGCAACGTCTCTTTTAATTAAGTTTATTGCAGGACGTATTTAAACACATTTTTGAGCTCGTGGCTAAATAATAACAGCCGCACGGGTCGATCTTCAAGGTTAAGCAACGCTTGACGAGGTCGGTCCGTGGATGGGTGACCATTTCAACATACCGAGTTTCCTCCGTGCCTCGGTCCCGTTGGTCCCGGCTGTCATTTGAAGATCTTTGAAAGTCGTTACGGGTAGTCAGAAGCTTGAGATCTGACACCAGTCTTGCCAAGGGTTATGGTGTTACCCAGTTACTGGGCTGTGGAGGTCAGATAGGCAGTCGCTCCATATAAAACACTGGTACTTAGCTGAATCCGGTAAGATGGAAGCCGACCCCAACAACAATTGGGAAAAGGCTAGGCAGATGATGTATTTAAACACATTTTTGTAAAAGTTGCACTGAAAAAATATCTTAGAAGTGAATGTTCAAATACATCTGGCGATCATAACTAATATGGTTTCCTTTCTCGTTTAATGGGCTAAAATATTGTAATGCATTTTTTGCTCTCATTAAATAAATCATCGTTTTTAATTGTAGAATTAAGTCAAACTGGTATATCCAAGGTTGGAGGTTGGTATAGGTGTACCAGAATCTCATGGCATTTTTTATTTTTTTTAAATTGTGATTTTCATATGGCAATGTCAATTGTCACTTGTCGAATCAAAGTACTTGATGTGTCAACCGCTGCTGAAATTTTTTGATATTATCTTTAAAGTTTGTTATTTTTGTGAAAATGTCGAAAAACCCACTTCGATCTCATGCGAGACATATTGTTTTCAATGTGTATCATAAAATAAGGGAAGAAGAAGGCGTAAATCAAACTCAATCTTTGATTTTAAAGTGCGTCGTAGAGTGGACCGGTAAGTTGGACTTGACTTGTTTTGATACTTTTAGTTTAATTTATATTTTTCTTACTTAATTTTAATTTCTTTCCATTACTATTATATGGTAAATCGTAGGTCAGGGCACATCGAATGATGGCCGGAAGGAAATGGCAACAGTAATGTAACTGTTACTAATTCTTCGACAAGATATTGATTTTAACGGAGATTGAGAATCGTTGACGTAAGAAAAATATTAAGTAATAATCTGCGCCCTGCAGTGGGACGTGTATATAGACGGGAGTTTTTGGCAGGATTTTGTCGAGTGAAGTTCAGTGGCTGTTAATATTATTTGCAAGTTGATTCCTAGTGGATATTGTGATATATTATTGGTGTAGTTTTGTATCTCAACTCTCTTCGCAACTGGACAATTTGTAAAATCATTGACAAAAGCGATCTCGGGATAGTGGAGCGGTGTATTTTATTGTAGTATTGACTGCCTCTGCAAAGCTTACTGGGAAGACTAACTCGATACAATTTGCTGCCAAATACTCCAAAAAACATTAGAATCTGTTACATCCGCATTCTAATGCATACTAAAGAATAAATATAAGATGCAAAACTCTTTCCAAAGACGTGGCTAAAAGGTCCTAGCAACCAGGCCATAAAACTTACATAAAAAAAATATATATAGACTGATGATGATGAATGACTTTAAGTAACATGATACATTTTTATTATTTTTTACAGACTTTATACATAAAGAGATTGGTTTTGAATATGTTAAATGCCAATGAAAAAGAACCATTTTGATGGAGAGAGATGACATAAAACTACAAAGATACAAGTTTTTGAAATGCCAGTGGAGTTCATGGAATCGTATTCTAGTTTTCTAGTTCTGAATGAGGTTTTAAGTTATTAGTATGATTTAAATGCTAAATAATAAATTAGTACATAAATTAATATTCAATTGATTTATTTTTCCTATGGTATGAACACGATGTATAACAACATTATTCATACACATACCTATAATACTCACAGTGGATCTTTGTGTCTCTGAATTGGTTGCAAGACCCCGCGCAGTAGCTATTTTTGTGTCAATGTTGAAGGTGAAGATAGCATTGTATAACTGTCTCTTTCACTCGCTTATGTATGTCACATAAGCTTACGGAGTTTCTTGTGCATTCTTCTCCATAACAAGCTACTTTCCGAATGCACGGTAGAATCAACTTTTATTTCATGTAAATTTAAATTGTGACATTCAAAAGTGCCGCTTGGTGGCCCAGTTGAAATAAATATCTTTTGTCTTTTTTGTCATCGTCCTATCTCGCTTACTCTATGCAGTATACTCGATGACAAACTGTTTCTTACGCAATGGTTGGCAGGACCAAGTTCAAAGACACAAAGATCCGTTGTGACTACTATAATATAGGTACCTCATGTTCATTAATACTAAAGACATAAATAAAAATTAAACAGTATCAAGATCGTTTGATCCAATTTCCCCAGTATTGCATACAACAAATTTTTATTTCCCTTTTTGCCATGAGATTCTGGTAGACCTATAACAGTAGGTATTTAGATTTTAGGGAGTTTTGAACGTAGGTTATTTTACGTTAGATCTTTTTATTTTAGGTATTGCAATACGTACCCGTTTAAATATATTTTATTTTATTCGTAAAACTTACAGTAAATTTTAACAATTGTGCGTTATTATAATAAGATCAAGACCAATCAAAAGTTTTCACTTATAGTAAACAAGTGCGAGCCGGACTCGAACACGAAGGGTTCCGTACCATAATCGCAAAAAGCGGCGGAAAAAGAACATGTTTGTTGTATGGGAGCACCACTTAAATATTTATTTTTTTCTGTTTTTAGTATTTGTTGTTATACCGGCAACGGACATATATCATCTGTGAAAATTTTAACTGTCTAGATATCACGGTTCATGAGAAAATTTATTTATTTTAAATTTAAAATTATACGTTTCGTTGCGTTAAAAAAAAAATGACGCTACAATAGGTACTAACGTACTTGCATGAGTAGGTATTGCATAAATTTCGTTATTTTACCTAATCAGCTTGCAGATGGGTTTTCTTCGCCGGCACTTTTATTCCTTGGAATTATAATTTCCAAAAATAGTAAAAGACACGCAAGGTGCCTCATACACTTACAATAATATTATGCGAGTAAACATAGTATTTTCAATTTAACCGGGTAATATAGTTTTTTTTAGAAACAACAAAGAGGTTGAAAAATTGCCGCTGGAAAGCCATAGACATTTTTGGAATCAATAAATGTGTATAATAATCCTTCATTAAGTCAAACAAATATAAGTCAAGCACACCATAGCTAGTCAGGTAGCACGTTCTTCTTGGTCAACGTGCCAGCAGCAAAAGAGAGCAAGCAGACGAGCACACGCTATGCAACTCCTTCCATAAACTTCCACCGTCCGCAATTCGCATGGCATAATACCTATGACACCAACTCGCCTATCGGCTAATAATATTATGTGTATTATTATACGTTATTATAATATCTAAATGTAATAATAACTTTAATTAAATTCATTAAGTAAATTATATCGGTTTTATTCGCATCCTCGACTGCAGCCGTAAGTAATTACTTGTTCTCAGTTTCCTGTTTTATTTATCCTAATAAACACTATGCGTACCTACGTAAAAAACCACGGAGCAGATACACATTAAACATAAATTAACAGTTCAACATTGTTTTCGTTTCATTTACTGCTATACTTAATGAAGTATAATAATACTGTCTACATTTTGTTTCACTGTGTGGTCACACTACTCTATCTATTTTCATAGGATTAAAAAATAATATTATCTCAGCTAAGCGGCAAGAAATACACAGTTTTAGATAACTATTTATTTAGTGGAAACTTTCTACTAAAAGTTAAGTACACTAGTCTTTCTGATATTACTCTCGTCTAGCAGCTAGTACATGCATATATGTCAGTGGATGTGAGGATTGAGGGACCACTTTTATTAATCGCTATCTTCAAATTGCGTCGATATTTTTTTTCAATTTCTTTTTTACAAAATGTTTCAAGTCTCTTACTAAAAGTGTATGTAGAAAAAGAACGAGTTTATTAATTTGATTCGATAATATTCACTAAAATATTTATCTGTCTTGTGTGGTGTGAGGGACCACAGGTTAGCCGTTATATATTTTTTGTCTATAATGCTTTGTGGTCTGTTATTTAGTAAATATCTTTACAAATTCTTTACTAAAAGTCTGTAGTCATAACACCTTAATTTTTCAGATACTGCCCGAGATCTGGCTGATGGTGTCGGAGGACTGAGGGACCACACTTCAAGGGCTGTAGTTTTTAATATATTTGTTAACAAATTCCTAGATTTGTTCTAAAATTGTTTTAAATCTACTACTAAATCTTTAGATTTTTATTTTGCAAATTACCAGTGTGGTCCCTCAGTTCACACGCACATGATATAATTCGTTGAAATATCGTGAAACGTCACGTCGTTAGTACACTTTATACTGCCTTGGTGACGTCACAAGCCCCCACTCCTGAACTTGTACACTTTTTACCTTTTTATAGATTTGGTAAAGCAAAAAATACGTGTCCAATATTATTTGATAATCTCACTGACGGACTAAATGGAATTATCATTTTTCTACCCGGAAAACATCCCTATTATAATATATAATTACTTATCTAAACCTTTATTTTACTCTAAACATACTAGGCACACTCTTTACCAAAATGCTCTAAAAGTGTCATTTGGCCTTGTACTACTAATTCTAAATTCACTCTCCAAGCCTGACCCACTAGTTTACACATTTGAATGTATATGTGATCGTTTATATGCCTAGAGTCCACTTTTTATACAGAGGAAGAAATTAAATCATTGGACTCGTTTATGTGACTTTAAAAAGGCTTTCGCTTATGACCAACATTATTGCTGGCTTAGGTTATTATCGGTCATTCTTTCAAGCTAATCAATTCCTTTGTAGAATTAATTCTTCATTAAAATTTATTTAGTTGATAATCGGCAATTACTAAACGATTAGACGTTTCACACATTAATCAAATCAGAAGTTCAGGATTAAATGTTTGTGATATCAACACCCTAATTGCGTATCTGTGTTGACACCACGAAGCACATTCCTTCCCTTCAATTTTGATAACTCAACTGTATTCATTGTGTGTTTTACGATGCATGCAAGGAAAGCGTGCCGTGCTCTATTCTTTGAACTTACACAATTAGGGTGCAGATCACGAACATCTACTCCTTAAATCCCACTATAGGTACCTTGAAGAAATAACTAAGGACACTGATCTCTTTGTTATAATTATTTAGAGTACATACTGGCAGCGTAATAGCAGAATTGGTGATCAAACGCACCACACTATTCCTAACCACTGAAACTCCTGGCTGTCAGAATCACCGGTGGGGACAATGAAGATCAACAACAAAAAAAAGAGATTCAACTGTCTAAGATCCCGTAACAAAATTAATCAAAAAAGGCCAATAGGAGTATCAAGAGTGTTAAATGTTCTGTGATAATACTTTGTTTTTAGTTGGTACGAGGACGTGTCAAAGCCGAACTTCGATTAAAAATCCGATGGCAATATTTTGAGTGCCCGACCTTTACCAAAAGCCGGCGACCGGATTTTCCAATCGAATCTCTACCAAATGGAGTGTGAAATTAGGATGCCGGATATTTCCCTAGCATCGATGCAATTAGACCCAATATACACATATCTGTATAGATTCCACCCTACCTAAATGGATAACGTTAATTGCCAATTACAACTTTGAGTAATAATCTAAAAGGACATAGCTATTCAGGGTCAAGCTTGAAGTGGCCTCAGTTTGTTACCCAGAAAGACTCCTGTCTATACTCTTCAAATAATCCAAATAGATGCTCCAAAGCATAATGAAGTTATAGACCAATGTATTTTCATTATTCAAAGGCTCACGTTTGATCTCCTGATGGTCAGCGATGATGTGGTTGACAGTGGAGCACGTATGCCTGGCATAACCTATTCACTGTTGATTTAAGACTCCGATTAACAAATATATGTTAATTTATGCAAGGTTTGCTTGAACAGTGATCTCAGTGTTAGTTCAGTTTATTTGAATTTAATTTATATTTAATTAAATTTTTAGTTTGATTTTGATTTAATTTAATTTTGACATAATTTTGATTAAATTTTATTTATTTTTAATATATTTTTTATGCTTGAATTTCGATTATATTTATTAGAGTTTCATGACCATTTGTTTGGTGTAATTTGTTTTTATGCCAACTAAGTAAAAATAAAAAAAGTATGTTACCCAAATTTTTTAATTAACTATAGGCTCACGTTTGACCACTATACGCCAGATGGTAAATCTTAAAAATATGCAAAATCGATGCTTTTATACACACACATCAAGGTTACTGTAACATAAAAAGCCAAAAAGCTTCACTAACCTTCAAATATATCAGAAACACTTCACCTCAACCTCGAATCTCTTCATCAAAGTCATCCCAATAAATAACTCAGAAGCCAATCTCAATTACTATTGGAAACACCTAAAGAGGTACGTCTCACGTATTGCAGGAATGCTAGGAAAGTGTGCAAGTAACCCCGGGACGTGACCTGGTTACTATGGGAAGGTACAAAAAGTTTGCTATTGTGATTCCTTGTGCGCAAACTAATTTAGATTCTCCGTAGATTCTGCGGCGCGGCGTTGATTTCGAGAGCTTGTTCGTATAGAGGTGGCAGAGTTATGATATAAGCTTGTTTTGTTATTAATTAACGCGACTGAGTAGGGTCTCTTATTCAAGTTTCAATAGGGTCAATTAGTTATGTATAGGGCGTATAAATGAAGGCTTCAAGAGTTTCCATAGAAAACTTTATATATAGCTGTTGCTATTAACGTAATTGTAAAAGAAAATATTTTAATAAAAGCTTGAGAATGTGTAACAAATCTTTACGTGTTCGATATAAAAATATCAAATATATAAAATCTAAAGCTGTTCTTTAACACACTATAAATACATTCAATGAACTGTTAGCCATAACAGGTCAGTCATCGTTCACGCGTGAACTTTGCCGCAGAGAATCACATTTATAACCTAAAAACTAAATAATTTATAAGCTTTGACAGTCTTATTTTAGAACAAGTTCACCTGTAAATCACTGTGTTCCTAACCACTGCAACTCCTGGAAAACAGGATCAACAGTGCCGACCACTAGAAGTTTGAGTAGACCTGGGGAATTTTTTAATGGTCTCGGCATTCGAATCGGATTCTCGCAACAAAAAACAGAAAAGTACAGCAGAGGAGTAAGAAATACTTTTTTCTAAATGGCTAAGAAGTCGACTTTAATTTTGTAAAAAGTTTTTATTTCTCTCTTTTTAGTTTTAGTACCCTATCACTAAAAAGTGAGGACAGTCTACAAGTAAGGAATAATAATTTACACATTCGTGCTGTTTGTCGCTGAAGAGTTCGATGTATGTTGCTTATCCTGAAAACTGCTGAACGGATTTTGATGAAAGTTACTCTGTTTCCTAAGTTGAGAGATACGAAATCCAACAAAAAAATAATGATCACGATCCGATAAGTAGTTTCGGAGAAATATGTGGACAAACATACATACATACAAACATACATACATACAATATACACTTATAACATTTGGCACACGTGTTTAGAAGCCCATACAGAGTATTATATTCTATATGCTCTCTATATAATAATACTGCGCCATTCCAACAATATTACATACATACGTATCGAATGAATTGATGACCGCGGTTTTTTTAAGTCGGTAAAAATCTTAATTTCTACAAGCATTGCCAGTTCTATACCTTACATAGTAGTGGAGACTGAGGTACAAAATGTGCATGTTGAGGTAGCATCATGAATAACAAAATCAACGCTCCCCTGACCGCTTTGTGATAAAGTGACAAATCGGTGAAAACTTGTACAATGACCGGGAAAAGTAAAAACACTTTCTGTATACTTATACCTACACGTATTACTTAGTAGGCCATTTCTTGCCGGATTCTGGGCGGAACTTGAAACACGTCCGGAGTCATGTTATGCCATTGAGAAAGATAAACGAGTATGAAGTTGATAGCTAACATGAAATTCCGTGGACATCTCTCATTCTGTTTACGGTAATTGTAAAGTTGGGAGGAGTGGCAACAAGCCAGAAGATAGACACTGATTTTATAGACGTTTATCGACGTTTTGTATACAAACCACGATTCAAACCTGATCTAGAGTCGTCCTAGAGATTTATTATAGAAAAATGGACAAAATTACTCTTAGTTAGCACGTTTTTGAGTCTTAAATCTCAATTGGGGTAACAATGCGACACCATTTTTCATACAGATTTTTATTAGGTTACCATTTTCATGTCGCTCCTTTCTGCAGCTACCTAAAAGATTCAAATAATTTTGCAACAAAGTTACGGAATGCGTGGTATGCAAAGAATCGATAGGTCCGGCTGAGGAAAATGTGAGTCACAGTTCCGACAAGTATATTTATTGGGTCTGTGACAGTAAGCCGTTAACATGACACAGCTCTTATAGTTTCTAATCTTAACAAACTTCTTTACGAAAGGGATAGCCGAGAAGATTTTAGTACACATACATCTCAATCCAGAGGTTTTATGGAGGACGAACCTTTTGCCACTGACCTGTCATAAATACAGACCCCGTGCTGTTAATAGTAGTAACGACTTGCCCAACCTGCATTCTAATCCTGGATCAATTATTCTAACAGCACCTGTAGGCAAGTTGACAATCTACAATCGATAAAGCTAGTAGAAAACGAATCAATTTATGGGAATGTTACATCTGAACGTTAAGTCACGTGGTCAGACCATACAAATAGAAGGCGTTACCGATTGTAGAAAGAGATTAGATACAAAACGTTTGTGACTTGGCTATAGGGGGCAGGAGTAACAACAAACAATAGTAGTTGTTAGATACTAGTTGTGCCGACCTTCAAAGAAATAGTGATGTAATAGTGAAGAAGTAGTTGAAAGCAATAGTGTGCCATCTTCAGAGCTCGCCCAACCCTTCCAAGACAACGCCAGCGAGATCGAGGTCAAAGGTAGGCTCTTCAAGAAAAAGTTCATGTCCCTTTTTTATCTATCCTTGAATATCCTAAGGTACCACCACTTGTACCAACTTTAGGTTACATTCCAGCTACTTAAATTGAATTAGGAAAGGAGGCAGACAGGGCAATGATACAACCTATGCCTAATTCAAATGCGTACCTCGTCAGGCTAGGGCTCGTAGGTCACGTTCAATAGAGACCTGGCCTACTCGCATTTGTTTACGTATATCATGATAAGACTAACAGCCTTATTTATAAAAAAAGAATATATTGGTAGATACTTAATTCAAATTTTCTAGAATTCAAATTAAGAATTTATTTAAACAAATAAATACTTGGCCTCGGGGTTTTAGCGGGAACGTGATGGCGCCTATGTTGCTTCTCTGTTTGTTAAATTGAATATTGAGTGTAAAAACGGGGGTTTTTTATTCTAATACTGTTTGTGAACGTACACGAGTGCGTGCAAGTAAAACACAGCGGTAGAACATGAGTTTGTTCATGTTGTCAACAAATCTCCGTGGAAGTTTTAATAAATTTATCGCTATTTTACTGGGACCTAACATCTAGGACATTGGACTAAAACCTAAAGGAACTGGGACTTCTAAACGTGACCCTGGCTAAATGCACAAAACGTGCGAAGCCAAATAAAAAAAAATTGCCTTAAGTTGAAAATTCTTCTAATATCCTGAAGGAAAATCTTTTGAATTGAGAATTAAGGAACTCGTGGCTAATTAATAACAGCCGCACTGGTCGATCATCAAGGTTAAGCAACGCTTGACGAGGTCAGTCCGTGGATGGGTGACCATTTCAACATACCGAGTTGCCTCCGTGCCTTGGAAAGCACGTTAATCCGTTGGTCCCAGCTGTCATTTGAAGATCTTTGACAGTCGTTACGAGTAGATAGAAGCTTGAGATCTGACACCAGTCTTGCCAAGAGGTATCGTGTTACCCAGTTATTGGGTTGTGGAGGTCAGATAGGCAGTCGATCCATGTAAAACACTGGTACTCAGCTGAATCCGGTAAGACTGGAAGCCGACCCCAACAACAATTGGGAAAAGGCTAGGCAGATGATGATGTCCTGAAGGAGAATCAATGACCTTACCTTACCTTTATTGTATCAAAAGTCCAGTCACAAGCCTAGTACCTACTTCTTCGAAGTACCGCATTGCGTTCGGACTATTAAATAAATAAAATGTTTGTAGTTACTACATTATTTATTCCCTACATGTTTTGCAATAAACCTACACAGGTTAGGTACTAAACTTACCGTACTTACACCTAAACTTGATCTTATCTGCCCATCAAACTCTTACCTTTCTATAAAACTATTTGAAGGTGAATAATCTTAATTATATAGGTACTAAAATTATTAACTCACTGACACACATGTCGAGATTTGCATACGACCTACATGTACTCGGTCATTAACATTTGAAAAATACATAAATCACTTCTCAATGTCACAAATCACGATAAATGAATTTTTATACGAAAAGGATGAGGATGATCTTTAGCCTAAGTCAAGACAGTACTGACTTAAGTCAAGACAGAAATTAGACAGACAAGATGTGTATGCAAAAAAATTATAACGAATAAAATTTCAAAATTTAAAAAACCCCCGACACATTCATCTTGCGAAAACACCCGATTCAAACAGTAAAACGCACATAACTTTTGAACGGCTGAACCGATTTTATTCAAACATAGCTAAGACACTCTCGACAAAATCACCTTTCAAACAAAAAACTAAATCAAAATCGGTTCATCCGTTTAGGCGCTATGATGCCACAGACAGACACACAGATACACAGCAACACACGTGAAACTTATAACACCCCTCTTTTTACGGCGGGGGTTAAAAACAGTGTCATAGTCAAAATCTATACCTATATATAAAAAATAATCCCTATTTACCTTGGTCCGGCATCACGCGTGAACGGCTGGACCGATTTCACTAATTCTTTTTTCGTTGTGTTTGTTATTGTTAGAAAAAGAAAGAAAAAAATAAGAAAAAAAAATTGATACCTTACCTACATGGGCAGGATAGGGTAGGATAGGATAGGTAAGGTAGGGTAGGTAGTGTACGGAAGGTAAGGTAGTGTAGGGTAGGGTAGTTAGGGTAGGGTAGGTAGGGTAAGGTAGGTAGGGTAGGGTAGGGTAGGTAGCGTAGATGAATGTTTGGTGTTTTTATGGCAAAACAAAGTTTGCCGGGTCATATTGTTGTCTATAAAATCTGCTAAAAGAACTGGTCTAATTTTAAGTCAAATCTGCTTTGTATAGAAAAATGTGAACATTCTGGTGTGTCCACCGCCTTATGCTTATTAAGTTGATCCTAATTGGAGACACATGCCATGCATTTTAATTTTATTTATCTATAATAGGCACCGAATATTCGAATAATAAAGAGTGACCAATAGCCTTGGGCAATGTCCTCTTGTTTCTTGTAAGACGGTTCGATCAAAGGTTAGAGAAAGTAGAACTTCTTGGCTCCTTGACCTTGACATGACTAGAATACTTCTTTATTTCTAGCCTTAGGTAATCACCTGAAATAAGGGCCACTACAACATGGGGATCTTTAAGTCAAGAGTAAATAGGATACTTCTAGGCAAGCATGCCTCATCGTCAACCACATTATCCTTTACCGTCTGGTGGACCAACGCGAGCCCATCAATGATATGAATAAAAAAATACTTTCTTTTAGTTTGCATCCCTTGGTCCTTTAAGTACTGAATATTAATTCAACAATCTCTTTGTTTTTGCTTAATACAAGCACTACAGAACACAATTATAATTTAATTTATGTATTAAGATTTTGAATATATTATATGGGATATACAAACTTTTCCGGCGTTCGTGCGGAAACCCAACCCGAGTACGGAAGCGGTCGGTCAACCGGTGTTGTCGAAAATTAACGCATATAATACTTACTTACAAGTTTATGTACCAAAGCTTTTGTGCAGGCAGGTTTTTAATACTTTCATTCTAATTTCTGATAAAGTTCAGAAGGTAAGCACCTAGTGTTCATAGAATTGAGAAGACTCTCTTCTATCAATCAATCCACCTAACTTTTTCTATGTAAGGGACGACTGCCATTCTAAACAGATGCAGCTAAGTACAAGTAACCAGAAAAAGACCTCCTGTATATAATAATGGCCATAAAGATAATAGGGATGTTGACAGAAAATATCTATTGAGTCCGTTAGTTAGATACCCTAAAAATATTGGGCACGTATTTTTCTTTCGTAAACAAAAAATAAATAAAATAATAATAATAATTTAGAGCTACACTTTACACTGACAAAGTGACGTCACAAGCCCCCACTCCTGAACTTTGATGCGCTTTATCTTTGTCAATTTTTTTTATTTGTTGAAGCAAAAAATACGGGTACAATATTATTTGATATTATCACTGACGGACTAAATAGACTTATAATTTTTCTACCCAGAAAACATCTCTATTGTCCATGACGAAAGATAGAAGAAGGTCTAGGAATCTACAAACCTAACTTCTAGAAAACCATTGAAATTACCTTAACTACAGAATGACGTATATACAGATATATGCCGCTAGCCTGCTACCATTGAGGAATGAATGAATAAAACGAGGATTGTATGGATTGTATTAATTTTAAGTTTCTTTTTATAATTGTATTTTAAGGTTTACAATAAAGCATATAATAAACTAGCTGACCCGGCAAACTTTGTTTTGCCATAAAAAGACCAAACATTTATCTACCCTACCCTACCCTACCCAAACCTACCCTACCCGACCCTACACTACCCTACACTACCCTACAATACACTACCCTACACTACCCTACCCTACCCTACCCTAACCTATCCTACCCTACCCTACCCTTTTTTTTTTTTTTTGATAACGCTGGAAAAAAATGCATTACGGGAAGCGAGAGGACCTGCCTTACTACCTCCTCAGGGCACGGCGCAGCTACGCCCCCGCTGGGCACACCTAGACGGTGTGCCGCGCCGTGCCCACACCGCACTGGACCTAACGGTCCCCTCCTATGCGGCATCTGGCCAGAATCCGCGAAGGCCAGATGCCGCCCTCCGCGTGTGCGGCGAAGCGTCGAGACCGACGCTCCGCCGCCTCCTCCTACCACCGACTTGTCCCTGCCGACCATCCCACGTCAAAGGAGGGTCGGCAACGACAAGTCATCACCTCCTCGTGGGCCCACCTCCCGCCCCCGAGCCGCGGCCACCCCCACCCACAGGCGAGATTCCGGGCTGCAGAGCCAGGTGCAGAGCGGGCAAAGCCCGGATGCAGAGCCGGGCAAAGCAGGGTGCAGAGCTGGTCAGTGCACTCGGGGAACTCAAACCGCACGAGTACCGAGTGCAAAGCCAGGTGCAGAGCGGGCAGAGCCGGTCACTGCAGAGCCGGGCAGTGCAGGGTGCAGAGCTGGGGTGCCCCGGGCGTTCCCCCCGCAGGGGAAGGCGGCCCGCCCAGAGGCAAGGAAGTGAGCCCCACCGCTTACCTACCAAACCTAACCTACCCCACCCACCCCAACCTACCTACCCAGCCTACCCCTTCGTCGCGTCTGGAGTGTCCTCTGCTATTCAGAGAAACACCCAGAGCGACGAGTCCCCCCCTACACCCCCGTCAGGTATTCGCCACCGCCAACAAGAACCCACGAATGGGAAGTTATTGACGGTGCCCAGGGTGCACCAGCCCAGCGGGTTGCTCTTCCCCCCGGACGTATCCGAAAGAGACCAGCAACCAACTAGGCCAACGTGGAGGTTACCTGACCCGCACCCCACCCTACCCTACCCTACCCTAACCTACCCGACCCTACAATACTCTACCCTACACTACCATACCCTACCCTACCCTACCCTACCTATATAGCCTATGTCCTTTCCCAGGTCTCAAACTATCTTCATACCAACTTTCATCTAAATCGGTGCAGCAGTTTAAGCGTGAAAAGGTAACAGACAGACAGACAGAGTTACTTTCACATTTATAATATTAGTATGGATAAATATTTATAATATTAGGATTCGATCAAAGCACGTACAATGTACACACCAATCGCTAAATTGCATCTCCTGTTTCCTAAGAAAATTGCTATTCTAGCAACATCGCATTTGAAACATAGAATACTGCAAAGTCTACATCGATGAATCAAATCTCGGTTACAGAAACGAGTTAAAAGTTGTTATAACGGTCCGAAATTTCGCTAATACCTATAAATAACCAGTCTTAAGTCACACCTGTACTATGTGGCTCAAATAAATAATTAAAACACGTTTTTTGGGTTCCATATATCATTATTGAAACGATACAAAATTGTTTCAATCATGTCGGCTGGCGGTTGGCCTGGCATAGTTTAAAAATAGAACACTTTTCTTATTGGCTGTTAATTTTGTCCATCAATCATTATAATGGAAAATGGTATTTAGCTGCTTGGTAAGTTATTTCCATGTCGTGGTAGGAATGCTTCTTGTGGTCTAGCCATATATCTACTATATTATTATTTCTTTTGAATGACTTCTAGATCTTATTTATTTGTTTTTGCGTTGGCAATATCTTTCGTCATTTTGCATCCAGACCAAATCAAATCAATTCAATTCATTTTGCGTGGTTTACATACTTTTATACTTTCTCATTATTTCTCCATTTTTTATACCGCTTAATTTTAATTCTATCTCTTAAATTTATCAGGCTTTTAAGTGCGCCGTCCTCTGCATAAAAGCCTTGTTTGCTCAACAGGGCTGAAACAGATATTACGCATATTTGACCTAAATTCGATATTAGCCGTGGACAATAATAGCACAGCTCTACTTTCAAAGGTCATAGGCGAGCGATAATACCTCTACACAACCTACTACCTACTCGGAATGTTCGATACATAGTGCTCTCTCTACCACGCCCGTTTTTAGAATATTCTCGGCCTAACCTTGCCACAGTTTAAGTTCGATTTCCTACATTTAAGTATTCGTATTTATATATTTCGCTGAAAATAAGCAGCAACCGACTGCCGAAGGAGGGTAACGTGTTTATCAGTCTCTGTATGTATGCATGTTTGTATGTATAATTGTATGTTTGTTCCTATCTGGCGCGTTTCATCTCTAGAAGACCAAACATGCTGGCCGATGTTGATGATTCTTACGCCAATCGATTCATCTTAAGGTTACACTAGTCGATCATTCCTCCACACAAACGTAGTCTGGCGATTACTCCACTGTTTGACGATGTACGTTCAAAATAATAATTGATATCAACTTGTCTCATCATTATCTAGCCCTGTATGGAAACAAAAAAGTAAAATATTTGAAAGTTATGAGCGTCGAAAGTTCCATATTTCAACACAAATTTTAACGCATCTTTGGGCGGAAATAAATACCGTAGGAACAAGGTAAATTGCAAAACGGCCTCCAGACAGGGATAGTAGATTAATAATTCAACATTGGAAATAATTGTATTTTGAAAATATACATTTAGTATTTTGTTCATGATATTTAGACTACCAAAGGTCTGTTTATAAAATTTCGCGCGCTTGTTTTTGTCTTAAATCATCATCCATTTCGATAAAAATTTGCAAAAGTGGTAATTCGTACACGAACTAGCTTCTAACTGCTCATCACAGCATCTATCTCTTTCGCACGTGTTGTCGGATCAGATAGCATGCATTTTAACCTCGCCTACAAAATAGTTCGTGGCGTTGACTAGGGGAACCTTAATTTTGCGATTGTCACTGGCTACATTAAAATAGGTAAATAAAAAAAAACGATTTTGGGCGCCATATGCAGGCCCAATTTTTTTCTCTTCCAAACCCATCAAGCAGTCGGAGGAAACATCTGATTTTGATCAGCCAGCTCACGAATATGTATCTTCCGACTGTACAGCATGATTTTATTCTTGTTTACGTCGTTTTAGTTCGCTTCTTATGCAGTCGGGTTTTTTTTTATATTTTGAATCAACTTTTTTTAAAATTAATTATTGGTTGTAGTTTTACGAAGGTTTGAGAAAGAATTTTTTTGTTGTGTTGGGTCCCATTGATCCATCTCGCCTAATGGACAGCAATGGATTAGAGGAATAACCGCCTTTATCCATCGTCTTCAATCTTACGATGGAATGAGCAAGTCCTGAAGAATTTTCCTCTTTATATTCAAGATCCTACAATTTTAGTGGCTATGCCAATATTGGTCGAAGATCGGATGTTCGATGGGGTTGAAATGTTCTAGAATGAAATCGTTGGAAGTTCTTCCACTAGATGGCCCGATGACCTCGTGATGGCTGCGAGAACCTGCTGATGTGAGAAGCATGGGAACGGTCGATATGGTTACACTTGTAAGAGGCTTAATTATGTCCTGCAGTGGCAGTCTTTCGGCTGAAATGATCCCCTGATGGTCCTCCCTAATGACCTCTAATTGTGAAAAAGTCAATTTGGAGAGTAATACCTTTTTATACATTACATGTAATATATACCTATCTTCCAATGTCATATAGTTGCTATCACATAATTCTGCAAAACTTATAAATGCGGAATTAGATTTTTCTTTATCTCGGTCATTTTGCGAATAGAACGTTTTGGTATGGAGTCAGAGTAAGAATTTATCCAATGCTACTTCACAGAAAATCCAATACTGCAGCTGGAAAACTAGGATTTTCTAAGCATTTCATTTCCTTTTACGGGACAGATTTACTGAAAATCTGAAAGCAAAAATATTGAGGCAAATTTTATTAAATTCAGTTCATATTTAGCTGGGACCCGGGTGTTGTGGCGCAGCTTGGAAGAGGTAATTCTAAATCTAGCTGTGGACAGCGATAGTGTGAGATGATTGATTTAATTAGGATTTGAATAGATTAAAATCAATCATGAGGTCCTGCGTTTGATACGCGAATTGGAAACAGTATTATTGATATTTTCCTTCTGGAATTTCTCAGTAGTAGGTAGCTGCTGCGTGTTCGCGTTGAGTGCTAACGCGTGCCCGTGTTCCCGCGATAAGCGGCACTAGAGGACACCGTGTAGTTTTAGTGGGTTGGAGTCACACATAACTGCGCTATCTCCCCGTGGTAGCGCAGTATGTATGAGCATTTACCCACGCAAAAAAAAACTCCGGCGTCAGGATTTGTAACCGTTATGACATTAAGCTTGACCTGTATAAGGGACTTAAACATAACTGGTGAAATTTGGGTTTTCTCTAAGTGTAATCGACCCCTTGTGCCTATTGGCCTTGTTTGTTCTGTCTCCTGCTTGATATGGAGGGATGTGGAAATTTGTATTTTTCCTACTCCTCCGTTATTCTTTTCTGATTAATTTCGTTGCGGGATCCAAAACAGTTAAATTCATTCTCCAGGACTTCGTCGAGCTTCATTGCTTCGGCGCTTTTCTTGTGGTCGCCACTGTTGATTCTGGCTTTCAGGAGTTGGAGTGGTTTGGGAATACTGCGAATGGGATTGTCCCAAAGTGCACCTCTGCACCCAGACCATCAGGGTATTCCCCGAAGGGTACATACATTACAACTTCGGCGTGTTTAAAGCCAATCAACAGAAATGTGTTTAACTATCGTTTGGACGTTAATAATAGTACCTAGTACTAGTTAGTATTAGTACTTACTTCTATGAACATAATTATGATGACGTTAATGAGATGATTAAGACTAATGACATCATAGATCGCGATGAATTGACACCGTAATATGCATATTTTGTAAAATGTTAATCTATTGTAATTAGGATTAAGTAAGAACTAACCTTAGGCCCTAGACAAAGTGACATTCTATCATCGAAAGCGTGGCGATAGCGATTATCAAAAAGTCAAAATTGTATGCAATTGACAAGCGATACCGACAAATCACGTGATCAATCCCTTTTGAAATTTCGACTATCGCCTTCGCTGACATCGAATGCTACTTGTCTTGCCTATTGAGTTGAATCTTCATAATCTGAAAACAAAATATGCATATCGAAAAGGAATCTATGAATTACATATTGCCGTCAAATATTCTTGACCATCAGAGGTTCTGCTGTATTTTTTTAAATATAAGAAAACATCGTGGAGGAAACGTGGACTTACGTAGATATCGTCATCTTCCTGCCCTTGTCCCATGTTACTTGGGGTCGGCGCAACATGTTTTTTTCTTCCATACCGTCCTGTCCCCTGTCACGCTATCACTGACTCCCTTTTCTTTCATATCACTCCTCACATAGTCCGTCCATCTTTTCTTTGGCCTTCCTCACCCTCTCCATCCATCCACATTTATATTCATAACTCTTTTAGTAAGTTGCATTTCATCCTTCCTCATCACATGACCATACCAACACCATAACAAACGGATTCCTTTTAACTGTTCTGTCACTGGCGCCACTTTCAAACTTCCTCTAATATACTCATTTCTCACTTTATCCATACTCGTCACACCGCACATCCATCTCAACATTCTCATCTTTGCTATATGCAATCTCTTTTCATCCATCTTTTTCACAGCCCAACATTCTGATCAATGCAGTATGACATGTCTAATCACAGACTTTTAGATTTTCCCCTTTAACTTTTTCTAGTAGATACAGTTATTATAAGTTCGACGTTACCAACCCATCTTGAGCAAGCGTTGCTCGTGCCTTCTCTATATGAGAAGATGCTTTTACTGGGCTCTCAGCTCTCTAAGGCTGGTGTTATATTGGAAAATTTTAAAATATTTAAATTTCAACTAGAGATTCGCTGTTCGTGAGACAATTACAAAAATCTATAAAAATCGGCTAAAATATTTTGTCACTAAAATCATATTAAATTAAAATGGGGCTTTCATCTCATTAGCCAAATCAGAGGCATTCTAAACATTCACTTTGACTTTTATGATATCTGGTGACTTATAGTTTAAGTTTTAAAATCTAGACTAAATTTTCTAGGCCTTCTTTCTAGGCAAGGATTTCCATATTAATAAATATAACAGACTAGTTGATTAATGTGTTTTCGAGGTGTTTTGAATTAGCATCATTAATTTTGTCTGCTTTTTTGTGATCAATGGCATCCTTGATGACAACTATAAATCTTCTTAGTTGACGTCTTTTTCGCATTTTTTGACAGATATAAGATTGTTTTCTAGAGTTTAGTACCGTAAGGTGAAACAGAAACGCTTCTAACTATGAGTTTCATTCGCTTGAATCACAATAAAAACACTGGGTAAGAACATCTCACAACACTTTTTGCACGTAAACCCACTTTAGGAAAGGATCCCGTTGAAATATCACCGAAATCACTCACACAACTTTATAGAAGGATTTAACCTAAATCCCTCCAAGCTCGTCATTTATTTTATAACCCTTCTGGTACACGTTATCATCTAACAACATGCATTTGAAAGTGATAATTATAATGGTCAATAAAATACAAAAAATACGACCCACTAAAATCAATGATATCAATATTCGGGAACGCACACACCATTTCCTTAACTACCGAAACTCCAATCCCACCATTAACAGAACAACTTAAAATTTAAAAATAGAATACAAGATGGACACACCATTAAATATTTATAACGAAAACAATAAGTGAGTCATAGCGATAATGGTATGCTGTTAGCATTCCCATTTACTTGTGTCCCATACAAAATGATAACAATTCCCTTTTTGTTAGTGCGTTACCAACAGTCGCTACACTAATACGTTTATACTAAGTTCCGTGATTTTTAAAACTGAAATAGTTAACAGATAAATAAAATTGAAAAATAACTAAATAATTTAGCTTAAGAAACTTGAAGCAATGACGAAAGTATTCTATTTAGTGATGTGCTTAGTGCTAGTGCATGTATCGGCAAAGTATGTCGATAAAAGGAAATGTCCAGAAGTGAGAGCTGTGCCGCACTTTGATTTGCCGAGGGTTTGTATTATATACTATCTTCTTTACGTTAAATAACATTAAGGTTATACAAAAGATAGTCCTTGCTACTCATAGATGATAATATCATTCTGTGACTACCATGCGCCAGCCCAGAATAGTAATTTTGATATGGGTTGATATTTCCCTAGGATTGTCCTTTGTCGCCTCTTGTGTTGTGATGTTTTCACTTAATAATTCTACATTTCTCTCAAATGCAAGATATTTAGTAACATCTGAATTAATTGAAAGCTGCCACCTAATTACATTGTAAAAAACCGGCCAAGCGCGTATCAGACTCAGCACATTTGTTCGTAAAATATACGTAATTAGTGGAAGCCTCGCGGTTTCACCTGCGTAGTTCCTGTTCCCGTGGGAATTCAGGGATAAGAAGTATGCCACCCGGGGATAGTGTAGCTTCCCATCGGTGAAAACATTTTTTAAATCGGTCCAGTAGTTTTGAAGTTTATTCGTTACATACAAAAATACAAATATTTCTAAATATACATAGAAGTATAAATAATAAACATTATCTCCAAATTTGCAGTTTATAGGTCAATAGTCAAGGGAAGTTAAAAAATTCTTCAGAACAAAATTTTGTAAAAAAGCCGTCTTTGGTATCTCATTCCTTTTTTTCCAATGTATTTTTGTTTTAAAAACAAAAATACAGTGTTTATCTAATCAACGAGCTCTAAACAACGATTTGGGACTTGATGGAGCTGGTAAACATTTTTTGTTTTTCCCCCCTTTATCTGTATGGTATCCCTTAAAAACATTTATGTTTTGACAATTTGTATGGCTTTGGATCACCAAGATGGTTATATTGTGAAAATATGAAGATCCAAACCTGCTTAAAACCTGTGTGGTAGACGACGGACAGAAAGACGGACAAAAGTTACAAGATTTTGTTCCGATAAGTTTTTGACGTTCAAAAGTGCCGCTTAATGGCGTAATTGAAATAAAGAATTTTGACTTTGACAGTCAGATGGCCAGACAGACAGACAGACACGTGAGTGACAACAATACGTAGCCCCGTTTGGATCTGCGGCTATGGAATCCTAAAAACTATAGGCATTTTGCATGCAAATTACTTAATCATTTTTAATCACCAATAAAATCAAAAGCTATTTTATAATTACATAAACATAAATATTCATTACGTTCTTATTATCGAATTTTTTATCGATATTGGTTTTGATTAATTTTGTGCAGAAACTAGTTATGGAAAAGTAGGCCATTCTATTAGCAATAATTGGAAGTCCATGGCTACTTAAAATAACCCATGCTGTGTGGTCCCTCATTCACAATAGAATACCCCTTTTAACATAAGGGACGTTTACTGAGAAAACATAATGGATACTACAGCGTAAGGGTGTTATTAACGTAAGGGTTAACAATTCAACTAGTCTCGTACTTGCAAGGGACAGAATTTGTCGTAAGGTAAATTATAGTTCAGAGCGGGGTCTTAAACTAGCTTCAACAGTCGGTAAAGGTACAAACTTGGCAACTATTATAACAATTTAGGTAATCTACGCAAATATTTATGAGATACTAGCTTCTGTCCGCGACTTTGCTAGCATGAAATTCAGAAATTAACGCAAGGGAACATAATATTCTCGGAATGAAATGGATCCTTTGTCCATGGACATGGTCTTTTCGTGTGCAAGTTCTACCAAATCCGTTCAGCCGTTAAGACACAGTAAACAGTCAAGTGGCAATTTGTATTTTTTCTACTCCTCCGTTATTATTTTCTGATTAATGTCGTTGCGGGATCCAAGATACTTAAATTCATTCACCGGGACTTCGTCGAGCTTCATTGCCTCGGTACTTTTCTAGTGATCGCCTCTGTTGATTCTGGCTTTCAGGAGTTGTAGTGGTTTGGGAATAGTGTGGTGGGATTGTAAAAAAAACAGTCAGATAGACAGTGTTACTTTCGCATTAATAATATCAGAATCGATAGTAAGTCAGTTATCGTAAAAAAATCTTATTAAATGATCTAGTTTGATTTGTTACACTCGCTAACAAGATGTATGTAAGCTCATGAAACGCTTTAGCTACTTCAAACCTTGTTAGGTCTTACAAAATACTTGTAAAAAACACAACACAAACTTGAATTTAAATTGAAGTGAAAACCGGATTAAATACAAACTCTGTTTCGTGTGTTTGCGTATAGGGAGTAAAATATGAGCTTAGTTTTGAGTAAAAACAAATTAAACAAGTAATTATCGACCTCAAAGGTTAGGAATAAACGAGCTTAGTTTCAGATTACTATCGGTATTCAACACGAGCTTATCAATTCAAAATATTTTTTTTAATTAAATAAATAAATTCCAGTGCTATTCACCATTCATTGTCGATATTTGAATAGCATTGGATAAATGTGAATATGGAGATCTTTATGCCACCATTTTCCAGAAGAGTGATCTCAACTTCGTTTTCATGTAATCGGAAAGGGTCACAATAAGCACCCTTGTATCACATCTTTACGAATTCATAATTATGAAACCGATATCCTTATTATAAACTATTACTTATGGACTAAACTGACCGCGTTTTCGGCCTGGTATCGCAAAGAACACTCACGAATTCCTATAAAGAAATCATACTGGATAATCATTTAACTTTTCTGAACAATGTGATCAAACGCTTTTTCGCAATCAGCTGAGTAAAGAACTGTATTTACAAGCCCCTACGTTTAAGAACAAGAGCGCTTATCCGGGATAAAGCGTGAATTGAGTGTCGGCACAAGGCTTTGCAATAGGAATGCGTCAAGTGTTCGAAAGTACTGAGTTCTATAGCAAACGTTTTTGTGAAGCTTGCAAAAGTGAGGTATTTTAATCCTTGCTGCCTGGTCGAGTTTTTCAATTAGGACAAAACTATTCTAACTATCATAAACTAGCGGATACCTCGCGGTTTCACCCCTATAGTTCCCGTTTCCGTGGAAATACATGGATAAAAAGTAGCCTATGTCACCCGGGGATAGTGTAGCTTCAGAGTTTTTGAAATCGGTCCAGTAGTTTTTAAGTTCATTCGTTACATACAAAAATACAAATCTTTCGTCTTTATAATATTAGTATAGATATAGATTTGGAAATCTGTATGATTGGATGTTTGCTCATCAATCTAACGGCTGAAAGGATTTGGACGAAAATTGTCCCTTGGGTTGAACCTGGCTTAGAAAATACGTTACTATTTATCCCAATAGTCAATTATTAATTTTCACGTGGGTGAAGCCCACTATCTTAAACTAGTAGTTAGTGGATAAAGTAACGAAGTAATAGTCAATAAAGACCCTGTCACCAATAGGTATATTAAACTTATTCATATTCACGTCATGAAAGGTTTCGACATAAGGTCCAAGTTTTGCCATGATAGTAATAACAAACATAACTTTTCATAGATTTATATTGAGGGTATGAAAAGAATGCCTATAAAATAGGAGTGGTTCCTTACAAACGACATAGAACGATATGGTCAGAACAAATAACTTTTCATAGAGATTTATGATGGAAATGAATACCTATAAAATACTCATAGCAATAGTTCTTCACAAATGTTATAGTGAGCGATATCGTCAGGTCCGCATGCTCGCATATGCGTGGGTGGCGGAAGCATGTTGATAAACAAACGATAAATTTACTCAATGAGCAACGAACTTGAATCACAATTTATTATTGCACAAATATAATTTGAATATTAATCGGTTTTATCCGAAGCTTCTCTCTCGTATATATTAACTACTAGCTGTTAGCCGCATCTTCGCTCCTGTGGCACAGGAACACACAATAATTGAAAATTTTACCGGAATAAAAAGTAACTTAGCTTTAGTGTGGCTTTTTATGCATTAGGCCCGCTTACGCCACGCTGCTGGATTATCATACTTACTCAGAGTTAATAGCCAACACGGTCCGTGTTAGCAACAAACTCTGATTTAAGTTTTTGGCGCAATTGGACCTAGGGTCTACTTTTTGATCCGTAGTTAACTCAACCAATGGTAAAATATGCCAACTAATAGTTTTAAACTTTGGTAAACGCGTTTAGTCATAGATTGTTAATCTGATAAATGGCTAAATAATTAACTCTCCAACTTATTTGACTATTTGTGATGCTAACAATTGATGGAAAAAGTCATCACACTTATCACACTATCATACTTCATACATAATACAAAGGTGAAAGTCTATGAGTGTGTATGTTTGTTACTTCTTCACGCTCAAACGGCTCGACGGATCTGGATGAATTTTGGCACAGAGATAGATTCGAGATAGATTAGTCTGGATTAGCACATAGGATACTTTTATCCCGGGAATATGTTCCTTCCGGATAATTTTCGACTATCACGCGGGCGAAGCCGCTGGCAGATGCTAGTTTTACCTTCATTTGAAACCATTGGTTAACTTATTTAACCATTGGTTGAATTAACCAGAGATCAAAAAACTGGGCTTAAGTTGAACTATTACACATTCGGATCAGTAGCTACTTCTAAAGATTGACTCCTACTAACAATTCTAACTCTTTGTTATACGACGAACAATATAAGTTTAGATAGTCAGTACATTGTAATATTTCCAAAATGAATAATTGATATCCTACGATGTATGGGTTCAATACAATTAGGGTTTGTTTGGCGTCCATTCATCCGCAATTTATGCCTCAATAAATTTTCAATTCATATTAGCATAAAATCCAGAATTGAAATACATGAATATTATGAATCAGTGATATTGCTGGACGTATATTTTCTAAACATATATTGTCCGTATTTATATTATGTACATACACGATGATTTTAGTCAATAATTTATTTGTTTTGCTCCTATTCCAGAATGTATATGGTTGGATCTCGTTTACCCCGTTTTCCGAATAAATATTAATTAAAAACTTTAGATTAGTTACCCTAATAGCAGTTACTATGGCGTTTAAATATTCGATACGTTGGTGTTTACTTTTAAAACCGTATAAAGTTTTAGTAGGTATAGTTTTCAAGGAAAGGTAAAATCAAGAATGGTTTATAACGAAGGACTTACTAAGAGTGAAGTTGACGGGAAAAAAGGCTCCGCTGATTCAAGGAGAGCTATTCATCAAAGTGAGCAAAGAAAGTTTTCGGGCTTAATTTGATTTTGTACCTTTTTCGGCACCCTCGTTCTTTCCAAGATTAGTAAAAAGGGACTGGGTAAGCTTCGATCGCATATTTTTCACTCAATCAGAAATCTACTTCTTTGATTATAGTTAGATTCTACCAGAGCCTAGACAACTGACATTCTATGATCGATAGCGATTATCAAAAAGGTAAAATTGAATGGGATTGACACGATATCGAAAAATCACGAGATCTATCCCGTCTTTTCGACTATCGCCTTCGGTGATATCGAATGCCACTTATCTAGAACCTCAGAGCTTTTTGAACAAGGTTCAAAATCTACTGTAGTCAGATGGAGATAGGATGTTTCCAATGTTGACCTATATTTCAAACAATGGTTGTGATGACAACTCGTCACACTACTATGTCGTCTCTATCCTTAATAGACCACTTTCACTAATACTTCACTTTGAACATGTAGTCAGCTTCCCAATTTGTCTCAAGCCGTATTACATCTCTTTCCCAACTCGTCCGACGCTTTGTTCAATGTAGGTACTGTAAGGTACAAAATTATAAAGTGCTGTACCCGATACATTTCCGAGGTACAAATTGAGAAAAAGAAGAGGTTAGTTGCCTGTTGGCTTTATTATTAATAAAACAAAGCTTTATTTTGTCATTAAATATCATATTTTGTTTTTCGGCGATGTCATTTTATTGATTTTTTATTATTACTCTATAACTAGATTTTTTTTTTCGACATCAAACTCATGCCATTTAGTCTCTTCCTAAATATTAAAATAAGATTACCAACTTACTAAAAAGTATTTTAATAAAATTTTACTGTAATGAAAATGTTTAGATAGTTTGTGCTTAAGTGTACATAAGCGTTGGACGAGTTGGGAAAGAGACGTAATACGGCTTGAGACAAATTGGGGAGCTGAATAAATGTACACACTGACGTATTAGTGAAAGTGACCTATTATGGAAAGGGACGACATAGCTGGTGTGACGAGTTGTCATCACAACTCAAACAACTGTTGTGATGACAACTCGGCACACTACCTCGCTACTTGTCGTACTCTCTGTGCAACCACACCTGCACTTTGAAACACTTTTGCGATGACAATTAGCGTCGTGGCTGAAATCTGCTTAACACTTATACAAATCGGAAACAGCCTCTTCCCCTTTTTTTTCTTTGTATATAGATATTTTATTTATTAGTCTTTAATTTTAATTGCATTCTGTTTTAAATAATAAACCATTCTTGGCTTATTTGGAATCGACAATACGACAAAGAAAAATACCATAGTAGACTGATATCAACTAATTATATCAACACTATTTATATATACCAACATTCAAGTCAAAGTCAAATATATTTATTTCAACTAGGCCAATAAGCGTTACTTTTGAACGTCAAGCAATTAATTTTTTTAATTTACAAGTAATAAAAATTGATTCTACCGTGAATTCGGAAAAGCAGCTTGTTATGGAGAAGAACGCACAAGAAACTCTATATTTACATAAGTACATACATTAAAACATTCAAACATAGAATAGCACTACACACTATACTACGTACAGACAGATATAAAGTATTAAAATAATTAACAGGTAAATTCATTAATTTGATTAATAGGAACATGGTTCTCACATACTTACAAATATTGCAACATAGGTAGATTACCTAATTCAACAACAACGGAAAAGTGTGTGAGACAAATACAAAAAAAAATACAAAATCATTATTACCTTTCTATCATAAGAGGATTATCTCCATTGCCATGCCGACCGGTAACAAGACGCATTGTTACTCGAACAAGATCTGTCATATCGGCAAGTGTAACGATTCTGACATCTCTATAGACATTAGCATACGAACACAATGCTATGATACTTTGAAAGTAAATATTTGATGACTCAATGATGCTACTTATACAATTTCACTTTCTATTTGTTAAGGATAATGTTTTCTAATGAATTCATAACGTATTTTATATAATAGGATTGTTTGGGTTTTGCGGTGTGATGTGAACTTTCTCGTCTGTTAAATTGAAATAGGTTGTTTTGATAGCCAATCGCGGCTGGGGGTTAAAAGCTATGGTGATATATAAACCTAGCATGTGGAATTTTTTTCCAGATTTAAATTAACTTTGCTGTATTCCTATATTTCGACACAGACTGCACAAAAGTGCGCAAAGAGTTTAACCTCTATCGAACCGACCAAATCGGCCAATCACACAAAACGGAAATCTATATCGCGTCATTCATCTCGCATGTGATTGGTCGATTTGGTCGGTTGGATAGAGTTTAAACTCTTTGTGCACTTACGCAATTTGGATGCCGATTACCATTTCTAATCTAGTAGAGTATTCTTTACGTCTTATATATTTTCAACAATAAATAAAACAGGAGCCGTTGGACCCGGCTGTCATTTGAAGATCTTTGACAGTCGTTACGGGTAGTCAGAAGCTTGAGATCTGACACCAGTCTTGCCAAGGGGTACCGTGTTACCCAGTTACTGGGTTTTTGAGGTCAGATAAAGAAAGAAAAGAAAGAAAGAAAACACAACAACAACAACAACAACAACAATTGGGTAAAGGCTAGGTAGATGATGAATAAATAAAACAGGATCGGAGTCTATTAAGAAAATGGAGTCAGAAACTTCAATTCTCACAGTTGGATTTTGCCACAAATGTCCGATTAAAACATCAGAGTTGTACTATACTATACTATATTTATATAGGTTTTGACGAAGAGAATACTTATAACAACGCAATATTTAAGGAATTAAATTTCGTTCATAGTTCGTAACTAAGTTATTTTTGAGCTAAACAATCGGGGTAGTCAATTTTCAGGCAAGATACAGGATATAGCTGAGAACTATTTTGCTACTACACTAGAGAGCCGTGCCTTTCAATAATAAAATATTAAATGCGTCGTAAGCTTTTCTGACCTATTTGCATATAAAATCATCATAAGCACAAATACTCGCCTGGTCAATTTGAATAGCAACGTGTGATCTAACTGCGCTTTAGTTGCTCTTCGCGTGGACCATAGCACCTCGGTTAAGGCACTACTATCACCATCAATCCAAATGTGGTTTTGGGTAGTCCGAAGAAATTCTTGATATCTATTGAGATAAGACATTTATGAAGGTTATCGTTGTCCCAAAAACTTCAGAATAATCCAGATAAAGCAATTTTCCTTTTCCATAATTTTATTCGCCTAACATCAAACTAATAGCAAAATCACGCAACAGCGTTGTAGTAATAAGTTACGGCAAGGCGCGAAATTACTCGAACGACTCTCGAAGGAAATTGAAACACACCCAAATAATAATAAAGTTGAATTTCGTTTGCAGATGCTGGGCGACTGGTTCGTAGTGGAATATTATGCGAGTGCTGAAGAGGCTCTTTCCTACAGCTGTATGAAAGCTGTTCTCACCGAAGACGACCACGTTCCCACCGCAGGTCTATATAAAATAATATTTTATCTTGAATTATTATGACTTTGAAACATATTACCATCGTTTGTTATGGACGTCCGTTGCTTGTTAAAACAGACTTATTCATTGAATAATTTATGTTTTATTTTCGTCAATGTCAACAGGAGACTTCATTGCATTGTTCTGAGAAGAGTCTCAATTTCAGCAGAACTGTTTTTTGACATTGCTTGCATTGCGTGGCGTGTCATTGCTTTAAAAAACACATTGTTTAATTGCTAAATTATGGGCTTTGTTCAGAAGCTAAGCAAGCGTAATACAATAATAAATTATTTATCTTCAGACATAAGAGTCCAAAATATTCCATTCATAAAATATTAAATTATATAAAAAATGTATCCATTGTTAATTAAAATAAAATTACATTCATAAACATGTAATTAAAAACAGAATCCAATAAAAATAAATCCATCCAAGTTAAAATTAAAATTAAATTGTCATAAAGCCACGTCAGCAACATTAGGTATCATAAACATATTAAATATGTCATGTATTGTTAGAGAGTTATAAAATTGATATATATAGGGAATGAAAAACGAAAACATAGGGTCACAGTATATATCTTTATTTTTCAGTTTATGGAAAAGCTTTTAAATTGGTCCAATACTGGAGCAAAAAAATAAGCGAGAGCCAAACCTCGAATTATGACTTTTTACTTAGGAAATTCAGTCGGATGCCTGCGACTACATTTCCTTTTAACTCCTTCTATTCATTTGGTCTGACCACGTGAGTTAACGTTCAGATGAGTTATTCCCATACATTGATTCGTTTTCTAATAGCGTAATAGATTGTAGATTATCAACTTGGCTACAGGTGTGGGACCGGTCGATGTGAAGACGCTTGGGGAAGGGTTATGTCCAGCATGACGTATTTTTTCTGAAATAATGATGATGAACTACTAGTACACCTATTAATAACTATTTCAGATGGCTCAGTAGAATTCACACCAGGAGTAACGATGAACTTCACATACCGTTTTGCTGATGATCCTCTTGGAGAGAACCTGCTTGGCAATATCACCTGGCGAGTGGACTTGAATGAACCGGCCCATTGGACACACGCTGAGAGAACATGTGAGGATTTTAATTTCAATAATTTTAGTAGTAAGCAATGCATTTTATATAGCTGGAAAACCATTTCTAACCATGAGTAAAATATGCCATGAAAATCCAAGATAGAGAAATTAGTACAAAGCTCGTCGACTCTTCACGTGACCAGAGGGCTGGCCTTTTCTTCGGCCAGAGAATCAGCATTGCCATCCAACGTGGCAATGCTGCCAGCGTTCTGGGCACGTTTCCCATTGACATCGATGTGGACAAATTTTTTGATGCACAATGAGGTCTTTTCCGTCTCCCTTTTGTATTTGTATATAGGTTTGTTTTTGTTTTTAGAATTTTCAATTGTATATATGTTAATAAAATTACCACATTATATCGTAAGATAGAGAAATCAAAACTCATCAAAAGTTTTTAAACTGTTGTTACCATGTTTACTGTAAACATGGTAAATATCCCGTTTCGAATGTTAATGTTAAAACTCATCATGATAGATTAATGATAATGTTAATGATTAATGCTTTACTTCGTGACTGTATTAATAATTAAATTGAGCAGTGGGTCCAGTTGACCGATTCAAAATTCGATTGGGTTGTGTGAGCCCGCGGGTCCATTTTGAGAGGGTCCAGTTGACCAAAAACTCTAATGACCTAATGAAGTTCCTACTAGGCTAAACAACTTTTTATGTACATACATACAAACGTGCCTTTTTCCCATGGGGTAGGCAGAAACTACAGGTCGCCACCTACTACGATCCTTACAAACTCCTTTTACTTCGATTACGTTCATATATCTAGTCATACACGCACGCTGGTTATGAAAAAACACTGCGTACATGGCCTTTCTGAAGAACTCGTTTTAATGTGATATAATCCCATTTCCAAATATAAGAAGAAGTGCGCCGAAAGTAATATGGACCCTTGAAATCTGTATCTAAGTAAATCAACCATCTATATATTCCGTTAAGGATAATACGAAACCCCTCGTATCCTTGTACCCTCTAAATATAATACCTCGGTTGCCTCGTAAGACACGACACTCATTATTCTTAGCCGGGACCACGTGACAATTAATTAAGATAAGTCCCTCCGTGGTTGTGGCCTTGAAGACATGTATATCTGTATAATGTGGAAACATCATGTTAGTCGTTATCCTTTGTTAGAATTAACTGACATGAAGTCGGGACTTGGTTGTTTTATTCTAACCAGATCAAGTATGAAAGGTACTATAGCATGTATTGCATGATCTATTATCATCTATTGCCGCCTAGTCCGTTTCATAATCGGACTACAATACGTACGGCGATGTGCCATCGGTACATGGTGGACACCCCACCCATACGCACTAAAAGTTTTGGAAATAATTTAATTATGCGTACAGCTGTACGCATAATTAAAGTATTTCCAAAACTTTAGGAGTGGAATTCACTGGAGTCTGTGTTTTCCGATGGCTACAACCTCGAGGTCTTTAAGTCAAGAGAAGTCTTGAATAGGTTGCTTCTAGACAAACGTGCTATACCGTCGACCACATCATTGCTTACCATATTAGGTGCGATAGTGGTGAAGCACGAGCCTATTTTTTTTTTTAATCACCATTGTAGTACCTAGTCTTAACTTTGAAATAGTGAGTTAAGATTATCAGAACATTCCCCAAAGGGACCTTATGTACACCCACATTTCACTGTAGTAACTGGAGACGGATTTACAAGCTTATTTGTGTTCTGTGCCAAATGTTAATATTCCGTCTCCATTGGTTCTCCGAAAGGAATATCTAACTTGTCCTGAGCTATCAACTCCACAACAACTCAATCAAGGGACGAATCCCAATAAATTTATTATTTAGACCCTAATACTTCTAACTTTATTTTCTGTTTCTTCTACCAGACGAAGGCATATACAACACATACGTGCTAGACACCGAATACAAGACATGGGCGCTCCTTCTCCACTGTGCGGAGCAGACGGAGGGTGCGAGGTACCTGAGTGCCTTTGTACTCTCTCGGACCACGACGCTGCCGAAAAACGTTATGGCTTACTTACGGGATAAACTGCCGAGGTATGGAGATATCTGGTTTATTATGTATCCAAATAGCGGTCAGATGTATGCTTCCAAATGAACGTAAATAACTGCCTGACGTGGTACGTGGGATGAAGCTAAATGGAGTACCTGGCAACAGGCTCGTCAATACAACGCTGGCAGTTGTGACCAAATAACGACTTGTCTAACGATTTGTAGGCTGTGGTTACGAACCCAGGCAGGGGCTTTACTTTGTGTAAATTATTTTACCGGTGAAGGAAAATGTCGAAGAAATCGGCATTTTCAAATCTGGAATTAAAATAATTGGAGACATGAGACATCCACCAGCAACTAACTCATTTTGGGCCACGTGATGTATTATCTTGACTCAATTTCACTGAGAGGAGTCCTGTGTTCCCTGCAGTGGGCATATTTTAAGTTGTCTATGCTATACTTATGCTCGACATAATGCAATCTTTTGAGCAACAATAATTGATCAATTCTAAAAACATTTACTGGTTTTAATACCACCTACTACAGTATACAGTCGTTGATAAAAGAAGAACTCTGTAACGTATTTTGTCAGAATTAGGTAATTTAATTCGTTTTCGCATAAACGCATATAAAATTCATGAACCGTTTTAGGGATTTCAACAGCAGACAGCTAAAAGAGAAGTACTTTTAAATAAAAAAACCTACTCAATCCTCGATCGGTTTAGGTACCGGCTGTAGCAAATGGCCAATATATCCCGTTTATTTCGAAAACTTTTTAACCTTTATTTATTGGCAATCACGTCCTAGTTTCCAAAGACCATTTCAGACATCAGTCTACATGGTCTTCACATGATCGAACCAAGATTTTGTCAGCACTTTAAAAGAGACTGTGACCTCTGAGTTTGTTTCGGCCTTTCTTCTCAGAGTAGTCAGATAGGAAACGCCGACCTCATCTAGTTTTAAAAAAATATATGTTAGACATGTAAAAGCGTTTGTACAAACCAACTTACAGAAATAAAATCATTTATCATTTAAAGAGCTCTCCTTTCAAATTAACGGTATTTGGGTCCTTATGTAGTTCCGATCTTACGCTATAACTTAAGACTTAGTTAGTCTGAAGTTTGAGACCTTGAAGCTTTAGCAAGAAAACTTGAGACGAGTCGTTTTAATTCCTGGAATTCTTTTATTAAATCTCACGTCCCTACGGAAAAACAAATGAAAGCAAACAAGAATTACCTTGAAAAATGCCTTTAAACGATTTCTATGAATGTTTTAATTTCTTACATTTTATATTTTTATAAAATACTAGCTGTTCCCCGCGGCTTCGCTCCCGTGGGCCACCCCACAGGACTACTTGTTTTCGGGATTAAAAATAGCCTATGTCACTCAGGAATAATGTAGCTTTCTATTAGTGAAAGAATTTTTTAAATCGGACCAGTAGTTTCAGAGCCTATTCGGTACAAACAAACAAAAACATCTTTCCTCTTTATAATATTGGTATATAGATGTTTTTATGTCATTTAATAGTAGTTGTTGTCATTTTTATATCTGAAATTTGAAACGCTCATTTACCTATTAATGTTTAGTCATTTATTACCCGACTGCCGAAGGAGGGTGATGTGTTTTTTATTTTTCATTCATAAATAAAACTGCTCGCTCCGTCACTTGCCACTAAGGTTTCATTGGTTCGGAGTCACCCAGTCGACACCGGCTTTTGCTGAAACCAGCGCTATGGCTCTGTCTTGCACATGAGTCCCAACATTATTCTGAGCGATGACCGTTTTGCGTAGTTGTGACGCATACTTTGTAATGATTGTATTTAAGATTTTTTGTTATTTTTTTGGTATGCGTCGTGCCTGGCGCAAATAAACGATTATTCTTTCTTTCTTTCTTTCGTTCTTTCTTGTTAGTTAGGTAGTTAGAAGTAGTAGTTTGTGTTGTTTAGTTTATCCTCACACAAAAAAGAAGAAGACTATTGAATCGGAAAGAAAGCTTTGTAATAAAGATTCATTGTAACATGAAAAATCTAGTAATTGCATATTTCTATTGTTCTGATTTGTAATCTATACACGTATTATCTTCTATCAATAATCCTTTCCCAGTATAAAAACGTTCCTAGAGTTTTCTAGATAGTAAAATAGGACACAAAAGCCTGCAAGCTTGAATTTGAAACATAGTAAAACAAATTCAAAGGATTTTAATCTTAAATAATATAAAAAAACAATCCTATCTAGGGAAACCTAAACAGGGGCAAGGGACTTAGAAGACCATAGATATTTGAAAACGAAAGATACATCTAACGGAATTTGGGAAGCCAATGCGCGAAAAGGGTTGATCTTTCGTTATAATAAAGCCTATCGGCATTTTGCCAGCAGTGTGGAATCGTGTAGGGAGATTTTAAATAAAATACTGAAGGATGAAGTTGAGGATTCTTGCGAGGAAATTGATCAATAAAACTCAAACAAAGCGATTATATTGATGAAGAGTTTGTTTGTTTGTTTTTTTGAACGCGCTAATCTCAAGGAAGATTATTTGCTATATAACATCACGCCACGCCTATTAGGAGCGGAGCATAAATGAAAAATGTTGCAAAAACGTGAAATATTATTCCTTTTTGAGAGCTTCCGTTGCGTGCGCTGCATAAACGGTTTAAGTTACGGAAATATCATGTATGATGAAACTGTTTCTCTTTTAAGTTCTAAATAAAAGTCTGTTACAGTATATGTCTATCTTTTAAGATTGACCTTTTTTATGGTCATCAAATTTGTTCATTGGCGAAGGAGTTTTAACAACATCTATACTAATATTATAAATCTGAAGAGTTAGTTTGTTTGTTAGTAGGGTAGGAGGGTATGTAGGTAGATAGATAGCCTATATAAGACCGCCCATTGTACACTTATCTTTATAAATGTTTAGTCCTGCAATTATTTAAGTGGTGTACAATAAATTATATAATAAATAAATAGCCTGTTGAAGGGAGTGAAGCCGCGGGGGTCAGCTAGTATTGTATAAACACTTTGTATGTGAAAAACCTAGTGCACATTACAATAATGAGCAATTCTAAAGTCAAATTAGAATGTGTTCCCACGAGCAAGCGGTACAACATGTAAATCTTACAAGTAACTGTGTTTTACTTGGTATTCAGGGAATCGGGATAAAAATAATTGTTGCTAGAATCTCCTGCTTTCTAAAGACGGCCACATTTTTTTAATATGTTTTCAATTTTCTGTTAGACAATCAATTTTATTTTTTTATTAACTCGATTTGAAATTCGAATGTAAATTTTATTATTTTTAAATTTTCTATTGTAATATGTGATCACATTATTGATCTTTTTATCTCTGCTCGGGTGAAAATAGAGAAAACGACGTTTTCTAAAAATGAAACCTAGCTTGATTGATTTATCGCCCCGAAACCCTCTGCATCCTAAATTTCATGAAAATCGGTGGAGCCGTTTCCGACATTCGTATTATATATATACAGGAATTGCTCGCTTAAAGGTATTATGTATATATATCTATAATATAAAAATGAATCGCAAAATGTGTTGGTAAGCGCATAACTCAACAACGCCTGGACCAATTAGGCCAATTTTTTTTTAAATGTTCGTTGAAGTTCAAAGATGGTTTTTACGGGGAGAAAAATTCTAATAATTGCCGGAAAAAAAATTAAAACAGCCCTTTTCTTTTTGCCATACAAAAGTTTTCTAACTAAAACGTAGAGTCAATTTGAGCTTTATTGCTATTGTACAAGCTATTTTTGCTTTGTGTAGTAGGGTAGGGTAGTGTAGGGTAGTGTAGGGTAGGGTAGTGTAGGGTAGGGTAGTGTAGTGTAGGGTAGGGTAGTGTAGTGTAGGGTAGTGTAGGATAGGGTAGGATAGTGTAGGGTAGGGTAGTGTAACGTAGGGTAAGGAAGGTAGTGTAGGGTAGGGTAGTGTAGGGTAGGGTAGGGTAGGGTAGGGTAGTGTAGGGTCGGGTAGGGTAGGGTAGGTAGTGTAAGGTAGGGTAGATAAATGTTTGGTGTTTTTATGGCAAAACAAAGTTTGCCGGGTCAGCTAGTATATTATATTATTATTATATATATATTGAATTTCATATTTAACTCCATTTTTTTAGTAAAATTATTTATTAATGATTATTAATTATTAAGATAATGTTATTTACTGTTTTTTTATGTTTTCTCTAATTTTAATACATTCTTTTTTTAATGGATTTGTTACTATTTTACGTATTTTTCCTACACAATGTATGTTGTTAAGAAATAAATTACTTATGACATTTACATCACTTGCCTCCATTATAGACATTACTAGCTGACCCGGCAAACTTTGTTTTGCCATAAAAAGACCAAACATTTATCTACCCTACCCTACCCTAACCTACCCTACCCTACCCTACCCTTCACTACCCTACCCTACCCTACCCTACCCGACCCTACACTACCCTACACTACCCTACCCTACACTACCCTACCCTACCCTACCCTACACTACCCTACAATACTCTACCCTACAATACTCTACCCCACACTATCATACCCTACCCTACCCTACCCTACTCTACCCTACCCTACCTATATAGCCTAAGTCCTTTCCCAGGTCTCAAACTATCTTCATACCAACTTTCATCTAAATCGGTGCAGCGGTTTAAGCGTGAAAAGGTAACAGACAGACAGACAGACAGACAGAGTTACTTTCACATTTATAATATTAGTATGGATTAAATCTTCCTTAACGCTGTATATCCTCTACTCTTCTAGACGAGACAGAAATGTGACCTTCACTTTTCTGAAACTGAGAACTTCTGCACCTAATTTTCGTTTATGTAAATAATAAATGCCTTGTTGGTCTGGAGGTCGCAAGCGCTATAATTGCAGTTGTTATTGGGTTTTTCCACTTGTTATTTCTCAGTATCAGCCCAGTACATATTTGAATTTCGGTCTGTCCCACTAGTCCCAGTGACTCAGTCCCACGATGGGACAAATGGGATTAATATGTTCCACTTGTCCCATGGGACAACTGATACTAACTTATTTTTTAAATTATGTCCCAATAGTCCCATGGGACAACTGATACTAATATATTTTTTAAATTATGTCCCATTAGTTCCATAGGACAGCAAGTACTGATTATATGATTGCGACGGTGAAAAAGTCAGCAGGGTAGTACACCAGGTGCATGTGAAAAGTAAATTTCACTTCACACTGCAGGAACTAATTATGAAGGAGAAATAGAAGAGTTTAAGTATAAATGAAATGTGTAATTATGTTTTAATTTATTATATGTGTTTTTAAATATATAGTTAAAATAAACATACTTAAATATGTAGTATGTAGTATAATAAATACAATGTATAAAATAATATATATTAATTAATTAATAGAAAGGTGCATATTGAGACGAGTTTGCTATTCGTTTAGAAAATAATTAATGCCGCAACTTACGCTTAAATGCATACTGACTGGTGGCCGTCCTGATATCGAGAGGAAGCGCATTCCTCCGAGAAGAATGGATTGAATATTAAAGGAAGAATGAACAAAATCAGAAGTATGAGAATGACAGAGCAAGAGAAGATTGTTAGAAGAACGCAGATTCCTAGCGAGTGTAGAACATAGGTATTGAAAGTGAGGTATGAGATAACAAGGAGGTGTGGGAGAGTTGAGTAGAGAGAAAAGCGCAGTCAAGGCGCATTTCGCTGCCGAATGGGCATCCATTTGAGTTCAGTTCTGCAGTTCGACACATGGTCATATTTCCGGAGGTTGATTATGAACCGGATGCAGTTGTTTAAGAGCCAATCCAGCTTATCCAGTAATACCGCGTTTAGGTCAAAGTAGCACACGTCACCATAGTCGATTAAAGGGAAAATTAAAGTCTGCACAAGCATAGTCTTCGTTTTTGCAGGTAGAAAGTTTCTCAGACGATACAGGCATCGCAAAGTCCCATTGACCCTTTGACTGACACTAGAAACCTGACTTTGCCAGATTAGCGTCGAATCAAGATGTAGACCGAGATCTCTTACACTAGGGCTGATGGGGATGACAGTTCCATTAAAAATAATAGGAGGAAGAGAGCTAATCCCCAATGGACCCATCATGCGCGATATTTCCAATCACAGTGGCCTGACATTTTGAGGGGCTTATAGACAGCCCAAATCTATCAGACCAGTCCTTGATAGCGTCCAAGTCCCAGGTCACATCGTCTATAGCGTCTGACAAACTCTCTACCCGCTCAGCTGCATAAAGTTGAAGGTCATTGGCATAAAGATGATACAAACACCGAAGACAATGAGTTATAAAATTGATGAATTTTCTTCTTGTTTACCTTTTTTAGTTCGCTTAAGCAGGCGGCTTTTTTCATTTTTTATTAACTTTTTTATTCATTTAATAATAGCTTATTTTTGGTCGCCTTTACTAAAGTACACATAAGAAAGTTGTCTGTAGGAAAAAATACGAAATCACGCGAACAAAGCCGCGGGCGGAGTGCTAGTATGTCTATATTACATTATCATATAAACTATGATCCTAGACATATATAACGTGATACCCCCTAAGGTAATGGGAATAGCGGCAACTCTATGGAACGTTGAAACCGCAAAATAAATAAGAAATTTACAAAGGCAGAAGTTTTTTTTTTTATATTGCCATGAAGTATTAGTAGACGATGACGGCGATTGACGACGACGCAATAATACTTGTTTAATCAGTACTTGCTGTCCTATGGAACTAATGGGACATAATTTAAAAAATATATTAGTATCAGTTGTCCCATGGGACTATTGGGACATAATTTTAAAATTATGTTAGTATCAGTAGTCCCATGGGACTAGTGGGATAAATCATCCCACTAGTTCCATCATGGGACTGGGCCAATGGGACTATTGGGACAGACCCTTGAATTTGATCCCAATTGATGTCAGTAGGCACGCCTTCTATGGCGAAATGTGGGTGAATTATGGATATGCTTCTGCTTATCACAGCGTGATGTTATTATGTAAATATTAAATATATTCTCTCTTGCCAGATATGACGTTGACGTGAACTACGTATTCCCGATCCCACACAAGGACTGTTCCATTAAACCAGCCAGATTTGACTACACGCCAATATTGGTGGAAGTTGGCAGCAAAGTTCCGAAGAGGCCTGGTGTTAGCTACAAAGTAGCTTTTGGACATTAAGCAGTTAAATGAGATGAAAAAAGGTTAATATCAGATAACAACGATAGAGATGAAGAAATATTATTTTGACAATTCGAAGAAATGGCAGATAACCGCGAGACTGTCGTCGGTCATATGATATTAGCCTTAAAAACTTACTCTACTTTATATTCTACATGTACAATACCATTAATGTGCCATTACCAATGTCTTGAGAAATTATGTTATATTACACGGTGTCTTATGTATGTAAGGTTTCAAAGTGATGAAACAATAAAGACTCTTTTTGGACATGGGTTTTTCTTTTTCCAGCAACACCTGTTCTAATATGTATTATTATTGTAGGAATAGCCCGTGCGTTATGGTAATCAACTACATAGCCGTAGTCAGACCATGAACTAAAAAAAATATAGAATAAAAAACATATATTCAATACAGACCATTACAGCAAATATCACTAAGTAACAGAGAAGATTAATCTACTGGAATATATTTCTTCTCCTGCCCTAAAAGGACAATGTAATCTCCCAAGGGTCAAAATGATACTAAAGCCACTGATATATAAAACGTGCTCACCAATAGTACCTAATGACAATAACGTAGTATTAAAGAACAAGGCCCAGAGATATCAACTACCTTATGTGTAAGATACGAAAAACATGAGTCTGAACGAAGAATCGATGTAAATAATAAAACTGACCCTGAACCAAATACGCTAAGTAGAGCACCCACACCGATAATTCATAATTTTAATATACTCGTACCAATAACAAAAAGGAGTAATATTTTATAGTTTCACAGTTCAATGATTATTGCAAATTCAATGTAGAGAATGCCTTCAGAGAACTGATAGGGCATGCACATTGTTCTACGACGCAACGCAATTAGTATGCAACAGAGGAGACGTCTATACACAGGACAATAAACGGGGATTCATGTTATGACATTCAAACTTGACCGTGTCTAACAGAGCTGATAATAGCCAAGCAAAATTAAAACAGTCTTACGAGTTGAACGTCTTTGTTATTGTTAAGCAAGTATTTTCACAAACGAAGGTTAAGGATTTAAAATGTGACTGAAATATCTAGTCAGAAAGGGATCATTCAATGGTAGTGGGAAGAAAAGTGACAATGTAGGACACTTTTATATTATTATCGGGGGACAACCTTCAAAAGACACCTGGGGATAAGACATATACCTCACTAAAACCACCCCGGTGATAACCATCAGCTCATAGAAAGGGGCCCGACGGGGCAGCCCCGTGAACTCTTAAAATACCTTCCCAGAACCCCAATGAAAGCACTCAGCATTGCACCCAGTTTGGAGAAAAGAGAGATGCGAGAGATAGTGGAAAATGTATCTACAAACATAATATGACAATATAATTATTGTTTTGGCTTATGTAACATCCAACATAGCTTAGGAAAAACTTATATGAGTAAAATATAACAACGATGAGAACATTTTGTTCGATACATGAATGTAGAAATGATTAGGATATGCAAAATAAGCAGACTTACATTAATTTTGTTAAGAATTATTAAGACTACGAAAAGTTTAAATTATTATAAATAAAATTTCTCCCAACACGGTTGCAATTAGATCCTGAAATTTAACATAATAAGTAGTAGTTAATAATGTTTTGATGACTACGATCATTGATCCTGAAGATATTCTTTTTATAATCTTTCAGTTGATAGATGCAAAAACAGACATTATTAAACTAAACAGAAATATTGGAAACAATGATACAATTCCTCGGCCCTGAACAAATAAGTATCCCCTTTAACGCATATCCACTGAAAATAATGTATATATTCTGTGGCAATGTATTAGTAATTCAGTCGTCTTGCGCAAAGCCTTCGTTATAAGTATGAAAGGAACTGAGCGCCATTTTTTTCATGATAACATCACAAACATGGCTGAGATGCGAACGTGTGTCTATTTTTCTGTGATTATCCTGTGCTTCCAAATATCTTCAGCAAAGGTTTGTATTTAGTAATAATTAATCTGTCTAATGTTATAATGAGCTGTTTCACAGAATGATTTTTAAGATAAATGACAAGTATTTCTAGATAAATCTCATGGATTTAATACTTTTGGAAATAATTATATTATGAAATTGTCTTTGTAATTTTTGATTTTTTTATTGACATTGTGACATTGTACCAGCCTGAGGTTACATTTTCTCAGGATATATTTTCATGTTATCTTAATAATTTATATTTCAAAAGCAAATCACCCATTTTCTCCAGCCCTTCTTCGGCGACATATGCGAGTGGTTATGTGACGACGACGATGGAACGACCACCCCCAGCTCGGAGGTTGACTACTTCGACATCTGTGATATCTGCTTCCCTCGTCGACCCAGTACTACTACAATGGCACCAGCCATCCCTGCAATACCTGGACCAGCGGTAGTGCCTCCGGCATCTGGATTACCTGGAGCTCCTGGGATGCAACCAGCACCTATTAATTATATTCTGATGGGCCGTAAGTATTACTGATACTATTTTGTTACTTCTTCACTATCGCCCAAAATTAGCTGAATCGAACAAAATAGAAGAAGGCAAGGTAAAATTGAGTTTTTGGTTTGTCCGAATCGGCTTATCTTTCAACTACAGAACTCTAACTACTCCGCAATGAATTCTATCTAATACTATACTCTCTCGCTCTCTCAAGTGGTAGCAAATAGTTCTACTATGGTCCAAGCTTCGGTGATCGCTATATACCTTGCTTTTTATTTGACAACAGGTACTTTTTTAACAATTAAAATAAGACACAGTTTGTCAAGAGACAGGTCAATGTTAGTGATTTTTATTTAGCCGCTAGCAAAGCCTACATCCGCTTGATCTCGCTGCACGGTATATGCATCGAAGAAGATTCGTTGGAGTTTGTCATTATACCTTTTGAACCATCTCTCTTGAAATTTTAGTTTTCTAGGATCGGATTTTCTTACTCACATGAATGTAAAGAAAACTGAAGTGTAACAACAGATTATAGCAAAATTTGAGCTGTAGTGTTAAGTATCTATCTACTTAACAGGTTCTACTTATACAGTTCAGGGATTTATATGAATCTTACTAATATTATAAATGCGAAAGTTTGAATGGATGAATGTATGGATGTTTGTTACTCAATCACGCCAGAACGGCTGAAAGGATCTGGATGAAAATTGGCACAGAGTTAGTTGGGTTAGGGTTCCTTTTCTTTATGTTAGAAACGTAAAGAAAATCATAAATAATTATTATATTCGTTGCGAAAGTTAAAATATGTTATAAATAGCATTGCTAGCATGCAATGATGTCATGCTCTTATATTCGCATTTGAAGGCGCTGATACATAGTTTTTAGGGTTCCGTACACCCTATTAATAAGATTCCACTGTCCGTCTGTCAGTCTGTCTGTTTGTTTGTCACCAGGCTGTATCTCATGAACCGTAATAGCTAGAGAGAGCTGTGGCCGCTACAACAACAAATACTAAAAACAGGATAAAATAAATATTTAAGTGGGGTTCCCATACAATAAAGGTGACTTGCTTGCAGTTTTTTGCGATAATGGTACGGAACCCTTCGTGCCCGAGTCCGATTCGAACTTGGCCGGTTTTTTAAACCATAATGTCAATTTTTATTATGTACAAGGTTTTCCAATTTTAGTTTATCATCAGTACCTACATGCGAGAATGTTTCTCACCAGATACATAGCAAAGGGTTTTTTTTTCAATAAAAGAGAAATAATGTGCATTGATTATCTCCATGGCGTGTATGACGTGTTATGTTTGTAGAATAATTAAGACTTGCCGACGATATGTTCATTCACTGTTAGCATCGTTATAGTGATTATAATTTAGTCAAACATTTTACTTGCAAGGTTTTAAAACAGTAACAGTAACCATACTTCACAAAGTTTCTAACAATAAATATATTCCAAGATATATTGCTCAACCTTGGTCTTATTTATACACACAGCTAATGTTTTATGATTGACAAGCATGAAGTCTTTAATGCAATTTATTCTAAAAGCTTTATTATCATTTAAATTTTCTTCGTCTCGAACATATTCATCTGCTGTGTGACCTGACTCACATTTACCTTATGAAGACATTTATATTCAGGGATCTTCTCAATAGGGGCTATCGCGTTTGACTTAGTCGCTAGAGGCGCTTGTGGTGAGTGAGGTACCCGAAATGTCAGTCACTGTTTTTTTTTTTTTTTTTTTTTTTTCTTCCTGTATCGTGGGTGCGTTTACAAACATATAAACTCACATACACAACACCCAGAGCCGGAACAACAATCTGCATATCATACAAATATTTGTTCCGTGCGGGAAACGAACCCGCGACACGCAGCGCAGCAGTCAATCGCTCAACCACTGCGCCAACCGTGCGCCCAAAGCGCCCGTGCGCCCGTGTTTGTGGGTTTATTTTAATTATTTCATTATTTTTGTGAACATTTTGCAATATTTATTTATTATAAACTTTATTGTACACCACTTAAATAATAATTGATTAATTATGGCAGAAAAAGATACACTTTGTTTTTAATAGAGTTTTGACTATCCGAAACGTATGTGTTCGTTTTTTTTCAACAAAGCGGGACATCCCAACACTGCGGCATACTCAAAATTATATTAAATCGCACATATATGGCATTACAAATTCTTATTTCCGTGCGCGACTGCGCGCAGTAAATTTTACTAACTATATTTAAGGACATTACTCGCCAGGGGCGCCAACTGATAAGCACTAAACCGGTAACCCCCATTCATGTTACACTTACGTACAAGACGGTAAATCTGATAAATAACCCGATTTAGCAATAATAGATAAACAAATATGTAGGAGAGTCATGGAAGGAGAAGATAAACCAGATTTAGATGGAGAAAATACACGGTATATTGTAGCTATTTCTCAGTATCAAACACAAGTATCACAGTGTACAAAAGTCAAAAATAAAAAACCTATTCCAAACAAACAACCTTTTTAAATTCTTACGTATATTCCAAAAAAATAAGTTTGTATATCCAACACGCCCCTATAAATTTTAATTTAAAGGTATCCAAAAGAGAACTCAGCTGGCCTTAACACCTAAGCCATCTATACACTTATAATGTTTAACACTAGATAACGGCTTAGTAAGCACATCAGCTAACATGGATTCAGTGGGTACATGTCTCAACTCAATATCGTTCTTGTCCCTCAAAACTTCCCTCACGTAATGATACCTAATATCAATGTGTTTGCTACGTGCATGAAACACAGGGTCCTGAGCTAAGAATATAGCCCCTTGGTTATCAACATGAACAATCACTCGAGCGTACCTTATGATTCCTAGTTCCTTCAACAAGCTATTGAGATACACAGCCTCCTTCATACTCTCCGACAGGCTGACATACTCTGCCTCGCATGTTGAAGTAGCTACGCTGCTTTCGAGACTGCCACGATATACAGCAACCACCTAAAATAAATGCATAACCAGAATAAGATCGTCTATCTAATAAACATTTCCCCCAATCAGCATCTGAATAACCCTGCACACATTCACCAGTTCTCTTGTATACGAGACTGTATCGCATCGTTCCCTTCAGATAACGCAACGTATGTTTCGCTGATTTCCAATCGGATTTTTCAGGATTCCTCTACTTCTGGCTAAGTTTACTTACCGCATTGGCAATATCGGGTCTGGTTGCATTCGCTAGGTAATTCAAACAACCTATCAGCTCTCGGTAAGGCCATGCCTCGCTGCTCTCATCGCCGCATTTCTCTTCTTCCTTACGTTTGGAATTTAACTCCATAGGAGTCGCACATTTATTGCAATTTTCCATGCAAAAACGTTTCAACAAATTTTTGACATAATTTTCTTGTGACAAAATAATGACATTGTCATTTCTTTGAATATCTATGCCTAACATATATTTTGATTGGCCATTGTCTTTCAAATCAAACTCTTTGGACAAATTATTTTTAAATGCCGTGATCAAACCCTCTTTCTTGACTTGCGATCAAAATATCGTCGACGTACACCAATACGAATAAATAAACATTCCCATTGTGTTTAAAATACAAGTTGATTCAGACTCTGCTTCAACCCCATATCAGTCAACTTCTTGTTGAGTTTGAGATTCCATTGAGCTTGCTTTAATCCATACAATGATTTTCGCAATAAGCATGAATCGCAACCACAATCCATTTTTATGAGCATGGTCTGCGAGCGCTCCTTGACCATTGGATCTTCTCCCTCCGCTCTCCTCATACCGCTGGCTAAAACCTTGAGCTACAAGCCTCGCCTTCTTCTTTCAAGACTTGTCGACATTTTGCTTTGTTGTCAAAACATAACGGTTGCCAACGACATTCCTATTCTGCGGTCTTCTGACTATCTCCCATGTACCTTTCTGAACTAGGCTTCCGTTAAGTTCACCGGTCTCATCTCTTGCTTCGGGATTTCGCTTTCGTGGAATTTCACATCTCTCGCAATCATGAATTTTCTTTGCTCTGGAAACCATATTTTGTATCCTTTTGCATTACCATTACCTCACTATATGTGGAGGCTTGTTATTAGCTATTTGTTTAATATTACATTCTTTATGTCATTGGTTTGTTAGTCTGTAAGCCTTCTTTAAAATAAAATAAAATAAAAAATTACCTGGGTATCCTACAAAAGTACCTGCGATTCCTCTTGCAGCAAACGTATCCTTTTTCGGATCTTTATCCAAAATATGTACCTTGGACCCAAATCTTCGAAGGTATTCAATCTTAACCGGCTTGTTACGCCACCTCTCATAAGGAATATCACCATGTAGACTGCTTGTTGGACAACGATTCCTAACATAACATGCTGTATGCACCGCCTCTGCCCAAAAACCTGAGGAAAGTTCTGAACTCAACAATATACACCTCACCATTTCCACTAAGGTTCGGTTCATGCGTTCAGCTATCCCATTCTGCTGTGGGTTTCAAGCAACTGTCAGTCTTCGCGTGATGCCTGCTTCCTTTAAAAAAATATCAAATTCAGCGTTACAATATTCACCACCATTATCGCTTAGAAGGAATTTAATTTTCAGTCCCGTCAGGTTTTCAACGTGACTTTTATACGACTTAAAGGCATTTAAGGCTTTATCTTTCGACCTTAGAAAATATACCGTACACCAACGAATACTATCACCAATAAAAGTTACAAAATATTTTGCACCTTCCATTGATTGTCATCTCATAGGCCCTACAATATCAGTATGAACTTTATACAACTTCTCAGCACAAGGCCCATCGGACTTAGAAAAAGGTAACACGGTCATCTTACCTCTAGCACAAATATCGCAATCACGTAAGTTTCGTACCTCGGCTACGTCAAATTTAGCACCTATTGATCCTAAAAGCTTAGCAACATCTCTACCGTTTGAATGTCCTAATCTCTCGTGCCAACTACGTACATCAGCATTTGAATCACTAAAATTACAATATTCAGACCTTTTTACACTATACAAATTACCCCTACGATATGCCATTAATGAAAAAGCCAAAAAGGTGCCAAAAAAGTGAGATGTGCACCCATTGTCCAAAATCCAATCGTGCTTTTGAACATTAACAGCATTAGAAACTTCTAAATCTGAAACATTAAAAATAGTTATAATTTCATCTACACCGTGTGTTTCTTCAGCCTTCACGGCATCTCTACCTACTTTCTTTTTGCAGTCAGATGCTTTGTGACCTGGTTCGTGACATTTAAAGCATTTATACCAAAAACCTTCGTTCTTTTCCATTCCTTTCGTACTATCAGTTTTGTTTCCAGCCTTAGTACCCTTATTAGTGCCTTTCCGTCCTTTCTTGAAGTTTTTCTTTACATATGTATGCATAATGCCTTCATTCCGAATTTTGTTAGCCTCTCTCGACTCGTACTCTTCTAGTATTTTGATTTTCTATGCCTCTGTTTTCGGCAATTCGTCTCTCGACTCAATCGCATATCTGAAGCTTTCGAAATTTCCGGGTAAACTGTACAGCAACATTACAGACAGTAAATCATCGTTAATCTGTATACCCATATTTCCTAGCTTATCAACAGCATCGAAAAAGGTATTCAAATAATCGTGAATATTTTCAGTTTCTGCCATTTTGTGCAAAATTAAACGTTTCAAAAGTGTCGACTTCTTAGCAGGCCCTTTAGAAGCATAAATAGACTCCAGCTTCAGCCACACTTCTCTAGATGTGATACAGCTCCTAATATGTCTTAGCTCGATCCCACTCATAGATAAAATTATGTCTGCTTTCGCCTTTTCGTCCTCCACTTCCCATTTCTCAGCCTGTAGTGGCTCGGTTTCAGTACTTTTCCATTCACGTACTTCCATCCATCACTTTAAATTAAAATAGCCTGTACCTGGATTCTCCAACTGTCGTAGTTGTCTTTGCCCAAGAGCTCGATTCGAATCCATTCACACCATGTTGCTCGTCATCGTACCTCGTTAGGCTCAATCTCAGAATACCAGATTCTCAATATACCAGATTCTCAAAACACAGCATATTATCTAAACACCAGATTCTCAATATATCAGATTTCGAGTCGAAATCAAAATATTTATTGAGACCAGACGGAATGGCCATAATGCCTTGGAAGGTGGGTAGGCCTTTGGTGTGGGATGCAACATGTGTCGACACCCTTGCGCCATCTTAGCACGGTGGGCTGTGCTGGTGCGGCTGCTGCCAGTGCAGAAAACCTCAAACGTCGTAAATATAACAACCTTACTGGAAGTTATATTATTTTATACTCTTACTGGAAGTTATAAGTTATGTTATATTATATTATTCACCTATTTTTGTTTATTGACATTGTATGACGTCTAAAAAGTCTTATCCTTATTTATTCACATTCAAGTATTTAAATATTATTTAATAGTTAAATAAAATGGATCAAAGTGATATGAAATTTATAATAAGTCAGAAAGGCAAACCAGCGTTACTGCACGCAGGGTTCAGGTACGATTTCTGTTTAAAGAACAAATCTGGAACAACAAATTTGCGTTGTTTCCGACAAAAGGAATGTAATACCTCGATACTTTTGGATGTCAATAACAAAATAATAAGGGATGGGAGGCATACATGTAAACCAAACCGTATTAGAAATATCATAGAAGGCTGCATGGACGATTGTAACAAGTAAAATTTCAAAATTTAAAAACCCCCGACACATTTATCTTGCGAAAACACCCCGATTCAAACAGTAAAACGTCCATAACTTTTTAACGGCTGAACCGATCTTATTCAAACGTTGTTAACTAAAAAAAACTAAATCGAAATCGGTTCATCTGTGTAGGTGCTATGATGCCACAGACAGACACACAGATACACCGCAACACACGTGAAACTTATAACACCCCTTTTTTTCCGGCGGGGGTTAAAAAAGAGGTATGTGTAAATTTCAATCGGTGCAAAACATTTTTGAAAATCAATTCATGGAAGGAGACAAATTTAAATATTTAGAGCATGAAATTCGAAATGAAACGAAAATGAAATAATTTACTTCAAAAAAGGAAAACTATTTTATAGGGCACGAAACAAATATTTTAATTTATTCCGAACAGCGTGTACAAATTTTAAGGACTTTACGATTGCCAGAACACTTTGTTGATTTTTTTTTCTTGTATAATGACTATGATTTTGAAACACATGACAGAATTTTGAATTTTGGTACTTTAATGGCCAAAGAACTCCGCGAATTTTTAAAGACAGTAATTACGTTATACGGTGCGGTACCTTTAAAGTGTCACCAAAACCGTTCTATCAGATGTACACCTTTCATGTGGACTTAGAACGCAGTGAAGATACAATTAGTTTTGTACCTTTAATTTATGCGTTGCTTCCTAATAAAAGTCAACGCACATACGAACGGCTATTTTCGATATTAAAATAACAATTTGGATTGGAGTTGGCAGTATATAAATGTGACTATGAAGTTGCTATAATACAAGCCGTGAAAGAAGTATATCCGGATGTGAAAATCAAAGGGTGTTATTACCATTTCTGGAAAGCTGTCGATAGGATGAGCTGGCTCAATCTCAGAATACCAGATTCTCAATATACCAGATTATCTAAACACCAGATTCTCAATATATCAGATTTCGAACAGTCGAAATCAAAATATTCATTGAGACCAGACGGAATGGCCATAATGCCTTGGAAGGTGGGTAGGCCTTTGGTGTGGGATGCAACATGTGTCGACACCCTTCCGCCATCCCATCTTAGCATTCGATCAGCTACTCCGTCTCTTATCGACTTTACAATTTAGATTTTTTATTATCCTCTCTACATACGATTACTCTGGGCCCATAACCAATGTAGGAGAGTCATGGAAGGAGAAGATAAACCAGATTAAGATGGAGAAAATACACGGTATATTGTAGCTATTTCTCAGTATCAAACACAAGTGTCACAGTGTACAAAAGTCAAAAATAAAAAACCTATTCCCAACAAACTAACTTTTTATATTCAAATTTACGTATATACAAAACAAATAAGTTTGTTTATCAAACACATTTTGCAATATTTATTTATTTATTTATTATAAACGTTATTGTACACCACTTAAATAATAATTGATTAATAATGGCAGAATAAGATACACTTTGTTTTTAATAGAGTTTTGACTATCCGAAACGTATGTGTTCGTTTTTTCCCAACAAAGCGGGACATTCCAACAACTCGAAATTATATTTAATCGCACATGTAAGGCATTACAAATTTTTGTTTCCGTGCGCGACTGCGCGTAGTAAATTTTACTAACTATATTTAAGGACCTTACTCGCCAGTGGCGCCAACTGGTGAGCACTAAACCGGTAACCCTCATTCATGTTACACTTACGTACAAGACGTTAAAACTGATAAATAACCCAATTTAGCAATAATAGATAAACAAATTAACTATATATAATATACTATAGAGGTAGAGATCATATATGAGGATATCTCCAGAGACCTGGACCTGGCAGAACACCACCGATGGTGCAACAAAAAATCGACTTCATCATGTCAACCGAGAAGCAAATGTTCGATGATATCTCTGTGATCAATTTGGTAAAAACCGGGAGCAATCACCGAATGCTAAGACGCACATTGAACATTAATATTAAGCTTGAAAGGTCTCGACTGATGAAGTCCACGCTTTGTCCAGCACAGATCCAGGTCCAAAACCCTGAGAGCTTTCAGCTCGAACTCCAGAATCGTTTCGAGTGCCTAGGGAGCTCCGTGGACGAATACAGCGACGGGTTCGTGGAAGCTGTCCATACGGTCGGGTCTAAGTTTTTCAAGACCCTTCGTACAGATAGAAACAAAAAGCTCTCTGAGCCAAGCCTCAAGCTTATGATGGAGAGGCGTGAGATGATCCTGCAGTCTTCAGATGAGGCGTGCATATACCGGCAGCTCAATAGACAGATCTCTAAATCCTTGAAAAGAGACCTCCGCCGGTTTAATACCGAACGTATTAAAGACGTAATTGTGCAAATAAAGGCTCCAAGGTTTTCTCAAGGGATCTGGTTATTGGGCAGAGCCAACTCACGAAACTGAAGAACGACAATGGCAGGATCGTATCCGCCGGACCGGAGCTTCTGAGGGAGATCGAGACAGTCTATGGGCAGTTGTAAAAATCAATCAGTAAGCCTTTTGCGAGTTTAGCAAATGACCCAAGAGCTAGATTGATCCGACACTATACCGAAGATATCCCGGACGTCAGCCTGTACGAGATTAGGATGGCTCTGAAACAGCTCAAAAACAACAAGGCGCCGGATGATGACGGAATCACGGCTGAACTCCTGAAGGCGGGTGGAAAACCGAAGGCTCTTCAGAAGCTGTTTGATTCCGTCATATTTGAGGGCAAAACGCTACAGGCATGGTGTAGGGGTGTGGTGGTACTCTTCTTCAAGAAGGGCGATAATGCCCGGCTGAAGAACTATAGGCCCATCTCACTTCTTAGCCATGTCTACAAGTTGTTTTCAAGAGTCATCACGAATCGTCTCGCGCGCAGGTTTGACGATTTCCAACCTCCCGAACAAACAGGATTCCGAAAAGGCTTTAGCACCGTAGACCACATACATACGCTGCGGCAGGTTATACAGAAGACCGAAGAGTATAACCTGCCTCTCTGTTTAGCATTTGTGGACTACGAGAAAGCCTTCGATTCGATCGAGACTTGGGCTATACTGCAGTCTCTCCAACGGTGCCAGATCGACTACCGGGACATTGAGGTGTTGAAGTGTTTGTACAAAAACGCCACCATGTCAGTCCGTCTTCAGGATCAGACCTCAAAACCAATCCTTCTCCAGCGCGGCGTGAGACAGGGAGACGTCATTTCTCTGAAACTGTTCACTGCTGCGCTGGAGGATGTCTTCAAGGTTCTGGACTGGAGAGGGCTTGGCATCAACGTTAATGGCGAGTACATCACTCACCATCGGTTGGCCGACGACATAGTGGTCATGGCTGAGACCATGGAGAGTTTCAGTAAAATGCTCGATGACCTCAGTAGAGCTTCCGGTAGAGTGGGTCTTAAAATGAACATGGACTAAAACAAGGTCATGGTGAATGCCCATGGAACACCCACTCCTATCAAGATCGGAGACTCTACACTCGAAGTTGGAGACGATTATGTCTACCTGGGACAAACGGTCCAGTTGGGTAGGTCCAACTTCGAGAAAAAGGTCAACCATCGAATCCGCCTCGGCTGGGCGGCGTTTTAGTGGTATCTTCTCGTCCAATTTACCGCAGTGTCTCAAGACAAAAGTCTATGACCAGTGTGTGTTGCCAGTGATCACCTATGGGACCGAGACGTGGTCGCTCACAATGGGCCTTATCAGAAAGCTAAAAGTCACCCAAAGGGCAATATAAAGGGCAGTTCCTTGCGTGATCACATGAGACATGATGATATCCGCAGGAGAACTAAAGTAACCGACCTAGCCCGAAGAATTGCCAAACTTAAGTGGCAGTGGGCAGGGCACATTGCTCGCAGAACGGATGGCCGATGGGGCCGAAAAGTTCTGGAATGGCGACCGCGAACCGGAAGACGAGACGTTGGAAGTCCCACTAGGTGGACCGATGACCTGGTTAAGGTTGCGGCAAGGCGCTGGAAGCGAGACGCACGGGATCGGTCAATGTGTTGACGCCTGGGGAAGGCCTATGTTCAGCAGTGGACGTCTTTCGGCTGAAATGATGATGATGATGAAAGCAACTATGAAAATATCATCAGCCGAACGACTGCTGGACATAGGCCTCCCCAAAGCGTAGCCATATTGACCGATGAACATATAGACAATGAATTGGCAAATACTTTGCAATAATCTTTTTCTTGGTGTTGATGACATAACATGTACCTAGGCTATTCTATTTTAACCGGCAAATCTGACCATGTGTGAAAAAAACAAGCAAAATATTTAAAATCAATAAAATTTAAAATGTTTACTTTTATGATAAATTATACCTTATCGATTTATAATACGTACCGTACGTTATTTTATTCGATGAAACTATTGTCGTATTAATTACGAGCTAATTTATTCATTCAATACTTAGATTCAAACAATAGCAACGTTGTTCTTCCTTGGTCGTTGTTCCTTGGTCCACAATGTGTAATGACTCTCTTATACCAAGCTTGTAACCTATATTTGACAATTATTTTCAGTAATGAGTTAATATCTCAAAAACGCGAGGACTGATTTACATGATGTAAACGGATAAAATAGTTTTACGTCAATATCTTTAATTTAAGACAAAATTTATCAAAATATCTCCGTAATAAAAAATCATGTTTTCAAGTTACGTTATTATACTTTTTGGTAGAAGTCGGGTCAATGACTTTTTTTTGTTTGTTATCTGGTGGAGACTTTAGTAAATTATCACTTGAATATTGGAATGGCTCACATGTACATGGACATGGACTACATCTAGGTACAGGATAACTTGGGACTTAAAACAGCTACAAGATTTATTTATGATAGACTACATTTTATTTTTATTATTCTTCTTAGCGTATCGCCTTGCCTTTAATATTTTGACTAAAACCATTTCATTGAACATTACAATTTCAGCACCTCAAAATGGAGGCGGACCGATAAGCTTGAGCGTGGTTCCTGATCCAAACCACGGCTGGGGTGGGTGGACCTTCAATTGGGGTGGTACACCCAACGCCATGCCTGCCCCTGCGGCAACACCAGCAGCTGCGGCTGCAGCCCCTGCTGCTGCGGCAGCTACGCCAGCACCAGCAGCAGCAGCAGCACCAGCTGCACCGGCTGCACCGGCTGCACCAGCTGCCCCGGCTGCACCAGCTGCCCCCGCGGCCGCACCAGCCGCTGCAGCCGCACCAGCCGCAAGGAAATAAGTTTCCATTTAGTCAATCTGCTGAAATAGTGACGGTGATCGATATATGAAAGGATAATATTTCTTGCAGTTTGCAGCATACTCAGCGAAATGCGTCTTGTGGTTTGTGAAAGCGCGTCACTATTTAATCGGATGGAATTTAATATTCGAGATTGTGCCTTTCTTAGCTCATAAGATCTGCTTTAGTCATTACTATGATTGAAGGGTAATTCGTTATTAGCATTATTATAAAATCATTTTGAATATAAGTGGTGTGTGTAAATTTTTGAGATAAGTTAAGTCACCAAAAATTTGCCACTCAGTTGCTGATGATGAAAAATCAAATTATTAAAAGAACCATTATAATTATAAGTTAAGTTGAAGAAAAATGTAATGTACAATTTACTCGCAAGTTTAAATGATACATTGCAATTATTATTATAACATCAGTTTTCGATAGAAAAATACTTTCTCATAGATTTCACAGAACTTAACAGAAGCCACAGAAACGATAAAAAAATCGAAAAGTTGTGATTTTACCATAATTTTTATTAATACTTGTTTTACGTTTTGTGTACGACATTCGAATTAAAATAGCTGTAATGGGTTTTAAAATAAAATCCAAAAGATGGATGTCGAATTAATATCTAAGATATTTTTTATATTTAATTATTTTAATAAATAGGACCTATAAAGTTAAATTCGTGCGACCAATCCTGATTGTGATAATTCAAATAGTAGGTAAAACCCAAATAGTTTTGAAAATGATGTTAAAAATAAACATTTTTGTAAAGAATCGGGTTTCATTTTAAAAAACCTGTAAATAAAAATTGAAAAAAAGATAGTATATTTTTGTGAAAATTCACAGATATTTCACAATAAATACGCTTAACAGATGCAGACGATTTTTAGGTTTCCGTACCCAAAGAGTAAAAACGGGACCCTGTTACTAAGACTCCGCGGTCCGTCTGTCTGTCTGTCTGTCACCAGGCTGTATCTCATGAACCGTGATAACTAGAAAGTTGAAATTTTCACAGATGATGTATTTCTGTTGCCGCTACAACAACAAATACTAAAAACAGAATGATATAAATATTTTGTGGGGCTACTATACAACAAACGTATTTTTTTTGCTGTTTTTTGCGATAATGGTACGGAACCCTTCGTGCGCGAGGCCGACTCGTACTTCGCCGATTTTTTATACACGCTGAATTCCATCAGATCTCAATCACCCAAATTAATCTGAACAAAACCGTATCCTTTCGTTTCAAGTTTCTGTTACCCGTTGTTAAAATAAACATGGATAAAACCAAGGTGATGTTGAATGCCCATGTTACACCCACTCCTATCAAGGTCGGAGACTCTACACTCGAAGTTGTGGTCAACTATGTTTACCTCGGACAAACGATCCAGTTGGGTGGGGCCAACTTCGAGAAAGGGGTCAACCGTCGAATCCAACTCGGCTGGGCAGCTATCTAACAGGTTGGTTACCACAAAATTGTATATCTTTTCTTCAGACTTCGCTAAAAGGAGGAGGTTATCAATTCGATTGAATTTTTGTTTTTTTTTATTTTTATTTTTTTGTCTCCTCAGAAATTTTTATTGGGTGAACCGAGTTTGGTGATTCTTTTTATATTTGAACGCTTTTTATATTATCTAGATCTTAACATACTGAAAAACTAATATGATAATGTTGTTCCACTATAATGCGGCACTATCGATGGCTTTATGTTTTGTTTTGTTTATACTTTACTATTAATATTCCTCTTTTTAGGGTTCCGTAGCCAAATGGCAAAAAACGGAACCCTTATAGATTCGTCATGTCTGTCTGTCTGTCTGTCTGTCTGTCTGTCTGTCTGTCTGTCTGTCTGTCTGTCTGTCCGTCCGTATGTCACAGCCACTTTTTTCCGAAACTATAAGAACTATGCTGTTGAAACTTGGTGAGTAGATGTATTCTGTGAACCGCATTAAGATTTTCACTCAAAAATAGAAAAAAAGCATTAAATTTTGGGGGTCCCCATACTTGAAACTGAAACTAAATTTTTTTTTTTCCATCAAACCCATACGTGTGGGGTATCTATGGATAGGTCTTTAAAAATGATATTGAGGTTTCTAATATAATTTTTTTCTAAACTGAATAGTTTGCGCGAGAGACAGTTCCAAAGTGGTAAAATGTGTGTCCCCCCCCCTGTAACTTCTAAAGTAAGACAATGATAAAACTAAAAAAAATATATGATGTACATTACCATGTAAACTACCACCGAAAATTGGTTTGAACGAGATCTAGTAAGTAGTTTTTTTTTTAATACGTCATAAATCGTAAACCGCAATTGACCAAGTACGGAACCCTTCGTGCGCGAGTCCGACTCGCACTTGGCCGGTTTTTTATTTATTTATGGTTCACAACGCTAATCTTAAAATTTACCAAATTGTCTCATTGTTATCTGTGAACAACGTGGTTGATTTCACATTTGTATCACTTCTGTATCCTATATTTTTGTAATTCTTAATGTGTAATTGTTTGTTTCCCCGAATAAATAAAATAAAAATAAAATAATGTTATTCTATTTAATTGCAATTCAACAACTCGTGAACCTGACTGGGTATGCTTAACATATATATTATTTCAATGATTGATCCTGAATATATTCTTTTTAGGATCTTTCAGTTGATAGATGCAAAACTTGACATTATAAAACTAAACAGAAATATTGGAAACAATGACACAAATCCTCGGCCCTGAACAAATAAGTATCGCCCTTAACGCATATCCACTGAAAATAATGTATATATTCTGTGGCAATGTATTAGTAATTCAGTCGTCTTGCGCAAAGCCTTCGTTATAAGTATGAAAGGAACTGAGCGCCATTTTTTTCATGATAACATCACAAACATGGCTGAGGTGCGAGCGTGTGTCTATATTTCTGTGATTTTCCTGTGCTTTCAAATATCTTCAGCAAAGGTTTGTATTATGTCATCATTAATCTGTCTAATGTTATAATGAGCTGTTTCACATAATGATTCTTAAGATAAATGACAAGTATTTCTAGATAATTCTCATGGATGGGTTTCTTTTGGAAATAATTATATTACGAAATTTTCTTTGTACTTTTTGTTTTTTATTGACGTTGCTCCAGCCTGACGTTACTCTTTCGTCCTGACGTTTTCTCAGGATATATTTTCATGTTATCTTAATAATTTATATTTCAAAAGTAAATCACCCATTTTCCCCAGCCCTTCTTCGGCGACCGATTCTGGTGCGACATGTTATGTGACGACGACGATGGAATGACCACCCTCAGCTCGGACGCTGACTACTTCGACTCTTGGTGTGATAGCTGCCCCACTCGTCGACCCAGACCTGTGACTACTCCAATGCCACCATTCATCCCTGCAATACCTGGACCAGCGGTAGTGCCTCCGGCACCTGGATTACCTGGAGCTCCTGGGATGCCACCGGCACCTATTAATTATATTCTGATGGGCCGTAAGTATTACTGATACTATTTTGTTACTTCTTCACTTTCGCCCAAAATTAGCTGAATCACACAAAATAGAAGAAGACAAGGTGAAATTGAGTTTTTGGTTTGTCTAAATCGGCTTATCTTTCAACTACAGAACTCTTAATACTCCGCAATGAATTCTATCTAATACTATACCCTTGCCTTTACCCCAATATATCTGAACTTGGCATCAACATGTATTTTTTTCCATTCTTCTCTATTAGTCGTCTACTCAGGGCTTCCCTTTTTTGCATACAAAGGAAATGCCTACGATGTTATCTTTCAAAGAGTCCATGAATAAATTCTCTCATATCATTATGGTTACATAAATAATTAAACGGGAACTTTCGCTCTCTCAAGTGGTAGTAAATAGTTCTATCTACTATGGTCCAAGCATCGGTGATCGCTATATACCTTGCTTTTTATTTGACAACAGGGGGGTGACCACAAGCTCTTAGAGTAAGGTTATTTTGAGATCGAGTAAGGGACAGATGTATCTGACTTGTATACATCTGTCACTTACTCGATCTCAAAATAACCTTACTCTAAGAGCTTGTGGTTACCCCCCTGGTACTTTTATAACAATCAACATAAGACCCAGTTTGTCAAGAGACAGGTCAATGTTAGTGATCTTTATTTAGCCGCTAGCAAAGCCTACATCCGCCTGATCACACTGCACGGTACATGCATCGATGAAGATTAGTTGTAGCTTGTCATTATACCCTTTGAACCATCTCTCTTGAAATTTCAGCTTTGGTTCTAGGATCGGACATTCTTACACACATTGTATGTAAAAAATCAGAACTGTAGCAACTGATTATAGCAAAATTTTTGAGCTGTAGAGTTAAGTATCTGAAGATAAGTAGAACCCGTTAAGATCTACTTAACAGGTTCTAATTATACAGTACAGAGATTTTTATGAATCTTACTAATATTATAAATGTGAAAGTTTGAATGGATGGATGTTTGGTACTCAATCACGCCTGAACGGCTGAACAGATCTGGATGAAAATTGGCACAGAGTTAGTTGGGTTAGATGTATCTACTATCAGGTGCACCTCTGCTTATCGTTTCAGGGACTACAAGCGTTATGTTATGTTGTTATAGAACTCGAATTTATTTCTGAAATTTGTCATGGATAGTTCTCAACCTTTGAACACGGCTAATTTCAAGACAACCAATTCATAAAGAGCCTCAAAAAAAACATCAAGCTTGAATGATTGAGGGATTGCTGGTAACAAACGTTACACATACTTGTCGGCAATTGCAGTTGGCACGCTTTTTAAGTGAAATACTTACCTAGGTATTTCCTTTTCTTTATTCTACTACTGTATGTTAGAAACGTATAGAAAATAACTGAAGGAATTCATAAAAACTTATGATATTCGTTGCGAAAGTTAAAATAACATAATAAATAGCCATTGCACGCATGCAACGATTTCATGCTAGAGACCACAGACATAAATCTAAATAGATAACGCAAGTCCCTCCATCTGTACGAAAACCAAGCGTGCCACTTTTTACGAACAATTTAAAAACAAATTTACTTACCAATGAAAGCAAACATTTCCAATGCCTCGGCCAACTTTTTTATAAACATATCAACACGGTCTAGGGATATTTCATACTCAATTAAAAAACTCGAAAAGTACTGGCCGCATTGGAATCTTTTATACATCGATTTGTTTGTAATTTATCTCAGACTAATTCCAAATTAAAATTTTTGAAAATTGTTTTGTTTCGGTGGCATAAAAATGTCTTGATGTGTAGGAGAGGGAATTTTCATTTGTGCAAAATTTAGAAAACAATACGAATTACGTTTAGTTACAGTTTTTTTTCATCTTTAAACGAAAGATAAAGTTAAAATTGAGGTATTCTAGCCATGCAACGCCAACATTTGACGAGGGCGGAGATGTTACGAGCTGTGGGAATGCTGGAAGCTGGGTCTGTTCAGCGTAATGTTGCTGAGGCCATAGGGACCCACCAAAATGTAATTTCAAGATTGTGGACACGCTATCGTGCTACAGGTGAAGTAGCGGAGAGGCACCGGGGGCCAAGTCGCATCACTACCCCCAGACAAGACCGATTTTTGCAAATTACTGCGCGAGCTCAACCAAATGCAACGGCGACTCAATTGGTCCAAATGCTGCGAGTGGAACACCAAGTGCTTGTGAGTAACCAAACTGTAAGAAGGCGACTGCATGAAAGCAATCTACGCTCTCGTAGACCACTCCGGGTCCCACCTTTACGGAGAGGCAATCGTGGACGACGATTAGAATGGGTTCGGAACCACGTGGACTGGGGCCGTGAGCAATGGTCCAATGTGCTGTTCACGGATGAATCCAGGTTCAGCTTCCATCCAGATTCACGAAGGACGCGTGTTTGGCGAGTTCCTGGACGATGGAGCCGTCTTCAGAACCCTCAAGAAGTTCACCCATACCAAGGAGGAACAATTATGGTTTGGGCAGGAATTCGTCTTGGAAGACGGACGGATCTCGTTTGGGTGCGGGGCAATATGACGGCAGAACGATACGTCCAACAGGTGCTGGGGCCCGTAATCTTGCCCCACAGAACACAAATGGGGCAAGATTTCCTGCTCATGCACGACAATGCCCGGGCACACACGGCGTGAATGGTAGCAGCTTGGTTACATACACACAATGTTAGGGCCTTAGACTGACCTGCTCAATCGCCAGATCTAAATCCCATTGAGCATGCGTGGGATATGCTGCAAAGAAGAGCTCTGAAGGAAGTTCCTGAAAATCTGGCTACAGAAGATCAACTTTTTGCGCACCTCAGAAGGACATGGGACAATATTCCGCAGCAAGACATTGACAACCTTGTTCGGAGCATGCCGAATCGTTGCCGATGTGTTATAAACATCATGGGCGCTTTCTCAGACTACTAACTTCAAGTCTATAAACACAAATTAAATGATTTTTCTATTTTTTCAGTTTTTACTCATAAATTAAAAGTTAATTCATATACGGTTTCCGTCTATGCCTCATTTTTTTCCATAAAATCCTGAAATTTTAATCGAAGTAACTTAACCATTATTTAAAAATGGTAGAATATTAAATAACGTATCTTTTAATTATATACATGTCACATAGATAATTAACACATTGATAGTAATTCGCTTTTTTAAAAATATCCCTAGACCGTGTTGATGTGTGTATATTGTTTACAGCTCAATATGGCATAAAAAGGCATTTTCTAGATTTCGGTGTTAAGTCTTTTATTCGATGAAACTATTGTCGTATTAATTACGAGCTAATTTATTCATTCAATACTTAGATTAATACGATAACAACGGTGTTCTTCCTGGGTCGTCGTTGCTTGGTTCACAATATATAATAATGACATTCTTATACCAAATTTGTAACCTTTTCTTGCCAATTATTTTCAGTAATGAGTTAATATCTCAAAAATGCGAGGACCGATTTACATGTTGTAAACGGATAATAGTTTTACGTCTATATCTCTCATTTAAGAGAAAATTTATCAAAATATATAAATATATATAAACAAAAAATAGTTATTTATGCTACAAGTGCGGAAGGTAGGTGATTTCCGATGAGTGTCAAGTCAAGTCGGAAATCATCTTACGAACGTGTATCATTAAAAAATTTTACTATGCATTGTGCGAGGAAATAAATAAATTAATAAAATGAAATTAATAAAATGAAATTAATAAAATGGCGGGCTTATTCAAGCGCGTTCAGCATATCCACAGATTAACTAATAGTGCCTCGGGTATATCTACTGCGCATGTGCGAATAGCTGTCACATCGTAACGCAATAAGGCACGAGCAAAATATACGTTCTGCCAAACATATTTAATGAATTATTAAAATTAATTTATTGATCAAAATCTAAATCTAGAGTAATTAAAAACGCCTAAAATAAAGTATTAGTTTTATTTTACCTTTTATATGAATGATAATCTGTACATAACTAATTTTTTAAACTTTTCTCAAATAATAAAAACTCTGACGTTGGAGTTAATAATTAAAAAAGTACAGGAAAGTAAAAAGCACTAGTGAAAAAAGGGACACTTTCCGCACAGTTTGGCTGCTTGGAAAACCGCTCTTTTCGAGGACATGCATTGTAAACATATTTTCGAGTTACGTTATTATACTTTTTGGTACAAGTCAGGTCAATGACTTTTATTTGTTTGTTATCTGGCGGAGACTTTAGCAAATTATCACTTGAATAGTGGAATGGCTCACCTACATCCACAGAGAACTAGGGACTTAAAACAGCTACAATTTAGATATGATTGACTACATAATATTTTATTATTCTTCTTAGCGTGTCGCCTTGCCTTTAATATTTTGACTAAAACCATTTTATGGAACATTACAATTTCAGCACCTCAAAATGGAGGCGGACCGATAAGGTTGAGCATGGTTCCTGATCCAAACCGCGGCTGGGGTGGGTGGACCTTCAACTGGGGTGGTACTCCCAACGCCACACCAGCCCCTGCGGCACCACCTGCAGCCCCTGCTGCTGCAGCAGCTACGCCAGCAGCACCAGCTGCACCAGCTGCACCGGCTGCACCAGCTGCCTCCGCGGCCGCACCAGCCGCTCCAGCCGCACCAGCCGCAAGGAAATAAGTTTCCATTTAGTCAATCTGCTGAAATAGTGACGGTGCACCAAAAATAAAGATCAATAGAAATATTTTTGGTGCAGTGACTCCATCATCAACGACAAGTAGAGCGACATTTATAAAGTGAAGTTAAGTCTCTATACATTTAAATTTGTATGAAGATAAAATAAGGGGGTTAGATGGGATCATCAGCTGCAAAAATTTTTTGCAGCTGATGACCCCATCTAACCCCTAGTTGCGTTTGATCGGATGGAATTGAATATTCAAGATTGTGCCTTTCTTAGCTCATAAGATTTGCTTTAGTCGTTACTATGTTTGAAGGGTAATTCGTTATTATAAAATCATTTTGAATATAAGTGGTGTGTGTAAATTTTTGAGACAAGTTTAGTAACAAAATTTTGCCACTCAGTTGCTGATGATGAAAAATCAATTTATTAAAAGAACCATTATATTATTAACCATTGTTTAGTTGAAGAAAAATGTAATGTGCAGTTTACTCGCAAGTTTAAATGATACATTGCAATTATTTTATAACATCAGTTTTTGATAGAAAATACACTTTCTCATAGATTTCACAGAACTTATCAGAAGCCACAGAAACGATTAAATAATCGAAAAGTTGTGATGTTACCATAATTTTTATTTATACTTGTTTTACGTTTTGTGTACGACAATCGAATTAAAATAGCTGTAATGAGTTTTAAAATAAAAATCCATAAGATGGATGTCGTATTAATATCTAAGATATTTTATTATTTTATTAAATAGGACCTATAAAGTTAAATGCGTGCGACCAATCCTGATTGTGATAATTCAAATAGTAGGTAAAACCCAAATAATTTTAAACTTGATGTTAAAAATAATCAATTTTTAAAGAATCGGGTTTCATTTAAAAAAAACAGTTAATAAAAATGGAAAAAAGATAGTATATTTTTGTGAAAATTTACAGATTTTTACAATAAATACGCTTATCAGATGCAAACGATTATACACGCTGAATTCCATCGGATCTCAATCACCCAAATTAATCTGTACAAAACCTTATCCTTTTGTGTAACCTTTTGCAAGTTTCTGTTACCCGTCGTTAAAATAAACATGGATAAAACCAAGGTGATGTTGAATGCCCATGTTACACCCACTCCTATCAAGGTTTCAGACTCTACACTTGAAGTTTTGGTCAACTATGTCTACCTCGGACAAACGATCCAGTTGGGTGGGAACAACTTCGAGAAAGGAGTCAACCGTCGAATCCAACTCCGCTGCCACTCCAGGACTTTTCTGCCTCATCGGCCATCCGTTCTGCGAGCAATGTGCCCTGCCCACTGCCACTTAAGTTTGGCAATTCTTCGGGCTATGTCGGTAACCCTGGTTCTCTTGCGGATCTCTACATTTCTGATTCGATCACGCAAGGATACTCTGAGTATAGCTCTCTCCATTACCCTTTGGGTGTCTTTGAGCCTTCTGATGAGGCCAATTGTAAGCGACCACGTCTCTGTCCCGTAATTAATCACTGGCAACACACACACTGGTCATAGACTTTCGTCTTGAGACACTGTGGTCAAGAAGATAACTGTCCGAACGCTGCCCAGCCGAGTCGGATTCGACGGTTGACCTCTTCTATATGTTGGATCTACCTAACAGGTAGGTTATTAACTTCCACACAATTCAATATATTTTCTTTGGCCTGTCTCTTTTTAATAACAACTAACATTTTCTTTCAAGCCACGTCTCTTCGTCATCTTCCCTACAATCCATCCACCTTGACTTTGGCCTGTCGCTTTTCTCATAGCAACAAAACGCATGACCATCTGTCTCAATGAGTCAGGACTTGGGATGTTGGAGCAGTTTACGATATATTTCTCTATCTCTGTGTTGAAATAATTAATTGCCCTCACAGTAACAGTTAAATTTAGATTAATAAGCTTCAAGTATAATACAAAAGTCTACCGACTCGCTGACAAAAAAAAAACAAAATGATGCAAGTGTGATAAAAAACCGCGAATATCAATACAAGAAATCATCTGTCATAAAAACATTCAATAGGTGTTTGCAAATTGGCACAGGAAACAGTATATCATATTGCAAACGCAACAGTTAACATTCGATGCTGTCGATAGCATTGCCGAAGAATTATTTTTACCTCTAATTAGATCATTTGTTAAGGCGTTATTTATTGCAAACTTAAAGGTGAGGCCGAATACTAATGCAATATGCAATAATCCGCATGCAACAATAGATCCTCGGGTAGATGAGCCATTTCCTCTGTCACATAGGTAATTAATTCTGCTGCATACGGATTACAGTGTCTTTAATGATTGTATTGGAAGTGAGGATGTTCCCACGTTCTGGACTGAACTATTTCATTGGCATTTGATGATGTTTTAATTGGTTTTGAAATTCTGGGATCAATTCTACCTTCAATATGTAAAGAATCTTCTACCTATGCAACTAGTGCCAAATTTGCAAAGTGGTTCTTCATTATTTAATGTTCAGCTTGGTAGATTGACGGATAAGGAGCACAGGCAGACTATGTACCAGGAAGGCCGATAACCCGGTTAAAGTAGCAGGTGACACTGTGACAGGATGTGGAGGAGGCAGGTGGGATTCGAGAATTCCAAGACCACGTAAAGCGGCCTACAATGAAGAAGACAGCATTGGGTAGATACGGTTAAACAAGAAGAAAGAGAGGGAGAAGGACGTAAGAGGGACTCAATGGATATAGTCGAGAATCGTAGATTATTATATTACGTTGTCTTGCAATAATTTTACCAGGTACTACACTGTTCAAAATAACGAATTTAAGCATAGAATGCCATGGGTAAGTCCCAAACGATTAAAATATCCAAACATTGTTTATACATTACAACAAACGCAGTATCTATGTCATGGGCCATTCAAAGTAAAAAATAAGCCTGAGTGGATCTGGAATGCTGGTCACGTATAGCAAGAGCCATATCTGGGCCTCTTGCCCAGATGGCATGGCGAATTGCTGTATCGGTTGTTTCAAATGAATAAGTACACAATACTTAATATTTTACGCTGGTTATCGTTCAAGGTTGATGATGCATTTGTTTTGTTCGATGGCATTTTGTTTCTACGTTCTTTGTTTTGGTGCTAACGTTTCGGAATTTGTTGATGATTTGTTGATTCTGCAATGTGATTTATGTTGATGTGTTTGACTTGCATATTTGCAGTGCCATGAATAGTGGAATATCGTTATGCGGTTTTGAGAAACAAAACAGTAAATTCTTCTAGGGTATAGTAGAGTAGTAGTAGTATAAGCCACATGAAACGTGCAGTTTTTCGGGATAAAAGTAACCACTTAGCGATATTGTAACTTTCTATCGGTGGAACAATACCTTCCTCCTAAAGTTAACTTTTCCATACATAAAACACAAATAATTTTACCCCTAATAGTTTAGACAAGTATTAGTGGTAGGATATTGTGGAGAGCCCACCTGAGGACTATAAAATTTATCCGAAGATTTATGAGATTACTCATCGACATTTATTTTACAACATCCTCCGTTCGCTTTAACTAATAAAATTTGATAAAAGCATCGTTTTATAGCAGTAAGTACAGGATCAACATGAATATATAATGTTCATATTAAGGGCAAATGGTTGCATGTGCATACAACACCAGTTGCATGCAAATATAATGTAACAAGTAACGCCGGTGTTAAAACTTGTTTACCTTCCAAGAGACCATGACGAAAGGCTTAGGTTACCACTCCGGTACTCTGATTGTTGCGTTGAATCGTGCTATACATTAATATACCTACTCAATGTTTTTGTTAGTCTATATCTATACTTGTTACTTATATAATTATAATATAATATTATAAAGAGGAAAAATTTGTATTTTTGTATGTAACGAATAAACTTAAAGCTAGAAGAGACCGATTTTTGGCATTTTCAAACTTCCAATGGGACGTTATAAAATTTCAATGTTTGATAATCTTCTTTTTTATGCGACTGCCGAAGGAGGGTAATGTGTTTATCAGTGTATGTATGTATGTATGTTTGTTCCTATGTGGCGTTCTAGAGACCAAACGCGTTCACGTTTCGCGTACGCGACTCATGTACGGATATGGCAACTTCTGGTGATATAGTTAATTAAGCTTCCTCTGGGAAATCTACATGCTTCTGACTTGGCTGTTTCAGACTTACTATAACTACATAAGTCCAGGTTCTATAAAAATCCAACAATGCGAAATAGAAAAAATATCGTGACATTTTCTCTTAAATTTTTATTCGAAAATGCTCACATGCTTGAGCATTTTCGAATAAAATTCTTATTGACTTGCTTTGCTTTACATGTTCTTCAAATGTTTTGATCAAAACCATAAAGTACGCACGTCCAAAATTGTTTTATTAGGTACATGGTTCTTCGTGTTGTTGTAAATAACTTAGAGGAAAACTGTCTAGGTAGGTGTATGTAGGGTATTCACTCCTAGTCCTACTAAGTAAGTAACGGTGCCCTTCTTAGCTAGTAGTAGGTAATTAGCATACTTTCGCAACATGTTGGTTAAAGCTAGTATGGCACTATTTAGTTTTTGTAGAACATCTTCATAGATCAAAATATGAAAAGAATAAAATTGATACCTGTTTTTGTAATTCACATTAAGTTTACTGGATTCGTCCTCGGATCATATAATGGGCGTGATAAATTACAAAAATCCAATATTCTTTTTCCTGGATTTTGTCGTTTTAATTTCCGATAGCACCTGGCCTTTATAGAATGCTAATTTATCTCCGATAAATGGAATTCATTTAGTAAGTGCGGTATTGGGAGAAAATATTTCGTTAAATTATTAATATGGATAGGCTTGCGCTTCCAAAACGTTTAGAGCATATGGGTGGGACGTCCATCATGTACCGATGGCTCATCGCCGTACGTCTTGTAGTCCGAAGATGAAACAGGCTAGGAGGAATTAGATCAGTAAATTCCATCGCACACTCTCCAAAATGTATCAGATAGAAAACCGACAAGTCGGCAACTCGGCGTCGATGTTCTAGTTTTGAATCGACCAGTGCCTCATTGCCGATGAGCTTCTTGGCTCGTTTTTCGTTTAACAACTCAACTTCAACTAGTGTATCAAGTTGGTATTTGGAAGATCCGTCCCAGAGATGAGAACGGTACTCCATGCGAGATCGAACTTGCGGATTATTGATATTACGAGGAACTCTAATAAATTGGGAGAAAGATTGATGAGCTTTATTTCGCCTCCTTCAGGGGAACCGGCTTTTAACACTAAATGTAGGACATTTTAGGAAAAACGAAAATCTCGTTCCTCGGCAAATGTCATCCAGGTACTATTAGCCTCCCTGCAACGATAGTCACACGATCCGATCATGAAAACAAACTTTTGTGAAAAAAATATACCGACTTCAAAAGCCAAAAAAAGAAAAAAAAAAAAAAAAACAATAAGTTAAACTTAACCCTACGTTTTGCTTTTGAAGTCAGTATATTTTTTGGAAAAACAGTTTTTATATCTCTCTTTTAAGTTTTAGTACAGCATCACTAAAAAAATATATTTCTATAGCACGGTACCTAAATTGACAAAATACCCATAATAACTCAATTACACATTCGTACTGTTTGTCGCTAATGAGTTTGTTTGTATGCTTGAAAACTGCTGCACCGATTTTGATGAATCTTGCACTTATCCGTAAGTTGAGAAATACTTAATCCAACACAAAATAATGATTACGAGCCGATGATTAGTTTCGGCGAAATGCGTGGACAGGAATACAAACATACACTTATGAAAGGACATGGACAGAAATTACATTCTATTTACAATTCGTAATAAATGATATTGTATAAAAAAAATTGAAAAATGAATTATTACACAGTTTTTTACCTCTCTGAACTTGACGTTTTTATTTCAAAATGAAAAGAATGCAAGACGAATCAAGGTACCGTGTGTCACTTTCCGCCATAGTAGACCATCATCGATATAGATAAACAATATATTATTGGACGTTCCTCACGACGCACGTAAGTTTTATTCACACGAAACTGTCTCTATTGGTATTGGTTGCATTTAATAAAATGATTTTATTCTTATTTTGATGCGTTAGTTATTTAGTTTTGTTTTTTATTTCACACAAAATAAAATACTTAAAACGGAATGCGACGTGTTTGACAGCCGATGTGACAGACTTGATGTTTTTGTCTATGTCTTCAAAAACTTCAAAAGCAACGTTCATTTCCTACAGTGACAGTTTGTTTTTGCGATTTAAAAAAATATATTTAAGGCACCTTTAGAAGTATACATAAAAGAAATAAAATAGTTAAGCTATTTTTTGTTATTATTGCCACATTTTTGAGTCTCAACCAGGCTCAGTTTATAACATGCTAATCATTATAAAGCTTAGGAGTCCATTATTTTGTTTAAATTACTAGTAATGAGATTGCCCTGGGCGATAAGACCGCCCATTGTACACTTGCTTTTATGATTGTTTGTCCTGTATATGCATTTTTGTGGTGTACAATAAAGAATATAATAAATATAGAATGCTAAAACCATATCAGATAACTGTATTCTCACAACTGTTTGCTAATTTAAAGCGCCTGGCGTTTTTTTAATAGCAAGATCATTATCTTTACACTTATTGCAACAATCTGAATAATAGGTTTAATGAAACTGTTTTCGTCTAGTCTGTTGTTGTGACGAGTTCTTGAAGTTTTTTATTTATAGAAATTTAATGTGCTCATATTTACGAATATAAAACAGCAAGAACCATTGTTGTAAATTAAATTCGATAACAATGCCGACGCCCATACAAAATCTGTCCATGTCCTTTAGCAAACGTATTTAGAAGACCACATAAAATAACATATGTGAATATTGTACAGTTCCAACAATATTACACATACTTGTCGAATTGATTACCTCCTTATTTTTTTTAATTCGGTAAATATATCAAGTAGTGTTGGAGGAGCTCGTGGCTAAATAATAACAGCCGCACGGGTCGATCTTCAAGGGTAAGCAACGCTTATCGAGGTCGGTCCGTGGATGGGTGAGCATTTCAACTTACCGAGTTTCCTCCGTGCCTCGGAAAGCACGTTAAGCCGTTGGTTCCGGCTGTCATTTGAAGATCTTTGACAGTCGTGACGAGTAGTCACAAGTTTGAGATCTGACACCAGTCTTGCCAAGGTACCCCTTGTGTGTTACCCAGTTACTGGGTTGTGGAGGTCAGATAGGTAGTCGATTCATGTAAAACACTGGTACTCAGCTGAATTCGGTAAGACTGGAAGCCGAGCTCAATGAAGTTGGGAAAAGGCTAGATAAAAAAGGCAGATTGATTGAAATATATTAAGTATTGTTGTTAGACAAAATGACTTCACATATTGCGTAACCTGCAGTTATCTACTGTCACGCAACTTTAACCGTTTTTGTCATTAACATATCTAATGATATACTTTGTAATTACAGAGTTTCTCACTTCTACGTGTTCCTGCTTTTAAACACAGAATAAACATGAAAACGAACATACAGATTAACATAAACACAGCTTAATTAACCACTTCGCCTTATCCAAACCTCGTAATTAAGAGAAACTCGTTTGAAATAAACACCTATTCGGGTGATTTTATGACGATATGAGGAACACGAACGGTATAATTTTCATGTATGAATTAGACTTTCCGAGATAGTAAGTGTTTTTAGGCAAAGTGATTAGCTTTTGACTATTTACCCGAATGCGCAAGGGTAATGTTTTTCGAGCGTATGAATGTATCTATGTATGTATGTCTATTTCTATAGCAACCTCTACAGCCCAAACGGCTTGACGGATTATGACATATGAGGGGTCATTGGATTCGTCTCAATTTTGGAAGCGACAAAGGCAATTTTTAATGCCCCTAAAAATAAAGGATTATCCAAACAATATGGCCGTATCAAATGGAAGCTACTAAATAGGCCATTACAAAAATATAAATTTTAACACTTTTATGTTCTTATTTTGGCACCAACTTTACGTAATCGTAACATTGATAACAAAATAAATAATCTACATAACTTATTTGGAGAACTCGTCTATTACTAGAACTGAAAAGTCTGAAATAAAACAAATTATTATAAAAATGAAACCCCGAATGCTAAACAATAAATGACTTGAAAGAGAAAAACAAGTACTAGATATAATTTATACATTAAATATTATGAGGTGCTGCAGGCGGGGACAAACAAAAATTATAGAGAAATCTACCAAAACTTCGTTTGTATTTTGGTGTTTTTATTTTTTTGAAGAAACGAACAAAAGATTCAGATCCCGTGAAAAGACACCAAAAGAGACACCTAAATTGATCGTCGGCTGTTGACACTGCCGGCGAACACTCTCTCACCACAAGTTTGTCGCAGCTACAAGAGCTATCAAAGATAATACTCGCTCAGCGATACTCGCTCAGCGATGCTTGCTCGGCGGTCAGAACTTACGCCAACAAACGCGTGCAGTACTGACCGCCCGAGCGAGTGGTGCGAGTAATCGCCTGTCGCACGAAAACACTCGCTGATAGCTGAGCGGTAAAACTATCGGCACTACACACTCGCTTCTCGATGCTCGCCGACTCGTTTTTAGTTTCTAGCTTTATTCGCTACTCGCTGAACGTCGGCAGTGGGACATGTGCCAAGCTTTTCAGAACATATCGTGCGGCGTCTCTCCGCAGACCATGTCCCACCTTTCAAACTAGCGCCTTATGCCTGCTCACGTGAGTCAAATTTGGATAATGAATACACTGCCTAGTTTAGCTATTATCTTTAATAATTGTATCGACTGTGGGGAGTTTCCTGACCTAATGAAGAATAGTAAAATAATACCTTTGTTTAAATCAGGTAGTACATCAGACCCTACAAATTATAGACCTATTTCAGTACTACCTACTTTTAGTAAGATATTTGAGAAATTAATTTTAGAGCAATTGCAAAGATTTTTTAATAAGCATAAATTATTACATAGCAAACAGTTCGGTTTTACAAGGGGTCGTTCAACTACTGATGCCGGTGTTGAGCTTTTAGGACATATTTATAATGCATGGGAAGATAAGTGCGATGCCCTGGGAATCTTTTGTGATTTGTCCAAGGCATTTGATTGTGTTCTTCATGAAACGCTAATCAGGAAACTCCGCCACTACGGGATCCGGAACAGCGCTCTGGATCTTCTTACTTCTTACTTGAGTAATAGGATTCAGACTGTTGACGTTAATGGAAAAAGATCACCCGGATCTATAGTAAAAATGGGAGTCCCGCAGGGCTCAATTCTTGGTCCTTTCTTGTTTCTTATTTATATTAATGACTTGCCTTACCTCATAAAGGATAACCATGATATAGTGTTGTTTGCAGATGATACTTCACTTTTGTTTAAACTTAAACGGCAGCAACTGGTTACTGACGAAGTAAATAGCGTGATCTCAAAAGTAGTTCACTGGTTCATTGTTAACAATTTACTCCTTAATGAAAAAAAAACCAAATGCATTAAGTTTACCCTACCTCACGTTAGGCAGGTGAAAACTGATGTGTTGATAAAGGGCGAAGAATTGAATCCTGAGAATAGCACAGTATTTTTAGGCTTAACGTTGGATGCTAAGCTTCAGTGGGGCCCACATATAGATAAATTGTCAAAGAAGCTAAGCTCCGCAGCATATGCTGTTAGAAAAATTCGTAATTTAACTGACATAGAGACAGCCCGTTTAGTATACTTTAGCTATTTTCATAGTGTAATGTCGTACGGTATTCTGTTGTGGGGAAATGCCGCCGACATCCAGAATATCTTTGTTTTGCAGAAAAGAGCTGTTCGATCAATATATAAATTAAGCCCGAGGCACTCTCTCTGAGAGAAATTTAAGGAGATTAATGTAATGACTGTGCCCTCTCAGTATATTTATGAAAATCTTTTATATGCTCATAAAAATATAAAATTGTTTAAAAAATACAGTGATATCCATAACATAAATACTAGGAACAAACACAGATTTGTAGTACCTCAAGAAGATAGGTGGCTCGTTTAGATGTCAATGTGTACGCTTTTATAATAAGCTTCCAAGCCACGTACAAGATCTAAGTCTTAATAAATTCAAATCATTCATTAAACGTAAGTTGTGTCAGAAAGCGTTTTATACTATTAAAGATTACGTTGAGGACAAAAAGGCTTGGGATTGAGCTGCTCCAATTAATTTTGATTTTTTTATATTTTGCACCGTGAATTTTGTTTTTAATTTTGATATTTTTTTTTGTTTTCTTGCAATGACAAGAATATTTACTTTTTAAAGTATTATATTATTTTTATTATTGTGAATGTGAAGACTATGTGGATTTTTGTTTTTTATTATAACTTAGTTAGTTTTTACTCATGGTCGGGCAGTTTGAGTAGTTTATGCGGCCTACCCGAATGTCCTTTCTTTGATATTGTTCGTCGAATCGTTGAGCTCCGTAAATTCTGAGTTGAGCTGCTCGGTTATTGACAAATGCGTGCACTGACTGGACAGGTCCACTCAATCTGGCTGGTTCTTTCCTCAAAAGACCATTTCAGACATCTGTCTACATGGTCTTCACATGATATAACCAAGATTTTGTCAAGACTTTAAAAGAGACTGTGACCTCTGAGTTTGTTTCGGCCTTTCTTCTCAGAGTAGTCAGATAGGAAACGCCGACCTCATCTAGTTTTAAAAAATATGATCGACATGTAAAAGAGTTTGTACAAACCAACTTACAGAAATAAAATCATTTATCATTTATCATTACTGTTTTTTTTTTAAATCCGTGAATGGAATGGAGCCGTTTGGGGTCGAAACGCTTGGGTCATGGGGCCTGAGTAAACGTGTCCTTTTTAAGTAGATCTCGTTCTTTGCGTTTTCGGCTGGCTCCCGGATGACAGCGATGTGGAGGAGTACTTCGACGCCTAAATGTACTTTTCATTTGTATATAGTGTAAGTAGTTAGGTTTAGTATATTTTTGTTTAGTTTACTTTTGTTTAGTGTTTAAGTATGTACATATTTACACCTTTGTTATACACTGTTTGAATGATGAATTGAGAAAATTAAGCTAGTCTGATGACTGTAGCACATATCAAGAGATCCATCCACCACCACCATACACTGAGCAGTAATTAAACGTCTTTAAGTCGAGATTGAATAGGTTACTTCTAAGCAAGCGTGCTTTACCGTCGACCACATCATCGCTTACCATCAGATGAGATAGTGTTCAAGCGCGAGCCAAACAATAATAAAAAACTGTACAAGTGCGAGTCGGACTCGCGCAATGAGTTTTTCGTACGAACAGCTATATTCACCAAAATAATTAAATAACATTACTGAAGTTTATAAACTGTGAGAGCACCGAATATTGCTCTAACGATAAGATAAACAGAATTGAGGAACAAAATTAACATTGCTGTTGGAAAACTGTAGTCCCCATACATCGACATAAGTATCGGTGATTTTACCAACTGCAAATAAGTCGGTGTCGTCGCCGAGAAAGGCTTAAGAAACGACCTGGCGTAACGACTTAGAGGCGTTTATGACAGGTTGGTCAGAGAGACACATTGACAGGCTTACGAGTATTACTTAAGAAACAGCGATCAGCAATCATCGCACGGTCATACACTTTATGATATAAAAACGCTTAATGTTAATGCATTCAAACCCAAAACGTTCCTTAAAATGCGGCTGTTGGCACTAGACTACTGTTCAGCAGACAACAGTTGAATCAAAATTGACGTTCTATTTTTATCTAACATTTAAGCATCGCTTATAGTTAGTAAAATAAGGATTTAAAACTTATCTTAAAATGTAACGAGCTTTCTGTGTTCTACTCCATGATTTATTTGACAGTGTAGAGATAAGAAACCAGTTTGTATGAACAAGGACTCTGTACTTTTATTTCACTATCTGCATATTTCATATTATCTTTGTTACTCTCCTGCAACATTGTACTACCATTAAATTGTGACTTGTGGGGTTATTGTACACTTATCTTTTTTATTCAAAAGTCTGTTTTGTATCTGTAGTAATTAATATGACGATTCGTCTAAGATTTAATTTTATATTTGCAAATAATTGATATATGAATGATTCAGTCGATAAATCGTTGAGAGCGTCTAGAACTTTTATCAATTCAATGAATCAGAATTTATTCTGTTTGTGTACTTTTAAGGTGTAAGCTCCATAGTGTTGCTATATTCGGTACTATATTGAAACTAAACTAAACAATACTGGAACAAATATCGACTCTACCTTACAAGAATTTTGGGCAACTCCGAATGCGTGTTCAAAAGGTTTTAATAAAATATGTTTTCAAGATAAACTTGTTTTGTATTTTTGTCTTTCTGTATTAGTCACAATAATTTGTATTACCTCCTATATACAGGGTGAGTTTTTCTAGTGGGCTTGGATGGCCAAATCTGAAGATATAAGAAACAGCGAAAAACAATCAAAGGAGTGACGAAGTCGATTTTGATGTTAACTGAAATTGCATCATTGGATTTTTGAAAAATTTATATTCCTAGCCATAAATTGAAACAGTAGATTATGAAAAAAAAAATCCTACCCAGAAATGGAAACTTTAGATTTTAAAAAAATATTAAAACGTAGTTTTATTGAACCATCTGATATTGTCGCTAATTAGTATAAAATTCTGGAAAGTAATGTCATACGGCATTGCAAAGTATTTTTTACAAAATACTTTTTTTTTGTAGGAAAGCTGTAAAGAATCGTATCATGCAATTGATGACATGAAAAAAATCTTTGGCGAATATTCTAAACAGAATCTAATTCTAAAAAATAGCCGTTATTGCATCACTTAAGGTTTAATAAGGAGGTAATTAAAGTAAGAAAAATAAGTATTTTGTTAACAAGGAAAATTTCAAAATTTAAAAACCCCCGACACATTTATCTTGCGAAAACACCACGATTCAAACAGTTAAACGCGCCTAACTTTTGAACGGCTGAACCGATTTAATTCAAACATAGCTAAGAACACTCTCAACAAAATCACCTTTCAAACAAAAAAAAAAAAACAAAATCGGTTCATCCGTTGAGGCGCTATGGTGCCACAGACAGACACACAGATACACAGCAACACACGTGAAACTTATAACACCCCTCTTTTTCCGGCGGGGGTTAAAAATGAGCCCTTTCCTTAAATTTGCCGTAATTTTTAACTTGACAAAAATTTATCCTTATAAGCGACAAGAGAGAAGTTCGATTCCTGACTAGGAATATTGAATTTTATAAAATCCCTTGTTGTAGTTTTAGTTTTCATCAAAATCGGCCGCGTGACTCTTTTGTATTTTTCGTTATTCCTCATAGTTTCGGATTTGGCCATCCACGTCCACTTGAAAAACTCAGCCTGTATATGCTTTTATTAATGCCCCAGCGTTGGCCCATATGATGCTAAATACTCGAACATAGCGCTGAAACATAATAACCGTGAATATTTGACACTATTTCGTGCCGATATTGGTCGTGCTAAAGTTTCATAAAATGCAGTTGAAAATGACTTTAATTTCCTCTACAGGGAAATAGTTAAATTAGATTTATAGCCACTAAAAGCTTGAAAATTTCACCAAAACGTTAAGACTACAGCTAAACTGCATATTAGCCCACAAGTACACCGTTATTGCTTTCCTGTGTGTGGTTTCGGGAGTGCTTACCTACGGATTTTGTTGGTAAGCTTAAGTTATGAGAGAGAGCGTTGCGAAGCTGCGAAAAGCTCTATGTGGAACGTAAGCCTTACTGGTTTGTTGTTTGCTTTTAATTTGTTAAGCTTATCAGATGATGTACGTAGGTTACGATCGTGAGTTTGTTACTTAAACAAGATTTTAACGTGAAGTCTTGAACTATGGCAATATCTGTGAGTTTTTTCTGAACTTTGGCGTGGTAGTGGTCTACTTTTTATGAATTATGCACAAACAATTACCTACCAACTGCACAAAAAAAGAATTGAATTATTTTCACTGTAATTCTAGCAAGTAGTAATAATAGCCAGTTTTCTATTTCACGTACGATATTAATCTCTAAACTCTCCATGATTTATTTGACAGTGTAGAGATAAGAAACCAGTTTGTATGAACAAGGACTCTGTACTTTTATTTCACAATCTGCATATTTCATATTATCTTTGTTACTCTCCTGCAACATTGTACTACCATTAAATTGTGACTTGTGGGGTTATTGTACACTTATCTTTTTTATTCAAAAGTCTGTTTTGTATCTGTAGTAATTAATATGACGATTCGTCTAAGATTTAATTTTATATTTGCAAATAATTGATATATGAATGATTCAGTCGATAAATCGTTGAGAGCGTCTAGAACTTTTATCAATTCAATGAATCAGAATTTATTCTGTTTGTGTACTTTTAAGGTGTAAGCTCCATAGTGTTGCTATATTCGGTACTATATTGAAACTAAACTAAACAATACTGGAACAAATATCGACTCTACCTTACAAGAATTTTGGGCAACTCCGAATGCGTGTTCAAAAGGTTTTAATAAAATATGTTTTCAAGATAAACTTGTTTTGTATTTTTGTCTTTCTGTATTAGTCACAATAATTTGTATTACCTCCTATATACAGGGTGAGTTTTTCTAGTGGGCTTGGATGGCCAAATCTGAAGATATGAGAAACAGCGAAAAACAATCAAAGGAGTGACGAAGTCGATTTAGATGTTAACTGAAATTGCATCATTGGATTTTTGAAAAAATTATATTCCTAGCCATAAATTGAAACAGTAGATTTTGAAAAAAAAAAATCCTATCCAGAAATGGAAACTTTAGATTTAAAAAAAAAATTAAAACGTAGTTTTATTGAACCATCTGATATTGTCGCTAATTAGTATAAAATTCTGGAAAGTAATGTCTTATGGCATTGCAAAGTATTTTTTACAAAATACTTTTTTTTTGTAGGCAAGCTGTAAAGAATCGTATCATGCAATTGATGACATGAAAAAAACCTTTGGCGAATATTCTAAACAGAATCTAATTTAAAAAAATAGCCGTTATTGCATCACTTAAGGTTTAATAAGGAGGTAATTAAAGTAAGAAAAATAAGTATTTTGTTAAAAATTAGCCCTTTCCTTAAATTTGCCGTAATTTATTACTTGACAAAAATTTATCCTTATTAGCGACAAGAAACAAGTTCGATTCCTGACTAGGAATATAGATTTTTCAGAAATCCAATGTTGTAGTTTTAATTTTCATCAAAATCGGCCGCGTGACTCCTTTGTATTTTTCGTTATTCCTCATAGTTTCGGATTTGGCCATCCACGTCCACTTGAAAAACTCAGCCTGTATATGCTTTTATTAATGCCCCAGCGTTGGCCCATATGATGCTAAATACTCGAACATAGCGCTGAAACATAATAACCGTGAATATTTGACACTATTTCGTACCGATATTGGTCGTGCTAAAGTTTCATAAAATGCAGTTGAAAATGACTTTAATTTCATCTACAGGGAAATAGTAGTAGATTTATAGCCACTAAAAGCTTGAAAATTTTCACGAAAACGTTAAGGCTACAGCCAAACTGCATATTAGCCCACAAGTGGTTTCGGGAGTGCTTACCTACGGATTTTGTTGGTAAGCTTAAGTTATGAGAGAGAGCGTTGCGAAGCTGCGAAAAGCTCTATGTGGAACGTAAGCCTTACTGGTTTGGTGTTTGCTTTTAATTTGTTAAGCTTATCAGATGATATACATAGGTTACGATCATGAGTTTGTTACTTAAACAAGATTTTAACGTGAAGTCTTGAACGATGGCAATATCTGTGAGTTTTTTCTGAACTTTGGCGTGGTAGTGGTCTACTTTTTATGAATTATGCACAAAAAATTACCTACCAACTGCACAAAAAAAGAATTGAATTATTTTCACTGTAATTCTAGCAAGTAGTAATAATAGCCAGTTTTCTATTTCACATACGATATTATTCTCTAAATTGTTAAACAGTAAAATTAGTTTATTGTTTAAGAATTTTCTTTAATTTTTGCAACAGAATATCACGAAAATTGGTAAGCATCGCTATTAAAGTTCTTAACAAGCTCTTAATAAATTGCGTGGTCACGGTAAGTAACCATCTTTAAATTAAGGCGCAATGAAAGGCTTGTAAGTAAGCCCCTGAGAGTACCTTGAAAAGCCTTTGTATTTTAATTACTCTGTTTTCTCTGTTCCAGTAATTATGTTATGTACCTACTGAAACATATCTTTAAAAAAATTGGTTTAAATTGTCTTAGAGCATGCAATCTGCCAGAAAAATTGTTCGGACTGGCATCGTTTGAACACTCTTTTGAATTTAGAATCAGTTTCATATTTATAACAGAACCTTTTTTTGCGTGCAGCCTGGCCGAAAAATCGATCGGGCTGGATTTACAGATGCGAATTTAGAGTCTGGCAAACGAAAGTAGACACTCGAATTATTTGCAAACTTTTTATATGGCAATTCTAATGACAACCTGATTTGTTATAGTCTTGATAATAGAATTTATTAAATGAAATATGAATAAAACAATTTAAAGTAGATTACGAGAGATGTTGTTTTGCATGATGTCTAAATATCAAGAAAAACAACAGGAGAAAGACGCCGAATTCAAACAGAAACAAGATTGTTTACGTGTGGTGTGAATGAACCAAAATTATTATAGAATACTGTTATTTTTTTTATTCAGATGATACTTAATATCTAAAGTATTACCTACCTAAAGTACCCAGACGATTTTTATCCAGACGATGTAAGTATAATAAATAATTCTAAAGTATCAAATCAGGATGTTCCAGGTATTTCATACTAGTTTTAGGGTTACTATGCTGATATTTTTTTAAATTTGCCGCGCTTTTTCAGTCTCTACTTTCGTTTGCTAGACTCTACAATCTTTTGTTTAGTGCGGGGCAAATTTAATTTAGACGTACTATTTATAGGCCATTTTATAGATAGGTACGTAGTTAGGTACTTTGTTTGTTTAAAAATGTATACAGTCCGCCGGGCGTGTCTGTTTTATTGGAGATCCATTGACCTTGTCCGGGAGGTGTCTCAGACACGATCCACTCTCTACAGAACCTCTCATAATTTACTAACTGAACCTATTACGTATCTAATTGTATTAGTATTTGCCTTTTTGGTCTAGGTGATGTATTCGCTACTATTCAGAACCTAATTGTCCTGCATAGCTTCGATTCCCAAGTCAGGGCAATTGTTTTTAGGATTAACCTAATACTCGTAACAATTGCCATGACTTGGGAATCGCAATAATCTCGCTTCTTATTACACGGGTTTTAAACATAACTGGTGAAATATCAGTGTATGGTGCACTTCTGCCTAACCCTTAAGGAAATATAGCCGTGATATTATGTTGTAATAATGTAATGTAACGACCACAAAATGAACGAGAGAAAATACTTTCTATCTAATAAATGTACGAAAGGATGTTGCATACGCGCTGGAGAAAAAAACAGGAATACGATTCCCGACATCCCCTCTATGATCATTGATCACACTGCAGCCCCGAGAGTTTTCTCTGCTGCACACAGGCCATTCAAGACCAACCCACACTAAGAAGCAAGCTGTGGGATTTTTTTATACCTTTTCATGCAGTTATTGGTCGCGCTAAACTTTCATAAAATGCAGTTGAAAATTACTTTCATTTCCTCTACAGGGAAATGGTTAAAATGGATTTTTTGCCACTAAAAGCTTAAAAATTTTCACCGAAAAGTTAAGGCTACAGCCAAACTGCATATTAACTCACAAGTACACCGTTATTGCTTTCCTCGTGGTTTCGGGGGCGCTACGGATTTTGTTGGTAAGCTTAAGTTATGATGAGAGAAAGCGTTGCGAAGCTTAGACTGAAGAGCCGGAAGAGTTTTCTCCGCAGCACACAGGCCATTTAAGACCAACCACCCACACTAAGAATCAAGCTGTGGAAAAATTTCACTCACCACCACCTAACTTCTTGAAACCCCAGAAACACCTGCAACCTGGCCGTGAACGTCAGTGGCCTGTATGGAAAGCACTCAACCGATTGCGTCCCAGGTAAGCCGCTGCAAAGACAAAATGGGGTTTTATAGACTCGTGTGACACAAAATTTGAGAGCGGTGCCCATGTTCAGAATATGACACAAATGCTGGAGTGCCCCAAGTGCCCAGACAGTTTCACTTTGGAGGACATAATAAACGCCACTGGCGCTGCTATTGGTGTAGCTGCCTACTGGTCTCAAAATATCTAAAGAGTTTTCCATCGACTCGAAGAGAAGAAGAAGATCTAATAAATCCCAAAAAAAAATAAGTTTGCAATAGTTTACAAACACATTTGAAACCCGGAAGAATTGGTTCGTTATACGATTTTGCACAAATTAACAATGCATAGTTAACTGATACAAATTTAAAACAGTTAATCCAATTTTCGATGTTATACAAGCGCTTGCGCAAGTATTAGTGCTGTTTCGTGTATAACAGTCGTAACTGTAAGAACCAAATCTTATGCACTAGTAGATAAACAACTAGGTTTTATCATTGGGTTACACAAGAATTGGAGCGTTTTTCTACCTGGTTGAATATATTTCTTAATTGAGCTTTGAAGTTACTTTCGTTTATCTAATCTTCGAGCTACGTAAAACGTTAGATAAAATTGAACTTAAGTTTAAAACAAGTTATTTAATTGATTGAGCTGAGTACCGGCCTCCCCTGGTTTAAATGTCACAAAATTGTTGACTTTTAATCAGCATCATTTCAGCCGCAATACGTCCACTGCTGGTCAAAGGCGTCCGCCAAGCGTCACCACACTGATAAGTCCTATGCGTTTCGCATCCACTGGACCCCGCAGCTTTGACCAGGTCGTCGCTCCACCTAGAGGGAGGACTTCCAACGCCACGTCTTTCGGTATGCGATCGCCACTCCAAAACTTTTTGACCCCCACGGCCATCCGTCCTGGGAGCAATGTGCCCTGCCCACTGGTACTTAAGTTTGGCAATTCTTCCGGCTATGTTGGTAACCTTGGACTCTTGCGGATGACATTTCAGATTCGATCACGCAAATAAACTACGAGCATAGCTCTCTTCATTGCCCTTTGGGTGACTTTTAGCCTTCTGATGAGTCCCATTGTGAGCGACCCCGTCTCTGTCCCGTAAGTAATCACTGGCAACACACACTGTTCATAGACTTTCGTCTTGCGACACTGTGGTAAGTTGGACGAGAAAATATCGCGTATCGTCCCGAACACTGCCTAGCCAAGCCGGATTCGACGGTTGACCTCTTTCGCTGAAGTTGGACCTACACAACTGGACCGTCCCGGGTAGACATAATTATCCACAACTGCAAGTGTAGAGTCTCCGACCTTGATAGGAGTGGTTGCAACTTGCAACATGGGCATTAAACATCACCTTGGTTTAGTGCAAGTTCATTTTTAGACCCAGTCTTTCGGAAGCTCTACTGAGGTAGTGTTATGATTAAAACCTTCTTAATCTGGATTATACCTCACTCACAGGCAAGGCAGTAAAGCGTTCTAAAATCTGCAATCAGGAATGTGAAAGAGCTATAACAGCACCCCAAAGACAATTGTTTCAAATATTCGTCTCCTCGATATGCAATGAACGCAATCAATATTCTTGATTTATCAATTTAAAAGTGTGTATCACGTAATAGATCGAAACATGGAAGAACAATCACGTAATCACGCCGTACGTTTTGCTTAAAATTGTGATCAGAAATCAAAATTAACAACAAATCTGAATAATTAAGCACCCCGCAGCGAAAAACAGATTCGCCATCGCGTCACTAATAAAGTCTCACATTTCACAGTTTTTATCGCCAGCCATTTAAGTGAAACATTTTTAAAATTGATTTTAAAGACTTTCAAATTATCGCTCGTAAGTTTATGGAGGCCATAACATTATCTTTACTACGTAAATGGCGAGGCACCGTTTTTTAAAATATAAATATCAGGATTTTATTACTTTTTCACGTTCAAATTGAGTCGCTGAGCGTTATTTGCACATCTTAGCTATAAAAAAGATCGTTTTGTAGTTGTAGGTTCTTTTAATGTCAGTTGAATTTACAACCAAGTCGTTTCAGTAATTATTTTAATTACTTTGAGCTTGTTCTGAATGAAATATGAGTACAATACCCCGTCCAATCATTCTTGTTTTCAATGTCTTTAGCTCTAGTGTCTTCGTAAATTTTATACTGGTTACTTCTTTCTTTTCGTGGGAGGATGTGGCCACCTCTGGTGTCAGAGTTAATTAAGCTGTGTGTACCCCACAGGCCTCTGACTTGGCTATTTCAGACTTACATTAACTATATAAGTCCAGTTTTCTTCTCGATGTTTTCCTTCACCGTTGCTTGTGATGTCTAAGATAAACTACCATCAGGTGAGATAATGATCAAGCGCAAGCATATCTATACCCTATACTCTACAATATTATAAAGATTTTTTTGTTTGTTTGTTTGTACCGAATAGGTTCCGAAACTACTGGACCGTTTTTAAAAATTCTTTCACCTATGGAAAGCTACATTATTCCCGAGTAACATAGGCTATAATTTTGACGGGAGCGAAGCCGCGTGGCTCAGCTAGTCTACAATAAAAATAAAAACTTAGAAAGTACATAATTATAAATTTGAATAAGTCACATTGGATTTGGACCCACAAACTCAAGCACGAGTGGTGTGGTCTTAGCCACTGGCCCACCATGACATTATGCTCTCTGCTCTAGTGTGATCTAGGAACACAACATTTATTTATAGATAGTTTTACATACATCATACATACCTACATCATTATCTTTCTGCTCTTGTCAGTTATAACTAGAGTTCGGCGAAACACGTTTTGTTCGTCCATTCTCCAGTCTCAACCGTCACGATATAATTCACAGACTTTTCTTTTCTTTTTGAGGCATATCACAGAACCCACCAATTTATTCTTAGGCTTTCCTGTCAATTAATCAACATAGAATTCTTTTAGTTAGCCATAAACCTAAGTACCTATTTTATGAGTTAAATCATTTGAGTCACAGATACCGGTAGGCACGTCGTAAACATCGTGAATTTCCATATTCCTGCTGGAATGTAAGTATCCGGCATTATTAGTCATGCTGGTCAAGTATCGAGTCACCTTTGATCAACATTGTTCATGTTGTAGATATTATTTTAAACATTTATTCATGGTACCGATAAAGGTAAAAGAGTGAAACAAAAACGTCTCAGAGTGAAAACTTAGGTGGAGAGAGCTTTTTTCGTGTTCTTTTATTCCCCCTAATGCTAGTTTTCGTGGCTTTTTTCTTAGAGGCTTATGTTCATCTAAAACCTATAAAGGCCGGTCTATTCTGTAAACATCTCACCATGAAAACTAGTGTTAGAGGGAATAAACACTCTTCTCTTTTCCTTTATTTGTTGTTATAGCGGCAACAGAAATCAAAATGGTTAATTTGTTTTTATTTTTTCTTCTCTTTTTGTTTAAAAAATTGACTCGCACACTGTTCTATTGTTGTTTAATTAGGTAATGTACCTAAGTTTGCAATAATTGTAAGTACGTGAGAACCATGTTCCTATTTATCAAGTAAAGGAATTTACCTGTTAGTGCTTGTAATTCTCTCATACCTATATGTAGTATAGTAGTGCTGGGTACATCGTCCTCACGTATATGAATTTATTAATGTATGTACTTATATAAATATTGTATAAAACTTTTTTTTAAAAGAGTAAGTATGGAGTTTCTTGTGCGTTCTTCTCCATAACAAGCTACATTTCCGAATGCACTGTAGAATCAATTTTTATTAAATGTAAATTTTAACGTTCAAAAGTGCCGCATAATGGCCTACTTGAAATAAACACATTTGACTTTGACTTTGAATATCATCTGTAAAAATGTCAACTGCCTAGCTATCACGGTTCATGAGATACAGCCTGGTGACAGACGGACAGACAGACACACGGACATACAGAAATACGAAGCGCGGAGCCTTAATAATAGGATCCCGTTTTTACCCTTTGGATACGGAACCCTAAAAAAGTAATACTCTACTCTCCGTTTTACTCTCCAACATATAAATTCAGAAACCGAACCAGCAGTCTCTTAAGTTATCGGAAGACAATAAACCGTACATAAATAAAGGACACTACTGAATAATACACCTCATCAATTTTACTACAAGTTTACAAACCATAAAAATGTTTATAACCCAAGTTTATCTGTCCGCTCCCTTTCTAATCCTGGAATAGAAATCTCCCTAGTTTGATTTACGGCCTATGAACTATTTATGTTCCTCGTTCGTTATCCTACTTGATTACGTAGATCTCTAAGAGAGCATTTTTAATCTCGGTACCTATATCTACAGGTTGACTTTTAATTAGACAATTTTTCAGAATTAATCAATTTATTTATTAAATCTTCATTCAACTTAAATGCACAAAGGCGGACTTAGCCCCTTTTTTTTAGGGTTCCGTAGCCAAATGGCAAAAAATGGAACCCTTTTGGAATCGTCATGTATCTCTGTCTGTCTGTCCGTCCGTATGTCACAGCAAATTTTTTTGCGAAACTATAAGAATTATGCTGTTGAAACTTGGTAAGTAGATGTATTTTGTGAACCGCATTAAGATTTTAACACAAAAATAAAAAAAAAAACCGTAAAGTTTGGGTGTTCCCCATACTTAGAACTGAAACTCATTTTTTTTTTTTCCGGCAAACCCATTCGTATGGGTTATCGGATAGGTCTTCAAAAATGATATTGTGGTTTTTGGTATATTTTTTTTCTAAACTGCATAGTTTGCGCGAGAGACACTTCCAAATTGGTAAAATATGTCCCCGCCTCCTGTAACTTCTAAAATAAGAGACTGATAAAAATAAAAAAAATATATGATGTACAACACTTGTAACACATGTAAAATTCCACCGAAAATGGGTGTGAACGAGATCTAGTAAGTAGTTTTTTTTTTAATACGTCATAAATCGTAAACCGCAATTTACCAAGTACGGAACCCTTCGTACGCTAGTCCGACTCGCACTTGGCCGGGTTTTGGACAGTAGTTAACACCAATGGCTAGATATGCTAATCAATGGTTTTGATTATGAGTTGTTTATATTCTATTTATTGTTCTTAATCTGATTGTTAAACAGATTAAGAACTTTACTTTTATTATTCTTATCTTAAACACTGGTACTCAGCTGAATCCGGTAAGACTGGAAGCCGACCCCAACAACAATTGGGAAAAGGCTAGGCAGATGATGATGTTCTTAATCTGATTGTTAAAGATTTTTCATTGTTTTTATAATTTTGTTTAGTGTGGGGTTGAAGTTTAAATCACATGCAATTTTTTTCATGCAAATTTGTGGTAGGTCGCACATTTGGTTGCATTATTTTATAATTCTTGTTGTTAATTAGCATATTTAACCATTGGTTAAGATAACTACTGATCAAAAACTGGACCTTAAGGTTCCCCTAGTCAACGGCACGAACTATTTTGTGGGCCAGGTTAAAATGCATGATATCTCATCCGACAACACGTGCGAAAGAAATACATGCTGTGATGAGCAGTAAGAAGATAGTTCGTGTACGAATTATAACTTATGCAAGTTTGTAGCGAAATGGATGATGATTTAGGACGAAAACGAGCGCGTGATTTTTATAAACGGCTTGTTTATAAAAATCGCGCGCTCGTTTTGGGAGTCTAGATATCATGAAAAAACTACTAAATGTATATTTTCAAAATAAAATTATTTGCATTGTTTCAATTACTAATTCTATCCCTGTATGGAGGCCGTTCTGCAATTTTCCTTTTTCTTATGGTATTTATTGCCGACCAAAGATGCGTTAAAATTATTGTTGAAATATGGAACTTTCGACGCTCATAACTTTCAAATATATTAAAAAATTTTCATTTTTGTTGCCATACAGGACTAGATGAGACAAATTGATATCATTTTTTATTTTGAACGTACATCGTCAAACAGTGGAGTTATCTCTAGACTACGTTTGTATGGAAGAATTTTCGACTAGTGTTACCTTAATGCTCAATCTTCTCCGCCTTTTCTCATATATATTGGGGTCGACTTCCAATCTTACCGAATCCTGCTGAATACCATTATTTTACAAGGATCAGCCGTCACTACCTATAAATATGAAGAAATTAAACTATGGGACTAGCCCAAACGTCATGAAAAATATTCGCTGTTGCCCTGCATTTTGCGAATTATGAGAATGAACTGAAAATGAACTGATGAGCTGTTTTTTTCATTCTTCAATGTTGATCCCATAGTGAAAGTTGTTCATATTCATAAGTAATTTCACCCTGAAAGTTTGACAATAAACTAAGTCACCCTGTACAAGTACAATGTACCTACTTATAGACATACCTACCTACTGCAGCTCTAATTAAGCTCTTGAAGGGCATCCGGCGCAAGCGCAACGAGCAATCAACCGGTCGTTGATTCCTCAGCTTCTTTGTGAACGATTTATCTTCGCCATTTTGTTTTATTACCTTTTTTAAGACGAACGCCTAATTAAATCGATTGTTTTGGTTCGATTCGGTGAAGTCGCGTGAACCGGGTTCTTAGAAGCCCGGGATTCTACAGGGTAAAGTTGCCTCGAAGGAATTAAACTGGGCGTTTTATTTAGCTAAACGGTTTCCACTAAATTATTATACATCTGTGTTGGTAATTAACTCATTAGGATCTTCTTTTTACACGTGTAAATATGTATAACGAGGGTTAATTCTACATAATGTTTCAATGCTGCTATAATTAAATTATCAAATTATGGGTGGTTAATTTTAATTCTTAATTAAAACAGTCGTAAACATCACTGATATAATCTCTTCTAACATTACCATCACATAATTTACCCAAATATAGGCGCTATTCCAAAACACAAAAGACGAATACAGCGTGCATTTTTTTCCGAACTTAACATTCAATTAGATGCACGCGCAATTAAAGCACTAACTGTTTACAATTCACGAAACAGACGTAGACTTAATGACGACGATCGAATAGCAAACCGCGTACTCCAGGAAGACGCCGTACATTTTTTAATTAGGAAACCGGCTCGGTAAAAGCAGCCTTCCGTCATCGGCGCACAGACACAGGAAAGCATCATCGATGTGTATTAATGAAGCCGAGGCACGGATCGGCCGGGTATGCGCGTGCGCACGGCCAGTGTAACCGCGCATTTCAAACGATACACTCGCGAACTGCAAATGTATTTTCCAAAAAACCCCGAGGTCGATGACACACGTTTTAAGGACCAGAAATGTTACGGTTTTAATTGATTCTCGTATTGATGATCGATTTGTTAAGGTGGATATCGATATTGTAGTGATAAGTTTTGTTTTAGTAATTTAGTGGGAACTGCTCGATTGTTGCATTAATTTACTTTTACTTGTTTGACAAACACTTGGTGCATTGTTTTGATCCAACTACGAGTATCATACATAGGACTTGATATACAAACCAGACTGGTGGAAAAGAAAACTGTTAGTTACGTGCTTCAAGTTAATTGTAGCTGCAGTCAATTTGCATAAAATTATAAAATAATTCAAACGGTTGTCACTACGGTAAAAAATTAGCTACCGCTTTATATATTTATAGCAGTTTAAATAATTAATTTTGATGTACTTTGCACCTTAACTTAATCTCGTAGGCAAAATATAAAAGATATAATCTCTAGATAAGCTCGTGTAATGGTATTAAATGCTAATAACCCTGTTATCAAAGACTTGGAGTAAATCTTACTACGAAATATGTGTACTCGGTTCATAAAGAAATTCATTGATTAACAATTTATTGTACTCACAAGGCAATTAACAAATTATCAATATCTCAATATCTTGAATCTGTAATATCAATTATATAACAGATTCAAGAGTTAAGGTTATTTCCGTTTAAAAACACCTAATTTCATTCAACCATTCCATTTCGTATTCGATAATACTATCAAGATAAAACATTATTTAACAAAGCACCAAAAGTTTGACATAAGGAAAAGACTAAATCTAAAGATATCGATAATAGGGAAGATAACGTGGAACGAGAGTGGGAAAGCATAATAATATCAATAACAATTAAATACATGAACATAGTTTTCAGATGCTAAACGCATAACCAAAAGGACTTTATGACCAACAGTAATATAAACAAGACAGTAAAAATGTATACAAAAGTGTTAGTGGTGTTGATGGCAGTGTCGCTGATGCCCATGGTCCTGTCGAGGACACGAAGGTATTCCAAAATGCAGTCGAACACACTGTACAAGATCAGGTGTGATTTGAAGTGTATTGATATCAGCAAGGAGGCTAAACCTATGGTAAGTGGAAAATGTTTTGTTTTTGAAAATATTAAGCTTAAAGTGCATTTGTATGTGACTGATTTGTGCACTCAGTCATATTTAATTCGTATTTTCACGTGTTTGTGGTTTTTATGAATATTATAATAACGGGTCCGAGTTTATCCATACAAATAATCAATCAATATATACGAGTGTATCCCATTGTTGCGAAGTTCATTACCGCGATGTACGTTACTGCGAACTACTGAAGTTTACGATCGCGACGTTCGTTGTTGCGAATGTTCTTTACTGCGATGTACACATACTTATAATAAATCTGTAGAAAAGTCGTTTTTGTAAATCGAAAATAATACAAAAAAAATAGGCAGGGTGTTATAGGATACGCAATAGAACCCATTACTAGCATTTTTTTATTATGTTTTTTTTTTTTTTTGTCTGTTTAGTTGTGCACGCATCACGTAAACTGTACGAAAGCAATGGACTGCACTTTTATACACAAAAATTGTGCGTAACTTGAAGTGTTTTTGTTTCAACAAATCGGTTTAAAGGTATATGAATTTAAAGTGTTCAAGAAGTAAAATATCACAACACGCAATTCAGATACTCGGACAGTTGAACTCCATATTTAATAGATGACGTTGTGCATTTGTCGTCATTTTCTGAATGGCGCTGTTAAGATTCTCCGCGGAAGAATGTCCCTAGAAAAAAATGGTAAGTAGGTAAGGTAGAGTAGGGCAGAGTAGGATAGGGTGGGTAGGTAGTTAGGTACGTAGGTAGGGTAGGTAGGTAAGGTGGGTAGGTAGGGTTGGTAGGTAAGTAAAGTAGGTGGGTAGGGTAGGTAAGTAGAGTAGGCAGTTGACGGGAGCGCAGCTGCGGGCACAGCTAAGACATGAATACGAATGGAATACGTATGAGTACTCAAAAACCTGAAGGTATTATAAAATCCAAGCATATGCACCAACCCGCAAAGTAAATAAGTTAAGTAAACCTTCAAGGAAACAAAAAACAAACATGAGTGAATTTGAAATTGGAATAAAAAGAACACTGTTCAAAGTTCGATTCAATTAGCACGTATCTAGATCAATCGATAAACATCACAATAAGGAAATCGGTAATAAACAATCAGTACAATGATTTACGAGGCAGGGAAAACCCAGTGTGCCTACTAATAATAAGTAAACACTTGATAATGTCTAAGGTACACTAACTGCCAGGTTCAATGTGCCCAACTGATGAAAGAAATCTTGACACCCACAAATGCACGCTTAAGTCACAAAAACTACGCTCAACGAGGAACCCACGACAGTTTACGCTACAATAGAATTAAAAAAAATGTTTGCCAAGATAGCTGTCACAACGATCACGATTTAACAAGTTCGCAGAACCGACATAAACATGATACAAAAAAAGTAAACGAACGTAAAACGAAACACAATCAAGATTGCAACGAGTGTAGTTAGCAAAAATAATTCTGCGGCTCTTGAGTTAGTTATAAAACCAGAGCACAACAGGCTTTGGCCTAAAAAGGGCACATTGTGCTAATTTGTAAAGCGCAAAAAGGAATTATACAGGCTTGTATTCAGGGCAAAAAATCGTGTGCGAGAAGTTGTAGTGACAGATAACAATCGCATTTTGATCGCGTCGTATGTTGAGAGTTAAAAGCTAGATTTTTCATATATCAACAGTAGTTGACCCTAAACTAAAAATAAATCTCGAGATACACAGTATCAACAACCGCATCACATATGGAGACAATTTTTGAGAATACAGTTGAAATGAGCTTTCAAGGTAATATTAAAGCTATAAAATTGAGACAATGTTTTATAATACAGCTGAAATGAGCTTTCAAGGTAATATTAAAGCTATAAAATTGAGACGTTTGAAAATACACCTAAAATGAGCATTCAAGGTAATATTAAAGCAACAATGAAAGCCGTACTCATTAATCAGGCATGGGTTTTGCTGATGACTTCCTCCTTCTGAATGAAGATAATAAATTATTATATTTTAGAAGGTACTTTGGAACTCTCTATTTTGTATATACGAGTGTTTTGGGAAAGACAGCGAATTTTAATTTTTCCGTAGTAGAACTTATTAGTATGAAAAAGCTGCATATATAAAAAAATAACATCCAAGCCATGAATCACTGCACTTCGAAGGAGTTATTATTTTGCAACTATTGTGTACACGCTAATTACCTGAAGCTACTAATGAGTCTGAAGTAACAGTACTTTACTAAACGAATGCCCCTATTCACAATACGGCGTGACCTGTGTCGTACATGAATAGTACACGTGTGTAGTACATGAATAGTTTGTATAATACTCCAGACGGGGCAGAAAAAACTGAACAAAATCATTCTTGTCAAACAATACTGTCTGGTCCAAGAATACAATTAGAATTATATAAAAAGCATGGTCTGTATTTGTTTCTATCGCCACTTCATAAGATTAACGATTGTAATTATGTTAAAGACAATTTGCTGCTTCTCTATGTGAACCATACATAACCTTCAGTTCTTATTTCAATTTTTCTGCATTGTATATGCATGGATATTGTCCTCGGCTGGCATAATTATATCTACCTCTAACGTGTCACCAACTCGCACTGGGCCTGCGTGGTGGACTACGGCCCATTCCCTCTCACAGGGATGAGGCCTGTATCCCAGCAGTGGGAACATTAAAAGGCTGATGATGATGATGATGATAACGTGTCAGCCGATAAAAAAAAATCTACGTGATATAATTTCATTTGACGACGACACGATTGGCGCAGTGGTTGAGCGATCGGCTGCTGCAAAGCGTGTCGCGGGATCGATTGCCGTAAGGAACAAATATTTGTATAGCCTACAAATAGTTGCAGTTCCGGTCTAGTTGTGTGTGTATGCGAGTTTATATGTTTTGTAAATCCACCGACGATACAGGAGATATTCAAAGTGAGGGGCAACGTTTGCTCTTTTCCTGTCATCGTTGTCCCTATGCTGTGAGTTGTGGCCACACCATGTTCTGAAGACTTTAATAATACTTGTCTCAATTTTGTCACCAAGTCGCGAAATGGCTACAGAAGTATTAGAAGTAAAAGAGACACACGTTTGACAATCTCGGTTTTATTTTTAATTCCTCCATACTACTAATAAAATCCTTTTCCACAGTGCAAATCACAATGCCGTTCAAACGAGAAGAAGCCCGGGACGTGTCCTATATCCGACACACCGAAGTGGGAAGCTGCGTGCGTGGAGGCATGCAACTCCGACTCGCAATGTGACGGTACGCAGCGATGCTGCCGCCATGCTTGCGGATCTACTTGTAGCCAGCCTGTGGATCTTTTGACTGTATCAGGTAAATCTGACTGAAATATTTTTGACAGCCGTTAATGTATCTATTTTGTACAAAGTAACATTCAGCTGCGTGTGTGTTGTTATGTTAATGTTACTTTTTGTATTGTTTTATCTTGATGTACAACAAGTAAAATTTCAAAATTTAAAAAACCCCCGTCAGATTTATCTTGCGAAAACACCCCGATTCAAACAGTAAAACGCCCATAACTTTTGAACAGCTGAACCGATTTTATTCAAACATAGCTAAGAACACTCTCGATAAATTCACCTTTCAAACAAAAAAAACTAAATCAAAATCGGTTTATCCGTTTAGGCGCTATGATGCCACAGACAGACACACAGATACACAGATACACAGCAACACACGTGAAACTTATAACACCCCTCTTTTTCCGGCGGGGGTTAATAAAGTATATATAAGTAAATTCAGCCAACAGAAATTCAGACAATAAAGATTGTTGAAAACTCCAAAATATATAGGAACTAGCTTCTGCTCGAGGCTCCGCCCGCGTGAAAGTCGAAACTAATCCCGAGGGAATATATTCCCGGGATAAAAAGTATCCAATTCCGTCGAGCCGCAGTTTGAGCGTGAAGAAGTAAAACACACTCACAAACTCTCGCCTTTATAATATAAGTGTGTAGTGTGATTTTTCTGATTAAATGTAACTTTGTCTATTGCTATTGAGCAATCTTCTTGTTGTGGTGGATGGCCTCTCACCAGGTGGACTTTATGATCAACGCCTATGACGTCTTTTGGCTGATATGATGATGATCATGATGAATCTTCTTGACAAGCTTTTTCCATAAGAACTAGGCTTGAAAACGAAGAAGAATAGCCATTTTGATTTCTAAAATAAGACCTAAATTCAGTAACGATAAGATTCCTAGCGAGGAACCTCGGATTAGGCTTCATAGGAGATTTTTTAAAAACATCGCGAGGAAACCGGCGTGTTGTAGAACCAAAAGTTCGAACACATGTGATCATCATCCAACAACCCGCACTGGGCCCGCATGGTGGATTACGGCCCATCCCCTCGCACAGAGAGGAGCACTGTGTCCCCAGCAGTGGGAGCATTAATAGGAAGGAGTAGGTACGTTAGATAGATTTTGTAGTCGTTGTAAATATCTCAATCAGCAATCGTGAACAAGATATAGTTACTATGCATTCTACTAATAGATATTTAGCTATACCTATAGATAGCTTGTTTTTAATATAACTACAGTGCAAATTGGAGATTATAGAATCAATTGAAGTCAACCCAGATTATGAATTCTACTTCGATTTATGGGTCTTACGTAAAAAGATTGAGTATCTATGGCTCAAAGACAAGATAACAAACGTCTAACGACTTGTTTCAGATAATATATTCTTCAACAATGCAAAATACATAGTACGAGCAACAACATCGACTGAACCAATTCATTCAATCTCAATCTAACAAACTCAAGGCCTGAATCTCTTTAGCACTAAGTGCTTCAGGTTTATAACTGTTAAATTAAATAAGAATAAGAATAATTATTTATTTGCAAACGGATAAGCCTAGGTTACATCAGCGTTTACATTACAAAAATGGACATTTACATGACATGAGATACTATGAGTTGAGTGGTGCCGATCCATGTGTCATGTTCGTAAACGGGCGCCATCAGTTGGGATTGGTCATAACTTAGCTGTCTCCGCCTGTTTTTAATTACCTATTTATTGTATTATTAATGTTTTGTTTTACTGTTGAAGCTATTAAGTGCGTATTTTTTAAATCGTTCACACATAAATATATTTTTTTTCAACAAGATAATGTAACCAAATACTTGTAAAACACATTTTTTTTAAAAGAGCAAGTGTGGAGTTTCTTGTCCATTCTTCTCGACAACAAGCTACATTTCCGAATGGACGGTAGAATCAATTATTATTACTTTTAATTATTATTTTTTTTGACGTTTGAAAGTGCCGCTTAATGGCCTAATTGAATAAATACATTTTTGATTTTGATTTGATTTAGTTTTTTTATTTTATTTTATGATCCCTATCCTTCAAACTAGGCAAATCCTGTATCTTGAAGAACAGTTTTCTCTAAATGGATTTTTACATTTTACAAGTATTTGTAAATTGAACACTAGCTCTGATGTGAACACATTTTTTTTCTTTTTTTTATTAGTTATCTTTTTTTATTTTAAATTAAATATTGGTTCTCTTACGGATCTCCGAGATCCGTAATCGATCTCTTACGGAGATCCGTAAGAGAACCAGGGTTATCGACATAGCCCGAAGAATTGCCAAACTTAAGTGGCAGTGGGCAGGGCACATTGCTTGCAGAACGGATGGCCGATGGGGCAGGAAGGTTCTGGAGTGGCGACCGCGAACCGGAAGACGTTGTGTTGGAAGGCCTCCCACCAGGTGGAACGATGACCTGGTGAAGGTTGCGGGGATCCACTGGTTGCGAGGCGCACCGGACCGGTCAATGTGGCGACGCTTGGGGGAGGCCTATGTCCAGCAGTGGACGTCTTTCGTCTGATATGTTGATGATGTTGAAGAAAAACAGATGGGCAACTGCGCCTGAGCAAGGCCAACCTGTATTTCAGGACGCAGCTCACTGTTCAGACATTATGGACAAGAACGTAGTTTCGTTTGCATAATTATTACAATTTACAAAACGTATAATATATCTTTACAGCAAGATAACATTTTAAGACAAACTGAGTGATTGTTGAGTGTGCGATGCGTGCTTGTGTTTAGTGTGTTTGAGTGAGTGTAAAGTACAAATAGATACAACTTGTTAATGTTTATTTATTTATTTATTCAGGACCTCCAACGAAAGATGTACACAAAAATACAATGAATCATCAATATGAAGTAATGCCAGATGCACTCCCTCAATTATAGTAGGGCACAGCATGCATTTTAGATTCATCATATCAGCCGAAAGACGTCCACTGCTGGACATAGGCCTCCCCCAAGCGTCGCCACATTGATCGGTCCCGTGCGTCTCGCAACCAGCGGATCCCCGCAACCTTCACGAGGTCATCGGTCCACCTGGTGGGAGGCCTTCCAACGCAACGTCTGCCGGTTCGCGGTCGCCACTTCAGAACCTTTCTGCCCCATCGGCCATCCGTTCTGCGAGCAATGTGCCCTGCCCACTGCCACTTAAGTTTGGCAATTCTTCGAGCTATGTCGGTAACATTGGTTCTCTTACGGATCTCTACATTTCTGATTCGATCACGCAAGGAAATGACGAGCATAGCCCTCTCCATTGCCCTTTGAGTGACTGTAAGCTTTCTGATGAGGCCCATTGTAAGCGACCACGTCTCAGAGCCTCATTTGTCATCACTGGCAACACACACTGGTCATAGACTTTTGTCTTGAGACACTGTGGTAAGTTGGACGAGAAGACACCGCGCAACTTCCCGAACGCTGCCCAGCCGAGTCGGATTCGACGGTTGATCTCTCTCTCGAAGTTGGCCCTACCCAACTGGATCGTTTGTCCCAGGTAGACATAGTCGTCCACAACTTCGAGTGTAGAGTCTCCAACCTTGATAGGAGTGGGTGTAACATGGGCATTCAACATCACCTTGGTTTTGTCCATGTTCATTTTAAGACCCACTCTTCCGGAAGCTATACTGAGGTCATCGAGCATTGTATTGAGGCTCTCCATGGTCTCAGCCATGACTACTATGTCGTCGGCAAACCGATGATGAGTGATGTACTCGCCATTAACATTGATGCCTAGGCCCCTCCAGTCCAGAACCTTGAATACATCCTCCAGCGCAGCAGTGAACAGTTTCGGAGAAATGACATCTCCCTGTCTCACGCCACGCTGGAGAAATATTGGTTTCGAGGTCTGATCCTGAAGACGGACTGACATGGTGGCGTTTCAGTACAAACACTTCAACACCTCAATGTACCGGTAGTCGATCTGGCACCGTTGGAGAGACTGCAGTACAGCCCAAGTCTCGATCGAATCGAAGGCTTTCTCGTAGTCCACAAACGCTAAACAGAGAGGCAGGTTATACTCTTTGGTCTTCTGTATAACCTGCCGCAGCGTATGTATGTGGTCTACGGTGCTAAAGCCTTTTCGGAATCCGGCTTGTTCGGGAGGCTGGAAATCGTCAAACCTGCGCGCGAGACGATTCGTGATGACTCTTGAAAACAACTTGTAGACATGGCTAAGAAGTGAGATGGGCCTATAGTTCTTCAGCCGGGCATTGTCACCCTTTTTGAAGAAGAGGACTACCACACCCCTGCACCATGCCTGTGGCGTTTTGCCCTCGAGTATGACGGAATCAAACAGCTTCTGAAGGGCCTTAAGGACCGGTTTTCCACCCGCCTTCAGGAGTTCAGCCGTGATTCTGTCGTCACCCGGCGCCTTGTTGTTTTTGAGCTGTTTCAGAGCCATCCTAATCTCGTACAGGCTGACGTCCGGGATATCTTCGGTATAGTGTCGGGTCAATCTAGCTCTTGGGTCGTTGGCTAGATTCGCAACGGGTTTACTGGTTGACGTGTACAACTGCCCATAGAAACTCTCGATCTCCCTCAGAAGCTCCGGTTTGGCGGATACAATCCTGCCATCATCGGTCTTCAGTTTTGTGAGCTGGCTCTGCCCAATAGACAGATCTCTTGCAAAGACCTTGGAGCCCTTATTCCGCTCGATAGCATCTTTAATGTTTTCGGTATTAAAGCGGCGTAGGTCAGTTTTCAAGGACTTTGAGATCCGTCTATTTAGCTGCCGGTATTTCACCGCATCGTCTGAAGACTGCAGGATCATCTCACGCCTCTCCTTCATTAGCTTGAGAGTAGGATCAGAGAGCTTTTTATTTCTATATGTACGGCGGGTCTTGAAAAACTTAGACCCGACCGGACAGCTTCCACGAACACATCGCTGTATTCGTCCACGGAGCTCCCTAGGCACTCGAAACGATTCTGGAGTTCGAGCTGAAAGGTTTCGGGGTTTTGGATCTGGATCTGTGCTGGACGGAGCGTGGACTTCATCAGTCGAGACCTTTCAAGCTTGATATGAATGTTCAATGTGCCTCTTACCATACGGTGATCGCTCCCGGTTTTCACCGAATTGATCACAGAGACATCATTGACCATTTGCTTCTTGGTTGACATGATGAAGTCGATCTCGTTTTTAGTTCCACCATCGGGGCTTTGCCATGTCCACTTCCTGTGCTCACGCTTTCTGAAGAAGGAATTCATCATATAGAGGCCTTCCTTCTCCATAAAACTGGCCAGTAGGTGACCCCGGTGGTTCCGACGTCCAACTCCAAATTGCCCCATTTGCAGCTCATCCTCGTCTCGTTTGCCCAGTTTTGCGTTGAAGTCCCCCATGACAACGGTGAAGTGAGTTTTGAAACCATGCATGGCTTTAGAGATATCCTCATACATGGTCTCTACCTCGTCGTCGGGGTGTGCCGAGGTTGGGGCGTAAACCTGTATGACCTTCAGCGAATATCTTGAGGATATTCTGAGTATAAGGTACGCCACCCTGGTCGACACACTCTCGATCTTCACCACGTTGTTCACAAGGGACCTGTGGACGATAAACCCGACACCACCCTGGGACTGCCGGTCACCCTCTCGGAAATAGAGCAGGTTACCAGATTTGAGGATTATCGTGTCCTCCCTCTCTCTTCGGACTTCAGATAACCCTATAATACTCCATCGTAACCTGCTCAATTCTTCCTCGAGTTCGGCTATCTTCTCGTCGGTCCGGAGTGTTCGCGTGTTGTACGTTGCAAGGTCCAGTCGTCGGTGTTTATTGGGGTAGCCGGGTCCACTCCGGAGATTCTTCGCACCCCTTGCCACGTCATCGCCTCGACCGCTACCGTAATCGAGGGTAGACGGGCTGCCGGGCACTCGGGGCCGTTTTTTAATTGTGCTATTCATGGTTTGGAGGGGATTTGCCGTAATCGCCACGCTTGGCAGGCGGGTTGGCGATCGCAGTTTGTTATTAAAGTGCACAGAGAACGCTGCTGCCCACTCTCTGGTTTTTCCCTTAGTCGCCTCTTACGACACCCACGGGAAGATATGGGATGGTGAAATTCTTTACGTCCGCCACCGTATGGTACGGTACGGCATTTTAGATTATCGACTATTAAATAAAAACTAAAATATAAATTCTTATTACAAGGTAAAACATATAAAAAGAAAAAACAAATCAAAACATGACATACTACTTATAAAAAAAACTCTCCTTATATATAAAAATAAGGATTTACCAACATTATGGCAAACCAGATGGCAAAAATTCTTCAAGAGTAACAAAATGCAAAATGTACACATACTTTTCACAAACACTAATAAGTTAAACAATTTTAAAATAATATCATAATGGTTAACTGAACTGAATTTTTTTTTAATGACGAGTTACTTTTGTAGGCGTGTCGTTTAAGCACTGTCTTTAAGATTCTTAATTCAATCCGCTCATCTGTGGCGGTATCAGATTTTGACACCGGTCTTTTGTTTTCCGAATTACAACAGATGAAGGGCAATTGAATGACAATTTGAATTAAACATAAAAATAAATTGTCGATAAAAAAATAAAAAAACACGCTTTAATGATAAATTGAACCAAAAAGCATTTTTCACTTTTTAGTTCAATCGCTAATCCTGAAAATCCTGGTAAGGATAATGGGACAGACTATTTAAATTATTTTATTGTCATCGGTCCTTAATAAGTATGCAAAGTTTCAAATTGATCCAAAGTTTTGAAGTTGATGAAAATCACGTTCAAATATTCCGTTACATAGATACATAAATACATACATACCAAGGTAATAAAATCGTGTTAATAACATCATGTCTGTATGCCCAGAAGGGAAAGAAGAAGGGAGGGGTTCATAAATAGTACACCCTGACATTTCAACTCTCAATTTGAATACAGAATCTGCCAACCATTGCTTAAACTAACTGTATGGTTAAACTTAATTATAAATAAGGCCCAGCATGCCTATGATGAGAATAAAAGGCGCTGCTAAAACCAAAACAAAAATGCATCAGGATATTTTTGATAAGTTATTAAGTGTAAATGTTTTAGCGGTTAATCCTTTATAGGATGTCATACAAAGTGGCCGTAGCGTTCAAGTACGTCGCGCGATCAAATTCGCGCCTTTTTTCAAGATGGAATGTGAATTGGCCACCGTGCAACCGCGAACAAGGCGCGAATTTGCTATATCGCGCGAGGAACGCTGGCCAGTTGACCAGCCAGTGTGTTCTAATGCGGGTCGTGAAAGTTCATACGGTTCAATATAAAAATAAAAATCTATGAGATAACGACCTTGAGCTCACTGTCCAGTTTACTGGCTACTTTGTATAGCCGTCCTATAAAGGGTTAATGTTGTGTAAAGGCACTGCATGTAGGTACCTAACCTATCCATCAATTCCACATTGCATAACAGATTGGAATATTGCTACATACTTAGTAGGTGTGATTCATTGGGTATTTCGTATGACACACGTTTTCGAGAGAGACCTCGAAAGAAAACACAAAATACATATCTAAAATACAAGCTTTTACAAGTTAGACAATACTTGCCTAGAAAAATCAAAACACCCGATTGCTTAAGGTTACACTAGTCGAAAATTCTTCCATACAAACGTAGTCTAGAGATTACTCCACTGTTTGACGATGTACGTTCAAAATAAAAAATTATATCAACTTGTCTCATCATTATCTAGTCTAAAAAAATATATATTTGAAAGTTATGAACGTCGAAAGTTCCTTATTTCAACACTAATTTTAACGAAACTTTGGGCGGACATAAATACCATAAGAAGAAGGAATATTGCAAAACGGCCTCCATACAGGGATATATTAGTAATTCAACAATGCAAATAATGTAATTTTATAAATATACAGTCAGTTGTTTTTTCATGATATCTAGACTCCCAAAGGTCTGTTTATAATATTTCGCGCTCTCGTTTTCGTTCTAAATCATCATCCATTTAGATAAAAATTTGCAAAAGTGCTAATTCGTACGCGAACTATCTTCTTACTGCTCATCATAGCATATATTTCTTTCGCACGTGTTGTCGGATAAGATAGCATGCATTTTAACCCCGCGCACAAAATAGTTTGTGCCGTCGACTAGTTCAACCTTAAGAAGCGAACTAAAACGACGTAAACAAGAAGAAATTCATGCTGTGCAGTCGGAGGATACATATTCGCGAGCTACGACCAAAACCAGATATATATGTCTTCTTGGATTTTTGAATTAACTTTTTTTATTTATAACTTATTAGTTAACTTTTTTTTATTCGAATTAGGTACATTTGAACATTTAAGTGTTTTATATTTTTGAAATCACCTCTTAAATCTCTTAAGTTTGATACCCCCCCCACACGATAGGATTGGAAGACAAAAAATTTGGCAACATGTCGCCCAAAATCCGCCATTTTTCTATTTTCCAATTTTAATGTAGCGACACTCGCAAGGTTAAGACGAATCGCGTTTGGTCTCTAGAACGCCACATATGAACAAACATACATACATAGACTGAATAAACCTTCTTCGGCAGTCATGTAAAAATGCTTTCATTTCTCAGGTCTCCCACCTTTACCAACGATTGAAGAGCCCAAAGAGAGGAAACGATCAGTAGTGATCAGATGGACTGATGGCGTGGGAGACGCAGCGAGAGCGGTTCCTGGTCCAGTCTTCTACGTGCTAGAGGAACAACACCATCTGGGACCCAAGTATGAGGAGATGAGACTTGGAGACTGGAATTTACTGTTGAGGACAAATAAGTGAGTAAATGATTGTTTAGATAAATAGAGGACAGGTCTTATATTTCATTGGGCTTTAACTATTGGCCGTGGTACTGGCACATGGTCAATATCACGATTTGATCCTTTTCTAACTATCTTGGGGTCTGTTTCTAGTCTTACCGTTTACAGCTGTATATTCGTATTTTAAGCCCCGACGGAAAAAGAGGGGTGTTATAAGTTTGACGTGTGTGTCTCTTTCTGGCATCATAATTCCTAAACGGATGAACCGATTTTGGTTTAGTTTTGTTTTGTTTGAAAGGTGACTTTGTCGAGAGTGTTCTAAGCTATGTTTGATTAAAATCGGTTCAGCCGTTCAAAACTTTACCGCATTTTACTCTTTGAATCTGGGTTTCTTTGCAAGATTTCGTGTCATAATTACGTTTTCGATAGATTGTCGATTAAAGCGTGTCTAGGTATATTATATATTGTTTAAAAAGCATGAAATAACATTAAATTTAAAAACCCCTGACACAAAAACCTCTAAAAACTTATAAATAAGTCTCATCGTACTCGTTGCGGAGATCCGCAAAATTCTTCGTGCAATCGATTAAAGTCATTCAGTATCATTGGTCATTAAGGAATTGTCAAGCCTCGGTTATTTAAGCAAACTATGGACCGGTATGTCTAATATTTATATCAGCTACGTATTTTTTTTTGTTGGTCTTCTCTATGTTCAATCAGAATCTCTGGCTACTGCTTAACCGGGCGATCCTGTAAAGACTAAACTAGAGCCTACAGCCAGGCACAAAAAGCTAAAACTCAGCGACCACACTGAGGGCTACCCTCAATGGGGTCGAACCTCGGCTCAGGGCGTCGCTGGGGGCACAACTAGGTTTGTTAACTATTTATTTAACTTATACGGTTCAGCAATGCGCGGGCTGGCTTGAATATCGACGCGGTGGGTCTCGGCTTCGAGGACGTAACGAAGGTGGTTTGTGTCTTCTAAGTGTGCTGGTCTCCCTACGGCTCGCTTGGAGCAGGGTGGTGGCATCGTCGGGAGCGATGAGAATATGCCTTGGTCGGTTTTATTTTATTTTTTTTATTTTCGATAGGCTCGCTTTTGACCACTATCTCTCCTGATGGTAAGTGATGATGTGGTCGACGGTGAAGCACGCTTGACTAGAAGTAACCTATTCACTCTTGACTTAAAGACCCCAAGGTTGTAGCTATCAGGAAACAAAGACTCCGGCAGGGAATTCCACTCCTTAGCTGTGCGTACAATGAAAGTATTCGCAAAACGCTTTGTACGTATGGGTGGGATGTCCACCATGTACGGGTGGCGCATTGCCGTACGTCTTGTTGTCCGGTGATGGAAAGGGCTAGGCGGAATCAAATTGTGCAGTTGGGAAGATTCTTAGCGGAAGGCCACTTTGATTAGCGGATTGCTATATTTGACCGCAATGTCAAAGAAATGCTTTGAGAGGCGTTTCATGAACTGCTGAATCGTAAGGATTCTGAGAATATGAAGTTTTTGAAGTCGGGCGTACCACCGGGCTCCCGTGGCTTTACGAAAGAATTGGTTTTTTGACTATGTTCTATAATTTTTTGCCATAAATGTATGTTTTAGTAGCGGTAGAAAGCATAGTCTGTAAGGTGGAATTGTTACCGGTGGAAGGTATCCATTTCATTATTATCACGTAACACGAGCGCCTAGCACGAAATAGAAAGTAATCGACTGCTTCATTATGTATGTACAAAATCTAGTTTATCGCACCAAGTCACAATATACAACAATTTCAACGAAAATCTTATAGTCACGTAACGATTATTATTAAAATGTAACAGTTCAATAAATAAGAACATTTTTGCAATAAAAATGTTACGCACAGGAAGTTTTTTTTTGTATAGGTATATCCCAATTACTACCTTCGTTCAAGTGTGACTCGGTTGTAAATGAGTAAACATTAATATTTACGACACTGGATGTTATTTCCGTATATACGAAAAAAATGCTGGAAGAATTGCCAAATTTAGATGTCAGTGGGCAGGACACATTGCTCGCAGAACAGATGGCCGATGGGGCTGAAAAGTTGTGGGGTGGCCACCGCGAACCCGAAGACGTTGCGTTGGAAGGCCTCCCACTAGGTGGAACGATGACAGGTTGCGGGGGTCCACTGGATGCAAGACGCACGAGACCGGTAAATGAGCCAAAAATGAAATCATGACCACGCCTCATCATCATTTCAGCTGATTCTCAAACGTCACTATAGATTGGTCCTGTGTGTCTCGCATCCAGTACTGCCAAGCCTCTTTCAAATTGTATTAAGCTTTGGCAGTCACATAGACAAAATTTACAGAATATCAATATTTTCTAAAAGTATATCGACTTGACTTCAGTCGCTCTACGTAAAATATTGGTTACTAAAATATTTAGCAAGACCCAGTTGGAATGGAAACCGTTCCCGAACAAACAAGGCTAGGATTAGAATAGAATATACTTTAGTGTACACCAAAAGAGTTGCATATCCTTTTTACAAAAAAAAAACCTATGAGTACTATGGCGGTCTTATCGCTGACAGCGATACCTACCTGACATCCTATGATAAACTGCGGTCTTGACTTCTACAGCCCACTTACTTACAATACAACTATTTTATCTCGTCAATCATCGACTTTAGCAGTTTTCCTCCCATTTTTAAAATAAATTACATTAAGTAAAACAGTATTAACACATTGAGATAGTATGTAATAAGTACACATTATTACCTCAAGGTATTAACACCTCTATATGCTTCCAAGTTGATTAAGAGCGTCCGTTCTGCACCAAGTGCAAAGGGCAACTGATTCACAGATTACTGATATGTGAACTGATTTGAACTGATAGAAATCCGACGAGTGGCGACGAAACACGAAGTTTGCCGAGGGCCATTAAGAAAATATTGTACTGTACCTACCGGTAGTTAGAGCAGTAGATATAATGGAAAATAACAACCCATAGTAATTGCAATTTAACTATCATTATCATTCTAAGTGCGATAACGAGAGCAATTTTCCAACATTACCATCAAAATTATAGCAATCGAACGACTGAAGTGAAACGTATATAATTTTACAACGGCTTATACTTAAGCCGTTGCTTATCTTGCTGACTGTAGCTACTGGTACAGTCAACAAGAAACGATACATTTATTTAAATAGTTCTACACTCCTAATAACAATTGCACAATAAAGTACCTATTTAAATTATTGCTTACCATTGAAAATCGGCTTGTTTATACCTTTTTCAGTTAGCTACCCTTATTTATTACAAATTTTATTTTATGCTGAATTTTAAACCAGTTATCCTCCACCGATTAAGATGAAATTTTGCATACGCGTTAAGTTTGGATGACAATGCATGGTTAGCTAAGTGACGTCATTTTAAATCCAAAATGGCGGACGGCCCAAGATGGCGGATTAGTTATTTTTTGTGCACTGCCATGATATGGGCATCAAGGGTTTGCTAAGAACAATACCCAACCACAGACGTCCTCGCTTTTCACGCAATTTGCAAAATTTTAATTGCTGGTCATGGTTCGCCATGTATTAGAGTGGTGTAATCGAAATAAAAGAGAAGTTTTCAACTCAATGGTTCGTGTAATAATGTCCATAATTATTGTGTGCAGTTACAAATATAAGGTTGGACAAGCTGCACACTACAAAAACTTGTTTAAAAAAAAGATTTTTTAATGAAAAAAATTATTCCATTATAATATGCTAGCTGCCGCTCGCGGCTCCACCCACGTGATATACGATCGATGAGCACTCATACCTCATGGACCTAATGTTTCAACTTTCAACCCCAAAGGGCTCAAATAAAATTTCCAATAAAGTTGTTATATTTGCGCAATTTGACCGCACAAGCAAAGCCCGCAGAGCTAAGAAGATGGGATTTCGCAACGCGCAAGGGTATCGAGTTATCGACACATGTTGCATCCCACACCAAAGGCCTACCCAACTTACAAGGCATACTACTAAATATTTGTCAATTTGTGCGCTTACCAGGTAAATTCTCACAAGAATCTGAAAGCTTTGATTGTTAACATTATTAGTAGTACTAAGTGGACACCTGAATTGCTTGCTACTTTTGCTGCTGACTGTACCTTTTACCGGTTCTCAAGAGAAGATAATAATAAACGTTCTTTGCCTCATTGTGAGCACTTTTGTACCGAGGAGACAAAAACTATAGAGAATATTCTTAACAAGGAACCGTTTCAAACAATGCACAAAGAGTATAAATTAATTGAAAACATTTGCCACGACTTTCTATTTTATAAAGAAGTCTTTGTCCTTGTAATGTTATAATGTCTTTATTATAAAAGCTATTTGATTTATTTTCAAAACTATGTATTTTACAATGGTCTATGTCTATAACATTCGCTCAGTACTTACTTACTACATTATGTTCTTTTGATAACTTGCCGTTTATTTAAACATCATTTCATTTATTAATCGTACACAGTTTTTTATTCTTTCTTTAACTTTTTAAGATATTAAACTCAACTATCAATGACCTTGACATGTTATCAATGGTTTTTTTTGGTTTACTCTGTGTAATCCCTACGCAGGGGTAGGACTTTTACAAAGCCTATGCAAAAGAGCGCAGTAATTATCACCCACCATTTAATTAATACTTTTTAAGATATTAAACCCAACTAACAATGACCTTGACATGTTATCAATCGTTTTTTTTTTATTCACCCTGTGTAATCCCTACACAGGGGTAAGACTTTCACAAAGCCTATGCTAAAGATCTCAGCCATTAACACCCACCATTTAATTAATACTTTTTAAGATATTAAACCCAACTAACAATGACCTTGACATGTTATCAATGGTTTTTTTTTAGTTCAATCTGTGTAATCCCTACACAGGGGTAGGACTTTTACAAAGCCTATGCAAAATAGCTCAGCCATTAACACCCACCATTTAATTAATACCTACTTTTTCTTTCTTTTTAACCGTTCTCAAAAAAAGGAGGAGGTTCTCAATTCGTCGGTTATTTTTACCCGACTGCCGAAGGAGGGTAATGTGTTTATCAGTCTATATATGTATGTATGTATGTATGTATGTATGTATGTATGTTTGTTCCTATGTGGCGTTCCAGAGACCAAACGCGTTGGCCGATTTTGATGATTCGTAGGTCAATCGATGCGTCTCAACCCTGCGAGTGTCATAGGCTACATTAAAATTGGATAATGGAAAAATGGCGGATTTTGGGTGCCATATTGTGGGGGCCCAAATTTTTTTTTTCTTCCAAACCCATCGTGTGGGGTATCAAAATAAAGGGTTTTAAGAAGTGATTTCAAAAATATATAACACTTATATGTTTAAATGTATCTAATTCGAAAAAACTAACTAAAAAGTTATAAATAAAAAAACTTAATAAAAAAAATCAAAAAACCCGACTGCTTCAAAAGCGAACTAAAAAGTCGTAAACAAGGAAAAAATCATGCTGTGCAGGCGGAGGATACACCAGATTTTGGTCAGCCAGCCGGCGAATATGTATCCTCCGACTGCACAGCATGATTTTTTCCTTGTTTACGACTTTTTAGTTCGCTTTTGAAGCAGTCGGGTTTTTTGATTTTTTTTATTAAGTTTTTTTTTTAATGTTTATTTTTGTGTTTGAAAGGGTAAACTCCCGAGATGGTCCCTTTAGCACCAACTCAGAATCTGATAATGGGATCTTATGGAAATCAAAGGCACTCCTCAAATAATATTGACATCCTTATTATTTTGATATTTTGAAACTTAGAACTTTTGATATTTTTAAATGATGAAACTAACCGCGATTAGTTCAACTAAACTTAGTTTAAGCAAATACAGTGTTCTGATTGGTTGAGACCGCCGAGAAAATACCAATCAGAACGCTGTATTTGCATAAACTGAGTTTAGTTGAACTAATTGCATGCATTGGTAAAATCGGCTCTAAGACGATGGCCACATTGTAAAATGACACATTGTCTAGAGCCTCTTGTAGCTATTTATATAATACTAGTCACACGGGTCGGTCACTACACTTGCGAAGGTCAGTCCTTGAACAGGTGACCTGCTTCGATTACGTATTGAGACCACTCCGTGCCTCGGGTATCGAGTTATCCAGTAAGGTTCTGGAGGTCAGATATATAGCTGCTTCTCTGGTATTCTACTGGATCTGCTTTGATTGGTTACCGAAAATACCGAAATGAAGAAAAACTTTAAAAAAAAAACGTCTTCTAAAACAAAATATCTACTACAAAGCGAAGAATAACTTTATTTTTCGAAGTCGGTGTCGAAAAACGAAACAAAATTTTCTGTATCCTGAAATTCTGAAAGAAAAAACAATAGTTACCAAGGACACCGGTACAATAGGTTCATCACTCCCATTTATTTAAACTAATGTCGCTTAACTATTGTGGCCATCTGTGGTCTTCTTCATCAGTTCCACTTCACCAAATGATACTTTCCGAGTGCAAATGCTTGCCCCGTTGATGAAAATACCGATATCGCTATATCATCATTATCATTTTAGCCGAAAAACGTCCATTGCTGGACTTAGGCTTCCCCCAAGTGTCGCCACACTGTTCGGTCCTGTGCGTTTCGCAGGTCGTCGCTCCTCCTAGATGGAGGGATTCCATCACTGCGTCATCCGGTACGCGGTCGCCGGTATCCGTTCTGCGTGTAATGTGCCCTGCCCACTGCCACTTAAGACGACGACTAACACCAACGACCTTGATATTTATTTATTTATTTAGATATTTATTTATTTATTTATTCTTCAACAAATTTACATTTGTGTCGAACAGTGGTTTTAACAATAGATATAACACAACACTTTAACAATCATCACAAAGGCAGGCAAAAAACCAACACCACATTCCATATTGGTCCCAACATTATCAGTCTTAATAAAGTAATAATTATACCCAACAATCCAACCCAACATCAATTCAAAATCAATATAACCTAATTTCAAGAAATGTATGTCAATAAAATTAATTAAGATAGAATGTCATGATAGAATGCTGGATATAATAATCCAAAGTCACTAAAATATTATCACTTATTAGTTCGAACTACTTTTATTTTTTTGAGGGAACAAAACGCGCACTCGTTTCACACCCGCGCGACCCAGAATTTAGTAGTTTTTTGTTCTTTTCTTATTATTCTATGACTTTAAAAAAAAATCTTCAGATCAAAATGTAGATAATTAAATTGTCTTTGATATGGTGTCGATTTCATTAAAATGTTCGGTTTTGTTTTTGTGCGATTGTCGTGTTTTTGTCCGTTTTAGACAAAACTTTACAAAATAATTATACTATGTTATACGAATAAAATTCAAAATTTACTCAGATGAAATTATTAAGAAAATGGTCTTATATAACATATATTTTTTTCCAATAAATTAGGACTTGCCGTTTAGCCGTGATTCTCATTTTAAAATCAAATACTCATCGGCCTATGTCGGTAACCTTGGTTCTCTCGCGGATGTCTTCATTTCTGATTCGATCACGCAAGGAAACTCCGAGCTCCATTGCCCTTTGGGTGACTTTAAACCTTCTGATGAGATCGCTATATGTTTGCCTATTATTGAAAGAGTTTCCTCGATTTCCATCTGATCCCATCATCAGATCCTGACCTGGGACCATCTGGGCACATTTCAAGCAAAAGAAAAAAACAAATTAGTCCAGGCGTCTTTGTGTCATCGGGAAACAAACTTTAAAAAAAATAAAGTAATTTTTCGCTTTTTTGCTTTGGAAGTCGATTTAATTTCTTTGTTAAAAAGTTTTTTTTTTGACATCAAAAATTCCTAAAGGTTTAAGGCTTGCTTAAGGCCTAATTTAAATTAAACATTTGACTTCGACTTTTAACTTTGGCGTAACATTTCAATAGCGCTTGGAAATCCCAAAGATATTTGAAATTTTAACAATCGCTATCACGACGCTATCATTCATAGAATAGCCCTCACAAAGATTAATATAGGATATATGGACCTCCTTCCCCACACTTCGCTCCCATTTGCCCCGTTGTGCGTGCATGCCTCCTCTCCGTGAGAGGGAATGGGCCGTAATCCACCACGCGGGCCCAGTGCGGGTTGATAAATGTCACATGTCTTCGAATTTTTATCCTAAAACATGCCGGTGTCCTCACGATGTTTTCCTTCATCGTTTTGAGAGCAGTGATGATGAAATAATTTACACAAAGTAAAGCGCCTGCCTGGGTTCGAACTTCGATCCCACGAACTACAACTTGTATGTCGCGGCCGTTACCACTAGGCCACCACTGCTCACAAAGATAAAGAACAAAAACAATATTTCAATTTACAGAACCAAGGTATCACTACGCAACGCTCTGAAACCGGGTCGTTTCTACCGGTTCCGGGTAGCCGCCGTCAGTTCATCCGGCACGCGAGGGTTCTCAGCACCTAGTCCCGCTTTCACACCACGTCGAGGACCTCGCCCTCCACCGTCGCCGAAGAAACTTAAAGTTCGTCCTGTAAAGGAGAGTAATGGTGAGTGTAACTTTTCATATACCTGCTTACATAATAATGAGGCGGAATACTCTCCCTTTAAGGGCCTGTGCACACGACGTTTTTCAAACGCGCCGTTGACGCGCGTTTGTAGCGATACAGACGCGATTAGAAAGATAAAAATACCGAAAAATTACCGACCGTTTTGAGTACACCCATTTACAAGCGAGAGAAGATTGTGTGGACATCATTTGATACAAACGCTATACTAACGCGCGTGTGTCTCGATACAGACGCGCCGGTGCCGCGCGTTTGTTTCGACACAAACGATAACAAACTGCTCTGTAGGATAAAAGCGCGCCGTCAACGCGCGTTTCTAAAACGCGCGTCGACGGCGCGTTTACAAAACGTGGTGTGCACAGGCCCTAAGGGCTCCCACACATAACTGCGAATTCGTGCGAATTCGCATCGTATCGCAAATATCTGCGAGCTCGCTAGTATTAAAATGTAAAGAAATCGCGTCGCATCGCATCGCATCGCAGTTATGTGTGGGAGCCCTAACGGGGAATAAAGCTATAACAAACTATTTTCTACGCAAGACTGGTCTAATGGCTGGCTGGGCAAATGTGGGAAACATCTCTTCATCCAAAAATCTGTGTGTTGGGCTATCTTTACCTAAACTTGCCCTGCAAATATAACAGAGCATACTAACAATACTAAACTTAAACATGTGTAACTTTTTTCAATCATAAGTATGAAACAAGATAATATTCTCATCTTAAATTGTTATGTACACACTATTTGGTATTAATCGGGTATTAAATAAACAACTAACATGTAAAAATAATTTATTGTATTTCATGCCTAATCATAGTGGCTTTCAGAATATAATCGTGGTCAATAAGCCACCTACAATACATTCAGCAAAGTAGCAAACGACCGCACGCAAACGGTACGCTTGACAAAAATATGGTGTACCAAACCCTTTTAACCTTAATCCTGTATTTTAAAATCCCTGTTCAACAAAACCACACATGATGGGGTGGGGCGAATATTTTTTTGTTATTGACTTCGGGCCCCCTAGAGGGCGCCATTTATTAAATTTAATGTGACGTCATAGCTTATAATCAGCGGACAAACAAGACGCTTTCAACGACACTAATTTGTCAAATTATGATAAGCAGTTTAGAAGTTATGAGGGAACAGATGAACATACATACATACACACATACCGATCAAAAACATAACCCTCCCTTTTGCTTCGCCGCAGTCGGGTAAGAAGCATTAATTTTAATAGAATAGAATTTAGGCAGAGAAAAGAGGCAGCCCTGAGATACGATGAATGGAATGTGTTAAGTGAATTTATTTAGCTTAATAACTGATGTATGACAAGCATCAAGCTGCTTACAGCTTGAGCTTTGTCCTCCTTCAGTGACGCCTCTTAGCGTTGTAGCGGATTGTGTTCCCAGTGCGCATTCTAACCCATTGTGAGATAGGCCTGTTTTGTTTCAGCTTTTTGGCAAGCTTGCGCTTGATAATAAATGTCTTGTGTGCCGACATTTTGAATATGTGTGGAAATGGTAAGGAAGGAAATCCACAGTACCTACCTACACGGATGGCGGCAAATAGGTAGAGATAAACGGAAACTAAAGACGTAGCGAGCAGAACTATCCATGATAACATTGGTGTAAGGGTAATGAAAACGGTATCCGTAGATCAGGGGTTCCCAAAGTTGTTTTGTCACGCCTCCCTACTGCCTAAAATAAACGCGCTTTTGAAATACTTTCATTATGCGTACAGCTAAGGAGTGGAATTCCCTGCCGGAGTCTGTGTTTCCCGATAGCTAAAACCTAGGGACATTAAGTCAAGAGTAAATAGGTTACTTCTAGGCAAGCGTGCTTCACCGTCGACCAAATCGTCGCTTACCATCAGGTGAGATAGAGGTTTACCAAGCGCGAGCCTGTACTAAATAAAAATTTACTTAAAACAAGTTAATAATCCTGTAATCAATCAAAATGATTTCAGGTTCAGTTTCACGGTAAGAAAACATGCATAGTTTAGTTGAAACTTGGAATATATATCTAGTTAATATCGGTGATATGACCTCAGACTATTGGCATTTTAAATTGGGTATCTACTCCTTTCGCAAGAATGGATATTTAATAGACCGGAACAATGCACTCGACGCCACGATAACCCTAAATATGGACATGATTGACGTCACTACCGCTCGAGATAAATTGAGATTTCTAGGGATTTCTGATAATATTTATTTATTATTACTAGAGACCGGCAAGCTTATTGTGTAATTATTGTGGTCGATTGTTTATACTCTTTGCTCTTTGCCTTTTGCGAATTCCTTACGCAATAAGGCTGCGGGTTATAACGCATTTGCATATTTGCTTATGAAATTGCATATTAAGCCTATTCTCAGCGGAAATTGCTTAATGCTATATCTAGTGATGATGCATATTTTCGCTTTATTTATAATATTTTTTCGGTAGGTTAACCTATTGATAAGTGTAATAATAAACTCTGTAACCCAAATTTCGTCCTTATACACTTACAATTTACACTTCATCATCATCATATCAGACGAAATACGTCCAATGCTGGACATAGGCCTCCTCCAAGCGTCGCCACACTGACCGGTCCCGTGCATCTCGTAACCAGCGGATCCCCGCAACCTTCACTAGATCATCGGTCCACCTGGTGGGAGGCCTTCCAACGCAACGTCTACCGGTTCGCGGTCGCCATTCCAGAACCTTTCTGCCCCATCGGCCATCCGTTCTGCGAGCAATGTGCCCTGCCCACTGCCACTTAAGTTTAGCAATTCTTCGGGCTATGTCGGTAACCCTGGTTCTCTTGCGGATCTCTACATTTCTGATTCGATCACGCAAGGAAACTCCGAGCATAGCTCTCTCCATTGCCCTTTGAGTGACTGTAAGCTTTCTGATAAGGCCCATTGTAAGCGACTACGTCTCAGAGCCATATGTAATCACTGGCAACACTCACTGGTCATAGACTTTCGTCTTGAGACACTGCGGTAAGTTGGACGAGAAGATACCGCGCAACTTCCCAAACGCTGCCCAGCCGAGTCGGATTCGACGGTTGACCTCTTTCTCGAAGTTGGCCCCACCCAATTGGATCGTATGTCCCAGGTAGACATAGTCGTCCACAACTTCGAGTGTAGAGTCTCCAATCTTGATAGGAGTGGGTGTAACATGGGCATTACAATTTACACTTATAATTTTTTATTAACTACATTGAAGACACGGTACATTTAGAACACCTACCTACCTGATTATTTACGTTTATAAAAATGTTAAATAGTTTATTATTGTAGTGCATTTTTATCGTCTACAAAGTTGTTAAATTGTATTATTGATAATTAAATAATTCACTATTGTATGCTAGTATGTTTTAAAGATAAAAAATTAAAACCTGCAACTTTTTTGTTTTCTAAAACTTGAATGTTACATAATTATTTTACAAATTTTCATGCATATTTTACGCATTTTTGTTTTTTTTACCTCGACGGAAGAAGAGGGATGTTATAAGTTTGTAGCTGTGTGTTTGTGTATCCGTCTGTGGCGTCATAGCTCCTAAACGGATTAACCTATTTTGATTTCGTTTTTTTTTTGTTTGAAAGTACTTTACCGAGAGTGTTCTTAGCTATGTTTGTTAAAAATCGGTTCAGCCGTTCTAAAGTTATGGGCATTTTACTGTTTTAATCGGGGTTTTTCCGCAAGATATCTTGTCGTAATCAATTACGTGTTCAATAGATTGTCGCTCGAAGCTCGTCTACTACTAGATAAATTATGTAGCATGAAATAAAAATGTGGCAGGGGACTTTTACATTTTTAAATTTTACTTGTTCCGATTGTTTCAGGCACTGTCACCGTAAAACTAGAATGGAAGGAGCCTCATTCAGACTTGCCAGTGATGAGATACAAAGTGTTCTGGAGTAGGCGAGTCAAAGGTCTAGGGGGAGAACTGGATTCAGTACTTGTCAACCATCAAACGGTGCCCAAGGTACAGTACAAAGTTTTAATACTTGAAGTAGCTACAACATTCTATTCAAGCTCAAGTTCCCTGGCAGTCCTGCAGCCTAATTGCGTAAATAAATTAGGCAAGGCAAAGGTGTTGACCCCATGAAAGAGGATGACAAATTCACTTTCAATAAATAGTACTCGTATTGCCAAAAATTATTAGACACTTTCATTGGTGAAGATACTATTTTTATATATATATATTGTAGGCTCGCTCGTCGCTCGTTGGGCTCGTGGCTAAATAATAACAGCCGCACTGGTCGATCTTCAAGGTTCAAAGGCGATCTTTAAGCCGTTGGTCCCAGCTGTCATTTGAAGATCTTTGACAGTCGTTACGAGTAGTCAGAAGCTTGAGATCTGACACCAGTCTTGCACAGTGATATAGTGTTACCCAGTTACTGGGTTGTGGTGGTCAGATAGGCAGTCGCTCCATGTAAAATACAGGTGTAAAACCAGCTGAATGCAGTAATACTGGAAGCCGACCCCAACAAAAATTGGGAAAAGGCTAGGCAGATGATAGGCTCGCGCCTGACCACTATCTCACCTGTTGGTAAGCGATGATGTGGTCGACGGTGAGACACGCTTGTCTAGAATTACCCTATTCACTCTTGACATAAAGACTTCCAGATTTTAGCTGTCGGGAACCACAGACTCCGGCAGGGACTTCCACTCCTTAGCTGTACGCATAATAAAAGTACTCTCTTCGATAGAGTCCAATAATATTTGGCAATACCTAATTATTTAAAGAGTATTTGTCATACTCTTTCATAGGGTCAAACCTTTTGCCTTACCGAATTCGCTTATGCAATTAGGCTGAAGGCTATTTCTTCCAGCCATCGGAGAGCCTTCCACCTGGTAAAGCGTTACGGTGGTCGTCATGGAAAACTCTAAATCGACTCCGCATTGATGTCGGCCGCAGTACCTAAAGACAACCTCCACAGGTTCTCGAATGTAGAAAAAAAGAAATAGAAACAAAAATAGAAATAAATTTTTTCGACACAGGCACAACACAACAGCAAAAACCATGGAGTAAAAGACAAAAAAGAAGTGCAGAGACAAATTGCGCTGGACGCGCCCATACCGAAAGGGTTACCAACTCAGCTCTCCAATCTTCAGAGTTTGTGCGGCATCTCTTCATAGACCATGGCCCACCTTTGGTCTTGTGCTGTTTGCCCTGTCACTTGTACATGTTAGGACCTTACAGCTGCGTCAGCTGCCAAAGCTACAATACTGGTCTAAACAAAATATTCAAAAAAAATATCTGTCTTTGAGACACTTAGAAGACGACAATTCTGTTGGCCTGGGGGGTAACCACAAGCTCTTAGAGTAAGGTTATTTTGAGATCGAGTAAGGGACAGATGTATCTGACTTGTATACATCTGTCACTTACTCGATCTCAAAATAACCTTACTCTAAGAGCTTGTGGTTACCCCCCTGGTAGGATTATTATACTAAATAAATTCTTATTGTACTTTACAGGATCAAAACTACATCGAAATCAAGGACCTGCAGCCAAACTCGATGTATTTCCTGCAAGTGCAAACGATCAGTCAATTCGGTCTGGGAAAACTTCGTAGTGATAAGGCGTCAATTTTCTACAATACCACGAGTGCAGCACGAATTGGTAATTAACTGGAAAATCTAACTACACTCACATTATAAATAGGTGAACTAGTTGGTACTTATGTTGGTTTGTAGAAGGTAATGTGTAAAATCACAAATCGGATCACGAAAACTTGAGAGTCGCTTTTTATTCCGAAAAATGTAGATAAGTTTTCTGGGGGATAGCCACGGGAAAAGCTATTCTCATATAAGATATCTATTTTACTGTGAGCTGATCAGAAAACCAAGTAACTAGAAAACTGTAGGTACGTAGGGATATAGAGAGAACCACTCCTAGAGTATATGCCGACATATTATCAAGTAACAAATTAATACTAGGAAATAATCAACTGCTCTGAAGTAACGATCCCGATCGCTAATTAAAGGTCGTTTGTCGATACCTAGATACTAGATAGACGGAAAGGTCACTCTGTCTATAATTTCAGTCAAGCATAATTAGCACTCACGATGCTAATATGAAATCGATACATTCCTAGAAAAGCCATAGCAAATTGTTCCTCCCGGAAAATTAACTCAGAGTATAACAACCCATTCCTACTTCCCGCTAATACTTATAAAATCGATACATCCCTAGAAAGCCCACTGCAAATTATTGTGCTTCCAGGAAAATTAGCTAGAGTTTGAAATTCAACCTGATTCTTGGAACGTGTCAACATCGACCTAGTTCTGTGCTCCATTGGATAGGCAACGAAGTGCTACCTCGGTGCGCCATCTAAATTATTTAGGCAGGCATTCCGCCGCTGAATTACAAATTGAAGCGGTTTAGGCGTAGTACGTTGCGATCGTACGTAAACATCCAACGATAAACAGTTTATTATTATTAACGTTATTCTAAACAGAGACGACAACATACAAAACATATCGTAACATAACATCACGACCGTAACCCGTTGTTTGTTATTCCCCGTAAGTAGATAGAGACACTTCAGTATTTTCTAAATCTCTTGTGTTAACAAGACGGTGAAGCACGCTTGCTTAGTAGTTATAGTTCTCGCCAGGAAAACATAGGTGAACAGTATATATCTTTTTCTTTCAGTTTATGGAATATCTTTTAAATTGGTCCAATAATGGAGTAGGACACAGGCAAGAGCCAAACCTTGAATTTTGACTTTTGACATACGATATTCAGTCGGATGACTGCGACCGAATTTCCTCTTAAGAAACCTTTCTTCGAGGCTTGAGAGGCTATGTGAATTGGCTTGAAGTAAAATTAAGGTCAATAGGGTGCTCTTCGATAAGTCTATGTGTGCGACAAAAAAAAAAAAAAAAAAAACTCTGAGTAGGACGACGATACATAGGAATTGTGTAAGTGGGTACCTAGTTAAATTGAAAGATGGGAGAGCTGTTAATTACTTGATAGAAATATACCCAGTCCTAAGAATACGTTACAGATCTTACAGTCAGTTGTCAGTCAGTCAGTTGTCAGTAGATATGTGACTAGATCACTTATGGTTCTGGAGGTTTCCCAGCATTATGCATTATGAAGCATAATTGCCTTATTTATTGTTTTTTTAGTCTACTTCGACGCAAATAAAATCTTTTTCAATCTTTATGTATTTAGCGTAATCGCGTGAGCCCAAAATCCGAAGATATTTGTGACATTTACCAACACGCTCAGGGCCCGCGTAGTGAATTACGGGTCAACCCCTCTCCCTATGTGTCCCAGCAGTGTAATCCAAGCTCTAACCTTCTATCTGTTATATTAACTGATTGAAAATTATGTCTACCGAACTTTTCAGACCCCGCACCAGAGCCCCTTCAAAGACGTGAAAATAAAATCCGTGGTCTGAGCCTAAATAAAATTGTCTGGTACAACCACAAATTAAAAGCTAGAATCTCTTGGCACCCTCTACCCAACGTTTACGAGCAACCCGGAAGGTAACGTTCTTTTGAAATGAATAATATATTTCGGCTGGTGAAGGTATTGGACTTAACTATCTGTTGAACTTAATTAATTTTAATAAGGAATCTAGTCATCTATTAAAGGTACTTTATATGGAGGCACGCTGTAAGTAACTGGGTCAGGTCCATATTTTTGCCGGATACATACACTGTGGTTTCCGACTCATATGTGACAAAATATTGCGAACTTTACGTGCCTTAAAATAATTTTGGATATTTGCTAATAATCTTTATATATTGTAAATAGTCTCATTCATTAAACAACTAAACTTGAAGCTTTTGTAAAATACGCATGTCCTTGCTTGACTAGGTACCTAAGAATATTTTTGCCGCTGTTTTTTTTTGTTGCAACTTGTAGTTTATGTCGTGAATAATTTTCATTCATTTATTTTCGAACATTTATATTCCAGTGTGACACATTGTGATTTTTGTTGTGCAATTACGTCAAAAATTTAGTCCTGACCCAACTACCTATCTTATTGGTAGGTATGTATATGTGGAATTAGGCGCAATATTCTATTGTGCCTAAATCCAGACAGTCAAACAATTTGCTAATTATAGACAATCGTGCTCAATCAGGAAGATTAAAACACTCTAAAGTTATAGATTTCTGAACAGAGCATTTTGATAGGTAGGTAGGTACCTACTACTAAAATCAAATAGGTATACTCAATAGAATAGAATACTCTTTATTATGTACACCATATGAGTTACAGAAAGTATAGACGAAGAAAACATTACACTGGGTGACACAATGGGCGGCCTTAAAAATACCTTAGAAAGCTTCGATCAAGAATACACCTGAAACTGGTGTATTCTTGATCGAAGTTAAAAAGGATACATTTTTTTTGGGCCTACTCATTGATGTTATATATTATAAATACTGAGGTAGGTATTACCGACGTCTGCGCGGCAATACAAACACAAGCTGACCAGCTTGAGTGAACTCAGTCTGTCCTGCATCTGGCCGTGACAATTAAGAACGTATGTTTGAACAGTATGTTTATCTCTTTCTGACAACGGGGTCATATTTATATCCCTGTGATCTTTAAATCTGCTCAGTGATAGAAATCAAGTTCCAAGTTTTATAGGTCCTATGTAGTTAGGTAGCTAAAATAAAATATTGTTATATTTTATTTCTCTATAATGAGTATGACGTCACTATTGGTAATTGGTAAAATCTCATTGTGCCTCAATAAATGACAATGTACCTAAGTATATATTAATCATATGACTAACCGGACTAATGCAATAATTATTATTAGTAGAAAAGTGATATGACAAAAAATGCATGAAAAAGTCTTGTTTGATTGTCGTTTTAACAGTATTCCGGTTATAAATAAAGTGGTGCTAATATTACCACTATACTATAGAGATTATTTGGAATAAGCACATGCATTTCATTACTATACGCCAGCCACAATCCCACCTACTCCTTTCTCTCTCTCTCTCTCTCGCTCTCCTTGTTTCCTATCCAACAAGAATCATCCTTAAAAGTACCCTACCGATTCCAGTTGGAATTGTCAACTTTAAAAAATAAAAGAAACAAGCCATGCCAAAAATAAGCAGTTAGAGTTAAATACTATACGAGTATATTCTTATCACTTAATAGATTTATTATATTACAGATACTACGTCCATTGGAAAGCGACGAAATGTAACAATACCAGAAAATTACGCAAAGAAGGCCTAACCGCTACTACCGAGGTAACATTTAGCCAAAAACACCTGAAAATTATAAATTAAAACAAATATCACCAGAGCTTTCTGATTTTTAATATTTTTACCTTCTCAATTTATTTACGCGCATTTTGTAATTCATTTCAAAAATGGGAACAATATGAAGTTAGTAGCAAGTAAAAAGTGCGGTAAAATTTAGTGTTGCCAACGGAACGACTATAACGTTTTTAGTAGAAAAGACTTTTAAATAAAACTAATTCCTTTTTTCTGTTTGCAGAAAACTACGTTTGAACTTTACGAGTTGGATTATCAATGCAGTTATAAGGTGAACGTCAATTCATTGCCACGAGTAAAAACTCCCGATTCGGAACTTACTTTGAAAGTTCCTGCCTGTGAATATTTCAAACGAAAAGTTAATACTACTACGATAAACTGTGACGCTTGATTAAAATATTTACGTGCAAAGAATAAATTCTGTAGAATTTATAAAAAAATATGTACCTACTAAGTTATCTCTTGAAATGTTTTCAAAACATGTTTTATTTTTAAGTGTTTAGTATTGCAAGCAAAAATGTAAATTAGTAAGTACTAGTAGTAGTTAGATACGTGCAGTATTTTTTTGGAAATAAAATCAAAATTAATTTGATCACGAGTGATATGTTATGGATGATTAAATAGAAGACTATGATATTTTATTTATTAAAGGCAACTATGTAGTATATAACTAAGTAATAAAATATTACCTCCGAAATGTTTTCTTTTTCATGTATTTATATTTTATTTACAAAAACAGGGAGAAATGTAAAGAAGAAAGGGAGGGCCTTTATCCTGCAGTGGGACAAGCCTAACTGAAAATATGCACCTGGTCTTGACTTTCTGTGGTTTTCTTCATAAAATCTCATTCGCCACCATGTGCACAATGAACTAGTATTTGGTTTTATTTTATACCGCACATCCTCCCATTTAGATACGAAGTGGTCATGGAACAACTGCGTGTCTCCTCTTTGGGCGGCGTCTCAGCCCCGAGTTCGCTGACCAAAGACTGGCTGCCTGAAATATTTCTAACCAATTTAAAGTGCTATTGTTCTATCAAATACACAAGACATTCGTCTTCAATCCGCTGCCAGCGAAAAGACAAGACTTTGAAACATAATGCATCTACAGAATGACAAATTAGTATATTTTCGTTCCACAGAAGACTTTCTACTAATATTTTTTTTAATCTGATGTTTGTCTACGAATCTGGCGGTCCTGCATATTTTTATTCACATTTTTTCAAGAATAAAACTTCTACATACCGTATGTTATAAGTATTGATGTTTGTGTTTCAACCACACAAAAATGGCTGAACGGATTTGGATGAAATTTGAATCTAGATTATGACTTATTTATGTCATAATCTAGATTCAAATTTCATCCAAATCCGTAAATCCCGATAAATACCTAGCTTACCAGATATCTGGATAGGAAGCACATGTTTGTAAACGGCCTGGAAAAATTTTTGTAGTGACACAGAGCTAGTCACAATAAATACCGTACCTCCATAACCATTACCAGAACACTGTTACCAGAATACCATTACCGGACAACCTGTACCAGACTACCACATTACCACGTTTATGACATATAATGCAAGAAACATTGAATCGCCTAGGAAAAGACGCACGTTTGTCAACTCGGTTAAAGAAATAAGACTAACATAAGACATACACATTCTGAAAATTACAAACAGGATGTGGCGACGAGTGGTTGTTATCAATATCATAATAACACTGCAAGCTCCAGTCATCATCTTCCTGCCCTTGTCCCATGTTACTTGGGGTCGGTGCAACACGTTTTCTTCTTCTTCGCTCCGAAAATAACGGTTTGTTTGCAAGAGCAATGCACAGCGGCATGCAAGATTCTTCGAAGACAGCAGACACGGACACGCAGCAAACCGACTCTTCACTCGCAGACGATCTACACACGACGGCATCGCACCGGGAAAAGGACCGAGCGCGCGCGGTGGCCCATACATTTATGCCTTCGCGAGTTTCGCGTGTGCAAACACAGCGTCCCGGTCCCCGCGCCCCGTGCAAGGGCCCGTGTCCTCTGGCGAATGCCTTTTGGTTATTACTTTTTGTAAATAGGTTAGCAATGTTAGTACTCCCTTATGATTGTAAATATAAATAGATGTTAGAGATTATTAAATCCAAGTTACTGACAGTCATTCAAACAAGCAACATGGTTTCATTCTACCGAAGACCTTTCCAGTTCCACTCAGTGCCAGAGACCACTAACTGAGCAGTAAAGCATCACAAAAATATATCAACTCAACAACAAAACCTGAAGAAAAATTTCTGGGTCTGGAATCATAAGTGGTACAGATCTAAAGCTACCAAGAGACCAGACTCATGAGTTTTATAGGCTCGTAAACTATCAGGAGAACAGCATCATGAAATACAATATTTTGCGGTAACACAAATAGATCGACAACCAGAAATGAAAGACAAAATCTTTATTAAGGCGACCGAAGCCGCGGGCAGAAGCAATTTTAGAAAAGTGTTTTTTTTATCCCAAGGGAACATAATACCAGGATGAAAAGTAGTAGTAGCCTACGTGCCTACTTTTCTAATCTATCTCTGACCAAATTTCATCCAGATCCATTCAGCTGTACTGGTGTGATAAATGATAAATGAATAACAAACATACATACACCCAAACTCTCACATTTATAATATTAATAAGATATATTAAGGTAGATTTTGAATAATTTGACCTGGCAACAATTATTCTCTTCGGCAATTCGGAGCTAACTTCATTCTAGACATTTGCAACCCTCAGAATGTCAAAAGTAAATAAAAAGAATATTTTGTGAAATAAATTTAATTTAATACAATAATTACAGTTTTTGCTAATATTTACTGACTTGCACCTATTGTGTTTTATTTACTAACTTTCACAACGTTAGTGTTTTCCAAAAGTGTCGTTTACAAGTCTTATTGGAAAATTTCGCGAATGAGATCATTTTACTGTGTAAAATGAACAATTTTCTTCTGGTCTCAGATATTAATATCCTACTACAGTTTCAAGTGCAAAACTTCCTACTGAAATATCATTGGGTGTTCATTTAATATTTAGTGTTTTCATAAAACGTGCGAATCGTCTCAGGGCGTAACCACTGCTCAGGCGGACTGAAGGCTGTGTTTAAAATGATATTTTTTAATATTTTCTGAAACGTAGCGAACTGTGTTTGTGTGAAAAATGGCTGAGGACGAAGTGCTTTTCGACGATGTGTACGAGCTTTGCGAGATTATTGGCAAGTAAGTAAATATTGCGTTTTAATTCGTGTGTGGAAGTGAACTATCGCGCGAGGTGCATTCGCGCTCGCACTGGTAATCGTCTATTTTACACCTCAGGTGTACTTGGCCCGGGAAACTGAGAACTTTGCCTGCGTAAAACAAACATTGTAGAATTCAAACAAAACTGACTTACTTTTTCCAGTTGATTTTTTCTTCTGGTTTCCAGTCAGAATGCATAATAATATCAGTAAGCAGAATAATTCAAAGATTCTTGTTGGAATTCTTAATATCTTTTTCTAAAATTATAGTAAGTCACATGTTCAATTTTGTTTACTTCTGAGATTAAAAACTGCTCTAGTACAAACATTTAATACTGAGACAATAATTAAATCTGAAAAGCTAAATCATGAAAATTCTGAGGAAGAACTCCCTTAAAAACACTTTATTATTTATTTTTGTTTTTAATTTTTCCAAACAATACAATAAAACATAATTTTAGTACAGTGTCTAACTAACTAATGAATAATCTGCCCTGTTACTTCACTACTTATAAAACAAAGTCCCCACCACATCTGTCTGTCTGTTGGAGATAAACTCAAAAACTAGGTACTGAACGGATTTTCATGTGGTTTTAACTAGTAGACAGAGTGATTCATAAGGAAGGTTTAGGTGTATAATTTGTTTGACTACCCCTTAACAAGACAGTAAAAAAATAATATTCAAAATAGGTATCTAAAATAAAATTATATAGAATAAAATTATATAGAATAAATGGGTTCCCAGAAACAATTATTTTTCTATTGTGTCTGCTAATTACCACTCAAGGGGATACTAAATAATGTGTCATGCTGGCCCTGGGCTCAAAATGACTGGATGTCATGAGAGAGATTTTTGCTCAGCAGCAGGGTAATACAGCTGACCATTATCAGTAAAATTCATGGGTTTACATTCAGTTCCACTAAAATACTGAACTAGGTTCTGTCAAGCCTCCTTACCTTACAAATATTTTCCTGGGTAATTTTTTGTTACTGTAATTAATTTGAATTGTTTTATTCAAAGACATTTGTGACACTATGATTACCTATCTACTTTCAATAAACTGTGAATCATAAATAATAGTTGATGGAAATAGACAGGTGCAAGTCAAATCACTTATTTTTTATTAGCAATGTGCTTTACTGCGTTTTGCTAATTAATCAGATTCAGTTGCAGTAATTAATTGTAAATTGGCCTACATTCATACTTCATTCATGCATGACACAACTACCTAATAAATATTCATGTTGATAAACACTGGAAAGTGATACCAAGTGATACCCAGTTCATTTAATATTGTTAGTTTCTATCGTTTTATTAGGCGAACTACACCTACATGCCAACACGCCTTGAACAAGTGTTGTGAATAATTTGAAATAAACTGCTGTATTTAGTGAAGGGAGATAACACAAAAAACCAGACAAGTGCCTGTCTGACTTCGCACATTATTGCATACCAAAGAAAAATCTGATTTATCAATGTATTGGTATTTGTTAGTAAAATATACGTAATAATAAACATTATAGGTAACCAAATTTCAAGTTCATCATCTGCCTAGCCTTTTCCCCAACTATGTTGGGGTCGGCTTCCAGTCTAACCGGATTTAGCTGAGTACCAGTGTTTTACATGGAGCGACTGCCTATCTGACCTCCACAACCCAGTAACTGGGTAACACGATACCTCTTGGCTTGACTGGTGTCAGATCTCAAGCGTCTGACTATTCGTAACGACTGTCAAAGATCTTCAAATGACAGCAGGGACCAACGGCTTAACGTGCTTTCCGAGGCACGGAGGAAACTCGGTATGTTGAAATGGTCACCCATCCACGGACCGACCTCGTCAAGCGTTGCAACCAAATTTCAAGTTCATAGGTCGGAATTAAAAAAATGGGAAAAGTGGGCATTTAAAAAGTTCTGCAGAACAAAATTGTGTGACAGACGATAGACAGACAGGTGAGTGACAGCGGTAACCCTAAACGTGGGACAACGATTGTTGAAACTATTAGAATCACATACTGTATAATCTAACTAGACTATAGATACAGTTTTACATCATATAACAGGTAAATCTGTGAATTTTCTTGTGGACACTTTACAATCAATTGTTTTATTAACTATTGTTGTTCTCAAACTATCTTTTATCTGTACTAACTCAGTTAATATAATCCACCAACCCGCACTGGGCATGCGTGGTGGATTACGGGCCATTCCCTCTCACATAGAGGAGGCCTGTGTCCCAGCAGTGGAAACATTAATAGGCTGATGATGATGATGATGTGATGAACTCAGTTAAATTGATGTACATCAAACGCAACATATTGAATTTGTTTTATTACTTCAAAACTTTTGTTGTGGAGTAGAGGGATAGTTTAATTAGTCAGCCAGGTTACTGATAAGCAACATGCAGCATGAAGTAGAACGTAAAACCCTATTCAATAATGAAATTAAATTAAAATGGTGCTTAATTTTTTCTCTTCAAATCTCATTTTTACAAAAAGAATTTAACAAAACTTCTAGTTGAAAAATGCTATTACACTGTTAGCGAGTTTTTAAATGATAACACCATATGAAATTGTTCAATAATATTTCAATTTATTACGTTTGTTTTATTCTAATTTTATATACTAAGACTATTATTTTACCAGTAAATTTGACTTTTAAGAATATCATTACATTAGAAACTGATTACCTGACAATTTTGATTAATATAGATTTGCAATGCTTATTTATTTATTTATTTTAGGTTAGCCAACAATTGATTACACAAAACATATGATTGTTATAGTGCTTAATGTTGCATGCCATACGGTAGAATGTCCTGGATCCAATTGTTTTTCTTTTTTACACCATCAAAACTCTGTTTTTTTACCTACATTCTTTGCAAATAAATGATTTCTGATTCTGATTCTAATTACTATGAATAGTGTATGGTTAATGCTCTTCTAAATTTCGAGTTACTGTCAAAAAACAACCAATTGTTTGCCATCCAAAACTGAAATTTGTTAGGTTTGGCAGTTATAGAAAGTTAAATATTTTGTTTACTGATTGATGATTTGTAAATTTTATTGTATAGATTTCTCATATAATTGACAATTACAAATGAAAATTATGACAGTCTGATGGGATTTATAGGTAAAATCAATAATTTTGTAAGAACATAACAATTTTTTGGTGGTAACCCTAAAAAATCAGCTGTTTTCGTTTGTTAGTAAACATTGTATCTTGAGTATGGCTTTTATTGAGTTATAGTGTTAACTGAGATTGGCAGGACAATTAACTTTGTTTCTAGTTTCTAGGTTTTGAATTATCCTACTCCCTAAAATACTGCCACTCAGGGATTATGAACCTTATTTATATAGGTATAAGGTTTATATTCATAAGTAAATGTGAATAATGTAATCTTTCCTTGCCTCCTTAAAAGATGCCCGGACTTTTGAAGAAATAGACCAGTGGGTGTGGCAGTCTTTTAGGACCTCTTGGAAGCTTTTGAACTTGATGGCACTAGTCTTGACCAAAATCAAAATGTCTCTCCCAGGCTCCCAGCTAATTTTTACTTGTTCCGGTGCTCCTTCCTCAGCAAGAAGACCTTCCTAGTGATGCAATGAGAGGTCAAAAATCTGTGTTCTATGTTTAAATTCGTCTTCAAAGTTTACGTTACTTAGCAAATTACAGTAAGAATTTTGTCCTCAGTTAGCCTCCCGAACTAATCCTAGATACAACAAAACCAAAACAAAAGTCTTTTTTTGCTAAGTGTGAAAAAAATTGTTTAATTAAGCATTCATAATGAATTGTTTCAAGGGGACCATTCAGCCTGGTCCGTCGCTGTGTGCACCGGCAGACTGGCCAGCAGTTTGCCGTGAAGATTGTAGATGTGGCTCGCTTCACTGCCAGCCCTGGACTTAGTACGGCAGGTAAGATTACATGCATTTGTATTACTTCCAAAAGCTGGATCCAGATTTGTTCTTTTGTCCGTACTGTGTCTCCGTTTCGTATCAGCGATCCAAGAACTCTCTGTGCCTCGCCTTTGAACAGGGAGAATAAACCGACTCGCGATGGATCGGAGCGGTCTACTCCCTTTCTTCGTCAACGAAGTTACGGGCCCCGTCCGAAAGTACTCCGATACTTCGGAGTGAAAAAAACTAGTGTTTTTGCGGCTATCAGTGTACGCTATAATATAATAGCATATAGTATATAGCTCATAGCACAACAATATCGCGCACCATACATTGTTCACACTGTACTGTACTATACGTATATTATTGGCTTATTATACGCTATAAAATTGATGCGATGCACTGAGTTCATGCTGTGCTATATCACGTGCCGCCCTCTTCCACCCTTCCTCACCTCCGGCCGTCCCGCAAATGAAACGATTGCTACTATAAATGCTTGCGATAATATCGCGTAATGTGAACGCCATGCTAGGTATATAGTATATCATTAGGTCCTTCTTTGCTATACAGCACAATAGTATAGCGTAGTCTGACAGTCGCTTAAGTTCAATTATTCGGACGAGTAAAAACACATCGGGTTTAGACACAACTCAACTGTCAAATTGGGTTTTCATTCATTAGTAGTTCGGGCTCCGGACGAATCATCCGTCCGTAGGTGTTAGGGAGTAGGAAACGTCCGTAACGAAGGCTGAAACTACGGACTTCGTACTCAGGGAGTAGGCCCTCTGTATTCCGAACGAATATACCGGACGGGCGTCCAAACTAGCGTTCATGAATCGCGACGCTGAAACCAAACGGAGGTACAGTACGGACAAAATTACATAATATCTGGACCCAGTATTATCAAAGGTGAAGGCTTCTATCAGTAAAATTGTATGTCAGATTAACTATTCTGTATGTGAGTATTAGAATGGGAAGAAGAAAATGAAATTGCTTCTACTGCTGCTGATTAAATCCTCAGACATAATTCTTAGGTAGAGTAAAGAGTGGCTTTGATTCTTCGAGCATGTTGTGTGTTATCTTCTAACTAGGTTACTGATGTTTTTCTTATGTATTTTCAAATACCTACCTGCTTGTGTTCCGAAGTCCAGGCCAGTATAATAATCACAGCGGATCTTTGTTTCTGAAATAGCTATTTTTTTGTCAATGTTGAAGGATATATGTTGATAGAATTGTATAACTGTCTCTTTTAGTCGCTTACGTTTGTTTTATCGCTGCATCGTTCTATCTCGCTTACTCTATGCAGTATACTTGATGACAAACTGTTTCTTGCGCAATGGTTGGCAGAGCTAACTTCAGACACAAACATCTGCTGTGACTAATTCAAGTGCAATAATATAAATTATTGCTTCATGCTTTCAGATCTGAAACGCGAAGCTACAATATGTCACATGCTGAAGCATCCTCATATTGTGGAGCTTTTGGAGACATACAGCTCCGAAGGGATGCTGTACATGGTGTTTGAATAGTAAGTTTATTCATACTATTATTGATACCTGTTAAAGTTATCAGTTCTATTATAACAATAAGGATTTTTCCTGGATAGAAAAATGATAATTCTCTATAGTCTGTCAGTGAGATTATCAATTAAAATTGGACCCGTATTTTTTGCCTTTTCAAATAAATAAAAACTGACAAAGATAAAGCGCATCAAAGTTCAGGAGTGGCTTGTGGCGGGCGTCACTTTGTTAACCCCCGCCGGCAAAAGAGGGGTGTTATAAGTTTCACGTGTGTTGATGTGTATCTGTGTGTCAGTGTGTCTGTCTGTGGCATCATAGCGCCTAAACGGATAAACCGATTATGATTTAGTTTTTTTGTTTGAAAGGTTATTTTTTCGAGAGTGTTCTTAGCTATGTTTGAATAAAACCAGTTCAGTCGTTCAAAAGTTATGGGCGTTTTACTGTTTGAATCGGGGTGTTTTCGCAAGATAAATGTGTCGGGGTTTTTTAAATCTTGAAATTTTACTTGTCAGTATTAAGTGTAGCACACCGTGACGTCACATTATGTTTCAAGGCACTGTATCGTCGTATTTTTTTGTTTACGTGGCAAAAGAAAAAATACTGACGGACTAAATAGATATTTTTTGTCAACTTCCCTATTGAAAACAGAATAGCTGAGTTCCACTACAAATAAAAAAATATGATGTACAGAATATTTTCCATTATTTCTGAACAAAGCAACATAACTTGTGTGTGATGACAAATGATGTAGGACAGGATTTTTTTCATAAATCGTGTAGCTTGATAAATCTTATCTTTTGTTGATTTTTCGTTGACAGTGTGCAACATTCAAATTTTTTTTGGAATTTCAAGGTTTATTTTGTGTCATATCATGTCAACTATAAATGTTTGTGAAGAGACTAACTGGATTTTGTAATATTTTCAGCATGGATGGCTCTGATCTCTGCTTTGAAGTGGTACGCAGAGCCACTGCTGGATTCGTCTACAGCGAAGCTGTTGCATGGTGAGTTGTTGTATTATTGATTTCTTTTTTATTATAGGCTCGCATTTGAATATACGATTATACTATATGACCTAGTTCAAAATATTGATTAAGCACAGTTAGGGAAATCACCTTAAGGCTGAATGTCACTTGCACGTCATAAAACTACAAGGTCTAGTTGTCTATGTGACAGTGCAATAGTTTCGACCTTATTGGGGTTTCGAGTTACGGGGAATGGAAGCCAAAAGAGCTAAACAATGAATTTTCCCGACTATGCATCTTCTAGATTTCTGATTTAAGGTTGCAACCTGTGCGAAAGAGTTAAATAGGTACTGTGATGAGCAGTAAGAAGCTAGTTCGAGTACGAATTAGCACTTTTACAAAGTATCGAAATGGATGATGATTTAAGACGAAAACGAGCGCGCGATTTTTATAAACAGACCTTTGGGAGTCTAGATATCCTTAAAAAAACGACTAAATGCATATTTTCAAAATAAAATTATTTGCATTGTTGAATTACTAATCTATCCTTTTCAAGTATTGCAATTTTTCCTTCTTCTTATGGTATTTATTTCCGCCCAAAGATGCGTTAAAATTAGTTTTGAAATATGGAACTTTCGACGCTCATTATTTATTTATTTTTTCCCTTTTTTGTTTCAGGGCTATCTAGCCCTGTATGGAAAAGATGAGACAAATTGATATTATTTCTTTTTGCCCATTGGGTACGGAAGTACCGAATGGGCAAAAAGGGGACCCTATTATTAAGACTCCGAGGTCCGTCTGTCAGTCTGTCACCAGGCTGTATCTCATAAACCGTTATAGCTAGACAGTTGAAATATCCACAGATTTGTTGCCGCTATAACAACAAATACTAAAAACAGAATAAAATAAATATTTAAGTGGGGCTCCCATACAACGTACGTTATTTTTTTTGCCGTTTTTTGCGATAATGTTACGGAACCCTTCGTGCGCAAGTCGGACTCGCACTTGGCCGGTTTTTTATTTAGAACGTACATCGTCAAACAGAGGAGTTATCGCCAGACTACGTTTGTATGGAAGAATGATCGACTAGTGCAACCTTAAGGCTTAATGTCACTTGCACGTCATAAAACTACAAGGTCTATTTCTCTTTGTGACGCTGCAATAGTTTCGACTGTGACCTAGGGTAGGTAGTGTAAGGTAGGGTAGGTAGTTTTTTTAATGTTCGTTGTAGTTCAAAGATGGTTTTTACGTATATTTTTTTATTACGTATATTATTTTTTGTAAGGTAGGGTATTGTAGGGTAGGGTAGTGTAGGGTAGGGTAGGGTAGTGTAGGGAAGTGTAGGGTAGGGTAGTGTAGGGTAGAGTAGTGTAGCGTAGGGTAGGGTAGGATAGGGTAGTGTAGGGTAGTGTAGCGTAGGGTAGGGAAGGTAGTGTAGGGTAGGGTAGGATAGGGTAGTGTAGGGTCGGGTAGGGTAGGGTAGGTAGTGTAAGGTAGGGTAGGTAGGGTAGATAAATGTTTGGTGTTTTTATGGCAAAACAAAGTTTGCCGGGTCAGCTAGTAATATTATAAAGTGGTAAAGTTTGTAAGGGGGTAAACTCTGGATCTACTGAACCGATTTAAACGAAATTTGGCATGGAGATAGTTTGAGACCCTGGGAAGGACACAGGATAGTTTGTAATCCCTTCGGATGATACGAAGCAGCCGCAGGCAGAAGCTAGTCTTGTATAAGAAGAGTATTTTGCTTTGCATTGTGAAGATAACTCAGATTTTCTTCCTCCTCTTTTCAGCCACTATATGCGCCAGATCCTGGAAGCTCTTCGCTATTGCCACGAGAATGACATCGTACACCGTGACGTCAGACCCCACTGCGTCTTACTGGCCGGTCGTGACAACTGCGCGCCTGTCAAACTGGGTGGATTCGGCGTAGCTGCCCAGTTGCCTACACCAACCGCTCATCGAGCTCCACCTGGTAAGGAGTTTTTATATTCTATTTTGAGTTTTTATGGCCAGTATTTTGCCGAGTTTTAATATGAAGTGGAGGCACAAAAACTCGTATCATAAACGGCAAAACCGTATCAGTTTTAGATTTAAAGGATTTGATAATTGCTAATATGTTTTTTGACGTGACGTTATAGCAGCACTTGCAACTATTTCTAGTTTGTATGTAGGTCTTACTTAATTCTTCTAAGACTTGGGCTATAGGCAATGTAATCAGTGGCAAATAAAGTTATCTCATCAATCTCTCGCGTCTTAAAACAAAGAAAGAAAGAAATAAAAAAAAAATATGCCGCCAGTATTCAACACCGTTCAGCCAGCATTCTAACCAGTGGCGTAGCTACGGTAGGGCTAGGCAGGGCAGTGGCCGGGGCCCCTAAGCCCAACGGACCCGTCGGCCTTTATAAACGACTGCTGCATTAGTATTCATATTCATATATTTTCATATTCTTTATTGTACACAAAATAAACATATTCTAATACAAAAGGAAAACTTATGCACAAAGGCGAGCTTAACTCATAATTGGGTTCTCTGACAGCAAACCTCCGTGTTAGAAAGTAGTAGGTACTTAAATGCTAAGTTAGCCTAAGGAACTGATGAAGAGTTTTGCACTTTAAAGAATTTAGTTTAGTTGAAATAGGGCCCCAATTTCATCTTCGCTCCGAGGCCCTTGGTTACATAGCTACGCCACTAATTCAATCAACATACGCTTCTGAAGACATCGCTGACATTTGCGTTGGGATACCCTTCTATAGAGTAACCCAGGGGGTCATACTTGATTGCCAGATTAAGCTTTCAGCAACGAAAATGCTGATTAACCATTTACATTGTTAATTTCGACAACATTTAAGTAATTTGGTGTAGAACACACGCGCACACTCTCTCACACACACACACACACATGCGCGCACGCACTCACACATTATTGTATTAGACTTCTATTAATCTGTTCTAAATTCTGTTAATAATTGAGGGCTGATTGTCCTTAATACATGCTACTAAGTAACCTAGCTAGGATATGATCGTGAAATTGTATTGTTACCTACACATCACAGATGTAAATTATTCCTAAGTTGTCATCCTACTTTGTAACAGACTGTACAACATTTTTTATGAAATAAATAAATATAAATAAATTATTAATTAACTAGCTTCTGCTAGCGGCTTCGTCCGCGTGAAAGTCGAAAATTATCCCGAGGGAACATAATCCTGACTATAATCTATCTCTGTGCTAAATTTCATCCAGATCCGTCCAGCCGTTTGAGCGTGAAAAAGTAACAAACATACAAACACACACACACACACACACACACATAAACTTTTCAATCATAATGTATAATTATCTTATTCTGTCACACTGCTGATCACATTGCATATTGCACAAGTCTGTTTTGTTCAAGCTATTCTTTATAAATTCTTTTACCTACAAAGTTGATGACAGTAGGTTGTATTACGCAGAACTGGTGATGGACACTCGCCCGCTTATGGGTCCAATGGGCCAAGCGTATCTCAAATCTGACGAGTACGGTAAGACAAGGAGACTGTGTCCCAATGCATGGACATTTGTGGCTCTATCATAACCACTGTGTCTTAATTTTTATCATGGATTTGAGGGATATAGGGTCACAAATAATGTTTGATAATATGCTGCACATCTATACTATAATATTATAAAAGGAATGATTTGTATTTTTGTATGTAACAAAACTACTGGAACAATTTCAAAAATTCTTTCACCGTTGGGAAGCTACACTATCCCCGGATGACATAGGCTACTTTTTATCACTTCATTCCCACGGGAACTGGAACAACGCGGGTGAAACCGCGAGGCGTTCGCTAGTTTGTTACATAAAATATAAATTTCTTCGAAGTAGTTCTAAATTCAGTAGTGATTTAAAAAATCCGGTCCTTTTTCAAGACTTACCTAAATGACAGACATCTATTTAATGATAATAATATAAGATATCGCTAACACGCGACAGTCCGCTAAGAAATACGTAGGTATAGTGTCAATTTAATTTCGAAATTCTGGAGATTAAGTTGTCAGAGTCACAGATAATATAATACTAGCATACAGATATCCCATACAAAGAAACCGTGCCAACGCGACTAGCGTTTCTCGTCTGACTAAACTGATTATTTTTGTAAGTACATCAATCGCGTTCGGTTCCGTTCTACGGCGATAGATGGTGTTAGCAGCGACTTGCAAGTAAAAGGTTTACTCGGTTCGTCAGAATTTTTTCTTTAAATATAGTGACGATTTGTTTTATAGTATTTTTTTGCACGTTTTACAGTTTCATTGTAACAAAATGTGCTACAATACAAATTTAAATGAAGTTGATAAAAATCGAGTGGAATGTCTTAGGATTTTAAAACCGCGCAATCTATTGGAATCAATTTTAAATAATACGTTCAAATAATCTTTGAAATGTGAACGACACGGTTGGCGCAGTGGTTGAGCGATCGACTGCTGCGCTGCGTGTCGCGGGTTCGATTGCCGCACGGTACTAATATTTGTATGGCCTACAGATAGTTGTACCGGATCTGGGTGGCTTGTGTATGTGAGTTTAAATGTTTGTAAACGCACCCACGATACAGGAAAAAATCCTAGAGTGGGGAAAAAAAAAAATGTAAATAAGAATTAAGAGCCTAATATTCCACAATTTTGCGCTCAGGTGAGTTGATTAAACAAGAACATACCTACAATTTTTACGATCAATTCTAGAAAACGTTTATTTTACACCCAATTCAATAACAAATCGATACATAATATCGCGCCATCTAGTAACATTTATTTGAACCAAATTTTCTTTCTTCGCGTCGGGACCCCGTGGCAGACTATCTAATTAAACTGTTAGACAGTCCGCAGAAAAAAAATACTGCCACCACTGCACGCGACTTAACTTTGTTTGGCACTAATATAGGTTCAATTATGACAAGTCGGGGTTTAGTTAAGTTTAATTGACAGTCCTTAAAACCCATGTAGTTTTTTTTGACACTATTTATGCATTTGAGCAAAATATTAAGCGATAATGCAGTCAACAATGATACACGCATACGTAAACGCTGTCTATAGGTACTCTTGAATTGAAGATTCCCGGGTTATTTCAACCAGTAAACATATTCCGGCAAGTTCCAGTATTATAAGTAGCATATTCTTCTTACCCTCTTACTAATAAACGCGGCATAAAGTTATACCAGGTATAACTAAGGTATACCCATACATTTTCATAGGTTTATACCTGGTATAACTTTATTCTGCGTTTATTTGTAAGAGGGTTATTCTTTAGGCATTTGGTTTCCGCACTTAGTCCGTAATGAGGACCATTGCCGTAAGAAGCATCTTATCAAACATTGTTACACTTACAACCGACCCTATATTTTCTAATTCTGTGATATCACTATGTGTCTCGTACGACAGACATGTCGCTTCCAATCACAGTATTAACAGATTTTACGTACTGGCACTTTTTGTTCATAACACCTTGTTTTTGATCATCGTTCCCTGGTCTAGTGTTGATGTTACACTCGTATTCAGACTTACACTACAAATTATATTGAACTTTATGCAGATTATCGTAAGTATAATTGTCAGGATTTATAAGTGTCAAAATTAATGTACCCTCAACTACTCAAAATAGTTTTTGGTTTACCAACTGTAATAAAGAGTTAAGACGACGACTAACGCCAACGACCTTGAGGGAACAAAACGCGCACTCGTTTCACACCCGCGCGACCCAAAATTTAGTAGTTTTTTGTACTTTCCTTATTATTCCGTGACTTTTAAAAAAAAATCTTCAGATCAAAATGTAGATAATTAAATTGTCTTTGATATGGTGTCAATTTCATTAAAATACGCCCAGCGGTTTTGGTGTGATTGTCGTGTTTTTGTCCGTTTTAGACATAACTTTACAAATTAATTACATTATGTTATACGAATAAAACTCAAAATTTGCTCAGATGAAATTATTAAGAAAATGGTCTAATATAACATATATTTTTCCAATAAATTACGACTAGCCGTTTAGACGTGATTCTCATTTTAAAATCAGCTACTCAAGGGAATCGGCGCCTTAAGGCACAGATAATATTTATAATACTGGCATACAGATGCCTCATCCCATAGAAAGAAACCGTGCCTACGTAACTAGCGTTTTTCGACGGAGTAAACCGATTATTTTACTAAAAATATGTCGAACGCGGTCGGTTCTCTCCCAAGCGATAGATGGTGTTAGCAGTGACTTGCAACCAAAAGGGTTTACTCGGTTCGAGAATATTTATTTATTTAAATACAGTGATGATTGGTTTTATTGTATTTTTTTTTGCACGTATTTACAGTTTCATTGTACCAAAATTTGTTACAATACAAATTTATAAATTAGAATGGAATGCCTCAGAAATTTAAAACCGCGCCATCTATTGGAATGATTTTAGTAATTATCAGAATAAATAATCTTTGAAATGTCAATTAAGAGCCCAATATTCTCTAGTTTTGTGCTTAGGAGTGTTGATTAAACAAGAATATATAATAAATTCTAGAAAATTTTAATTTTACACAAAATTCAATAACAAATCGATGAATATCGCGCCATCTCGTGAAATTTATTTAAACCGATTTTTCTTACTTAGCGTCAGGTCCCCGTGTTAAAGGTATATTGTGCTTATACTTTTATTACAAATATTAGTATCTGCTGACGTAATCGTGTCGGAGCTGTATTAGTACCACTTTCACGTAGTTTGTATTATAAAGTGACAAATGACGTCACTAACCCGTATTATGTCCTATGCTTAACACACAGGCTTACAAGTAGAAATACATGAAAATAATTGTAAAATCAAATGTTTTATTGTATTTGGTAGGCACCATTGTGATTTAATGATAAACAACGCAGTAATACACGCAGTCAATTAATTTGTGCACTATAAACCCTGTATACAATTTTATTGTTGCACTTGTCACTTTTGAAAATAAATAAATATTGTTCAGTGTTTTTCTTTTTGGTGGTGGTAACTTGTGGTGGAAAACTTGCTACTGCGATGAGTTTCATCTTCATTATTTGCTTTTTCTATGATTATTTAAATTAAAATACTTGTAATTAGAACTGATGGTAAAGAGTGTCCGTGGAGTTACTTACACGTTCTTTTTCACTCATCATTTACCTTTAAATGGTGTAGTTGAAATAAAATATTTTGATCTTTTTATTTGACTACAGTCATCAATAACTTGATCTGTCATTTATTTTATATAACAAAGACAGAATGACTGTCCAAAAAGTGAATATTATCTGGCAATTACACCAAACATACTTGTTATGTATTATGTTAAAAAATTAAAAACTGGTACCTACATACTTATTCCAGAAAAAATACTCACCTCACTAATTCATCCTACTGTCATCAATATAACTTATTTTTCGCAGTTGCAAGTTATTTTAAGTACATAAACGTATAAACCACAAGGTTTATTCTTTCAACACATACACACATAATAGATTAAGTTTTTTTTTTGTTTCACTAAATTGTTTTAACTCTGTGAATATCGTGATGTTAACACACATTATGTACAACATAATTCTGTTGGTACCTGTTTTAGTGCAGTAGGTTTAGATTTTTTATATTGGCATATAATGTCCCAATACTGGGCTAAAGCCTCTCACAAATCCTTCCAAGTATTCTTCAGATATAAAATTAAAAATTGTTAAACGCAGCTGCTGAATTAATCACTTTAAACATAAGAAAATAATGTTTTCAACTAGACTCAAACACATAAAAATTGGTACCATCAGATTATTTCTCACCCTATTATGACTACCTAATATAAAACACCATACCTCAACTTGAAGATTTTCCAGGTCGCATCGGAACTCCTCACTACATGGCTCCGGAGGTGGTGTCGAGCCAGCTGTACGGCAAGCCGGTCGATGTGTGGGCTGCTGGAATACTGTTGCATGTTCTGCTGGTCGGGTACCTGCCCTTTACTGGGACCAAGGAGAGGCTGTTTGAAGCTATTTGCCGAGGACGTTTGCGGGTAAGTTGTCAAAGCGCCACATTGAATAATTAACCAACCTAAGCTCTTAGAGCTTGATTTGATTATTTTTTTGTTCCCCTCATAGTTAAAAAAAAAATAGTTTTTTGTTTTTCATACCAAAATAGGCCATCATACCCCTAAGATAAACCTTAAAAATAATATTCGCATATTTACTACGATTTGCTTACGCATCGGTTATCTATACCAATATTATAAAGAGGAAAGATTTTTTTGTTTGTTTGTTTGTACCGAATAGGCTCCGAAACTATTGGACCGATTTTAAAAATTCTTTCACCAATAGAAAGCTACATTATTCCTGAGTGACATAGGCTATTTTTTAAGCCCAAAAACGGGTCCTTTGGGGTCCACGGGAGCGAAGCCGCGGGGAACAGCTAGTTATAAATTAAGCTAAGTTGAAACGTCAAACGTTGTTTAGCAAACGATGCTCCAACGATGTTGTAAGCCAAAAATCGCTCGCAAGAAATATGTGCAGGAAAATGCTTCTTTCGTTCTCGCCAAACTTCTTGGCCGCCCTGAAGTTGGCTACAATGGCTGCGCAGTAGTAAATCTCATACAAAAACAGCACCGTTTCGAGCCTTGCGCATCGGAAACCCAACTTCAGGGTGGCCCAGAAGTTTGGCGAGGCTTGTACTTGGGCTTGTTTGCCTTTTTATTGCCGATTTTATACATTTACGCTTATTATTTTCTTGGCAGTTCGACGCACCTCTCTGGGAGGATGTCAGCGACGCCGCTAAAGATCTGGTGCAGCGCATGTTGACTGTGGATCATACTCAGAGAATCAACATCCAGGAGGTGCTCAACCATCGCTGGATAAGGGTATGTGTTTATTATTTTTACACTCAAGGTAGTCTAAGAACATACCATAGTAGACATTCTCCGGTTGATTCAATCCTAGCCTAGCCATTTGCAAACTGTAGTGGATTTGGCTTCCACTTCAAACGGGTTTTGTACGTGGAACCACTGCAAAGTCAAAGTCAAATGTGTTTATTTCAAGTAGGCCATTATGCGGCACTTTAGAACATTAAAATTTACAAGTAAAATAACTGATTCTACCGTGCATTCGGAAAAGTAGCTTATTATGGAGAAGAACGCACAAGAAACTCCATAATTAACTACCCTTTTAAAAAAAAAATTGATTTTTACAATATTTACATAAGTACATACATTAATAAATTCATATACGTGAGGACGATGCACCCAGCACTACTATACTACATATAGGTATAAAGTATTACAAGCACTAACAGGTGAATTCCTTTACTTGATAAATAGGAACATGGTTCTCACGTACTTACAAATATTGCAAACATAGGTAAATTACCTAATTCAACAACAACGGAACAGTGTGCGAGTCAATTTCTTTAAACAAAAAGAGAAGAATAAATAAATAAAAATAAAGCTTTTTTTTTTGTACATGAAATCCACAACCGGTTGTCAGTCATTTGGGGTTCTGACTAATCATAACTATGATCAAAGATCTAAATACCAACTAGGACCAACGGATTAACTTGCTTTTCAAAAGTACGGCAAGTACTTGCTTTCCGAGGCATGCAGTGTTCTCGTTATGAATAAGATGGCAATCCACCGGCCGACGACAATTTGGGTTAACTTTGATCAGTTGAACCGTATGGCTATAAGCCAGTCACTAGATTCTCTTATATTATGGCATATTGAACTTTAAAAGTAGACTATCTCCTACTTTACAATATTTTCTCCAGGACCGCGAAAAGCAGCTCCGCAACCACCTCTCAGGCACAGTGGAAGAGCTGAAGAAGTTCAACAGTCGCCGTCGTCTCCGCGCCGCTACGCTGGCTGCGGCAGCCGCCGATGACGAAGAGGACGAGGAGCAGCAGCCTAGAAAGGCTGTCATGCTGGAGGAGGCTTGTTCCGCTGGTAAGTTCAGATTACGGAACACCGAGACGCCGTCGATGTGGGGGGCCATTGCAATAGACGACATTGTCAAAAGTTTCCAAACAAACCAAGCATCTCAGAGAGTAACTCATATACATTGACGGCCCCTGACAATCCTGAATATGGCAATGACAGTCGAAACTTGTGCGTACCGCAAATGCGCGTTCTCAAATATTCTGTAGTCGCTGCCGGATTCTCGTTCCTTTCTCGTTGAAACTGTATTAGTGTTTCGAGATATCATAGTTCAAAAAAGAAACAGCTACGCGGGTCTTAAAGCTTCATGCATTTCTAGCAAAAACGGCCTTTGGTCCTCGTCACAGGAATTCAATGCCACAAGGATGAATTTGCTATCGTGCTGCCATCTAGTATGTTTAGAAGTTTTACCAGCACCTTTGGTGCATTTGGTTGGAAGAAAGCACTTGCAATCGTTACCAAATATTACCACAGATGGCGCTGATTCAAGCTCAGAAATGCCATGGCTAGCGCCATCTAGTAGCATGTTTTGTTTTATTATCAATGTTGCGGAATATTGCTATAGATGGCGTTAGTTTCTATCACTAAAAATAAATGATTGACATTCATGTCATGTACATTTTTCGTACATTATTTTAAATGGATTGTTTGTTACAGCTGTGAGCTTGATCGTGGAGTCCCTGGACGATGTATCAGTGCTGCAAGATGGCCCAACAGTCATGGATCCTGATCTGTTCCACAGCGTGCTTGATGATCTGCAGCTTAGAGCTTTCTTGGAGGTATGCAAATTAATAGCATAACATCAAAATAACCTTGTATTCATGAAAGGGTGGGCAAAAGTGTAATATCATACCGAGTTCGGGTGACCTTATAGCCATTAAAATAATTTGGGCAGCGCGATGTGATAGATGTCAAAGTCAATTTGGGTCGCGTATAGGCAAAGACCTTATACGTATTTCTTACTACTAGACTGTGTACCAAAAATTTTTGTATAGCTAAAATGAAATCTATTACCATACGTCTAGGTTACCTATTCCCTTATAAGCGGTAGCTAACCAAAAGCGGTCCTGAGCGAGAGAGTGCCCGCTGGTAGTGTGTCCTTGTCTGACATCTTGCCAGCTCAACTAATCATTGGGTTTGGTAGAAATGGTAGAAAATTTTATATTTTCTTTTTTATGTAATACCAAAACGAACGAATAAAAAATATATTTAAATACGTTTCAAAGTCTATAAAACTTTGAAGCGTATTTAAATATTTTTACAGTTCCTTTAATTCATCAATTCATTGTATTTAAAAAATAATTCATTAATACTGAGTAAGAGTAGTACTTTTAAATGTTTGGGCCTGGTAATACTAAATGTAGGACCACCAGGTTTGTGGAGTTTTTGGCGGGTTTTGTTCGAGTAAAATTCAGCGGCTGTTAATATTATTCGCAAATTGATTCCTAGTGGAATCAAATTGGTGAAGTTAAGTTTCTCAACTGTCTACGCAACTGGGCATTAAGTGAAATAATTGAGATCCTTTGGGGTATTTCAAAGCATCGTCTGAAGACTGCAGGATTATGATCTCACGCCTCTCCTTCATGAGCTTGAGAGTAAGATCAGAGAGCTTTTTGTTCCTATCTATACGATGGGTCTTAAAGAACAAGACTGATCCAGACTTGGGATTTGAGGGTTATCGAGTCCCCCCCCTCTCTTCGAACTTCAGATAACCCTATAATACTCCATCGTAAACTGCTCAATTCCTCTTCGAGTTCGGTGATCTTATCGTCGGTCCGGAGTCCGAAGTGTGCGCGTGTTGTACGTTGCCAGGTCCTGTCGTCGGTATTCTAAAGGAAACAATCTGGTTATTTCCCAAAAACACAAACATACACAAAAAAGTTGCATCTTTATTCAACTTTTTTGTGTATGTGTGTGTTTTTGGGAAAGAACCAGATTGTTTCCGTTGCCGAATTTACTTACGCAATTAGGCTGCGGATCTCGTCCGGGATTCTTTGCACCCCTTGCTATAGCTTAACCTAGATCGCTACCGTAGTCGAGGGTAGGCAGGCTGCCGGGCACTAAGGGCTATGTTTTATTTGTGCTACTCATGGGGAGTGCTTTGCAGGCGGATTGGCGATCCCAGTATGGTTGTTACAAATGCACAGAGAACGCTGCTGCCCATTCTCTGGTTTGTCCCTTAGTCGCCTCTTATGACACCAATGGAAAAACATGGGCTTTTGGGAGTATGTGGAACAGGGTGTAAAGTCCCACAAACCTCCACAGAAAAGGGAGGATCCTCCGACCAGACGGGTATTGTGTCTGGTCCGGGCAACTGCCCCGATGGTTGTTGTCGGACTGTTGTATGTGTTCTAATCGCGCCGAAAACTTTACTTGCGCGATGCAGGATTTGTGTGACGTCATGTCATTAGTTCGTAAGTGGCGGCGTCGGTGCCGCTACAGGCTGTTGAAATTCTTTATGCCCGACACCATACGGTAAGTGATGTAGATTTCCAAAAATATACACACTTTTCTTTTTTTTCCTTGAATTTGGTAGGTTTAGGTAGCGTAGTTAGGTAGGATATATACATATATCGGGATACTTACACTATTGTTTTCACAATGAATTTGTCCCTTGTTATGTTTGGTCATGGTCACCTCATTAGAAAGTGACACACTACCAACGGGAGCCCTCTCGCTCGGACCGTTTTTTGCGCCATAGTGCACAGTCTAGTAGTAAGAAGTATAAGGTCTTTGCGTATAGGTAATTATTATTTGGTCAGCGCAATGTGACAGATGTAAAAGTCAACTTGGGCCGCGTATAGGTAATTATTATTACCCTTAACTGCAAATATATTATTTTATCAATGTTAATTAATTTCTTCCTTTCCTATACTTACTGTCAGCATTTAACACTAAGCCTTTAATTAAGGTTGAAATGTTCAACACACTTAGAACTCTGTCTTCTCGTACAGTTTGAAACAACCACGCATGTCCTGCATGCATGGTTAATTCGCACGCGATAAACGCATTAGCCAAAAAGTCATCGAAATGTTAGAACATTTATAAAAAAAACATCCTGGATTTCCCCATTGGGCTAGGCAATGCAGTACCTTATATTAGCTACTAGCTGACCCGGCAAACTTTGTTTTGCCATAAAATCACCAAACATTTATCTACCCTACCTTCCCTACCCTACGCTAACCCACCCTACACTACCCTATCCTATCCTACACTACCCTACACTACCTTACACTACACTACCCTACCCTACACTACCCTATCCTACACTACCCTACCCTACACTACCCTACCCTACCTACCTACCTACACTACTCTACCTACCCTACCTACTCTACCTACTCTACCTACCTACCCTACCCTACCCTATCCTACCTACCCTACCTACCTTACCCTACCTACCCTACACTACCTATCCTACCCTACCCTACCCGACACTACCCTACACTACCTACCTACCTATCTAACCTACCCTACCCTACCTACCCTACCTACCCTACCCTACCTACCCTACCCTACCTACCCTACCCTACCTACCCTACCCTACCTACCCTACCCTACCTACCCTACCCTACCTACCCTACCCTACCTACCCTACCCTACCTACCCTACCTACCCTACCCTACCTACCCTACCCTACCTACCCTACCCTACCTACCCTACCCTACCTACCCTACCTACCCTACCCTACCTACCCTACCCTACCTACCCTACCCTACCTACCCTACCCTACCTACCCTACCCTACCTACCCTACCCTACCTACCCTACCCTACCTACCCTACCCTACCTACCCTACCCTACCTACCCTACCCTACCTACCCTACCCTACCTACCCTACCCTACCTACCCTACCCTACCTACCCTACCCTACCTACCCTACCCTACCTACCCTACCCTACCTACCCTACCCTACCTACCCTACCCTACCTACCCTACCCTACCTACCCTACCCTACCTACCCTACCCTACCTACCCTATCCAACCAACCATATTTTTTTTGTTTTTAAACCTTCCCTGTATTCTAGCGAACAAAACAAAAAATGAATTATTCAAATCGCTCCAGCCGTTTTTGAGTTTTAGCGAGACTAACGAACAGCAATTGATTTTTATATATATAGATTATTAACTTCTACGCTTCTCTTCACTAGATCTACGACCGTATAGCCAGCACAGTAGTAGTGACCAGCGGACGCGCCCCAGCAGCAGAAGGTCGTCAGCGCTGTCGCCAGGCGCTGGAAGCTGCCACCCGCCTGCGACACGCCGGGCCCGCGCCTGCGGCTGCCACACCCGCCACTGCGTCCGCCATACACGAGATCCGGAGGCTGCTGGCTCTGCCGCATATCAAGGTAAGATAGTGCCACGTCCTATGGACTAATGTAAGGCCATAAGTAAATCGTAATAGTAATAATAGCTACAGACAGATAGACCGACCGCACCGGTTTCTAGAACCGGGCTTACATTTCTTGATCTTTGACTGTCGTTACGAGCAGCCCAGGAGCTCGAAAGTCTGACAACCAGTCTTGCCAAAGGGCATCGTCGTGACTTGTAGAGGTCTAATAGACACTTCATCATCATCATATCAGCCGAAAGACGTCCACTGCTGGACATAGGCCTCCCCCAAGCGTCGCCACATTGACCGGTCCCGTGCGTCCCGAAACCAACCAGACGTTGCGTTGGAAGGCCTCCCACCAGGTGGACCGTTGACCTGGTGAAGGTTGCGGGGATAGACACTTATTCCATGTAAAATAATGGCCACCGACACAACTGCTATTGCCTCCGCGATACACGAGATCCGGAGCACAGTATAAATATACAAACAGTATGGAAAGTAAGCCTAGTTGATGAAATAGTTACCTACGCTCCATTGTTACTTTAAAATTTTATTTAAAACATTTTTGTACTGTAGTGATCAATCAATCGAATTGAAATAACTAGCGTACACATATAATTTAAATAGGTAAAGGTAAGGTCTCAGAAAAGGACGATAGTTTAAACACGGACAACAGTTTAATATTAACACACAACAACATGTAGAACTATAGATCTTTAACTTTGTCATTACGGCGTAACCTTTTAAAACTTTTGGCGGGAGCGTACGCGAGACGCGGTTGGACGAAAACGTTTCTTGCGCACGTCGGAGCGGGCGCGCGGTATACGCGGCGATAACCTTATACGGTAGTCAAGCAAGACGAGTGACCACTCGTCTTGCTTGACGCGGCACGCTCTACAGGCCTGCGAACGCTGCTTAGAGGTTTCGTCGGTGTGCATGTTTGTGTGAGCGTGCCGTTTCGAGCGTTTGTATGTAGTTTCCATACTGTTTGTATATTTATACTGTGTCTAGAGGTCATCATCATCATCAAGTTCAGATCATCATAGTTTCGACCGAATAAAAAAAAACCGGCCAAGTGCGAGTCGGACTCGCGCACGAAGGGTTCCGTACTTGGTAAATTGCGGTTTATGATTTATGACGTATTAAAAAAAAACTACTGACTAGATCTCATTCAAACCAATTTTCGGTGGCAGTTTACATGGTAATGTACATCATATATTTTTTTTAGTTTTATCATTCTCTTATTTTAGAAGTTACAGGGGGACACACACATTTTACCACTTTGGAAGTGTCTCTCGCGCAAACTATTCAGTTTAGAAAAAAATGATATTAGAAACCTCAATATCATTTTTGAAGACCTATTCACAGATACCCCACACGTATGGGTTTGATGAAAAAAAAAATGTTTAATTTTAGTTTCAAGTATGGGAACCCCCAAAATTTATTGTTTTTTTTTTATTTTTGTGTGAAAATCTTAATGCGGTTCACAGAATACATCCACTTACCAAGTTTCAATAGCGTAGTTCTTATAGTTTCGGAAAAAAGTGCCTGTGACATACGGACGGACAGACAGACAGACATGACGAATCTATAAGGGTTCCGTTTTTTGCCATTTGGCTACGGAACCCTAAAAACACTGTGAGACATGTCAAGAGTGAATATTCCTTCTTAGCAACCGTGTCCTGGTGAGATGGTAAGCGATGATTTCAGGCCAGGCTGTTTTTTCTAGATTTTTGGTAGTAATTTCGCGCCATCGCAGAAAGTCTGACCAACCAGTTAGACTTAACCTGGGCTGAGTGAAACTGGTTGTAATTGGATTGTGGAGTTTAGATAAACAGTCGCATTTATTATTTCAAATAAAATACTAAGTCTGAGGTCGGGTTTCTCACCGCTATATTATCGCAGAATTGGCTATTAGACAGATTTCAGAAAAGTATTGATAAAAACTGTAGTTTTATTTTATACCTCTTACATATATCTTTTCCTTAAAAACAGTCTTATTAAAAAGAAAAAATATAATTTTCCATAATAATTTGAAAGGCGCGCGAAAACAGTCGTTCAAGTGACATTTCGGGCTATGACGTCATATCTTAATAAACAGACGCGAACTACGACGAACAACTCTTTGTTTGTTGTTTAAAATGTGACGTCATACGATGCATCAATCATGGCCACCCCCCGTTTTGGATCATTTATTCCATAGATAAAAATTGGCAAATTTGTTTTCCAAAAATAAATATTAACATTTTATAAATTGACGACAAAAAAAAATTAACCTTTATTATTTACCAATAATCTAACATTTCCAACACATTCCATATTTTATTGCAATATCTGTCAAATAGCCAATTAATGTGATAAAATGAATGAATTTTCAACAGCCAATCGCAGCAGATAACCGGTGATTCTTCGGATTACGTTAACAGCGCGATAATCGAGTATTGAGAAACCAGGGGTTAGTCTGCCAGAAACGCTATCGTGTATTTTTAGCACGTCTTGTTTCGTTCGACAATCACGACAAATCAACAAGGTAATCCAATCTTGACTATGTTAGGGCGTTTACGCACGATCCGAAGCCGAGAAATTTAGGTTCCGATCTCTATCCGTCATACTTCAGAACATTTTCTACTTGGATAGAAATCGGAACTCAAATCACGCTTCATAAAATTACGTTAGAAAACATAAATAACAAGACAAGCCACCCTCAAGGCTATCCAATACAAAGAATGTTTCCCAACAAAAGTATACTGAACACCAGTCCAATAACCTCACAAAGAGAAGTCATCGAAACATGCTACCTTCAAATAAACGATAAATACCTTCGCGCAACTCACGCTTTACCTTCAAATCACGTTCACCACAAAATCGCTGTACAGGCAACCAATTTTATCGACCTTACGTATATTTACAAAATATTTCATTCCCTTGCAAAAGTGTTGTTAGAGGCTTTGCAGACGAGTACTGTTTCTGCGATTTTAGGATGTCATGTAGACATGTTGTATGGGAGCCCCACTTAAATATTTATTTTAATCTGTTTTTAGTATTGTTGTTATAGCGGCAACATAAATACATCATCTGTGAACATTTCAACTGTCTAGCTATCACGGTTTATGAGATACAGCCTGGTGGCAGACAGACAGACAGACAGACAGACGGATCGTGGAGTCTTAGTAATAGCGTCCCGTTTTTACCCTTTTGGATACGGAACCCTAAACAATACATAAGATAGTTCACAAGCCGAAAATATAATATTAACAACTCATTTTTAAGAAAAAAGATACGCAAAATACTGCAACGTGTTTTGGCATATCTGTGACTACGGTTGCGGTCGCAAAACCTCGCGTTTAGGCGATTGCTTCGGAATCAAAAGTCATTTATTCAAATTAAGCTGAGAAATCAGCACTTTTTACGTCGAAAAATACAGAAACCGGCCAAATGCGTGTCGGACTTCGGACATTTAGGGTTCCGTACCAAACTGCAAAATCAAGTTGGTTGTAATATGAAAAATGAGGGAATTTTTAAAGAAAAAAACTGATTAATCAATATATTTAATATTTTTATAATATATTTGTTAGTAAAATACGTAATAATAAACATTATTACCAAATTTGAAGTTCATACATCAAGGGGAAGTTAAAAAATTCTTCGGAACAAAATATTGTAAAAAGAGCTGCTTTGGTGGTTTCTCATTGCTTTGTTTTCCAATATTTTTTAAAACAATAAATACAGTTTGTATCTACTCAGCGAGCTCTAAACAACAAAACCTCACTCGATGGCTTAGATAACAAAAGACTATGTCTGGGTCAACAAGACGCTTATACTGTAAAAATTTGAAGACTGTAGCACCAACCGTTTGGCTGTAAAACCTGTGTGACAGACGACGGACAGACAGACAGACAGACACGTGAGTGACAGCAATAGGGCTGCGTTTAGACCCTTCGGGTACGGAACCCTAAAAACTGTTCCACCCGCCCGACATTGCTTCCTAGTTAGTGTTTTAGCCTGAAAGAAAAATTGGCGCAAAAAACTTTGCTGCATCGCGTATTGGCATTTCCCTTTGTTTGAGCACAGTCTGAAATTGAGATGCTTTGTGTTTTTGTCAGCCTCTGTATCGAGTTTCTTAAAAGCGACTTAGTCGCTGAAATAACCGATGCTGCAAAAACATGATCGCAGTCTGAAATTGAGCTGTTTTGTGTTTTTATCAGCTCCTGTATCGATTTTCCTAAAAGCGACTTAATCGCTGAAATAACCGATGCTGAAAAAAACATGATCGCAGTCTGAAATTTAGCTGTTTTGTGTTTTTGTCAGCTCCTGTATCGATTTTCCTAAAAGCGACTTAATCGCTGAAATAACCGATGCTGAAAAAACATGATCGCAGTATGAAATTAAAATGTTTTGTGTTTTTGTCAGCCGCTGTATCGAGTTTCCTAAAAGCGACTTAATCGCTGAAATAACCGATGCTGAAAAAATATGATCGCAGTCTGAGATTGAGCTGTTTTGTGTTTTTGTCAGCTCCTGTATCGAGTTTCCTAAAAGTGACTTAATCGCTGAAATAACCGATGCTGAAAAAACATGATCGCAGTCTGAAATTGAAATGTTTTGTGTTTTTGTCAGCCCCTGTATCGTGTTTCCTAAAAGCGATGTAATCGCTGATTTTACCGATGCTGAAAAAACATGATCGCAGTCTGACATTGAGCTGTTTTGTTTTTTTGTCAGCTCCTGTATCGAGTTTCCTAAAAGCGACATAAATCGCTGAAATAACCGATGCTGAAAAAACATGATCGCAGTCTGAAATTGAAATGTTTTGTGTTTTTGTCAGCCCCTGTATCGTGTTTCCTAAAAGCGACTTAATCGCTGATTTTACCGATGCTGAAAAAACATGATCGCAGTCTGACATTGAGATGTTTTGTGTTTTTGTCAGCCCCTGTATCGAGTTTCCTAAAAGCGACTTAATCGCTGATTTTTCCGATGCAGCAGGTGGCGTTCTGTAGTTTCTGCCTACCCCCATGGGCACAAGGCGTGAGTTTATGTATGTATGTATTTACCGATGCTGAAAGAACATGATGGTTTTAGGAAGTCATCGCTATATCAAGCTTCCGAAACACGAATAACTCACCGATACTAAAGGCAGCATGTCTGCTAAGAACCTTACAAAAGTTTTATTAGAACACGTGTTCTGAATACAAAACAAGGTTTTATGCAAACAAAATTCAATATCCATATCCTTCGTTGTTTATAACTTAGAGAGAGTCCCGGAGGTAACTATCCACAGGAACATATGATAGAGTTGACTTTATTTTGTAGATAAACTTGATATACTGTGCACTGGTTTGTTGTAAAACTTTTGTTTCATTTTGCGGTTTTCAAATTGAATGGGCAGGCGATTTGTTTGCTGTTGTGTCAGGATCGTAAAACATATTGTTGAGTACGTAACTTGAATGAAGGAATATTATCAATGGTTTATTGGATGGAATTGAATAATTTAAACAATATGTTTCATTCAATGTAATGTCCTTTACATAGCTGCACTACTAATACAGGATTACTGGTTTTCCCATGACAGGATGTGACAGTTTGAACTATTTGCAACAATTAAACACTGTGATGATTAAACCGTTAGTATTCTGTAGTCCAAATATAAGTTGCTCTTCTTACGTAGCCTGTTCGATTCTTATTATCGAATTGAGGGTAGGCTACGTCGCGGTTCTATATATCCGTGGCGTTCAGTACGAATTTACGCCATGAGCTGGCAGAACGATTTTCCTCTCTTGTTGTGATCGTGTCTCAAGCTAAACGTTTTAGCGTCTGTAGTGTTTGTGGACTCACTGCCGTGTGGTGTGCGATCTTCAAGACCTTTGAACCCAGACTACGTCAAGACTGCCTATCTGTGAAGTACCGTGCATGCTGCAGGTCTTCTGCTGACCCGGTAGTTGAGACGAGGTAGGTGGTGTTCAATTGCTTTCTTGGAGATAGTAGGAACGAACGATTTCCACCCACAGATACTTTACATACAAAATTTTTAGGTTCATAAGCCGCCAGCAAATATTTAATTAAAAAAAGTTTGGTCAAAAACCGAACATAGCCGTTACAAGATATCCTGCAATATAAATAAATAGTAGTTTATGCAACGGTCATGTAATAGGGGTTATTAAAACACGTGTGTGATAATAGTATCACACGAGTGGAACCGGAAAAAATATATGGTATGGCGGGCAATTTTGATTCTCATTGCGCATGACTGCGCAGCGCGCACGTCCATAGACAATGACACTATTTTTCTACATTAAGACGACAACACGCCCCAGCGACCTTGAGCGATTGGGAGGAGCTTGCGCCGCACCCCCGCGACCCCGCAACTACACGCTCGTAATTTCGTAGGGTAACCATACGCTTCAGACGGCGAGGACTACTGACTGTTTTTGTTTTTATGTAGTGAGAAATAATAAGGTAGCATTCTGATAATAAATATTATTTTATTAGTGGTGAGATCCTACGAATATTAAAAACGCGAAAGTATGGATGAATGGATGGATATTTGTTCCTCAATCACACCAGAACGGGTGAACGGATCTGGGTGAAACTTGGCACAGAGACAGATTATAGTTCGGAATATCACATTTATTTCATCCCGGTAAAATGTTCTCTTGGAGCAACAAAACACAACACGCGGGTGTAGCCGCTAGCAGAAGCTAGTGGTTTATATATTTACGTAAGTAATCAATGTGCTCATTCATATATGGGCAACTAGCTGTCCCCCGCGGCTTCGTTCCTTACCTACTCTACCCTACCCACCTACCGACCCTACCTACTCCACCCAACTCTACCATACCCTACGTACCTACCAATAAAAACAATAAAATACTATATATAGCCTAAGTCCTTCCACAGGATGCCATCTATCTCCTTGCCAAATTTCATTGTATTCCGCTTAGTGGTTTAGACGTGAAAAGGTAACAAGTAACGTAAAGGTAACAAGTGATAGGTAAATAGTGTAAAAATAATAACAAGTGATAAAAACATAAAATAAAGACATGTGATTTGTGTGCATGGGCGGATCCAGGAGTGGGGGGGGATACTTGAAATAAAATGATGTGAATTATAAACATTATTTTATTTTTAACAAGTGATAAAAACATAAAATAAAGACATGTGATTTGTGAGCATGGGCGGATTCAGGGGGAGGAGAGCACAGGACACTTGAAATAAAATGATGTAAATTATTAACATTATTTTATTTTTAACAAGTGATAAAAACATAAAATAAAGACAATTGATTTGTGTGCACTGGCGGATCCAGGAGTGGGGGGGGGGGGATACTTGAAATAAAATGATGTGAATTATTAACATTATTTTATTAGCTTTAAAACTCCTCAAAACCGAGAACACTTATAATAGATATAAGTGGTGTGTTTCTTTGTATTGTCCTGTCTTTCTTGTATTATGTCGTCTTGTGTACTAGTGTCTATCGCTATTGCTTATCTTTTTAAATCATTTAATCTAGCAAATGTTTTTATGGAGCCAACTAGAATGACAGCTTCTTCTGCGACTTGCATAGATAACGTTTTTTGTAATTGTGATTACCTAAATAAAGAAATTATAAATAAATTAACATCTGATCACAGTGGACAAACAATAACGTTTAGCACCTACATACCTTTGCAAAAAATGCAAATAAAATTTAGACCAATTACATGTAAAAATTTAGAAAAATTTAATAAAACCTTGACTAGTAAATTATGTGTTCAAAACTTTATGAATATAGATGACCCAAATGAGTTCTATGCCGAGTTTTTTAAAGTACTCAACACGCAATTCAATGACACTTTTCCACTGAAAGCAAAAAGTATTTACACCAAGTTCATATTTAGCGATTGGGCGACTCCAGGCATTCGTAAAAGCAGGGAAAAACTTTATGAACTCTATGGCCTAAAGCAACATATGAATAGTACAAGTTTTGATAAATATGTTTCAAAATATTCAAAAACCTTTAAGATTGCATGCAAAATAGCTAAAGCGCTGTATATTAGCAATAAAATAAAATCAGCAGATGATAAAATAAAAACTACCTGGAAAATAATAAATAATGAAACAGGTAGGAAAAAACAGCGTAACACAGAATTTAATTTAGCGACTGCACATGGCCCCACACACTCAGATATAGAGGTAGCTCAGGAATTTGAAAACTTTTTTGTTAATATTCCACTTAAAACTACAGCAGCCTTAAACTCCTCACCTGCATTGTCTGCTGCCTTACTTAGAAAGAACGTAAATGCGTGCCCTTCGGAGTTCAAGTTTCAACATACAAACCCCCAGGCTATTTTAAAAGCTTTTAAAGATCTTAAAATTAAATCAACAGAAGATCTTTGGGGACTATCTGTAAAAGTGTGTAAACCAATCATTGAAACTGTTGCACCCTATTTGGCTTTCATATTTAACACTAGTGTCGAGCAAGGAGTTTTTCCGGACCTCATGAAACACAGTAAGGTAGTTCCATTGTTTAAATCTGGGGATAGCAAAGAAGCCAATAATTATAGGCCAGTGTCAATTCTGCCGGTTCTCAGTAAGGTCTTCGAAAAGTTAATGCTCAACCAATTGTTGCGTCATTTTAACAAACATTCCATCTTTTATGATCAACAATACGGTTTTACCAAAGGGCGTTGCACAACTGACGCGGGTGTCACCCTAATAAAGAACATATTTAAGGCCTGGGAGGAAGCACAGGACGCCATTGGAATCTTTTGCGACCTCTCGAAGGCGTTCGATTGCGTTAACCATGAGACTCTATTGTTGAAGCTCGAGCACTATGGAATTAGACACACAGCCCTTGAGTTACTTAGATCATATTTAAAAGCCAGACAAGTTAAAGTTCAGGTAAACGGCGTAAACTCACTAGGGTCTGAAATGACAATGGGTGTGCCTCAAGGCTCGATATTGGGTCCTTTCCTCTTTTTAGTTTATATTAACGATTTACCCCAATTACTACAAAATCAACCGAAGATGGTGTTGTTTGCTGATGACACATCTTTGATATTTAAAATAGATCGGCGGTCACGAAATCTTGATGACGTGAATAACTCCATTTATCAGGTCCAAAATTGGTTCACGGCAAACAATTTAGTACTAAATGAAAAAAAAACCAAATGTATTAGATTCACATTGCCGAATGTTAGAAGTACCGAATGCGATATCATATTGAATGGCGAAAAGCTGGACTTTGTAAATCAAACAGTTTTCCTGGGAATCACTCTAGACGACAAATTGCAATGGGGTCCTCATATAACATCTCTTGCGGGTCGGCTAAGCTCAGCCGCTTATGCTGTTAGAAAGATAAGACAGTTAACGGATGTAGAAACCGCGCGTTTGGTCTATTTTAGTTACTTTCACAGCATAATGTCATACGGTATTTTACTGTGGGGTCGAGCGGCTGACATTGAATCCATATTTATATTGCAAAAGAGAGCTGTCAGAGCCATATATAAGTTAAGTCACCGTGAATCTCTTAGGGAACTGTTTAAAAATATTAATATTATGACAGTTTCTTGCCAATTTATTTATGAAAATATTATGTATGTAAGGAAAAATATACATCTCTTTAGTAAAGTCAGTGATAGACACAATTGTAATACCAGAAATAAAGATAAGTTAGATCAGCCTTCTTACAGACTAGCTAAAGTACAATCATCTTTCATGGGGTACTGTGTTAAATTCTATAACAAAATACCTTGTGATATATTAAAACTAAATGAAAGTAAATTTAAAACTTTAGTTAAAAGCACCCTTTGTAAACAAGCATATTACAAATTAGATGATTATATTCAAGATAAGAATGCTTGGAAACATGCTGGTCCTGCTCCATAGGGCAATCTTTGGTGTAGACAAAATCAAATTTGTTAATTTATATTCCCATTCATAGTTATTGTATTCATTGTATTTTTTTTTTTTTTTTTTTTTTAGGAAATTGACTCACACACTGTTCCGTTGTTGTTGAATTAGGTATTTTACCTATGTTTGTAATATTTGTAAGTATGTGAGAACCATGTTCCTACTTATCAAATTAATTAATTTTCCTGTTAATGCTTTTTAATACTTTATACCTGCGTGTAGAGCTATTCTGGGTGCATCGTCCTCACATATATTAATGTATGTACGTATGTTAATATTGTAAAACACCAATTTTTTTTTTTTAAATGAGTAAATATGGAGTTTCTTGTGCGTTCTTCTCCATATCAATCTACTTTCCGAATGCACGGTAGAATCATTTTTTTTTTTTTTTTTTTTTTATCTATATTTTTTTTTTTTTTTTATTACTTTTAATTTTTATTACTTTTAATTTTTAATTTTAATTTATGTGACGTTCAAAAGTGCCGTTTATTGGCCTAATTGAATAAATATATTTGACATTGACTTTGGCTCGGTTTTTCCTTCGTTTATTTTTCTTTTCTTATTCTCCTTCTTGTTTTCTTTTGCGTTCTACAAGAATATATCATATAAATATTCATATGAGCCGACTATGTTAAAATCATTGTTTACCCAGTAGGGACTGTTCCTCATTTTCGGTCACTTTGTGAAAGGATGATGGATCCCCCTCAGATATAGTTGTTTAAATTTTTGCAGAACTGAAATATAATTACAATGATAAATACACCGAAACAATCTATGCTATATCAGCTGGGGCAAAAAATAAAAGATGAACAAACCATAATAAAGGTTTTAACAGTGTCTCCTTTGCTGTCAGGCTGTCACTCAAACATCTAAAATAAAAACATCATGAGATGCTTATTTCATACAACAACCAAATATCAAACACTCATATGCATAAATATGGCAATTATTATTTAAATTACTATTTTACTAACTATATTTTAAAATAATATTAATATTTTAATGTTTAAAAAAAATAGGTATTACTAAAACCAAAAGCAATAAATAGCCCACATGAAAACCATTTCCCCTGCCCAACCCCTCCCCCCGGTATCCGCGCCTGGTGGTGTCAAATATAAAACTCTTTATAATATATAAATAAATACTCTTTTACTAGTAAAAATGTATAAAAACTATAAACAGCAGCCTAATTGCGTAAGTGAATTCGGCAAGGCAAAGGGTTTGACCCCATGAAAGAACATGAACAATTAACCAATCACAAGCGAGATGAAAGACGCGATGTGGATTTTCGTCTACGTGATTGGTCGATTGTTCATATTCTTTCATGGAGTCATACCCTTTGCCCTGATAAACAATTGACCAATCACATGCGAGATGAAAGACGCGATGTGGATTTCCGTCTATGTCATTGGTCGATTGTTCATACTCTTTCATGGGGTAAGACACTTTGCCTTTCCGAATTCACTTACGCAATTAGGCTGCTGATATTATAATGCGAAATCTACTGATAAAATAATAATAAAAATATGTTTAAATAATACTAAAGTCGGAATATTAAATTAGGTACCTATGCATTTACCTGTCGGTACTTATGTCCATATTTTCATGACCAATAAGCGGAGTTGCCTTTTTCTCCTGTTCTGTACAGCCGGGGCTACAATATAAATGTATGTTTGTAAGTATAGATAAACCATTATATATATTGTGTTAGGCGAAATTAGTAAAGTATTCGTACATGACGCACTACCACAAAACAGACTCAAAAAATTACATCTCCGCATCCGGAGATGTAATAGAGGTACAACACGGTCAAAATAAATGTGCACCCCGCTGGATTGCGAACCCACTTCTGCCTACCCGCGCGGCGCCCTACGTTTGTCCCGAGCAAGACGAACGACAGAGTGACGTGACAGCGCCGGGTGCACAGTTATTTTCCCCGAGCAGTACGTACTTGGAGTGGAGAATTATACTTACAACTATGCCAAATTGCTAATAATTACATTCACATACTTTTTGAAAATGTTATCCGGACTGTCCCTACTAGGATGGTGGTATGGTTACATTGAATGCAATGGCAATACTCACCTCGTCTCTGCATTTATATCTAGATAATCTTTGTTATTTGCTATTTTGGTAAAACAGAAATAACATAATTATTTTAATAAAATAAAAGTATGTTTATTACAAATTTACTTTATATTTATGTTATGTGTATTTTTTTATTTAGTTACATACACTAATTTAAACTTTAGGAATACATTTTAATAAAATAAAAGTATGTTTATTACAAATTTACTTTATACTTATGTTATGTGTATTTTTTTATTTAGTTACCTATACTAATTTAAACTTTAGGAATTCATTATTGATATTTAAAATATGCCACTTACCTAAGTAATCAAATTTTTTTTTCATTATAAGCCATCTCACTTTCAAAAATTTGAATTTACCGCCCATTTTAGCGCGAACCTTATAAACAAGCAAATAAAATAGTGTCCTTTTGCTCCGAGCGCGCGAGCGTCAGCGTCTACCCGTGACAGTGGTCAGCGATGCACTGCCGCCCGTCGCCCGGTGGGGCCCCCGCTTCAACGCGCACCAAGTTTATTCGGCAAAACTAATAACATTTATTTACTAATGATAATTTTAAAAAAAGCTCTAGATTAAAATTTTGATAATTAAATTGCCTTTTAGATGGTGAAAGTTTCATAAAAATACGTCCAATGGTTTTTGCGTGATTGTCGATTTTTGGTCCGCGTTAGACATTACTTTGCAAATTAATTAAACTATGTTACACTAATATATTTTAAAATGTACTCAGATGAAATTATTAAAGAAACGCTCTAGTATAACATATATTTTTTCCAAAAAATTACGACTAGCCGTTTAGGCGTGATTCTCATTTTAAAAGCAGCTACTCAAGGGAATCTGCGCCTTAAGTCAGTGAGCCCATACGCGTCAATAAATAAAAAGTAAGTGTGCTATAAAAAATAAAAAGTTATTTTATGATGCAGTTGTTTGAAAATCGAAGAAAAATCGAAAAAAAGTACTTGTTTATGCAATATTTTTTGTATTCGGTTTTGGAACATTGTGAACACACGTTGTGAGTGTAGATAAATAAACATTTTATACCTGTAACCAAAAAAAGGCTTATAGAAAAAAAAATATGTTCCACCGGTTCTCAAGAAATATCAAGGTATAACACTTGCAAAAAGAAAACACATAAGTGTATCAAATCATACTGTGTTCGTACATTTACTGGTCCTTGTAAAACTTTCATATTCTACGTCGTACCTCGTCATCTGCATGTTTTAGTGGGGTCACCACAATATCTCACAATGACGGACAAGTTTCATGGGTGTCTTGTGTTCACTTATTCAAGATGAGACTTCGAATAGGAAATGCATTGAGGTAGGAGAGTAGAGGATGAAACTTTACGTTTGTTTTCGACGGTTTTCGTATTTATTTTGTTACCTTTTTAGGTGCGTGTCCCGTATTTTCGATAATCTTATGGGATGGTCGAGATTCGGGGTGGAGTTCTTGTCACAGCGAAAGTTATGTGTTTCTTTCGTAGCTTTTTTTGGTTTTAGTCAATGGAGCTGTATTAAGACGGTACCCTGACCAAAAAATCGGCATGAGATATGAGCGTTCCTATTGGTCTAGCGGCACTGGTGGCGCATGAATTACAGTAGTGAATACGCTCAGATTTTATAATAAAATCTTTATAAAATCGAATTTTGGTCTTTTGAAAAAAATAATTCTACAAAAATGTTCGTTATTAAATTGTCTATTCATTAGTGTTAGTACAAAAAATAATCAATGAACACTTTACGAGGAGATGCATAATATCAATAATTATTTCTCATTTTTATGTTTTTTTGGAAGTAGATTAGTGAAATATATACAACATTTAAAAAAAAAACTAAATCTACCATTTTAGAATCAATATTATGTAGAAATTTAATGTATTTTTATTAATTGATATTTCTTTTTAAATAAAGAGTAGATAGCTCCTAAAAACAGCACAAAAAACGGCTTGCGCGGCGTTTTACTCGGGGTACCGCCTTAAATAAATTCACGTCGACGTTGCTATTATAAAATTGGCTCCAGTTGAAATATTTTAACGTGCTGAAAAACTGAAGCTAGAACCAGACTTGAAATATCAAATGGATCTTTCAAATGTCCGCAAAGGGACATATAAGAACGTTTGAAATTGAATCAGTCGTAAAGAGTGCCTATGTCGTGGTCTTTAATATATTTTTACTTTTACCATCTTTGTGTCGTTGTTTATCCCACGACACAACCACCCATGCTACTAAGGGTATTACATGAAAACGCAACATTTAGACGGCTTACGTTAAATCCTAAGTCCCACTAACTAATAAATCCTATGTAATGGATCTGGCTTCTAGCGTTTCTAAGTAAACCAGCATTTGTTACCCTGTTCTCGTACAAAATACAACAAAAGAGAACTGGGTCCGTGTTCTTCAAAATTCATGGAAGCACGACTGACTGCTACTGAAATGTAGATAAAGTCTAGCTTGTGGCTCTGAATCTAAATATTGGTTCCTTTTTCTTTGTTGTGATAAAAGAATGTCATAAAATTTTACACCAGTATTGACTGTACTCCGTACGGTACCTGTAAGAAACTGGGTAATTTACGCAAAATCTATTGAGTACTTTGGAAGTATGGAAAGAAAACGAGTCTCTTGTATTTATTTCTGCTTCATTAAAACGAGTGTCTTCGTGTTTAAGAATATTGTAACGTGAATAGTCCTCGGAAATGGAAGACAATTTTGTTGCTAAGTTAAAATTCTATTTACATACCCGCCTTTGTTCGTAATACTAAACAGAAGACGCAATTTTCCGACAAACAAGCTGTGCAAAATCGATGATGAAGATAAATTAATTTCCTGGAAAAGACAAGCAGATAATGAACTATTGTTTTTCTGCAGTCTAGTTACCAGGAAATTGGCTTATAGAAAAAACTTAATTCTCAATTTCCGAGTTCTAGGATTTTATTAAAGCGATCGTACGCAACTGGATCATGATCCGTGGACGCTCGAGCATATATTTTTCTCTATTTTCTTCCGCAATTCCGTTCTATTGACATCTCTATGCAGTTAGGGCCCCTTTGACTGCCCGTACGCCTGTTTCGACTCAGTACATTCGTGTCAGTCTAGATTTTATTGTGTAAAAGAGTATGTTTCCCCCGTGGCCAGTTTGCAACACGAAAACCGAGAGGTGTTTGGATAGATTCGGATTTATAGCTTTAAAAAGCAAAGGATTTTGTAAAGCAGAGCTACGACCGTTGAATAGTTTCTTGAACCTCGTTTGAGCTTTCTCTGGATATATAGCCAGAGACTCTTTAAGAACCGGTCGAGAATTTAAAATAAATTCGGACGTAAGAAAATTTTGAAAAGGTTTTTTATGCTTTTATTTATATGCTCTATGATGAAAATCTCTCAAAAGTTATGGACAAACTGAGCGCTAGACAACCATCTCGTAAATTCTAGCTAGTAAAAGTGAGAAGTTTTCAGATTATAATAATGTACTTGGTCGTTCTATTTTTAACCGACTTGCCAAAAAGGAGGAGATTTTTTGTGTATGTTCACCGATGTCTCCGTCAATTGTGGACCGATTTTGTTTTTTTTTTTGTTTTATTGAGTTTTCTTCGAAATTGGTCGCATTTTGATTTCGTGAAGATCTGGTGAAGAACTTCGAAGATATACAACAGAACTTTTCAATAAATAACGGCAAATCTCTCGGGATTGCTGCAATCGCATGTCTGCTCCCGTGTGTCGGGCAATTACGATTATTAATAACATCTCTCAGCGATTGGACATTTTTTCCTGCTCTTTGGCGTAATTCCAGAGGGTGACAGTGAATGTATTGTCCTCTATGTAACTTGTCGTCACTGTATGTAACAGTGCCATTGTATGACTACTTTTATTATCTTGGGGTTTACCTGTAAAAATAAATGTATGTGTAAATGAATAAATAAATAAATAACATCACTACAGTACGCTCTAAAGGGGTACGCAGATGTGTACCTACAGTTCACCTTGGTACACTCTCCTTTCACCGGTTTTATTCAAGTTTTATGTTATTCTGGCATTATAGGTACCTTACTAAACAACTTGCCTATTAGGTAGGTACAATTAAAAAGTGAGAAAAAAAACCGATTAAGATGAAGTTTCATACACGTTTGGATGACAATGTACGGTTAGCTAAGTGACGTCATTCTAAATTTAATATGGCGGATGGCCCGAGATGGCGGGCCATTTTTTTTTTGTTCATCTCCATGATATGGGTATCAAATGAAAGCATTTGCTGAGATCAATACTCAAAAACTTGTTTTTAAAAAAGATTTACCTTTATCAAATGTCTCAGAACTTTTTACGAAAGTAGCTTAAAATTCGATATTTTTATCAAAACACGGTAGCGAATAAAACATAATTTTGATAAAATCACATATACGGCACCCCCAATCACCTTCCTCCTTTGTAGTGGACACAGAAAATACAGGGATACATTCAATGGTTGTACATGGAATCTATTCTCCGTGCAGGTAAAGCCCCCTCAATCCTCCTTTGATAAAGTACCTAAATATATTACTGTGATATAATGTAATGTTAGTACATTATCTGTGCTACGTTGTAAAGCAGATGTTCGCGCGAAATGGCTCATTCAATTGAATTACAATACGCGAACGAAATCATATTCTAGATTGTGATTTATATGGGTAATGTGGGTATTCTTCATTCGTTTCGCGTTTAGGTACCTATATATAATAACAACCAGACAGTGTAAAGTTAAGAGAGGTCATGTGTGCCGTTATTTTGAGCATAAAGTGTAAAGTTTATGAAAGCTAGTGTTAGTGGTTTTCTTAAGATAAAATCCTTATCGTCTAAACAGTGGGTAATAAAAATAAATTTTTGGGTCGTAAAGCTACGAGACCGTGGTAAGCTTGGAATGCGATAAGAATACTTGCAACAACATGAAGCTATTCATGTTATTTTTTTGTTAAAAAGTTTTTTTACGATTATTCTCGGCATATCAAATAATGTAACTTCAAATAACCGAAAATTCATAGTAATAGTTAGAACAAGTAGGTACCGCAATGTTTTTGTCCCTTTCCACAAAAGATTGGCGGCTCCAAACTATCAAACAGAACCCGCCCTGTCCCCACACGCCCGCGTAACTTAACACATTATTAATGAATACTGCACTCGTCGCCCGCAAAATATAATTTATCTCGACAAACTTTCACAAGTGTCAACCCTATTTCATTTAATGAATGGGATCAAGTTTGGGTGCCTTATCATTTGATGTTATTAAATGTTTACTCCCCCGTGTTCCAGCCATTTTGTGTGATGTTTGAATTGTATTTGAACAAGCGAATCGAAGTTGAAGAGCTTTTGGTCTTAATGTCTTTGAAACCGTAATTGCGAAGTAAGAACTTATTGATCGGAAGTAGGTATTGATGCCTATTATAGAAGAACGAACGAAAGCAATTTCGGCGCTAATTAGGTGCTAACATTAGACATTAGTTCCTACAGCAAATTTGCGGCAGTACCAACCGAACATCTCCGAACACGACCGAATACGGTAGGTTCAAAACGTTCGATCAATTAGAACGAACAAAAAATGATGCAGCCTCTTACTCTTGTGCGAATAGCTCAGTTCCAGTTTTTCCTTAACCTAGTTATTTCCGGAAAATTAATGGGGCGTGTTTGTTGGTTTTTGTGGGAATTGAAAGGCGGCCAACAAGCTTTCGGAACGCTGTTTGAATAAGGCAATCATCCAATTTTCAAACGAAAGTAATCATGTTATTCGTGAAAATGAAAGGATAGCAGAATTTTGTTCAGAACTCTGTTCAATATTTGATTTATATTCCTAGAATTCGAATACATTTTCTTCTCTCCCAATGTATAACATGAAAACATAGAATTCTACTTTGCATTCTCACGAACTGTTTAAAGTTTGTCATATCGGGCTCGCGTTGAAAGAATAGTGAAGAGGGATAATGTTACAAAATTCCAAGTAACATCTGCTTGTAACACGTTCACGAGAAATATGTCTAAAAGTGTGTCATATTCTGAATTCTCATGTCTCCGTTGCATTAAAGGAACGAGTTGAGAAATGTAGAGAAACCCGGTGCTAAACTACTTTTTTATTGTTTACAATTTCAGTTTTGCGAGTACGTGTGGTCGCGTGCGAGGTTCAATTTTGTGGTTCTTTTTTCGCTTCTTTTTTGTCTTTTTTATTGTTTTGGTTATGCTACTCTGACACTTGATAAAAGTTTTCGTTTCTGAAGAAAGAGGAACTTGACTTGCCTAGAAAATTTTCTCTGTTCCTAGTAGACAATGGATTGCATAATATTAGATCAAGAGAGACTGACATAATTTCTATTGCACTTCTCTCATTGACGTCAGTCCATTCAGGTCCAGACAAGTATCGACTAATTTCATCGGTTAATAATAGAGCTGTCACAATTCTATTTTGATCCTTTAGCTACGTGTTAGTCGGATATTTTGAACCAAAACTACACTAATTATTCAAACGTGTACCCCTTCTGCAGCCTACGCTGCCTATCAATCAATTATTGGATGCCTGTATCCCGGTTGTCGCTAAAAATATAATAAATATTCCGATATTCTAGTGTCCAGCGGATGGCAGTTTCGAAAATATTTTTGCAAAAATATGTCGCTTTATAACGATGTCACTGACATAAAAAAAAAACAATATGAACTCAAATAACTCTTCGAGAGAATTAAAAAGAACAACCACGTAAGTTTCATTACTGACGTAAAAACAAACGTAATTCATCCTCAGAAGTTAATTACAGCTGTTTAATATTCAACCAACATTTACCATCCCTAAAATTAAGCATAGAGTTCTCAACTTGCCCGGTATAAAATTCGAAAGTTTGAAAAAAAAAAGTACTCTGAGGAACGACGGTTATTTTCATTTGAGATAGGATGTTTTTTTTTGCGGAATTAGCGCATAATCCTCACTCGTTGACTCATTAATCAACCGCTAACGACTTTAGATTGTGGCCCACAAACGGGCTGAATGCTGCCTTCGCCTCAAATGCACTTCTAGATTAGTTTGCCAGATGAAATCGTGGAACTTGAATTGAAAGAGTTTCTTTGTGGTGTTGGAAACCGTCACTGCTCTTTTCACAAAAGACGGAGAACTTATAAAACGGAAGTCAAGCTCTGTAGAGAAAGAAGTCAACCAAAGTGGAAAAGCCACATACAAATGTAACCTAGATGACCTTTTGTTTGTCAATGAGAATCCGCACAAATCTGCGGTTGAATAATTCAATCGGATGCGGCCATTGACATTCAGATTCTGAGTCTTAATGCATAAACTAATCAAACATCCCTTCAGTTGTTGTCTAACTTACGCGAACTGCATAGTAATCCGACTTCAATTTACATCTACGAATTCCTATGAAAGTTTTGACCCAAACTATCTGGGCCCTTTCAATAAATTGATTTGAATGTAACAGAAGCAATAGGAAACTGCCATCTCTCATTTAATTGTTTCCTAGCAAACTAAAATCTAATTTTAATTGGATCACAGCCCAGTCATTGTTCCGAAGTAGATGAATTGAAATGCGAGGGAATTTATATTCGATCCTACAGTAAAGCATTGTCTTCGTTAGGTATCCGTTACTGATTTGAAGGTTCAAGATTGGCGAGGTCTTATTGGATTTTTCGGGGATCATTGGATTTCATTGATTGGAACATAAGATGATTGCTCTTCTCAAATTCTTTTCAGAACTTCCGATACTTTATATTGAAAATACTTATGTCTGTGGTGCTGATGAGTTTTGGCTTTCAGTATCAAAATCTAAACTGGCAGTCTCAGTTTGATATACTAGTTTTGTTGTTACGCTGTTTATCGGGAAACGGGTTAATGCGGTGCTTCCTAGGCGATAGCATCGTATCCTCGTATGTAGTGTAGGCTACCCTGTCCTAGCCTGTAAATGTACACTTCTGAAACATCAACCTCTCACAGACCACTATCGAAAGTAGGTAAGTCTAAGCCCGTGATCATCGAATAAATTCTTCTCGTAGAAAGTCTTTTCTAAAATGCTGTTGCGAAGATAAATTTGCGCCACCTTTGTTACTACCCGAGAATACTACAAACAAGCTTTATTATTATGTATTAACAATGATCATGAACTATAAAAAAAAAAAATAGGAACAACAATAAATACGTTGTCATAACTCCTTCCAACAGCTATAACTAGTCGACCGGTTTCAGTGTAATAAAAGGAAAATAGCACGAAGTAGCGCGGGTTATAGTAGTCTTCAATAATACAGCGTCGTTAAATAAGAAGCTTTGTTCGCGGGACATGTCGACAGTGCGACTTGGGCGCTAGATTCGACATGATAAATGTTGAGTACGAGACTCTATACAAAGGCAATTTCAATGGTCATACATCAGAATTTAAGAGTTTTAGCGACAGTGACACCACGTTCAGCAGCTTTGCTGGTGAATGGTGCTAGGAACTACGTTTTAATTGCAAAGGAAATTCGTCCTGCAAAGAACAATTTGCATGAGATCCTCCTTAAACGCAGGCACGCGATAATGAAGTGACTAAAGCAGGCTTACGCTTTTCATACAGATAATAAATACTTAATCATAACAGATGGAGGAAGGCGAATAAAGTTCAGCACTATTATTTACGCCAATAATCGTAGTTCTGATATACTTTTATTTGTTCGTAAGGAAACAGGTTCTGGGAAAGAAGAACGTTAAACTATCTGAAACTTTTATAACAAAGCTAATATATACGAAGATAGCATCAGGTATACTGCTAGCCAAATACACATTGAAAACGTTTGACTAGATAAAACTTGAGATATTATGGCTGTTGTTTAACTTTAAGTGTTTCGGTCGTGTAGTACCTACCTATCGTCTTATAGGTTGTCATTAGTTTTCAGGTTATCGGTTGATGATTCAACTGCTATTGGTAACTTGGTCAAATCAATTTCTGGTTTTATTTTTATTTATCGATAGGCTCGCGTTTGACCACTATCTCACCTGATGGTAAGTGATGATGTGGTCGACGGTGAAGCACGCTTGCTAGAAGTAACCTATTCACTCTTGACTTAAAGACCCCAAGGTTGTAGCTATCAGGAAACAAAGACTCCGGCAGGGAATTCCACTCCTTAGCTGTGCGTACAATGAAAGTATTCGCAAAACGCTTTGTACGTATGGGTGGGATGTCCGCCATGTATCGGTGGCGCATTGCCGTACGTCTTGTTGTCCGGTGATGGAAACGGCTAGGTGGAATCAAATTGTGCAGTTCCATCGCACACTCCCCGAAATGTAAACGATAAAAAACCGTCAGACTGGCCACTTGGCGTCGATGTTCAAGGCTCTGGAGCTTTGAGGCGACCAGTGCATCGTTTCAGGTTTGGCTAATACGTGGTTATTTGTTTGGGAATTAGGCTTAGCATAAATGTCTTTATGTAATTCTAACACAAATATAGGTCAGTTATCTAGGCCGAGGACGACATCCGTATTAGCCATTCCGTCACATTTTTTTTTTCATTTTATCTCTCGTGTAATATACCTTATTATTTATCTCGGTTCCGCATACCAAAACTAATCTGCATGTTTCCCAGAAATTCCTTTTGACAATTCTCTGCGCTTGGATGATTGTGATATCTCACATCCCTCCTGCTGAATTAATAATTTTACGGAAGAGAATTTCTTCCAATCGGCGACGTTACATTTAACATGCAAATTTGATTTCAATTGTTATGAATCAAAATAAAAAAGAAAGTAAATCAGAGAATGGCAGATGTAATAAATAAAACATATGGAGAAGTTGAACAGGATGGTGTTTCAAAAGTAGATTTTAAAACTTTTGTGAAAATAGTTTAGATAACCCCATACCAAAATCTGAACTAATTAAGGATAAATGCAAGCAGTTAAATTACAGCCAAGAAAATCCGTAAGAAGACGCCATATTATTAATATATGGGCACGTTGTTCCTGCACGAGACACTAACTAGATTCGCCATGATAAATGTACTACACGAGATACGCGCCGACCGCTAACAAGATTAGCGTTCATTAACCGAACAATATGAACTGGGTCGGACGAAAATTCAATTTTTAAAGTTGCCACCTATATGGGGGTAGTGGCTAATGCAGGCCGTGGAATTAGACAGAGTTACTGCTCAAGTCACTTAATGTGAACTAAGTGGTTGAGTTTTGTTTGGTCGGCGGCATATATGTTCATACTATGATAGATGTTTTTAGGTTTCCCTTGTCGACGGCACGAACTATTTTGTGCGCAAGGTTAAAATGCATGCTATCTCATCCGACAACACGTGCGAAAGAGATATATTCTGTGATGAGCAGTAGGAAGCTAGAGCACTTTTGCAAATTTGTATCAAAATGTATGATGATTTAGGACGAAAACTAGCGCGCGAAATTTTATAAACAGACCTTTGGGAGTATAGAATTATGAAAAAACGACTTAATGTATATTTTCAAAATAAAATTATTTGCATTGTTGAATTACTAATCTATCCCTGTATGGAGGCGGATTTGCAATTTTCCTTTTTCTTATGGTATCTATTTATTTCCGCCCAAAGATGCGTTAAAATTTGAAATATGGAACCTTCGACGCTTATAACTTTCAAACATTTAATTTTTTTATTATTTTTCCATACAGGGCTAGATAATGATGAGACAAATTGATATATGACTTCATTCCAAATCCAATATGGCGGACGGCCCAAGATGGCGGACTAGTTATTTTTTATGCACTGCCATGATATAGGTATCAAAAAAAGTTAAATAAAAAAACAAATTCGCGAGCTGGCTGGCCAAAACCAGAAGTAACCTCCGACTGCACATAATGATTTTCTTCTTGTTTACGTCTTTTTAGGTCGCTTTTTAAGCAGTCGGGATTGTTGAGTTGTTTTATTAACTTTTATTATTTACAATCATGTAGTATTATTTTTTGAATTATGTACCATATGTACATAACTCAAAAAAAAGAACAACATATTAGTGTTTTATATTTTTGAAATCTACTCTTATAACCCTTTATTTGGATACCCCACACGAAGTTTGGTAGAAAAAACATTTTTGTTTTCACTTTCAAAAGGGCGCCCAAATTCCGCCATTTATTTCTTTTCCAATTTTTATGTAGACAGTGACACTCGCAGGGTTAAGACGAATCGATTGACGTAAGAATCATCAAAATCGGCCAACGCGTTTGGTCTCTAGGACGCCACATAGGAACAAACATATAAACATACTTAGACTAACATACTTACCCTCCTTCGGCAGTTGGGTAATGAAAAAAAAAATAAACAAAACATTTAAACATTAAACCGGCTTCCAAAACAAAACACTACAAAGTGAAAAATAACGTTCGGATGGATGTCGGTGTCAAAAACGTAAAAATAATAGGTGCCTACCAAAGACACCGAATCCCGAAAAGTACGTTATTTTTCACTTTGTAGTGTTTTGTTTTGGTAAGGGATTTTACGATTATTCTCGGCATATCAAATAATATAACTTCATATAACCGAAAACTCATAGTAATAATTATAAAATGTAGTTACCGCAACGTTTTTGTCCCTTTTCACAAAATATTGGCGGCTCCAAACTATCAAACAGAAGCCGCCCTGTCCCCACACGCCCGCGTAACTTAACACATTATTAATGAATACTGCACTCGTCGTCCGCAAAATATAATTTATCTTGACAAACTTTCACAAGTGTCACCCTATTTCATTTAATGAATTCCCATTCATCAAGTTTGGGTGCCTTATCATTTGATGTTATTAAATGTTTACTCCCCCGTGTTCCAACCATTGTGTGTGATGTTTGAATTGTATTTGAACAAGTGATTCGAAGTTGAAGAGATGTTGGTCTTAATGTATTTGAAACCGTAATTGGGAAGTAAGAACTTATTAATCGGAAGTAGGTATTGATGCCATTTATAGAAGAACGAACGAAAGCAATTTCGGAGTTAATTAGGTGCTAACATTTGACATTAGTTCCTACAGCTAATTTGCGGCATCACCAACCGAACGTATCCGAATACGGTAGGTTCAAAACGTTCGATCAATTAGAACGAACAAAAAATGGTGCAGCCTCTTACTCTTGTGCGAAAAGCTCAGTTCCAGTTTTTCCTTAACCTAGCTCTTTCCGGAAAATTAATGGGGCGTGTTTGTTGGTTTTTGTGGGAATTGAAAGGCGGCCAACAAGCTTTCGGAACGCTGGCTTTGAATAAGGTAATCATCCAATTTTCAAACGAAAGTAATCATGTTATTCGTGAAAATGAAAGGATAGCAGAATTTTGTTCAGAACTCTGTTCAATATTTGATTTATATTCCTAGAATTTCAATACAATTTCTTCTTTCCCAATGTATAACATGAAAACATAGAATCCTACTTTGCATTCTCACGAACTGTTTAAAGTTTGTCATATCGAGCTCGCGTCGAAAGAATAGTGAAGAGGGATAATGTTTCAAAATTCCAAGTAGCATCTGCTTGTAACACGTTCACGAGAAATATGTCTTGAAGTGTGTCATATGCTGGATTCTCATGTCTCCGTTGCATTAAAGGAACGAGTTGAGAAATGTGGAGAAACCCGGTGTTTAAACTACTTTTTTATTGTTTAAAATTTCAGTTTTGCGAGTACGTGTGGTCGCTTGCGAGGTTCAATTTTGTGGTTATATTTCCGCTTCTTTTTAGTGTTTTTTATTGTTTTGGTTATGCTACTCTGACACTTGATAAAAGTATTCGTTTCTGAGAAAGAGGAACTTGACTTGCCTAGAAAATTTTCTCTGTTCCTAGTAGACAATGGATTGCATAATATTAGATCAAGAGAGACTGACATAATTTCTATTGCAGTTCTCTCATTGACGTCAGTTCATTCAGGTCCAAACAAGTACCGACTAATTGCATCTGTTAATGATAGAGCTGTCACAATTCTATTTTGATCCTTTAGCTACGTGATAGTCGAATATTTTGAACCGAAACTACACTAATTATTCAAACGTCTACCCCTTCTGCAGCCTACGCTGCCTATCAATCAATTATTGGATGCCTGTATCCCGGTTGTCGCTAAAAATATTATGAATATTCCGATATTCTAGTGTCCAGCGGATGGCAGTTTCGAAAATATTGTTGCAAAAATTTGTCGCTTTATAACGATGTCAGACTTGAAAAAATCCAATATAAACCCAAATAACTCTTCGAGAGAATTAAAAAGTACAACCACGTAAGTTTCATTACTGACGTAAAAACAAACGTAATTCATCCTCAGAAGTTGTTTAATGTTGAAGCTGTTTAATGTTCAACCATCATTTACCATCCCTAAAATTAAGCATAGAGTTCTCAACTTGCCGGGTATAAAATTCGAAGGTTTGAAAAAAAAAGTACTTGGAGGAACGACGGTTATTTTCATTTGAGATAGGATGTTTTTTTTGCGGAATTAGCGCATAATCGTCACTCGTTGACTCATTAATCAACCGCTAACGACTTTAGATTGTGGCCCACAAACGGGCTGAATGCTGACCTAAGCTCAGATACTGCGTTTGCCTTCGCCTCAAATGCACTTCGAGATTAGTTTGCCAGATGAAATCGTGGAACTTGAATTGAAAACGTTTCTTTGTGGTGTCGGAAACCGTCACTGCTCTTTTCACAAAAGACGAAGAACTTAAAAAACAGAAGTCAAGCTCTGTTGAGAAAGAAGTCAACCAAAGTGGAAAATCCACATGCAAATGTAACCTAGATGACCTTTTGTTTGGGGTGTTTCCGTTTTCATCCCAAGTTTTCATCCCACGAATATTTTATTCCGTTTTCTACCCAAATCTTAGTCCGTGTTCTACCCACAATCATAATAATAGTTGTTTTTTCCGTATTCTACCTAAAATATATTCCGGTTTCTACCCACTGCAGTTTATAATTGTTTTGTACAGACAGAAAAATAATCTTACAAAGTCGACGTAGCCCCGCTGCGCGGGGCTCCTATTTCTGTCTGCAGGGTCAAAAGTAACCTAACACGAACGAGATGACGGGAGCTGCGTTCGCTCGCTTTGCTCGCTCACTTCAGCTCCCGTCATCTCGTTCGAACCTAACCTGTCCGTGTCGGGGTGCCCTAAGTTCCCGAGCTCGCTTCGCTCGCTCTTGGACTGATTCTTTGACCATATAACATAACGCAGCCGATTACCTCGGAAAGCAAAGTACAAAATAAACCTTTAAATTACTACAGAAAAGTTATTTTTGTCATTTCACTGAACCAATTTTGAGATTTGTTCAAATCACTAGATTTCTTTATTGGGATTTGTCAAATCACCAGATTTTTTTAAATGTAGAATTGATAATAGTACGAATCTGTGATTTTCTAGATATCAATATTCTAAAGACTTAGTTGTGTTAATTATGAATAAAGATTTTTCTAACAAAGTTTGTTTGTCTGCTAACGTTACTTACAGTTACTAAACAGTTATGTACTATGCCGTGGGTTGAAAACGGAGTCCATTTTTGTTGCGGGTTGAAAGCGGAATAATTATTATTATTTTTAACTCCTGGGATGAAAACGTGGGATGAAAACGGAAACACCCTTTGTTTGTCAATGAGAATCCGCACAAATCTGCGGTTGAATAATTCAATCGGATGCGGCCATTGACATTCAGATTCTGAGTCTTAATGCATAAACTAATCAAACATCCCTTCAGTTGTTGTCTAACTTACGCGAACTGCATAGTAATCCGACTTCAATTTACATCTACGAATTCCTATGAAAGTTTTGACCCAAACTATCTGGGCCCTTTCAATAAATTGATTTGAATGTAACAGAAGCAATAGGAAACTGCCATCTCTCATTTAATTGTTTCCTAGCAAACTAAAATCTAATTTTAATTGGATCACAGCCCAGTCATTGTTCCCAAGTAGATGAATTGAAATGCGATGGAATTTATATTCGATCCTACAGTTAAGCATTGTCTTCGTTAGGTATCCGTTACTGATTTGAAGGTTCAAGATTGGCGAGGTCTTATTGGATTTTTCGGGGTATCATTGGATTTCATTGATTGGAACATAAGATGATTGCTCTCCTCAAATTCTTTTCAGAACTTCCGATACTTTATATTGGAAATACTTATCTCTGTAGTGCTGATGAGTTTTGGCTTTCAGTGTCAAAATCTAAACTGTCAGTCTCAGTTTGATGTACTAGTTTTGTTGTTACGCTGTTTATCGGGAAACGGGTTAATGCGGTGCTTCCTAGGCGATAGTATCGTATCCTCGTATGTAGTGTAGGCTACCCTGTCCTAGCCTGTAAATGTACACTTCTGAAACATAAACTTCTCAAAGACCACTATCGAAAGTAGGTAAATCTAAGCCCGTGATCATCGAATACATTCTTCTCGTAGAAAGTCTTTCTTTTCTAAAATGCTCTTGCGAAGATAAATTTGCGCCACCTTTATTACTACCCCATAATACTACAAACAAGCTTTATTATTATGTATTAACAATGATCTTGAACTATAAAAAAATAAGTAGGAACAACAATAAATACGTTGTCATAACTCCTTCCAACAGCTATAACTAGTCGACCGGTTTCAGTGTAATAAAAGGAAAATAGCACGAAGTAGCGCGGGTCATAGTAGTCTTCAATAATACAGCGTCGTTAAATAAGAAGCTTTGTTCGCGGGACATGTCGGCAGTGGGACTTGGGCGCTAGATTCGACATGATAAATGTTGAGTACGAGACTCTATACAAAGGCAATTTCAATGGTCATACATCAGAATTTAAGAGTTTTAGCGACAGTGACACCACGTTCAGCAGCTTTGCTGGTGAATGGTGCTAGGAACTACGTTTTAATTGCAAAGGAAATTCGTCCTGCAAAGAACAATTTGCATGAGATCCTCCTTAAGCACGCGATAATAAAGTGACTAAAGCAGGCTTACGCTTTTCATACAGATAATAAATACTAAATCATAACAGATGGAGGAGGACGAGTAAAGTTCAGCACTATTATTTACGCCAATAATCGTAGTTCTGATATACTTTTATTTGTTCGTAAGGTAACAGGTTCTGGGAAAGAAGACCGTAAAACTGTCAGAAACTTTTATAACAAAGCTAATATATACGAAGATAGCATCAGGTATATTGCTAGCCAAATATACGTTGAAAACGTTTGACTAGATAAAACTTGAGATATTATGGCTGTTGTTTAACTTTAAGTGTTTCGGTCGTGTAGTACCTACCTATCGTCTTATAGGTTGTCATTATTTTTCAGGTTATCGGTTGATGATTCAACTGCTATTGGTAACTTGGTCAAATCAATTTCTGGTTTTATTTTTATTTATCGATAGGCTCGCGTTTGACCACTATCTCACCTGATGGTAAGTGATGATGTGGTCGACGGTGAAGCACGCTTGCTAGAAGTAACCTATTCACTCTTGACTTAAAGACCCCAAGGTTGTAGCTATCAGGAAACAAAGACTCCGGCTGGGAATTCCACTCCTTAGCTGTGCGTACAATGAAAGTATTCGCAAAACGCTTTGTACGTTTGGGTGAGATGTCCGCCATGTATCGGTGGCGCATTGCCGTACGTCTTGTTGTCTGGTGATGGAAAGGGCTAGGTGGAATCAAATTGTGCAGTTTCATCGCACACTCCCCGAAATGTAAACGATAAAAAACTGACAGACTGGCCACTTGGCGTCGATGTTCAAGGCTCTGGAGCTTTGAGGTGACCAGTGCATCGTTTCAGGTTTGGCTAATACGTGGTTATTTGTTTGGGAATTAGGCTTAGCATATATGTCTTTATGTAATTCTAACACAAATATAGGTCAGTTATCTAGGGCGAGGACGACGCGTCGTCCTCGCCCGTATTAGCCATTCCGTCAATATTTTTTTTCATTTTATCTCTCGTGAAATATACCATATTATTTATCTCGGTTCCGCATACCGAAACTAATCTGCATGTTTCCCAGAAATTCCTTTTGACAATTCTCTGCGCTTGGATGATTGTGATATCTCACATCCCTCTTGCCGAATTAATAATTTTACGGAAGAGGATTTCTTCCAATTCGATTTCAATTGTTATGAAACAAAATAAAAAAGAAAGTAAATCAGAGAATGGCAGATATAATAAAACATACGGAGAAGTTAAACACGACAACAAACATTTTTTAAATTTGTTCAAATATGAGTAAGCTTTGATGGTATTCCAAAAGTATTTTTTTTTTTCGGAAAATAGTTAAGATATTCCCAACTCAAAATCTGAACTAATTAAGGATAAATGCAAGCAGATAAATTACAGCCAAGAAAATCCGTAAGAAGACGCCATATTATTAATATATGGGCACATTGTTCCTGCACGAGACTCTAACTAGATTCGCCATGATAAATGTACTGCACGAGATACGCGCCGACCGCTAACAAGATTAGCGTTGATTAACCGAACAATATGAACTGGGTCGGGAGAAAATTCAATTTTTAAAGTTGCCACCTACATGGTGGTAGTGGCTAATGCAGGCCGTTGAATAAGACAGAGTTACTGCTCAACTCACTTAATGTGAACTAAGTGGTTGAGTTTTGTTTGGTCGGAACATATGTTCATGTGATAGATTTTTTTAAGGTGCCATCTTTGGTCGGGGCTAATGCAGGGACGGGTGAGTTACCTAACTCACCTCGTGCGATTGTTAAAGTACTGAACTAGTTTAGCCAGTTATAGCTAATGCTCTTAAGTATTTTGTTGTATAGGCAGCATGCTCACCACATATCTAATTTTTCTAAATGCCACCTATATGGCTATAGCAGGGTCGGTTGAATTAGTTATTGTTGCTCAGATCTGTGTTTTGAATTGAAATTTGAACTAGTTTAGTAGGTTATAAGGAACTAAATACTTCTTATGTTGTGGAGGGGCCGAGAAATAATTGCCATTGGATCTTAATAGGGTTTTTATTTGGTTGAATAATTTACGTATTTTGTTTGTTTTTTTTTAAGCTGCCACCTTTGTGGTGGAGTCTAATGCAATGAGGGTTGAGTTAGATGGTCATCATCATAATTTCAGCCGGAAAACGACCACTGCTGGACATTGGCTCTCCTAAAGCCTCGCCATAATGATCGTGTCCTATACGTTAGATGGGTATACGTATCAATTCTCCAATGTTAACGCAGTAGGTATCTACTGTCCGTGCGCCCGCTCGGAGCCAGAATATCAATATTGAACCTGCTTTTAGACACTTTTGTTTGGAAAATATTCTTTACAATGCATGTCCTCGAAAAGAGCGGTTTTCCAAGCAGCCAAACTGTGCGGAAAGTGTCACTTTTTTTCACTAGTGCTTTTTACTTTCCTGTACTTTTTTAATTCTTAACTCCAACGTCAGCCCGACGCATAGAGTTTTTATTATTTGAGAAAAGTTTTAAAAATTAGTTATGTACAGATTATCACTCATATAAAAGGTAAAATAAAACTAATACTTTATTTTAGGCGTTTTTAATTAATCTAGATTTAGTTTTTGATCAAAAAATTAATTTTAAATATTCATTAAATATGTTTGGCAGAACGTATATTTTGCTCGTGCCTTATTGCGTTACGATGTGAAAGCAATTCGCACATGCGCAGTAGACATGCCCGAGGAACTATTAGTTAATCTGTGGATATGTTGAACGCGCTTGAATAAGCCCGCTATTTTATTAATTTCATTTTATTAATTTTGTTTATTTCCTCGCACAATGCATAGTAAAATATTGTATGATACACGTACGTAAGATGATTTCCGACTCGTGTCGATTTATCCACTCACTCGCTTCGCTCGCTCGTGAATAAAAATGCCACTCATCGGAAATCACCTAACTTCCGCACTTGTAGCATAAATAACTATTGATTTACATATGCTATTTCAGTTTTGAAAAAAATTTAGCCATCAATTTTTCAGTGTAAAAATATTTTACAATGCATGTCCTCGAAAAGAGCGGTTTTCCAAGCAACCAAACGGTGCGGAAAGTGTCACTTTTTTTCACTAGTGCTTTTTACTTTCCTGTACTTTTTTAACTTCAACTTCAGCCCGATGCATAGAGTTTGTATTATTTGAGAAAAGTTTTAAAAATTAGTTATGTACAGATTATCATTCATATAAAAGGTAAAATAAAACTAATACTTCATTTTAGGCGTTTTTAATTACTCTAGATTTAGATTTTGATCAATAAGTTAATTTTAAATATTCATTAAATATGTTTGGCAGAACGTAGATTTTGCTCGTGCCTTATTGCATTACGATGTGACAGCTATTTGCACATGCGCAGTATATATGCCCGAGGAACTATTAGTTAATCTGTGGATGTGGGCTGAACGCGCTTGAATACGCCAGCCATTTTATTAATTTCATTTTATTAATTAATTTATTTCCTCGCACAATGCATAGTAAAATGTTGTATGATACACGTACGTAAGATGATTTCCGACTCGTGTCGATTTATCCACTCACTGCAATGGCTACGCTCGCTCGTGAATAAAAATGCCACTCATCGGAAATCACCTACCTTCCGCACTTGTAGCATAAATAACTATAAACATTGAAGTCGTTTTGGAGGAGTATCCAAAAACAGCGAAAAAATATCGTGTTGTTAATTATTTATTTTAAACAAAAATATTAGCTACACGAAAAAAAAAATGTTTTACGAATAATGTACATGAATCAATCAATTTTTTTTTCAAACCTTTTAACCTAGCCGTTACTAAGGAGTATGCTTTAGAAAGTAACCGTTTTACGGCACTAAAGCGGTGGAAGGCCCTTAACTGTACTATAAAAGTTATGAGGTTAGCTGGTTACGGCTAATGCCATAAATAAATAAAAAAGTTATATGACTGAATGTACATTCAGATGTACGATTTGCTGTGCTGGCTTAGCTGGCTATACGATCTTAACAATATATTGAAATTCTTATCGCCACAAATCTTAAATTGAAAGTGCATTGGCACAAGCAAACAAACAATCCTCAAACTCGCCATCTTGAAAAATCGAATCTCCAAAACAGAACTTAGTTCATGAACTAAAAATACATGTTTATTTCCAACTACTATCCATTTGAACGAACTCCTATAAATTTTAAAGTTCTTTTGTCGATACAGTCACGTGTCGCAAATAGGAAAGCTTGTATAATCCTGGATGCAAAAGTTCCGTTCGTTAATCGGATTCACTTGTTATGTACAGATTCTGCTGATTATACAGTACGTTGGATTTTAACTTTTGCTAATAAGTTGCTGGTTTTATATTCGGTTATTGAGTTGGTTTGTTGCTTAGGTAGTAAGTTGGGCTGTTTGAACTGAATTTCTTCTGGCTAGATTTTGCCTAGGTGTTACATTTTGGGGTAGGTATTCATTCAATTAATTGCTCTTATTTTGCGTCATTTTAAGTCTCTGTAAACATTTCAAGTGAACATTTCACTTTCAACCGACTTCATAAAAGGAGGAGATTCTCAATTCGACTGTATGTTTTTTAGGATTCCGAACCCAAAGGGTAAAAACGGGACCCTATTACTATGACTCCGCTGTCCGTCTGTCTGGCTGTCTGTCTGTCTATCCGTGATAGCTAGACAGTTGACATTTTCACAGATGATGTATTTCTGTTGCTGCTATAACAATAAATACTTAAAACCGTACAACAAACGTGATTTTTTTGCTGTTTTTTGCGATAATGGTACGGAACCCTTCGTGCGCGAGTCCGACTAGCAGTTGGCTGGTTTTTTTTTTGTATGTTTGTTTCGCGATTACTCCGCCAATTGTGGAGCGATTATTTTTTTATTTGTTTGAAAGGGTATACACACGAGATAGTCCCGTTGTCACCAAGTCAGAATCGGATAATGTGATCCCATGGAAATCGAGAGAACTTCTCAAATATGTATCGATTTTGTTAATTTAATCAACAGTGCAATAATTTGCACTCAGAATGTATCATTTTGTGAAGTGGAACTGATTAAGAAGACCACATTTGGCCATTGGAACTCCTTAATAATAAATATGTCACAGGTATAAGATATCTCGAACAGTTAACCGACTATGATGTAGCATATACGTATATATAAATGGTACCATCGAACTGATCTGATGAAGATGTCGGAAGGAGGCACTGGAACTCCGAAATAAAACCATGTATTCTAGTCATGTTTGGACTTATTGGAATTGTCATGAGATGTTCTTTGGCTATAAATAATTTTCTTGGTAAATTGGGGTACCAAAACTATCAAGAGAAAAATGAATATTTTTACAAATAAATTAATTACCGATTTCCAATAAAACACTACAAATCGAAAAATTACTTTTTTTGCCAAAGTCGGTGTCGAAAAACGAAAAACATTAGGTACCAAAGACAAAGACTTCGGAAAAGAAAGTGTTTTTGTTGGAAGTCGTTTTAATTTTTTTGTATAGCGTTTGGATTTTGATATCATATGCTCATATGAGAAATATGAAAATTAGATACCATATAATATAATATGAGTATAAGTTTCTTCGTTAAATATACTGGCAAAATTTTGTATGCTTTTAAATATTCTGACCGGCTTAACGTTACCTTGATTGGTGATGCATAACCCGCTTTTTCACTTCCTTTGTTCATATGACCGCTTTGAAAGCTGAGCTTTCATACGTAAAATTTTAATTACTAAGACCTAGAAAGGTCTCAAAGAGAATAATCTCGTAATTGAACCGTGAAAATTAATTCCTCACACAACGGGTTTTGTGTACTCACAGGTGCTTTTATCAGTTCACTGAAATGTTTTACAATGGGTAGGTTAAAATGTGGCTTGTAGGCTTGTTGGTGATGAAAATGTATCTGACTTGGGATAACGTTGTGACTGTTTGTCTATTAGAATTGTACTTTGAATACAACTTTCAGTTTACTGTGATATAAGCTACGAACGGTCATATTATGTACAAAACTTTTCAGGAAATTATTTTTCTACCGTCGCGGGTAGAGGCAAGCGTTTGTAATAAAGATTTATAATCAGCGACACTTGATAATTTGAATAGTATTGCCGTTACGGAGATAGTCTTCGTTAAAATCGCCAAATATGTACAAACCGAAACCAAATATTTTAGTATGAGTATATTTAAACAACCTACTCAACTGCCAAAAAGTAAAATCAAATTATTCAATGATAGGAACAAGTAACCAACGTAAATAGGCTGCAATAAATAATCTATATGAAGTACGTCAATTGCGATACGAGCGCGCTTTAGAGCCACGGGGAATGGTTGATTCATTCCTGGATCCTCGCATGCATGCTCCTTGTTTCTTTCGCTTTCGGAATTTGAAAAATTTGAATGTATTCACTATGTTGTTCTCGAAAGTTGTTATTTAAGTCATATTTCAATGGCACTTGTACAAATTTTTTACTGTTCCAAATACTTTTTAAGTTGGTTGACTATTTATTACTCGTAAACTTGTAAAGCCTACTTAGTTGTGATAGTTTTTTTTTAATTTCGTTATATATACTACTGCCGTGATTTTTTTCACACGCCAAAAGCAACCATTTCGCTGGCAGGGGGGGGGGGACACTTGACGCTAACAAATTTTTTCAACTGAAAGCTTAATTTTACGCAAACAGATCTCTGAATTGAAAGATAGTTAAAACCATCTTAGATACCCGTAATATTTTTGAATGGCCTATCCAACCATACCCCACACCATGGGATAGACGAGACTAAAAGTACACCCCACTTTACGTCTATAGGAGGAACCAGCAAAAATAACTTGATTTTGTTTTTCCACTTGATCGGAATTATTAATATGTGCATCCATTCCAAATAATAGCTTTCTAGTACTAAGAGTCTCTGAGCTAAGCTGCGGACGGACAGACGGACATAGCGAAACTATAAGCGATTGTGGACTTCGAAACCCTAAAAATGAATGAATTTCCTCACGCCTTTTCATCAACCATCATACAAAAGTCACATTTAATTAACACATGAAGTAAACAAGTACGGCGGCCAGCGCTTGACAATAATATCCACTGTCTCGAGAGGCGTAACGCTTTTTCGAACCATGCCAATTTCTACCAAGCAACTCTTAAAAAAAGGAATAAAGTGATGCTACATTAAAAGACATCCAAGTGAAAAAATATGTTGCCGACCTTCTTGGCTGAAATCTGGAAAATCCAGCGTATGGAGCTTAACACACGAAGAAGTAAATCGATTGGAAAGCATTACGAGTCTTACCCTTTTCACGAGATTCGCCCACCTCCTTATGTTTTAAACCTTCAAGAAAAATAGTCTTACTTTGTCTCGGTATCGGTTTTAGACCGCCGTAAAACTTACCTAGTTAGGCAATTTGGGCGATAAATTCTGGACTCTTTTGAGATAGTTTAACAGGAAACGGGAGTTTCAATATTCTCAACAATAGGGATGTTAACTGCAAATTAGTTTTCTTTCCTTCCAGTAGATTAATAAAACCGATACAATGCGTAGAAATATTGTGTGACGTCACGCCGTTAGTACACTTTATACTGACATAGTTACGTCACAAGCCCTTTGATGCGCTTTATCTTTGTCAGTTTTTATAGATTTGGTAAAGCAAAAATACCTGTGGAATTATTAAGGGAACATACCTATTTTCGAAATTCCTTTCAAATTATCTGCCTCGTTCGTCTTGTGGTCGCAAGCATTACTGCAGAGCATGAGGTCCTGGGTTCGATTCTCGGGTCTGGTAAAGTCTATTACGGTTTTCTATCTGAAAGAAGACTCGTCACGGCCTATACAAAATTTACTCAGTCCCGGTACAAAAGATAGTATTCTCAAAATTTTGTATATATTAGGCAAATAAATGACTGATATTCGCCATTCCAAAAATAATGGCTTACGTAGTAAAATTACTTTCTATACATACTCGTATGTATTTAGTAAACAAACGCGTTTCGGCAATTTTTTGTTGGCGATTTTTCGCATGTTTTTTTTGTTTCTTTAATCTCTCTTTCAAATTTATCCGCGTACCAGACAGGCATCGGCCCTAGCGGACCCCGTCAGTTTTTGCTGACATCTCTTTGAGGCGCGAGTAGAACACTACGCGCCGTCGACTTGGTCCTGGTCCTTATCGAACGACGAGCTACCCATTACTCGCCGTTTGTAAGCCCGCGCTAACGGTGGCCGGGAATCGGCTTGCAACTGCCGACGCCCAGGGCATCTCTTGCGGTGGCTAGGGGCGTGAGGGCGTCTCCGTTGCGTCTCAGGGAGTACAGCCTTGATGTTATGCCCATTAAATAACTGAGCAACTGTTTTCATCTCAGATTTTATCCAACCTGCCTCTTAAAACAAAAGATCTGCTACTACAACGATTCCTATAACCGTAACCTCAATCGTCTGTCAGCGATGTTTGACGAACGTTACAATCTGATTGGAATCCCATGTTCCTTTTACCACTATTGCATTATTAACCGCACCTGATTTGGGAACAAAACCTGTCATCAAAGGTATCGGTGTACAATCGCTGGAGGCATTGAGCTGGTGTTAGCTTGATTATATTAATGATCTATTACACGACAAGTTCCTAGCCCATTAGGTGGCACAATACGGGACAACAATGTGGCCTGGACGTGGAAGTCTAACCTGTTTACTTCCCTAAAACACCGAGAAAACCTTGTTAAAATTTAAGGTACTAATCCTAACTTCCTAACTAATATAATAAGTGTGAGTTTGTTTGTTACGCTTTTACTCCTTAACGGCTGAACGGATTTGAATGAAACTTGGCATATGAATAGACCAGCGCACTTATTGCGTTAGTTCAAAGAATGGCGCAGCCATGCTTTACTTTCAATTCATTGCTTCATAATGTTCAAAACACGGTCAACTCAACAGCGTTTAACACACAATGAATACGGGATTATGAGTTGTCATAATGATAGAGAACGATAGGGTGCTGATCTTGGATTAAGGACACTTTTCAACCCGGTATAATGTCCCCTTGGGGTAATAAAAGTCTTTTGACGCGGGCGAAGCCGCGGGAAGAAGCTAGTAACGCAATCAAAGCATCATTCATTATAATCAGCGGAACAATACATTTGAATATTAAATGTGTGTTTGATGTCAAATATTTTGATTAACATCAGTGTAATTTCTATCTCAATTTCCATACCGAATTAAATTAACCTCGATACTCAGCCCCGCTCAATATTGTTTTGACCAATATTCTATCAGCGGATGCCAATATTAATATAAGGTTTTCTACAACGTTCTCGCCCGGGTTACTTACAAAATATTAGGTATTACCATAAAACAGGGGTTGCCAATATAACGTTATTAGCTTTATATCAGGGATCTCCGACTCTTCCTTTGACACGGTATTATAGGCGTGTGAAGAGCAAATATAAGCCATCTATATTGATTTTCTAATACTACCTCGTGTTTACATCAAAACTCTTGTGTTCGGTGGATTGTGTAAATGAAATCGACTCTGTAAGTAATTACCCATATAGAGAAACTCGTGGCTAAATAGTAACAGCTGCACGGGTCGATCTTCAAGGCTAAGCACCGCTTGCCGAGGTCGGTCCGTGGATGGGTGACCATTTCAACTTACCGAGTTTCCTCCGTGCCTCGGAAAGCACGTTAAGCCGTTGGTCCCGGCTGTCATTTAAAGATCTTAGATAGTCGTTACGAGTAGTCAGAAGCTTGAGATCTGACACCAGTCTTGCCAAGGGGTACCCTGTTACCCAGTTACTGGGTTGTGGAGGTCAGATAGGCAGTTGCTCCATGTAAAACACTGGTACTCAGCAGAATCCGGTAAGACTGGAAGCCGACCCCAATATAGTTGGGAAAAGCTAGACAGATTGATATTGATACTCTAATACTGCCTCGTATTTACATCAAAACTGTGAGTTCTAAGGATTGTGTAAATTAAATCAATTCTGTAAGTAATTACCACTCCATATCTTGTCGTAAGTACCTAAGGGTCTACTCATCTTTCATGATATAATTAGCTGATTTGGGGAGTGATATTGGGTACTCGAGCGAACTTAATCTTTTTAATATTTCGGAATGAGGTTAATTAGAATTTGAACGTTATCATAATACCACTCAATGTTCCTTTATAGATTAAAACAAAAACGAGACCTAACAGTAATGCCCAAGATAATATCTGATCGAGTTTGTTTTGTTTGATGATGTATTTTTCAGCCGACCATTTACTTATCCTTTGTTTCATAATTTGTAATCCTTTAAGCAGTTTTGCTTCTTGGGGACCACCAGTGATCAAAATTGTTCATATAAAATACATAAACAAGAATATTTTTTTTAAGTATTGCGAAGAGCGTAGGTTTGGGAGATCAAAACGATAGACAAAAATTACTTTTAACTTGTATTGACTGAACAACGAGCTTGCCTTTGTTTTCTTCGCCAATCGTGCCTGTCCTAAGGCGGCTTTTACAGAAAAGAAAAATTAAACAAAAATACCTTGAAACATTTTCTAGCGTTCGAAATATGATTAATCTTCTAAAACTTTATATCAGTTGACAGCTTGAAATAGGTAAGGACTCAGCACGTCCTTACAGTACCTACTGATAACAACTGGATTCAGACATTCACTAAAGATATCCAATAAAGCACATAAACGGAGAGAAGAATCAACCCTTCCTGTATAAATACATACATACATACATGCAGTTCCTACAAACTGCGATTTTCCAACTCATCCTCATTTCAACTGTAAGGTGACAAAGCGAATCCTTTTGATTTTAAGACGACTCCGTATAAAGCTTATAAAGGCGGTGATTTTAAATTGTATTGTGGTCTGCAAACTCAACTTTCTTCGCATTTCCTCTTTCTACTATATTACCGCCAAGTTTACCATAATTTGAATGTAATTATGCTCGTGAAAAGGTCTCTAAGTAGATTGTGATGTTTAATTATTTTGGGTAAATTAATTTTGCCTTTCTCTTGTTGCCTTGTTTCGTTTCATAGATTTCATTCGATAAGGATTGATTTTGATTAAGTTCGCTACTTCTTATTTATTTCTGCTTGTTTAAAAATCTGTTTCCATTGAAAAATTTAACAATATTCATTTGTATATTCCCTACTCTACTATGGTATAGTAGTCAGCTTCACCACTTTGATCTTCGTTTTCGAAATTCAGTAGTTAGTAGCCTCTTTTACGTTACTTGCTCTTTTATTTAAAATATCTGCAATATTCATTACGCAGGCAACGAGGCCTTTCTTTGTCGCGTGAAAAGCAGCTTCCAAAGCGCTATGGAGTATCCAGAATGTTTTCAGTCCCGACTAAAAAATATTGCGCAGCAAAGTAAAAAAGGCGTAGAAAAATAGCGCAATGAAACATGCTTAGAGGATTTCTCTTCACAGTAATGCCGGTCCATTCAAAAGTTCTGTTCTCCTTTTGGAAAGTTTTATGGCTGGACCAGTGGACAGTTTTCGTGGTTTCATTTGATTGGCCGGCTTTTTAATAGTAGAGAAGATTGCCCTAGTTTCCGCCTAGAAATTACCTTTGTAATAGGTTTTGAATTCCGCATGTGTGCTCTTTTGCTAATATGTTGGTATGGGATATCAAAATAAAAAAAATAACAGCAAATAAAACAAAATTAATTCTTCTAAACTCTAAGAAAATAATAAGATTCTTCAATATATTATTTTGGTTCAAATGTATCAAAAACGGAAAAAGTAATTTGCAATTTCTTAAATCCCGGGCTTTAATCGTCATGTTTACTTTATGATACCGGGATTTTAGAGAAGGTATTATCAACTACTATGTTACTTACTTCCACGAACTTGGTAAATATACTCTACCTATTCCGATCTCTTGTGTGAATGACTGTCAAAGAATGGCAGTTGGGACCAACGGCTTTACGTGCTTTCAGAGACATCGGAATGGATGGTCGCCAATCCTCTACATGCGTTGCTTAACCTTGAAGATCGATCCATGCACTGGTTATTACTTAGCTGCAAACCCCTCATTCCAAAAGCTCATTATGCTCAGTATTTAAATATTTTTGAGTGGGTTGATTCCAAAGGTATTTTTCTTGTTCAAACTTATATGTAAAAAGTGTGTAGGCAATGAAATTAAGCTGTGACCTTTACGTTAATATGGCATCCGAATACGTATTCTCTTGGAATTTTTAACGATTTAATTTCTTATATTTAGTGTTTCTGGTCTTAATATAAAACCTTTTTATCCATTCCAGTTAAGTTTTTTCGATTTCGTCGATTTTATTATGTTTAAACGACTTGATCGTTACCATACCGTTGGTCTGATTCGATTATTGACACTTCGGAATATTCCCGAATGTTAATTAAATCCAATAAATATTTGTTTTGATTTCAACAGACCTAAAAATACGGAATATGCCTTATTTTCAACCATAATCATCTTACATAGCCGACGTTTTATATTTAAGGCGCAGATACCCCTGAGTAGCTGATTTTAAAATGAGAATCACGTATAAACGGATAGTCGTAATTTTTTGGAAAAATATATGTTACATTAGACAATTTTCTCAATAATTTGATCTATGAACATTTTGAGTTTTATTGGTATTACAAAGTGTATTTAATTTGTAAAGTTATGTCTAAAACGGACAAAAAAACGGCAATCGAACCAAAAACCGCCGGGCGCATTTTAATGTATAATCTATATAATAAATAATAATAATATAATAAATACTAATATATCTATATAATATATTAGCATACTAATATCACATCCACGTTTCATTTGCAGATATCATAAGTATATATGATATATACTATACTACCAGGCCCCTCAGAAAGTATTGCGAAAAAAAGTTTTTATATATGGGAGACTGGCCAGTTATAATGTTTTTCGAAAATATGATTATTTATAAGTAAAAATAAGTAAGTTCCAATTTCAAAATTTCCCTCCACATTTTTTGCGAGTTAATTCAAAGTATTGTGTCTCACTGAAATACGTGGGACACTCAGAAAGTTTTGCGAAACTAAAAAAAATTGTTCTATACGTACATATATTTTTATTAAATCTTTTCAAAGTACTTTCCACCAGCCTCTATACAAAGATTCATGCGCCTAAACCAGTTTTCAAAACACTTTTTCCAGTCCGCCGCAGACACCTCGTTTACAGCCTGCTCGAACGCAGCCAGCGCATCTTCCGGCGACGAAAATTGTATCCCTTTGAGCTGATTTTTTATTTTTGGGAATAAAAAGAAGTCACACGGTGCTAGATCAGGGCTGTAAGGAGGGTGACCCAGGAGTTTGACTGGCGTGCTGTCCAGGAAGTCCCTCGTTTTGAGTGCGGTGTGCGCAGGTGCATTGTCGTGGTGGAGCAGTAGCCCGCGGAGCCCTGTGTTTGGTCGCTTGTTGCTTATAACAGAGAAAACTTCTGGCAAACATTTGGTAGTATACCATTCGGCATTAATGCTTCTTTGATCCCGTAAGGGAATTGATACCAAGTGGCCAGTCAAATTAAAAAAGCTAGCGATCAAAATCTTACCCCCGCTTCTAGATCGCTTCACTTTGGTAGGCGTTGGCTCATTTTGAAACACCCAAACAGTCGACTGGCGCTTGGTTTCTGGGTCGTATTGATAAATCCAGGACTCATCACCTGTAACGATGTCGTAAACACGCCGAGACGAGCCTGCTTCAAATTTGTTAAGCATATCACGGCACCATTCCACCCGGGCCTGCTTCTGAGCATCGGTGAGGTTGTGCGGCACCCAGCGTGATACTATCCTCCTCACGCGAAGATGGCTGTGTAGAATCTCGTGAACGCTTCCCGATCCAATCTTCAATATGTGTTGAATCTCCTGATATGTAATTCGCCTATTGTCTTGGATTAAATTTTTCACTGCTAGCACGTTTTCTTCGGTAACAGCCGTCAAAGGGCGACCGCTTCTTTCGTCATCCCCCAAAGTTGGTCGACCGCGCTTGAATTCGTTATACCAACGATACACGGTTGCCTTGGAAGGGCCTTCATCCATGAATGCCATTTGAAGTCTATCGTACGATTCATCCGGTTTCAGGCGACACTTGAAATCGTATAAAATCATAGCTCTAAAATGTTCCCGGCGCAGATCCATATTTCAGTGAGACACAATACTTTGAATTAACTCGCAAAAAATGTGGAGGGAAATTTTGAAATTGGAACTTACTTATTTTTACTTATAAATAATCATATTTTCGAAAAACATTATAACTGGCCAGTCTCCCATATATAAAAACTTTTTTTCGCAATACTTTCTGAGGGGCCTGGTATGGATCTGCGCCGGGAACATTTTAGAGCTATGATTTTATACGATTTCAAGTGTCGCCTGAAACCGGATGAATCGTACGATAGACTTCAAATGGCATTCATGGATGAAGGCCCTTCCAAGGCAACCGTGTATCGTTGGTATAACGAATTCAAGCGCGGTCGACCAACTTTGGGGGATGACGAAAGAAGCGGTCGCCCTTTGACGGCTGTTACCGAAGAAAACGTGCTAGCAGTGAAAAATTTAATCCAAGACAATAGGCGAATTACATATCAGGAGATTCAACACATATTGAAGATTGGATCGGGAAGCGTTCACGAGATTCTACACAGCCATCTTCGCGTGAGGAGGATAGTATCACGCTGGGTGCCGCACAACCTCACCGATGCTCAGAAGCAGGCCCGGGTGGAATGGTGCCGTGATATGCTTAACAAATTTGAAGCAGGCTCGTCTCGGCGTGTTTACGACATCGTTACAGGTGATGAGTCCTGGATTTATCAATACGACCCAGAAACCAAGCGCCAGTCGACTGTTTGGGTGTTTCAAAATGAGCCAACGCCTACCAAAGTGAAGCGATCTAGAAGCGGGGGTAAGATTTTGATCGCTAGCTTTTTTAATTTGACTGGCCACTTGGTATCAATTCCCTTACGGGATCAAAGAAGCATTAATGCCGAATGGTATACTACCAAATGTTTGCCAGAAGTTTTCTCTGTTATAAGCAACAAGCGACCAAACACAGGGCTCCGCGGGCTACTGCTCCACCACGACAATGCACCTGCGCACACCGCACTCAAAACGAGGGACTTCCTGGACAGCACGCCAGTCAAACTCCTGGGTCACCCTCCTTACAGCCCTGATCTAGCACCGTGTGACTTCTTTTTATTCCCAAAAATAAAAAATCAGCTCAAAGGGATACAATTTTCGTCGCCGGAAGATGCGCTGGCTGCGTTCGAGCAGGCTGTAAACGAGGTGTCTGCGGCGGACTGGAAAAAGTGTTTTGAAAACTGGTTTAGGCGCATGAATCTTTGTATAGAGGCTGGTGGAAAGTACTTTGAAAAGATTTAATAAAAATATATGTACGTATAGAACAATTTTTTTTAGTTTCGCAAAACTTTCTGAGTGTCCCACGTATGTATATACTTATGATATCTGCATATGAAATTTGGATGTGCCAGATGAAGTATGAACGCTAAATTATTGCTGTGGAAATTTCTGTGTTCATGAAGAGCAGTGTCGCTTAGGAAAACGGAATTGCGCATGAGTTTATGTAGGGTTAACAATTTTGAATGATTCGAAATATGAAAATGTTCTTTGGGTTTGTGCAAATGAGTCAAGAAGCTCGAGAGAAGTGCCATTTGATTTCAGTGATGGCGATGTTCGAAACGTCAAAATGGATAGATAGCGTGACATTTCAATAGAGCTTGACTATATATATAGGTATATACAATTTTGTCATTTTTCCAATGGCTATTGTGACTCTTTGATAGAATGTCACTTGTCTAAGGCTTTAGGCTCGTCCATACTAATATTATAAATTCGAAAGTAACTCTGTCTGTCTGTCTGTCTGTTCCCTTTTCACGCCTAAAACACTGAACCGATTTCAATGAAATTTGGCCAGGAGATAGATGGGATGATGAAATTGTTCAAATAAAATACATAAACAAGATTATTTTTCTTAAGTACTGCAAAGAGCGTAGCTTTGGGGGCTCATCATGTATAGCCGGCAGTATTCCATGATAGTACCTAAGTTTTAAACTGTGTAAATTTTGTCTGTGATATTTTGAAAACTATACTTTTGTGTTTTTATCCCTAACTTTAATATCATGATTACCTATTTTGTGATAAACAGCACTGTTTGCTCAACTTGTGATATATGGCACCTTTTGCTCAATTTGTCATAATAGCACCTTTTGCTCAATCTTATATATATATAAATAAAAAGACAAGTCCTGACTGACTGACTGACTGACTCATCAACGCCCAGCCCAAGTCCGTAGACCTAGGAAGCTGAAATTTTGCACAGAGGTTCCCTTTATAATGTAGACAAGGAATAAGGAAGGATTTTTCGAAATTCAACCCCTAAGGCAGTTAATAAGGGATGAAAGTTTGTATGAAACTCTGTCATTTTTTATTTGAAATTAATGAAATATGGTATTTAGCCTCTAAATATAAATAAAAAATACGTCTTTAAGGATTTTTTAAATTTCATCCCTTACAGGGTTAAAAAGGGGTTTTAAAGTTTGTATGAAAAATAAATAGTTTATCATCAAAAATACTTGAAACTTAGTATTTCTGTTCTTTTTTACAATTAAAGAAACAGGTGTTAAAGGTTTCCTTGAATTTCATCCCTTAAAGGGTTAAAACGGGGTTCTAAAGTTTGTAAGAAAAATAAATTCTTTGTCATCCAAATTAATTGAAACTTAGTTTTTCTGTTCTTTATTACAATTAAAGAAACATATCTTGAAGTTTTTTTTTGAATTTCATCCCTTAGAAGCTTAAAAAGGGGTGTTAAAGTTTGTATGAAAAATAAATAGTTTATCATCAAAATTACTTGAAACTTAGTATTTATGCTCTTCAATACAATTAAAGAAATTCTTATTTAAGGCTTTTTGAATTTCATCCCTTACAGGGGTAAAACGGGGTGTTAAATTTTGTAAGAATAATAAATTGTTTATCATCAAAATTACTTGAAACTTAGCATTTCTGTTCTTCAACACAATTAATGAAACATGTGTTGAAGGTTTTTTTGAATTTCATCCCTTAAAGGGTTAAAAATTGGTGTTAAAATATGTAAGAAAAATAAATAGTTTATCATCAAAATTACTTGAAACTTATTATTTCTGCTCTTCACAACAACTAATGAAAAACGTATTTAAGGATATTTCTAATTTCATCCCTTAAAAGGTTAAAAAAGGGTTTAAACAAGTTTGTAAGAAAAATAATTCATAATCATCAAAATTACTTGAAACTTAGTATTTCTGCTCTTCAATACAATTATAAAAACACATGTTTATGTTTTTTTTGAACTTCTTCTTTTAAAGGGTTAAAAATGGGTGTTAAAATATGTAAAAAAAAAAATAGTTAATCATCAAAATTACTTGAAACTTAGTATTCCTGCTCTTCAAAACAACTAAAGAAAAACGTATTTAAGGATATCTTGAATTTCATCCCTTAAAAGGGTAAAAAATGGTTTTACAAGTTTGTGAGAAAAATAATTGTTTATCATCAAAATTACTTGAAACTTAGTATTTCTGCTCTTCAATACAATTATAGAAACACATGTTCATGGTTTTTTTGAATTTCATCCCTTAAAGGGTTAAAAATGGGTGTAAAAGTATGTAAGAAAAATAAATAGTTTATCATCAAAATTACTTGAAACTTAGTATTTCTGTTCTTTAACACAATTAAAGAAACACATGTTTAAGGTTTTTTTTTTAATTTCAGCCCTTAAACGGGTAAAAAAGGCTTTTAAAGTTTGTATGAATAATACCTACCTCCTACCTACCTCCTCCTTCCTACTGGATGTGCTCGAGGGGAATCAGTGTTCATACCTCAAATACAACTGATACCCAGATAGTCAGACTATGTCTTTGAGTTAAAACGATTACAATTCCCCCATGCAATGCCAAAAATAAATCATTAAACGTGACAGGCATAGATTTAAGAAAATATTGCATCTCACACGCGCAATTCTACGTTGCCTATCCAGAGTCAGTACAGCCTGGACATTTTGACACCAGACAGAAAATCCACCACTGTGCTATACAAAGAAGTGCATAATTAAATTCTAACTTCTTTGCCACTTTGTTAGCGTAAAGTAATTTGAATACCCATATCTAGATAGTACAGAATGGCACAAAACTCATCACTTTATCTGAAGATGCTATAATTTTTCCTTCAACAATTAGCTTCGAAATTTATGAAGTAAACATATACAAAATATAGCTGGTAACGTTCAAGCGCGTGTAACTTATGATACGTCAAGCCATTCTAAATCACGACCACGAGGAAGACAACTTTTCATCGAAAATCATAATGATTAAGCTCTGTGAATATGTGAATAAGCAAAACTATCATCTCTGTGGCATCCAGGCAGAGTCATTATACCTTCTCAAGGTTACTGCATGGTGTGTTGTTTTTCATGGATTAATGCTAACGCGTGCCCGTATCCCCGCCATGAGCGGCACAGGAGGACACCGTGGAGTTTAAGTGGGTTCGAGTCCCACATTACTGCGCTATCTCCCCGTGATAGCGCAGTATGCATGAGCATATCCCAGGCATAAAAACTAATGATGCGATGTTTACGCTGGAAGCGTCACCGGGCCGCCAAACGACTACTATGGTCGACGAGGTTCCAGTGCCATGATCAACGTCTTTCTCTATCCTTAAAAGAAATAAATACCCCTCCCGAATACCGCTGAACCGATTTAGATGAAAGTTGGTATGGTGATAGTTTGAGACCCGGGAAAGGACATAGGCTACTTTTTTTTCATAAAACACGAAGGGGGAGAAAAGGGGGGAGGATTAATTTTATATGTTATTTCTTATCATGCAACTCCTTCTTATTATGAACCGATTTAAATGAAATTTGGTATGGAGATAGTTTAAGAACAAGAGAAGGACATAGGCTACTTCTTTTTGCATAAAACTCGAAGGGGGAGAAATGGAGAGAGGAGGGGTGGGGGTTGTAAATGTACAAATTTTCTTCATGAAGCTGAATTTTGGCAGGTGGTGGTGGTAGTATAAGATAGTAAACATTAGTTAAGAAAGGCTTTTTGTAAATAAGAATTTTAAGGGGTAAATGGGAAATGGGCCAATGCGGCGACGCTTGGGGAAAGCCTATGTCCAGCAGAGGACGTCTTTTGGCTGATAGGATGATGATGATGATGAAATGGGAAAAGCTGATCTTTGTATGAAACTTGCTTCCGATTTGGTTGAAACTTTGCAGGCATGTTTTTGATAACAAATAATTGAAATCTGTATATTTATTTAGATTATGTAATGGGATGAGGCTTCGTATTACACAATAAGGTGCCAATATATTAACAGGTATAACTGTAACTGATAATTCAGTGGGGATTATTAGGATTCGTCCTAATAATCCCCACTGAACTATCAGTTCAATTCAAAAGACTCCAGTTTCCAATCAAACTTAGTTTTGCTATTACTATTAACAAAGCTCAAGGGTAGCAGGGGCGTATTTGGCAAAGCCATGCTTTACCTACGGCCAGCTACATGTAGCTGCTGATGTTCGCGTATGTTCAAGGCCCACAATATGTATTAGCACCAAATGAAAGGACATACAACATAGTATATATAGCAGCGTTTTAAAATGTTGTACCCATGATTAAAGAATGTCATTTAAATAAAGTTAAATTTATGCTAGAGTGGTATTTTCAATTCGCAGCAAAGCAGAACCTATGACTCTGTAGTTTATTTGTTTCCTTTTGTAACCTTTACCTGTATTGACCAACGTTTTCAATGAATTAAGTTAATCGGTTTTGAGTTAATGCTTCCTGTACATATACAGGCTGAGTTTTCCAAGTGGTCGTGGATGGCCAAATCATCACTATGAAGAATAGCACAAAACAATCAAAAGAGTCAAGGGGCCGATTATAATTAAAACTAAAACTGCAACATTGGATATTTCTCACCTGTTTGTCGACAACCACAATTGATTGACAAAATCTATATTAACGCGGGCGAAGCTGCGGGTAACAGCTAGTTTCTTATAATGGCACCTTTTGCCCAATATGTGTTAACAACACCTTTGTACAATATCGTATTTTACCTATTTTTATAAGAAATAAATTATGCCCGTAGACTAGACTAATAAAAGTGGGAATAAACCTACCCACAGAAAGCAAGATGATGAATGCAAGAAAGAATTAGTATGAGGAATGAATGTACGAGAGGCATAAAATATTGACCGGAATGGAAGTGTTTGCACTCAATAGGCGCCAATTTCGTTGGTGGAGAAGAGTTAAGAAAAAAAAAATCAGTTGACAGCTTGAAATAGGTAAGGACTTAGCACGTCCTTACAGTACCTACTGATAACAACTGGATTCAGACATGCATTAAAGATATCCATTGCACATAAACGGAGAGAAGAATCAACCTTCCCTCTATAAATACATACATACAGTTCCTACAAACTGCGATTTTCCAACTCATTCTCAGCTCAACTGTTTGCAAGATGACAAAGCGAATCCTTTTGATTTTAAGACGACTCCATATAAAAGCTGTGATTTTAAATTGTATTGTGGTCTGCAAACTCAACTTACTTCGCATTTCCTCTTTCTACTTTATTATATCCAAGTTTACCATAATTTCAATGTAATTATGCTCGTGTAAAGGTCTATAAGTAGATTGTGATGTTTAATTATTTTGGGTAAATTAATTTTGCCTTTCTCTTGTTGCCTTGTTTCGTTTCATAGATTTCATTCAATAAGGATTGATTTTGTTTGAGTTCGCTACTTCTTATTTATTTCTGCTTGTTTAAAAATCTGTTTCCATTTTGAAAAATTTAACAATATTCATTTGTATATTCCCTACTCTACTATAGTATAGTCAGCTTCACCACTTTGATCTTCGTTTTCGAAATTCTGTAGTTAGTAGCCTCTTTTACGTTACTTGCTCTTTTATTTAAAATATCTGCAATATTCATTACGTAGGCAACGAGGCCTTTCTTTGTCGCGTGAAAAGCAGCTTCCAAAGCGCTATGGAGTATCCAGAATGTTTTCAGTCCCGACTAAAAAATATTGCGCAGTAAAGTAAAAAAGGCGTAGAAAAATAGCGCAATGAAACATGCTTAGAGGATTTCTCTTCACAGTAATGCCGGTTCATTCAAAAGTTCTGTTCTCCTTTTGGAAAGTTTTATGGCTGGGCCAGTGGACAGATTTCGTGGTTTCATTTGATTGGCCGGCTTTTTAATAGTAGAGAAGATTGCCCTAGTTTCCGCCTAGAAATTACCTTTGAAATAGGTTTTGAATTCCGCATGTGTGCTCTTTTGCTAATATGTTGGTATGGGATATCAAAATAAAAAAAAACAGCAATTAAAACAAAATTAATTCTTCTAAACTCTAAGAACATAATAAGATTCTTCAATATATTATTTTGGTTCAAATGTATCAAAAACGGAAAAAGTAATTTGCAATTTCTTAAATCCCGGGCTTTAATCGTCATGTTTACTTTATGATACCGGGATTTTAGAGAAGGTATTATCAACACCTATGTTACTTGCTTCCACGAACTTGGTAAATATACTCTACCTATTCCGATCTCTTGTGTGAATGACTGTCAAAGAATGACAATCGGGACCAACGGCTTTACGTGCTTTCAGAGACATCGGAATGGGTGGTCACCAATCCTCTACATGCGTTGCTTAACCTTGAAGATCGATCCATGCACTGGTTATTACTTAGCTGCGAACCCCTCCTTCCAAAAGCTCACTATGCTCAGTATTTAAATATTTTCGAGTGGGTTGATTCCAAAGGTATTTTTCTTGTTCAAACTTATTTGTAAAAAGTGTGTAGGCAATGAAATTAAACTGTGACCTTTACGTTAATATGGCATCCGAATACGTATTCTCTTTTTGTATTTTTAAAGATTTCATTTTCAGTTCCGCTTTATATTTAGTGTTTCTGGTCTTAATATAAAACCTTTTTATCCATTCCAGGTAAGTTTTCCATCCGTCGCCTCTCGGTGAGTACGACAATTTTATATTCATTATAGAGGTACGGATCTATAGTGGAACGTTAAAAACAGATCATTACAGGAGTCTATTACTTTAAATCACTCCCGTTATCAAAAACGATTCGTCGATTTTATTATATTTAAACGACTTGATCGTTACCATACCGTTGGTCTGATTCGATTATTGACACTTCGGAATATTTTACTATTCCCGAATGTTAATTGAATCCAAAAAATATTGGTTTTGATTTCAACAGACCCAAAAATACGGAATATGCCTTATTTTCAACCATAGTCATCTTACATAGCCGACGTTTTATATTTAAGGCGCAGATACCCCTGAGTAGCTGATTTTAAAATGAGAAGCACGCATAAACGGATAGTCGTAAATTTTTGGAAAAATATATGTTGCACTAGACAATTTTCTTAATAATTTGATCTATGAACATTTTGAGTTTTATTTGTATTACATAGTGTAATTAATTTGTAAAGTTATGTCTAAAACGGACAAAAAAACGTCAATCGAACCAAAAACCGCCGGGCGTATTTTAATGAAATTTACACCATCTCAAAGACAATTTAATTATTTACATTTTGATCTTTTTCTTAGTGAAATACGTGCGCAATAAGGCCTATCGACGCAATATAATTTGCGTCGCGCCATCAAAAAAGAAGGATTAAGAATGTGTGGGTGTTCGTCAGTAAGTTCTACTACTACTAATCAAATTCCTTTTCTTCATTAAATGCATAATCCATTTGCAGTCCTATTTATACAACAAAATCAACTTAATCATCTAAAATTATCCTGCCTTCGCTTCTGATGATTATGAATTAATATTTATGACGTCACAACGAAAAGGATTAGCCCGTCTCAGGTACGGTGACATTAATTCTTCCGTTAAAACTCCTTGTAGCTCCGTAAACGTGTTTTAACTGAATAGATTGAAAATTAAATACCATTATAGCGCTTAGCTATGGATATGCTGACAGGGGTTCGTACTCACTAAACATGGGAACCTGTAGTCGAGACATAGATTGTGTAATCCTAATTGCTTGTTTGTCGAGATTGTTAATTTTGCCCCCAAAACCGGATCGTAGCTGAATTTACTGTTATATTTCTCAAAATGTCACTTTTATTGACATTCAATTCGTAGTAACAATATATTGTTTCAAGAAATATATTATTTACTGTTTTCTGCCCTGTTCCGTTCCAATTTGTCGGCTAGAAGAAAAAAATCATCGTCAAACACATAAAGTGTTCGTGTCGCGGTTAACATAGACGACCTGGAGCCCGGGGCGCTCGCAATTCAGTCTCGACAAACATACGGGCCTCTATTCAGGCCTTCGAACTCAACGGCTACAGAAATATATCGATATTGCATGTTCTGGGGCGTCCTGGCGAAATGAGTCTTTTGTTTTACGATCTATTGTTTCTGTGGTCCTCTGCATGCTTTATTGTACCCCAAGACGCTCGTTTCCTCGTGTATTTTAATTTATTATGATGAAGTCTACTATAGTGGTTATACATTTCATTTTGATAATGATGTTTACGGAACAGACACGGTTGTTTACTTTAGGAATAGCAATTGCCGAAATGATTGGACTGGAATCAACAATAACATTAGTTCACCCAAGTGAAAATTATTTATTCTAAACTTAAATACAGATAATTCCAGATATTTGTAACTTGGTCTGGATATGAACGCTATAATGACATCATCTAGATAGGAGGATGTTGAGCAAATCAGATTTGTCGTTGGGATTTAAACAAATTCTAAATAGAAGCTATACATTTTTCCAGTAATACGTCATCTACATAAATTACATAATTACACAAGTGCATATTATTTAAATTTGTGAGTAAAGTAACATATCGACACCTGATAATAACCCGAGCAGAGATCCTTCATCCAACTCTACGAGGCTGGCTGTAACACTCCGCTGCCCCCGTTTCTGCGGTGTGCACGGGAAAGTGAAAGTCACTGTTAGTAAACGGTGTGATTGTGTTCCTGTCAGAAAAGTTATTGCTCCCCCACAATGCAGCAGATTGGCTTTTACGTTAATTGCAATATGAGGTGTCTAGGTCACATACTAATATTTTTCTGGTTTCTAGTGGTACTACTCAGACTGTTTTATATTTAAGAGAAGATTTATCTTCACTACATATTATAAAATAAAGTCTCATGCCGCTTTTGTACGCGATAAACTCAAAAACTACTGAACGGATTTTCATGCGGTTTTCACCAATGGAAAGAGTGAGAAACGAGGTAGGTTGTTGTGTATAATTTGTCACGGGCGAAGTCGGCCCGGGCCGCTTGTTATGAATAGTAGTTATATTACCGTATGTATGTAAAGCGCATCACTTCAGAACGGTTGCACCAATTTAGCTAATTCTTTTTTGTTGTGTTTGCAATTTTCAGGCCAAGGTTTGTTTGAAAGAAAATTTTAGTAAAACAAGTGTTACGAAGTTTCCCGGGGTCATAGATAGTTCTCGCCAAACTTCTTGGCCGCCCTGAAGTTTGCTTTCCGATGTGCTAGCCACGGATTGTTGTAATATAGTCTGGTTCTTCTAAAATCCCGAAATGTTAATCAACTTCAAATATTATAAAGGCTTTAAATATTCTTCGCAAGTTATCCTTTTTGTATTTACTGAGGGTCATTTGCATCATTGTTCTGTCTCAGTAACCCCAGGTTTTGCTCGCTTAGCTTAGATGTAAATTAATTTCTGCCCTCGTAATATAGAACAAAAGATTTTGTACGAGAAATGTTACATTTTCCTGCCGCGAAATTTTGCGATGTTACCGCACATGGTATGAAGCATATGAACATAAATATTCTCGTGTATAGGCCGTAAGCCATCAGTGCACACGGCTGCGGTATGCCGTGTGTAATGTATGAATGCCTGTGATATGTACTAAAATTCGCTTCAGTGTAACATTTTACATACCGACATATTTGTTCCATTTGAATTATTACCCGTATACACAGTCTAAAACGAACTAATTGGTTGCATATTTGCCTAATGGCGTTTAATACACGTGGTCTTCATTGTTTTAGACATTAGTCATAAGCCGCAATATTAATCATTCTAATTAATCAACGTATAAATGACCCTACGAGTTATATGTTTATTCCTTCTTTTTGTTTTTACTTTATTAATAAAAATCGTATATTTTAGAAAAAGTTCACAAAAATGTCCAACTGCCAGAAAAGCAAGACCAGCCCGGAGCTATATTTCATGCTGCACTTTAAAATGTCTGTCTAGATTGCTGTGCCTTTGTTTTTTTATATTTCTTTGTCTCCAATGTATTAAATTATTAATACGGTTTATTTCAAAAATCAATATATAAAACATTTCTGAATCATCTTTACACTCGATAACTTTTTTTCCATAAGATTCCATTTCTGACAGAAACTCATTAGTGCGTGAATGTGAAGGTAAAAAACATGTGTGATCTGAAGCTTACTATGAAAAGCGAGCCAGCTTCTCTAATAACCCCTCGGTGATTAGAGGCTTGACTTTGGAGGTATTAACAGGATTGCAAAGGTTCTCTTGGTGATTAAAGGGCGTTAACATCGTAATTCGATCAACAGATTCGATGGAACCGATTTGTTGGGACGCCCTTACATATTTGTCTCTTTCGCGTGTTGGTCAATCTTAATACCTTTGGTTTTAACCTAAAATGTTTTGCCTTAACAACACAATCTACACTTTCTTTTATGTCGCAAGTAGTATCGAATTTTGTCAATTTACATGCAGTCCTACTTTAACGTTTCAATATCGTTCGTTATTACTTAAGAAGATGAGGAATCGACCATATAATTGTGTACACATTTTCACGAAAAACATGAGCAACAAACAAAAAAAAAAATCTACCGAGTTTTAATGAAAAGCGCTCTTCTATTTTTGCATCCACTTCTCTCCTGCATTGTATGAAAAAAAATATACTTGTAATACTTTCACAATTTACTGCTCCTAATGCATTCTCTGTAGCTCTGTCCCTTTCGCTCTCGAGTAATGAGTGAAGTGGTGCATCGCAATGTTCGCCATTTGAACACTCTTGGTCCTTGGCCTGTAAAATTTAAGTCGCAACCGTCGCGGTTAGTTTACTCCTTAAAATCTCATTTCTGTTTCCTCTTATAAGTTCATAAAGTCCTTATACTTTGATTTGCATTTATAATTCATCAAAAAGTTGGAGTGGCTTCAGAGGGTAAACCGTTCTGAATAAATCTATTGGGATACCTCTTTACCTACTCGATTTTAAATTTTCGTAGAAGTTTGTAAACTGATGTTTAGAAACTGTTTCGAGTAAAACGAGTTTGAAGTTTATCTGATTATAGGATGTTTAGAAGACGAATAGCCATTCCTCGAATCTATCTCTTGAACCATATTAAGCAAAATAATGCGGCTTTCAGGTTTTAAAAAACTCAAATGGCGTCCTTCTAGACGCAAACATTCTTGCAATCTTTCCATCATGTTCGCGAAAAATCGCTTATAAAGTTCTGGACTGATAGCCAAAATCTCGCGTCGGCTATTTTCTTGCTGGGTCTTTATTGTTGATGCCTAATTGCTGTAGACGCTTGTTAAGCGAGATTTGAGGTATCCCCATAAGCAAAAGTCGCAAGTGGGTCAGATCAGGTGATCTAGGGGGCTAGGCTATTTCGCTAAAGCGACTTGCTGAAAGTAATTTATGTTATTGTAGCTAGCATGACGGTGCAGCGCCTTATAAAAAAGGTGTCCAGCATCGCGCAGTATCGTCTTGCGTTAACGGTTTCGCCTCTGCCGTAAAAATAAATTTTCCCTTCTCGCTAGTTCTACGTTTTCAGGAGTAGTAACAGACGTTGAAGGTCCAAGCCGAGGTTCATTTCTGACTGACCCAGTTTCTCTAAAGTTCAGTACCCACGTCAATATCAATTGGTTTAACGGACTATTCTTAAATCGTCGGCTTTCAAAGTAAGAACAAAACCGATGCCTCCCGCATTGATCGAATTATTGTTCGCAAAATACTCCTCAATCGCAAAAGCGCGGTGCGCTCCCGTCCTACATGGCTACTAAACAACCCGCAACACACCCACGCCGAATGATACCCCCTAACCCCGCTTACGCGTTGCTAGTTGCCGTGAGCTTTGTTCAAAGTGTAAAATCTGCCGGCGGACAACCTGTATATCCACGCTAGACATGACCATTTCATTAGAATTGATTTCAAACAAATGAATCGCAAAAATACACAGGCATTTTGGAAATAAATGATAAAAAATAACCTTGATCGAATATCGCCAAGTTGCATTAGGCAGCTGTCGCTTGACCCTCTTTTCAATTTCTGATTTTCAATTCCTCTTTTTATTTTGCGAAGGTGGCTTAATTTGCGTCAGATTAAAAAAAAATCAATGCCTTGATTTATGACGGTGCAAAATATTATCCGTTTTTAGTTAGCAGGGATATCTTAATGATTTATCCGAACAGATTTATAACCCAGGTGAATAAATCTGGTGTATAAGTACCGAGGCGGCTAGGTTATCCCCGGTATTTTCGTTGAGTTACTACAGCTAGCTCTGACCAGGATTAGATTAATAAAAACGGGAAGCGGAGACACTATTTCATTTTAAACCACTTGGCAGAGATGGACTTGCGTGGTTATTTCTTTGTTTATCTGAGTTTTGAAATTGAGACAAAGACACGGGAACGTACTGTAATATAAGTAACTAGCGGACGCCTCGCGGTTTCACTCGCGTAGTTCCCGCTCCTGTTGGAATACAGTGATAAAAAGTAGCCTATGTCACCCGGGGACATGTAGCTTTCCGACGGTGAGAGAATTTAAAGAATTTTTGAAATCGGTCTAGTAATTTTTAAGTTTATTCGTTACATACAAACATACAAAAATAAAAAACCTTTTCGCTTCCCCTTCTTTATAATATTAGTGTAGATTGTATAAAAGTAAAAATATACGAAATATTTGAACAATCGATACTTTTCGGAAAATTCTTCATCCAAAATATGTAGATGAATAACAATATTAATAGCAAAATTTATTCGAAATGCTAAAAAACTAGAAAAATAAAACGTGTCCTTGTTCCTGCGCTTATCATTGTTTCTGAAACGTCTAATTTTAGACGTCTGTCAGGCTCATTTCCATGCATTATTCTTGTGACACGGAGGCGCAGCTTTGCATAATTAATCACCCAATTTTCCCCTCTTTTCACCGTTTTTTTTATATATTTCAATCAGGGTATCTCTTGGATAAACGCACCTGTAGAAGGCTCGAATCTTCACGATTTTGGTAACGATAAATTATTGAGTTTTGGTAGCGCAACGAAATGAGTTCGCGCTTTTTAGTAAAACCGATGGAGCTTGCAATCAGATCCAATATCTAGAATGAGGTTCGATTACTGGAAGTGGCCGTTAAATATACAGCAAGAACTGCTGAAGCTTTCCTTAAGGTTTTATGATCATCCCTTTTCCCTTTTTACGGTAGTGCACTTACAAATGAAAAGGCCTCTTTTGTTAAGGGTGGCTTAAATGCTTGTAATTGGATTAACAAAGAACACTTATCGAAGTATCAGAAAGTCTGTTCGATTGGATAATCTATCAAGTTTCGGGTTGCTCCGGTAGTTAAACGTACTTTTTGAAATAACTCCTTAAGGCGTATATTATTCCCCAATATTAACGCAGTACTGGCCGTGCGCCTGCTTGGAGCCAAAATATCAATATTGAACCTCCCTTTGGACGGTTTTGTTTGTAATATATTCTTTGATTTACATATGCTATATCAGTTATGAAGAAATTGTAGTAATCAATGTTTCTATGTAAGAAAATTGTAAACATCCAAGTCGTTTTGAAGGAGTATCCAGGAGTAGCGAAAAATATCGTGTGGTTAATTTTTATTTTAAAGCAAACCTATTAGTTAGTTACACGAAAAAAACATGTTTCACAAATAATGTACATTAATCAATAATACATAAATATTTTTTTCAATCCTTTTAACCTAGCCTAGGAATATGCTTTAGAACGTAACCGTTTTACGGCACTAAAGCGGTGGAAATCCCTTAACTAGTAGTCTTGGACCGTTTTGGAAACGTCTGATTTTCCTTTCACTTACGTCATGATGATCCAACATAGATATAATTATTTCTGTGTATTTGGAAAAAAATAAAAAAATCACAAACTAGGAAAAATGAGGTTTCTTAATACACTAGTAAATAGTATATTATTATTTAGTCATCATAATAATTTCAGCCGAAATACTTCCACTGCTGGACATAAGCCTTCACCTGGCGTCGCCACATTGACTGATCCCGCGTCTCACATCCAGCGGATTCCCGCAACCTTAACCAGGTCATCGGTCCACCCAGTTGGAGGCCTTCCAACGCATCGTCTTGCAGTTTGCGGTCGCCATTCCAGTACTTTTCGGCCTCATCGGCTATCCGTACTGCCACTTAAATTTCGCAATTCTTCGGGCTATGTCGCTTATTATTTAGTATATTATTTTTATTCGTCTGCGTGGCAAGTGGGAGTGTACAGTGGGAACATTCAAAATGGCTTATGATGATTATAGTATATTAATTACGTTCTCAAATTCAATACCTATCAGTTTGCTAGTTACTAGAACAACAGCCATCAAACTTAAAGTATCCAAACTCCATTTACTGAATTGTATAATGTTTTCTTACTGCCTTTATTTATATCACTTACCTCCACAATATTCAAATGAACACCAAATGGAACAGAGATAAAGCTCACAGCAGCGCTGTTTAGTAATGTAGTAAGTCAACATTCAATTTTGCCCCAAGTTTGTGCAGCGCTGGGATTAATTGATCAATGAATGACGTTATGTATGCAACACCGGTGCCACCTATTAGTTTAGGGTCAGATTATCTAAAGGCGATGTTGAGGCTTGAATAAATTAGACGGTAGGTTGTTGTTCATGGTCAAAATCGAATTAACGACAGCATGTTTAGTACACTCGTGTCGTAGACAGTTGCTTGTCTTCGACCGAATAGTGATGTAATATGAGAGTAAAGGGGCCTTACTCTCTCGTGTTTAAACTGTCCTGTTCCACTATGTGAGAGACACAAATTTATACAGGATCTTTGATACCATCCCTTTTACACAACGGAATCACGATGGCATTGTCTCGTCAAAGTACGGTCTCAGCGTGCACGGCCTACTGTGATAGGCTTGAGGCACACATTTTTATCACAGATTGGGAGCAAAATGCGTGTCTCAAGCCTATCACAGAGGCCGTGCTCGCCACGCGGTCGATACATTTCAGTTTGCTGGAAGAAGATTTGTTAGTTTTCTGGAAAAGGCTACAATTGGGTTGTTGAATTTAAAAAAAAATACGATGTTTTTTATGTATTTCGAAACTTTACATATCTTAAATTATATTGCCGTTTCAAGAAACTCTTAAATATTTTTTTTCAATTTATTATAAGCGATTGAAAATCGATAAAATTTTGAAAAGAACCACGTGACTACAAACGGGCCACAATTGGTTGCCATGTTGGTGACGTCATAACGTTCAAGGAAATCATGACAATATAGTGTCAACTACACGTAGATTGACTAAAAATATCCGAAAATGAGTGCAAAAATATTATTAAACAATAAATTTTATTTAGTCATGTGTGATAAAGGATTCATAAAGGCTAATGTCGAAAATATACCCACCTGATGGACGATTTGGAAGTTTTGAGCATGAATAAAGTAGTCGTAATGAATAATACGTGAGAGTGGACCGGTGTTAGTTATTGTTTTCTACCAGGTACATTAGGACACATAATTTTCATAACGTAATCGTTTTTACATATGGGTAGGTGATATTGGTGTAAAATAAAAAGTAAACAAACACGATTGGCGCGAAACTTTAACTTAGGATATCAAAAAACTTCATTAGATACCACTAAATATGATACACATAGTTACACATATAATTTTCGCTAATTCCCATTATTTACATATTCCTTAATAGAGGAGCTCGTGGCTAAATAATAACTGCCACACTGTTCGATCATCAAGATTAAGCAACGTTTGACGAGGTCGGTCCGTGGATGGGTGATCATTTCAACAAACCGAGTTTCCTCCGTGCCTCGGAAAGCACGTTAATCCGTTGGTCCCGGCTGTCATTTGAAGATCTTTGACAGTCATTACGGGTAGTCAGAAGCTTGAGATCTGACACCAGTCTTGCCAAGGGGTACCGTGTTACCCAGTTACTGGGTTGTGGAGGTCAGATAGGCAGTCGCTCCATGTAATGAAATACTGGTACTCAGCTGAATCCGGTTAGACTGGAAGCCGACCCCAATATAGTTGGGAAAAGGCTAGGCAGATTGACAATATCTCTCAATAATATTGAACATTAATGTCTATATTATATATTTACAAACACTAAAAAGTTGGTAGAAAAGAAACGTGAAAATATTAACTTGGTAGATTTTCGTTACACTAATTCTTCAGTAAATATCTATTAAATACTTCGACCGATTTTTACAATTCAAACAGAAATGTTAGTTTTACGCCTATATCTGTCATTTAAGTATAAAATAATGAATATATCACCATAAACAAAAAATCATGTTTTCAAGTTACGTAATTATACAACAATGTCAACTTTGCTCGAAAGTTCCCTTAAAAAATTACTATTCTCAGTCTTTAATGATCAAAGTAAGAATTTAATACGAATTTAATACTGAATTAGAACAAGATAACAACAGAATTAACACATTATATGTAATTGGAATCTTGTTAGACGTAGAACACTGCTTAAATTTAGTAGATTGCTCGGTACTAGGCTATTGCGCGAATCACATATAATTGGGCTCTTTTTATAGTATTCGTACATAATGGTACGAAGCAAGCACGATAACTTTTAAGGTTCGATATTTATGGTCAATTTAATCGATATTCATCAATATATTGACAACTAGCTGACCCGGCAAACTTTGTTTTGCCATAAAAAGACCAAACATTTATCTACCCTACCCTACCCTACCCAACCCTACCCTACCCTACACTACCCTACCCTACCCTACGTACCCTACCCTACCCTACCCTACCTACCCTACCCGACCTACCATACCCTACCCTACCCTACCCTACCCTACATACCTACCCTACCCATTAAAAAAAAAAAAAAAAATATAATAATAAAAAAATAATAAAAAAATATCCTATCTCTCAAGTTGGATCGAACTGCACATGGTGTGCGAATTTTATTATAATCCGTTAATTGGTTTAGGAGTCCATTGAGGACAAACATTGTGACACGAGATTTATATATATTAAGATAATAACAAGATTGAATCGGTTAAAAGTCAAAACACTATATCAGCTATGTGCTACAATGAGTAGTAATGAACGTTGTGACGTCACACGGGCTCGGTTTTGTTCGGTAAACTATCGGGGTGTTTTCGGTACTGGATTCAAAAAAATATTTTCAATTGGATTTTACTTTGTAAATACAGTGAAAAAAAATAAAATAAAAATAGTTTTGTATGAAAACTTATATGATCTATTCATTTTTTACAAAAAAAAAATTGGTTCAACAAACCAATTGTCTGCGTAGTAGTGAATCTTTAAAATAATAGCCTGGTATAGCCATATGCCATTACTTCCCAGAATTGGATCCTTATTAGCGACACTATCGATTGGTTTAATAATACAGCATGTATATTCTTTTCAAAATCAACGGTTTCGATTACTGGCTAGGAGTAATGATTTTTCAAAAATCGTATGAATGCAGTTTTAGTTATCATCAAAATCGGCCTCGTGACTGCTTTGAGTGTTTTCCGTTATTCCTCTAGAATCGGATTTGGCCATCCACGCCCACTTTAAAAATGCAGACTGTATATTGATCTTTTCCCACCAAAATTTGCATAATGGTACCAGTTATAATTATTATGAAATGATTACCCGTATATATAGAGCAGTGGTGGCTCAGTGGTATCGGCCGTGACTTACAAGTTGTAGGTCGTGGGTTCGAGACCAGGCCTTTTGGTTCTAGGACATGCCGAATTTACACAAAGGAGCTTTACTTTGTGTAAATTATTTCTTCACCACTTCTCTCAAAACGGTGAAGGAAAACATCGTGAGGAAACCAGCATGTCCTAGAACCAAAAATTCGAAGACATGTGACATCCACCAACCCGCACTGTGGCCGCGTGGTGGATTACGGCCCATTCCCTCTCACATAGAGGAGGCCTGTGTCCATTAATAGGCTGATGATGATGATTACCCGTATTCTTTATTATTATTTCAACACTATGTCGTAACTCGCCCTTGCACATCGCTACTTTTTTAACAAAACAATATTCTGACAACAAAAAACAAATTAAAATATACCCTAACGATCTTGGCATAGAATTTGTATTTGTAAGACTGTAACTAAAAGATAACGCTTTTATACATCCGTTTGAAATAAAAAGCGTTGAAGTGATTAATAAAAGTGCATTTAGATAAAATGTTATTAAAGCTAAGTCGATAACGGTGCATTTACTTTTATTGTGTCTTCCTTTAAGTACTTTTAATTATTTTTTTCTTTTATTGTGCGTTTTATGGGCAATAGTATTTTGAGTAAATTGTCGATTGCTGGCAGAATGGTGCTAAAATGATGATGGCGTAGTTTTGTTTCAGTTTATCAAGTGATAATAATATTATGTTCGACGATAATGATGCCGCTATCAGTACAAAGGCTCTTATATTACCTATTGCACTGATTAAGATTAGTGTTGTGAAAATACCAAAAGAGTTATGAATATAAATGTGGATGGTTGGAGAGGAACGGGAAAGCCAAATAAAAGATGGATGGACTGTGTGAGGAGTGACATGAATGAAAAGGGAGTCAGTGATAGCGTGACGGAGGACAGGACGGTATGGAAGAAGAAAACATGTTGCGTCGATCCCAGTCCCCAAGTAACATGGGATAAGGGCAGGATGAAGAAGAAGTCGCCTTTTTAATCTCGAAAATCAATATTTTTTTCAAGTATGAGATTTTATTCGAAACACAATAAATAGAACCTATTGAATAAAGAAAGAAAAGAAAATAAGTATTTGTAACTCGCACATGAGATACTGATCAGATGTGCTCACTACAATCCAAGCTAATATCCGCTTTCACCTCCCCTTTTCAACAATCCCACACCTGACACAATTCTTCATGATATACAGGCAAAGAAACGCCAACCTTACTTAGTAGCACAGCAACTTTTTATTATTACATTACTGCGTATCGCGTTAGCTATCGCTACTCTCGTTTCATTCGTCGGCTCCCCCTGACATCCAACACAAACTGATGAGGGTCGCGCGTGTGGGAGACATTGCCACAAGCCCACAAAAGTACGGTGTTAAATGTACACTGCTATAGGACCGTCTGACTTCTTAGACAGACTTGTAGCTTGTAGGTTTTATGTTTGAGTTTTTGGAAAACAAAGGGATTTTTTTTCCGTTGTGAAAAGTTGACGTGATATTGCTATAGTGGTGTAGAACAAATAATTATCGATTTTGTCGTACGGCTACAAGAGTTTCTTGTTTCATACACACGCTTGTTTTTAACATATTGTTCATGGCATGTATGAATCTATGTAAAGGAATCTTTGAACGTGATTTTAATCCCCTTTAAACTTTTGGATTAATTTGAAACTTTACACACTTATCGATGACAATGCAATCATTTAAAGTATTGCCAATAATTTTAGTTTGTTCCATTATCCTTACCAGTATCTTCAGGATTAGCGATTGAACTGAAAAATCAAACATAATAAATAATAGTTAAAAAACTAAAAAACACGCTTTAATTGAAAAACAAACTAAAAGAAAGAAAATAATTTTATTACTAGGATTTATTGTTTGTTTTTTTTTGTTGTGAAAAGGCTAAATCATAAATAAGGCTTAATAATAAATCACTAAAGCCATATAATAATGTATGGCTATAGTGGTGATGTCAAGCAAACCATAATTGATTTTTTCATACGGGTAAAGGTCCTTCTGACTTTTTAAATAGACTTGTAGCATGAAGGTTTTATATTTGAAAGAGTTTTTGGAAAACAAAGGGATTTTTTTTATTGTGAAAGCTGATTGTGTAGCTTCTTAGACAGACTTTTGGTATTTAGGTTTTATATTTGAGGGACTTTTTGAAAACAAAGGGCTTTCGGGGTAAGACGTATTGCTAGGATGATGTAGTGCAAATAATGATTGATTTTGACACAGCTCTTTGAAGGAATCGTAGGCTTATTAGCGCAAGTATATGATATATTTCTATAAAAACAAATTATTATATCTCTATTTTAAATTTGCATGAAACTTAAGAGCAGCCAGAGAGAAGTCTATGTACTGCTAGCCTGCAAGCTGAAATATTCTATACAACATGCGATCATTACAGGTATCAGATAAAGTACCTACAGTTTCGTTTTCTTAAACAAAGAGCTTTTTCAGGTGTTATAAAGTAAAAATGCTTATGATGTAAAGCATAATCATGATTGATATTGACAAAAAATATGTTATCTTTCTTAAAATATTCATTTTGGATAAAAGTAAGCCAATCACGTACTATGCTTGAAAGCTTTAATTTTAACAGCTTTTATAAAGCTCGGTAACTATTTCAATTAGTTTTTATTTTACGTTAAACTTCGAACGTTCCATTCTCATTACCAAAGTTTTGTATATTGCGAATAGTAAAGTGTGACATTTCATAATTGTTGAGTATGTATTCCAGAAGGAATTCCTTGATATAAATGTTTTTGTGTAGAAATATGTTTTTGAAGCAAAATGAGTACGTAAGGATCGTAGTAAGTGGCGTTCTGTAGTTTCTGCTTACCCTCATGGAGAAAAGGCTTGGGTTCATGTATATTTAATATTCCAATTTTAAATATTATTATGTAATCACAAATATCTAAACGACCCTTTTCTTTGATGAATGCGATGTCGAGAATATTTCTAAAAATAATGTCATTCGTCCTCCTGAAAACATAATTACTTAACTTAATTACATCCTTGCTTAAGTATCTGCGTCTATATTTAAACCAAAATTGTTTTAATTAAAGGTTGCTACAGTATCGGGCCATAACAGTTCAAATTAAATCTAGTTTACGCTCGCAAGTGCTGGTTTTGGCTATGGCTACCTGGGCCCCATTTAATAATAATAATTATATGATTGACAAATTTTTGCGACAGGTGCTGTTACCACGGAACAGAAAAACAGTGGAAGTGCAATGCAGCAAAATTACTATGGGAACCGTTGTCGCCAAACTCACACATATAAACTGATAATCATATAATGCACTACAATAAAGCCGATCGTTTGATTTGTCGTTACAATTTTAGTTAAAACTAGCATAAGTCAGAGATCGATATCAACTGCTACTCAATCAAGGAAGTGACATTGCATTTTTCATTACATTATCGATAACGATAGATACCCGATATCTTAATTCGAAAAAAATAAACTATTTTGTAGATCAGTAAAACTGTAGGATGAATGACGTATTATTATTTAAAAATAAATTAATATATGTATAAAAATGAATTACTGTTTGCATACCTTAGTGGGTGAGAGCAGTGGTGGCCTAATGGTTACGGTCCCGACTTACGAGTTGTAGGTCGTGGGTTCGAACCCCAGCAGGCGCTTTACTTTGTGTAATTTATTTCATCACCACTGCTCTCAAAACGGTGAAGGAAAACATCGTGAGGAAACCGGCATGTCCTAGAACCAAAAATTCAAAGACATGTGACATCTAACAATCCGCACTGGGCCCGCGTGGTGGATTGTAGCCCACTCCCTCTATGAGAGGAGGCCTGTGTCCCAGCAGTGGGAACATTAAAAAGGCTGATGATGTGATGTGATGTGATACCATAGTGGGTAGGTAGGTAGGTAGGTAGTAGAGTAGATATGGTAGGTAAGCAGCCGGTATAATCATTGCAATTATAATTATGTATGCACGGAAATATAAATTTGTCGCGAGACTAGCAACTCGACGCGATGTTAGAACACGACTGGAATCAAGTTTGCGTGGAAGCGCCTATTAGTGACACGCGTGTCACGCCTACTTTGCATTTCCACTGTTTTTTCTGTTCCGTGGCTGTTACTATCGAAAATATATGAAAGAAACCTAGAATATTATAAAAACACAGACATAGTTTTTTTTTTGTTATATATATTGTATATTAACTTTATTTATAATATTGTGTCTTGTGGCATATATTAGATTAAAATTGAAATTATTATTTTTCTTTAACATTTTAAATGAATGTGATTAAATGTTCTATCATTATAGAATTTATTTTAATTTTGTGATGTTCGGCACAATGTAAATTGTTTGAGAATAAATAAATAAAATAAAAATTGTCAGATTGTCCGCTGTCACCGATCGCCTGTCGGCTTCATTAAATAGGCCCCAGGGGCTCCCAAAGTTACATTATCTGAGCGATAAACATTGTCAGAAGTCCAAAATGATTGAAATTAAACACGTGACGTTTCGGCTGCGTATGTCAATTCATGCTTATTAAACTGATACAATGCCGTCTTCTCCACCGTAGGCGCGGGCTTGCGGACGGCGAGTAATGGGTGGTTCGTCGTCGGATAAGGACTAGACTCGACTCGACGGCGCGTAGTGTTCCACGCGCGCCTCAATGAGATGTCAGCAAAAACTAACGAGTTCCGCTAGGGCCGATGCCTGTCTGGGTCGTGGATTAATTTGAAAGAGAGTTACCGCAGCCCTGACACAAGCAACTGAAGGAACACGGGTGGGTTTTAGTCAGTCAAGTCATTGGATGATTTCCCACCCAAAGAAAAAAAAAGGCCGCCTGTAGTACCTTCTTTTAGGTTAAGCTCATACATTTTGTATTAGAAGGTCTAGTGGTGCCCAAAGTCAAGAAATAATTTATGAATTTACGACCAACAATAAATATGATAATTCACCTGTTCGCGCCGCGCCGTCGAGTGAGTTTCCACGTGAGAAAATATCCTGGATATGAATTTCCCTTATGGGGATTTTATTTTAGGTAAATGTCTGAGTTTGATATATGTTTTCTTGGAACATGGGTAGTAAGCTAGTTCACTAGCCTTCTTGATTTGAATCTCCATTTTGATGAAGATGCTTATGATTGTAGATTGAATTTTTCATCGTCTATAGGTTTTTTGAAATTGATATAGGTACCTACATAATACTTAAGTAACCTCTAATGTCTGTATTAGGAATTTCATGTTGAGTATTTGTTAAACTCTACTTTAATCTCAAAATCTATCAAATTCCAGTCTGTGTTTCCCGATAGCTACAATCTAGGGGGTTTTTAATCTTTAAGTCAAGGTAGGTGGTAGTGGTAGGTTTTTTCTAGTCAAGCTAGCTTTGCCGTCGACCGTCCCGTGGGTGGGTGTAAGAGAGGAGAGTAGGAGACTAAGGGATAAACCAGATAATTGGCAGCAGCGAACTCTGTGCTTCTATAAAAACCATACTGCGATAGTCAACCCGCGTGCCAATCGTGGCGATTATAACCAACCCCCCGCCCCTCCCATGAATAGCACAAATAAAAAATGACTCCTAGTGCCCGGCAGCCTGCCTACCCTCGTTTACGGTAGCGGTCGAGGTTACGGCATGGCAAGGGGTGCTAAGAAGGGGTGCTGCTATGAGCAAATATTCCAAATATAATTCAGGGTACAAAAGTAAATGGAGTATCTGCAAAATAAATACCTAAACTGAAAATAAACAACAATAACCTAATCTCCCCTGCATCGAAACTGTCTAAATTCGAGAATCTAATTGGCGTAATCAACCTCATTCATCATATCGCGCTTAATGCTTTGTGAATGTTGATTAATGACCACTTTATACGCACGCCTCGAAAATACAAATATGCTAACTTTGTTCTAGACAGACTTTCTGTTGAGTTCGTCCCTAAATTATTTACGTTGCTCGAAATTCAATTCAGAACAAAATACGTTTTAATCCCATGTGATTTGCCCTGTTTTAGTTATTCTGAAAATGGTTTGACACATACCGATTTCTGAGTTAAGATGTTTGAGGTTGAGTATTTGTTTTTTAGCCTGAAAATCTGTCAAACTTTGGCATTCATGTTGGATTTGACACGTTCTTTATTCAAAATGTCACTGAAAACTGGCCTATTCAGCGGTGCGGCCGCTTGCATACTTTGTGCCCATACATAACTGTTTTCTCAAGCAACGTTATTTTTGCTGTAAGAATGTGCCGGCACATAAATCTCAGGAAATAGAAAATACGGACAAATTCTCAGAAACTACACCTTGTCACTCTTACATTTATTAATCTCACTACTTAGTAGTTTTTACTTCTGCCACGTTATTAATTCCGCTCTCATAACGCTCTTGCGGTAAGAGACATTACTCCAACTTTTTACAGACGTCATACAAGCAAAAAAGCTGAAGGAAAATGTAATGAACTTAGGTATCTGGCCATCATGATACCTACAGTTGTCAAAACAAAAAAAAGTGTCGGGAACTGCAGCCGTAGTCGGGGTTGACCGCAGTAAACCGAGCAAGAGGAAATAAATTTTCACTTGATATTCCGTTTTTATGGGGCAACTTGGTGGTTGGTCCGCCAACGTCGTTAGAGGTCGCGGTGTGTTTGAGAGCGGACACTGATTTGACTTGTACTTCCAAGAATTAATTGTGATTGAGTTATTCAGTGATACGGAACCAATTGCTCTCATTATTGAGTGGCGATTAGAATGCCTTTGTCTCCGTATTGATTTCGGAAGGAGGCCTTGTCCATTCGCTTGGTCATGTAAATTTTTACAATGATTAGACTTTAGTACGATAGTAAATAAATAATTATATAAATGCGTATTTCCACATCGATAACTGAAGTTTACTTGAGCTCTACTATTGTTAGTAGGTTGATTTTGTTCTTGTTCTTGATTATGACAGATGAGATTCATATACAAGCACATGGTCATGTAAATTTTTACAATGATTAGACTTTAGTACGATAGTAAATAAATAATTATATAAATGCGTATTTCCACATCGATAACTGAAGTTTACTTGAGCTCTACTATTGTTAGTAGGTTGATTTTGTTCTTGTTCTTGATTATGACAGATGAGATTCATATACAAGCACACGTTTTTTACTCTTCCTTTTATCCGTCGCCCACAAACACGCCCGTGCCTTACGGTATTCAGTCCCTGTAGTAATGTTGAAAGATTCCGCTAATGTTGCCGTATTTTGAACACCACATATGTTACGCAATACCATTGTCGCAGGCTCGTGACGTTAATATACCCACGTCAGAACGTCAAGGAAACAATTTTGTAAGCTTTTGCAGTGTCAATGTCTCCTCTCTTGAGTAGACATCTACATGATGTATCTTCCAACTCTCATTAGGTATATTTTCGGTTGTGTTATTTTTGTTACGACTTGGGTACTTTATTTTCGGAGTGACAACTCTGATGAAAGCTGGTCTTATGAAAATTTTATTTTGTTAATGAAATAAGATATTAAAAAAACATAATTATACATACTTTGAAACATCTGAGTGACGAGAAAGTCATCTGTGTTCATACTGTTTTATTTTTTAAGTATTTTCCGTTTCCCTGAGTGTGTCTGTGGCATCAACAGCAGGCCTTCAGAATATCAGCGCAGTGTTATTTTCTTTTTGGTTATCGCTGCACATTCTGAGATAGGAGCCTTTTTGGTCTCGCACGGGGTTTTTATTATTGTTTAATTTTGCTTATTTCTCGTGTCTCCTGTGCGGGTCACAAATATATATTTTTCTTTCAATAAGAAAAATCACATTTCACAATTACAATCGAAAAACAACTTTCGTTTCCGAAGACGGTGTCTTTTGTACCCATTGTTTTCCGTTATTCGACACCGACTTCGGAAAAGAAAGTTATTTTCGCTTTGTAGTGTTTTGTTTTGGAAGTCGTTTTGATTTTTTGACAAAAAGTTTTTTAATTTCCAAATTAATTTTGGTAAGCAATTATAGCCAAATTAAATCTCATGACGATTCCAATAAGCCCAAACACGACTAGGATACATTGTTTTATTTCGGAGTTCCAGTGGCATTGTGGTCTTCTTCACCAGTTCCACTCCACTTCACCAAATGATACTTTCTGAGTGCAAATGATAGCATTATTTATGAAAATACCAAAATCGCTATATGTATGCCTATAATATTTGAGGGGTTCCCTCGATTTCTGTAGGATTCCATCATCAAATCCTTATCATTGTACTACCCTTGGGATATTTCCTTTACAACAAAAAAAATATCATCAAAATCGGTTCATTAACGACGAAGTTATCCGCGAACTTACATTAACAAATATATATATATACGGTCGAATTGGGAAACCTCCTTTTTGGGAAGCCGGGTAAAAAAGCATAACTATTGTGTCCGCCCATTTCCAACCGTACGGAAAGACCAGTGCTCCTGTTAATGTTAACTGAACAACACATTCTCTACATCTTGATGTCGCCTCTCTCAATAAAACCATTGGCCAGGAATATAAGAGAATCATTAATTGTAGGTTTTATTACACCCAGACACGACCAAGGTACTTAATTTTGTTTGCCTGGTCATACACCCCGATTTAATCAGATAAAATGGTTGCCTTTTAATAACTAGAAGTATATTGATTCACTAGCTTAATGAAGGTTCCTTTTACAGAATGTTTTCTCGAAATTCCCGACTGAGGTTTTTAAATACTTTAGTCGTATTCTTCTTTTATGTAGTGTTGTAAACAGAAACCTGCAGTCCATGAAATTGTTGTCCAAATATTTCGAGCATTCCTTTTTAGTGTTCATCTCTTGCGCTTCTACGTTTATTTCGGCATGAGAACAATTTATCTTCAACAAAAGGACGGCCAATTAAACCGAAATTATCTTTTAGCCAGAATAGCGCACAGAACTTGCGAATATGCCTGACATTACCATAGAGATGAGACCGCACTTTCGTGGCCACAAAAGTTCGCCACGGTCGCAATAGAGAAGTCGACTTATTTTTACGAGGTAACTCCGTGTGTGGCTTCCACAATAGCGTCGGATGCCTCTAATTCATATATATTTCGTTATTTTATGGCTATAAGTTTAAAAGTTAACATATGAAGTTCTTAATTATCTTTATTACCTATAAAATGAAGTCTTTAAAACAAAACTGTTGAACACTATGCGGAGTAGTTTTGAAACCATTATTTTTTGTTACTTAAATAATAATATTCATTATTTTTCCCAAAACGCGCTTTTTGCCGGGGATGGGTTACCTTTGTTAAAGCTCTTTAATAGATCAGAAACTTCTACTTTCGATCATTCGTTTACATGAAACCTGCTACTGATATTCACCATGCCTGGTGCATGATTCTCAGTTTAACCATTTATTTTCAAGACGAGCTTTGGGTGCAATCAATGTGAACACTCCACTAGTTCTTAACAATAGTATGCTATATAATATATTAGCATACTATTATCACATATTATTATTATCAAATTTGGATGTGCCAGATGAGATATGAACGCTGAATTAATGCTATGGAAATTTCTGTGTTCATGAAGAGCAGTGTCGCTTAGGAAAACGGAATTGCGCATGAGTTTATGTAGGGTCAACAATTTTGAATGATTCGAAATATGAAAATGTTCTTTGGGTTTGTGCAAATGAGTCAAGAAGCTCGAGAGAAGTGCCATTTGATTTCAGTGATGGCGATGTTCGAAACGTCAAAATGGATAGATAGCGTGACATTTCAATAGAGCTTGACTATATATATATGTCACGTCGAAGTACCTATGAATCGTAGGACCGCCATCATTAACCCCAATGTCTAGAGGCAATTCCTTTATTCTTGACTGGAGCGGGTTAACTTCAATAATACACAACACTGGATTGAAACTCAGAGTGTTTATTTGATTTAGTTACAGGCACTTTGAGTTTTCAAATGAACTTGAAGCTAAAACCACATCGTGTGGCTTGCTAGGTCACAAAGCTTTCGTCGGTCGCTGGAGAAGACCTAGCCAGAAACTCCAGGATACTCTTTTTAAATGTTTTTATAGATTACATAATCACTTTATGACAATTAACGTTACATGTTTATTAGGTTTTTAAACATCTCTTCAATTACATTTATTCATCAGTATTATTTTTTACACACCGTCCGCGCGATCCGCGTTCTAAGTGGGCGGGAATTCCTTAATGTTTTTGTTTAGACACTAATTACTTGGATAGTTGAGTAAAGTTAGCAAACAATACTAAAATGCTGATCAGTTAATTATTTTAACATTAAACAACCTCAATACTCACAAATACAAAGTGGTTTGTAGTTTATTATTGAAATAGTCATCTAATAACAAAACTATTCAAGTTTCCGGTGATCTAACAATCTTACTAATTAGAAAGTTTCTCATTATTACATAGCTGTGTAAAATAGTCTTATGACTTCTAAGTATTTAATCATTTACTCAAATTTGTTTAGTTCTCGTATTAAATTATTAAATCTGGTTATTGGTCATAGAAATTATAACATCCGCCATTGTTTGACAACTTAATAAGAATAACATAATCAAACACATTTACTTCGTCAAATGTGGAATAGTTAAAATGAGAACAAATCCAAAAGTCCTACAATAAGTGTTCCTGTTTCATTTAAACATCTCGTATTAATTAAACATTAAAATTAGCATAACAATGATTATTCGAACAGATTAATACCTGATTCCACAGTGAGCCAATAGATGGCGCTGAACTCAAAACCCAACTTAAATAGACATTGACCCTTAAAATGATTAATTAGGATAATAAATTAGCAAATTCACGCCTACGCGGCGACTTATATATATACAATTTTGTCATTTTTCCAATGGCTATTGCGACTCTTTGATAGAATGTCACTTGTCTTTAGGCTCGTCCATACTAATATTATAAATTCGAAAGTAACACTGTCTGTCTGTTTGTTCCCTTTTCACGCCTAAAACACTGTACCGATTTCAATGAAATTTGGCCAGGAGATAGATGGCATGATGAAATTGTTCAAATAAAATACATAGGTAAACAATAATATTTTTTTTTAAGTACTGCGAAGATCGTAGCTTTGGGACTTCATCATGTATAGCCGGCAGTATTCCATGTTAGTACCTAAGTTTTAAACTGTGTAAATTTTGTCTGTGATATTTTGAAAACTATACTTTTGTGTTTTTATCCTTAACTTTAATATCATGATGTACCTATTCAGTGAGAAACAGCACAGTTTGCTCAACTTGTGATATATGGCACCTTTTGATCAATTTTTCTTAATAGCACCTTTTGCTTAATTTCTTATAATGGCACCTTTTGTCCAATATGTGTTAACAACACCTTTGTACAATATTGTATTTTACCTATTTTTATAAGAAATAAATTATGCCCGTAGGTAGACTAGACTAATAAAAGTGGGAGTAGTCCTATCCACTGAAATCAAGATGATGAATGCAAGCAAGAATTAGTATGAGGAATGAATGTACGAGAGGCATAAAAGATTGACCGGAATGGAAGTGTTTGCACTCAATAGGCGCCAATTTCGTTGGTGGAGAAAAGAGTTAAGAAAAAAAAAATCAGTTGACAGCATTCACTAAAGATATCCAATAAAGCACGTAAACGGAGAGAAGAATCAACCTTCCCTCTATAAATACATACATACAGTTCCTACAAATTGCGATTTTCCAACTCATTCTCAGCTCAACTGTTTGTATGGTGACAAAGCAAATCCTTTTGATTTTAAGACGACTCCATATAAAAGCTGTGATTTTATATTGTATTGTGGTCTTCAAACTCAACTTTCTTCGCATTTCCTCTTTCTACTTTATTATATCCAAGTTAACCATAATTTGAATGTAATTATGCTCGTGAAAAGGTCTATAAGTAGATTGTGATGTTTAATTATTTTGGGTAAATTAATTTAGCCTTTCTCTTGTTGCCTTGTTTCGTTTCATAGATTTCATTCGATAAGGATTGATTTTGTTTGAGTTCGCTACTTCTTATTTATTTCTGCTTGTTTAAAAATCTGTTTCCATTTTGAAAAATTTAACAATATTCATTTGTATATTCCCTACTCTACTATGGTATAGTAGTCAGCTTCACCACTTTGATCTTCGTTTTCGAAATTCAGTAGTTAGTAGCCTCTTTTACGTTACTTGCTCTTTTATTTAAAATATCTGCAATATTCATTACGCAGGCTACGAGGCCTTTCTTTGTCGCAAAAGCAGCTTCCAAAGCGCTATGGAGTATCCAGAATGTTTTCAGTCCCGACTAAAAATATTGCGCAGCAAAGTAAAAAGGCGTAGAAAAATAGCGCAATGAAACATGCTTAGAGGATTTCTCTTCACAGTAATGCCGGTCTATTCAAAAGTTCTGTTCTCCTTTTGGAAAGTTTTATGGCTGGGCCAGTGGACAGTTTTCGTGGTTTCATTTGATTGGCCGGCTTTTAATAGTAGAGCAGATTGCCCTAGTTTCCGCCTAGAAATTACCTTTGAAATAGGTTTTGAAATCCACATGTGTGCTCTTTTGCTAATATGTTGGTATGGGATGTCAAAATAAAATTAAAAAAAAAACAGCAAATAAAACAAAATTAATTCTTCTAAACTCTAAGAACATATTTTTTTTTTTTTTTTACTTTGTAATTAAAAACAGAATTCTTAATAATTAATTACGATCTAGCCTAAACGACTAATAAGCAATTTAACTCTAACTTAATATGTTACGTTATAGATTATGTTAAAACTAAGAATAGTGTCCATTTGCACTTTTACACAAGTCCGTAGCACTTTCTTAGAGTCTGATATAATTTATAAAAACACTATGTTCATGTGTTTTATGTATAGCACAGCGTTGTCACTATTATGCATTCACTTTGTACACTACACCAATTCATAAGGGTTAGGTCTTTTTAGCCTACGCACTAAGTCTGTATTGTCTAGCAGCTGGATAGCCTCAACATTCACGTGTCGATGAAGTCTGTGTTCGTGGGCTTCAGCAAATTTTTGGATGATGGTGGTGACGAATTCCGTTTTAAGATCACGGTGAAGATCGTCATTTCTTATGTACCAGGGTGCATTTACAGCATCCCTGAGCACTTTATTTTGGAATTGTTGGATTAATTTTACGTTGCTTTGTTTAGTACAGCCCCAAAGTTGGATACCATACGTCCAAATTGGCATTAGTATATGCTTATATATGGTTATTTTATTATGTATTGATAGACAGGATTTCCTTCCGAGTAACCAATACATACTTTTATAACGTATGTCGAGTTCCTGTCTTTTCTTTTTGACATGAGCTTTCCATCGCAACTTGGCGTCGAGAGTTATGCCAAGGTATTTGGCTGTATTAGCATAAGGCACTTGTATGCCATTTATGTAGATTGGGTGATAGTCCAAGTGTTTATTTGTGAAGTCAATGTGAATTGATTTGGACTCATTCAGTTCAATCTTCCATTTTTGTGTCCAGTCATAAACTTTGTTCACAGCTAGTTGAACTCTTTCTACTGCTTCTCTGTGGCTTGATCCGGTAGCCATTATTGCAGTATCATCTGCAAAGGTCGCAATGGTGTTGTTTTCCAGTTCTGGGATGTCACATGTGTATAACAAGTACAAAATTAGGCCTAGCACACTTCCTTGAGGTACCCCAGCTTTTATAGCTTTTAGCTCGGAATATGCGTCTTCTTGCCGTATTCTAAACATTCTATTAGTTATATACGACTCTAGAATATCTGCGAATTCTGGTAGCATGCGTCTGAGCTTGAATATTAGACCCTTATGCCAAACTTTGTCAAAAGCTTGCGCGACATCTAAGAATACGGTGGCGCAGACTTCCTTATTTTCAAGTGTTTTTTCAATGATATGGGTTATTCTATGTACCTGGTCTATTGTTGAATGTTTTTCCCTAAAGCCAAATTGATGATTTGGAACATAATAACATTCTTCAATATATTATTTTGGTTCAAATGTATCAAAAACGGAAAAAGTAATTTGCAATTTCTTAAATCCTGGGTGTTCGCGACGATACGTCACCATTTAGATAGGTAGTCGTATGTAAAATGTAAATAGTATTGACAGACATACGTCTGCTCACCCCAGAGCGCCATCGCATACTAAGCGATGTCGGTAGGTGAAAAACCTTTTATAGTAAAGCTCGTAACTAATTTTTGTTCATGTTTTTGAGACACTAAAATTATATTTTATGTGTCTATCAGTATGTAATAGAGCCATATAGTTTAATAACAATAAATTAGAAGCATTAACATGCATACTGATTGTGTTATTACGGAAAGAAACAAGTATTTAACTCCGTAAATACAACCGCTGCCCATGGCTGATTAGTTCACAATGACCCGTCAGATGGCGGCGCCTTATATTTATACTAAAACCAGTTATTGTAGAATTTTGATAACTTTAAACTCATGTTTTAGGGGCTTTTACATAGTTTATAGTGTGCATATAGCGCTTATGTGTTAGAATTATACATAAGGTACCTTAGTTATATGATAGATGTATAGGTTTAAGGAAATAAAAATATTTTGAAAAATACATACATTTTACTCAAGTAAGTGTTTAGAAAATTCGATACAAGCCATTTTAGCGCTTCTAGGTGACCTAGAATTTTATCTAGGCCCTATAAATAGACAGCACCTATGTAATTCTAGTACATAGACATCACTTGCTTGAAGTGATGTGTCTGTGTATGCCGGCATGGACGTTTCTATACGTCTGCCGACGAGTCACTACATCCAGGGACACTTGGTGCCTGGTCAGACCATAGATATGCTGTCTGAAGCATTACCTTCGTGGACCCTCAGGCAGGCGCCTAGATTCAGTCATGACACAGAGCTAGTATATAGGTGTATATAACGCACACAGACACATTGAAACTGTGAGACGACGTAAGATTTCGTATTCGGCCGCTTCCCGGCACCTTAAGCTGCAGAAAGGCTGCTGGTACACCCATCAGGGTACCGCCATTAGATAGCCTGGTCTTCCAGCTACCCAACCACACTTCCGCAAGGAGCTTAGCTCTGGTGGTTGAGGAGTTAAGCGACCCGACATGGTGCGAGGTTACATGGATTTGCTATGTAAACAAACTTGTAACAAAGGCTAACTAATCGGGGTTTGGACATGTAGCCACCGGACTTCTACCTTGGGATAGCCCAACACGAGGGCTACCCGGGGGTGAATGGTACTCGAAAATCCACCCAGCAGTCTGAGTAGGAATCGAGTTTGTATGCCAAAATCAGGGGCATAAGCTAGCTTCTCGCACCATTTCGCGGCTGTACGCCTGAAGGTTTCAAACACAACCTTGACACTTGTGTGTGTCGACGGCCCAGTGGGAGGGCTCCAAGTCCCTCGCTGGTACCCTATAGCTAACATATCTAGTTTTAGGAGAAACTCGATTGTAAAGCTTCAAACTGGTGGGAATTCCCTTTCTTTGATGTTCTCCTTACGAGAACTCCCTGATGGTAGGGGCTAGGGACCTGGATCAAAGACCGGAGGGAAGGTCTCCTCGAGACCTATCCAAAAGTACAAATTTCACCAGAATCGGTCCAGTGGAAGGGTAGTTCCTGTCAGTTTGAAGCTACGAGTCATAAGATATATTTTTCTTAGAAATAAAGTTTTTGCGGTCGGAATGTTGTGGTCCTCGTCGCGGTCGAGTTTGCCTGCTTAATAGTGCGCAGGCGCGTGAATACATCGTAGCCATTATTTCACTTAAAGTATTTCCACGCATCATTGCGCAACGAGGACCATGAAGGAACGTCGCTTCTGGCCATGAACAAATAGTTTTATATTTAACCTGGACATCACGTTTTCACCTCAACCTACTTGGCAGCCTTCAAGTGTCTCCAAGGTCCATAGTTACCAGATGACAACTGAACAATAGGTGCAAGGGGCGTCAACGCGTTCAAGCAGGAGCCTTACAACCTCCTGATTGCCTGTCGGTCTTGGACGATCACGTCCGTCCCGTACATTTGCTGGTCCTGTCGAGCCGAATTTTCTGGGAAACATACCAGACCAGCGGACGCTGTGAAGATATAGGCCAACGAAGAGCCTTGTTCCCGAGAACAAAGAAAACTGATGTCCCGGACGCTGTGAAAATATAGGCCAAGGAAGAGCCTTGTTCCCGAGAACAAAGAAGACTGATGTCCCGTTCCTGTGAAAAAAGAAACCTGATGCCCTGGGGGCACGAACGCTGCCTTGAGAACAAACAAGCCTGATGTAAAGTGACCTTATATACTGAGGTTACATTCCTGTTTCTTGGGTAATGTCAAAACGTATCGTTCCTGTGAAAACTAGTACCTGAGAACAAAGAAAACTGACGCTCACGCCTGTGAACATTCGTGAGAACAAAGAAAACTGATGCTCATATATCTCAAGGTACCCTCAATATAAATCTGGTAAGATTACACACCACACAAATGTGCCAACTGGGGTACTAAGCGTTGCGTTCGTGAGAAAAGTTCCAGGGAAATAAGAATACTGACGTTCCATCTCGTAAACCTTACAAGTGCCAGGGATAAGATCATGTTTCTTTAACAGTCAAAAACATAGCGTACACTCTGGGACGATAGAAACCCGTTTCCTGGGTGAGATAACCCAGTTACTGTTCAGCAACCGTATTACTGGGTGATTAGCGTCAAAAGGCGCAACGTACTATCGTCTCATAGTAGAAACTTCCAGAGCGACTACAGTCGTGAAGAGTGCACGAGTGGATAAGGCCCACGCGTGGACTACCTGGAAGACAACCATTTTGCTGGGACACAGCAGCCATTCCTGAGCTATTCCTGTGGTTCTACCTGCTTCCTGAGAAGCTAACCGTTCCCGTGTGATTACCGTCGCGAAAAGACGGTTTTTTGAGCTGTTTCTGTTGTGTAACCTGCTTACTGAGAATTCACAGTAATCGAAGATTACACAGAAACTGTATCCTGAAGGAATATAGCATAGCCTGAAGAGTTATCGCTAGGAAACTCATAATCGGAGTTTTCAAACAGCGTGTTGGGAGCTCGTTTAGGAGATAGAACGAACATACGACGTTCATAGAATTCCTGAAGGGTTACGGCTGAAGGATTATCGCTGAAGCGTTATCCAAGAAGAGGCTTACACACAGAAGCATATTGAATAGTCGTGTGGGCGACTTGTTCTATAAAATAGAACGAAAAAATAGTTGCTGAAATTTCCTGAAGCGTTATAGCTGAAGGCTTATTTTCGACTTAGAATTTGTTTAAAAACAAATAGTCGTTATCGAGATAGAAGCTCTCGATCGAAGTCTGGAGTTTCAAACCTGGATATCTGGAGTCTGAAGTGACTACTAACGTCAAGAGTTGGACCAACAGTTCAGTGATTGGTACCAGACCGGCTGCTCATCCTTGGAAGCTGCTGGACAAGTTGACACTTAGACAACAGTAAGTACAGTGAAAACATATGCTCATGTGCTTACCCATTTTGTGTTGAAAGTCTTATAGTGAACTTGTTTACGTATCAACATTGAAGTTTGAGGCTGATTTGGAACTTATAGTTTTGAAGACTGACTAGCGACTTATAGTCTGAAGAATAACCTGGAGTTAAGAGGGTCGGATATAGCCCGGAGTTTAAACTAACCCGGAGTTTGGAGATACTTTTCGAAGTTTGAAAAAGGAAGCGAACCCTCTTCAAGCCGACGACTGAAATCGGACTTAACCCAGAGTTACCACTTAGCAGTTTTCAAGAAAAATTGAAGTTTGGACATAGCCGTTTTGAAGCTCGAAAATAGATGTCAACCAGTTCGTGTTGAAGTCTAGAGTTGGACTCAGCCGATTCGAACTGAAATTTTGAACCAATCAGGATGCCGACTACCAGATCCCAGGACAAGAGGCCTGAATCATGGACAGTCCCCATTGAGCGTCCAGGTGCGGGCATACAACATCAGCTGGCCCTACGCTCGCCGTCTACTACTGAAGGGACAGAAAAGTCCATACCAGTCAGAAGCCCACCAACGTCACAGATAGGTGACAACACGCCCACACATGAGGAGGAGGAACCACAGGAACCAAGCACACGCAGGAAGGCATCGAAATCAGAAGATTCTTCAGAAAAAACACTGAAGCCTTCTGGTAGAAAACAAAGGATCCGGGATAAGACCTTTGTTCAAGGAGAAGTAATGGCTACCCGGGGTGACGCCCGTATCGAACATACTGGACCGCCGTCAACTAGCAGGTCGACCCGGTCACGTAAGAAAATTTCAAGAGCTCGTGAAGACTTATTGAAAATAAAGTTGGAACTTGCTAAGTTAGCACTTCAAAAGGCAGAAGAAGAAGCTTCTGAGGATGAATATATGGATGACAGAAATTCTAATGAAGAGTATGTCCGTTCGTGGCTCGAAGAGGCGCCAGAGCCCACACCGTTGAGGGAGAATGACGTCGCCAAAGGGGACAATGACGATTGGACCCCAGCTGCGGCCGTCGACGGTATAGCGGACTCCCGGAAACATATCGACCATATAGAACATCCACAAGTGAAGTCTAACATCGAACCACCTAGGACAGAGCCGTCCAACGTGGAGCCGCCAAGGCAAATAGAAGCGAAAGAGTCACTCCGTCCTTTTCTAACGGAGCTGACATCCGCTATAGCGTCGCTAGCCGACAGAAAAATCGAACCATGGACGCCTAACCGATCGGCGTCGCAGGTTATCATGACTCTGCCGAATTTCGGTGGAGCTCATACAGAATGGCTATCTTTTCGAGCCATTTACGAGGCAACTCATGCCTACTTCAGCGACATAGAAAACGCGGCAAGACTCAGAAGGAGCTTGCGTGGTCGCGCACTGGAGACAGTGAGCTCAGAGCTCATCGGGAATGCAAAACCGGATGAGATCATGAGATAATTGGAACTACAGTTTGGACGTCCTGACTCAATAGCTCAGGCCGAAACGGACCGACTTAGAGGGTTACCAAAATGCAGCGAGTCGCCCAAAGACATCTGCACCTTTGCAAGTCGAGTCAGAAGCGGAGTTGTCACTCTGCGAGCTCTCAAGAAGGGGCACTATCTGCTCAATGCCGAGCTGGTGCGCCAGCTAACTGAGAAGCTACCCAATTCTCTGCGTGTACAATGGTACAGAACGTACACGGAAAAGTACCAGTCGCTGCCGGACCTGTCACTCTTCAGCGACTTCATAACCGAGCAAGCTCACTTCTGCAGTGCATTCGCCCCGCCTGAGAACATTAAGGAAACGGATTCTTTAGCGGGAAAACGCGTCATACAACGGACGCATACAGCTACCGACAAGCCGGTAAACAAATGTCGAATTTGCGACAAAAGTGGTCACTACGCGTCTGACTGCCAAAGGTTCAGAGACGCAGCAAGTGACAAAAGATGGGAGCTAGCCAAGAATTACAACTTGTGCTATCGCTGCCTAAGACAACGTCGTGCTGGACACACTTGCAACAAGAAGCAGTGTGGTCATAAGGGGTGTACAGCCACGCACCATCGACTTCTTCATAGGGGTAAGAAGCCTCAAACAGACAGGACAAGGAAGCCTGCTGTTCCAGAAGAGAAGAAGGAGTCTCAGGAGACGGTGGCCAGTTCGCGAACTGAATCGAGTCAAGCTTTCCTGAAGATGATACCGGTCCGGGTAATAGGACCGGCGGGAGAGGCAGACACATACGCACTCCTTGACGACGGATCCACCGTTTCGCTGATCGACGAAGCAATCGCTCAGCGAGTGGGAGCAGTGGGCCCAATCGACCCTCTGAAGATCGGTGCTATTGGAAACACCATGATCGACACTCCCTTATCGAGACGTATAACCGTCACTCTCACAAGTCATATGAGAGATAGGGTGCCCTTCAAGGCGCGCACCATTTCGAAGCTCAACCTGTCACCACAGGCAGTCAGTCAAGAAGACGTAGCCCGCTGTAGGCACCTTCGAGACTTGACGTCGCAGCTTACGTATCCTGCTGGAGTGCCAAAGATACTCGTCGGCCAAGACAACTGGCATTTGTTGTTGGCCACTGAAGTCCGCAGAGGACCTAGAAGCCAACCCATCGCGTCAAAAACCATGATGGGCTGGACATTGCACGGCGCGCACACCAGAACACTGGGCCAGCAGGTGCACTATGTCAACGGGTTGACGCAAGGCAAGATGCGGAACTGAACGAGTAGCTCCGTGAATTCTTCGCTATCGAGTCGTTGGCTATCAATCCACGACAACCAGCTTCTGACCCCCAGAAGAGGGCAGAAGATATCCTCAACCGTCACACAAGACAGTTAGGAAATGGGCACATAGAAACCGCTATGTTATGGCGGGACGAGAAGATAGAGATGCCCGATAGTTACGAGACAGCATTCAAAAGGCTGGTCTCCATAGAGAAGAAGCTGGATAAAAACCCCGCTCTTCGTGTGAAATACACACAACAGATGGACTCCCTGATGGAAAAGGGATATGCTGAGAAGGCTCCCAAGTCAAGCACGCCAGGAAAAACCTGGTACCTGCCTCATTTCGATGTCTTCAATCCCATGAAGCCAGAAAAACTTCGAATAGTACATGATGCCGCCGCAAAATCGAGAGGAAAGTCACTCAACGACTTCCTGCTAACCGGACCAGACTTGCTGCAGTCGCTGCCCGGCGTCATGATGAGATTTCGTAGACACTGCGTGGCCATCTCCGGAGACATAGCCGAGATGTTCATGCAAGTAAAGGTGCGAAGTGAAGACCGAGACTCACTTCGCTACCTATGGAGATGCAACAGAAGAGATGGAGCCCCAGAAGAATATCGCATGACGTCCATCATTTTCGGCGCGGCCAGCTCGCCGTGCACCGCCATCTTTGCGAAAAATTGGAACGCAAGAAGGCACATCGAACAGCATCCAGTAGCAGTGAAAGCTATAGTAGAGAGCCATTATATGGACGATTATCTGGACAGCTATAAAACAGTCGAAGAGGCGACAGAAGTCGCGACAATGGTGAAGAAAATACACCAACAGGCGAAGTTTGACCTAACAAAATGGGTATCAAACAGTAAGTGCCTGATAGAAAACATCGATCCGTCACAAACCTGCACTGAGGTTGTGAACATCGGAGACATAGCAGGCGCAGAGAAAATACTCGGCCTGATTTGGAGACCTAGTGAAGATACGCTAGGTTTCAACCTAACGCTTGCGAGACTGCCGCCAGGAATTTTGGAAAAGGAGGCCCCTACAAAAAGAGAGGCTCTCAAAATCGTTATGTCGTTATACGACCCGCTGGGACTCGCCTCACCTGTTACGATTCGAGCAAAACAAATATTGCAAGAAGCTTGGAGGCGAGGCGTCGATTGGGACCAGCTATTAGATGCTGACCTAGCAGCTCAGTGGAAAAGCTGGATCGAAAACCTGCGACAGCTCAAGGGCATCAGCATACCAAGATGTTATCCTGGTTATAGTGATGCCACAGAAATACAAATACATGTATTTACCGACGCAAGCGAGATGGCATACGCAGCAGCCGTATATTGGCGAGCCACCACAACAGAAGGCGCACAGAAGGTGAGTCTAGTCATGGCCAAAGCGAGAGTAGCTCCATTAAAGCTACAATCGATACCGCGCCTCGAGCTGCAGGCAGCGGTGATGGGAACCCGTCTGGCTGCAGCTGTGAAACGTGAACACGACAACAATCCATCGTCGGTCACGTATTGGACAGACAGCAAAACAGTCTTGTCGTGGATAAGAAAAGGAGCACGAACCTATAAAGCCTTCGTAGCTCATCGCATAGCTGCCATAGAAGAAGGTAGCAAAGTGGAGGATTGGCGATGGATATCCACGAAGTTGAACATCGCCGATATAGCAACTCGCGATGTGCCGCCGAGGTTTGACTCGAAACACGAGTGGTTCTGTGGCCCTAGTTTTTTGTATGAAGACCCTTCTTCATGGCCATCAGAAAAACCTCCAATCGCAGAAGAGACAGGAGAGGAAAGAACACTCACTGTCACAGAAAAAGAAAAGTCTGTTTTGGAGAAAGGAACAGACAGACATACATACATTTCGAAGCTCATAGAGGCTATACCTAATCCCGTCAACTTTTCGAGATGGGAGCGGCTATTACGTGCGACTGCTACCGTCCTACGTTTTTTACATCTCTGTAAACAAAAGACAGAGAAAACGTTCTACAAAAGAACCCAGAAAAACGCTGAGGAGGACACGGACTGGCGAAAGAAAAAGAAGACAGCGACTGCAGCAACCAAGCCGTCATACATAGCGCCAGAAGTCCGAAAGCAGTGCATAGATGCGAGCTTTCTTCAAAAAGCCGAGAAAATACTCGTACAAGTTGCACAGCAGAAATCGTTCGCTCAAGAAATAGCTAGATTGCATGCACATGAAATAGTGGACAAAAATAGTCCGCTACACGCGCTGCAAATAGAAGTAGTAGATGGCCTACTACGTATTAGAAGCCGTATAGCCGCCACTGACGAGGTCACAGAAGATGTGAGGCGACCGCCAATATTACACGGTGACCATCACATAACCCAGCTCTATATAGATTGGACGCACCGCAGCTTACTACATAGTGGGACTGAACTCACAATAAATGAGGTACGACGGCATTATTGGGTCGTAAGGATGCGTCCCACTACCAAGAAAGTACTGGCACAATGTCTTCAGTGTCGTATTCGTAAGGCACAAGCACCCGTGCCAGCGACTGGCGACCACCCACGAACGCGCCTGGCCAAAGGCCGTTCACGTACACCGGGCTAGACTACTTCGGCCCGCTATCTGTCACCGTGGGTCGCCAACATCACAAGAGATATGTAGCACTGTTAACATGCCTCACCACAAGAGCTGTCCACCTCGAGATCGCCGCCAGCTTCAGCGCAGACAGCGCAATATTAGCGCTGCGCCGTTTCGCCGCCCGCAGAGGATGTCCAACTGAGATCCACTCAGACAACGGCACCAACATGCACGGTGCCGATCGAGAGCTACGAGAGGCCTTCCGGAAGGACAGCCGCCGAAGCATCACTTGGCGCTTCATCACCCCATCAGCGCCCTTCATGGAAGGCGCATGGGAGCGTCTAGTTCGCTGCGTAAAAAATGCACTGTATACCGTGCTCACAGAGAAACACCCACACGAAGAGGTGTTGTCCACACTGATTTGTGAGGCAGAGTACACGGTAAATAGCCGCCCGCTGACACATGTATCAGTCGACGGCGATGACGACGAGTCTATCACGCCGAACCACTTCCTACTTGGTGGGTCGGCTAGACTCCCAAACCCCGGCGTGTTCACCGAGCAAGACATCGACCACAAAAAGATGTGGCGTCGGTCACAAATACTGGCCGACATGTTCTGGCGCCGGTGGGTGCGAGAATACCTGCCGGAGCTCCAAAACCGGCGGGAGCCCAATAGCCGCGGGCCTGGCCTGCTGGTGGGCGACCCCGTCCTTATCGCGGACGGGCAGCTGCCTCGCAACACGTGGCCGCGAGGCCGCATCGAGGCCATATACCCTGGCCCTGATGGAGAAGTCCGGACCGCTGAGGTGCGCACTACTGGCGGCACTCTAAAGCGTCCGGTGAAGAAGCTCATTCCTTTGCCAAAATGAGTGCAGCAGAGTTCCAGCGGCGAGAGCTGAGCGACGTGTCGCAGAGCGTCGAGGTCACGAGCGCTGCCGACGTGCGCCGCTCACAATGCTGATGCAGCGCCGCGCCAACGTAGCATCGAGTCGACGCGACACTGCACGGCGGGAGAGATGTTCGCGACGATACGTCACCATTTAGATAGGTAGTCGTATGTAAAATGTAAATAGTATTGACAGACACACGTCTGCTCACCCCAGAGCGCCATCGCATACTAAGCGATGTCGGTAGGTGAAAAAACCTTTTATAGTAAAGCTCGTAACTAATTTTTGTTCATGTTTTTGAGACACTAAAATTATATTTTATGTGTCTATCAGTATGTAATAGAGTCATATAGTTTAATAACAATAAATTAGAAGCATTAACATGCATACTGATTGTGTTATTACGGAAAGAAACAAGTATTTAACTCCGTAAATACAACCGCTGCCCATGGCTGATTAGTTTACAATGACCCGTCAGATGGCGGCGCCTTATATTTATACTAAAACCAGTTATTGTAGAATTTTGATAACTTTAAACTCATGTTTTAGGGGCTTTTATATAGTTTATAGTGTGCATATAGCGCTTATGTGTTAGAATTATACATAAGGTACCTTAGTTATATGATAGATGTTATATTAGGTTTAAGGAAATAAAAATATTTTGTTTACTTATTTTAGACCCCCCGTTTTGAGCAGGGTATCAGGTGGTGCTATAGGTATTCTATTCACCAACCAATCAGATTGCTTCCTTTCACATAATTGTTTTGTTAGGAAACACCATCTAGGTGTTCTAGATAGGATGGCTGGATGCCATGACTGAGAAATTATACATAATAGCAGTACATGGCCAGTCTTAATACATTTTTACTCTAAAAAGGGAAAAATACATACATTTTACTCAAGTAAGTGTTTAGAAAATTCGATACAAGCCATTTTAGCGCTTCTAGGTGACCTAGAATTTTATCTAGGCCCTATAAATAGACAGCACCTATGTAATTCTAGTACATAGACATCACTTGATTGAAGTGATGTGTCTGTGTATGCCGGCATGGACGTTTCTATACGTCTGCCGACGAGTCACTACATCCAGGGACACTTGGTGCCTGGTCAGACCATAGATATGCTGTCTGAAGCATTACCTTCGTGGACCCTCAGGCAGGCGCCTAGATTCAGTCATGACACAGAGCTAGTATATAGGTGTATATAACGCACACAGACACATTGAAACTGTGAGACGACGTAAGATTTCGTATTCGGCCGCTTCCCGGCACCTTAAGCTGCAGAAAGGCTGCTGGTACACCCATCAGGGTACCGCCATTAGATAGCCTGGTCTTCCAGCTACCCAACCACACTTCCGCAAGGAGCTTAGCTCTGGTGGTTGAGGAGTTAAGCGACCCGACATGGTGCGAGGTTACATGGATTTGCTATGTAAACAAACTTGTAACAAAGGCTAACTAATCGGGGTTTGGACATGTAGCCACCGGACTTCTACCTTGGGATAGCCCATCACGAGGGCTACCCGGGGGTGAATGGTACTCGAAAATCCACCCAGCAGTCTGAGTAGGAATCGAGTTTGTATGCCAAAATCAGGGGCATAAGCTAGCTTCTCGCACCATTTCGCGGCTGTACGCCTGAAGGTTTCAAACACAACCTTGACACTTGTGTGTGTCGACGGCCCAGTGGGAGGGCTCCAAGTCCCTCGCTGGTACCCTATAGCTAACATATCTAGTTTTAGGAGAAACTCGATTGTAAAGCTTCAAACTGGTGGGAATTCCCTTTCTTTGATGTTCTCCTTACGAGAACTCCCTGATGGTAGGGGCTAGGGACCTGGATCAAAGACCGGAGGGAAGGTCTCCTCGAGACCTATCTAAAAGTACAAATTTCACCAGAATCGGTCCAGTGGAAGGGTAGTTCCTGTCAGTTTGAAGCTACGAGTCATAAGATATATTTTTCTTAGAAATAAAGTTTTTGCGGTCGGAATGTTGTGGTCCTCGTCGCGGTCGAGTTTGCCTGCTTAATAGTGCGCAGGCGCGTGAATACATCGTAGCCATTATTTCACTTAAAGTATTTCCACGCATCATTGCGCATCGAGGACCATGAAGGAACGTCGCTTCTGGCCATGAACAAATAGTTTTTTATTTAACCTGGACATCACGTTTTCACCTCAACCTACTTGGCAGCCTTCAAGTGTCTCCAAGGTCCATAGTTACCAGATGACAACTGAACAATAGGTGCAAGGGGCGTCAACGCGTTCAAGCAGGAGCCTTACAACCTCCTGATTGCCTGTCGGTCTTGGACGATCACGTCCGTCCCGTACACCGGGCTTTAATCGACATGTTTACTTTATGATAACGGGATTTTAGAGAAGGTATTATCAACTCCTATGTTACTTACTTCCACGAACTTGGTAAATATACTCTACCTATTCCGATCTCTTGTGTGAATGACTGTCAAAGAATGGCAATCGGGACCAACGGCTTTACGTGCTTTCAGAGACATCGGAATGGATATTCACCAATCCTCTACATGCGTTGCTTAACCTTGAAGATCGATCCATGCACTGGTTATTACTTAGCTGCGAACCCCTCCTTCCAAAAGTAGGAAGGATTATGCTCAGTATTTAAATATTTTCGAGTAGGTTGATTCCAAAGGTATTTTTCTTTTTCAAACTTATATGTAAAAACCGGCCAAGTGCGAGTCGGACTCGCGCACGAAGGGTTCCGTACTTGGTAAATTGCGGTTTACAATATATGACGTATTCAAAAAAAACTACTTACTAGATCTCGTTCAAACCAATTTTCGCTGGTAGTTTACATAGTAATGTACATCATATATTTTTTTCAGTTTTATCATTCTCTTATTTTAGAAGTTACAGGGGGGGGGACACACATTTTACCACTTTGGAAGAGTCTCTCGCGCAAACTATTCAGTTTAGAAAAAAATGATATTAGAAACCTCTATATCATTTTTGAAGACCTATCCATAGATACCCCACACGTATGGTTTTGATGAAAAAAAATATTTTTGGTTTTAGTTTTAAGTATGGGAACCCCCAAAATTTATTGTTTTATTTTTATTTTTGTGTGAAAATCTTAATGCGGTTCACAGAATATATCTACTTACCAAGTTTCAACAGCATAGTTCTTATAGTTTCGGAAAAAAACTGGCTGTGACATACGGACGGACAGACAGACAGACAGACAGACATGACGAATCTATAAGGGTTCCGTTTTTTGCCATTTGGCTACGGAACCCTAAAAAGTGTGTAGGCAATGAAATTAAGCTGTGACCATTACGTTAATATGGCATCCGAATACGTATTCTTTTTTTGTATTTTTAACGATTTCATTTTCAGTTCCGCTTTATATTTAGTGTTTCTGGTCTTAATATAAAACCTTTTTATCCATTCCAGGTAAGTTTTCCATCCGTCGCCGCTCGGTGAGTACGACAATTTTATATTCATTATAGAGGTACGGATCTATAGTGGAACGTTAAAAGCAGACATTACAGGAGTCTATTACTTTAAATCACTCCCGTTATCAAAACCGATTTCGTCGATTTTATTATATTTAAACGACTTGATCGTTACCATACCGTTGGCCTGATTCGATTATTGACACTTCGGAATATTTTACTATTCCCGAATGTTATTTGAATCCAAAAAATATTGGTTTTGATTTCAACAGACCCAAAAGTACGGAATATGCCTTATTTTCAACCATAGTCATCTTACATAGCCGACGTTTTATATTTAAGGCGCAGATACCCCTGAGTAGCTGATTTTAAAATGAGAATCACGTATAAACGAAAAGTCGTATTTTTTTGGAAAAATATATGTTACATTAGAAAATTTTCTTAATAATTTGATCTATGAACATTTTGAGTTTTATTTGTATTACATAGTGTAAATAATTTGTAAAGTTATGTCTAAAACAGACAAAAAAACGGCAATCGAACCAAAAACCGCCGGGCGCATTTTAATGAAATTTACACCATCTCAAAGACAATTTAATTATCTACATTTTGATCTTTTTCTTAGTGAAATACGTGCGCAATATGGCCTATCGACGCAATTTAAATTGCGTCACGCCATCAAAAAAGGGGTTAAGGATGTGTGGGTGTTCGTCACGTTCTATATCCTTTTCTTCATTAAATGCATAATCCATTTGCAATATCAGTCCTATTTATACAACAAAATCAACTGAATCATCTAAAATTATCCTTCCTTCGCTTCTGATGATTATGAATTAATATTTATGACGTCACAACGAAAAGGATTAGCCCATCTCAGGTACGGTGACATTAATTCTTCCGTTAAAACTCCTTGTAGCTCCGTAAACGTGTTTAAACTGAATAGATTGAAAATTAAATACCATTATAGCACTTAGCTATGGATATGCTGACAGGGGTTCGTACTCACTAAACATGGGAACCTGTAGTCGAGATATAGATTGTGAAATCCTAATTGCTTGTTTGTCGAGATTGTTAATTATGCCCCCAAAGCCGGATCAAAGAACGTAGTTGAACTTACTGTTCTACTTCTCAAAATGACACTTTTATTGACATTCAATTCATAGTAACAATATATTGTTTCAAGAAATATATTATTTATTGTTTTCTGCCCTGTTCTGTTCCAATTTGTCGGCTAGAAGAAAAAATCATCGTCTACAAACACATAAGGAGTTCGCGTCGCGGTTAACATAGACGACCTGGAGCCCGGGGCGTTCGCAATTCAGTCTCGACAAACATACGGGCCTCTATTCAGGCCTCCGAACTCAACGGCTACAGAAATATATCGATATTGCATGTTCTGGGGAGTCCTGGCGAAATGAGTCTTTTGTTTTACGATCTATTGTTTCTGTGGTCCTCTGCATGCTTTATTGGACCCCAAGACGCTCGTGTATCTTAATTTATTATGATGAAGTCTACTATAGTGGTTATACATTTCATTTTGTTAATGATGTTTACGGAACAGTCACTGTTGTTTACTTTAGGAAAAGCAATTGCCAAAATGATTGGACTGGAATCAACAATAATATTAGTCTAACCAATTGAAAATGATTTATTCTGAACTTTATATTCAGATATTATTTTCAAATATTTGTAACTTGGTCTGGATATAAACACTATAATGACATCATCTACATAGGAGGCTGTTGAGCAAATCAGATTTGTTGTCATTTATACAAATTCTTTAATGGAAGCAATAAATTTTACCAGTAAAATAGTAGTAGATGATGTAATCTAGATAAATTACATAATTACGCAAGTTCATATTCTTTAAATTTGTATATTAAAGTAACACATCGACAACCGATAATATCCCGAGCAGAGATCCTTCATCCAACTCTACGGGACTGGCTGTTACAGTCCGCTGCCCCCGTTTCTGCCGTGTGCACGGGAAAGTGAAAGTCACTGTTAGTAAACGGTGTGATTGTGTTCCTGTCAGAAAAAATATTGCTCCCCCACAATGTAGCAGATTTACTTTTACGTTAATTGTAATATGAGGTACCTACGTCACATAATAATATTTTTCTGGTTTCTAGTGGTACTACTCAGACTGTTTTATATTAAAGAGAACATTCATCTTCACTACATATTATAAAATAAAGTCCCACGCCGCGTATGTACGGGATAAACTCAACAACTACTGAGCGGATTTTCATGCGGTTTTCACCAATGGAAAGAGTGAGAAACGAGGTAGGTTGTTGTGTATAATTTGTCACGGGCGAAGTCGGCCCGGGCCGCTAGTTATGAATAGTAGTTATATTACCGAATGTATGTAAAGCGCATCACTTCAGATCGGTTGCACCAATTTAGCTAATTCTTTTTTGTTGTGTTTGCAATTTTCAGGCCAAGGTTTGTTTGAAAGAAAATTTTAGTAAAACAAGTGTTATGAAGTTTCCCGGGGTCATAGATAGTTCTCGCCAAACTTCTTGGCCGCCCTGAAGTTTGCTTTCCGATGTGCTAGCCAGGGATTGTTGTAATATAGTCTGGTTCTTCTAAAATCCCGAAATGTTAATCAACTTCGGAAAGGCTTTAAATATTCTTCGCAAGTTATCCTTTTCGTATTTACTGAGGGTCATTTGCATCATTGTTCTGTCCCAGTAACCCCAGGTTTTGCTCGCTTAGCTTAGATGTAAATTAATTTCTGCCCTCGTAATATAGAACAAAAGATTTTGTACGAGAAATGTTTTATTTTCCTTCCGCGAAATTTTGCGATGTTTCCGCACATGGTATGAAGCATATGAACATAAATATTCTTGTGTATAGGCCGTAAGCCATCAGTGCATACGGCTGCGGTATGCCGTGTGTAATGTATGAATGCCTGTGATTTGTACTGAAATTCGCTTCAGTGTAACATTTTACATACCGACATATTTGTTCCATTTGAATTATTACCCGTATACACAATCTAAAACGAACTAATTGGTTGCATATTTGCCTACTGGCGTTTAATACACGTGGTCTTCATTGTTTTAGACATTAGTCATAAGCCGCAATATTAATCATTCTAATTAATCAACGTATAAATGACCCTACGAGTTATATGTTTATTCCTTCTTTTTGTTTTTACTTTATTAATAAAAATTATATATTTTCGAAAAAGTTCACAAAAATGTTCAACTGCCAGAAAAGCAAGACCAGCCCGGAGCTATATTGCATGCTGCACTTTAAAATATCTGTCAAGATTGCTGTGCCTTTGTTTTTATTATATTTCTTATTTCAAAAAGTAATATGTAAGACATTTCTGACTCATCTTTACTCACGATAACTTTTTTTCTAAAAGATTCCATTTGTGACAGAAACTCATTAGTGCGTGAATGTGAAGGTAAAAAACATATGTGATCTGAAGCTTACTATGAAAAGCGAGCCAGCTTCTCTAATAACCCCTTCGGTGATTAGAGGCTTGACTTTGGAGGTATTAACAGGATTGCAAAGGTTCTCTTGGTGATTAAAGGGCGTTAACGTCGTAATTCGATCAACAGATTGATGGAACCGATTTGTTGGGACGCCCTTACATATTTGTCTCTTTCGCGTGTTGGTCAATCTTAATACCTTTGGTTTTAAACCTAAAATGTTGTGCCTTAACAACACAATCTACACTTTCTTTTATGTCGCATGTAGCATCGAATTTTGTCAATTTAAATGCAATCCTACTTTAACGCTAAAATATCGTTCGTTATTAACGAAAACGAGGAATCTACCATATAATTATATACACATTTTCATGAAAAACATGAGCAACAAACAAAAAAATAATCTACCGAGTTTTAATGGAAAGCACTCTTCTATTTTTGCATCCACTTCTCTCTTGCATTAAATGAAAAAAAATACTTGTAATACTTTCAGAATTTTCTGCTCCTAATGTACTCGCTGTAGCTCTGTCCCTTTCGCTCTCGAGTAATGAGTGAAGTGGTGCATCGCAATGTTCACCATTTGAACACTCTTGGTCCTTGGCCTGTAAAATTTGAGTCGCAACCGTCGCGGTTAGTTTACTCCTTAAAATTTAATTTCTGTTTCCTCAAGTTCATAAAGTACTTTGATTTGCATTTATAATTCATCAAAAAGTTGGAGTGGCTGCAGAGGGTAAACCGTTCTGAATAAATCTATTGGGATACCTCTTTACCTACTCGATTTTCATCAATTTTCGTAGAAGTTTGTAAACTGATGTTTAGAGACTGTTTCGAGTAAAACGAGTTTGAAGCTTATCTGATTTTAGGATGTTTAGAAGACGAGTAGCCATTCCTCGAATCTATCTCTTGAACCATATTAAGCAAAATAATGCGGATTTCAGGTTTTAAAAAACTCAAATGGCGTTCTTCTTGCCGCAAACATTCTTGCAATCTTTCTATCATGTTCGCGAAAAATCGCTTATAAAGTTCTGGACTGATAGCCAAAATCTCGCGTCGGCTATTTTCTTGCTGGGTCTTTATTGTTGATGCCTAATTGCTGTAGACTTAAGGAGGTATCCCCATAAGCAAAAGTCGCAAGTGGGTCAGATCAGGTGATCTAGGGGGCTAGGCTATTTCGCTAAAGCGACTTCCTGAAAGTAATTTCTGTTATTGTAGCTAGCATGACGGTGCAGCGCCGGATAAAAAAGGTGTCCAGCATCGCGCAGTATCGTCTTGCGTTAAGGACGCTGTTACATTTTCGACGAACTGAAATTTAGGTATCTAGTCGCACACAGCAACATTACGCGTACGCACACATTGAAACTACTGAGCGCTCGATTTTATACATCACGGAAATAATCTTGGTCCTTGATATTATTTTTTAATTTTGTTGAAGTTGATTCAGGAAGGTTAATTGGCACTTTGAAAATGCATTTGATAACTGTTACAAACCGTCGTCGTAAAAAGTAGGTTATTATTTTCAACCGACTTCAAAAAAAGGAAATGCTCTATCTATTCGGCCAAACTACTTATCCGATACTTATCGGGTTTTCATCGATAAATGTATGTGGTGGTATTTTCAGGGAAGGTTTTATTGTATAATATTTTAGGATCTGATAAAGATCTTCGGAGATACACAATGGAACTCTTTAGTAACAAACAACAAATGACCTGCGATTACTGTGATCGTATGTTTATGTTTTGTTTTAACCATACCATAATATATCATCACGCTTGTACGGTTTTAGGGGGTAAACAGATGTATTTAGTATACCCAATATGGGGTACCTACAAAAATTTAAAAGAGAAAAATAATAGCTTTCCTGTTACGAAAAACAATAAGTACCGACACCGACTTCCGGAAAGAATTTTATTTTTCACTTTGTTGTAGTAAGTAGGTATTTAAAAAAAAAAACGCTACGTGAAATAAGTAGATACCTAAAACGAATTAATTTCCGGTCACAAGGATTTCAAAATGACTTGAACATTTTTAATTATATGGAACATATTAAACATTACTATCACATCATCAGTCACTATTAATGTTCCCACTGCTGAGACACAGGCCTCCTCTCTGTGAGAGGGAATGGGCTGTAACCAACAACGCGGGCCCAGTGCGGGTTGGTGGATGCACATATCTTCGAATATTTGGTTTTAGGACATGCCGGTTTCCTCACGATGTTTTCCTACACCAGCAGTGCAGTGGTGAAGAAATAATTTACACGAAGTAAAGCGCCTGCCTGGGCTCGAACCCACGATCTACAACTTGTAAGTCAAGCTAATGACATTCTACCCAAAAACCATGACAATGACACCCATGACGAAAACATGTCAAATTTTTGTCGGCGCCAACTTGTATTTTGGTTTTGACCCCGTATTCGATATAAGCATCCCCAAAATCCATAAAAATGACATCCATGACGAAAACATGTCAAAGAACAATGGCGAGATTTTAGCTGACTTAAATTTGAGCGTCTGAAAGTGAGTTATATACGAAAGACGTTCTATTAATTGTCTACATTTTTTAAATATATTAATGGGCTGGTTCAAAACTGATAAAAAAAATCATAATAAATAAAAAAGTTATTTGATTTTTCAGTTAATTTCTTTAGCTTAGTGTTGCCATTATATACTTTATCTGCTAAGTAACAAGTAGTAACTATATTAATTAATAATATAATTAATGTATTTATTGCAGTAAATGAGTTAACAATACAGTTTATGTCTAAGTATAGATGTTCCTCGCAGGTAGGTAAGAATATTGTAGTGCAGTAGAAATAAGTGAATTACTTTTAATTAATGATTGGCAAAAAGACTAGTATCCAAGTTTAAAAAATATAGCTTGGCTGTTGACGAGGACGACGACCTTTTGATAAACGTCAAAGTCGCTTAGTTTAAATAAATATACTCTTTCCAAAGAGTATATTATACATTTCATGCTGAAATAACTAGGTAAGGGAAAAGCTAATGCGATATTCCCCTTTTACTTCCACGAAATTGAATAATATTACCTATTAAACACATTATTAAAAGTTACCCAGACATAACCTACAAAAGTTTATGACTGAATATCTATTATTCTCGACATTCTCGAACAAAAATTCTTGTACAAACTAATTCAGAACATCACCCTGAGTTAAACCAGATATTTTTCATTTAAAGACTTAGAGCATTTAACCTATGGAGATGGCATAGCTGAGCGTACCCCTCTGCCAAAGTCGCTTGGCCATATAACCATACGCGTTATATAAAACTAGTTCATTCGCCGACCGCCGCCATTGTGTATCGTATTGTGTCGCAAGTAAGTTCTCCGAAAAAATGGTTAATTGTGCGGTTTCCTCTTGCAAAAAGCGAGCTGCCACTTTCAATTTGCGAAGCCATAGTGTTTCCTACCACATATAAGTATAAATTATACATCAACATAGTTTTATTTAAGAACAATGTCGAAATAATGGATAATGCCTTTACGATAGAAAAATTCAGTGGTACGTTGGTAGCACAAAAGCAGTACAGGGGCTGACACGGTAGCGATGTGCATAGTGCTGGGACAACGTGAATGAATGATTGATAAATTAAATGATTTTTTTGAATCAGTATGTTCAGTATCAAAATAATTTTGTTTGTGTTTGTTTCTGGACAAGTCAGGTAGAACTAAAAAAATATATCATTTATAAATGTCTATGAGAATAGATTTAAATTCTTTTCTTTTCAAGTTTTAGGCTAATAAAAAGTAAGTTTGTTCGTTTCGTTAGTGAGTTTTCAATCATGTTTTAATCCCCGACGGAAAAAGAGGGGTGTTATCAATTTGACGTGAATTTCTGTGTATCTGTGTGTCTGTCTGTGGCATCATAGCTCCTAAACAGATGAAGCGATTTAGATTTTTGTTTGATACCTCTATCGAGAGGAGACTATCGCAGCCATGGTAGTTACAATGACAACCCCACTGCACATCAATTCGAAGCCATATACAATTGCGAATGTTAAAAATACTCAAATGTTCTTTTATCCTTTTTAACCAAAAAAGTTGATCCACAGAAATGTGTTCGACATGTATATGTCACGTCGAAGTACCTATGAATCGTAGAATCGCCATCTTTAATTCCAATGTCTAGAGGCAATTCCTTTATTCTTGACTGGAGCGGGTTACTTCAATAACACACAACACTGGATTGAAACTCAAGAGTGTTTATTTGATTTAGTTACAGGCACTTTGAGTTTTCAAATGAACTTGAAGCTAAAACCACATCGCGTGGCTTGCTAGATCGCTAAGCCCTTGTCGATCGCTGGAGGAGATCTAGCAAGAAACTCCAGGACACTCTTTTTAAATGTTTTTATAGATTACACAATCACTTTATGACAATTAATTAGGTTTTCAAACATCTATTCGATTACATTTATTAATCAGTTCTTATTTTTCACACATAGTCCGCGCGACGCGCGTTCTAAGTGGGCTGAACTTCCATATTGTTTTTGTTTAGACACTAATTACTTGGATAGTTGAGTAAAGTTAGCAAACAATACTAAAATGCTGATCAGTTAATTATTTTAACATTAAACAACCTCAATACTCACAAATACAAAGTGGTTTGTAGTTTATTATTGAAATAGTCATCTGATAACAAAACTATTCAAGTTTCCGGTGATCTAACAATCTTACTAATTAGAAAGTTTCTCATTATTACATAGCTGTGTAAAATAGTCTTATGACTTCTTAGTATTTAATCATTTACTCAAATTTGTTTAGTTCTCGTATTAAATTATTAAATCTGGTTATTGGTCATAGAAATTATAACATCCGCCATTGTTTGACAACTTAATAAGAATAACATAATGAAACACATTTACTTCGTCAAATGTGCAATAGTTAAAATGAGAACAAATCCAAAAGTCCTACAATAAGTGTTCCTGTTTAATTTAAACATCTCGTATTAATTAAACATTGAAATTAGCATATGAATTATGAATCAATACTGATTCCACAGTGAGCCAATAGATGGCGCTGAACTCAAAACCCAACTTAAATAGACATAGACACTTAAAACGATTAGTTAGGATAATAAATCAGCAAATTCACGCCTACGCGGCGACACGGCCATTGCCATTGGTAAGTATAGTGTAGGTAGTGTAGGAGTATTGTGATCAGCTGTTTTTTGTTTAGTTTCATTCTCACGGGACGGTAATGCTCTGTGATAGACACAAAGTCTTTGATTTGACAGGATTTAAGGATAGGATCAGGAACACCGCTCTGTGATAGACACAAAGTCTTTGATTTGACAGGATTAAAGGTTAAGGAGTTTAGGATCATTGCTCCGTGACAGGCACGAAGTCTTTGATTTGACAGGATATAAGGAACCAGGCTCTGGGTGGTCTTGTACACCGTGGACCCAGCAGGATAACATGAGAGATTGTTCATTAGCGGCCTCCACGCCTAACCAATGGATATTAAATCTTTATTAGTTGCTTCCACAGCAAACCAATAGATTGTGTGTTGTATTATCACTATTAGTTTCCTCCACGGATTACTAACAGACAGCTTATTGTGTTATCATTATTAGTTGCTTCCACAGCATACCAACAGTATAGTTTATTGTGTTATCATTATTAGTTGCTTCCACAGCATACCAACAAGATAGTTGTGTTATCATTATTACTTGATTCCACAGCATACCAATAGGATAGTTTGTTGTGTTATCAATCTTAGTTGCTTCCACAGCATAATAAGATAGTTTATTGTGTTCTCATTATTACCTCAAATCCATCTCCATGGATGCTGATAGTTTGGTGTTGATATAACCTATTATTTTATTAAGTGCCTCCAGAGCTATAGGTTATTGGACATCTCAATAATTAGAGCTTGTTTTATTATTCATTTTTATAATTGACTAAATATGACAATAGAATAGCATAAACTGAAACGAGTTACAAAAACATAATAATAACAGTAGTCCTCCTGACTGTTGAGCCATCTGCATAAGGAGGTACTATGGTGCACAAGGCCAATGGCTCAACATGCTTTTTGAAGCATGGGGGTTCACCAATTTCAAAACTCTGGGCTGCTACAGAGGAATCCCTATTGGAAAAACCCCATAAACAAATTTTGCCCAACCTAGGAATTGAACCCAGGAATAATAATTTAAAAGTACTTTGTTGCATGGTAGTATCATGCACAAGCGTCATGTAGTTATTCGACATTGCTATTGTGTTGAGCCTTCTGATACAACAACACCGTATCAGTTAGCGAGGTGAGTAGAAGATAGTTTGAAAACTTCTCACCTTTTACTTTAGTTATGTTGGGCTGGAAGTCATTTTTCAGCTGACCTCTATTTGGTGGCTTGTATGTATGTTGGTAGCTTCTAAGGTCCTGACCCGGCGACACGGTCACTTGCAAACCAGGTATTTTTAGTTTTGTTTCCACATCCTTGATAATACTTGACTATGTAGGTAACCATTTTGATTTTTGATATGACACAGGAATCTGGAATGTGAGAAGGTATACAGATAAATAATAATAAAAGAAAAGATGATCCTATTAATATTTAAATAAGTAGGAGTTAGTACTGATAACAATTAAATTATGTTATTGTTTTGAAATAGTAAGTGAGTAATTCAAAGTTAACTAGAATCTGATGACACTGAAATGAATAACTATGAAGATTGCTGCATTACTTATGACGGTGTTTGCACTAGCTAAAGATTAATGTTAAAACATGTTGAAAACTACTTTTAATGATGCATGTTTGCATACCACACACGCAACAACCTATTTACACACCTATTACAAACCTATTTCATTACAAAACATTTAAGTGTGAACAAGTTTGAATACAAGCTAGGTAAAAAGTTGCAAAAAGAAAAGAAAGTTATTGAATGCTAAAAGTGACAAATTATCAAAAAACAAACCTGTCTTTTGATTGTTTTTATTCTGTGCAAGTGCATCCAATAACAAGCTTTGAAATCTGTCAGAAATTACTAATCTATTTACACCCATGTACCATAACAAGTAAAATTCAACTAAACCCATTGTGAGATTTAATTCATTAGGAAGGTTCTCAAATATTGAATGATTAAATAAACTTTATTATAACAAACTTAACTTGAACAAGCATAAATCTTAGAGCTTATAAAAGGCCCCATCAGTATCCAACTGACAGTCTGAACCAAGAATGTAGGGTCAAACAATTTTTTAATTAGATTTAACTTATAGCGCTATCACTGTCAAGAACCCCATAGCCAAAACAAATCTACCAGATCATGTAGACAGATAAGATGGAACACAGTAATCACATTAGATTCACTCAAATATGTCTTACATACACAGGACCATTAATTTACCAAAAATCACAAGGTCCATACATAATAGGTTACTCACACATACTAAGCGTACCTACTTGTAAATTAAAAGTTACCAGGTGGCTATCAGCTTATGACTATTTATTATTATATTATGATTATGCATGAACTGAAGCTCTGCTGATACTTACCCTGATTATAAAGTTTGTTATGACTCACCCAGGTGTATCACAACCCTTTCACCCATTCATACAAATACATTTATATTAGATGCATACTCACTCTACAAAAACCTCTAGATAATATTTTAAATATTGTTTAGTCTTGTAACCAAACAATTATTCTCACCCCAGCTACTTAAATGCAAATCGTTGTAAGTATTTTCTTGAGCACACTATAATTTTATTTTTATTTGTTGTGCTTTTCATGTTTAAGGAATGTGTTAATACATTTTCTTATCTTACTTTACTTTAAAAAAAGTATGACATGCAACGGGTTCCACATTATTCAATAATAAACCCCGTTTGGTAGTCGGGTAAAAACAATAAATTGCAAAAATGCCAATTAGTGCGTCAACATGAATATGTCATGGCACTTTCTGCCAAATGTTTACTACTTCTGTTGCACATACATTCTGTAACTTACTTAACTTATTTACCTACTAAACTTTTGTTTTAGCTACCTAAATGTAATGAATGCTATAAAAATAAGTTGTTACTTTTTGTCCGGTACAAAACTCAACGTAGGTACTTTGAATTGTTTAACATTCATACACTCACACCTTGTCCCCATGGGGATAGGCAGCAACCACAGATTGCCACTTGCTACGATCCTTACATACTCCTCAAATAAAATAAAATTTCTCAAATAACTGAGCCATTGCAATTCTTAAGACAAAAGAACCATATTTAAACAATAACATTGAGTTCCTAGTCAGCTGTCTTATTTTATGGAGTAATTTAAGCCGTTTCATTCATTTTAATTCCACAAATTGCCACACAAACAACAGCAGGGACCACTCAGTCAGTAAGGGGTATTGTGTTACCCAGTTACTGGGTTTTGGTTGCTCCATGTAAAGCACTGGTACTCAGCTGAATCCAGTTAGAATGGAAGCTGTCCCGGACTTGGTTGGGAAAAGACTAGGCAGATTGATTAAAATTGTCACACAAAAGGTCACTGACCTTGCCTTGTATGATGAAAATAATTAAGAATGTTAAGTTACATAAATAAAAAAAACAGAATACTCCCCTCAACCATGATGGAATCTATCAATGGACAGATCAAGTTGTTCGCTTAGCTGCTTCGGTCATTCTGTGCTGTATAAAGTTTTGGCCACAATGGTGTAGGACAGCATCCATGCCACTAGTCAGTAGCTTCTTCTGTCGTTTCAATAGAGTTCAGATCGTTCACGTAAAAATATTCCAGTTATTTTCGCCTATGTCTGGACATCGCTTACTCTTGGAAATTATCATAGGAAAATCTTTTGCCATACCCTCGGCGCTGGCGATGTTGTACAAAATTCTTCGGATGGCTTTCATAGCATGGGCAGAAGGCGATAGTGGGAGCTGAGCCCAATTCTGATGTCACGTCGAAGTACCTATGAATCGTAGAATCGCCATCTTTAATTCCAATGTCTAGAGGCAATTCCTTTATTCTTGACTGGAGCGGGTTACTTCAATAACACACAACACTGGATTGAAACTCAAGAGTGTTTATTTGATTTAGTTACAGGCACTTTGAGTTTTCAAATGAACTTGAAGCTAAAACCACATCGCGTGGCTTGCTAGATCGCTAAGCCCTTGTCGATCGCTGGAGGAGATCTAGCAAGAAACTCCAGGACACTCTTTTTAAATGTTTTTATAGATTACACAATCACTTTATGACAATTAATTAGGTTTTCAAACATCTATTCGATTACATTTATTAATCAGTTCTTATTTTTCACACATAGTCCGCGCGACGCGCGTTCTAAGTGGGCGGAACTTCCATATTGTTTTTGTTTAGACACTAATTACTTGGATAGTTGAGTAAAGTTAGCAAACAATACTAAAATGCTGATCAGTTAATTATTTTAACATTAAACAACCTCAATACTCACAAATACAAAGTGGTTTGTAGTTTATTATTGAAATAGTCATCTAATAACAAAACTATTCAAGTTTCCGGTGATCTAACAATCTTACTAATTAGAAAGTTTCTCATTATTACATAGCTGTGTAAAATAGTCTTATGACTTCTTAGTATTTAATCATTTACTCAAATTTGTTTAGTTCTCGTATTAAATTATTAAATCTGGTTATTGGTCATAGAAATTATAACATCCGCCATTGTTTGACAACTTAATAAGAATAACATAATGAAACACATTTACTTCGTCAAATGTGCAATAGTTAAAATGAGAACAAATCCAAAAGTCCTACAATAAGTGTTCCTGTTTAATTTAAACATCTCGTATTAATTTAACATTGAAATTAGCATATGAATTATGAATCAATACTGATTCCACAGTGAGCCAATAGATGGCGCTGAACTCAAAACCCAACTTAAATAGACATAGACACTTAAAACGATTAGTTAGGATAATAAATCAGCAAATTCACGCCTACGCGGCGACATATATAATAAACTGGTACATTTAAAAAATCAGTGATTGCCTCTAGGCGTGATCATTGAGACATGTTTAAGAACTAGATTATGGCTATGAAACCATACACGTATGTTTTCCTATAAAAGATATCAAACTAGCTTAGCTAGGAAACACCGTACTCAAATAGTTCAAAACAAACGAAAAACTGACGTGTTAAAGTGTTACATAAAAAAGGGTCAAATAAAAGTCTATCCGGTTGAAATTATTGACTAAAAATAATTTCAATCGTTCTTTTTTTAGTGTATCTTAAATTCTCCTACCTTTCTTACCTACCTACGTAGTTTAGCAGACCACAAATCATATTGCGTATTCTTTTTATTTGTGAAATTAATTACTTAAGTTTATTATTATTTAGTATAACAAAAATAAAACGAATTAACATTTTGCTCATTCATTCATGCATTAAAATGAATTTCCAGTCATTCTTTGTATCTGTTGTCATAGGATTATTGCGTAGATACACACAAATTTGTCAATGTGTGAGTGTTTTTTGATTGTGTGTTTATTATTTTTTCGTGTGCGTTTGTAGCAATAGGATGCATGTATCTGTGAGTGATTGTCATTTTTTTGTAGTGTGCTGTATGTGTTTTCCTCGCCTCCCGCAGAAAGTGGCAGAAATATTTGTTCGGTGATTCGCGGCTTGCCGTCTCCATAGGTTAAATGCTCTAAGTTTAAAGACGTAGGAATTTAATCTCAGCTAAAAAAATGTATGGGCACCTGCCATTGTTCTTTTAGTCGGCACCATCTTGTATTTTGGTTTTGACCCCATATTCGATATAAGCAACCCCAAAAACTATGACAATGACACCCATGACGAAAAGATGACAAATTTTAGCCGGCGCCATCTTTTATTTTGGTTTTGACCCCATATTCGATATAAGCGACCCCAAAAACCATGAAAATGACACCCATGTCGAAAAGCGGCCAAATTTTCGTCGGCGCCATTTTGTATTTTGGTTTTGGCCCCGTATTTGTCATACATACTTACATACAAACCGGTTAAAATCATAAATCCCCTCCCACCCATTCACTTCTAAACTTCCCCGTCGGCAGCTTAACCTTACCCATCCAAATCCTAAACTTACTCAGAGCTGTTTAAACCCACCCATCCATTTCTCAACCTTGTCAACAACTGCTTAACACCAACTATTCAAATCCCGATCTTACCCAAAATAATTTCTAAATCACATTCTAATAATAATAGGAAACTCAAAAATACGGATACGTCCGATAAAATATCAACTCCTTTCGATCACGACGAGGACGGTACTCACACGCATGCACACTACAATCTTTCTATTACTTTTATCGTATTTATTTCCTGCGAGAAAGCGATACGCCCGTCCTTCCACGAGCGCTTCTGAGCGCGGAATGATGAGCGGCGGGTACAAAATGTATGAAGACGTCGGCAAGTGATTTTATTTTAGCTAATAATTGAAAAATATAATTATTTAGGTGAAAAATAATTAGCTGTACCTGTAAAGGACTATATATACCGCAATTTTTTATAATTTTGAAGATAAAATATGCTGTAAATTTACCTAAACTGGAACCTATTCGGACCCTATTTTTTTTTATTTTTTTGCGATTATTGTGATGGGCAAAACGTATTTGTGCGAAAATTTTGTATGATGTCATACAATTTTTCTGATGCATAACTGGAGCTGAATATATTATCTTTAAATTAAGACCATGATATCTTCACATCGGTGATTGCTTATACATTAAAATGGTACCTCAAAAGTACTGTTATTTGTAGAAAAATGTAATAGCGTCCTTAACGGTTTCGCCTCTGCCGTAAAAATAAAATTTCACTTTTTACAAGTTGTGCGTTTTCAGGAGTAGTAACAGACGTTGAAGGTCCAGGCCGTGGCTCATTTCTGACTGACCCAGTTTCTCTAAAGTTCAGTACCCCCGTCAATATCAATTGGTTAGACGGACTATCCTTAAATCGTCGCATTTCAAAGTGAGAACAAAACCGATGCCTCCCGCATTGATTGAATTATTGTTCGCAAAATACTCCTCAATCGCAAAAGCGCGGTGCGCTCCCGTCCATGGCTACTAAACAACCCGCAACACACCCACGCCGAATGATACCCCCTACCCCCGCTTACGCGTTGCTAGTTGCCGTGAGCTTTGTTCAAAGTGTAAAATCTGCCGGCGGACAACCTGTATATCCACGCTAGACATGACCATTTCATTAGAATTGATTTCAAACAGATGAATCGCAAAAATACACAGGCTGTTTGGAAATAAATGATAAAAAATAACCTTGATCGAATATCGCCAAGTTGCATTAGGCAGCTGTCGCTTGACCCTCTTTTCAATTTCTGATTTTCAATTCCTCTTTTTATTTTGCGAAGGTGGCTTAATTTGCATCAGATTAAACATTTTTCAATGCCTTGATTTATGACGGTGCAAAATATTATCCTTTTTAAGTTAGCAGGGATATCTTAATGATTTATCCGAACAGATTTATAACCCAGGTGAATAAATCTGGTGTATAAATACCGAGGCGGCTAGGTTATCCCCGGTATTTTCGTTGAGTTACTACCGCTAGCTCTGACCAGGATTAGATTAATACAAACGGGAAGCGGAGACACTATTTCATTTTAAACCACTTGGCAGAGATGGACTTGCGTGGTTATTTCTTTGTTTATCTGAGTTTTGAAATTGAGACAAAGACACGGGAACGTACTTCAGTATAAGTATAATGGTATAAAAGTAAAAATAAATTTATACCAATATTATAAAGAGGAAAGGTTTTTTTGTTTGTTTGTTTGTACCGAATAGGCTCCGAGACTAGTGGACCGATTTTGAAAATTCTTTCACCTATGGAAAGCTACATTATGCCCGAGTAACTAGGCTATATTTTATTTTCAAAAAAAAAAGATATCCTTATGAAAATTGCAATAATGTAACCCGAAGTAGCAAAATGTTGCCTACAAAAGTCATTATTTGGCGTGCGCTGAGAAAACTATTGATGATACATAAGAAAAATGTACTATATAAATCATTAAAGTATTCATTATTACCTACATAAAAGACTGGGAGAGAATATATCTCACTATCATAACTAAGTCACAATAGCAGCTTTTGTGTTCCAAAATTTAATAAGATCGCCGGTAGAAACAAGTTGGTTTAATTTCGTATTGTAGGAATAATTGTTATTAAAATAAATAAATTAACAAATTGGTAGGTAGGTAAGTTAGGTAGGTAGGTAGGTAGGTAGTTTAGATAGATAGGTGGTAGGTAGGCAGATAGCCAGTTGACGGGAGCGAAGTCTTGGGGGTCAACTAGTATGAAATATTTGAACCATCGATACCTTTCGGAATATTCTACAGCCAAAAATATGTAGATGAAATAATAGCTATATTGATTCAAAATGCAAAACAACTAGAAAATAAATAAAACGTGTCCTTATTCCGCTTATCATTGTTTTTGAAACGTCTAATTTTAGACGTCTGTCAGGCTCATTTTCATGCATCATTCTTGTGACACGGAGGCGCAGCTTTGCATAATTAATCACCCAATTTGCCCCTCTTTTTCACAGTTTTTTTTTTACTTTTCAATCAGGGTATCTCTTGGATAAACGCACCTGCGGAAGGCTCGAATCATCACGATTTTGGTAACGATGAATTATTGAGTTTTGGTAGCGCAACGAAATGAGTTCGCGTTTTTTAGTAAAACCGATGGGGCTGGCAATCAGATCCAATATCTAGAATGAGGTTCGATTACTGGAAGTGGCCGTTAAATATACAGCAACAACTGCTGAAGCTTTCCTTAAGGTTTTATGATCATCACTTTTCCCTTTTTACGGTAGTGCACTTACAAATGAAAAGGCCTCATTGGGTGGGTGGCTTAAATGCTTGTAATTGGATTAACAAAGAACACTTATCGAAGTATCAGAAAGTCTGTTCGATTGGATAATGTATCAAGTTTCGGGTTGCTCCGGTAGTTAAAGGTATTTTTTTTAAGTTACTTCTTAGGGCGTATATATTTCCCAATATTAACGCAGTACTGGCCGTGCGCCTGCTTGGAGCCAAAATACCAGGCCCCTCAGAAAGTATTGCGAAAAAAAGTTTTTATATATGGGAGACTGGCCAGTTATAATGTTTTTCGAAAATATGATTATTTATAAGTAAAAATAAGTAAATTTTTTGCGAGTTAATTCAAAGTATTGTGTCTCACTGAAATATGGATCTGCGCCGGGCACATTTTAGAGCTATGATTTTATACGATTTCAAGTGTCGCCTGAAACCGGATGAATCGTACGATAGACTTCAAATGGCATTCATGGATGAAGGCCCTTCCAAGGCAACCGTGTATCGTTGGTATAACGAATTCAAGCGCGGTCGACCAACTTTGGGGGATGACGAAAGAAGCGGTCGCCCTTTGACGGCTGTTACCGAAGAAAACGTGCTAGCAGTGAAAAATTTAATCCAAGACAATAGGCGAATTACATATCAGGAGATTCAACACATATTGAAGATTGGATCGGGAAGCGTTCACGAGATTCTACACAGCCATCTTCGCGTGAGGAGGATAGTATCACGCTGGGTGCCGCACAACCTCACCGATGCTCAGAAGCAGGCCCGGGTGGAATGGTGCCGTGATATGCTTAACAAATTTGAAGCAGGCTCGTCTCGGCGTGTTTACGACATCGTTACAGGTGATGAGTCCTGGATTTATCAATACGACCCAGAAACCAAGCGCCAGTCGACTGTTTGGGTGTTTCAAAATGAGCCAACGCCTACCAAAGTGAAGCGATCTAGAAGCGGGGGTAAGATTTTGATCGCTAGCTTTTTTAATTTGACTGGCCACTTGGTATCAATTCCCTTACGGGATCAAAGAAGCATTAATGCCGAATGGTATACTACCAAATGTTTGCCAGAAGTTTTCTCTGTTATAAGCAACAAGCGACCAAACACAGGGCTCCGCGGGCTACTGCTCCACCACGACAATGCACCTGCGCACACCGCACTCAAAACGAGGGACTTCCTGGACAGCACGCCAGTCAAACTCCTGGGTCACCCTCCTTACAGCCCTGATCTAGCACCGTGTGACTTCTTTTTATTCCCAAAAATAAAAAATCAGCTCAAAGGGATACAATTTTCGTCGCCGGAAGATGCGCTGGCTGCGTTCGAGCAGGCTGTAAACGAGGTGTCTGCGGCGGACTGGAAAAAGTGTTTTGAAAACTGGTTTAGGCGCATGAATCTTTGTATAGAGGCTGGTGGAAAGTACTTTGAAAAGATTTAATAAAAATATATGTACGTATAGAACAATTTTTTTTAGTTTCGCAAAACTTTCTGAGTGTCCCACGTACAATCCAAGCTAATATCCGCTTTCACCTCCCCTTTTTAACAATCCCACACCTGACACAATTCTTCATGATATACAGGCAAAAAAATGCCTACCTTACTTAGTAGCACAGCAACTTTTTATTATTACATTACTGCGTATCGCGTTAGCTATCGCTACTCTCGTTTCATTCGTCGGCTCCCCCTGACATCCAACACAAACTGATGAGGGTCGCGCGTGTGGGAGACATTGCCGCAAGCCCACAAAAGTATGGTGCTAAATGTACACGGCTATAGGACCGTCTGAATTCTTAGACAGACTTGTAGCTTGTAGGTTTAATGTTTGAGTTTTTGGAAAACAAAGGAATTTTTTTGGTTGTGAAAATACGATGTGATATTGCTATGGTGGTGTAGAACAAATATAGATTTTGTCGTATGGCTACAGGACTTTCTTATTTCTTAGAGAGACAGGGATGTTCGTTTTAAACACGCTTTTAGTATATTGGTATGTATGTAATTGTGGAATCTGCGAACGTGATTTTCTCCTCCTTTAAAACGTTGGATTAATTTGAAATTTCGTACACTTATCAAAAACCGATGACAATGCAATAATTTAAATAGTTTGTCCTATTATCTTTACCAGGATCTTTCAGGATTAGCCATTGAACTAAAAAATCAAACATAATAAATAATAGTATAAAAAAACTAAAAAACACGCTTTAATAAAAACCTGACTAAAAAGTAGAAAATAATTTTCAATAAATTCAATTAAGAATAGCGTGATTAACAAAAAAAAAATTGTAAAAAAGCATGGGGTGCTTGATGTTAATTTTTATAATATTTTATTGACAGATTTTTATTAAATTTATTGGTAAAAGTAGAATTGTTTTGAAAATATCTTAAAATGTACCCAACGCTTTTTTATAATATTTTTTTTTTTTGTTTATCACAATATTCTTAATTTAAATTTAATAAAAAATATTTTCCAATTGTTTATTTTGGTATTCTATTAATGCGAGTTTTATAGTTTGTTTTAACTATTATTTGTCCTTTTTGGTTGTGAAAAGACGACGTGTTATGTATGGCTATGTTGATGTCAAGCAAATCAGGATTGAGTTTTTCATACGGGTAAAGGACCGTCTGACTTCTTATACAGACTTGTAGCATGAAGGTTTTATATTTAAAAGACTTTTTGGAAAACAAAGGGATCTTTTTGGATGTGAAAAGATGACGTGGTATGGCTATTGTGATGTCAAGCAAATCATGATTGATTTTCTTGTAAGGCTATAGGACTGCCTGACTTCTTAGACAGACTTTTGGTACTTAGGTTTTATATTTGAGGGACTTTTGGAAAACAAAGGGCTGTCGGGGTAAGACGTATTGTTAGGATGATGTAGTGCAAATAATGATTGATTTTGACACAGTATTGTGAAGAAATTTAAGTAAATTGTATGCTTATTAGCGCATGTATATGATATATTTCTATAAAAACAAATTATTATATCTTTATTTTAAATTTGCATGAAACTTAAGAGCAGCCAGAGAGAGGTCTATGTACTGCTAGCCTGCAAGCTGAAATATTCTATAGGTACAACATGCGATCATTACAGGTATCAGATAAAGTACCTACATTTTGGCTTTCTTAAACAAAGAGCTTTTTTCAGGTGTTATAAAGTAAAAATGCTTATGATGTAAAGCATAACCATGATTGATATTGACAAAAAATATGTTATCTATCTTAAAATATTCATTTTGGATAAAAGTAAGACAATCTCAAACTATGCTTGAAAGCTTTAATTTTAACAGCTTTTATAAAGCTAGGTAACTATTTCAATTAGTTTTTATTTTACGTTAAACTTTGAACGTTCCATTCTCATTACCAAAGTCTTGCGTATTGCAAATAGTAAAGTGTTACATTTCATAATTGTTGAGTAGGTATTCCAGAAGGAATTCCTTGATATTAATGTTTTTGTGTAGAAATATGTTTTTTGAAGCAAAAGGAGTATGTAAGGATCGTAGCAAATGGGGTTCTGTAGTTTCTGCTTACCCCCATGGAAAAAAGGCGTGGGTTCATGTATGTATAATATTATTCCAATTTGTAATATTATCATGTATTCACAAATATCTAAAAGACCCTTTTCTTTGATGAATGGGATGTCGAGAATGTTTCTAAAAAGACTTTTTGGAAAACAAATGGATCTTTTTGGAAAACAAAGGGATCTTTTTGGATGTGAAAAGATGACGTGGTATGGCTATGGTGATATCAAGCAAATCATGATTGATTTTCTTGTAAGGCTATAGGACTGCCTGACTTCTTAGACAGACTTTTGGTACTTAGGTTTTATATTTGAGGGACTTTTGGAAAACAAAGGGCTGTCGGGGTAAGACGTATTGTTAGGATGATGTAGTGCAAATAATGATTGATTTTGACACAGTATTGTGAAGAAATTTAAGTAAATTGTATGCTTATTAGCGCATGTATATGATATATTTCTATAAAAACAAATTATTATATCTTTATTTTAAATTTGCATGAAACTTAAGAGCAGCCAGAGAGAGGTCTATGTACTGCTAGCCTGCAAGCTGAAATATTCTATACAACATGCGATGATTACAGGTATCAGATAAAGTACCTACATTTTGGCTTTCTTAAACAAAGAGCTTTTTTCAGGTGTTATAAAGTAAAAATGTTTATGATGTAAAGCATAACCATGATTGATATTGACAAAAAATATGTTATCTATCTTAAAATATTCATTTTGGATAAAAGTAAGACAATCTCAAACTATGCTTGAAAGCTTTAATTTTAACAGCTTTTATAAAGCTAAGTAACTATTTCAATTAGTTTTTATTTTACGTTAAACTTTGAACGTTCCATTCTCATTACCAAAGTCTTGCGTATTGCGAATAGTAAAGTGTTACATTTCATAATTGTTGAGTAGGTATTCCAGAAGGAATTCCTTGATATTAATGTTTTTGTGTAGAAATATGTTTTTTGAAGCAAAAGGAGTATGTAAGGATCGTAGCAAATGGGGTTCTGTAGTTTCTGCTTACCCCCATGGAAAAAAGGCGTGGGTTCATGTATGTATAATATTATTCCAATTTAAAATATTATCATGTATTCACAAATATCTAAAAGACCCTTTTCTTTGATGAATGGGATGTCGAGAATGTTTCTAAAAAGACTTTTTGGAAAACAAATGGATCTTTTTGGAAAACAAAGGGATCTTTTTGGATGTGAAAAGATGACGTGGTATGGCTATGGTGATGTCAAGCAAATCATGATTGATTTTCTTGTAAGGCTATAGGACTGCCTGACTTCTTAGACAGACTTTTGGTACTTAGGTTTTATATTTGAGGGACTTTTGGAAAACAAAGGGCTGTCGGGGTAAAACGTATTGTTAGGATGATGTAGTGCAAATAATGATTGATTTTGACACAGTATTGTGAAGAAATTTAAGTAAATTGTATGCTTATTAGCGCATGTATATGATATATTTCTATAAAAACAAATTATTATATCTTTATTTTAAATTTGCATGAAACTTAAGAGCAGCCAGAGAGAGGTCTATGTACTGCTAGCCTGCAAGCTGAAATATTCTATACAACATGCGATCATTCTGTAATGATCGCATGTTTGTTTAAGAAAGCCAAAATGTAGGTACTTTATCTGATACCTGTGTATCAGATAAAGTACCTACATTTTGGCTTTCTTAAACAAAGAGCTTTTTTCAGGTGTTATAAAGTAAAAATGCTTATGATGTAAAGCATAACCATGATTGATATTGACAAAAAATATGTTATCTATCTTAAAATATTCATTTTGGATAAAAGTAAGACAATCTCAAACTATGCTTGAAAGCTTTAATTTTAACAGCTTTTATAAAGCTAGGTAACTATTTCAATTAGTTTTTATTTTACGTTAAACTTTGAAAGTTCCATTCTCATTACCAAAGTTTTGCATATTGCGAATAGTAAAGTGTTACATTTCATAATTCTTGAGTATGTATTCCAGAAGGAATTCCTTGATATTAATGTTTTTGTGTAGAAATATGTTTTTTGAAGCAAAAGGAGTATGTAAGGATCGTAGCAAATGGGGTTCTGTAGTTTCTGCTTACCCCCATGGAAAAAAGGCGTGGGTTCATGTATGTATAATATTATTCCAATTTAAAATATTATCATGTATTCACAAATATCTAAAAGACCCTTTTCTTTGATGAATGGGATGTCGAGAATGTTTCTAAAAAGAATGTCATTCGTCTTCCTGAAAACATAATTACTTAACTTAATTACATCGTTGCGTAAGTATCTGCGTCTATATTTAAACCAAAATTGTTTTAATTAAAGGTCGCACCAGTATCGGGCCATAACAGTTCAAATTAAATCTAGTTTACGCTCGCAAGTGCTTGTTTTGGGGATGGCTTACTGGGCTCCATTTAATGACAATAATTATATAATTGACATATTTTTGCGACAGGTGCTGTTACTATCGAAAATATATGAAAGAAACTTAGAATATTACAATTACACATACATTGTTTTTTTTTTGTGACATATATTGTATTAACTTTTTTATAATATTGTATCTTGTGGCATATATTAGATTAATATTGAAAATATTTTTTTTGTAATTTTTCAAATGAATGTGATTAAATGTTCTATAATTATTGAATTTATTTTTAATTATGTAATAAAGTTCGGCACAATGTAAATTGTTTGAGAATAAATAAATAAAATAAAAATTGTCAGATTGTCCGCTGTCACCGATCGCCTGTCAACTTCATTAAATAGGCCCCAGGGGCTCCCAAAGTTACATTATCTAAGCGATAAATATTGTCAGAAGTCCAAAATGATTGAAATGAAACACGTGACGTTTCGGCTGCGTATGTCAATTCATGCTTATTAAACTGATACAATTCCGTCTTCTCCACCGTAGGCGTGGGCTTGCGGACGGCGAGTAATGGGTAGCTCGTCGTCCGATAAGGACCAGACCCGACTCCACGGCGCGCAGTGTTCCACGCGCGCCTCAAAGAGATGTCAGCAAAAACTGACGGGGTCCGCTAAGGCCGATGCCTGTCTGGGTCGTGGATAAATTAGAAAGAGAGTTACCGCGGCCCTGACACAAGCAACTGAAGGAACACGGTTGGGTTTTAGTCAGTAAAAGTCTGACACACCTCCCGCTTCACCCAGAGCGGGGGAAGTCGTTGGATGATTTCCCAAACAAAAAAAAAGGCCCCCCTATAGTACCTTCTTTTAAGTAAAGCTCATATATTTTGTGTTAGAAGGTCTAGTGGTGCCCAAAGTCAAGAAATAATTTATGAATTTACGACCAACAATAAATATGATAATTCACCTGTTCGCGCCGCGCCGTCGAGTGAGTTTCCACGTGAGAAAATATCCTGAATATGAGTTTCCCTTATGGGGATTTTATTTTAGGTAAATGTCTGAGTTTGATTTATTAGGGTTCCGTAGCCAAATGGCAAAAAACGGAACCCATATAGATTCGTCATGTCTGTCTGTCTGTCTGTTCGTCCGTATGTCACAGCCACTTTTTTCCGAAACTATAAGAACTTTGCTGTTGAAACTTGGTGAGTAGATGTATTCTGTCAACCGCATTAAGATTTTCACTCAAAAGTAGAAAAAAAAACAATAAATTTTGGGGGTCCCCATACTTGAAACTGAAACTAAAATATATTTTTTCCATCAAACCCATACGTGTGGGGTATCTATGGATAGGTCTTCAAAAATGATATTGAGGTTTCTAATATATTCTTTTTCTAAACTGAATAGTTTGCGCGAGAAACACTTCCAAAGTGGTAAAATGTGTGTCCCCCCCCCCTGTAACTTCTAAAATAAGAGAATGATAAAACTAAAAAAAATATATGATGTACATTATTATGTAAACTACCACCGAAAATTGGTTTGAACGAGATCTAGTACGTAGTTTTTTTTTTAATACGTCATAAATCGTAAACCGCAATTTACCAAGTACGGAACCCTTCGTGCGCGAGTCCGAATCGCACTTGGCCGGTTTTTTTTCTTGGTACGTGGGTAGTAAGCTGGTTCACTAGCCTTTTTGATTTGAATCTCCATTTTAATGAAGATGCTTATGTTTATAGACTGAATTTTTCATCGTCTATAGATTTTATGAAATTGATATTTGTACCTACATACATAAAAAACATCCGATATCTGTATTGAGAATATCACGTTGAGTATTTGGCAAACTCTACTTTAATCTGAAAATCTATTAAACTCCTGACTGTGTTTCCCGATAGCTATAATCAAGGGGTCTTTATGTCAAGAGTGAATAGGTGTTTGGTTTTTTCTAGGCAAGCGTGTTCGCCGTCGACCACATCATCGCTTGCCATCAGGTGAGATAGTGGTCAAGCGTGAGCCTATAGAGTATAATGAATAAAAATAAACTTATCAAATTAATAAGTTCTTTTTTTATATTCATTGGTTAAGAGCAAATATTGCTGCTATGAGCAAATATTCCAAATATAATTCAGCATACCGAAGTAAATGAATTATCTAGAATTTAAATACCTAGACTGAAAATAAACAACAATAATCTAATCTCCCCTGCATCGAAACTGTCTAAATTCGAGAATCTAATTGGCGTAATCAACCTCATTCATCATATCGCGCTTAATGCTATGTGAATGTTGATTAATGACCACTTTATACGCACGCCTCGAAAATACAAATATGCTAACTTTGTTCTAGACAGACTTTCTGTTGAGTTCGTCCCTAAATTATTTACGTTGCTCGAAATTCGATTCAGAACAAAATACGTTTTAATCCCATGTGTTTGCCCTGTTTTAGTTTGAGCCACGCTGTGCACGGCAGCACGTGTAGAAGTCACTAGTTGGGCGGACAGAGTCCCGCCTGCTTATTCATGGTCAGTGGCGGCTGGTGGATCATAGAAGCAGTAGTTCACTAAGCAACTCGCTGTGTATTCGAATTTGTATTTCGAAGTCAAGTTAAATTTACTTAAATTCACAGGAGCCTATGTAAATCGGCAAACCATCTCACTAGCGACTTCTAATTCGACGCCAACGCCATCTAGTTACGTCGTTGTACAGCTTGACCAAAATTCGACTTTTTGTGGTCCGATGAGCGACTATTGATCATTATCAAGTTGTATTTTAAATAACAACATTTTGTCTACACTTGGTATTTTAATATTTTATAAATAAAATCGATACGCTGTTTTTTTTCCGCAGCGGAATGTTCGCTCACCTTTTTTAATATCTGGTATTGAATTTTTTTTTTTTCGGTGGTGAGTACAGAAAGTGCATTTAACCTTTCCTGGGACATGGTGTTTCTGAGTAACGTTATAATTCAATTTAGTGTCGAAATCTCACACACAGTCACACACTGTCCCACAACTCGAAAGTAAAAAAATAAAAATAGAAATTAGAATATAGAAATAACTAAATTGCAAGCAGCAGCGTACTGTCTAAAAAGTAAACAAACCCCGCGCCCGCCTCACTTCCCACCTGCGTAATGTTGGTACTCGACCCGAAGGTAAACGTTCGTCAAACCTCGCCCGCTCTCGGTAATCTTCGTTTCCCTGGGGCGGCGCACGAGAGTGGTCATATTTTGCCGTACATTTTCAATTGAACTATCTCTGTCTCACGCGCCAGGCGTTTTCGCTCGGATCTCATAGAAGTTGTACTTAACTCGCCGTGCGCTTTAGCCTAGCGCACGGGGAATATTTTTTTACAGCAATATACGTCTTATTACTTTTGCAAAGAGCTTAAATTGGCTCGTCATAATTTCGTTAATATTGAATAGATCGTTAATCAGATATTATTAAACATTTAATTTTTTTTTCTGAACCTATTAAAATCTGGCAGTTCAGCGCACGAGTGAACTTAAAGTACAGCCGCCTCTGTTCATGGTGCAGGCGGGGTTTCTGAAAATGGTTTGAAACATCGATTTCTGAGTTAAGAAGTTTGAGGTTGAGTTTTTGTTTTTTAGGCTTAAAACCTGTCAAAGTTTGGTATTAAAGTTGGATTTGACACGTTTTTTATTCAAAATCTAACTGAAAACTGGCCCATTCTGCGGCGCGCCGCCGCTTACATACATTGTACCCATACATACCTGTTTTCTCAAGCAACGTTATTTGTGTCTGCACATAAAATCTCAGGAAACGGAAATTTTCTCAGAAACTACACCTTGTCTCTCTTACATTTATTAATCTCACTTCTTATTAGTTTTTACTTCTTCCACGTTATTAATTCCGCTCTCATAACGCTCTTGCGGTAAGAGACATTACTCCAACTTTTTACAGACGTCATACGAGCAAAAAAGCTGAACGAAAATGTAATGAACTTATGTATCTGGCCATCATGATACATACAGTTGTCAAAACAAAAAAAAAGTGTCGGGAACTACAGCCGTAGTCGGGGTTGACCGCAGTAAACCGAGCAAGCGGAAATAAATTTTCATTTGATATTCCGTTTTTATGGGGCAACTTGGTTGTTGGTCCGCCAACGTCGTTAGAGGTCGCTTTGTGTTTGAGAGCGGACACTGATTTGACTTGTACTTCCAAGAATTAATTGTGATTGAGTTATTCAGTGATACGGAGCACGTGTGTGGTAACATGTACCCAACTGTAAATCTACCATTTGCTATACCTATGTGTCGTTCGTTGACTTGTGTGTGCCCTGGCAGTTGAGTGTGTCATGCTCTCTCAAATGTCTCTCTGATGGTGGCGCGTGTGTTGGATCATTCGGTTCCCTTCATGATGGTTGAGCTGGGTGGTGCCGATTCATGCGTCATGTTCGTGAACGGGCGCCGTCAGTTGGGATTGGTCATAACTTAACTGCTTCGGATGTTGATGTTTTTCTAGTACCTATTATATAACTGCACAGTACATGTGTGAGTACTTTTAATACTTTATACCTTTACATAGTATAGTGTGTAGTGCTATTCTGGGTGCATTGTCCTCACATATGTGAATTTATTAATGTATGTACTCAAGTACCTAAATATTGTAAAAATTTTTTTTTTTTTTTAAAAGAGTATGGAGTTTCTTGTGCATTCTTCTCCATAACAAGCTACTTTCCGAATGCACGGTAGAATCATTTTTTTTTAAAAGAGTAACCAAAACCAGTTCTTTCAACCTTCTTCTTACCGTAAACTCACTTTTTGTTGCACCTCGAACTTCCTCCGGTTCATTCCTGGTTTAAACAGCCTTTAAACGCGGGTTTTTGCGAAAGTCAAACTAAATAAAAAATAATTTCTGTTAGAAGTACGAGTTTTCTGCCTTGTCCTGATACTCTCACAAAATCATTAGTCACTCATTGGAAACTGCAACAAATGGTTGAAACAAGTAAATGGTGAATTTTACACAGCACTCTGGAGGTTTGATCATTTCAAGTGGCTTAGCCCCCTCTCAAACCACCCAGCAATGATAAAAAGAAAGCTTTGCGAAAAAAAATCTTGTTCCGCTAATTTTGCCAGTGTGTGTATTTTAATTCACTATCGTAATGAAGATTCCTTTTACAGAATGTTTTCTCCAAATACCCGACTAATGTTTTTAAATACTTTAATCGTATTCTTCTTTTATGTAGTGTTGTAAAAAGAAACCTGCAGTCCATGAAATTGTTGCCCAAATATTTCGAGCATTCCTTTTTAGTGTTCATCTCTTGCGCTTCTATGTTTATTTCAGCTTGGAACAATTTATCTTCAGCAAAAGGACGGCCAATTAAACCGAAATTATCTTTAAGCTAAAATAGCGCACAAAACTTGCGAATATGCCTGACATTACCATAGAGATGAGACCGCACTTTCGTTGCCACAAAAGTTCGCCACGGTCGCAATAGAGAAGTCGACTTATTTTTACGAGGTAACTCCGTGTGTGGCTTCCACAATAGCGTCGGGTGCCTCTTATTCATATATATTTTGTTATTTTATGGCTATCAGTTTAAAAGTTAACGTATGAGGTTCTTTATTATCTTTATTACCTATAAAATGAAGTCTTTGAAACAAAACTGTTGAACACTATGCGGAGTAATTTTGAAAACCATTATTTTTCGTTACTTAAATAATAATATTCATTATTTTTCCCAAAACGCGCTTTTTGCCGGGGATGGGTTACCTTTGTTTAAGCTCTTTAATAGATCAGAAACTTCTACTTCCGATCATTCGTTTACATGAAACCTGCGACTGATATTCACCATGCCTGGTGCATGGTTCTCAGTTTAACCATTTATTTTGAAGACGAGCTTTGGGTGCAATAAATGTGAACACTCCACTAGTTCTTAACAATAGTATGCTAATATATCTATATAATATATTAGCATACAATTATCACATCCACGTTTCATTTGCAGATATCATAAGTATATATGATATATATATATACTTATGATATCTGCAAATGAAATTTGGATGTGCTAGATGAAGTATGAACGCTGAATTAATGCTATGGAAATGTATGTGTTCGTGAAGAGCAGTGTCGCTTAGGAAAACGGAATTGCGCATGAGTTTATGTAGGGTTAACAATTTTGAATGATTCGAAAGATGAAAATGTTCTTTGGGTTTGTGCAAATGAGTCAAGAGGCTCGAGAGAAGTGCCATTTGATTTCAGTGATGACGACGTTCGAAACGTCAAAATGGATAGATAGCGTTACATTTCAAAAGAGCTTGACTATATATATATATACAATGTATATATATACAATTTTGACATTTTTCCAATGGCTATTGCGACTCTTTGATAGAATATCACTTTTCTAGAGCTTTAGGCTCGTCCATACTAATATTATAAATTCGAAAGTAACTCTGTCTGTTCTCTTTTCACGCCTAAAACACTGAACCGATTTCAATGAAATTTGGCCAGGAGATAGATGGGATGACGAAATTGTTCAAATAAAATACATAACCAAGAATATTTTTTTTTAAGTACTGCGAAGATCGTAGCTTTGGGAGCTCATCATGTATAGCCGGCAGTATTCCATGTTAGTACCTAAGTTATAAACTGTGTAAATTTTGACTGATATTTTGAAAACTATACTTTTGTGTTTTTATCCCCAACTTTAATATCATGATTACCTATTCTGTGATAAACAGCACTGTTTGCTCAACTTGTGATATATGGCACCTTTTGCTGAAACTGTATTGAAAGTCCTGACTGACTGACTGACTCATCAACGCCCGGCCCAAGTCCTTAGACCTAGGAAGCTGAAATTTTGCACAGAGGTTCCCTTTATAATGTAGACAAGGAATAAGGAAGGATTTTTCGAAATTCAACCCCTAAGGGAGTTAAATAAGGGATGAAAGTTTGTATGAAACTCTGTCATTTTTTATTTGAAATGAATGAAATATGGTATTTAGCCTCTAAATATAAATAAAAAATACGTCTTTAAGGATTTTTTAAATTTCATCCCTTACAGGGTTAAAAAGGGGTTTCAAAGTTTGTATGAAAAATAAATAGTTTATCATCAAAATTACTTGAAACTGAGTATTTCTGTTCTTTTTTACAATTAAAGAAACAGGTGTTCAAGGTTTCTTTGAATTTCATCCCTTAAAGGGTTAAAACGGGGTTCTAAAGTTTGTAAGAAAAATAAATTCTTTGTCATCCAAATTAATTGAAACTTAGTTTTTCTGTTCTTTATTACAATTAAAGAAACATGTCTTGAAGTTTTTTTTGAATTTCATTCCTTAGAAGCTTTAAAAGGGGTGTTAAAGTTTTTATGAAAAATAAATAGTTTATCATCAAAATCACTTGAAACTTAGTACTTCTGTTCTTTATTACAATTAAAGAAACACGTGTTTAAGGAAGTTTTGAATTTCATCTCTTAAAGTGTAAAAAAAGGGGTGTTAAAGTTTGTAAGAAAATAAATAGTTTATCATCAAAATTACTTGAAACTTAGTATTTATGCTCTTCAATACAATTAAAGAAATTCTTATTTAAGGCTTTTTGAATTTCATCCCTTACAGGGGTAATACGGGGTGTTAAATTTTGTAAGAATAATAAATTGTTTATCATCAAAATTACTTGAAACTTAGTATTTCTGCTCTTCACAACAACTAATGAAAAACGTATTTAAGGATATTTCTAATTTCATCCCTTAAAAGGTTAAAAAAGGGTTTCAACAAGTTTGTAAGAAAAATAATTCTTTATCATCAAAATTACTTGAAACTTAGTATTTCTGCTCTTCAATACAATTATAGAAACACATGTTTATGTTTTTTTTCAATTTCAGCTCTTAAAGGGTTAAAAATGGGTGTTAAACTAAGTAAGAAAAATAAATAGTTAATCATCAAAATTACTTGAAACTTAGTATTCGTGCTCTTCAAAACAACTAAAGAAAAACGTATTTAAAGATATCTTGAATTTCATCCCTTAAAAGGGTAAAAAATGGTTTTACAAGTTTGTGAGAAAAATAATTGTTTATCATCAAAATGACTTGAAACTTAGTATTTCTGCTCTTCAATACAATTATAGAAACACATGTTCATGGTTTTTTTGAATTTCATCCCTTAAAGGGTTAAAAATGGGTGTTAAAGTATGTAAGAAAAATAAATAGTTTATCATCAAAATTACTTGAAACTTAGTACTTCTGCTCATCAAAACAACTCAAGAGAAACGTATTTATGAATAGTTTGAATTTCATCCCTTAAAAAGGTATAAAGGGGTGTTAAAGTTTGTAAGAAAAATAAATTGTTGGTCATCAAAATTACTTGAAACTTAGTATTTCTGTTCTTTAACACAATTAAAGAAACACATGTTTAAGTTTTTTTTTTGAATTTCAGCCCTGAAACGGGTAAAAAAGGCTTTAAGAGTTTGTATGAATAATACCTACCTCCTACCTACCTCCTCCTTCCTACTGGATGTGCTCGAGGGGAATCAGTGTTCATACCTCAAATACAACTGATACCCAGATAGTCAGACTATGTCTTTGAGTTAAAACGATTACAATTCCCCCATGCATTACAGGAGTCAATTACTTTAAATCACTCCCGTTATCAAAACCGATTTCGTCGATTTTATTATATTTAAACGACTTGATCGTTACCATACCGTTGGCCTGATTCGATTATTGACACGTCGGAATATTTTACTATTCCCGAATGTTAATTGAATCCAAAAAATATTGGTTTTGATTGCAACAGACCCAAAAATACGGAATATGCCTTATTTTCAACCATAGTCATCTTACATAGCCGACGTTTTTTATTTAAGGCGCAGATACCCCTGAGTAGCTCCGCCAGTGAGAATCACGTATAAACGTATAGTCGTATTTTTTTGGAAAAATATATGTTACATTAGAAAATTTTCTTAATAATTTGATCTATGAACATTTTGAGTTTTATTTTTATTACATAGTGTAATTAATTTGTAAAGTTATGTCTAAAACGGACAATAAAAAGGCAATCGAACCAAAAACCGCCGGGCGCATTTTAATGAAATTTACACCATCTCAAAGACAATTTAATTATCTACATTTTGATCTTTTTCTTAGTGAAATACGTGCGCAATAAGGCCTATTGACGCAATTTAATTTGCGTCGCGCCATCAAAAAAGAAGGGTTAAGAATGTGTGGGTGTTCGTCAGTAAGTTCTACTACTACTAATCAAATTCTATATCCTTTTCATCATTAAATGCATAATCCATTTGCAATTTCAGTCCTATTTATACAACAAAATGAACTTAATCATCTAAAATTATCCTGCCTTCGCTTCTGATGATTATGAATTAATATTTATGACGTCACAACGAAAAGGATTAGCCCGTCTCGGGTACGGTGACATTAATTCTTTCGTAAAAACTCCTTGTAGCTCCGTAAACGTGTTTTAACTGAATAGATTGAAAATTAAATACCATTATAGCGCTTAGCTATGGATATGCTGACAGGGGTTCGTACTCACTAAACATGGGAACCTGTAGTCGAGACATAGATTGTGTAATCCTAATAGCTTGTTTGTCGAGATTGTTAATTATGCCCCCAAAGCCGGATCAAGAAACGTAGCTGAATTTACTGTTATATTTCCCAAAATGTCACTTTTATTGACATTCAATTCGTAGTAACAATATATTGTTTCAAGAAATATATTATTTATTGTTTTCTGCCCTGTTCCGTTCCAATTTGTCGGCTAGAAGAAAAAAATCATCGTCTACAAACAAATAAAGAGTTCGCGTCGCGGTTAACTTAGACGACCTGGAGCCCGGGGCGTTCGCAATTCAGTCTCGACAAACAGACGGGCCTCTATTCAGGCCTCCGAACTTAACGGCTACAGAAATATATCGATATTGCATGTTCTGGGGCGTCCTGGCGAAATGAGTCTTTTGTTTTACGATCTATTGTTGCTGTGGTCCTCTGCATGCTTTATTGTACCCCAAGACGCTCGCTTCCTCGTGTATTTTAATTTATTATGATGAAGTCTACTATAGTGGTTATAAATTTTATTTTGTTAATGATGTTTACGAAACAGACACGGTTGTTTACTTTAGGAATAGCAATTGCCAAAATGATTGGACTGGAATCAACAATAATATTAGTTCACCCAAGTGAAAATTATTTATTCTAAACTTAAATACAGATAATTCCAGATATTTCTAACTTGGTCTGGACATAAACGCTATAATGACATCATCTAGATAGGAGGATGTTGAGCAAATCAGATTTGTCGTTGGGATTTAAACAAATTCTAAATAGAAGCTATACATTTTTCCAGTAATACGTCATCTACTTAAATTACATAATTACACAAGTGCATATATTTAAATTTGTGAGTAAGGTAACATATCGACACCTGATAATAACCCGAGCAGAGATCCTTCATCCAACTCTACGAGGCTGGCTGTAACACTGCGCTGCCCCCGTTTTTGCGGTGTGCACGGGAAAGTGAAAGTCACTGTTAGTAAACGGTGTGATTGTGTTCCTGTCAGAAAAGTTATTGCTCCCCCACAATGCAGCAGATTGGCTTTTACTTTAATTACAATATGAGGTGTCTAGGTTACATGCTTATATTTTTCTGGTTTCTAGTGGTACTACTCAGACTGTTTTATATTTAAGAGAAGATTTATCTTCACTACATATTATAAAATAAAGTCTCATGCCGCTTTTGTACGCGATTAACTCAAAAACTACTGAACGGATTTTCATGCGGTTTTCACCAATGGAAAGAGTGAGAAACGAGGTAGGTTGTTGTGTATAATTTGTCACGGGCGAAGTCGGCCCGGGCCGCTAGTTATGAATAGTAGTTATATTGCCGTATGTATGTAAAGCGCATCACTTCAGAACGGTTGCACAAATTTAGCTAATTCTTTTTTGTTGTGTTTGCAATTTTCAGGCCAAGGTTTGTTTGAAAGAAAATTTTAGTAAAACAAGTGTTATGAAGTTTCCCGGGGTCATAGATAGTTCTCGCCAAACTTTTTGGCCGCCCTGAAGTTTGCTTTCCGATGTGCTAGCCACGGATTGTTGTAATATAGTCTGGTTCTTCTAAAATCCCGAAATGTTAATCAACTTCGGAAAGGCTTTAAATATTCTTCGCAAGTTATCCTTTTCGTATTTACTGAGGGTCATTTGCATCATTGTTCTGTCCCAGTAACCCCAGGTTTTGCTCGCTTAGCTTAGATGTAAATTAATTTCTGCCCTCGTAATATAGAACAAAAGATTTTGTACGAGAAATGTTTTATTTTCCTTCCGCGAAATTTTGCGATGTTTCCGCACATGGTATGAAGCATATGAACATAAATATTCTTGTGTATAGGCCGTAAGCCATCAGTGCACACGGCTGCGGTATGCCGTGTGTAATGTATGAATGCCTGCGATATGTACTAAAATTCGCTTCAGTGTAACATTTTACATACCGACATATTTGTTCCATTTGAATTATTACCCGTATACACAGTCTAAAACGAACTAATTGGTTGCATATTTGCCTAATGGCGTTTAATACACGTGGTCTTCATTGTTTTAGACATTAGTCATAAGCCGCAATATTAATCATTCTAATTAATCAACGTATAAATGACCCTACGAGTTATATGTTTATTCCTTCTTTTTGTTTTTACTTTATTAATAAAAATCATATATTTTAGAAAAAGTTCTCAAAAATGACCAATTGCCAGAAAAGCAAGACCAGCCCGGAGCTATATTTCATGCTGCACTTTAAAATATCTGTCTAGATTGCTGTGCCTTTGTTTTTTTTCATATTTCTCTCTCTATAATGTTTTAATATTATTACGGTTTATTTCAAAAAGCAACATTTAAAACATTTCTGAATCATCTTTACACACGATAACTTTTTTCCATAAGATTCCATTTGTGACAGAAAGTCATTAGTGCGTGAATGTGGTGGTAAAAAACATGTGTGATCTGAAGCTTACTATGAAAAGCCAGTCAGCTTCTCTAATAACCCCTCGGTGATTAGAGGCTTGACTTTGGAAGTATTAACAGGATTGTAAAGGTTCTCTTGGTGATTAAAGGGCGTTAACATCGTAATTCGATCAACAGATTGATGGAACCGATTTGTTGGGACGCCCTTACATATTTGTCTCTTTCGCGTGTTGGTCAATCTTAATACCTTTTGTTTTAAACCTAAAATGTTGTGCCTTAACAACACAATCTACACTTTCTTTTATGTCGCAAGTATCATCGAATTTTGTCAATTTAAATGCAATCCTACTTTAACGCTAAAATATCGTTCGTTATTAACGAAGACGAGGAATCGACCATATAATTGTATACACAATTATACGGAAAATTAATTAAACAATGATATAAAATTCATGAAAAACATGAGCAACAAACAAAAAAAAACAATCTACCGAGTTTTAATGGAAAGCACTCTTCTATTTTTGCATCCACTTCTCTCTTGCATAGAATGAAAATAAAAACTTGTAATACTTTCAGAATTTACTGCTCCTAATGCACTCGCTGTAGCTCTGTCCCTTTCGCTCTCGAGTAATGAGTGAAGTGGTGCATCGCAATGTTCGCCATTTGAACACTCTTGGTCCTTGGCCTGTAAAATTTGAGTCGCAACCTCTTATAAGTTCATAAAGTCCTTATACTTTGATTTGCATTTATAATTCATAAAAAAGTTGGAGTGGCTGCAGAGGGTGAACCGTTCTGAATAAATCTATTGGGATACCGATATATACGATTTTCATCAATTTTCGTAGAAGTTTGTAAACTGATGTTTAGAAACTGTTTCGAGTAAAACGAGTTTGAAGCTTATCTGATTTTAGGATGTTTAGAAGACGAGTAGCCAGTTCATCAGTTAGTAGTTCAGTTTATTTCTCGAATATCTATGTCTTGAGCTATATTAAGCAAAATAACTATGCGGATTTAAGGTTTTAAAAATCATGCACTCAAACGGTTCTAGGCGCAGACATTCTTGCAATCTTTCTTTCATGTTCGCGAAAAATGACTTCTAAAGTTCTGGACTGATAGCCACATCTCGTGTCGGATATTTTCTTGCGTGGGGTCTTTATTGTTGATGCCTGATTGTTGTAGACGCGAGATTTAAGGTATCCCCACAGGAAAAAGCCGAAAGTGGGTCAGATCAGGTGATCTAGGGGGCCAGGCTATATCGCCAAAGCGGCATATCAATTTTCTAGACAAAAGTTGTCCAACTTTAGTCGTTGTGTCCCTGGCGGTGTGTGCCGTAACCCCGTCCTGCCGAAAGTGGGTTCTGTTATTGTAACTAGCATGACGGTGCAGCTCCGGTATTAAAAAACCGGCCAAGTGCGAGTCGGACTCGAGCACGAAGGGTGCCGTACAATTATCGCAAAAAACGGCAAAATTGACACGTTTGTTGTATGGGAGCCCCACTTAAATATTTGTTTTAATGAAAAAACATTTATTTGTTGTTATAGCGGCAAAAGAAATACATCGTCTGTGAAAATTTAAACTGTCTAGCTATGACGGTTCATGAGATACAGCCTGGTGACAGATAGACAGACAGACGGACCGCGGAGTCTTAGTAATAGGGTCCTGTTTTTACTCTTTTGGGTACGGTACCCTAAAAAAGTGTCCAGCATCGCGCAGTATCGTTGTGCGCCTCTGCCGTAAAAATAAAATTTCCCTTTTCACAAGTCCTGCGTTTTCAGGAGTAGTAAAAGACGTTGAAGGTCCAGGCCGAGGCTCATTTCTGACCGGTCCAATTTCTCTAAACTTATGTACCCACGTCCATGTCAATTGGTTTGGCGGACTATCCTTAAATCGTCGCATTTCAAAGTGAGAAAGAAACCGACGCCTCGCACATTGATCGAATTATTGTTCGCAAAATACCCCTCAATCGCAAAACCGCGGCGTACATCCTGTATATCCACGCTAGACATGACCATTTCATTAGAATTGATTTCAAACAGATGAATCGCAAAAAAACACAGGATGTTTGGAAATAAATGATAAAAAATAACCTTGATCGAATATCGCCAAGGTGCAGTAGGCAGCTGTCGCTTGACCCTCTTTTCAATTTCTGATTTTCAATTCCTCTTTTTATTTTGCGAAGGTGGCTTAATTTGCGTCATATTATACATTTTTCAATGCCTTGATTTATGACGGGGCAAAATATTATCCTTTTTTAGTTAGCAGGGATATCTTAACGATTTATCCGAACAGATTTATAACCCAGGTGTATAAATCTGGTGTATAAGTACCGAGGCGGCTAGGTTATCCCCGGTATTTTCGTTGAGTTACTACCGCTAGCTCTGACCAGGATTAGATTAATACAAACGGGAAGCGGAGACACTATTTCATTTTAAACCACCTGGCAGAGATGGACTTGCGTGGTTATTTCTTTGTTTATCTGAGTTTTGAAATTGAGACAAAGACACGGGAACGTACTTTAGTATAAGTATAATGGTATAAAAGTAAAAATAAATTAAGACCAATATTATAAAGAGGAAAGGTTTTTTTGTTTGTTTGTTTGTACCGAATAGGCTCCGAGACTACTGGACCGATTTTGAAAATTCTTTCACCTATGGAAAGCTACATTATGCCCGAGTAACTAGGCTATAATTTATTAAAAAAAAATTGATATCCTTATGAAAATTGCAATAATGTAACCCAAAGTAGCAAAATGTTGCCTACAAAACTCATAATTTGGTGTGCGCTGAGAAAACTATTGATGATACATAAAAAAAAATGTACTATATATATATCATTAAAGTATTCATTATTACCTACATAAAAGACTGGGAGAGAATATATCTCACTTTCATAACTAAGTCACAATTGCAGCTTTTCCCTGTTACTAATAAACGCGGAATAAAGTTATACCAGGTATAACTAAGGTATAACCATACATTTTCATAGGTTTATACCTGGTATAACTTTATTCAGCGTTTATTTGTAAGAGGGTAAGTGTTCCAAAATTTAATTAGATCGCCGGTAGAAACAAGTTGGTTTAATTTCGTATTGTAGTAATAATTGTTATTAAAATAAATAAATTAACAAATTGGTAGGTAGATAGGGAAGAGTATGTAGGATAGGGTAGGGTAGGTAGGTTAATCGGTAGTGCAGGTGACTTAGTTGGTAGGTAGGTAAGTTAGGTAGGTAGGTAGTTTAGATAGATAGGTGGTAGGTAGGCAGAGAGCCAGTTGACGGGAGCGAAGTCGTGAGGGTCAACTAGTATGAAATATTTGAACCATCGATACCTTTCGGAATATTCCAAAAATATGTAGATGAAATAATAGCAAAATTGATTCAAAATGCAAAACAACTAGAACATAAATAAAACGTGTTCTTATTCCGCTTATCATTGTTTTTGAAACGTCTAATTTTAGACGTCTGTCAGGCTCATTTTCATGCATCATTCTTGTGACACGGAGGCGCAGCTTTGCATAATTAATCACCCAATTTTCCCCTCTTTTTCACAGTTTTTTTTTTACTTTTCAATCAGGGTATCTCTTGGATAAACGCACCTGCGGAAGGCTCGAATCATCACGATTTTGGTAACGATGAATTATTGAGTTTTGGTAGCGCAACGAAATGAGTTCGTGTTTTTTTGGTAAAACCAATGGGGCTGGCAATCAGATCAAATATCTAGAATGAGGTTCGATTACTGGAAGTGGCCGTTAAATATACAGGAAGAACTGCTGAAGTTTTTCTTAAGGTTTTATGATCATCACTTTTCCCTTTTTACGGTAGTGCACTTACAAATGAAAAGGCCTCTTTTGTTAAGGGTTGGCTTAAATACTTGTAATTGGATTAACAAAGAACACTTAACCAAGTATCAGAAGTATCAGTCTGTTCGATTGGATAATGTATCAAGTTTCGGGTTGCTCCGGTAGTTAAAATATTTTTTTTAAGTTACTCCTTAGGGCGTATATATTCCCCAATAAGAATATATAAGCAGTACTGGCCGTGCTGCTCAAAGCCAAAATATCAATATAGAACCACCTTTTGGACAGTTTTGTTTTCAAGATATTATTTGATTTACATATGCTATTTCAGTTATGAAGAAATTCTAGTCATCAATTTTTCCGTTTAAAATCTTTTAAACATCCATATCGTTTTGGAGGCGTTTCCAGAAGTAGCGTAAAAATATCGTGTTGTTCATTATTTTTTTAAAGCAAACCGGAAAAGTTAGACGAAAAAACCATGTTTCACAAATAATGCCCGTAAATCAATAATAAATTCATATTTTTTTCAAACCTTTCAACCTAGCCGTTACTAAGGAGTATGCTATAGAAAGTAACCGTTTAACGGCACTAAAGCGGTGGATGGCCCTTTGGGGGCATGTGGAACAGGGTGTAAAGTCCCACAAACCTCCATAGAAAAGGGAGGATGCTCCGACCAGACGGATGTCGTGTCTGGTCCGGGCAACTGTCCGACGGTTGTTGTCGGACTGTTGTATGTGTTCTAATCGCGCCGAAAACTTTGCTTGCGCGATGCAGGATTTTTGTGACGTCATGTCATTAGTTCGCAAGTGGCGGCGTCGGTGCCGCTACAGCCCTTAAGTAGTAGTCTTGGACCTTTTTGGAAACGTCTGATTATGCCTTTACTTTCGTCATGATGTTCCTACGAATTATTTCTGTGCATTTAAAAAAAATAAAAAAAATCACAAACTATAAAAAATGAGGTTTCTTAATACACTAGTAAATAGTATATTATTATTTAGTCATCATAATCATTTCAGCCGAAATACTTTCACTGCTGGACATAAGCCTCCACCTGGCGTCGCCACATTGACTGATCCCGCGTCTCACATCCAGCGGATACCCGCAACCTTAACCAGGTCATCGGTCCACCCAGTTGAGGCCTTCCAACGCATCGTCTTCCGGTTCACGGTCGCCATTCCAGAACTTTTCGGCCTCGGCTATCCGTTCTGCCACTTAAATTTCGCAATTCTTCGGGCTATGTCGGTTATTATTTAGTATATTATTTTTATTGGTCTGTGTGGCAAGTAGGAGTGTGCAGTGGGAACATTCATTATTATGATAGTATATTAATTACGTTCTCAAATTCAATACCTATCAGTTTCCTAGTTACTAGAACAACAGCCGTCAAACTTAAAGTATCCAAACTCCATTTACTGAATCGCATAACGCATTAAGCTAATTGTTTTCTTACTGGCTTTATTTATAATACTTACCTCCACAATATTCATATGAACAGCAAATGGAACAAAGATAAAGCTCACAGCAGCGCTGTTTAGTAATAGTGGACATTCAATTTCGCCCCAAGTTTGTGCAGCGCTGGGAATAATTGATTAATGAATGACGTTATGTATGCAACACCGGTGCCACCTATTAGTTTAGGGTCAGATTATCTAAAGGCGATGTTAAGCCTTGAATAATAATTAAATTAGACGGTAGTTTGTTGTTTATGGTCAAAATCGAATTAACGACAGCAGGTTTAGTACACTTGTGTCGTAGACAGTTGCTTGTCTTCGACCGAATAATGATGTAATATGGGAGTAAAGGGGCCTCGTATTTAAATTGTCATGTTCCACTGTGTGAGGGAGACAATTTTATAAACGATCTTTGTACACAACGGAAGAACCACGATGGCATTGTCACGTCAAAGTACGGCCCCAGCGCGGCGAGCACGGCCTACTGTGATAGGCTTGAGTCACATATTTTATCACAGTTTGGGAGCAAAAACCGTGATAAAATGCGTGACTCAAGCCTATCACAGAGGCCGTGTTTACGGCTTTTAAGTTTGCTTTCTGGAAAAGGTTACAAATGAATGCGCAGTAGTGAATCTCTAAAAGAATAGCCTGGTTTCAGAACGGAAAAGTTACGTTCGCGTCACTTAATTTTACCGCTCAGAACCCTTTAAAAATGAGCCATTTCCTTAAGTTTGCCATATGCCATTACTTCCCAGAATTGGATCCTTATTAGCGACACTATCGATTGGTGTTATAATACAGCAAATATTTTTTTTTCGTAATCAACTGTTTAGTTCCTGGCTAGGAATATAAATTTTTCAAAAATTGTATTGCTGTTTTAGTTTTCATCAAAATCGACCTCGTGGCTCCTTTGAGGGTTTTCCGTTATTGTGTTTTCCGTCATTCTTATTAGTTTCGGATTTGGCTATCCACGCCTACTTTAAAAACTCACCCTTGCACATCGCTACTTTTTTTTACAAAACAATATTCTTAAAACACAGCCGAAGTCTGCCAAGAAAACATGCTAAGACGATAAAAAACAAATGAAATCATACCCTACCGATCTTGGTATAGAATTTGTATTTGTAAGACTGTAACTGAAAGATACGCTTTTATACATCCGTTTGAAATAAAAAGCGTTGAAGTGATTAATAAAAGTGCATTTAGATAAAATGTTATTAAAGCTAAGTCGATAACGGTGCATTTACTTTTATTGTGTCTTCCTTTAAGTACTTTTAAATGTTTTTCTTTTGTTGTGCGTGTTAACGACGAGATTATTTTGAGTAAATTGTCGATTGCTGGTAGAATGGTGCGGAAATGATGATGGTGTAGTTTTGTTTCAGTTTATCAAGTGATGATAATATTATTTTCGACGAAAATGATGCTGCTATCAGTTCAAAGGCTCTTATATTACCTATTTATTGCACTGATTAAGATAATCGTTGTGAAAATTCTAAAAGAGTTAGGATGCTTGGAGAGGAACGGGAAAGCCAAGTAAAAGATGGTTGGACTGTGTGAGGAGTGACACGAATGAAAAGGCAGTCAGTGATAGCGTGACGGGGGACATGATGGTATGGAAGAAGAAAACATGTTGCGCCGACTCCAGTCCTCAAGTAACATGGAATAAGGGCAGGAAGAGAAAGTTGTGAAAATAAATGCTGGACAGTCCCTTGCCCCTAGTCTCTTAAATCCATTTTTTTTTTTCATATAAGAGATTTTATTCGAAACACAATAAATATAACCTATTGAATAAAGAAAGAAAAGAAAATAAGTATTTGTAACTCGCACATGAGATACTGATCAGATGTGCTCACTACAATCCAAGCTAATATCCGCTTTCACCTCCCCTTTTCAACAATCCCACACCTGACACAATTCTTCATGATATACAGGCAAAAAAAACGCCAACCTTACTTAGTAGCACAGCAACTTTTTATTATTACATTACTGCGTATCGCGTTAGCTATCGCTACTCTCGTTTCATTCGTCTGCTCCCCCTGACATCCAACACAAACTGATGAGGGTCGCGCGTATGGGAGACATTGCCGCAAGCCCACAAAAGTACGGTGTTAAATGTACACGGCTAAAGGACCGTCTGACTTCTTAGACAGACTTGTAGCTTGTAGGTTTTATGTTTGAGTTTTTGGAAAACAAACGGATTTTTTTTCGGTTGTGAAAAGTTGACGTGATATTGCTATAGTGGTGTAGAACAAATAATTATCGATTTTGTCGTACGGCTACAAGAGTTTCTTGTTTCATAGACACGCTTGTTTTTAACATATTGTTCATGGCATGTATGAATCTATGTAAAGGAATCTTTGAACGTGATTTTAATCCCCTTTAAACTTTTGGATTAATTTTAAACTTTACACACTTATCGATGACAATGCAATCATTTAAAGTATTGCCAATAATTTTAGTTTGTTCCATTATCCTTACCAATATCTTCAGGATTAGCGATTGAACTAAAAAATCAAACATAATAAATAAAAGTTTAAAAACTAAAAAACACGCTTTAATTGAAAAACAAACTAAAAGAAAGAAAATATTTTTATTACTAGGATTTATTGTTTGTTTTTTTTTGTTGTGAAAAGGCTAAATCATAAATAAAGCTTAATAATAAATCACTAAAGCCATATAATAATGTATGGCTATAGTGGTGATGTCAAGCAAACCATAATTGATTTTTTCATACGGGTAAAGGTCCTTCTGACTTTTTAAATAGACTTGTAGCATGAAGGTTTTATATTTGAAAGAGTTTTTGGAAAACAAAGGGATTTTTTTTATTGTGAAAGCTGATTGTGTAGCTTCTTAGACAGACTTTTGGTATTTAGGTTTTATATTTGAGGGACTTTTTGAAAACAAAGGGCTTTCGGGGTAAGACGTATTGCTAGGATGATGTAGTGCAAATAATGATTGATTTTGACACAGCTCTTTGAAGGAATCGTAGGCTTATTAGCGCAAGTATATGATATATTTCTATAAAAACAAATTATTATATCTTTATTTTAAATTTGCATAAAACTTAAGAGCAGCCAGAGAGAGGTCTATGTACTGCTAGCCTGCAAGCTGAAATATTCTATACAACATGCGATCATTACAGGTATCAGATAAAGTACCTACAGTTTCGTTTTCTTAAACAAAGAGCTTTTTCAGGTGTTATAAAGTAAAAATCCTTATGATGTAAAGCATAATCATGATTGATATTGACAAAAAATATGTTATCTTTCATAAAATATTCATTTTGGATAAAAGTAAGCCAATCACGTACTATGCTTGAAAGCTTTAATTTTAACAGCTTTTATAAAGCTAGGTAACTATTTCAATTAGTTTTTATTTTACGTTAAACTTCGAACGTTCCATTCTCATTACCAAAGTTTTGTATATTGCGAATAGTAAAGTGTGACATTTCATAATTGTTGAGTATGTATTCCAGAAGGAATTCCTTGATATAAATGTTTTTGTGTAGAAATATGTTTTTGAAGCAAAATGAGTACGTAAGGATCGTAGTAAGTGGCGTTCTGTAGTTTCTGCTTACCCTCATGGAGAAAAGGCTTGGGTTCATCTATGTATAATATTCCAATTTTAAATATTATTATGTAATCACAAATATCTAAACGACCCTTTTCTTTGATGAATGCGATGTCGAGAATATTTCTAAAAATAATGTCATTCGTCCTCCTGAAAACATAATTACTTAACTTAATTACATCCTTGCTTAAGTATCTGCGTCTATATTTAAACCAAAATTGTTTTAATTAAAGGTCGCACCAGTATCGGGCCATAACAGTTCAAATTAAATCTAGTTTACGCTCGCAAGTGCTTGTTTTGGCTATGGCTACCTGGGCCCCATTTAATAATAATAATTATATGATTGACATATTTTTGCGACAGGGGCTGTTACCACGGAACAGAAAAACAGTGGAAGTGCAATGCAGCAAAATTACTATGGGAACCGTTGTCGCCAAACTCACACATATAATCTGATAATCATATAATGCACTACAATAAAGCCGATCGTTTGATTTGTCGTTATAATTTTAGTTAAAACTAGCATAAGTCAGAGATCGATATCAACTGCTACTCAATCAAGGAAGTGACATTGCATTTTTCATTACATTATCGATAACGATAGATACCCGATATCTTAATTCGAAAAAAATAAACTATTTTGTAGATCAGTAAAACTGTAGGATGAATGACGTATTATTATTTAAAAATAAAATAATATATGTATAAAAATGAATTACTGTTCGCATACCATAGTGGGTAGGTAGGTAGTAGAGTAGATATGGTAGGTAAGCAGCCGGTATAATCATTGCAATAATAATTATGTATGCACGGAAATATAAATTTGTCGCGAGACTAGCAACTCGACGCGATGTTAGAACACGCCTGGAATCAAGTTTGCGTGTCACGCCTACTTTGCATTTCCACTGTTTTTTCTGTTCCGTGGCTGTTACTATCGAAAATATATGAAAGAAACTTCGAATATTATAAAAACACAGACATAGTTTTTTTTTTGTTATATATAATGTATATTAACTTTATTTATAATATTGTATCTTGTGGCATATATTAGATTAAAATTGAAATTATTATTTGTCTTTAACATTTTAAATGAATGTGATTAAATGTTCTATCATTATAGAATTTAATTTTTATTATGTGATGTTCGGCACAATGTAAATTGTTTTAGAATAAATAAATAAAATAAAAATTGTCAGATTGTCCGCTGTCACCGATCGCCTGTCGGCTTCATTAAATAGGCCCCAGGGGCTCCCAAAGTTACATTATCTGAGCGATAAACATTGTCAGAAGTCCAAAATGATTGAAATTAAACACGTGGCGTTTCGGCTGCGTATGTCAATTCATGCTTATTAAACTGATACAATGCCGTCTTCTCCACCGTAGGCGCGGGCTTGCGGACGGCGAGTAATGGGTAGCTCGTCGTCCGATTAGGACCAGACCAGAGTCGACGGCGCGTAGTGTTCCACGCGCGCCTCAAAGAGATGTCAGCAAAAACTGACGGGGTCCGCTGGGACCGATGCCTGTCTGGGTCGTGGATAAATTTGAAAGAGAGTTACCGCGGCCCTGACACAAGCAACTGAAGGAACACGGGTGGGTTTTAGTCAGTAAAAGTCCGACGCACCTCCCGCTTCACCCAGAGCGGGGAAGTCATTGGATGATTTGCCAATCAAAGAAAAAAGAAAAAAGCCCCTGTAAGAAAGGCTCATATATTTTGTATTAGAAGGTCTAGTGGTGCCCAAAGTCAAGAAATAATTTATGAATTTACGACCAACAATAAATATGATAATTCACCTGTTCGCGCCGCACCGTCGAGTGAGTTTCCACGTGAGAAAATATCCTGAATATGAATTTCCCTTATGGGGATTTTATTTTAGGTAAATGTCTGAGTTTCATGTAATTTTCTTAGCACGTGGGTAGTAAGCTAGTTCACTAGCCTTTTTGTTGATTTGAATCTCCATTTTAATGAAGAAACTTATGTTTATAGATTGAATTTTTCATCATCTTTAGATTTTTTGAAATTGATATAGGTACCTACATAATACATAAGTAACCTCTGATGTCTGTATTACGAATTTCAAGTTGCGTATTTGTCAAACTACTTTAATCTGAAAATCTATTAAACTCTCGACTGTGTTTCCCTATAGCTACAATCAAGGGGTCTTTATGTCAAGAGTGAATAGGTTTTTTGTTTTTTCTTGGCAAGCGTGCTTCACCGTCGACCTCATCATTGCTTACCATCAGGTGAGATAGTGGTCAAGCGCGAGCCTACAGGGTATAAAAAATAAAAATAATCTTGTCAAATTAATAAGTACTTTTTTTTATTGGTTAAGAGCAAATATTGCTGCTATGAGCAAATATTCTAAATATAATTCAGCATACCGAAGTAAATGGAGTATCTGCAAAATAAATACCTAGACTGAAAATAAACAACAATAACCTAATCTCCCCTGCATCGAAACTGTCTAAATTCGAGAATCTAATTGGCGTAATCAACCTCATTCATCATATCGCGCTTAATGCTTTGTGAATGTTGATTAATGACCACTTTATACGCTCGCCTCGAAAATACAAATATGCTAACTTTGTTCTAGACAGACTTTCTGTTGAGTTCGTCCCTAAATTATTTACGTTGCTCGAAATTCGATTCAGAACAAAATACGTTTTAATCCCATGGGATTTGCCATGTTTTAGTTATTCTGAAAATGGTTTGAAACACATCGATTTCTGAGTAAAGAAGTTTGAGGTTGAGTATTTGTTTTTTGAATTTTAAACCTGTCAAAGTTTGGTATTAAAGTTGGATTTGACACGTTCTTTATTCAAAATCTCACTGAAAACTTGCCCATTCTGCTGCGCGCCGCCGCTTACATACTTTGTATCCATACACACCTGTTTTCTCAAGCAACGTTATTTGTGTCTGCACATAAAATCTCAGGAAACGGACATTTTCTCAGAAACTACACCTTGTCTCTCTTACATTTATTAATCTCACTACTTAGTAGTTTTTACTTCTTCCACGTTATTAATTCCGCTCTCATAACGCTCTTGCGGTAAGAGACATTACTCCAACTTTTTATAGACGTCATACGAGCAAAAAAGCTGAAGGAAAATGTTATGAACTTAGGTATCTGGCCATCATGATACCTACAGTTGTCAAAACAAAAAAAAAGTGTCGGGAACTGCAGCCGTAGTCGGGGTTGACCGCAGTAAACCGAGCAAGCGGAAATAAATTTTCATTTGATATTCCGTTTTTATGGGGCAACTTGGTTGTTGGTCCGCCAACGTCGTTAGAGGTCGCGGTGTGTGTTAGAGCGGACACTGATTTGACTTGTACTTCCAAGAATTAATTGTGATTGAGTTATTCAGTGATACGGAACCAATTGCTCTCATTATTGAGTGGCGATTAGAATGCCTTTGTTTCCGTATTGATTTCGGAAGGAGGCCTTGTCCATTCGCTTGGTCAATCATGTAAATTTTTACAATGATTTGACTTTAGTACTATAGTAAATAAATAATTATATAAATGCGTCTTTCCACATCGATACCTGAAGCTTACTTGAGCTCTAATATTGTTAGTAGGTTGATTTTGTTCTTGTTCTTGATTATGGCAGATAAGATTCATATGCAAGCACACCTTTACAAATACCAGTTCAAAATTGCCCTTTCCTTAATTCAAAGATCAATTTCAAGTTTTTTACTCTTCATGTCATCATCCGTCGCCAACAAACACGCCGCTGCCTTACGGTATTCAGTCCCTGTTGTAATGTTGAAAGATTTCGCTAATGTTGCCGTATTTTGAACATCACATATGTTACGCAATACCATTGTCGCAGGCTCGTGACGTTAATATACCCACGTCAGAACGTCAAGGAAACAATTTTGTAAGCTCTGGCAGTGTCAATGTCTCCTCTCTTGAGTAGGCATCCACATGATGTATCTTCCTACTCTCATTAGGTATATTTTCGGTTGTGTTATTTTTGTTACGACTTGGGTACTTTATTTTCGGAGTGACAACTCTGATGAAAGCTGGTTTTATGAAAATGTTGTTTTTTTAATTAAATAAGATATTGAAAAAGAAAAGTCACATTTCACAATTACAATCATAGATATAGTGAAATGAGGGTATGATTTGATTCTTACGTCTAAACGAGGACGGGCCTGTATCTAAGGCATTCGTTTTCTCCCATGTTTATACTATCAGATTTGACGTGTACTTGTTCTTTCCTGTACAAAGTTCTATAAATCTGCCGAATTAAAGTCCAACGGAACTGGCAAAAAAGCAAAATTATTGTGTCCGTCGATTTCCAACCGTACGCAAGACCAGTGCTCCTGTTACTGTTAACTGAACAACACAAAGTCTACATCTTGATATCGCCTCTCTTAATAAAAACCATTCGCCAAGAATATAAGAGAATCATTAATTGTAGGTTTTATTACATCCAGACACGACCAAGGTACTTAATTTGTTTGCTTGGTCATACACCCCGATTTAATCTGATAAAATGGCTGCCTTTTAATAACTAGAAGTATTTTAATTCACTAGCTTAATGAAGATTCCTTTTACAGAATGTTTTCTCGAAATACCCGACTGAGGTTTTTAAATACTTAAGTCATATTCTTTTTTATGTAGTGTTGTAAACAGAAACCTGCAGTCCATGGAATTGTTGTCCGAATGTTTCAGAGCATTCCATTTTAGTGTTCATCTCTTGCGCTTCTACGTTTATTTCGGCATGAGAACAATTTATCTTCAACAAAAGGACGGCCAATTAAACCGAAATTATATTTTAGCCAGAATAGCGCACAGAACTTGCGAATATGCCTGACATTACCATAGAGATGAGACCGCACTTTCGTTGCCACAAAAGTTCGCCGCGGTCGCAATAGAGAAGTCAACTTATTTTTACGAGGTAACTCCGTGTGTGGCTTCCACAATAGCGCGGATGCCTCTAATTCATATACCTTTTGTTATTTTATGGCTATCAGTGTAAAATTTAACGTATGAGGTTCTTTATTATGTTTATTACCTATTAAATTCAGTTTTTAAAACAAAACTGTTGAACACAGCAATTTTTAAAACCATTATTATATTGTTACTTAAATAAAAATATTTATTTTATTCATTGAGGAGCTCGTGGCTAAATAATAACAGTCGCACGGGTCGATCGTCAAGGTTAAGCGATGCTTGCCGAGGTCAGTCCGTGGATGGGTAACCATTTCAACATACCGAGTTTTCTCCGTGCCTCGGAAAGCACGTTAAGCCTTTGGTCCCGGCTGTCATTTGAAGATCTTTGACTGTCATTACGGGTAGTCAGAAGCTTGAGATCTGACACCAGTCTTGCCAAGGGGTATGGTACCCGGTTACTGGGTTGTGGAGGTCAGATAGGCAGTTGATCCATGTAAAATACTGGTACTCAGCTGAATCCGGTTAGACTGGAAGCCGACCCCAACAACAATTGGGAAAAGGCTAGGCAGATGATGATGAAATAAAAAAATTAAATCAAAAAATCAAAAAACCCGACTGCTTCAAAAGCGAACTAAAAAGTCGTAAACTAGGAAAAAATCATGCTGTGCAGTCAGAGGATACATACGCGCGAGCTGGCTGACCAAAACCAGATGTATCCTCCTCCTGCACAGCATGATTTTTTCCTTGTTTACGACTTTTTAGTTCGCTTTTGAAGCAGTCGAGTTTTTTAACCGACTTACCAAAAAGGAGGAGGTTCTATGTTCGACTTCTTGTATGTTTTTTTTTTTTTTTTTTTTATGTATTTTCACCGATATCTCCGTCAATTGTAGACCGATTTTGAAATTATTTTTTTTGTTTGAAAGAGTATGTTTTGAAATTGATCCCATTTTAATTTGGTGAAGATCTGATGAAGAACTTCGGAGATATACAACAGAACTCTTCAATAAATGACGGCAAATCATTCGGGATTGCTGCAATCGCATGTGGGTTTATTGTTTATACCATTTCATAACATAACATCACGCCAGTACGCTCGAAAGGGGTACGCAGATCTCTCATTTCACCGGTTATGTTCAAGTTTCATGTTATTCGGGTAATCTATTCTGGCGTTATAGGCACCTTACCAAACAACTTGCCTATTTTAGGTAGGTACAACTAAAAAGGGAAAAATAAAAACTTTTTTGCAAAAAATACTACCGACTTCCAAATGAAAAACTACAAAGTGAAAAATAACTTAATTTTGGAAGTCGGTGTCCATATCGCAAAAAAATGGGAAACAAGAAAGACACCGACTTCCAAAATTAAGTTATTTTTCACTTTGTAGTTTTTCATTTGGAAGTCGGTAGTATTTTTTGCAAAAAAGTTTTTTTATTGATTTTTTGATTCAACTTTTTTTATTTATAACTTTTTAGTTTAGTTTTTTTCGAATTAGATACATTTAAACATAGAAGTGTTTTATATTTTTGAAATCACCTCTTAAAACCCTTTATTTTGATAGCCCACACGATGGGTTTGGAAGAAAAAAAAATTTGGGCCCCCACAATATGGCGCCCAAAAGCCGCCATTTTTCTATTGTCCAATTTTAATGTAGCCTATGACACTCGCAGGATTAAGACGAATCGATTGACGTATGAATCATCAAAATCGGCCTACGCGTTTGGTCTCTGGAACGCCATATAGGAACAAACATACATAAATACATAGACTGATAAACACATTACCCTCCTTCGGGAGTCGGGTAAAAATATTCATTATTTAATTCCAAAATGCGCTTTTTGCTTTTAAGGGGTGGGTTACGTTTGATAAAGCTCTTTTATAGATCAGAAACTTGTACTTCCGATCATTCGTTTACATGAAACCTACGACTGATTTTCACCATGCCTGGTGCATGGTTCTCAGTTCCACCATTTATTTTCAAGACGAGCTTTTGGTGCAATAAATGTGATCACTCCACTAGTTCTTAACAATAGTATGCTAATGTAGGTACTTATGATATCTGCAAATGAAATTTGGATGTGCCAGATGAAGTATGAACGCTGAATTAATGCTATGGAAATGTCTGTGTTCATGAAGAGCTGTGTAAGGTAAAAGGAATTGCGCTTGAGTATATGTACAGTTAACAAGGTTAAAATGAATCGAAAGATGAAAATGTTCTTTGGGCTTGTGCAAAGGAGTCAAGAGGCTCGAGAGAAGTGCAATTTGATTTCAGTGATGGCGATGTTCGAAAAGTCAAAATAGATTGATCGCGTAATAGAGCTTGTCTATCCCATACATTTTGACTTTTTTCAAATAGCTATTACAACACTTTGATAGAATGTCACTAGTCTAGAGCTTCAGGCTCATCCATAATAAAATTATAAATTCGAAAGTAACTCTGTCTGTCTGTTACCTTTTCACGCTTAAACCACTGAACCGTTTTCAATGAAATTTTGCAAGGAGATAGATGGCAACATGGGGAAGGACATAGAAATCTATTTCCAAAAAAAAATGAATGGTTTGATAGGTAGGTCGGGTAGGTAGGCTAAGGTAGTTAGGGGCGGCTAGGTTGGTGGGTAGGGTAGTTAGGTAGGTAGGGTAGGGGGTAGGTTAGACAGAGGCGCAGCCGCGGGGTCAGCTAGTATAAAATAGATGAGTACAAAAATGCCAATTTATATTAGTACAGAATTGCCCAAAATCCCGATCAAAAACTACAAAGCCAAAACAAGATTAAAATAAAAACACCTTATCTATGCTGAACTACAGTAATCGGCTTAGTAGCGAGTGTTAAAACACTAACTTTAGGGCGGTTTGAATAAAGCCACACAGGAAGGTCCCAAGGTCACCATGAATATTAATATGACAGTTTCCACCTCGGAGATTCTGCATTAAAATAAATTTCCCCTTCAGGTTTTTCCTCCTTTATTTTTCTCTCGGCTATTACTTTCGCATCATCTACTCATACGTTTGTACCCAAATGGGACCCGATATTATTAAAGTTTTTGCGTTTAATATCTACTTGAATTTCGCACTAGTGCGCGCTCGTAACTTCTCATATAAGTTCTCGATGTAGAAATGAGCTTAATTGCTAATTCCTTGAAAATTTTCTAACGAATTTATCCATGCTGAGGGTATTCTCTTGCCAACTTTAGAAATAAAATAAGGCACTTATCCTAACTTTGTGAAAATAGCACACGAAGCGGTCCTGTAAAAACAACTTTTAATTTGGTTGTCTGGGTTTAAACGGCTAGATTTTCAATTATATACAATTTGGTATCCGACATTCAAATTCCGTCCTCGTCTTGGGAGTATTTCCCTCCTATTGAAACAAGCGCATCAGGGGTCAACCGCTAGTCTCCGGGCTATATAGGTCAAGGTAACTGTGCCCCTTATAATCCTATTCAGCGTTCGTGCTCCGGTTACTCCCGAATCAAACAAAAACGGGGGTACCGTTCCAAATGCAATTGTGACGAGGAAATTCGGATGCATATCTAATTTGTCTAAGTTGGTGTGTTTGTAGAGGCAAAAAAACGACAGTAAACTTACATTATTTATGTTGTATACCTACATCAATGGCTTTCTGAAAATGTAATAATTGATGCTTTTATAATAATAGTAGATGTAGAAATATTCCGACCTTGGATAACAAGATGAATAGTACTAAATTAGGAACCGCAATGAGGAATGATGTGACGCGTGGAAATGACAGCTGTGGAAATGTAATGAAAGACAGGTGGAGGGTGCCAAGAAAAGCCTCTCCTTGGTTGTTGTCTCAATATTTTACTAATTAATTCCGTAGGCGTAAGTAAACCACTTTTGCAAGTGATTTTAAGCACCTCGTTCCACGCACGCATCGTATGCTTGATTCAGAGATATATCTTGTAAGTACACAATTTAAATGAAGAATTGCACAAAGATTATGTATGAAGACTTTGATATACTGGTGTTTTAAAGTATTTATTTACATTTGCCTTGCATTTTGTTTTGTTTTTTTTTTTGCGTTTTATATCTTCGAAAGCGATTGCTTACTGTCAGACTGCCTCTACTACCATCCAATTGTAGAAAACCGGCCAAGTGCGAGTCCGACTCGCGCACGAAGGGTTCCGTACCATAATCGCAAAAAACGACACAAAAATCACGTTTGTTGTATGAGAGCCCCAGTTAAATATTTATTTTATGCTGTTTTTAATATTTGTTGTTATAGCGGCAACAGAAATACATCACCTATGAAAATTTCAACTGTCTAGCTATCACGGCTCATGAGATACAGCCTGGTGACAGACAGACAGACGGACCGCGGAGTCTCAGTAATAGGGTCCCGTTTCTACCCTTTGGGTACGGAACCCTAAAAAGGGACTCGTACTGCTGCATAATTCGCTCTATCAGAGTGTCTTACATATTCAGATCTTGCAAAAACAACGGAACCTCCACTAGGAAGCGGGCGTCAGAATAAATTATAGGATATCTGCTGAAATAGAATTTATTCTTGATCGTTTAGGATTGAGCATCACAACGGGCTCTTGATCGAATCACACGGGAAGCTCTATTTTAGACGTCAAGCACTGTGTATACCGGGCTCCGTTTCGTTGTTTTATTTATGAATAAATCGCAGGTTGGTTAGAGAGTGCCCGCTCGTATGATCGGTCCTAAAATTGAATTATTTCCAGCTCGACTCCCCTTTCGGGTGATCCCGGAACGTCGAATATAGTATCCCCAATTTGCATGGTTGCGCTGTACGAAGCAACAACGAAAATTTGATTTATTTAGAAGCGAAGCGCATCCTCGTGCAGTTTCGTTTTGGTTTTACCACAAAAGTTTTTATGGTTAGGTCAGCTGTCTGTAATTTGTTTAACTAAAATGCCAGATCTTTCTTGTTGGATTGTCCTTTTTCAGCGATTACGTGTTTTGCAGCACTTTTGAGGTTTGATAATTTAGCATACTTCATGATAAACATTGTAGCTTTAAAGCTACAATTGTCTAAGTTGACTACGTTGTTCAATATTGCGAATCGAATTCTAAATTTAGTTACTCTGATAGGTCGATTGATTATTTCGCCTGGTAAACAGACCTTATTAAATAAACTATGAGCGTTTCAGCTGTATCAATTTTATAAACGGAATAGACGGAAACTCGAAGGTATATATATGTTTTCTTTTAAGGTTAACTTTTATTGTTGTAGGTTCTATCTAAACCTGTGGCTTCCCAAAGTTAAACAACGTTTATTACGAATTAATCATTTAAAATAAAACAATACAATTACTTTTAAAATATCATCAATCCATTTTCTCATTTCGATTTGTTTCTGCTGTGAAATTGGTTCGTAACTACAAAAATATATGTCTCTTTAACTTCCGAAATTGGGTTAAGGATAGAATGAAGGTAATTTACTTGGCGCATAAACACGTTAATCTATTTGTGCAATTAGATTTGTAGCTACGTAATAACCTCTTTTTGTCGGTTACTCAAATTGTTAAATAATAAAATACACGAAAGATTTGGTTTTTATTAGGATTTATTTAAATTCAAACTAATTTCTAACCAAATCGCTTGTTCGCAACGATCGTTAAGACCTTGCGATATCATAAATCCTTTTTCAGCTGATCTTGAATCTCTAATGCTGACACGAGTTGGACCTCTGTTTTGTGTGAAAAGAGCACATGCCGCATTAAAAGTCCGGCTGTTTTGAGCTGGGCCTCGACAGTGGAGTGAATGAAGGCGGGGGAGGCAGGTCCGCGCAGCCTCCGAAGCGCCCGGCCGCCTGCCAGTCGACGTCGCGCCAAGCGGGAACCACCACGCGCTCCCCGCTCATATTACGCTCATCAACTAACCAAATAGTGGCATTTTTTGTTCTAAACTACAACATTGTAAGTAAAGCATCACATCAATATACGCAAATAAAACACGAATTCAACCAGTGCCTATCATCAAATCGACCTTTCCAAAAACATCATCAATTCAAACGTTGACGCTGCCGGCGATAGCTTCTTGTAGCTTTTTTGTTCGTTAAATGGCAATTACATTCGTTGCCGTGGCGAAATCTGATGGATTTTCTGAGTACAATTCGTCCGTAGTCACCTGAGATGTCTAGAGGTCGCCGTGTAGACGATGTCAGTGAGCTACATTAGTGTGCGCGCCAATCACGTGTATTGTTCGGACTGCCTTGATTTTCTTCGCATTTCAAACTTTCAACACCCTCTCTACAGTCTTCACACGACAGTTTTTAAGAAATGCTTTTCTATTACAAAAGAGAGTATGTGGGCCTAGTGATAAATGTACCGTGAAAATTGGTATTCAAAATACGTTCATTTTGTCATGCTTATCTCACAAAGGGGTGGCTTTATCAATGGTTACAAGCTGTTGCTGGGTAGGTTTTTTCTGATATAGCGAAATGGGGTTGTATTTAGTATCTTTCCAATACAATTTAAAAAGTTTTATTTGCTTTATTTTCTGTATTTAATATTTTCAGTCATAAAATAATCGAATTAAAAAATTCAGCACCTATTTAGAAACAACATAGAGGCCAACAATATATGTACGATATTTGTAGCAGTTGGCAAGCCACTGTCATTTGGTACTTACTCCCTTTGTAGATCGCCTACATATCGAGTGGGATCGCCTGTAAGTCCTTGTTAACTGTCGTAAGCCCGCCGTGTAAGCCCGCTCATAGTTTACATTAGATGCCTTTTGAGCATTCCTGAAACTTTCCTTTTTATGTAGAGTTATTGATTTAAGTATAGGTACTGAACATGATTGACTATTGTTGGTATTGCGATGTTCACGCCTATTTCAATGATTAGTTTCTATTGTTCTTTTGCAGTTAAGGCGTTACTAGGTTAACAGCAAGTCTCTTTTTCATTATCTATGGGACTTGAGATTATAGCTTAGTGAGGACTTTTTAAATATGTTCATTCATTCTTAAGTAGTCTTCCCTTGCTACGTAGAATGAATTGTAATGTATGTCCCTCCGTCCATATGTAGTCGATCACATCATTGTGAACCTCGTGTTACACACCACTATTAACACCTCAAAGTAAACCCTGGGTCTCCTCACAATAGCCCACTTCTTCTCTAATCTGTATCAACTGTATATAGGTCTAACATTTTGCTCGTAATATGTAGTAGAGTAGGTACTTGACCTGAAACACATTCAACGCTCTTATATTACAACACTTCATCACCGAAATCAGTAATTACAACCTCTAAATTAATTTGATTAAATGAGCACTTTAAATTTTCAAATTAAAATTCTTCAGCCAACTTAATTCGACTCGCAAATGTATAACCTCATTTCGTTACCCTCTTCATGGGAGCTTTTGTTGATACGTTTCCGAGGTATAATCTAATGCTGACCCGTCTCAGTCCTCTCATTTTCTAAATTTCGGTGTTAAGTGTGTCTGTGGTGCCCGCCAAGGCTTAACTTCAATCCTTTTTGCTAGGATTAAGTAAACGTCCAGCGTTTGATGGGTCGGGGATCAATAGGGTTGGAAGATGACACGTAGCTCAATAAAATTCATCCATTAGTTAGTCTGTATAGATATGAAACCTACAGATGAGAAAAATATTTCTTGAAGTAATTGAAACCTTTTTCCTTGATTGTTTGCGCAGGGATTTCAGACGGTAAAAGATTATTCTCATTTTTCCTAGTTACAAGGAGTGAGTACCGTTATTGTAAAACTTCTACGAATTTCCCTAAAATTTAATACCGCCTAACAGTTTTGTAGAGCATCGTGTCCGCTCGGTTCGCTTGCCGCAACCAAATGCTACGGCGAAGCGATAAGCGTTCGAGAAATTGAAAAGGATTTAGTTAGCGCGAGTGAGCCGGTTGTGGGATTAAATTGGCTTAGTTTGCAAACCAAGGATCGCCCGGTAGGTAAAACCAAAGAAAATAATTAATTTTACGTTTCATTTCTTTCTGTCAAACAACTCCACAAGTCCATCTAATTAGATTGTAATCTTGGGGACTGATTTGTTTTCTCGATTATTACTTTTACAAGAATTGATCCGTTTCAGTTTCATTTTCGACAATTTAATCTTTATTAAAACTTGTTTGGTGATAAAAATGCAACTCATCCATTTATTACTCTGTTACTTTTTGCCAGCTTATAATTGCGTGCTCTATAAAACCGTGATGTATGTTATTATAACCTACAAGCGTATGTGATTCTACAGTAGAGTCTGTTTCTTATTTTACCAAGTATTTTACTGTCCATTTTGTCCGATAATATATGTTAAGTTGGAAACTGCTTGTTTATCTATTTTATTAAATTCTTCTTCTGTTTATCCTTCATCATCGTTATCAAAGTCCTCAGCCTGTTGCAGTTATTTGCTTGGCTACTCCAAATTCCACCAATGACTTACATCCCGTCCCTATCATCTATCATTACCAGCCACTCGGCGATAATCGTCTTGCCATCTAGTCCAGAAGACTTGCTTACCCTGCGTTTGCCGATTCGCGGTTTCTACTCTAGTATACGTCTGCACCAACAACCATCGGTTTGAGTTCTACGATGGCTGGCTTATTGTCATCTCAGCTTGGCTTTCCTATCGAAGATTTCGGTTCTCAGTTGATTGCCACCAACTAACAATCGAATCTTGCAATTGAATTTCACTTGTTCCCCGTTAATTTCTTAGCCAAACTGTGAAACTTCTTACATAACTAGCTTTCCAAATTCAATTTTGCAATTATTGGTATCAATAATAGGTATTAAATATGCGTGTTGTTTCAAATTGCTTTGGTATGGTGCCTAACTTTCGTCATTGCCTCGATTTTGATCTTATTTATTGGCAGTTATTTTGCATATCATCATATTGGATGCAAAGTTGTTTTCCCTGAATATTGTTGCCGCGTGACTTCATAAAAGCGGCCTTTCTAGTTAACTGCTTCTAAAATGATGAGATGATGTTTAATATTTACCTTTAAAAAGTATTGAAATATTGCTTGAGGTCTTCAAACCTTTTCATTTTTTCGTTTCAATCTTTGAGCGATCCGTGAAAACTTTATGAGCACAGTCACCTGGGTCATCCAAATGTTATATTTTACAGTTGATGGTACATTTACCTAACTGTACCATGGACCATGACCCATTTCCTCTACCGCCTGAGGTGACACCCCGTTTCAATACGCGGCCGACATAAAGTGACTTTTATGCATTGCTGTAAAAATAAAGTTCCCCCGTACCCGCGTACCTGTAGGAGCTTTATTATTTTTTATGTGTCACAAGTGGGAATGGCCGTTTTAATTCCTACTGTGATATGTACCGTTATTGCTTTTATGGGGCATCATGCCCATTGCCTAAAATTTATTTTATTTTCAGATTTTTGTTGTTATTTCTTTTTCTAAATTGTTTTATGTTTTTGAAGCTGTCTGGTGAATATTAAAAAAAAAACATTTGCCGACTCTGATTCATATTTAAGATTGTGTGCCTTTAAAACCCGCGTAGGTACTACAACGAGACCCACATTTGAAGGGTAAAACAAATAAAGAATAAACAAAAGCCCACCCGCATCATTTTCTGTTTCGCGTCCCAGAAATAAAGGTACCTCATACTTACGGCCGTATTATGTTTCCATTAGAGCTTGTTGACTTAACCCTCGAAAAACGAACAGTGACTGCGGTTTTTCCGCGTCTCACCGAAGTGGTTCGGGCACGTATCGAGGTTTTACGATGCAAAGGCACGCGGCGTTTCGCTGATTTATTTTCATTATCGTGTTCAGCTGTGCCGGTGGCGATATTTTTCACCGATCCACATTGGCAAGGGAACCGTGACTGAAATTAATAAAGTGATGTCATCAACGACAGTTGCGGACATTTCTGAAAGAAAATTTCATATTCATCGTTACCGAATTCAGCTGCCGAAAGTTTTATTTTCTCCCCATCCTCGTGCCAGGGGAATTGGGCAACGGACAGCTGATGCAAAACCCGGTCGACTCTGCAGAGATATCTCATTGTATGACAGCAACTGCGAACTGATGACCCACTGACCTAATTCTGGACTGCAGCAGCCAGCGATCTGTATACCTTACTATTTGTTTCGAGTTCTGGCAGTGATTCCCAACCAACTTATACATATTCATGCTGTTCTGCTATTCTTGAGGGAATTTTCCGGTGTTTTAGTAGGAAGTCAATTTTAATTGAGGTTATCAAATATTTATGGTTTGTTTATTTATCTTTTGTGGATGTTCTCTTACGTTTACTCTATATAACGTTTTGAATTAAGGCTTGTTTTACTATGAAAAGCCTGTCTGGAAATCAATAATAACACGAAGACCTCTGAATTTCATTCCCAAAGCTTATGCCATTTGCAATAGCTAGCTGAAGTCTTGTAAACATGTTTGTTTCCATAGATATTAGTAATAGCACACATTCATTATTGTAATGTGGATATTTACATCCAGAAAGAGCAAAACAATTTCTCATTTCTGCCTCATAATGGCTGTCAATTTTTCGCCCAACCCTTTACTTAGCTATACTTACCTGTCACCAGTAATTCAAGACTAACGTTCAGACGGGAGCATAGTTATCCAGTTTAATTTGGGGCACGTTCTTCTCGCTTATATGGTGTGAATCATAAAATGTATCAAGATCTACTTCTAACATTATCATTTCAACAATATTGTTCTCAAGAGTTACTTACGCCAGACTAACACACGCATTTATATATACTGTCTTGCTTCGTTGATTGGGATCCATGAATAATTAAATAGCATTACTGTGCACAACTTATTTATACAATTACCTCAATGGATCATATTCATGGAATAATTCATGCAGAATTGAACAGTACTCTGGACTTAGACTCTCATCTTCTACAATATTAAATTCTGGACCGCAATAAACAATGAAAACATTCGATTCTACAACTGTTAGTGTTCTGCCTTCACTGGAATTGCTGTTTGAAGACCTAATAAAATGAGTATAAGGATAATAAAAAAATAATGTTTCCAGTTTGCCATTACTCCGAAGGTTCCCTTTAATTGTCATTCAGCAATTGGCATAAGCGAGGCAGTGAAATTTAATGAACCACATTCGGGTCAAGGTTGTCGGTTACAGAAACACCGGCGACACTTCAGTTTTAATTTCGTATCAAGAATTTTGGAATATGGATAATTGCTTTAATTGGACCAGTACAATAGACTATTGTTTTAAATATTTATGAATTCTCTCAACAACTGTACTACAGAACACAATTAAATTCACCAACTGGGGTCAACTAGACATGTCGTATTCGTTTTAGGCAGTGCTGTGTTGTCTTCCTAAAATGCTGTCGTTGGTTTTAGTCGATTCAATTTCCTCATTTGTTTACACTTCACTGGTATTTCTCAACTTGACTAATTTATAACTCGGCGTATACTCGCGTAGGCTGGTTGTTTAATTTTTTCTTTTTCCAATTAAAACGTGCACCGCTAGCGAATTCTTTCGCCTGTGCACGACTTGAATATTTTATGCCTGCAGTCTCGCGGGAAATTAATGCTGGGTGCACTAAACCATTGTGCTTACGATTTTTCTTTGGTGCGGTTCGTTAGAATTTTAAAGATACGATTTTGAGGATTTACTGACCCATATTTTTCGGTTCCTTGGAAATATATTATGCTCTACTGTAATCAATCTTCATTATTTTGAAACTTCATGAACATTTTCTCAGGTTCTGCGTTCTCTTTGTTAGATTAATGTGGGGGGTGCTTTCTACTATAGAATCATATTGCAAAGTATTTTCAGAACCTCTAATATGACCCTTAACACCACGTACCTACATAGGAAAATAAACGAATTCAATAATTCAAACTACAAACAAGATTCCAATCTATTTGTAAAGGTTACATGCCCTCGGGAGTGATATCGAATAGGGAATTGGTTTCGTCAGGTACGCCCAGCCGCTAAGACCTAAACTGCGGCTTACCGCACGCAAGTCGGCCGCCTGAGGGACTCTCGTAACTCCGTACCCTATTATTCCACTATCTCACTTTCAGCGTACGTGAGACCCTTATTTATTGACCGAACCTGATGTAACAACGATTTGCTACGTAAACTACGTGCTGCGCAATCTACTGCTTGCTTCGATACATATTTAAAGGTGACACGATCTTGTTGCTAGTTTGTACGTGTGTTCCATAAGCTCTTACCTACCTGAGATTTCATTGAAACTTTCGTACTTCGAATACTAGGAGCAAGTAGCTAGAATTCAGTTAAACATTTACATGCACCCTGAATAACATTAGCACTGGGTTAATTTAATTATTTTCACCGCGTATTTCATTACAATACTCGTTGCCAGGATTCAGGAAAATATCAAATAATGTGCCCAACAAACTGTCAATTTATTTGATACCATACAAGGTTTTATTTTCCACCCAAGTAACCGTGATCGGTTGTAACAGATATTTATTTATTCAATCTGGTGATTTGATATCCTCGACTCATTTTTCCAGCGCAATAAATCCAACATGATAAATCGTAAATTTTTACTGTCTTCTTCTTCTGCGTGGTTATTTAAATAAAATTGTGGGAAAGCGGAACTGAAATCTGTAACTATTAAGACCCGGGACTGCGACAAGGCTGAGCCAAGTCTCAGCCTAAATTCTCATTTGTTCAGCTCTAGCTACGGAATAAATGCTTTATATTCCGCACACCTGTATGCTCCACATAAATAATTGCGAATTGCCACAACGCCCAGTAGGTACTTGTGGAATTGTTTCTTCTTAATTTAACTTAGTTTCCAGTCTTGGGTTTAGTTCTTCTTTATTGCCGAGTTTATTTTTTTTTTGTCCGTATTGCCGCCAGTATTTTAAAAATAGTTTCTGGATATATTTCTTCGAAGAGCTTTAGAGCTCTAAGTAATAAGTATAGTAATAGCACCGCTTACAACTTTCTTGTTGAGTTAGCTGAATCCAGACGTTTCGAAATCGAACCTGAATGCGGTTGTGCATTCTCTTGAAGATAAACTTAGGAAGCGTCCTGGTGAATATTGTTTGCCCTCGAACTGGAACAGGTCTCCGCGGTTACTTCCTCCACTTGAAAGACAAACTTAAGCCATTGTGAATATTACATGGAATGCAGTTAGTACGTTCTCTATGCAATTTGCAACTACCAGGAACTCGGTCTTTGTTTGCATCGTTTCAGAAATTTACCCTAGTTCCTTCTTTGTTCCAACTGAAAATTATATAATCATAACAATCCCAAAAGTTGTTTTTGAAAAGGTCGAAGAAACCCGGTATAAGATTAAGTGATGGAGTCTTGTAAATATTATTGCGAGAATCGTGCTGCATTAGAATGCAGAGCTGGTGAAAGGACTACTCGCAATTGAATTTCTAAGTGAAGTGATTTAAACAAAAAGTGGTAACTATAAACATATACGTGTGAAAAAGCTGGAAGTGTGTTCTGGCTTTTTGTGCGGATGAGAGGATGCGCGTCTGGCGGTTGTCCGCTCAGCGGAGACGCTAGCGGAGGAGGTCCCGTCGATCGGAAAGGGTGTCGGGCCGCGAGCGCGACGACTGGTGCCCGCACGAGGCGCGCCGGCATGCGCTGACGTGTGCGCGGCGCTGCGCGTGCTGCGGCGCGGCGCGATGCCCCCCTGGGCCTGACATGGAGGAGGGTGGTTACTGGCGGCCATCTTGCTCGACGCTGTCGCTCGCGGAGCACCATGGCAGCTCAACGCACCTGTGTGCGCGGCACGCGCCACAGCCGCGGCTCGCGCACCGTCATCCCCCCCATGCGCACCACTCGCACGCGCATCAGCACGCACACGCGCACCATCTGCAACACGCGCAGCACTCCTCGTGCCCCGTACACAGCCCGTTCAGACAACCCACGCCGGAGTACTGTGCCGCACATTCACAGGTACCCTTTACTTATTCAGTAGAATTTGCAATTGAATATCTGAATATTTTTTTATTTATAATATAGGTAGGTACTAACAACGGTACACTATTATATTCTAAATCAAAGAACTTCCACATGTTATTTTCACATACGTTGTCGTGATTGATGAGCTAAAGAACTCATCAAAAGAAAGAAGCGCTGACGAAGTAATCAATGGTATCAGCCCAAATAGATCGTACGCGAGAACGATTTGTGAAACCGAGTCACGAGGTGACGGCACCTGCATCTAATTTATTACAAGTGGCTGCTTTTGACGGCGGGGAGCATATTTTCAATGACATAGATTTGCATCTTGCGATTGCTCTTCGCTCGGCGTGAACGATGATGATAAAAATATAAAAAGTCCTATAGCGAAGCTAATACACGCAAGGCCAAAATTCTCCCCCTGTTTGTGGCATTAACACCAAATCGAATGATTTATGGAACGCCTGTTTAATGGCGATAGATATTTTGTTCGTAACAAATACATATTTTATAAGTATTTGCCACGTCCGGCCTTGAAACCGTATTTATTATTGGTAGTCCTACAAAAACGTGAGGGGAATGTAACACTAGGTAGCGGAAATGGGCAGACTAAGAAAAATAGCGAAATAAAAGAAAACCGACCAATGTGTCTGCGTCGACTAATGTAGTAATTACATTTGAACACAAAAGTAAACCAGAGCTTATTAGTGGGTAATTGTATCCTTATTTCTGAGAGATACTTGTGTGATAATAAATTGAAAAGATTCTTCAGGAAAGACAGCTAAAATAAGTTTAGAAGCTAACCTATAGAACTTGAAGCGTGTTAGGTATAGAATGGTGTATACGTTAAGTCTGAAAAAGAAATAGAAGTTTTCGGTTAGTAACATGTCACGATGACAAACCATAATTACTCTTGAATTTAGAAACTCTTCTTTGAAGTTAAACGTATTATATCATTCTAATATAATACCAGAACTGTATAGCAGCTGGTCTTGATTGATGGGGACTTAGTACATAATGTGAGGAGATTGATGTATTTAGGTAGCCACTCTGACCGTATGAGGATGGATGGCGTTCAGATAGACTCGCAAAGTATAGCCGGCAGAATTTTATGCTTTAATATGAAATAGTTTCATATTTTCCTTAACGAAAACAGAAATAATCCTCGTCTTTTTGTAGAGCTTTTGTTGATAGCTTGGTACTTAATTAAGCCTTATTCAGAAATAGAAAATTCAAATTTTATTCAGGTACTTATGCCTCAATTACACATTGCCGAATTTAACTCGGCAAGTCAAGTAAAAACTCCTTTAACGATGAACTTTAAACGGAATTCTGGGAGGCTTTCATTGAAATCAAACGCGTATAAAAGGGCGTTGAGCTAAAATAATCCTTTATTAACGTTTTCATGAATTCAGAAGGGCGTGTGACAATGGCAACTGTGTTAGAAAAGAATGGATGGAGGAGGCACGTTACGTTGGTGTCGAGACGTCTCATATATTTTCTTAATTGAACCAATACGAATAATAGTCTTATATACTATCAGAAATATAACTGCGATTAGAGGCCAGTCTGCGGTAAAAATCCTAGTTAAGTACTTTCACCGGAATAACATTTATTATGGTAGCAGTAATGTTACCTGAAAAGCGCATAAAAACCACAAAGCTGAAAAAAAATGGGCTGTCAAAGGGCCCAAAGATCAGTTTTTTGCTTAATTCTCGTAAAGTTTTGATTTTACTGCAATTTGCTCAATGGAACACAAAAAGGTCCTACATAACATTCATTAATTGTATTTTTTTGCAGTATAGCAGTTTTCGAGATATGATCTTAAATATATTTTTTGTGCTAAATCGGTGCGTATGGTAATTTAGGCTAGTCAAATTATGTTATTATGCTAAAGAAAGCCTTTTAAAATTCAATATTACGTTTTCTGGTATGTTTTCATGTTATGACAGCAACATTATCTATTTACCTACTTAAAATCCGGAATTAGAGAAAGTAAATAGTACTGAAATAAACCTCATTGCAGTGTTTTTGATCGAAGGTACTGAAGGAATGAAACAGTTTCGAACATAATGAAATATGATAAATAATAATAGGAAAATATCAGTAATTGGAAGCCAATCTGCGAAAATTTATTCCTAGTTAAGTATTTTCACCGGCATTATGTTCGTTGTGCTAGTAGTAATGTTGTCTATAAAGTCCACTAAGGTCGCATAAGAATAACTGTCAAACATCCTAAAAATCTGTTTTTTCTTCATTCTCATAAAGTTTTTGTATATTTACTGCAATTTATGCTATGGCAATGTTACTCCTTTCCGTATTATATTAAATCAGTAGGTATTTTATTATAGGCTACTCTTAAAACAAACTATTAAATAAAACAAGTGGAATCAGTAGGCAGACAGTACAAAACAGTCGTTCCTTCCATAGATATCATTTGATTAGCAGACTGATGTGAGCTGGGATGATACTAGGTACTTATGGAGCTCACACTAGTACTCCACCATAGAACAATATCGGTACATGTGTTTTACTTCGTTTTTCCTGCCTAGTATGCACAATCACCTGCACCTGCCACGATGCAAACTAAGTCAACGACAGAGTTATCCAGGTGACTACATAACATATCTACTGATCGGATGAAAGTTGAGTCAAATCGAGACGAAAAGAATTAACAAAGGTGAGTGAGAGTCCAATATACCAACCTACCTAGAAGGTGAGAGTCCAATTTGCCAATGCGAAACCCCGAAAACCTTCGATACAAGCAAAATATTACAGACAACTAATAGAAAAATAGATGATATTTCATTCAGACTAGCTTGGATTCTGTATTCGATTTCATTAATAATTCTTTTGGCGTGTTCCTGAAATAAACTGAAGACAATGACAGAGTTATCCAGGCGGCTACATAACATATCTACTGATCGGACAAAAGTTGAGTCAAATCGAAACGACAAGAATTAGCAAAGGTGAGTGAGAGTACAATACCCCAAAAACCCGGAAGCCTTCGATACAAGCATAATATTACAGACATTAATCAACTTATAGAAATAAAGATGATATTTGATTCGGACTAGCCACTTGGATTTTGTATTCGGTTTCATTAATAATTCTTTGGCGTGTTCCTGAAAGAATCGACGCCAATGATAGAGTTATCCAGGTGGCCTCATTACGTATCTTCTGATCGGATAAAAGTTGAGTCAAATCGAGACAAAATACTAACCTATCCTGTAAAGGTGAGACTCCAATTCGAAGACCCCGGCAACCTTCGATACAAGCAAAAATAATACAGACGTTAATCAACTTATAGATGATATTTCATTCAGACTAGCCACTTGGATTCTGTATTCGCTTTCATTAATAATTCTATGGCGTGTTCGTGAAAGTTGCTGGCTAATTTAATGAGTATCCGCTTCTTCATGATGAATAATGGATCAAATGTGTGGCTCATATTTTCTTTCTGAGAGCTGATATTTTTGGTGGATTAATTTATTGGAAGATTGGTTCCGTGTTATATTATTATTAAGGATATTCTTTTTGGCAATGACGCAAAGGTAAGAAAGTATAGTTGACGTTATTACCTGGTTCACAACAGACGAAACTTTAAACAAATACCATCACTATAAACTGTATCCTTTTCAATTCGCCGTGGTTTATCAATATTCTAGAATGCCGCTGATTCGCTATAATAAATTTCCACAGACGAAACTATAAACAAATACCTACATTATAAACTGTATCCTTTTCATTTCGCCATGCTTTATCAACATTCTAGAATGCCGCTGATTCACTAAAATAAATTACCACAGACGAAACTTTAAACAAATCCTACACTATAAACTTTATCCTTTTCATTTCGCCATGTTTTATCAATATTCTAGAATTCCGCTGTTTCGCTAAAATAGATTTCTATTATAATGTTATAACACGCCCTCGAATCTCATTATTATTTCAAATTGTTATTTATGATTGTTAGTTCAAATTCCCAAATCGTGGAACACCTGAATCATAATAAACAGTAACAGCAAATATTTACAATAGGTGGTTCAGTTATATAATCAGAACCGAAATAATTCTGCGAACAAATGTTCTTGACAACATAATGATATTTAAAGACTCGAATCTTACGGCAAAATATTTCCTTTGCTACCGCTACCAATTTCAATTTGCGTTGTAAGCAACCTGTAATTTGAATGTAATCGCCATAACCTTTATTTTGTTAGTCGTAGTACCTAGAATTGGCATAAATATAATTGAAAAATACTGTTGCAAAATCAAATGGACCACGTCATCGCTTACCATCAGGTGAGATAGTGGTCAAGCGGTAAAAAGGTATTTTTCTGATGTATATTCAATATGTTTAAAGTTGTAAACAGCTTAGTATTTTTTCCAGCTTGTTGGGATTAACTCCCAAAATAGAATCTTGGTCCTAATCCGATTGGCAAGAACCTCTTAACTTCCATCTTGTGAAAAATTTTACGTACCCAACACAAAAACTCAATTAGGTAGGTAACCAAAAAAATAACAACCGTGAATTCGTGACGAGGCCGACTTTATAGATTATTCTTATTACGCGAATTTGTGTCGTTTTAATACCTTTATTAAATTCATTTTGACCAATTGAATATTTTTTCGTCGTTTCCATAATTTTAATCTTCACGGAAACAAATTAGATGGCGGAATGGGTGTCAGAACCTGACAATTTTTATAAAATCTCCTCAGAAGCAGGCCTTGGAATATAATGAATGAATTTTTGATCATCAAGAGTACTTATTTCTTAAAAGCCATTAAAATGAATGAAGCGGATATTATTAGATTCTTAAAGGCGCTAGAGACTTTTGGTTGATGTTTATTAAAATTTTCAGGTAGGTGGCATTTAATCAGTTTTCAGATTTCGTAAGGCTTTAATTCAAGAACCTTCGTGTAACTTAATTTCATACTGAAATGTCGTAATATGTAATAAACTAACGATGGTTAGAATAATATCTTTACTTTGTCAGTTTTCACATAATTTACCGAATAACAATTTAGTGGCGTCCCTCCGTTATTAAATGCCAAGACTTGGCATGTAGGTATATGAATAGCTAGCTCCAATCCGCGACTCCACTCGCGATGTATTAGTACGTCTATCTTTATAAATGATATCCTGTGTTATTCAGATGTAAAATCTATATTACTGCAAAGTTTCACTAAAATCCTTGCGGTAGTTTTTGCGTGAAAGAGTAACAAACATCCATCCATCCATCCTAACAAACTTTTGCGTTTATAAAAGTAATAGGATGTAGGGAAAAGTTTTGTGCTAATGTTCAAGGTCGACTGAAAGAGGATTTTTAGAAAATCCTCTTTCAGTCGACCTTGAACATATAGACAAAATACCTACAGAGAGTTACTGTCTATTTAAGTAAAGCCTTTTTGAGCCAGACGTCTAAAAACACTGGCCAGCAGAACTAGCTTCAGTCACAATCCCTAAAATAAACCTACCTACTTCGAAAACTTAAGTCCTTCATGCGGAACGAGGGTATGTCCTCAACAAAGCAGAAACCCTTCCTTTAGGAATCGCGTAATCTGACAATATGGAATACAATGGCCACAAAGAGGCAGATGAAGGAAGCCTCTAAACGAAATCAGTCTACGACGATGGAATTTACAAAGCAGATTTTACCATGCATAAGATCTATGTACTCATATCTCATGTTATTATCTTTTGTTAAGATATAAATGCCATAATATGTATATCGTTGTGGGGAAGTATGGTCAGAGCTAAAGAATTTAACGCGCAATTTAAGGCACATCTTTCACCCTTCTAAAACGGTTTCTGTTTCCTAGCTTCATTGTGCAAATCGTTCCTTTGAGAGCAATTTATAGTGTGTTAGTTTTAAACTTAGCACTTATGCCGCAGTGTGAATGAAATTTATTTTATTTTAAGTGACTATTCACTTTATAATGGTCATCATCTTTTATCTAACTTGAAGCGAAAAGATATATGCAAGTAGATTTCAGACTAGCTTCAAACAATTTGGTAGTTTCCATGGCACGGTCTACGATTTCACATGCAATTGATATCGTACTCAAACATTTAATATAGCTCTATGGTATATGTGTTTCACGAGAAATTAAAAATCTGCTCGCAGTCGTCACTCAAGCGAAAATTTTCTTTATTTTAATGCCTGTTAATCGGATTGTCATAACCATTTTGCTATGTAAACTGTGCACTCAAATTCTAGAAGAATATACCCAGAATTTCAGTTGTAGTAAACGTTGAATTTCTGTTGAGTGAGATTTTCATTTCAACATAACATCGAAAGTACTATTCCAGGAAATCTTGTATTTCGCTAGATGTACATGTTACAATTCGTATTGTATGCAGACTGAAAGTGAAATTGAAATAGAAATACCTGACATCTTGAAGTCACCGGTACCAATACTCCTATTGATTGCAAAACTATTGTGTCGGAGATAGTAGTGCATAGCGAAAGCAATTGTTTACTTTCCTTGTAGACTTCAATCGTGTTGTGTTTATTTAGCCTTGGAATGAAACTTTGCTGATAGTGGCAGTACTTGCTTTTTTTGTATACCATAAAGCGTCATACTTTGTAAGTAATTTGAGGCTAAAATTAATTCCACAGAAAATGTGGTCACATTCATTCAAAATTTTGCTGTAGCAGCCACAATACTTAATCCTTTAAATAAATTCAAGGATTACTTAAGTCGCAATCCTGAGTTGCTTAATGAAATCAGATGTCGTCTTATAATACTTTGATCCTTTTATTCCTTTGCAGTTAAATTACAAATTAATATTTTAAGTACAGTTCTGGCTTTGTAGTTAACCTTAAACAGATGATAATGGGGTTAAAAGCTCGGTGAAACAATTACTTTTCATACGCTTTTAGGTATTAACGAGTTTTTTGAAATCAAAAAGCGACAAAATCATTATAAATGTCAAATTACAACCTTGAAATCTTTTGTCTAGCAATTATACCCCCTGTAGAGAAACAGTTCGGACAAACCCGGTCCAAATAATTTTGGTTAATTTAAGTGACAGCGTAAACGTATTACTGAGAAGATTACAATTTATTAGTCTGATTTCACACTAATAAATTGCCCAAACATTTATTAAACATTAATGTTGAACATTTTGAACTTTAGTTACGTGTTAAAAGGGTGATTCTATTGCTGAATTGCCTTTTCGTGTAAAAATTAAGACTTGGCAAACTCGTATAACTACCGTAGACTTTAAAATCACAATAGAAGAGGGACACCGGTCACATACAAAATAAAACTTTTCAGAAATGTGATCCAAACTTCAGTTTAAGTGATAAATGATGCCATTATACTGCTAAATGGCTTAAGATCTAAAGAAATTTGACTTTACGGTAGACGGATTTTCCAGAACATGCTAGAGGGTAATAATAAAATTCTAGACGGATTCTGTCCTATTTTTGGAACGTACAAATTCAGTCAGTGTTTGTAATTTCATTTTGACGCGAAATTCAGAACAGAAAAAGCGAATAAAATTCCATTAACTCTTTCTTAAAAAACTGTATTCAGAAAACCATTTTTAGATATTCATTTTGAAGAAAGGATTTTTCTTTTGACTATATATTTATAACTTGAAGGTTAAAAATATATCAAGGTAGGAAGGTAGGTACCTCTCTGTTTTCCTGCCCGGCGAGCATGGCAAACCCAAGACGTTTGTGACACGACATGATAAAATTTGTCCATGTCTTACAATTTGTCATTTATGCCAGCACGGGTCAACCATGTGACATATTTTAAAGGCGCGACATGCCTTTTTTGTTGCTTCCCGGCGAGCACGGCCTACTGTACCATGGCTTGAGTCACACATTTCATCGCAATTTGGGCGATAAAGTCATTTTGTCTTAAATACTAGTACCGGCGGCGTGAGAAAATTTCGTGACGTTTATTTGGGACTCATCGGGTCTTAATTGCTAATACGGGCGCACCCATTTTGTCACAAATGTCACATTTTGACAGATGATTGAGAAAAATGTATCACTTTCGTTCGGAGGTGGTGATAAAATTGTACAGTTGAAAAAAAAAATATTTTCCTTCTAATTACTGCACCAAATGGCAATAAATTTATTTTGTGTGTGGTGATCAATGCTTATTAATTAATTGAAATGTTAAAGGATCTACAATTAATTTTATATTATTCTTATTTTTAATTATTTTTTTTATTTTGATTATTATTTTTTTATTATTATTTTCTTTTATACCATATTCTTCTTACTTTCTACATTTTTAAATGTTTCTTAAATAAAATCCCCAAAAAACATTTAAAATATAAAAAATAGGGGCCTACCGGTATTGGTCGGGCGCACGGTTGGCGTAGTGGTTGAGCGATTGACTGCTGCGCTGCGTGTCGCGGGTTCGATTCCCGCACGGAACAAATATTTGTATGACCTACAGATAGTTGTTCCGGCTCTGGGTGTTGTGTATGTGAGTTTATATGTTTGTAAACGCACCCACGATACAGGAAGAAATTCCTAGTGTGGGGCAACGTTTTTTCTAAAAAAAAAAAAAAAAAAAAAAAAAAAAAGAAAAAATTAAAAAGCTGTTTGGCTGTATGAACGGCATACTTTTTTACGTATTATTTTATTTGGTCGTCTATTCAAATTATGTCGCACTATGAAGTCAACAACAAGAAAAGCAAGTCGTGACTGCACACTATGTCACATGGTTGTCCCGTGCTAGCATTTAAGACAAATTGTAAGACATGACATATTCTATCATAACTTGTCATGACCGTAGTTCAAGTCGAAAACCAAGCAATGTAAAAAAAAAAACCTATAATTCATGTTGGGATGCTGCTAACATGGGGGTAGCAAAGGGGGTGGCTAAATTTTGGTTATTTTTTGCCTAGGACATACCGTTTTAGAGATATCATTTTAGAAATATAGAGCGTTTTATGCAAAATAAAATAAGATACGGAGGCCCATAATTCGGAAACAGTGCGTCGTAGGGCTATGCTTCTCAGACCATAAATGGTTTTTATGGCCAAGGTTAAACCGAAACTGCAATAAAATTGGAAAATTTCCGAAAAAGAAAAAAATAAACGTCAAGAAGTTATGCCACAAGTCAAGAAAATATCTCACGCCGCCGTGCTAGCATTTATGACAAAATGAGTTTATCGCCCAAACTGTGATTAAAAGTGTGACTTAAGCGATGTCACAGTAGGCCATGCTCGCCGGGCTGTACTCTTTTCAATTCTTGTAATTTTAGCAGGTACAGCTGAACCCAAATGGTAAATTTCGTTCACTATGTTAATATTAATACATTGCCATTGCTTTGTATCCGATGCGAGCATTTTTGTGCCATCAAAGAATCTGAGGAAAGGTATAGAGACATTGGGTATAACGTTGTACACCATTAGTCGGATTCAGAGATTTGTTACTTACAAATGACAAGGTCTTGAGGCTGGCCAGAATCAAGCTCAGAAGATTGTCAAACGAAGAAAGGTTGCCTAACTTGGATACTATTTTCGTCACAATGGTTACGGAAACTGATAGGCAAAATTGTGGAGAAACGCAGTGTTGGTAAACCGGTGAGAGCTGAGAAACATTTGCGAATGGATCGAAATCACGAGTGATGCTGAGCTGTTCCACCTCGCAAAGGACTACGAGAAGTATTCCCAGTTGAAGACCAACCTTCATTAATCGGAGAGTCACCAAAATTAGAAGAAGAAACTGAAAAATGTCGCTAGTAACGCAGAGCGCAAGATTAATAGCTTAATGTTTTGTTTTATTGGACATCTTTAGTCTGACTACATTAAACTGAAGTCCTTGTAATAAAACTTACTTAGTGTCACAAAGTAGTACGAAGTCGTACTAAATATTAACATGTAATTCGCGAGCTTCAATTAAATTATATTACCAGAGAGCAAATGCTTGAAGTGTAATGCCAACGATGATACATTTTAGTCTTAATTAAATGTTTGCATTTCCGATAAGCTTATTACCGGTATTCCTACATTTCCAACTGTGTATATTCTGCTTCAGGATTTCACCTGTATGGTTGATGCCTTTATTAACTTATGCACAGACACCTAGACTTGGAATATCTTCTAAGTATAAAACTACATATTAATACAAAACGATTCAAACCTTTTATGTAAGTTATTAACTCCGACCTCATCTAGATATATCTTCAGTAATTTGTACAATATTATGAATACTGTTCTCTCTGGCGTTAGACAAATAGCAAGATTCTCGCTCCAGTAATTAGTGTCGTGTTTGCCTAGACGCAGTCATTTTTCTTCCATAATTCTATTTTACTTTTCTTGTTCAATATTGAATTTGTTTCTTGAACAATCTTAATGATAGAATAGTTTTAGTAAAGACACTTTATTAACCTAGATTTTAATATTAATGATTGCTTTGTCTTTGCCTCGATAGTTTCGATTTCAACCTGTTTCTTTCGCTTTTGGTAGCCTTATGCCTTTATTAACTTATGCACAGACACCTCTTATGTATGCCTTTATTAACTTATGCACAGACACCTAGACTTGGAATATCTTCTAAGTATAAAACTACATATTAATACAAAACGTTTCAAACCTTTTATGTAAGTTATTAACTCCGACCTCATCTAGATATATCTTCAGTAATTTGTACAATATTATGAATACTGTTCTCTCTGGCGTTAGACAAATAGCAAGATTCTCGCTCCAGTAATTAGTGTCGTGTTTGCCTAGACGCAGTCATTTTTCTTCCTTATTTCTATTTTACTTTTCTTGTTCAATATTTAATTTGTTTATTGAACAATCTTAATGATAGAATAGTTTTAGTAAAGACACTTTATTAACCTAGATTTTAATATTAATGATTGCTTTGTCTTTGTCTCGATAATTTCGATTTCAACCTGTTTCTTTCCCTTTTGGTAGCCTTATCCCATCTCATTCGTGCTCAAATTATAAATTGTGCTGTCTCAAAATACTAAAAAGATTTAAAGAAAAACGCAATACGAAAGTGAGTATGAAAAAATTTTCGTTTAAATCCGAGTTCACCACTTTCATGTAAATCTCAAGAGACATTATGAATACGCATGTATGAGACAAATAATAATATACAGAAGATGGATCGATACCACGACGACAAAAGACATATGTACAACTAGAAAAGAAAGATATGAAGGCAGTCACATTATTTATAATCAGTTAGACATACGTAGGTAAGTAGTCTGGAAACTTCGGCCAATAAATCAATGACTAAGTTGTTGTCAAATCTTGTATTGTTTTTTCCTGACGTCATTTAATTTGAGATGATATCATACCGGACAACTTTTATGAAGTAAATAAAGATAAGGGAACCGATAACCGTATTGATGAAATATAAAACTAAACATACTATAACGTCTTTGGTGCATCGTAGTTGGAAACCAAAAGTTGTACCATCTATTATTCTGCAGCTGCAGCTCATGAAGAAGTGCCCATTCAACGCAGACATGCTGAGCTTAGTCTTACATTTTCTCTTGAGACATATACAGCTTCCTCAAGAAACCATATTGAGCTTTTGTTACAAAATCTTAAAACGCATAAAAGATGAAAGCAAATAAGGGAGAGTGCCGAGATAAATCAGCTCAGGTCGCATTAGAGAGGTGCAAGAGCGGCTATCTCAAAAAATATCATCTTGCAGAACTAGAGAATCATGCGCATTATAAATTGACGTAATACGTTGGAAAAAACACTCCGTGGCAAGTGATATTACAGCTCGGCTGTTAGTAATAGTTTCATACCTTGTTGCTTTTACGAGCATCGCCGCCCGCTCGTTATTAAATTATCTGACAACTTGCCAGGTTTATGTACGTTGTCATAACATTAAAGGGCAGCTTTGTGGTCTCAAAAATTTCGTTGCCAATTTACATATTATGTGGGTTCTGGGTGCTTTCCTCAAATATGCTGTAGCGCACCGCTGTGTTTCGGTCTGTCAATTTGTACATCGATTTTCGCAAGCTAGCCTTCCTGCCATGAATGTGTAAATATTTTTGTTTAGGCCGACACAGTTCTTTTGTCCCTTCTTCGTCTTTCTATCCCGTTATTTTTTAACTTCGTTTAAAAACGGCCTTTCGTAAATCGTTTAATTTGTACTCTTCTCGCTTATCGACTAGTGTTCCTTGGAGTGTATATTATCATTATCTTTATGATACCGTTTTGTGGATCCGCAATAATTTACACATTTAATGTTTCCTTACTTATCTACTTCCGAGTTTTGGGTGCTTCATTATATTCACAAGTTTTAATTGAGGCATGAATCATTCACCCAACTTGGTCTAAAAACCGCCTTTCTTAAATCGTTTAATTTGTTACTCTTCTCGCTTATCGACCAGTGTTCCCTGGAGTGTATATTATCATTATATTCATGATACCGTTTTGTGGATTCGCAATAATTTGCACATTCAATGTTTCCTTATCAGTTTTCCGTCCGATTGAGTTTAAACAGATACAGATTGTCTGGCCGTTCATTCAACTGTCTTATTTGTACTTAACGCCCTTGGGCTTTACACATCTAATTTCAATATCGTATGAAACTTCGTATGTATGTATATGGGAGTTACTCTCACTAATAACCTGAGTTTCAAGGGACATTACTGAAACTCCGTGTGGGAAGATATGATGCACTAATAACTTTCAACTCCTAGTCACATCAGTTCTGCATTAGTGCAACACTAAGTTATTAGATCTTATTGTGTTCTTGAGATCTTGGGAATTTCCTTGAACCGAACAGTAATTTCCAGTGAATCTTTGCATTTTGTTACAGAAACAAGAGGCTCTAAAACGCGATAGCGAATTGAAAAATATAGAAATAATGAGAAAGAAAGAAACCGGTCAAGTGTGATTCGGACTCGCGCACGAAGGGCTCCGTAACATTATCGCAAAAAACGGCAAAAAATATACATTTGTTGTATGGGAGCCTCATTAAAATATTTATTTTATTCTGTTTTAGTATTTGTTGATATAGCGGCACCAAAAATGGGTTGTGGAGGTCAGATAGGCAGTCGCTCCATGTAAACCACTAGTACTCAGCTGAATCCGGTAGGACTGGAAGCCGACCCCAACATAGTTGTGAAAAGACTAGGCAGAATCACGGGGTCTCATTGCTAAGAAAGAAAAATAAATCTCACTAGATGGCGCGACATGTACAATTCAGTAGAATTGTGTGTATAATTAACATTTTCGGGAATACAACATAAAAAATTGTATGTTCTTGTTTAATCAACTCTCATAAGTACAAAATTTAAATTTAAATGATGGGCTCTTCATTCACATTTCAAAGATTATTTGAACGGATAATTTAAAATTGATGCCAATAGATGGCGAATTTTTAAATTTCTGAGGCATCCACTCGATTGTTAAAATTTACATTGTAACACATTTTTGTGCATAAAAACTGTAAAAACGTGCAAAAAAATATTATAAAACGAACCTTCACTGTATTTAAAGAAAAAAATATTCACGAACCTAGTAAAACCCTTTTACGTGCAAATCGCTGCTAACACCATCTATTGCCGTGAAACGGAATCGAATCGTACTTACAAAAATAACAAGATTAATCAGATGAAAAACGCTAGTTACGTTCGCGTCGGCACGGTTTCCTTGTATGGGATGAGGCATCTGTATGCTAGTATTATATTATCTGTGGCAGAATGAATAGATAACGACTATAACCATTAAACCTGTAATCCCGGAGGCTTTTTCGTATTTTTGGTTAGGTAACAATGTAATTATTTTTGAAGTGTACCTACCGATGGAAAATTTACTGCCGATTACAACAAAGTCGGACCCTTATAACGATATGAATGAAAATTAATGATCCTTGAACTGCCTGGTGGCAACGGACATCTACTGCTATGAGAAGGGTAATATTACAGGAGCCTTTAACTTTGTAAAATATTAATTATGATAGTAATTCTGAATGATGGATTTGTGGCGTGGTAACTACTTTTCTGCGATTCATTTCCCTAGGGTAGGTACCTTGACATTTATTGCAAGAATTTTATACGGATAGCCATATGAATATTAGTTGCCGCCCGTGGCTCCGCCCACGTGGCATTAGTACTTCTACATAATATCTTTATAAATTATAGCCTATTTGTTATTCTGATGTATAAGCTATATTATTGTAAAGTTTGATCAAATTCCGTTCAGTAGTTTCTGCATGAATGAGTGACAAACATCCAACCATCCATCGTTACAAACTTCCTGCGTCGTCGTTTGTAATATTAGGATGTGATTGTATTAAATGCTACTCGGATTATTCGAATTTTTTGCTTGTTAAGATATAGGGTAAACTTAATCAATAATATCAATTACATATCAGGAAATATACAGAAAAGAATTTTACTTGTTGCCAACAGTCTTAACATCAAACAAATAATTGATAGTACCTGGACGACCGAGCTCTGCTCGGATGAAAATAGAGAAAACGAAGTTTTCTAAAAATGAAACCTACAAAATATTATATATATGAAATTTAATATAGTATATTATATATATGTTCCGTATGGTGCCGGACGTTAAGAATTTCACCATCCCATGTCTTCCCGTGGGTGTCGTAAAAGGCGACTAAGGGACAAACCAGAGAATGGGCAGCAGCGTTCTCTGTGCTCCTATAACAACCATACTGCGATCGCCAATCCGCCTGCCAAGCGTGGCGATTATGGCAAAACCCCCCCTATGAATAGCACAAATAAAAAATGGCCCCTAGTGCCCGGCAGCCCGCCTACCCTCGACTACTGTAGCGGTCGAGGTTACGGCATGGCAAGGGGTGCTAAGAATCTCCGGACGAGATCCGGCTACCCCAACAATCACCGACTAATGGACCTGGCAACGTACAACACGCGCACACTTCGGACCGACGAGAAGATCACCGAGCTCGAAGAGGAATTGAGCAGGTTGCGATGGAGCATTATAGGGTTATCTGAAGTCCGAAGAGAGGGGGAGGACTCGATAATCCTCAAATCCGGTAACCTGCTCTATTTCCGAAAGGGTGACCGGCAGTCCCAAGGTGGTGTCGGGTTTATCGTCCACAGGTCCCTTGTGAACAACGTGGTGAAGATCGAGAGTGTGTCGACCAGGGTGGCGTACCTTATACTCAGAATATCCTCTAGATATTCGCTGAAGGTCATACAGGTCTACGCCCCAACCTCGGCACACCCCGACGACGAGGTAGAGACCATGTATGAAGATATCTCCAGAGCCATGCATGGTTTCAAAACTCACTTCACCGTTGTCATGGGGGACTTCAACGCGAAACTGGGCAAACGAGACGAGGATGAGCTGCAAGTGGGGCAATTTGGAGTTGGACGACGGAACCACCGGGGTCACCTACTGGCCAGTTTTATGGAGAAGGAGGGCCTCTATATGATGAACTCCTTCTTCAAAAAGCGTGAACACCGGAAGTGGACCTGGCAGAGCCCCGATGGTGCAACAAAAAATGAGATCGACTTCATCATGTCAACCAAGAAGCAAATGTTCAATGATGTCTCTGTGATCAATTCGGTAAAAACCGGGAGCGATCACCGCATGGTAAGAGGCACATTGAACATTAATATTAAGCTTGAAAGGTCTCGACTGATGAAGTCCACGCTCCGTCCAGCACAGGTCCAGGTCCAAAACCCCGAGAGCTTTCAGCTCGAACTCCAGAATCGTTTCGAGTGCCTGGGGAGCTCCGTGGACGAATACAGCGACGGTTTCGTGGAAGCTGTCCATACGGTCGGGTCTAAGTTTTTCAAGACCCGTCGTACAGATAGAAAAAAAAAGCTCTCTGATCATACCCTCAAGCTTATGAAGGAGAGGCGTGAGATGATCCTGCAGTCTTCAGATGAGGCGTGCAAATACCGGCAGATCAATAGACAGATCTCTAAATCCTTGAAAAGAGACCTCCGCTGCTTTAATACCGAGCGTATTAAAGACGCGATTGAGCGAAATAAAGGCTCCAAGGTGTTTTCAAGGGATCTGTCTATTGGGCAGAGCCAGCTCACGAAACTGAAGACCGATGATGGCAGGATTGTATCCGCCAAACCGGAGCTTCTGAGGGAGATCGAGAGTTTCTATGGGCAATTGTACACGTCAACCAGTAAACCCGTTGCGAATCTAGCAAACGACCCAAGAGCTAGATTGACCCGACACTATACCGAAGATATCCCGGACGTCAGCCTGTACGAGATTAGGATGGCTCTGAAACAGCTTAAAAACAACAAGGCGCCGGGTGATGACGGAATCACGGCTGAACTCCTGAAGGCGGGTGGAAAACCGGTCCTCAAGGCCCTTCAGAAGCTTTTTGATTCCGTCATACTCGAGGGCAAAACGCCACAGGCATGGTGCAGGGATGTGGTGGTACTCTTCTTCAAGAAGGGCGACAATGCCCGGCTGAAGAACTATAGGCCCATCTCGCTTCTTAGCCATGTTTACAAGTTGTTTTCAAGAGTCATCACGAATCGTCTCGCGCGCAGGTTTGACGATTTCCAGCCTCCCGAACAAGCCGGCTTCCGAAAAGGCTTTAGCACCGTAGACCACATACATACGCTGCGGCAGGTTATACAGAAGACCGAAGAGTATAACTTGCCTCTCTGTTTAGCGTTTGTGGACTACGAGAAAGCCTTCGATTCGATCGAGACTTGGGCTGTACTACAGTCTCTCCAACGGTGCCAGATCGACTACCGGTACATTGAGGTGTTGAAGTGTCTGTACAAAAACGCCACCATGTCAGTCCGTCTTCAGGATCAGACCTCGAAACCTATCCTTCTCCAGCGCGGCGTAAGACAGGGAGACGTTATTTCTCCGAAACTGTTCACTGCTGCGCTGGAGGACGTCTTCAAGGTTCTGGACTGGAAGGGGCTTGGCATCAACGTTAATGGCGAGTACATCCCTCACCTTCGGTTTGGCGACGACATAGTGATCATGGCTGAGACCATGGAGAGCCTCAGTAAAATGCTCGATGACCTTAGTAGAGCTTCCGAAAGAGTGGGTCTTAAAATGAGCATGGACAAAACCAAGGTCATGGTGAACGCCCATGTAACACCCACTCCTATCAAGATCGGAGACTCTACACTTGAAGTTGTAGACGATTATGTTTACCTGGGACAAACGGTCCAGTTGGGTAGGTCCAACTTCGAGAAAGAGGTCAACCGTCGAATCCGACTCGGCTGGGCGGCGTTCGGGAAGTTGCGTGGTATCTTCTCGTCCAATTTACCGCAGAGTCTCAAGACAAAAGTCTATGACCAGTGTGTGTTGCCAGTGATCACCTATGGGACCGAGACGTGGTCGCTCACAATGAGCCTTATCAGAAAGCTTAAAGTCACCCAAAGGGCAATGGAGAGGGCTATGCTCGGAATTTCCTTGCGTGATCACGTCAGAAATGATGATATCCGCAGGAGAACCAAAGTTACCGACATAGCCCGAAGAATTGCCAAACTTAAGTGGCAGTGGGCAGGGCACATTGCTCGCAGAACGGATGGCCGATGGGGCCGAAAAGTTCTGGAGTGGCGACCGCGAACTGGAAGACGATACGTTGGAAGGCCTCCCACTAGGTGGACCGATGACCTGGTTAAGGTTGCGGGAAGGCGCTGGATGCGAGACGCACGGGATCGGTCAATGTGGCGACGCCTGGGGGAGGCCTATGTCCAGCAGTGGACGTCTTTCGGCTGAAATGATGATGATGATGATGATATTATATATTATTATATAATGTACTAGACAAAATTTCATGAAAATCATTGGAGCCGTTTCCGAGATTCACATTATATATATATAAACATATTTCTACAAGAATTGTTTTTTTTAGGTATTAGATACTCAAGTGTAGCTAGGTGGATAAAGAAAAACATAAAAATACTTCTACATACTTACATTTAAGTTACAGAAAAAAGATCCATATCAAATGTATGATGAAAAGGCTTAATAAAACAACCTCTTTTGATCTCAAAAGGGCCTGGGCACTGACGTAGACGGGCGGCGAAAACCAAGTTATAACTACATTTATTCATAAACTGCGAAAATATTCTGCCTTCAACTTCAGGTAACTGAACTGAAGGGGAATAAGCCTTGGAACGTTCGAGACGAAAACTTTTAATCACTACATTCGTTCGACTCACAATCAGTACTTGTACAATTTAATTTGTACGATTTATTTTTAGATGGCCGTTGTCATGACAACCGTAGCCCAGATCCCTGTCTTATTGATTAATTGCTGAACATGTTACCCTTGATAAACGGCTTGTGGGTTTCTTGTCTTGTTTCTGGGTGGTTTTTGCTGTATCCGCTATATTTTTGTATCGGATGTGTTTGATACGATGAGAAGCTATTCAATTCTGTTAAGATATATATTTTTATAAATATACAAGTTCTGTATTGTCACTTTTTAACCGACTGCCCAAAACGGAGGAGGTTCTCAATTCAGAAGTTTTTTTTTTTTTTTTTTCGTTTGTTAACTCCGTCATATAAAAACGAATTGACAATTTTTTGTTGTGTTTTTGTTCGAACCAATTCTATGCCGAGATGGTCCCATTTAAATTTGGTAAAATTCGGATGAAGATCTTCGGACATATACAACAGAACTCTCCAATAAATGACGGCAAATCTCTCGGGATAGCTGCAATCGCATCTCTGTTTATTCTTTACCTCATTTCATAACATACCATCACGCCAGTATGCTGTAAACGGGCACGCAGATGTTTACAGTTCACACTCTCATTCCACCGGTTATGTTCAAATTACATGTTATACGGGTAATCTATTCTGGCATAACTGTCGTCATTATAGTTACCTTACTATAGAACTTATCCATTATATACCACTAAATAGTGAAAATAAAAAACTTTATTACAAAAAAATACAACAGTCTGCCAAAAAAAAAACATTACAAAGTGAAAAATAACTTCAATATCAGAAGTCCGTGTTCCTGTTTTCGTTTCTTCGTTTTTTGACAAACTGCCGAAATTGAAGTTATTTTTCACTTTGTAGTGTTTTATCTATTGTAGGCACGGTTCACCTTCCTGCCTTAAATAGGCATACCTACTTATATACTATTTTATATTTGGTTAATTGTAATATAGACGCCTATTTAAATATGATTTCGTATAGTTACGTTATATTCCCTCTCGTATTTTTGCAGAGTCCAATTGTTTGAGTTTTTTACTGAAGTTGATCGGATTTATATTATTTTACGGCTGGCCTTTGTTTTAACGTTCGAATTGGGAAATAAAAGGTTTATTCCAGCTTCACGTATAGCTATGTTACTTTCACGGGCTAATTTAAAACTGTAATGTTTGAATTCTGTTTAATCAACGCTATCCGTTAATCCGTCCTCATTTATTTGAAATTTCATCTGATATTCCGTTTGAAATTTTCGATACATGGTGGACATCCCACCCATACGCACTAAACGTTTTGGAAATGCGTACAGCTAAAGAGTGGAATTCCCTGCCGGAGTCTGCATTACCCGAAAGCTACAATCTCGGGGTCTTTAAGTCAAGAGTGAATAGGTGTGGTCGAAGGTGTAGCACGCTTGCCTAGAAGTATCTAGGCAAGCGTGCTACTATTTTCAAACTTTCACGCATTTTGGTTTAATTTTGTGTTTACTGTCCTTCGAATTTACTGTTTGATGATCACATTGATTCGAAACAATACAGGTACATGCCATTTTAATCAATGTATTTATTAATTGGCCTATCTACAATTGTTACACTAATAAACCTTATAAAGCAACAATATGAACTAAGTGCACAATACGATGCGATGGACACAGAATGCATGTAACATAACATCTGCCTCCAAGCTTTTTGAAATGCATTGTTCATATTGAATACGTTTCATTACTATTCACAAATGTTAACGTCCAGTTACATCCTAATGTATGTTTGCCCCAGGTAGTTTCGAAGTCGCTGTTACGTGTTCAACCAGCAAACAAAACAGATTCAGCCGGATTAAGAGAATTTAAACTGTAAGTGCAAACCGACGCTTTATTCCTTTACAAAGCGTGAGAAAGCACACAACTGCCGTCTTAAATAACAGAAATAACCAAGGAAATATACCAAAGAAATTTACAAGAGCTTAGCAAAGAAACACTGGTAAAAAAGTTACACAGAAATGAAAAAAAAAAAGTTTCAAATCCTCCCGAAGCTTGGAAACGAAAAAGATTGATCGCTTTTTGAATTGAAAACTGCGCAGTATTGTATGCAAGTTGTGTAAATATGGTACGCAATAAAAGAGCAATCTTCCCTTTATCTAAAATTCATACAGATTGCGGTAATAAAACTGGCAACATCAATATAACGCTTGATTGTTTCTGATTGCGGGCAGGGTTGGCGAGCTCTGCAATGAGAATAAATATTAAGATAAGAAATGAGTGATGTTACTCGAATGGATCAAATTAGAAGTAACTTCATAAGAGGAAGTTTGAAAGTGAATGAAATTGATGTGGAAATCGGTTGACATGGTATGCGGAGGAGTAAGGGAAATGACGTTAAGAAAATATTTGAGTACAAAAAACCACAAAACTTTAAAAGATAAAAAAAACATGCATGGACTCTGAAATATGTCATGTTTAGAAATGGGACTACTGAGATGACAATACATAGAAAAAATAGATGTTGCGCTGACCCCAAATAAATTGGGATGAAGGCGAGAGAACGATGATGATTTAGTTTATGATGAACGGTCTTCATCTGACGTAATTAGCAAAAAGAACAATAGGGCAATAGTAAAGTTGCCTTATTTAGGAGTCGCGACAGTTGAGAGGACTTGAAACATTACATCAAAAGAAAACACTGTTGTAAAAACGATTATGCTGATTCAGATTAGACATAAAACACCTGTCTTTTTTACAAGTACAAAATGTTTTGTTGAAAGTAGTCCCTGGATGCCATTCGGTCGCGAGATACGAGTAAAATGTAAGCTTCAGTAAAGTCTCTTTGTATTACAATGAAATGGGGACCTCTCAGCCCAGAGCACGTATCTCTACAACGCCATTAGTTCCATTACTTAGATATATAATTTTGATTCGTAAGTAGTCGTAATACAATACAATCTGTGTTATCATAAAGGTGAAAGTCCGTAGAAAATGATGGATGGTTTATGCGAAAGATGATATGACCAGAAAAAAGTGAATGCGGTGTAAACGAGACTCGACTGATATAATTGTATGGAAGGCGAAAACTAAGATTACGAAAAATAGAATAGAATATAAAACATTTATTCGAAAGTAACAGAAGAGAATAGTAAAGAAAAGTACAAACAAGGTTAAAGAATTATTGCGCTGATACCGAAAGGTTACCAACTCAGCATTTGCTGGGCGTCAGACACCCAGCGCTGATTTTCAGTTGTCATCCCGCTAGTGACACACGGACGTGGGTAAATAAAATAGATACTTAAAATAATTCATAATGTGAATATGTAGGTGCTTACTTATAAATTGAAAAATATGTAAAATCTATATATATATATAAAAGAAAGTCGTGTTAGTTACACTATTTATAACTCAAGAACGGCTGAATCGATTTGGCTGAAAATTGGTGGGAAGGTAACTTAGAACCAGGAGAAGGACATATAACAGTAGGATAGGTAGGGTAGGGTAAGTACGGTAGATGAGTTTTTGGTGTTTTTATGGCAAAACAAATTTTGGGTCAGCTAGTAGATAATATAAAGTAATTGAAAAAGATATAATGTAATATAATATAAAGTGCTACAATATGATGGTTAAAATTGTCTCAAAAAACCGCAAATGACATTGTATAAATTCTTTCGCTTTTTTAGAAAGCATAAACCCAACAAAAAAAATGCACGATTCCCGTGGCATAGACCAGGGAGCGAAGCTGCAGGAAAAAACTTTTCCCAAATAAATTAGGACAAGGAATTAATAACAGTTAGAAAAATACATGAAATGGGACCTAAAAAGTGAAATTTCAAGTGAGCGAACCCTAATTGTTGCCGCGTTTGATTGCAATGCCGAGTTGCCAACATGTTTGCACCACGTGATCGCCCAAGACGAAATTGGATTAGACAATGCGGACGTTACACACAATACTTTGCTTATTGACAATCAATGTTGTTCAGATAACCCCTAGTTATGTACATGACTATGTGAAGGATGGACGTAAGTAGTTTTTATAAGTACTAATTTACATAAATTGTGAGGTAGAGAATATACATAGAAATATAAATCGTTAAATACATAGTAATTTATGGTGGTAAAGTAATGTTTAAAGTAGCAATGAAATACTCTAAAAAGGATTCTATACAATTTTATATATTGACTAATATACAATCCTTCCTCCGGGACTCTTCGAACTTCATTGTCACGGCGGTGACCTGGCTACGTTATTTGCATCTTTCAGGAGTTACAGTGGTAGGGACTAACGTTGCCAGCTTTGAGCTTGACTTAGACCATATATTTGCGAAAATTCTATGTATAATACTTATAAAGCCCTTTAGTAACAACAAAGCAAACCAGTCTCCTATATTAACCTTAGCAACTTGCATACAAAAGTAATTATTTCCTAATGATAATATTTCACCAACCAAGAATGTTAAAGTAGAACACATTTTACATCGAAAATTGTTTTACAATAGCCTTGTATGCAATTTGCATTCTGCATAATATGCAACGGAAGATGAAAATTCAAATGCATTCGTGGAAATGTAGAACAAGAATGTGGGACTGCCGCTGAAACCACATTGCGAATCAAATCGACTTTGTTTATGCTAAAGGGTTGCTCAAGATAAATTGAGTCAATTATTTTGTTTTTATTATACTCTTTACAGTAGGTACCTCAGTACCTACTGCTTGTTTTCAGTTATTCACGTGAAGGTTTCGGGATCTCTTTCCAGCCAGCAGGTCAAAATCATTGGCTGGCATGAGTTTCAAAATTGTCGATAGAATCTGGCAACATCAATGTTATTGAAAACAAACATGTACATAAATCCTTCCTTCGCAGTATACTACAATCTCAAAACAAAAATCAAAAAATTAGAATATTTTTCATTCAAGCGCAATCCTCCAACTTGATTATTTTCCAGGCCCTGTAGACGGAGTTTTCCCATCAAGTCTAAAGAACATGCCATACATGTGCTACCAAGTGCCTCTCAGAGGACCATGTAATGGAATGGAAATGGTCTGGTTCTTCGATGTTGTCAGGCGACAATGTCTGAGGATGTTTTACTCAGGTTGTGGAGGCAACGAAAACAAATTCCGCTCTCAAGCGTCCTGCGAGTTGACTTGTAAAACAAAAAGGCGGATATAGTAGCACGTGTACAATATCTTATGAGTTTACCTATAAGACCTTCAATAGAAACTCGCTGGCTCATAATATTCCCCATTTTTTTGCTGAAATAGATTTTGCCTGACGCTAATGTGATAAATATTTAAAATTCAAACCATCATAAAGTAGTCCACGAAAAAAACGCGACAGTTTTATGGAATGACTTTTTATATTGTGATACGGGAAGCATTAACTCTCAAAAAATATATTTTATGACGAAATATTTATGGTAATAAGCATACTTTATGATTTTCGGACTCAGTTGGGTTTTATCGACGTCGTAATAAATATGTGCCTATTAGATAACACGCCTCTCTTTTATTTACGCCTGAGGTAACTTCGATCAAGGAACAAACATACGAAGATCAAAATTCAAAGAGAGTTTAATAGGTATAATGACATAACCAAGGAAATTTAATTTAAATTAAATATTGTTTTTATTTGGGACAGCATTGGAACCATTTTTGTTAGTAAACTCCTTAGATACTACGACTTTCACACTAGGATTAGTAACAAATTTAATAACAGCATACAACTTAGTGAATCATGTACTTACGAGGCATTTCATGCGGACAATGATTCCGAATGAGATGCAGCAGCACAGGAGCTGTCGGGTCCTCAGCCACGACTTTTAGTATGCTATTGCCACTACCCGAGTCCACCTCACAAGCGATGACACATTTTTCCTAATGATAGCATGGAAACCATCTGTACGCGATTGGGCAAACATCCCCGAGGCACTACAGAAACGAGGGAGTTTCAACATCATTCTGAAAACATTGTTATATTGGATGCGCAAGGCACTGAGCGTCCCCCACGAACAGTTGAACCACAGATTTCCCGTGTACAGGCCTTGACAATACGCTTTAAACAAGGTTATTTTGACCTGATCGGTACAACGACAAAATCTGCTTGCCAAGATGTTCCCGTTGACCGCCAACACCCTGCGCTCCCTCTCCACGTCATCATCGTCCTTAAGGTCGTCGACAAGTTTATTTCCTAGATGGTACTCAAAACTTGGTCACCTGCTTTATATTAGCGCCATACAAAGTAATTGAAGAAATACTAATGCCAATAAATTAAACGTCCCACAATTCATTTCCCATCTTACCTTAGAAGCTGTTACTACCCAACCTGTCCCCATTAATTTCTCTCCTTGCCAAATTATTCCTATTAATTTCCATGAAATCCAACCTATCGATACTAGAACTTTCCATTACGCCGCAAATATTGGAGCAAATATTAATTAATGGAAGCAAACAGTATGTCACAACACAACTCGTGTATTTACGTATTGGTAACAGATTCAAATCATTATGTAGATTCTGTGAGGCTCTATAATCACACAGGGTTGGTACAAGTTCTTTCTTTTATTTACACATACAAATTGAAAATGTTTGAACCTAAAAGATAAAGGAAATATATTGAGGCGGTGACAAGGCAGAAAAACAACACGGGTCAAGGGCATAAAGGTGATGATTAACTGAAAAAGGACCTTTCAAGACACTTTTGCTAGATGTATTTGAAGTAAGACTTGCTTCACTGAGCACCACGTAAACAATTGCTGGAGACGCCTAGTGCGCTTTATAATCTAACTAATAAAAAGTGTTTTCGGGTTTTTTTCTTTCAGTTTCATGAGCGGACGCTCTTCGAAATCCTCACAGTCTTCTTCTTCTTCCACCTCGCCACTTCCCGTTACTCGTGGTCCGCTTTCCTGTTCTTGAGCATAAGTATCGTCTGTAAACCGCATTTCTTCATGTCCTTCTGGACACTCGTCATCAAAGTTGTCAGCGGTCTACCTCTCCTTCTCTTTTGTGTCGTCATGGAAAGCCTCTTTTTATGGATGTCGATGTCGCCCTCACAGTACGTATTCATAACAATTTGACTTACAGACCTTTGAAAGTTTTCCTAAAGCCTAAGTAGTTAGATTAGCTATATTCAAAATATGAGATGATTAAGGACAAGCAATATAATATTCAGATCAATGTCAATAATTAATTTACTTCATACCCGAAAACCGTAAAAGCTTCAGTCCGGTTGGAGTTGGTATAAAAATACCGAGTCATTTACTAACAATATTGGGAGCTATACGTACAAAACATGACTTAACGAAAATCTATAATTTCCTGTTACAGTTTTTGTATCTCACGACGGCGGGTTGGTCTTACTCGTGTGTGTAGATGCACAAGCACATTGTTTCTGTGCGCGTAAGCGATACTACAGTATAAATATGGACGAAAAGTACGGAAACTTCCTACAAACGCTCGAAACGGCACACTCACACAAACTTGCGCATCTACGAGAACCCTAAACGGCCCGCACTACTGACAGCATTGCGAAAACTATACACACCCGCCGCCGTGAGATGGAACAAATGTAACAAATGAGACGACAAGCAAAAATTTTGTACCTGTAGAGATAGGGATGCCGCAAGCGTGGTTATTAAGACGGTACCCTGACCAAAAAATCGGCATGAGATATGAGCGTTCCTATTGGTCTAGCGGCACTGGTGGCGCATGAATTACAGTAGTGAATACGCCCAGATTTTAGAATAAAATCTTTATAAAATCGAATTTTGGTCTTTTGAAAAAATTATTCTACAAAAATGTTTGTTATTAAATTGTCTATCCATTAGTGTTAGTACAAAAAATAATCAATGAACACTTTACGAGGAGATGCATAATATCAATAAGGCGGTACCCCGAGCAAAACGCCGCGCAAGCCGTTTTTTGTGCTGTTTTTAGGAGCTATCTACTCGTTATTTAAAAAGAAATATCAATTAATAAAAATACATTAAATTTCTACATAACATTGATTCTAAAATGGTAGATTTAGTTTTTTTTTTTAAATGTTGTATATATTTCACTAATCTACTTCCAAAAAAACGTAAAAATGAGAAATAATTATTGATATTATGCATCTCCTCGTAAAGTGTTCATTGATTATTTTTTGTACTAACACTAATGGATAGACAATTTAATAACGAACATTTTTGTAGAATAATTTTTTTCAAAAGACTAAAATTCGATTTTATAAAGATTTTATTCTAAAATCTGGGCGTATTCACTACTGTAATTCATGCGCCACCAGTGCCGCTAGACCAATAGGAACGCTCATATCTCATGCCATTTTTTTTGGTCAGGGTACCGTCTTAATGAACATAAACTTTGGATTAATGAACTGCCCGTTATGACTTTCTTAAGTTCTTGCAATGACACAAAAGCTCCAGAAATATGAATCAATTCGGAATTCCAGATCCGAATAACTATTTCTTACCATGAGCCCTTAAAAATACTTTGGAAACAAAACAAGGTTAATCGTAATTGCGAATAATTGACTGATTGAAAATTAAATGTGAAAAGAATAAATATTTTTCTTGTGTTAACTTTCGTCTAAAACCTGCCCTTTGGTTTTAACTAGGATTTTTTTTTAAGAACAAATAAAGTGCATTTTCCCTTTCCCCTCTCCCGTCACTCGTCCAAAGCTGCAGACTAATATAAGTAAATTCATTTGCTAACATTGTATCCGTTTAGTTCTGGCTGCGTGCATTTACTGTACCAGTGGAATCGCTTTAATGACTGCATCAGTACGAAATCCACTGACTGCTTGATACGCGATATTGCCTCTGTTCCATCTGCTGGATTAGTGTGCGAATTAACAACCATACCCTGCGCATTATCTACTAAGCGCATTATCAGATTAAAACTAGGACTGTCAGAATATGTACCAGTTAACAATTTTTTTCTTAAATATTCAGTATGTAATTTCAATGGTGTACAAAAAGGTATTTTCTATCTATCGTAACTGAGACTCACAGAGGTGAAGCAATTAATTTGGTGTCAATTTGATCCGATACCTTCTTCAGATTGATGATTAGCTGATGAGTAGATTGATAAATGAATGATCCAGATTGATAGATGATTAAATAATTAATTTTCACCTTCGACTTAAAAGCAGCAAAGTATCAAATGACCAAATAAGAGTGGTTCAAATTTCATTAATTCAATAATCAAAAATTACAATAAATCTGTAGAAAAGTCGTTTTTGTACATCGAAAATATTTCCAAAAAAGCAGGGTGTTTAAAGATAACCAACAGAACCAATTGCCAGTATTTTTGGAATTTTTGATTGTCGGTTTATCTGTTTGTTTGTTTAGTTATGCATGCATCACGTAAAATCTACGAAACCAATGTAGATAACTTTTGTACATAAAAATTGTGCGTAACTTAAGATATTACTTAGCTTTTGTTTCATCGCAATCTGTTCACTGTATCAAAAGTTAAATGAATTTAAAGTGTCAATTTAAAGTTTCAAGAAGTAAAATATCACAACACGCAATTCAGATACTCGGACAGTTGAACTCCACATTCGATAGATGGCGTTGTGCATTTGACGTCATTTTTTGAATGGCGATGTTAAGATTCTCCGCGAAAGTATGACACTAGAAAAAAATGGTAGGTAGGATAGGCAGATGACGGGAGCGAAGCCGCGGGCACAGCTAGTAATAAATATACCGGAATCAGTCGGATAACTTGATATTATAATTAGGGCCTCGTTCACCATCTCCAAGTAATGCGTTGATTAGTTATGTCCAGGATAACGTTATGTGGCACGTAAAAGTTGAGAGTATCTTTTGTCAATTTCACAAACGAAATTATAGGTTCGAGTAACAACGTACTGGTTAAGTGAATGCCTTAGCAAATCTTGCGTTACATTCGTTCAATAATACGTCAATGTTACTCGTCGAATACCATTGCCAGATGTCAATAGTCATTTGTACTTTTTTTTAGGGTATGCGTCGTGCCTGGCGCATATAAACACTTTTTTCTATCTTTCTTTTTTTTACATTTATAGTGTTTTTTCGTCTGGTTTGGTATGGATGTGGTTTTGAATATGTTATAATAACCTATTGTTTAGAAGTTCAGTAGATTTGATAGTTTATTAGTTAAACCACTTGAAAAATAAAAAATACCAATTCTCTTGCGATTTATAGATTATTTTATGTTTTAAAAGGTTAAGCACTTGGTTTACTGCATAATTCAATAGACGAATTCTAGTAAAAAATGAGTGACATCTAGGCCCGTAAAATAATCAACACAGCATTTAAATACACCAATCCTAGGTACTCGTTGCGTCGTAGAATGTTCTAATTCATCCAATTGATGATTAATCAAGTCAAATAAATCCATTTTTATTAATAAATTGTTAAATAATCTACACAAAATGACAACGGACAACTTTTAACTAATGGGTAAACTCGCTAATGGGCAGATGTCGTGGCAAGTAAGATATGGGTCAGATAATCTTATAATTAGTGCTACTCGAACGTCGTGAAATTCGCACATGACGTTACGGGTGACTTTGACTGGCGGTTAGCCTATTCGACACTTTAAATGCAGATGGTGAACGAGGCCCTTAATGTAATATAAGAAGCAACAGTATTATTTCTGTCGAGGAAATGTAAGATCACCCTTAACATTTCTTTTGAAATAAGAACAAGAGACGTGAGTGGGTGGGTTCTGCTTTTTGTAAGAGTTCGGTTCTCTGTTTTTAGACGATTGGATTGATTTATTGGGCGTGTCGGTACATCTGGTCTTATTTACTGATACCAATGAGTTTTTGAAGAAAGTTTTTCATATATTATGAACAGTATTTTTCCTAATCAAATATTTGAGCCTAAGGCGGATCTAAAGAAAACATTATGAAACCAAATCAATCCTTCGGAATATAAATTGAACATCAAAGATTACGATTTCATGAAGTTCCTTTTAAGAACACGCAGAGTATTGAACTCCAAACACCGACTCCATATTTAAGTAAACGCATTAACTGAATCGTACGCCATTCCCGATCCTATCGACTTTACAACTTTCCACTCAAGATTATCCTTGTTGCCATCAGTCTGTGAAGTCGGAAGTTACACTCAGTAAGTACATGTTGCGAACTTTGTAATGGTACTTTGTAATACAAGGTGTGTTCAAGTAATTCAACAAACATAATCAGCTAGGTGTGCGTGGTTTTGTCGATATTCTAATCGCGGTATTTGATGAGCCATAATATGGAATATACTGAAGGGATCCCCTCTTCATTCAAATCTTGCAAAGAGTTAAGGGTGCGAATGTGGTACTGCTCCACAGACTACGTCTCACATACTTTCCTGCATCTTATGCTCCAACATCTGCAGCCAAAGCGACCAATTCGCCGCTACCGAAGATGCCGTGAAAGTGGCAATGTTTTGGCCAAAAAAACATATGATGGTACATAAAAAAGATACAAAATTAGGGAAAAAAGTCCCATGCAGATAATGTATGATATATGCCTTTCCCCTCGTCATTTCATCTACGCTTATGTAAAGCAATGGTGCCTACGATAAAGTTCGATGGGATCAAAAACTAGCTCAACTGCGGACGCTAGTTTTCATGCGGCATGCGGATGTTAAGCGTGCCGCAGCACAGGAGATTTTAAAATGTCTGCCATATTTTGCTACCTATCCTGAAAGATGCATAAATCTTACGCTATGATGCAAAGAAATTAACGCTACAGAAAATTGTGCGCTAAACAATAAAAAAGAGATTTGTGTTCTCATTAAGATGATTACAACACAGTAGAAAATCCATACACACGAACAAAACATAGCGCGTAGCACGCTAATTACCTCACGTATTCTATAAAGTAAATAACCCTCTTAAACAACCCAGCGAGTCGCGAGCACTGTCAACACGAAAGTAATTTGATTCAGTTCCGAGTACAGCATGGGACATGCAACATCGTAAACATTATCTAAGAGACGTTCATAACGAATTTCGACTGGTTTTTCAGAGAATGAGGGTAATTGCAACGTTAAAATGTTGGTGCAGATTACTTATGAATTAAAGTGGCGAAATTCGCTTTGTTGTGGTAATTTGTAGAGTTTCCGTGAGATGGGGAACTGAGAATCTTAATTCTTACTAATGTAATAAATGTGAAAGTTTGGATGGATGTATGTTTGTTACTCAATCGCACCAGAACGGCTGAGCAGATCTGGATGAAATTTGGCTCAGATATAGATTAGTCTGGAATAGCACATAGGCTTTTCATCCCGGTATAATGTTCCCTTGGTATAAGAAAGTACTTTTCACACGGGCGAAACCGTTGGCAGAAGCTAGTTTGATATATTTTTAGTATTTAAACCGTGTTAGTAACCGTCAAAAACTGTGCCAAAGTCATATTTCTTTATTTCAATTAGACCATCTAACGGCACTTCTTGAACATCAAAAAAATAAATTTATAAGTAATAATAATTGTTTCTTACGTCCGTGAGTATGTATTTTGGCCAAATATGGCGATTTTGATACGTTGTAGCAGTTTAAAAGACAAGAGGTTCTAGACAATTAGTGATACTTTATCTGAGATAGCGGTCAGTAGTTCGTCTCTGGGCCGGATTTGTAGGAGTTGGAGTATACCCTTAAAGGCACTAAGAGAAGCAAAGAGAGTGAAAAAAAAAATTTTTTTGTCGTTTTCTTTTTCGCTGATATTTTTACACCATCTCATAGTTTACGGCTACAGCAACGATTTTTTGTTCAGAGATAAAGTTTTGGAAATATAAAAATGAAAATGTCGAAAGCCTATTTCTCAAAAACGGTGCGTTATAGGACCATACTTTTTAGAGGTAAATTAGTTTCTATGCACAAGGTTAACCCGATAGTCCAATAATGTTGGTAGTTTTTTTTTATTTTTTACACCGCTTTGCTTGCATAGTGCCTCTAGGCTACACACCAACTGATATAGCGATTTCCTATCAACACGTCTAAAATTTATATCCCTTACTTTTTGGAATTTCAACAATCTCTTCCTGTCACCGATACACCGAAACTTTTCCAAGCCTAAGATACGATAATATAGACCTCAGATTTAACAAGAAGCCTAAAAGAACTTCTTGAATACATGGCTTCAAACAATAACCAAGTTATATAGTTATAACTCACTTATTTAGACAAGTGAAGACGGCGAAGAATATTACTGTCATCCTAAATTTTACTTCAGGACCTATGTCAAAATAGGGTATAAAGTTACTAACTTGTGTTAGTACTCTCTACGATGACCTGCTTACATATCTAGAGCCAGACGAAAATAGTTCTACAGTATCTACTAAATCATTATTCCTGGCCTTCAACATGATGTAATACAAAACAGACACGTTTTACTTGAAGGCTAGAGGCATTTGGGCGTTCAAAATTTACATAAACGGGTACGACTATATTTTAACACTTTTTGTTTGGCTTCTAGCAGTTCAATCCAAGTGATTGGCTACTGCTTAACCGGGCGATCCTGTGGAGACTTAACTATAGCCTCCAGCCTTACACAAAAAGTTAAACCTAAGTGACCACGTTAAGGGGTATCTATGGGGTCGAACCTCGGCTCAGGGCGTCGCTGGGGGGATAACTAGCGCTGGATCTTTATAAGTGATTCTACCATCCGTTCGGAAAATACTTACGTGGAGAAGAACGGACAAGAAACTCCAGTTTATTAACTATGTATTTAACTACGGCTCAGCATTGCGCGGGTTGGCTTGAATATCTTGACGCAGCGGGCCTCGGCGGCGAGGATAAAACGAAGGTGGTTTTTGTCTTCTAAGTGTGCTGGTCTCCTTACTGCTCTCGTGTAGCAGGGTAGTGACGTCATCGGGGGTAGTGAGAGTGAGCCTCTGTCGGCGAACTCTAGAGATTTGGGAGGTTTCATACCGCGAGGCCGTTTGTATAAGGGGTTACTATGCTTTACCGCAGTGTCAAAGAAGCGCTTGGAAAGAAACGTTTCAAAAACTGCTGGATCGTGTTCAATTTTAAAAATAACTGGTACTTTTAAATCTTAATAACTAAGTGTACCCAAAATGACGTCAGAAAAATTACCATTTACAGCCACACTTGATCTATATTATTTTCCTATAACATATATTAAATTTACGCTCATATCGTCAAACCGATACATTTTAAGCATTTTTATGCGCCACTTACGATGCATAAATTCGTGTGTAATGTGATATTCGGTGTGTGTTCCAATTGCGTCGAACAATTTATGTTTAACATGCAATCAGAAAAGGGTGGAAATGATACTGAATGTAACACGTATCGAAATTAACGATCTTTTGCAATTCAAAAATGTATGTAGTGTGGTCATCTTTGCATTCCGTTTTGATGCAAAGACTGGCAAAAACAGATAGCCCGAATCATCACAAAGCTGGGCAAAAGTTTCCCCATGACAAAGATAATATAGTACTAGCATACAGATGCCTCATCCCATACAAAGAAACCGTGCCGACGTAACTAGCGTTTTTCGTCTGATTAAGATGATTATTTATAATAGTACGTTGATCGTGTTCGGTTCCGTTCCACGGCTATAGATGGCATTAGCAGCGACTTGCAAAGTAAAAAGGTCTTCTCGGTTGGTGACTATTTTTTATTCTTTAAATACAGTGACGATTTATTTTATAGTATTTTTTTGCACGTTTCATTGTACCAAAATGTGTTACAATACAAATTAAAAAAATCGAGTGGCATGCTTCAGAAATTTAAAACCGCGCCATATAGAATCAATTTCATCAATTTCAAATGATCCGTTCAAATAATCTATGAAATGTGAATTAAGATCCCAATATTCCATAATTTTCTGCTTAGGAGAGTTGATTAAAAAATAACATAACTTTTTATGATCACTTCTAGAAAATGTTCACTTTACACACAATTCAACAACAAATGGTTGCATATCGCGGCATCTAGTGACATTTATTTGAACCCAATTTTCTTTGTTCGGGCTTCGTGATGAGCTTATGACCAAGTAAGATACAAGACGGGCAAGCTAAAAAAAAATACTAAAAGTAAATTCGTATCGGTAGGTACATGTACGTAAACAAAGCAAAATCATGTAAGGAGGGGAATATAACCTAACCCCAAAGGAAAAAGGCTTGGGTATATATATGAATATTCCACACGAAGATTTCTATTTAAAACAAGATAAACCCTACTCTCTACTTACTTACTCTCATGATAATAAACTTTAAATCCAAAACATCAGATTAACTGAATGATTCGCATGAAGCTTTCGCAGAAAAACTTGGTTCAAATACAAAAGCAGCGTCAAGGGAATTGTAGTTTCGCAAAGTTAAATACAGGTCCGTTGTCTACAGAGATGTTCAACATTTGTATTTATAAGAGAACTAATGTATATGTCGTGTCTATACCAACTGTCTGCAAATAAAATCTACTTGCGTTCTTGAGTCGTGATGCTACATCATACAGAGCGCAAGCAAACAGGTCTCTAAGTAACATAGATTGGATGTGATTACTGCCCGAATTTGCCTTGTGGTCAACCTTTGTGGTTTCTAGCTTAAGGTTCGTAACCTTTGACTGCATTGAGCCAAGAAGTAACTTAGATTATATTGATTGCATATTAAACAGTTAGCTACTTAATTAGAAGAAGCAAGAAGAATAAGCATTTGTTGCCACAGAAATCAACGTGCCTATAAATTATGCGTATACTAAAAGTATTAGTAGTACTTAAGTTATGTTGCAATATGTGCAATGTTATGTTGCATATGTGCAATGGGACAAACTGTGGAATGTGCTACTCGAAATGGGAGCTCCTAAACACCTCGTTGCTTTAATCCAGAGTCTGTACACTGAAAACCTTTCTTTCGTCAGGATGGGCACTGAATGCTCCAATATGTTCCAAACAAGAAGAGGAGTGAGACAGGGTTGCATCTTGTCTCCTGCACTTTTTAACATACATGGAGAATACATTATTCGGAAGACGATCGAAAATTGGGAGAAGGGTTTTCCTATAGGTGGAAAAGATTATCAAATCTCCGATATGCCGACGACACCGTACTTCTGGCAACATCCATGAAAGATTTGAATGAGCTTTTCCAAAGACTCGAGTTAGAAAGCGGCAACATCGGTCTTGCAGTAAACAGAGCGAAAACCAAGGTGATGATAGTGGATCGAGCCGGAAAGCTTGCAAATATCACCTCCAACATTCCTGGCATTGATATTGTCGACCGCTACGTATACCTGGGCTCGCAAATCTGCAATGACGGCAGCTGTGCCCCGAGATAAAAAGGCAAATCGGTATGGCGAAGGATGTGATGACCCGTTTAAGCAAAATCTGGAACAAGAGAGGAATTGGTATCAAAACCAAGATCAGATTGGTACGAGCCCTGGTATTCCCGATCTACCTGTATGGAGTGGAAACGTGGACAATCCTGGCCCGAGAGAGACAAAGGATCGATGCATTCGAGATGTGGTGCTGGAGGCGAATGCTGAGAGTACCTTGGACTGCGAAACGCACCAATACATCGATCCGGACTCAGCTCCGAATAAAAACTCACTTGTCCACCATATGCCAGCAGCGTATTCTTTCGTATTGCGGCCACACAATGCGCAGAGGCGACGAGAATCTGGAAAGACTTATTGTGATTGGGAACCCCGAAGGCAAAAGGTCGCGCGGTCGTTCACCGACGAGATGGACCGATCAAGTGAAAGACTCGTCGTCCTCCAGATTCTACACGGTCGTAAGGGAAGCGCTGGTCAGAAACCGGTGGAGGCAAGTCATCCGCTCCAGATGTAACCCTGATACTGACCACGATCCTCAGACATGAGGGACCGACTAAGAGAGAGAAGTTATGTTAGGAAAGACAACTACCAACTACTATCAATATTTAACACAAAACAAAGAAAAATTTCGAACAGATGTCGTGACTGTAACAAGAATGCTGACGTAGTGGAATCACGAATTTATCGATCCGCATTCATTGTTATCTCTTTTTCTATTTAATAGATTTTTATTATTGATAGGCTCGCGTTTAGCCAATATCTCACCTGATAGTCTGCGATATGTGGTCGATGATGGGGCACACTTGTCTAGAAGTAACCTATCCACTGCATAGGTATTTAGCTTGTCACTTATTATCTCATCTGCTTCTACATAAATACCTACATAAACAGTAATTACATAAAATAGGTACGCCACCTGCTTCGACTTCTGCTTTTATTTACACAAAATTCACATCGTCCATATACCAACCAGCTTTTAACAATAAATAGAATATTAATTAATACGAGTATCTTGCGTTTAATTACAGCCAGGTTATATTGTAAATCGCTGGCGTGGTGTTATTAAAATTTAATAAAACATGTCCTACGTATCGTTAACGTTGTTTTCTGCGACAGACATGAGCGCGTGTAGTGGGTTTCTAGGGTTATTCATTTATTTTCATACATTTTCCAGCTCGAGTGTGTAGGTAATTGGATGATGCGGGTTCTAATTAAATTACTTTTGTGTAAGTGTGTCACACAACTACATATACAATGTATCCACACATGTAGTAAAAAAAATAAGCCTGTAAAATACACTTAATTTTATCGATAAAAACACCCCACATAAGGGGTTTAAACACCACCGATTAATATTGCATTTCCTAAAATATATATAAATAAAACAAAGACGGGTTTGTTATTATAACTCGAGAACTGCTGGACCAATTTTCATGGTTTTTGATTCGTTGGATTTGTCTCTGCCCCGAATAGCAGAATACATCTTAACAACGTAGGGTAGTTATGGTAGGTTGTAGTTGACGGGAGCGAAGCCGCGGGGGTCAGCTAGTTATGCATAAATTATAAGGCAAAAATGTGCAGGGTTTTTTTTAGGCAATAATAAAATTAAAACTAATCTTCTTTCGTCATTGTGTAGACCTATTTAATCCCTAAAAAAAACTTATGATATTACGTTTGAGATTTGTTTTTTTATGGCTCAATACAAACATTTCTTATCTTTTGAGTGTTAAAAGATTATTTATCTTATTTATTTATTTATTTATTTATTTATAGCCAAAGCTGCCGAGGGAAATTTCTGTCGGCCTTGTTTGCCGCCGCTGCTTAAACCCGACGGCAGTCTGGCCCATAGCGCTAAGGAGAAGGCCGATCTTTTAGGTAACCTCTTTGCGTCAAACTCGACAATGAACGACGGGAATGCCGTACCACCCACTATACCCTGGTGTGGTGTTTCTTTACCAGAAATAAAAATCACACAACGGGTGGTCCGGCGGGAGCTCAAATCCCTAGACGTTCACAAGTCGAGTGGGCCTGATGGCATATCGGCAATGGTGCTTAAACAGTGTGCCCCAGAGTTGTGCCCTGTGCTTACACGTCTTTTCGCACTTTCCTACTCCACGAAACAAGTCCCAGCTTCGTGGAAGACCGCTTTCGTGCACCCTGTGCCTAAGAAAGGCGACAGGACAGACCCGTCCAATTACAGGCCTATCGCTATCACCTCCCTCCTCTCGAAGGTAATGGAGCGTGTTATTAACGCACAGCTCCTGAGATACCTAGAGGGAAACGATTTATTGAGTGACCGGCAGTACGGCTTCCGCCACAGTCGCTCAACCGGTGACCTTCTTGTGTATCTCACACACCGATGGGCGCAAGCCATCGAGAGTGGGGGTGAGGCACTGGCGGTCGGCCTGGACATAGCGAAGGCCTTCGACCGGGTCTGGCACAGAGGTCTTCTGGCGAAGTTGCCGTCCTATGGACTGCCCGAGGGACTTTGCGAATGGATTGCCAGCTTTCTGTCCAACAGAAGCATTCAAGCCGTTGTTGACGGCAGCTGCTCGGACCGCATGGACATAAATGCTGGCGTTCCACAAGGCTCCGTGCTATCCACGACCCTGTTCCTGCTGCATATCAATGACATGCTGTCTGCTGACTCCGTTCATTGCTATGCAGATGACAGTACCGGGGATGCATTTTACACGGGTCGGGCTAACCTCCCTCGGTCCGCAGTGGAGGAAAGTCGCGAACAACTTGTGTCTGAAATCGAGACTACTCTCACAGGAGTGTCCGATTGGGGAAGACTAAACCTAGTCCAATTCAACCCCACTAAGACACAAGTTTGTGCATTCACCGCTAAGAAAACCCCATTCATTGTAGCGCCACAATTCCTGAACACACCACTCACCATCTCCTCGAGTATAGGGATCCTTGGTGTCGATATCTCCAGTGACGTCCAGTACCGTAATCACCTCGAAGACAAGGTCAAGTTGGCATCTAAGAAACTTGGAGTGCTCAACAGGGCGAAGCAGTACTTCACTGCGGGGCAAAGACTTATTCTTTATAAGTCACAAGTCCGGCCCCACATGGAGTACTGCTGTCACCTTTTTGCCGGAGCACCTGCATACCAGCTTGACCCCTTCGAGTCGGTGCAAAGACGTGCGCTGCGGATAGTCGACGATCCCATACTTTTAGGCGGCGTGGAGCCGCTTAGCCTGAGGAGAGATTTCGCCTCACTGTGCGTCTTCTACCGCCTATATAATGGTATGTGTTCAGATGAATTGTTCGACATGATGCCCACGGCCACTTTTTATCATCGCACCGCTCGCCACAGGCAGGGAATTCATCCTCACACATTGCATCCACCTGCAGTGCGCACTGTAAGGTTTGAAAGAAATTTTATTCCGCGCACGCTTAGGCTGTGGAATGATCTCCCTGCCGTGGTTTTTCCTAGCGACTACAATATGGGGTTCTTCAAGAAGGGCATTAGAAGGTTTTTGCGGGGTCGGCAGCGCGAGTGTGATGCCCCTGGTGTTGCACGCGTCCCTAGGCCACGGTGACCGCTTCCCATCAGGTGGGCCGTGTGCTTGTCTGCCACCTAAGTGGTATAAAAAAAAAAAAAAAAAAAAAAAAAAAAAAATATTATTCTCTATGCTATGGCCGTAAAACAAAACATTAAATGTACGTCTGTGTGAAACCTAGGTCCAAAGTTATGGTTGTTAGACTATGTGGAATTTTGGATAGACAGGTCCTAAAATTGCTCTTTATTTGAGGGTGTGGTGATTTCACCCCTTACGTAGGGTGTTTATATCGATAAAATTAACTGTATTTTACAGCCATAAATTGTTATTACTACAAGTCCAGATACATTGTATATACACTAACCAACTGACTAGGTATTTGACTATTGTATAGAACCCAATCAAATAGCCACCTGTCACGAGAATGAGAACAGCAAAAAACTTTCCTGTTTAAATGTAACAAATCAATTTTCACGTTTACCTTTTTGTCGATCCCACAAACACCCCCATACGAATGCTTACCCGCAAATATCCGAGCAATAAATAACATCTAATCGTTTGTTAAGTCTCCCTGCAAATACACACAGCATTCGCTTCCGTAGCACTCGATTTATCTCTGAGGCAAATTCTCTAGAATCACTGCTTCCGCACCACCGTTTAGGAGACACCTTTGTACAGAATGTCACATTCTCCCGTTAAAAGATTTATTACTATACAATTTCCTGCTCACACTTCGGAAGTGCAAGAGGATGTTCAAATATTGGAATCTAATGGAATCGAATCTATCAGCACCATACGACGACGGATTCCGTCTATTGTTGAGATAAATTTCACTTTATCGTAACCAGTGCCGGCTTTATTGTGGGTTCCTATTTTTGGAGTCGGTCTCTTGAGAGTTTTGTCTTCGAAGTATTTGTTGAAATTGACAACATTAATTCTTTGTTGAAGGCGACCGACATCGAGCTTTGCGTATTTGTTGCTATCGGGCCGCATCCAAACATATCGATTGTCTCATGATTTCTAGTTGGGGTTCGTTGAATGTAAATCTAAAAAGCAATTTCCTTTATTTTTCTAGTACGGATAGTCTGGTCGGTTTCTCCGAACTTATATCAGCAAGATATTTGTGTTTGTATTCTTGGATATAAGTAAGAGCACTGAGCCAAGAACCATCTTTATCTTTTATACAAATCTTTGGCATGTTTGCCAGTAACGACTGGTATTTTATTTATATGTATGATCGGGTATGTAATCCTAGGTAAGCCCGAGTTTTTATTTAGATATAAAACTGAGTCGAACAATTAGGGATCTTGTGTTTTATTGGTATCACTTTGTCCTCAATTGTACTGCGTCGTGCAATAAACTTTATTGATACTTAAGACTTTACAGCCTTCAAATCTGTCTAGGTAAATCGTAAAGTGTATCTTCGTATAAATACTAAAACACTTGATCCAAACCAGTATTCCGCACCAGACTTTTATTTCATTCATACTTAGCGTCAGTTTTCAGTTGATACTTAAATTGTTAGATTACGACGTGCCGTATCGCATTAAAATTTATCACGCGGAACTTTGTGAATTAATCCATACACGTCTAAAATATAAGCGTTCCCGTGCGGCGATTTAGCTAGTACTTTAATGAATCCGCGAAGGGGCGCTGACTCCGCCGTGACTCTGTGACCCAATTCTGTGCTCATTAACGTGTGGCCACGTTGCACCGGACACCACAATGCAATGGTTTACTTATTCAGCGCACGGAGGGTTTTTTCGATGCAAAGAGCAACATTCCACGGAAGTGACTGCAGTCAGACACGAAATTTTTCATATCGGAATCGGATGCAGCTTTTGGGAAGTTGAGAGTGTTTTTCGCACGATATGAATTTTATTTCGTTTAAAATGGCCTGTAGTGCTATCCGGTAAAAAATTCACCGTGATGACAGGTGAAAAGAGCTATCACAATCGGTTGGCTTGATAGGTTACTTCACTTAAGTTATCACGGTGATATGTCTTTAGAATCGACTGGTTGTTCAAGAGAGCTTGCCAGCTCTGTCTACAACTACATTATACAAAATTCTCTTGAGAAAACCAGACGCCCGCCGCAGAGAACAAATAGCCTAGTGCCAGATAAACTGTGTGATTAATCTTTGTGCTAAGACAAGGATTACTTGAAGTGATTTCGAAGTCCACAGACAAACATCAAAGCTACGGTGTATTTAAAGGCTCCGAAACCACTTTAGTGCTTTATGAACTTTAATTTTATTTATGAATTGAAACAATGCGTTGTGATTGAGTGTCTGAATGGATTTGGCGTCCTATGTTTTAAGTCTAGAGAATACGTCATCTTCTTTGCTTTGACTTCGCTAAATTGTGTGTCTAGACTAGAGTGATTGAATGTTTTCATAGTGTTAACCTTTATTGCCCTCAAAAACCTTTATCATTGGTTTCATTGCCATATTCAGTAAAGTAATCGCACTACTAAGCCACATAATAAATATTTACCTTACCCACTCTTCACAAGTCGCGAATTTACGATACCGTTGGGACAAAAGATGGGATGGCCAAAGTTTCGCAGAGGACTGCAAAACCGAGAGAGTTTGCCAGGGGTTTAAAAATCAATAATGATACTGCAAATATATGCGTTGCCGGATTGCCACGCCAAGATTTTTTTTTGCAAAAACAACATCATCTCTCCCCTTTTCTTTGAGGACTTTTAAAGCTTTGTTGGGAAAATAAACAAATGATAGATATCGTTTATTTTTCTTTCCCATCACGGAAAGCTTAAGCTTTTTTTAATTATAATTAGCTTTGTAAGATATTCTGGAGAATATTCGTGCGTAGGTGGTCTATTGTAAGTGGTCGCGTGGGTAAGAATGTATGAGACCGGCTGAAGACGGGATAAGTTGCCGTAAATCAGATAAGTCCTATACTATGTGGGATGAATTAATAGATAAGCATTGTAATATACGTGTCTCGTTATATATAGCCTCTTTCTTGTAAATATGTAACAGAAATAGCGGCTCCGGAAGGCTTTGCGGTCTGTATACATGCCTAGTTCCAGTATTTTTAGAATCGAATGTATATATGTATAACTGTTGCCTGTTTACTTGGAACTTGTATAATTTTACTCTAGTCTAAATGTCTAAATAATTGTCACGCTGTTTTTTCTTCCCTTTCCACTTACTAATGATCGATCGTTTCATAGTGGTACTTATATTGATGAAAATACACACGAAGTATGCTTATCAGTATAAGCGTAGGTACAAACTACGCACATTTATCACATACTTCATTCGAATACCAAGCAAAAATCGAAACCTAAACAACAAGTTCGGTCATGTTCTCCACCGTAATCTCTTCTCGCGGAACTTGGTACACCACTAATCCTGAAATAAATTACATCACCGTAGCTCAACGCTTAGCGTCTGTATTTGCGGAAATATACTCGATGAAGACATCTGATATATGGGAAAGAAATGCTCTAGCCAATAATGTCTTATGTAACAGCATTTTATCTACATGGTGCTAGACGAAAATGGTATTCACTTGATTTTATGCTCAGAAATAGGGCATCAGGTCAAGAAGAATCAGAATATTATTTGCTGTACGCTGCGCAATGTTGCAGGGAATAATACAAATTGAGTAGGTATTGAAAAAAAGGCTTGAACCAAAGACAAATACAATTTAATACTACGCAAAACTGCAAGAAGGCAGGCGTACCCAGCAGTGATGCATACAACACTAATTTATCTAATATATATACCTATATATATGGATCGAGTCGACAGAAGTCGCCTCCATCGTCTTTTTTACCCGACTGTCGAAGGAGGGTAATGCGTTTATCAGTCTTTGTATGTATGTTTGTTCCTAAGTGGCGTGCTAGAGACCAAACATGTTGGCCGAATTTGATGATTCTTACTTCAATCGATGCGTCTAAACCTTGCGAGTGTCACTGGCTACATTGAAATTGGAAAATAGAAAAATGGCGGCTTTTGGGTGCCATAATTGTGGAGGCCAAATATTATAACAAGTAAACAAGAAGAAAATCATGCTGTGCAGTCGGAGTACATATTCATGGTTTTTAGGGTTCCGTACCCAAAGGGTAATAACGGGACCCTATTACTGAGACTCCTCGGTCCGTCTGTCTGTCTGTCTGTCTGTCACCAGGCTGTATCTCATGAGCCGTGATAGCTAGACAGTTGAAATTTTCACAGATGATGTATTTCTGTTGCCGCTATAACAGCAAATACTAAAAACAGAATAAAATAAATATTTAAGTGGGGCTCCCATACAACAAACGTGATTTTTGTGCCGTTTTTTGCCATAATGGTACGGAACCCTTCGTGCGCGAGTCAGACTCGCACTTGGCCGGTTTTTTGGTTTTGGTCAGCCAACTCGCGAATATGTCATGTGATATTCTTCTTGGGCTTTTTTTTTTTGTAATTAACTTTTTTTTAATAAATTATTATGACTTTGCGTTTTGTATGTTTTTTAAATATTTTGTAAAATTTATGTGTGTACAATAATATCTATGATAACAACACATTGTTCCCAGTACATTTTATAAAAGGAGAAAAATGTAACATGATATTTTATTGTTTGTTTCAGGTAATGGCGCGTGTAAAGTCTTACTTGCTGTTATTTATGTACGTATTGGTTGCTTAATTTCCTGCTAGGAAACCAATGGTATGAATAATATTTTTGTTTTTGTCTCTTTACTGTATTTTTTTTTACTTTTTACAAAAAATAAATGTAAAATATGTGTTACGTCCGTATGCCCGGAAGGATACACATTGTATTATATTGGTATTCATCATGTAAAGAAGGAACGTGTTCCCTTTTTTGGACACAATTCTATAGAAACGCCCGGCGGTTAATTGACCGTGAAAACACTCCAATTTCTTCGGTTTTCACAACTGGTATGAAACGTTTGTGAGCTTGCTACGAATTGGCTACGAGCTTGCTATGAAACAGTACGAGGTTGCTACGAAATATTTGTAGGCTTGCTACGAATTGGCTACGAGCTTGCTATGAAACAGTACGAGGTTGCTACGAAATATTTGTAGGCTTGCTACGAATTGGCTACAAGCTTGCTATGATACAGTTACGAGGATGCTACGAGCTTAATATGAATCACTACGAGGTTGCTACGGAATATTTGTAGGCTTGCTACAAATTGGCTACAAGCTTGCTATGAAACAGTTACGAGGATGCTACGAGCTTGTTATGAAACACTACGAGGTTGCTACGAAATATTTGTAGGCTTGCTACGAATTGGCTACAAGCTTGCTATGAAACAGTTACGAGGATGCTACGAGCTTGTTATGAAACACTACGAGGTTGCTACCAAATATTTGTAGGCTTGCTACGAATTGGCTACAAGCTTGCTATGAAACAGTTACGAGGATGCTACGAGCTTGTTATGAAACACTACGAGGTTGCTACCAAATATTTGTAGGCTTGCTACGAATTGGCTACAAGCTTGCTATGAAACAGTTACGAGGATGCTACGAGCTTGTTATGAAACACTACGAGGTTGCTACGAAATATTTGTAGGTTTGCTACGAACTGGCTACAAGCTTGTTATGAAACAGTTACGAGGATGCTACGAGCTTGTTATGAAACACTACGAGGTTGCTACGAAATATTTGTAGGTTTGCTACGAACTGGCTACAAGCTTGCTATGAAACAGTTACGGCGTTACTACGAAACCTAGGTGTCTTCTTGGTAATCCCAAGATTAGAAAAAGTAATTCAAATGATTGATGACATTTATTCAGTCAATCTATATATAGGTATAAAAACGAATCCCCATTTCCCGGTAATGGCATCATGAGTGAACGGCTGGACCGATTTCGCTTATTCTTTTTTTGTTGTTTGTTATTGTTAGGAGAAGGTACTTGTGAAAAAAAAATTGGTTGGTAGGTATGGTAGGTAAGGTAGGGTAGGGTAGGTAAGGTAGATAAATGTTTGGTGTTTTTATGGCAAAACAAAGTTTGCCGGGTCAGCGTTATAAATAAAACTGTTTATTAATGAAAATTTCTTAAAATTTTCATTCCACCTTTTAACTATCCCTCACATCAAAGACAATCTCTGTTTATTATGTCACCGGCAGTAAAACAACAAATATCTCAGTCATAGCGTCGTCATAACACGTTATCCGTACTTATAAACTTGGCACTTATGTTACGCAGGCTTATTTTGTGGCTTTGCACCCACACGTTTACTCTTTAAGAACCTTATGTCTTTGTTTAATGATATGGTAAAATAAAGGCAAGGTACGGCTGCTAAATGTACTTACATCATGTCGGATTTAAGTAGGTGTTATGTGTAGTTTTAAATAGTATTGTTGCCTTAAGGCCAACGAAGCGACGCGACACCCCTTTTTTACCCGACTGCCGAAGGAAGGTAATGTGTTTATTAGACTATGTAAGTATGTATGTTTGTTCCTATGTGGCGTTCTACAGGCCAAACACGTTGGCCGATTTTGATGATTCTTACGTCAATCGATTCGTCTTAACCTTGCGATTGGCTCACTCACTCTACTCACATCACTGGCTACGCGGATTTTGGGTTTTGGTCAGCCAGCTCGCAAATATGTATCCTCAAACTGTACAGAATGATTTTCTTCTTGATTAATTAACTTTTTTTTATAGAAAATCGTCTACGGATATAATATACCCTTAGAACAATTTCTGAAAAGTTGTCGTACTATCGTTGTCAAATAATAGCGTTGCGCCTTTATGAGGTATATACCATATATTTACCTCACCTCCTATTCTGCTCATTGTGTGATACATATGAAGGACCTGTGCGAACTACTGTTGATGTAGACGAGCTCTTGTCAAAGATTTTTTTTTATTTTATTAAAATTATTGGCAGGACTTATACGAAACTTAATTTGTGTTGATAACCTCCCACTACACTCTATCATAATTCAACTGAAATACGACCACTGCTATACAGTAAATAGGTCTTCCCCAAGCATCGCCACGTAGTCCTTTCCGAATCCAGGGGCATCACGCGGCTTCCGTCGGCGTGTCTTCTCATGCGCCATTCGTTCTACGAGCAATGTGCCCTGTCCACTACTACATACATCTTGACTTACATGACTTAATGTCCTATAACCCCTAGATGGGGCAGAAGGCGTCCACAGCTGTCCTCCATCGCCATCGGTCTTGAGCTTCACGCTTCACCTCGCTCCATGTCATTCCGATGCTCGTCGCTTCTGCCAACACGGTGCGACGCCAGGTTTGACGGGGACGGCCTCGCTTTCTTTTCCCTTGGGGATTCCAGTCCAAAGCTTGCTTGGGTATGTGATCGTGACCCCTTCAGAGCTTGTGGCCAATCCATCTCCACTTGCGACGCTTGATCTGGCGGTCGATCGGGCTCTCGTGGCATTTCTCCAACAGCTCTACATTGGAGATGGTCTCCGGCCAGTAAATTCCGAGAAAGCGACGAAGACAGCGTTTAACGAAGACCTGGATTTGGCGTGAGATGTCCATTGTGACCTTCCATGTTTCGCTACATACATCAGTATCAACTAATTTATAAACTAGTTAGTCCATGGTCCAAATTTAATCATCGTAACTTGTTAATTGCGAAGTCTTGCCATGATAAGTCGGTCTTCATTTGTTTTGAAACTTATGTGGTTCTCCTCGGAGTTTTGTTTGTGTTTGCCTAAGTTCGGTGGTCTCATTATTACGTGAAAGTTATTAACCTTCAAGTCTGAAGATAGTTAGAAACGTAAGACACGTGTAGAACATGATCTTTCTTACATAGGTAAATAACAAAATTCATAAGTTATCTAAATTATTTTTGGTAGCTAATTCTGTAATAATATCATTTAAGTATTCCAGTATTGGACACGATTTTCAACTTGTAAGTATTTAATTAAAAACGAATTAAAGTAAGTAAAAGAAAACGAGAAGTCTAAAAGTTACAAAACATCGAATGTTCTTTTTATATTATTTTGAACAGTCCTTACAATATAAACGATAAGGTTACAATAATACTCGAACTCGACCCAATTTCAAGTACAATAAAATTCGAACAAGTTAATCTATTTGATTAAGCACATTCAATAAACAAAATAAATCAAATTTAATGTTTAAAATATCGCGGGGCTTATTATTACTAACCCATGCTTTTAAAACTACACTGTCGATTATCGATCGAACGTGTCATTTTAACGAGATATCTTGCGAAAATACCCCGATTCAAATAGTAAAATGCGCAGCTAAGAACACTCGACAAAGACATCTTTCAACTAAAAAAAAAACTTAATCAAAATCGGTTCATCCGCTTAGGAGGAGCTATGATGTCACAGACAGAGATACACAAATACTCAGGTACTCACTTCAAATTTATAACACCTTTCATTTTCCGTCGGGGTTTAAAAATAGAAATCAATTCTAGAATTCCATTACGGGTCACTCTGTTCCCCAATAACCCATTTTCCGAAGTAGGTCCTTATTTCTGTAAGATAAACTAAACGAATTTAGTTTGTTCATGCCCTTTTACTCTCGGTACACAAAACTCCAATTCAGTTTCAGTACAATTTAACCTTTGGATTGACCGAATAGTGCGGGTCTTTATTAAATAATGAAACTGACAGATGTGAACGGACTCGTAACAGCAATTTTGGCTGATTTGGAACGCAAATTTTGTAGAATTTACGTGTTTACCTGTGTCTAAGTTTTGATTTGTTCCCCTTCGTTAGATAAATTGAAATTAATCACATCACATCATCAGCCTATTAATCTTCCCACCGCAGGGACCCAGGCCTCCTCTGGAGGGAATGGGCCGTAATCCACCACGCGGGCCCAGTGCGGGTTGATTTATGTCACATGTCTTCGAATGTTTGGTTCTAGGACATGCCGGTTTCCTGACGATGTTTTCCTTCACCGTTATGAGAGCAGTAGTGAAGAAATAATTTACACAAAGTAAAGCGCCTGCCTGGGCTCGAACCCACGACCTACAACTTGTAAGTCGCGGCCGATACCTCTGGGCCACCACTGCTCTGTATATAATTACGATCTTAATAATATCGATAGAAATAAAATTAATACAAAGACCAGATGTCACAACCGTTGCCTATATGTTTATGGTTTTAATTTCAAAATACGAGTTACTTCAGTGTGCTTCTCTTATGTTTATTGGTGTTGATTACCTAATAACATAATTAAATATGAAGATTATAGATATACACCTACATGTCTTAGGGTCATTTTTTGAATTGAATATTTGGATTTAAGAATGTCTATATCTTTTTTTTTTCTTTTTTTTAAAAAACGTTGCCCCACACTAGAAATTTCTTCCTGTATCGTGGGTGCGTTTACAAACATATAAACTCACATACACAACACCCAGAGCTGCAACAACTACCTGTAAGTCATACAAATATTTGTTCCGTGCGGGAATCGAACCCGCGACACGCAGCACAGCAGTCAATCGCTCAACCACTGCGCCAACCGGACAAACCTTTTGAGGTTTTTGTGATGTTTCTGTTTATATTTTGTCATGTTACATATTTAATAAACAATAAAAAAAAAAAAAAAAAAAACCGTGCGCCCAAATCTAAAACCTCAATTGAAGCAAAAATTTCACAAGTTTTAAGGGTAAAGTAGAGTTAAACAAATAGGTACTGAACTTCAAATTCCTATCCGAAAATCAAGGGTTAGTCTTATCCCAAAGTGATATCACTCAATTGTAGACCATTCACAAACAAAATAAAAACCTAAATAAAATAAAAGAACTCGTTTAAAATCCTACCCATTATTGATTAGGTAATGCTATTTGTTGAACTTGTCCCTCTTAATCAGGCTTCCAGGAACTTCCAAGCAAGTTGTAAAAGTGGGAAAAACAAATTAACTTAAGGTAGAAAAGTTTTTGGGTCTTACGCGCACAATAACTGTATTTCAAAGTGAATGGTTATGCTAAGTAGGGTATGTGTTCGACGTATCGATTTGCCAAGTTTCGAAGTCTGGATCCCTGGAAACATGCTTTTGTAAACTTTTCTGTTAGCAGAAAAACTTGCCTTTGTAGCGCAAATATATTATAATCTTCCTGCCCTTGTCCCATGTCACTTGAGGACTTCGCAACAAGTTTTTTCTTCTATTCTCCCTTGTAAACTGCTGTCAATCAGTAATCTTTCTTTCCTCACACAATTCATCCATATTTTCTTTGGCTTGCCTCTCCATCATCAACATTTCATCACTCTTTTATTCAGATGACTTTCATCCCTCTTCACGTCAAAAATATCTCTCTTGGTCGGACCCTTATTTCTGAGGATCGTGGTCAGCATTATGGTTGCATCTGGAGCGGATGATCTGCCTGCACCGGTTTCAGTCCAGTGCGTTCTTTACGTCCGTATAGAATTTGGAAATCAGTCCATCTTGTTGGTAGATGGCACGATCTTTTGCCTTCCAACTACAATCAGTATTTCAAAATTCTCGTCGCCTCTGCACATTGTGTGGCCGAAATACGAAATAATATGATTCCAAAATATGAACACTTATAATTTTAAATCAAAATAGTACGAATTAAACTGCAGTTAGGTTTAACGTTTTGGGAACACTTTTATTATACGAACAGCAAAAGAGTGGAATTCCCTGCCTGAGTCTGTGTTTCCCGATAGCTACAACCTGGGAGTCTTTAAGTCAAGAGTGAATAGGTTACTTCTAGGCAAGCGTGCTCCATCGTCGACCACATCATCGCTTACCATCAGGTGAGATAGTGGTCAAACGCAAGCCTATTACATATAAAAAAAAAAAAAAAAAAAAAAAAAGGTATTACTCCCTAATCTAGTCTAGTTTAGAATCGAATGCACTGAAAATGCTCAAGTTAAATCGAAATCAGGACGATAAAATGCAAAGCACATTCAAAATTGAATTTCCGCTTACATGTTCTCTTAACAAACTATTGTTTCTTGCTGCAGCGTTTAATAAGCAACTCTTGTGCAGACGCGCCGCCCTCATTAATAATTCGGGTCCAGAGCTCTCGGTTCTAGAACGTTCCACTTTTCAGCAACTGTAAACGTCAAATTCCCTTTAACAGTAAGAAAATTAAATACGTAAATTCGAACGTAAGATGAAAACGAAATTTTGTTGGCTAAAGACGCTTTGTTGAAAACATTGTTTTGTCAAACGCTCAATTAATGGCTTTTATTTGGTAGTTCTAAAGATTTTGATTATAAGTAAATACCCTTTGGAGAGTCATCATCATCCTTAATTTAATTTGGGTCGGCGCAGCAATTTTTTTTCTTCCATACATTTCTTTTCGCCGCAACCTTTGACTATAAGTAAACGCGTAATCCTTTGGAGTGTCACCATCACCCTCCTGTCGGTATTCCAACGTATTTGGGGTCGCCGCAGTATGTTTTCTTCTTCCATAGGTACATTTCTTTTCGCCGCTACCTTTGACTATAGGGAAACGCTTAATCCTTTGGAGTTTCATCATCATCGTCCTGTACTTATTCTAATTTATTTGCGGTCACCGCAACCTGTTTTCTTCTTCTATATTTTTATTTTCATCACACCATTCGATTATAAGTAAATACATTATCCTTTCGAGAGTTAGCTACCTCTTGTCTTTATCCCAATTTATCTGGGGTCGGCACAGCATGTCTTATTCTTCCCAGCAGTCATGTCTATTCGCCGTCACCTTTATTCTAGCTACATATATCATCATTTAAAAAATCTATCTACAGATTTTTTGTTATTTCTTTTCCCCTGTGAATATCCTTTTGAAAGTATGCCTTTGTTATATTCTGACCATACGGTCTACAATTTAAATTAAGTCAGGCCTTTTCTGTATTCCAAAGTATATTTGACATTCAGATACGGCCTTTTCTGGACGTAAAACAAGCCTCAGAAGAGCTAAAATTTTGGCCGGCCCTTATCTCGGCGTTTAAAATTAAAATTTATGAAGTAACCCGAAACATTGTAGACGTCTTTGCTCTTTAAAATGTAATTTGTTTGAGACAATTCAGATTGTCACTTAAAAGGCAAACTCAAGCGCAACGGTGGCGGTGTGCCGCTTTTCATTGTAACAGTAATTTAACCCTTTGTGATTTTAGCTTACTGAAATGTAAAGTAACAGGACGTGTTTATTTTACTTCAATTGTTAGAGAAAATGAAAAAAAAGCACATGTCAGATTCGGTCACATTGGTGTACTTGACGTGTTTGACTAATTATATTATGCGGGACTATGTACCCAGACTTACAAATGACTTTTGACCAAAAGCCGATCAAAATAATCCTCGAACTTTTAATCAATAGCTCACAAAAAATGCGTAGGTAACAATTACAAATTATTCGTGAAGCCAAATTCCAATCCCGAGTTCAATTTACGTAAAGGCAAAAGCGTTAAACATCGAATAAATTATGTTTAAAGCCAACCGAAGGAGAGAGAATTTTTGTGGCTTGCTTTGTTTACGCGACCTGATTTTTCTCTCCTCTCAAAATAAAACTGTTGCGTCCAGGCCTTACAATATTTTCTTCGTTCTTCGAACACTACTGAATTTTATTGTCCTTAGTATCTCGTTTGCAATGTTTATGAGGTCGTGAACTGGGGTTGCAATCGCTTTGAATTCGTTTTGCACTTAGCTGCTGCAGAGCTTTTCATTAAAGATATTGCGCTTTAGATTGAAGTAATCTTGCGGATTAGTTGTTCTTTCTCCTGTCTAGCCTTGGTTGGAGTTGTTTTGTTACCTGCTCGTTGATTTTACATTTTTATGTAAAACAACGAGACTTGTTATTTAAATATATTTTTTTTTTATAAAAAAGTCATATTTTCTATTAGGCAACGTTATTTAAAGCAATCTTCGTTTCACGCGAAAGTTAAAACATACCTATTTAAATAACTCTGTCACCAAGTTTTCCAACGTTAACGTACGGTACTCTTTCCTTTTGTTGTATTTCGCCAGCTCGAAATTATCACCAGTTAAAATTATAAGTGTTTACTTCACTGCCAGTATAGTGCAGTAGAATGATCACTAGGGAAAAGTCCGCACACGAGTCTCGCGGTAACACATAAACTAGTTCTCAAGGATGCAGCGGTATAACACTAAAAGTAGCCGTTCCAAACAATTTATTTTGAAACCAGTTGTAAACACTCGAGTCTTGAATGCGAACTACTGTACAGATATAAAGAAAGAAAGAAAGAAACGGTAGTATGGTTCCCGCCTTAAATTGCACTAGTCCGTATTCTATGTCGATAAAAATATATAACTAATTACCGAAAAGCATAAAACAAGAAAATAAAGCCAATATATTTATAAATAAACTAAAACAATTCTTAATTAATAAAAGTTATTACACCATTGACGAATATCTGTCGGATAAATTAAAAAAAATTAAGACAATTAAATGTCATTAATAATAACAAATTGACTCAAAATATAATATGAACATATTTGACTATTAATTTTATTAAACATATAGACAACTGGTAACTTGATAAGTAAAATTACATATATAAATAATTAATTGACTTAGAATTATATATCCGGTCATCTGTCCACCAGACCGAATCGGATTAGAACAATGGTAATTTCTATTGTGTCTGGAAATGGACAGTTGAAGGTTTATTATATGAACATTTAATTATTAATTTCATTAAAAATAAAGATTACTGTTTACTCGATAAGGAAAATGACATTAATAATTAATAGACGCACAATATAATATGGACCTTTTAAGTATTAATTTTAATAAATATAATCTATGAATATCAAATAAACTAATTGTAATAAATGCAAAAATGTAATCAATTGATCAAATAAGTTAAAAAAAATACATAATTCAACATACACACAGAAATACACATACATATTAGTACATTTAACCACATAAAAGCAGATAGATGGCAAATAGATAACTTTCATCATCATCATCATCATTTTAGCCGAAAGACGTCCACTGCTGGACATAGGCCTCTCCCAGGCGTCGCCACATTGACCGATCCCGTGCGTCTCGCATCTAGCGCCTTCCCGCGACCTTAACCAAGTCATCGGTCCACCTAGTGGGAGGCCTTCCAACGTATCGTCTTCCAGTTCGCGGTCGCCATTCCAAAACTTTTCGGCCTCATCGGCCATCCGTTCTGCGAGCAATAGATAACTTTAATGTTAATTATATAGGAAAATTATTAAGCGTTATTCCTCTCTCCTAGACACTGACTGTATCTAGAATGTTGCTGTGCCCGACAGGTTCCTATGTTTCTGTAACTTATATTTACCACCTGAATGTACATAATGGATGCAATAAATTTAACTTGAATTAATTAACAAAAGCATTTATTTGGCAGTTGACTCAAATATTTACGGATCGTTCCATTTCCTTTGCTTTCGACTACAACTCCGACGGCAGAAGTGGCTTGCATTCAAAACTAGTACAATAGTGCATGCGTCGGAATAAGCTGGAAGTTCTACGAATATAATTATGTGATGGCGTTTGTTTAAGTATACTGCAAAATTAACATCGGTATGTGTAGAATTCGACATGAATGCCTTTTCCCTTGATATCCGTTGTTTACCCCATAATTTCTGAACATACAATCACAATTCTCGTGTCTCCTGTGCGGGTCACAAATAAATATTTTTCTTTCTTTCTTTCTTTCTTTCTTTCAATTATGACCCTTATTACTCCCAACCAGCTCCTATTAGTCGTAAAATTATATTGTATGTTGTTAAATACATTCACAGCCACAGAAGTGGTCAACGATTAAATATGACGTAAAACTGTAATGTGTGATTTGATATAATATTTGGTTGCTGAAAATTGCTATATTTGCTTGTAACACTTAAAGTTGGACCACCCAAATAAAAATATCCTTATACCGCATTAATGACGTGATTCCATGTTTCTAGCTGTGATACATGTCTACCGATACAATTATTACCTATTATGATTTCTATGCGAACTCTGTAGGTCCTTAAAAAACGTAAAATCACAGCACATTGAACTTATTTTATTGATACAATTCTGCATTTTAGGTCCTGACATCCAATTCCGATGTGTTTGATACACAAAAAAACTTTTTTGCAAAAAAATACTACCGACTTCCAAATGACAAACGACAAAGTGAAAAATAACTTTATTTTTGGAAGTCGGTGTCTTTCGTAGATACCAATTATTTGCGATATGGAGTAAGTCGGTTTTATTTTTTTGCAAAAAAGTTTTTTTTTTTTTTTTTTTTAGTTTTAAACGATATTTATTTGCTCAGTACATCATTTCAAATACTTAATTAAAAATAACTACCTATATATACACTTAAATAAAAATAAAATAAAACTACGAATAAAAGGGCGGCGGTCATAGGGCGTCATAAAATTCGTCCACATCGCTGTCAACGTGAAAAGTGCCCAGAACGCTGGCAGCATTGCCACGTTGGATGGCAATAAAAGTTTTTTATTTTTCCCTTTTTAGTTTTGCCTACCTAATAGGCAAGTTGTTTAGTAAGTACCTATTACGCCAGTACAGATTACCCGAAAAACATGAAACTTGAACATAACCGGTGAAATAAGAGTTCTGCGTACCCCTTTCAGTATACTGGCGTGATGTTATGTTATGAAATGGTACAAACAATAAACAGACATGCGATTGAAGCAATCCCGAATGATTTGCCGTTATTTATTGAAGAGTTCTGTTGTATATCTCCGAAGATCTTTAACAAATTAAAATGGGACCAATTTCGGTACATGTTCTTTCAAACAAAAAAAGAATTTTCAAAATCGGTCCACAATTGGCGGAGATAACGAAGAATATAATAAAAAAAAAAAAAAACATACAAGAAGTCGAACATAGAACCTCCTCCTTTTTGGTAAGTCGGTTAAAAACATTGCCAACGTCGCTAATATATTTTATTTGTTCTGCATCTTTACGTACAACACATTGTACCGTCGTTGCTTGCGAAATCACAAGTAACAGATGCAGATGGTAGATACTCGTAGGTACGTATCAAACTTGCAAAGATCCAATTGATGAAACCCGATTTGTACCATCATAGTGAAAGGATTATTCTTTCTGTATTACCTAACTAGCTTCTGCGAGCGGCTTCGCCCGCATGAACAGTTTTGTTTTTTTATTCCAGGTGAACATTCCAGACTATAATATATCTCTGTGCCAAATTTCATCCAAATCCGTCCAGCCTTTCTGGCGTGATTGAGTAACAAACATACTTCCATCCAAACTTTCGCATTAATAATATTACTAGCTTCTGCCAGCAGCTTCGCCCGCGTGAAAGTCAAAAATTATCCTAAGAGGATAAATTCCCGGGATAAAAAGTGTCCTATATGCTATTCCTGACTTGAATCTATCTCTGTGCCAAATTTTATCCAGATCCGTCCAGCCGTTTGAGCGTGAAGAAGTAACAAACGTACAAACACACACACACACACACAAACTTTCCCGTTTATAATATTAGTGTGATAAGTATAGTACTCGTAAGTAAGATGCTGGATATCCAGAATGCCAGAATGCAGAAAGCGTAGGTCACTTCACGAAACCTGCCAATCGATTCTGTTGAAAAATTCACTGTGATTTTTAAAATACATATTACTGTGAAAACTTAGGCAATGTGAACTGTCCATCTTAAAGGCCTCGTCAAATAGACAGCAAACCGATAGTTTTTATTTTGTAATGTATGATATCGTTTGAATCTAGTTAAATAGAAAAGCGAACCGATTTACAAAATAAAAACGCTTTGCCACGCTTTCGGATCGCTGTATATTTGACGAGGCCTTAAGGCGGTACCCCGAGCAAAACGCCGCGCGAGCCGTTTTTGTGCTGTTTTTAGGAGCTATCTACTCGTTATTTAAAAAGAAATATCAATTAATAAAAATACATTAAATTTCTACATAATATTGATTCTAAAATGGTAGTTTTTTTTTTTTTTTAATGTTGTATATACTTCAATAATCTCCTTCCAAAAAAACATAAAAATGAGAAATAATTATTGATATTATGCATACATTATTGTAACTGTAAAAAATCAGTAGAGTCACGGTTGTATTGTATTATATAAGTTGAAGCCGCAAGATGTCCGACTCCTAAGATACAGGTCTGCGTACCTAGTTTAGGAGCCCGGAAACATGACATTTATTTTAAACTTGGTAGTACAACCCACTGTTTCCATATGCCATGTGATGTGTTTAACATAAAGAACAACTCTTTATGTACTAAAGTAAATAAATTATTTTTTGTAGTAACACTTAATGGATAGACAATTTAATAACGAACATTTTTGTAGTATTTTTTTTTCAATAGACCAAAATTCGATTTTATAAAGATTTTATTCTAAAATCTGGGCGTATTCACTACTGTAATTCATGCGCTACCAGTGCCGCTAGACCAATAGGAATGCTCATATCTCATGCCGATTTTTTGGTCAGGGTTCCGTTCTTCTTCTTTTTTTGTATTCTGGCACCTTTTTTTTTTTCAAATACCCACATGTATGTGATTTTGTGTGTTGTGCTGTGTCTTTTGTGTGCACTGAATAAATGGTTTATCTATCTATCTATCTTAAGAGGAAATGCGGGCAGAGAGTTCCGACTAAATTTCCTTAGAAAAAGTTATAATTCGAGGTTTGGCTCTCGCTTTAGTATTCGGCAAGTCTAAAATATATTCTATAAATTGAATAAAAAAGACATATGTTGTGTCTCTATGTTTTTCTTTTTCATTAATAATTGTCAAATTTGTACACTAGACCTCTGTTGACAGCGCAATTTTGAGCATTTTGTGAGGATTCTAGTGCTTCTAAATATAATGTATCAACAAAAAGGAAGACATATGGACACAGTATATATCTTTCTTTTTCATTTTATGGAATACCTTTTAAATTGGTCCAATATTGGAGAAGGGAAATAGGCGAGGGCCAAACCTCGAATTATTACTTTTTATTTAGGATATATTCCTCTTAAGAGCGAAATGACAGTTTACTTCAAGCTCGCTTCACCTAAGTACGCTAGTATTATATTATCTGTGACCTAAGTTTTCACAGTGTAATTTTTACATAATAGCACTATACAGCCAAAGCGTTCTATGCGCTACCGTGGCGTGGTGAAGTATTGGGCCAATAAAATTTAGGTCTACCATCCACACGAAGAAGAATAATCACCCAATTTCTCTAATAGCATTTGCTTGTACAACGTGACACTATTAGTAATAATCCGGTCTCTAAACGCTTACGGTTCTGAAGGTAACAACCGCACATCCAGTTAGTCGACTGTCGAAATTATATCTACCTGTTTTACGAGCCTGGTTTATGTTCACGACGATGAATTTATATTGGAAAATGTAACAGTCTGGTGGAGGCGTCCGTGATAAGGTAGACTCTGGAAACACTCACTTGTGAACATATCGATTATTTGTTTTGACATATATTTACCGACCATTAGCTTAATCCTACTGATCAGATTATAAAAACGCTTAAGCGACCTTCTTGATGGCTTAATGCCATCGCTTCGGCCGTCAAAGAAACCGGGGTTTTGTAACTGGTTTACATGAAGGTTTTTTTACAAGCTATTATTTAACGTTGCAATGTATGTAAGTGTGTTCGGGTCAAATCTTGCAACTGAATTTTAAAGCAGTTATCCTCCACGGATTAAGAAGTAATTTTGCATACACGTAAAGTTTGGATGACAATGCATGTTTAGGTAAGTGACGTCATTATAAATCCAATATGGCGGACAGCCCCTGACGTCATTATAAATCCAATATGGCGGACAGCCCAAGATGGTGGACTAGTTATTTTTTGTGCACTGCCATGATATGGGTATCAAATGAAAGTATTTGCTGAGACGAATACGAAAACAGCTTGTTTAAAAACACAAAAAATATTGAATAACTTTCTTATACTACTACTACGATTAGTGAGTTCACATTAACGCAATGCGAAGCAATGCGTCCGATGCCCGGGGTTTGCACGCAGTTAAGTTTACTGCCTGTAATCCATTTTATTTAATAATAACATTCTTGCGAACACCACACCACACATATTAAATTCATAACACTCTGATTTATCCAATAATAGCAATATATTATTCTATGTATTCTTTTCGCCAGGTTTATTTACACTTATTCATTTACACTATTTCATAACATAACTTACATAACATTTTTCTTTTGACAGCCGACCATAGATTTCTTCCGTATTTAATAAGTCACTCTTTGCTACGCGCGCTCTGTCGTTTGTCTATGTTTCGACAAATGATCATTGAGTATTGCCACGGTAAAGATGGTATATGACGGTTTCTAGGTCTACCTATATTTAATATGTTTTATTTATATATTTGTATTATACTTGCACATACTTTGACCCACCTTAAGAGTTTTTTTTTCTATTTTGTTTGTTATTTATATATTCTTCTATTTTATTTTTTATTATATAAGTCTCGTTTCCGTAAGTGTGTCCGTGGCATCAACAGTGGGCCCTATCAGAATATCAGCGCAGCGTTACCTTTTTTAGTTATCGCTGCACATGCTGAGATAGGAGCCTTTTTGGTCTCGCACGGGGTTTTTATTTTATTATTGTTTCATTTTATGCTTATTTCTCGTGTCTCCTGTGCGGGTCACAAATAAATATTTTTCAATCTTTCTTTCTTTATTTGCACTTGAAATTTTGCTTTAAAAAATACTAAGAGGCAATTTTAAATTTCGTCACGCCATCAGGAAAATCCCTAAAACTATCGCTGCCCTAGTCTACTTTTATCCTGAATTTCTGAAATATGCACTAGGCATAGGATGCTGACCGCTGAAAAATGCGGGTGTTTAATATATTTTCCAACCTTCAGCTTAATGACTAATTACAAACCATTAGCAAAAAAAGACCACAGCAATATTAATTAAGATCGTTACTTGAAACGCTTTTCGTAACAAAAACATGGCTTTTTTCGGTCCATCTGCTGCTCCGAGCCAAACGTCATTAATCCCGAGCAATTGCTCATATTTTACCACGTTATATCTCCAAAATATTTAACGAGAGATCTGAAACAGATGGCCGGTAGCATCATCCACAAACGACATCGCTCGTTTGACATACACAAACTGAATTATACAAGTGGAACTGTTAACTTGCTTTGTAAACGAACGTTAATTAATAACTTTGCAGTCCTCTTGCCGTTTGTGGGACGACTGTTTTTCTTTTGTTTTATAGTTCAGCTCCTTTCGTGTTTACTTTGTGTTTAAATTGTTTCGCACCTTTATTTTATACTTGTTTTGTTTGATTATTTTCATGGGTCGGTTTTAATTGTGTCCTAGAACTTCGGGTTCTAGGAAACAATTAAAATCGACCCGCGTTATGTAATTTTGACAGAGCTTTTATGTCATTGTCACAAATATTATTATTTAGAATATAATAATATCGGCTAAATAAACTGAATCAATGTCTTGCTTTCTGCATTATTCAAGTTTCCGAAAACATACACCATTAGAATTACCCTGTTCAAATAATAAAATTCTACCCAATAATTCATTTCAGAATGTTCAACATGACTCCCATACATGTCGCCATAAAAAGCAGCAACATCAAATAAAATACTTTAATAACACCGTGTGCAACACGACGGTCGAATCCCAAATGACGGTAACCGTACACCCAACGCGTGGTATTGGAAGGAAACTAATAAAATAACGCCATATGGACGGGAACAACATTCCACGCTTGCCTGCCCTTGTGTGACTCTTTTAACAATAATATTTCGGAATATATGGGCCACAACCACAAGCCTTTTTTGTTTTTCCCCAGGGAACGCAACCTAAGTGTTATAAAACCACCTAAAATCATTCTCCACAATGCAATTTCAACCTTACGTTATAAAAAATTGAGTACAGAAACAGAAAGCATTCTAACATAAGAAACAGGCACTTTGTACGTGTAAGTCTATCGAAGAACGTAGTAACCTGTTTACAAAATACTCTGGGACCCAAGCATGCCACACAATACATTCTCTCCTTCATTCCTATAGGTAGGTAGTAGGTAGATATTTACAGAATTGGAACGTTGTCAAGTACCTACCTGTTCACCAAATTGGTGGATCAATAGTCTGTTTAAAAAGTAACCCTACCTTCCGATTTATTGGAATATAGTTCTTGCCTCTGCCTTCTGAGTATTTTTATACATAATCGAAATCATGCCTTAAAATAACGGTTATACGGATTTATTTAAGAACACAATTTGAAAAAATGGGGTATTATAGACTTGTCTAGTGTTCAATGTGAGGAACCACCGTCATACACATGAGCCACAATCTACAGTGCGGCAAGTGCCCATACACCTGCATCTTTAAGGACCTAATGAACGCCACTGACGGAGGCCCAAATCTTCTATAAAGTTAACTAACGGCTTGAGAAGAAAAAGCCTTTACTTGACCTGATCGTACAACTCATCTATCGAGGTCAAGAGTAGGCTCTAAAGTCTAAGAAAATAAGGTTTGTAATTTGTCGTCTAAAGCAATTTTCTAGTAGGAAATATTCCGCCCTTTCCATTTCGATCTCCTATTGACTGCACAAGATGTAATACGACGCCCTCATAACGAGGAATGCCTCGAAGATTGCAAGCACGCAGCAACAGATTGCTTTCCGTTTCCGTACAAGGTTGTGATTGGAAAATCAATCTTAGTAACATGTGTAGACAGGCATTGAAGTCTGGATTGAAATACGCATTACAAACTCTAGAGTTTTACTAATTTGCTTGTTTTAGGATTACGTACAATGTTCTCAGACATAACATTGATTAGAAGACTTCTGACTCAGCAAGGTAGTCAAAGTTGATATTAAAAATATTTTTATGTTCTTCATTACAGCCTCCTGCGTTTACTTAGTTGATCAAATATATGAGTATTAAATCAAGGTTCAAACGAAGTTTGTTCACTGATTCCATTAATATTCACTAGCAATAAGCCAAGAGTGAAGACATTCTGGAAGTATACATTTCCATATTATTATCATTTTGCCTTCTAAAATTGAGGACGTGATTGCAAAATGGGAGTCCTCCTTTTTATCTTGCCCATTTGAATTTCGAATCGGCTTATTTGGGAAAATATCGTCTCAAGTTTGCGCCAATGGTATCGTTAAAATCTCCATCAGTCGCAAAGGTTTGTTTCTAAGTATCAATTAAATGAATTATTTTGGCGGTATAGGTCGCGTCTGTACAAAAGAGACCAGTCTCCTTGATACCGCTAATTAAACAAACCTAGTGGCAAACAAAGCCTCCCGGCTTCAGACCTTAATGGAATCTGTTAAATGGCACGTTCCTACGTCATTTTAACAAACAATAATAACAATAATGGCAGGTGCCAGATGAACCTGTTATTTGTGTATCTTCGCTATTTCCAAACACGAAATGTACTGAAGGCTTCTTGTGATACAAAGGATTTGGCTAGTGTTTTACTGTTTCTACCTACAAGAACGATTCTTGGTTCGGAAAATTTCTTCTGAGTGTTCTTCGTCAACATAAAAATATCAAAATCATTAGCAGAAATGGTATAATGTCAAAGGTACTAACTACAATGTAAAACCAAAGAAAGCAAGGTCAGGGGAGGGTGTAGTTGGAACTGTAAATGATGCTGAAATTAAATAAGGCACGGGAGCTCAGTAAAATATACCCAGGTATTATTTCCTAATTCAGATCCTCCATTTTTGAGCATGAAGAAAAAGAGGGAAGTATTTTCTCCAAATGTACCTAATTTTTATTTTCTTTTCATATTGTTCTTGCCCAAAGTTTAACATCATTAAAAGTTTCCCAAAGTTTCGATTACGGTTGTACTGTCTCGGTTTTTCTTATAGTCCAAGAAAAAGTTATTCGGATGAAATGAATTATGTTCGTTATTTATGTTCCTAAATAAACAGCTTGGTATATATGTAATATACTTTATTGTACGCCAAAATTGTTACACTACTCCTTTAAAATATTCTCAATTGTATGGATACAATGGCGGTCTTATCGCTGAAAGTGATATCTATATCTCTTCCGTAGTACAAAAAACGCCATAAATTTGTGAAATAATAAAAATCCAGTACGAAGATATAATTATTTCGATATACCGCTGCTGCAATACATTTGCCTACTTTATTACATTCATGAGTGAAAGCCTCTCATCTCAAGCCTTACGAGGGCGCTTCACGTGCTTTGCTCTAGCGATAGTTTTAATTGTATGCTCGTATTCTGTGTAATGTATTTACACCTTTATTGGAAGTCAATCATTTGAATCTAGCCAAAGGCGCCCGGGCCGATCTTCAAAATTAAGCAACACTTGTCGAGGCCGATCTGTAGATCTCCCATCTACGGATCGGCCGTCCGTAAAATACCGAGACTCCTCCGTGCCTCGGCAAGCACTTTCAGCTGTTGGTCCTGACTGTCATTAGTAGATCTTTGGGAGTCGTTACGGATAATCAGAAGCTAAGACATCTGACGCCAGTTTTGGTAAGGGATACCGTACGCTGTTACTGGGTTGTGGACATCAGACAGGCAGTCGCTTCTTGTTTAAAATACTGGTTCGCAGCTGCATTTGGTTACACTGGAAGGCGCCAACTCAGTTGGGAAAAGGCTACGCGAAGGTAAAAAAAAGGGTTCTGCTAATCACAGCATTTATTTGCTCGGCTCGTGTTCGTAAAAACACGAAATTTTGTCTACAGGCGGACCTTTTATTTTCTCTCCGTTGAAACAAGTCAATCCAGAGCGATTTCACGATAATACTAGATAGTTGATTACTAATTCTCTGGGAATTTACGCTAAGGAAAGGGAATTAGGAGGGATTTGCAAACGTGTTGGTTCATTTTACATGTGAAGCATCAAAGTTTTAGGTAGTGTAAGTAATATTTAGGTCAAAGCAGGTAGTAAATTATTATTTATGATACTCAGAATACTTCAGCTCAAAAGGCTTCTCTACTAGGTGGTACCCCTATATACCTATTTCTCATGTTAATAATGTTATCCTTATCGATAGTTAGGTTATTAACAGTGAACAAGTACCTAATACCTACAAGTAGATAGATAGTAATTACGCGAAATGTAATATTCTGTAAGTAGTCAGGGCAACCGCAAATATCTCAGGGGTTAGAATCTCCCGATCTCCCAATCGCCAATCAGCGTCTTAGTAGACCGGCAATCGTTGCTTATTATTACATCCTCGGCCTTGAGTAACACTAGCAGCTTTGTGCCAAATGACATCATTGTATATAGAATTTATGGGGCCATTTAGACCCTTGCCAACCCCGTAGCAATACCTTAGAATTAATAATTCCGCTGTATTGTCGACATAACATGTTTATGGATAATGATGCAAAAAGCAAAATCTTCTCTCTTTGAAACAAAAGCGTCCTTGGGCATGAAATTCCACGGACTTTGTACGCATTTCAATTCTTTATTATAAAGCAAAATCGTGTTAAACCTAAAATACAGGCGATATTATTGAGACCCGATTTTAAATCCTTTGAAACAACGAAACCTCCACCTGGCGTTATTGAAGAAGTATTTCATATTCGGATATTGAAATTTCGTGTTCAAACCGGAGAGAAATCAGCGAAGTATTTGAAGAATTCTCCAGTGAGTAATAACTGAGTGAGGGTTGATTAATGACCGTCGCTCGGGGGCCGTCAAAATGTTCCCCTGTCCCTTCACTGTTCCGACACTCGTCCCTTTGTGTTATGACTTTTATGGTCACTAACCTCCATTGTTCGTGTTGGACATTTTTAAAGAGATTGATAAGGTGACGTACAATCTCGCCTCCCAAAGGACCACGCACAAAATATCATGCCTCTTCATCAACGAAGTTTCTTTCGATGAACAGTCGTTTGAAAATTATTACATCTTTATAGAGGATTCTCACCTCGTCAATCTAATTTTATTGACCATAAAACGAGTAGTTTAATAATTGCGCGCCCGTGATTTTATGAAGTTCAAAATTACAGAGCGGATGAACTACATTCATGAAAGGCCCTCGTAAAATTAATAAGGCTAATGAAGGTTTTGCTCTTACCAAATTTTTAGACCAGCCATACTACATATGGAGCCAAAAAATAGGATACGTGGCTACAACAAAATCTGTTACATTTTCGCTGATTTGGACTACCTCCAAGTTCTGGCAGAAAACCTTGTAACTAACCTGCAATGCCGAGTAATATATTGCAGACATCAGACCCAAGGATCCATTCCCCATTCCCATTTCTATTTCAACCGCTACTTCTCAAAGGCAGCAGCCATGTTACCTTTGAGTACTACCTCAGCATCGGTAAATATGTGCACTTTCAACTAGAGGTGTTTATTTTTGTCGAAGTTTGTGTATATTAGCTTGGGTGATGCTCTAAGGAGGCACTCCATCTTACAGCAGGTATTTGTGAATGCTGCACAACATTTTATCTTTAGTTAAACACTTCTCATTAGTTTATTGTTTGCAGCTGTATACGAGTAATTTCCAAACAGTTTATTCAGTAACATGGACCAATATCCAAACTGCAGTAAACTGCATTAGTCTGAGCATAATCGGTTAATCTGCAGTTCGCCCCGACTGCACATGGTGCATGATCCACAACTTCCAACTTCTAAGTAATGCAGGTCTTTAAATTGAAATCTATCCTGAACTAGCGCCAACTTTAACTGTTTGAACTGATTCGAAAAGTTTTGCGCTAGTCGACGTCCGAAGTCTTCGCTTATTCTGTTATACATTGTATAATACGGACTTCGAATGAGGTTTTGGCAAACGAATAGACATACCTGGACTTATCCGGAGACAGCAACTTTTGATTTCGAGAAAACTTCCGAATGCTATTGTTGATATTGACAGCCGGTTTCCATTGAAAATACTATATAACAGATGCGGCAAGAAGTAACTGAACTGAACCAAAACGACTAGTAAATATATTGAACAAACGAATAGAACAATAAAAGCGTACAAAATTTAAAGAACTACTAACATTTTTTGGTTTTTTGTGTGGTACTGTCCTCGTAACCCAATTCTAATCTCACTGCAAACAGTATTTTTTTTCCAAAAAAGTTATACAAATCTACACTCGCACTAGCCACAAAGATAAATACTCGGACATCGAACAGTCAACACGGTTTTAATGGAAACCTGTTGGTTTATTCAGAGCGATGTAATATTCAGCTTTTGTAAATGGGTTTGCTATGTAAATGAAGAACGAAACAAATTGAATACATTTCATCGTTGATCGTAAATTATTGTATTAGTCATTATTTGGCGAAAAAAACGCCACTCTTTTATATTGGAAAAATAGTTTAGATTGCATACTGCTTCTTTACTTATCTCAGAACCACCTAGACTTAAATAACTAATGGCAAAATCCTAAAGAGATTGAAATCCACTGCAGTTCAACAATATATGCCTAGTACGTATTCGTCCGAAGCAAAAAGAACAACATTTTTACAAAATAGCAAACGTTTTAAAATGTCCGCATATTGCACATTTTTACTAACCCACAAGTACTCGACGTTTTGCACAGTGCTGGGTTCTTGTGCCACAACTGATTTTTGTAGTAACAATTTTGAAGAAAATGCACAATTGTTTTCTCTTTTAAAACAAGCAGGAGTAAAGTGACAAGTGCTTTCATGTTTCTTGAATAAATGTCTGTTCTGTCGTGGTTGGTACTTTGGAATATATTATCTTTTTCTTGAGGTTGGAAATATGGGTCTTTGAATAAACCAAATATGTACCTATAATAAAGACTAAGCAAGTGTTGCATAATAATATTATATGTTAATATTATAAGCATTTTGAAACTAGAACAAGTACACGAGCTCAAATAGTTGAATTAATGTCTAACATAGTAGACATTAATTCAACTATTTGAGCATTATGCTCGCCGATAGGCTAAATTGATAATGCTCTGCCGCTGTGCTCAACGCTATTATTAACCATATTCAAGCCAGTGTTTTAGTGTATATCCTATTACACTGTTCAAATATCGTTATATGGGCAATATTCATTCGAGGAGTATTATTTCGACTCAACTTGACCGTTTTGATTGATTCTACACCAAATTGATTCTTGATGAACGTTGCCGATGTGCGCTCATAATACGCGCTACTTTAGCCGCTTTAACCGACCCTAGCGCAATCATCGCAACGGTTAAGCTTCTCTCTTACCAGATTCACTATAAAGCCCATCCTTTTACCGTAATATTGACGAAATTACTTCAAGAGAGATGATTTTATTCGACAATGAGATCATAACGGAGCTATCTCATCCAGAAATGTACGTATTACGACACCATCCTCAATTTACCCTTCAGTTCAATTCGCCTAATTCTAAAATCTCAACGCAAACAGGTGAAGGGGGATTCAATGAATTATTCCTTCCTTTTTATTCTCTGGCCGAGGAAAACTGGGTCAAGGTGCATGACAAATTATATCACGGCACAGAGCTCCCGGGCTGTGCAAATAAGTAAAGCCTTTTTCCAAATGTTACGCTTTTTGCTGATGTACAGAGATTGTATGTTTCACTGCCGGTTTTGCTGACTGAGATAGATGCAAATTAATACGGGTCTTCAAGAATTGTGTCTTCTGTGCTGTATATCATTGCTACGATTCTTGTTTTTCGTGTCATTATTTTTTATGACGACTGTTTACTTAGCTAAGCTAACTTGGTTAATGCCTACTCCATTATCATTTTATCTTTTGTTAATAGCATTCAAGTTTATCTAGACGCAGCTAAATATATAGTACTTACCCGTCTCCTTATGACTTCTTTACCTAAATAGAACATGAACGTCAGGTCTTCGATACGGACAGAATTACTAGCCCGCTCCAAATAGCATCCACAAGGCAATAACTGACAGTCCTGTACCGAACCGCTCAATCTGAAGTGTCGGTTGTTGTACGACGAAATTGTACCACAAATTGGGAGTCACGAACCGAACTGAGAACATCAAATTAGAAGGAATATCTGAATGCAACAGTTTCATTGCGGATTGGTTGAAGTTTGTGGTATTCAATGGGAAATAATGGAATATTCAAATTTAAATGAAGCTTAATTTGACTATTGTTTGACAGAGGGTCCGTCGAGAGTCCTTCGTTAATGTGACAAAGAAACAAAATTGATGTTGAGATATGCTGATGAACGACTTAATAAAAGGGATATTGTTTTTTATACAAAGCTGTAACACCTAGATACATAACTGCAATCAAATTCGATATTTCGACGTGATGACAACGTAATATATTCAAAGTTCCCTATAACTGTCTAGAATTATATTCACTTTACCACTATCCCAAAACCGAATCAACCCATCTGCTGAAGCAATCAACCAACCTTTTTTCGCGCAAATTCCTCTTTACTCAGGTGTCAGGTAAAGATAAAATTATTCACAACGACCTAATTACGGTATAAAAATTTGAATTGAAGTTCTTCCTTCCATGTTAATCTATCCATCTCTTCCTAGGTATGATTAATGGTGATATTATGCCCTCGCACGTATGTGGGTCCCCTAACAATTACCCCTCGCAGTAGACTAACGATAATTGTGGGTAATACGTTATGTACGGGATCATAATCTTTTAGCTTTTACTGTTCAGGCATCGTGATTATATTGATAATGTTGTACTTTGATATTTTGGGAACATTCAAGTTATATTTACAGTTGAATTTGAACCGCATAATAATAAACTGTTTGATATTTTCGACAAAAAATGTGCGATTGACGAACGGACGTGTTTATTTCCCATGTTTCGTTTGATCCAAGAACGCATTGTTAGTATGCTGAACGGGATTTCTGCCGAAATAAGCGTTTCCTCCTTTTCTATTTCTTCTTTCAATCTTTTATATTTTGTAGACAAATAAAAATTGTTTGGACCTTTATAGTTGCTGGCACATAACATGGCAAGAGTCATTAGATGCGCACAAGCCGTTTTTGAGGTCTCTTTGTTTACCAAGTGGGATCCGGGGAATGTTTAGCACCGTTCCGAGCGCGCGATTGGTTGGTCAGTTGACATAAAGATCGACTGACCGATCGCGTCACGTCCACGTTCCGTTCTCTCTATACGGTGGTTGGTCAGTTCGCGCACTATGCGCAAAGTTACCCCCACTACGCCAAAACCTTGCAAAGTTACATGCCGGGGACTGTACTAGACAATAGTTAAGAAGTGACTCGGTATCTACCGGTTACAGCATCATCCTCTCGAGACCAATAGCCTGCAACTCTGCTACAACAAATCTAAAGTTGAAAATGATGAGTAGTCCCCAAGTCCCCAATCACTGCTGATCAAATGAACGATAAAATGCTACCGTTTCTGAGCCAATGCGCTAGACCAGGAACTTACGCAGGTACAATTTCTATTAAATTCTCGCAACAAACCTATAGAATTACATGCCACATTGCCTATTTATCATTTTGTAATAGGCGAAAAAAACCGGACATTTTGGTCAGTATCCCAACATTAATAAAAAGTGATCGAAGGCCGATAGCGGTGACACCTGTCAAGGCGACCTTCATACTTGACAATGGGCGGCTTTTTGCGGGAAAGAAACGAAGGACGTCAATAGTTTTTTTCTTTTTTACTAAAAAAAGATGAAATAGCCAGTTACGTCAAAACTGCTAAAAGCCAAAATGGAATGAAAGACAAATAATCCTAAGCTCGTAAATAAAGAATTCCGGTTTATTTCAGAATTTTTAATCAAAAAGCACTTTCGGAAAAGAAGCGACAGATTTAATTATTAATGTATTAAAATAAAAGTGAATTCATTGTTTTACTCCGAAGGTAGCTCAAACTGAAACGTAGAATATTCCCGCTCAATATTCTGTATCAATATATTTTATTCGCTCTTTACGTTCCATTTTCTCAGTCAACTTTGCACTTCAATATTTTGCTTACAACGCGCTGTCGGTATGAAAATGTCCAATGGAGTAAAATAAGACGTACTGCAACTTTACACGCTAGTTATGAAGGACCTGTTACAAAGAAACATCGTTATATCTCTCTGATATATTATCAACCTTGTAGCAGCTCATATGTCGTTCAACGATATCACGCGCTTTAAATCGCGTTTCAGAGCAATTCCTTTGAAATACATGAAGGAAATGATCTTTGTGATGGCAAAAGAGGACTGCCTTAAAAAGCGGAGGTATATTTTTTTCACGCTGTTATTTTGAACAGTGAACATCGAAATATAAAAGTGAAAACATATTTTAGCGTAGGGCGCCGTTTTCATCGCCTGGATGAGTTTTTTCTGTAGCAATGATGAAACAAATATTATATCTTGTACTACATCGTATCGACAAGCTACAATATATCGGTATTCCCAGCACAAAATTCGTCGGGTTGACGTGATATATTTTGATGATATCGACATTCTTGACACAGGGACTAGATGTAACGACATTGAGGTCCATACGAGCCTTTTAGCAGTAAATATACAGCTAAGGGCTGAAATAAGATGTAAGCAAGATCACGAGATGCAATAATGGGGGACCCTTCTCAAACAAACTGGGTCTCCTTGGGGATTAGTGTTTCTCCTTTTGCATCACAGCGATAATGCGCTTCCGGGGCTTTCACATAGTGTTTGTTTGTTTTCATTGTTTGGTCTGTTTTGAAATTTTCTACAGAGTTCTTTATGGACTGTTTTCTTTTCGATCGCTCTTTAGCATCTGGTTTTCTTCTACAGTTTTGTATATTTAAATTCTTAACCTCAGCAAAATATTCTGGGATCTCGGTAGCTTGGTTCTATCGAAAAGTAATTTTGTTGCATCAGATATAGATTTTGTAAAGACGAGAACACTTTGCATAATACATTTTGCGCAGTTGCGTTCTGAACATAATGTGATAAAATAACAATTTCTGCCAGTTTTCTCTCTCTCTCTCTTTTCTCGTAATCACTTAAACAAACAACGTTAACAACTCCTTTTAAAGATCACCATTTTATCAAAGTTCTTGACCTCTTTATGCATTTCTCAACTCGTAGGTCACGTCTTTAACACAAAACTAACTTCAATTCAAATTAAACTCTTCCTCCTTAACTTTAGTTTTCTAAATTAACAAAGTTTCGTCTAGTCACTTGGGAAGCCAGTTTTGAATACACATGTACTGCCGAGTCTTGTGAAAATACTGCTTTCGTTATAAAAAACATGTTGAAATTCAAACCACCGCAAGTCCCACATGTTGAAACAAAGTTACAATAGATGTGTAGTTTTATCCCCAGTGAAGGTTATCGGTTAAACTCGCTTATTAAAATGCAGCATAGTGTACGTGACGCATTTTATACGCTTGAAGCTTTACGTGATCCACGTTCCAGTTGTTTGGAAGTTCGTGTTTACTGAACATACAATGTCGACAAAATCGGAAAGTAACTTTCAATCAGACCACATTGTTTGTTGTGTTAGACTTTCATGGCCTCCGTAATTTACGATTTTGCATTTTATTTAACGTTTTTACAATGTGTTCGGACTTTATTAGGTTTCTTTACATTTTGCCGCTATAGTTCAAGTGCCCTATTTTCTTTCTCGGTCCTTACTTTAAAGTCACTTGCAGTAATTGTGTACGTGAAAGGACTTTCATACTATTGAATTTAACAGAACACGATTACGAGGTGATTTGCTGTTCTTATTATTTGAATAATTTAAGTGAACATGGAACATTAATATGAGTTAGGCTTATTCTCTCGGATACTGAATAGAACGCTCCGAACTAGTACAATCGTTGAAATGAACTAGTTCGGTCTTCTAGTACCTACTATTAGTTCATTGTAGTTCACCGTTCATTAAGATATTCTTGTTCGCCGGGTCGGTCATCGAGATCGTACGTAGACAGAGCAAACTGTACTAGTTCGTCGTTCATCAGTCATCACGCTCGCGCGCACGGTTCTCAAATCTCTCAACTCGTTCAGTCGCTCAGGCTCAGACAATCGTAGTTCGTACCGTACTAATTCGTTCTGATTCAGCACTCGAGCGATCCGATGTCGCTTGGATCACTGCACTAGATGAACTATTTAAACGACCGAAACAGAATAGTTCGTTCTCGTTCACCTAAAGGAATTGCTTCCTAATAGTAAGTACATGTACTACACAAGCCTAATATGAGTATATTTTGAGGGATGCAAAGTGAGGACTTATCAGCGAATTTTGAGATTCTGCGCTGCGTAGCGACCTCGCTTCGGCCATAGATATCCTGTATTTTATATTTCTATGGCTTACGCCGTAGACACGTCGGCGTCGTTGCCACCTGGCTACGGCGTGCGGCGTAGCGACAGTAATGAGATCGTGGCAGGTGATTTAACTGCTTCACAGAATCATTGAATGAAGAAAATAAGCAATATTTTAGCGAGATAAAAACAAAATGGCAGGTATATCGAGAAACACAAGATGACAAAGTACTTTCTCTTAACTTGATTTGTAGAAGAAACTTTGTATTTTGAACTTGTATTATATTAGATTTCGTGCCCGACAGTACATTATGTGTTCTCACCGCAATACTTGAGAGTTGCTGTTTTAGTTCAGAACTAATGAGATTTTCGTTAAATACCCTTGGGAAAACCCAGTCAATGAAGTTTCCTACCTTCTAATATGTATAAATGTATGCTGACGTCTTTAGTTCTCTAATTTAATTTCCGAGTTCATTAATACTTCAGATGTTGATTTTACCTGATCAAGCATTTAACTGATCTTGCACAGCTACGGAGTGCGGATTTTGCTTTAATATTTATTACGTGATGAAGAACGTATCAGTCTGAATAAGAGTAATGGCGGCCCAGTGGTAACGGCCCCGACTTACGTGTCGTAGATCGTGGGTTCGAACCCAGGCAGGCGCATTACTTTGTGTAAATAATTTCATCACCACTGCTCCAAAAATGGTGAAGGAAAATATCTCCTTCACCGAGGAAACCGGCATGTCATAGAACCAGAAATTCGAAGACATGTAACATCCACTAACCCGCACTGTGAGTGTAACAAATAAATGAAATACAAAATATCATAGAATTCGAATTCAACTTCATCTTGTCGGTATCGCACAGACATTAGGTACTGCCACGGTTCTAATCCCCGAAAGCGCGCTTTCTCCAAAACCCAAGTATTAAGGAACTTTGGTATGATTTAATAAGAAAATATTTTACATAAAATTGAGTACCTACTGACTACCGAGTTTGGCTATTTGTATTTCTGGATTTCTAATAAACCCAAACATGACTAGGATACATAGTTTAAATCATGAGATCAGTTCGATGGCGTCATTTTGATCAGTACCATTTATTTATATATATTCTTCATATAGTCGCTTACAATTTGAGATATCTTATACCTTATACCGTGACATAAATATAATTAGGGAGGTCCAGTGGCCATCTGTGGTCTTCTTCATCAGTTCCACTTCACCAAATGATACTTTCTAGGTGCAAATGCTTGCTGTGTTGATGAAAATACCAAAATCGCTCTCGATAGCCATGGGATTCTATCATCAGATTCTGACTTGGTGACGGCACCACCACAGTACCACTTCGGGAGTATACCCTTTTAAATGCCAAAAATAATTTTCAAAACTGTTCCGCAAACCACAATTGGCAGGAATATTGGCGAAAATACATTTAAAAAAAACAGTCAGACATAGAACCTCCTCCTTTTTGAGAAAACGGTAAATAAAATGGAGGACCTACCGTATTTAGCTATGTGTAAGGTACATTGCCAACTTCTCGCTGACTAATTTAAATATCCGTCTGCGTTTCCCTGAGGAAATAACGAACGCTTTCACACTATTCTCTCGTAAATGAAAATGTAGAACATTTTGCTTCTGATAATTTGGATGTTTCGACATTTATTTTTCGTGCTTTTGTGTGCACCGTTATTTTTGATTAAAATTATTCTAAATATATATAAATGAATAAATAAATAAATAAATGAATATGAAATCTCAATCATTATATGATTGAGATTTCATGTTCATTTATGTGGCTTATTTTTTCTTACAGTTAATAAAAATATAAGGGACAAGGAAGCATTTGCTCTTCTTCTAGCCAATACCGTCTAATGCTGAGGCCCCGATTGCATGTTAATTGACCCGATCCTTCGGTCGGTCGGTGCTTCTGCATCCGCCTTCCTTGCCTACTGCCTTGGTCAGGTCGTCGATCCACCTGTTTCGTACTGTCTACGCTTCTTTGACCTTTGTTCGGCAGTGGAAAATTGTAGGCTTCTTAGATAATCTATTATGATGATATGATATAAATCTATTATCGTATCTATCGATTTTTCCTATAACATAGCTCTAGTTTGAATGCCAACAAGGCAAGTCTTAAGAATTAAACCGTAAATACATTAAGGCTCTCCTTCGAACTACAGACGCTTCTACTTAGCTTTATTAACCTGACAGTTAAAGCAGTTGAATCAATTGTCTCTTCTACACTTTTTTACCCTTTGGCCGTGCCAACGTCGAACGTCTATTTCCTGCAAGCGATTGGCACTCCGTAGTCAACAATCACATTAAATGTTGACTTCCGCGCAAAGCCGTTCCGCCATCATTGTCGCCGCAGCACTGATATTCGCGGAAAGGAACATTTGAGCTAAGAGCCGTGTAATACAGATCACTTACGCGTTCGAATCAAACCACACTGTCGCTGCGACAGTGTCACTGCGGTCGAATGGTTTGATCGCGTAAGCGACTCGTATCGGTATAACACGGCCCTAAGGACCTTATTTTTTTATTATTTAGATAGGCTTGCGCTGAGGAGCTCGTGGCTAATTAATAACAGCCGCACGGGTCGATCTTCAAGGTTAAGCAACGCTTGCCGAGGTTGGTCCGTGGATGGGTGACCATTTCAACATACCGAGTTTCCTCCGTGCCTCGGAAAGCACGTTAAGCCGTTGGTCCCGGCTGTCATTTGAAGATCTTTGACAGTCGCTACGAGTAGTCAGAGGCTTGAGATCTGACACCAGTGTTGCCAAGGGGTACCGTGTTACCCAGTTACTGGGTTGTGGAGGTCAGATAGGCAGTCGCTCCGTGTAAAACACTGGTACTCGGCTGAATCCGGTAATACTGGAAGCCGACCCCAACAACAATTGGGCAAAGGCTAGGCAGATGATGAGATAGGCTTGCGCTTGACCACTATCTCGCCTGATGGTAAGTGATGATGTGGTCGAAGGTACAGCAAGCTTGGTTAGAAGTAACCTATTCTGCCCGCGAATTTCCATTTCTCGCGGCGTCAGTGACGCCGGAGCCGTTTTGCTCGGAAGTCTGTCTTAAATGGGGCACTTTTATGGCAGACTTGTGTTCAACTTATCATTCAGTGCACTTAATGTTGACTCCAGCGTCGTAAATGGTGGTCACAATATTTCTTTTTATGATGATGACGATTGGGAACGCATTTTGGTGCTAAAAATCTGTTTTGATTGATGCGACTTGGTAATAAAAATGTTTTCACATTGAATCATTCCGAATTTAAATGCAGCGAGAATGACCGACAGTACGGGACTAGAGGGCTGGCTGGTTTATTGGCCAAAAAAATTGCATGTCCATTCAACGTGCCAATACTGCCAGTCTTCTGGGTGCGTTTCCGTATGTCAGCAATATGAAGGAATACTTCGACACCTAAGTGTCCTTTGGTTTTATTTAGTTGGCCTCCTTTTTGGTTTTGTTTTGTTTTTGTATACGTAGATAAGTAAGGTGATGCGAGATGGGTAGATAACATCGTGAGTAGAATCTGGATAAGATTGGCACAGGACCGTGGGGATTGGCATGAGAAAAATGAGGCCTATCTATACTCGGCAGTGTTTGAAGTCAGGTTACCGATGATGATGTATAAGTTATGTATGTTTAAGTTTATTAAACAGAGTTAGTTGCTAATTACAATCCAGTTGTAAACCATGTATATGAAGGGGTTGGTTATCATGTTACTGAACAACATAATATTAACTTACATAATTGTGATTTATTGAGTCGGTAATGCAGTTTAATATTGTTCCGCTAATGATTCATTATGACGACGACAGTTGCCAACGACCTTGAGGAAACAAAATGCGCACTTGTTTCACACCCGCGCCACCCAAAATTTAGTAGTTTTTAGTACTATCCTTATTATTCTAAAACTTAAAAAAATGCCTGAGATCAAAATGTATACAATTAAGTTGTCTTCGAGATAGTCACAATTTCATTAAAATAAGCCCGGCGGATTTGGTGTGATTGACGTTTTTTTGTCCGTGTTAGACATAAGTTTACAAATTAATTACACTATGTAATACGAATAAAACAAAATTTTCTTAAATCAAATTATTAAGAAAATGGACTAATGTAACATTTTCTTTTTCCAAAAAATTACGACTCGCCCTTTAGACGTGATTCTCATTTTAAAATTAGCTACTGTGGGGTATCTGCGCCTTAAACCAGATTAGTATTTATGCGTGTATATTTTTATATGCGCCTATACTTAACCTTATTATTATAACCTAGCGACCCGCCCCGACTTCGTTCGAGTGTAATTTTATTTTCGGCATTACATTTTACAAAAAAAATATGACCCCTAACCTTGTCCTGGCAATTACGCACACAAAAAAAAAACTGCTGAATCAGTCGAGCCGTTCACTCGTTCTTGAGTCTGTCGTTTATTCGGCATTTGATTTTTATATAAATATATTCATATAAATAGCTGTTTGTTAGTTAATTACGCTTTAATATCTGATCCGATTTGGATGAAAAGTGGAACACAGTTAGACTTTGACCTGGATAACACAGGAATGTCCTGGTCCAGGCTAAGGTCTACTTTAACCCAGTGTGTTCCGTGAGATAATTTCCGACTTTGCTCGTGCAAAAGCTACGTAAAACTAACTTAAAACCTCATACATCTGCTAGAACCCTCATTATAATAAAGAACATCCCAGATTACAAGAAAAGTTATCACATTTCCTTTTACAACTTAGAAAAGCAATCCTTGTTTCAGCATTATTCTTGAACTTGCGCTTAGAACAAAATGGTGGGGCAAGGATGCCGCTGCATATTGTTTTAAATTAATGTCGCTGATAACGGATTAATACATTAGGCCTTAGAATACTGTCGAATGCGATTGTTAAGTACCCTAACTATGGCAATCTCTGGTGATGGGACTGAATTTCAATGCCTGCTCATATATTTATGTTCTAATAGAGCACCTTTTGAAGGAGTTCGTCTGCTGACACGTAGTATAACTCTATTCCAGTTTCAAAAAGTTCTGGTTGTCCTTCCAATTATATGTCAAGTAGCTTCTGCCAGCGGCTACGCCCGCCTTCAAAGTGTTTTATCATCCCAAGGGAACATTTTACCGGGATCAAGGCTATTCCAGACTATATAAACTATCTCTGTGCCAATTTTCATCCAGATCCGTTCCGCCGTTCTGGCGTGATTGAATGACAAGCATACATCCACACACACATCCATCCAAACTGTCATATTTATAATATTAGTAAGAGGCAATGTAAGCTTTCATAAATTCGTGCACTACTAGAAGATTAAATAAAAAGAGATGTTTCAATTCCCCTAATCCGTCTATCACGCAACAGAATAGCATAGAAAGCCGATTATAATAGTACAAATGGTAGAAATCAGTGATGCATCGGAAGTGTCATAACGGAAGCAGAAACGAAAACAGATACAGAAGCAAAAGTGTAAATATTTTGAAAACACATAATTTAAGGTATTTTTTTTAATAAATCAGTATTCAAAATCAAAATAAAGGTAAATAGCCCAGTAGTGCTATTCTCTAAGGATACAACCTTCGACGAAACTAGTAGAACATAGCTAGTAGTTTAATCGCTGGCGCAGCGCTGCGCGCAATGCTTTATCCTTAGAGAATAGCACTACAGGAAAATAATTGATTAGACGCCAATCTTCACATCATCGCTTACCATGGTCAAACGCGAGCATATCGTTAAATAAAAAAAAATCAAAAATACCATTTGTTGTATACCAAAACTGTGTCTTTCGTACCTCATGTTTTTATCGTTTTGCGACATCGACTGCCGAAACGAAAGTAATTTTGCACTTTTTAGTGATTTGTTTTTGAAGTCGGTTCATTATTTTTGCGGAAAAGTTTGTTCCGTTTAATGTTCTATTACTTTTTGTAAGTGTTCTATCTGATATTTATAAGTGTTATTTCATTGTTACAGGTAACCAACACACACTGCTTAAAAACTCTAGCTGCTAAGGTCAGGCATACACTGTGCGAAATGTGTCACACAAAATTACTTTGTTCGAAGAAGACTAAATCGGATTATAATAGTCACAACGGATCTTTGTGTCTCTGAAGTTGGCACTGCCAACCATTGCGCAAGAAACAGTTTTTCATCGAGTATACTGCATAGAGTAAGCGAGATAGGATGATGCGACAAACGTAAGCGAGTGAAAGATACAGTTATACAATGCTATCTTAACCATAAACATTGACACAAATTTTGCTCCTGCGCGGGGTATTGCAGCCAACGATCCGTTGTGAGTACGAGTATTATACTGCATTCGTAATCATGGAGCTATACCGGACTAACATTAAGGTTGGGTTTATTCTACCCTGACTTTCTTGAACCATTAAATTGTTCAAGAATTAACCTGCCACTCATCAGTCAGATTCAAAAAGGTTTTCATCCAGTAAAACTGAAGAGTTTACCTAGGTTTTTCTAGGATCAGTCTTTCAACTAAAATAAACCTAGTCTATGTTTTACTTGTTAGCAAATAAAAAGAAACGAACTGTTTGCAAGACTGCTAGTTAGCTTGAACTCTGGTATTGACAGCAAACACACCTATTAGAGCTCCGTTCTCTGCAACGTAATAATCACTGACAAGAGTTAAATGTCTTGTTTATAGTCTAAAGCAGGGGTCACCAATTACTTTCATAGGGGATCCGCTTTTTTTTTAATAATATGACAGTCTCCGTCCGTAAGGTTTAAAGCCACCTATCTCCCCCTCCTTTACATCGTCACATGTAATAATTTTGTTAAAATTTAAATAATAATCTTAAATATATAAATATACATCTTAATCTTATCTTGTGGAGGGGCCGAGACATTACTCGGACACTTCGACCGATTGGGATCTTTTTTGGTCCCCTAAATAACTTACTCCTCCCCAATCTCGTTGAAAACTCTTTTCATGAGTTTTACAATGAGACTAGGAGATATGAGCCTATAGTCTAGTAGTCATATAGTCTTCTGGTTTTGGATATCCAATCCCTAGGAGACTAGGAGATATGAGCCTATAGTCTAGTAGTCATATAGTCTTCTGGTTTTGGATATCCAACCCCTAGGAGACTCATTCGCTTACCAGCCAGTGCATCGCATGTGCACAGAAGTCGATCCATGCGTTCCGTATGTTCCCCCTCAAAACCTGCACGTGGGTGTCGCGGCCAGACCCATCTTCATGAGCATGTCACTGGTTCCAAAGTGCCCAGTAAAGGCCCCAAGCTCGTAGCGGATTTGTCCCCTGCTCATATTCCAAATGCATTTCCATACATACAATATCAATGATGAGATGATTTGACGAATCGATGGCATTAAAGACAAAGCTCGGGATACATTATTAAATTTCGTACTCAGGTTAATTTTATTGTACTGTTTAATTAAAGTCCACACAAAATTGGTCGTATGGGACCAAACAGTATTTTCCATCTCAAAAATGGTTTTGTCGAAAGTCGTAAATCCATAGATTGTTTTATGGTTTTATACTCTCAAAAGATGGAACTTACGAATAAATTACAAAATATAAAAAAATATAAAGTTTTACGTTTATAAAATGAACCTCAAACATTGGGCATAAATATTTTCATGCCAATTAAATTACCGTTAAGGGAGTTCAACACATAATTATTCGGAAGTTTTCCAAGGAAACATATTAGTGTTATACATCATTAGATAGCTTAGAATATACACTTTGCAACCACGTTCAGTTTTTGTAAAAAAAATATTTTAATTTATTTTTTTAATATTTTTTTAGTGAAGTAAAGAAAATTTAGTTTTTGTTAATTTCAATTGGAGTTTTCGTTGTTGCCGAAAGCAGCCGGTGTCAAGTTAATTACTCTATTAGAGACCTTATCTACTCAGTAATATGAGGATTTAAAAAAAACTTGCGCGTTTTTTGCGCCAGAGGTGATTTTAAAGCAATGTAAATTTCGTAAAAATTGTATGAAATTTCGTATAACTTTATCTTTGTCATTTTTTTTCGGAAAAAATATTTTTTTTAGAATGATGATGTTTGATTTCTTTTATTGCCTAGATATTCACAAATACGTGAAAAAAAAATCAAGGAGATAAATCACAAAACAACAGAGTTATCGATTTTTGAGATGGAAAATACCGGTTGGTCCCATAGTGCGGCGGTCCGGATCCCGACCGCGGACGGAGACCCGTGGTCTAAACTAATAGATTCAAACTTCGTGAAAAATATATATAGGAGAAAATTAAGTACATCATCATCACCATCATGTCAGCCGAAAGACGTCTACTGCTAGACATAGGCCTCTCCCAAGCGTCGCCACATTGAGACCGGCCCCGAAAAAAATGCGGTCGGTAAAAATGTACTTATTTTTTTCTCTAATTATATGAAAATACTGACTTTACCAGTTTCATGCGCGTCAAAGTCGAAAATTATCCCAAGGACACCTGGATAAAGTATCCTATGTTATAATCCAGGGCATGGTGTTATGTGGGTCAAGTTTAATCTTAACCTGTTTAGCCGTGGAGGCGTTATACAAAGTGAAACAAAAATTCAAAATACTTGCAATTATTTTTATATCAAAACTAGCTGACCCCCGCGGCTTCGCTCCCGTCAACTGGCCACCTACCTACCATAGCTACCCTACACTACCTAATGAAAAAAAAAAAACCGTCTACTAAATAGTCCGAACAATGCCTAAACATTTAGTTTGGATAGGTTAGCCCGTTCTTGAGTTATAAAATTACAACGAAAGGTGGCATTGATTTTTATATATATCTATATATATAAAAGAAAGTCGTGTTAGTTACTTCACTTATAACTCAAGAACGGCTGAACCGATTTAGCTGAAAATTGGCAGGGAGGTAGTTTAGAGCCAGGAGAAGGACATAGGGTAGGGTAGGGTAGGGTAGGGTAGTGTAGAGTAGGATGGTGTAGGGTAGTGTAGGGTCGGGTAGGGTAGGGTAGGGTCGGGTAGGGTAGGGTTGGGTAGGGTAGGGTAGTGTAGGGTAGTGTAGGGTAGGGTAGTGTAGAGTAGGATAGTGTAGGGTAGTGTAGGGTCGGGTAGGGTAGGGTTGGGTAGAGTAGGGTAGTGTAGGGTAGTGTAGGGTAGTGTAGGGTAGTGTAGGGTAGGGTAGGGTAGGTAGTATAAGGTAGGGTAGGTAGGGTAGATAAATGTTTGGTCTTTTTATGGCAAAACAAAGTTTGCCGGGTCAGCTAGTAGATTATAAAAAAGGTTTTTTGCAAAAAAATACTACCGACTTCCAAATGAAAAACTACAAAGTGAAAAATAACTTAACTCTTGGAAGTCGGTGTCTTACGTAGGTACCATTTTTTTTCGATATGGACACCGACTTCCAAGAGTTAAGTTATTTTTCACTTTGTAGTTTTTCATTTGGAAGTCGGTAGTATTTTTTTGCAAAAAAGTTTTTTATTTTTCCCTTTTTAGTTTTGCCTACCTAATAGATACGAAGTTGTTTCCTAAGGTCCCTATAACGCCGAATAGATTACCCGAAATGAGAGATCTGCGTACCCCTTTAGAGCGTACTGGCGTGATGTTATGTTATGAAATGGTATAAACAATAAACAGACATGCGATTGCAGCAATTCCGAGAGTGTTGCCGTTATTGATTGAAGAGTTCTGTTGTATATCTCCGAAGTTCTTGATCAGACCTTCACCAAATTAAAATGGGACCAATTTCAAAACATACTCTTGCAAACAAAAAAAGAATTTTCACATTCGGTCCACAATTGACGGAGATATCGGTGAACATAGACAAAAAAAAAAAAAAAAAAACATAAAGTCGAACATAGAACCTCCTCCTTTTTGGAAAGTCGGTTAAAAAGGGTCCACAATTCTTGCATGCACAACGTGTTCAGCATTATTTTAAAAATTTCTTTGTTCTTAAAAATTCCACTGTTTGTAAAACACTGGAATGGAACAATAAGCCGAGCCAAAAAGGAAACACACTTGTTTTTCGTAGCATCGTAGCCGCGTAGCATCGTAGCATTGTTATAGACTACGGCGTAGCACTTCCATACGTCTAATGGCCTTTATATACTGGTTCGCTTACGAGGCCTACCGTAATATACGTAATACCGACGGTTTTGATGCGAACATTAGCTTTACGATTATTCTATTCAGCTTACTGACTGCCCAAAGCGCTGGTAATTTAGCCAGATTAAAGGTCCCTATAGAGTATGTAGTGACTGTTGAATGTTTGTGTCCGCTGTTTTGCTATTTACTTTGCCGCTTTTGGTGTCATAACTATAGCTACTTGATACACGGAGATGCCTCAGCTGCTAAAAGCGGCTGTGTCAACCGTGTTACCCTTTACTTATACAACGATACAAATGTCTTATAGAAACTGACGGCTTTGTAGGCAGAAGTTGCCACAAATATGATTAGTACCTACTGCCGTTTCTAAACGCTGGTACCATGGCAATGCCGTGCTCTGTACTGCCCGGGCTACTAGATAACCCGCAGGAGTATGCAAACTGCATGCAAAGTGTCAAATGACAAATAAAGTGGGCCCGAGTCGCCGCCGGCACCTCTCGCGGTTCCGGCCCGGCCAGCCGAGTCTACAATGTGTAGTATGCACACCCCATAAGTAAGGCTTAATTTTACACAGTAAAACAGACACAAATATTCACATTCCCTTTGATAACCCGTTTCATTTCATTTATGTATATTCGGACGTAGGTATTCCGTATTCAGACTTCAGTTAATTATTAAGTTTAATTTTCATACAAACTGTAACTACGCAACACAGTGTTAATTTCACATTCCTTTTGGTTAATTAATTAGTATCACACGTATCTCGATGAAATGTGTTTGTGTTGGGTAATTATGTGAATATAATATTAACGTCTTTGCGTAGGAGAGAACAAAGCTTCTCAACACATTGACGGCTGAGATCTTTGTCCTATAGTTTAATCAATCAAATGGGCGATTCCCAAATTTTAAAGAACGTCCACATTCGGATTTGACTCTAATCACACTATCACATCACAATATAATATTATAAAGGCGAAAGTTTGTGAGTGTGTGTCTTTGTTACTTCTTCACGCTCAAATGGCTGGGCGGATCTGGATGCAATTTGGCACAGAGATGATTATAGTCAGAAATAGCACATAGGATACTTTTCATCCCGGGGATATGTTCCCTCCGGATAATTTTGGACTTTAACGCGGGTGAAGCCGCTGGCAGAAGCTAGTAATATAAAAATGCGAAATTTGGATGGATGTACGTTTGTTACTAAATCACGCCAGAACAAAACGGAATTCAAAACAGCAATTAAGGCCCCAGACCCTAATAAAGCTCCTGGTTACGACCTAATAACATGCAAAATCTTAAGGAAGCTGCCAAAGGAAGGTATTAAATTTCGGACTTTTCTATACAATGCTATTCTGCGTAGAGGTATAGACCCACTTCAATGGCAAGTAGCCCAAGTGATAATGGTGGCCAAACCTGGAAAGGATCCGACTGAGGCACAATCATACAGACCTATTAGCATGTTACCCATAACCTCAAAAGTTATGGAAATAGTTATCTTGCATAGACTGTCCCCAATTATCTCCTCAAAGAAATTATTACCTGGCCACCAGTTTGGTTTTCGCCGTAAGCATGGAACCATAGAACAAGTACACAGACTTGTGGAACATATTCACAAACCTTTTGAGTCAAAACAGTACAGTGTTACAGCATTCCTTGATATATCACAGGCATTCGATCCAGTATGGCATGACAGACTACTCTTTAAAATAAAAAAGACCTGCCCATAAACTTCTACAACCTTATAAAGTCATACCTAAGCCACATACACTTTTTTGTAAAACAAGGAGAAGAGTTAACGTCCTTATATGCTATCCAAGCTGGAGTCCCACAAGGCAGTGTTATGGGTCCCATGTTGTACCTGCTATTCACAGCTGATCTCCCAACGACCGATGGAGTGGTTACAGGAACATTTGCTGATGATACCGCAATACTATCTATGGACAACTCACCAGACGTTGCAGCACAAAAGCGTCAAGCCAGTCTTGAAAAATAACCCAATGGCTCAAAGACTGGCGTATCAAGGCCAACGAAACCAAATCAGTCCAAGTCACTTTTACAAACAGGAAAGAATCATGTCGCTCTGTCACTCTAAACGGCATACCTCTCCCGCAAGGAAACCACGCCAAGTATCTAGGCATATATTTGGATAGACGCCTAACCTGGAAGAAGCACATACTCACAAAGAGACTAGCTATGGGTCAACAGTTGCGCTCAATGTATTGACTACTTAACAGGAAATCGCGACTTTCAGTTTAAAATAAGCTGTTGCTGTATAAGTGTATTATAAAACCCATATGGACGTACGGTCTGCAACTCTGGGGAACATCTGCAGTGTCAAACATAGAGATACTACAAAGATTCCAGTCAAAGATACTGAGAATGATAACATGCGCACCTTGGTATGTGTCAAACAATAGACTCCATCACGACCTCTGCATCAAACCAGTTACAGAAGAAATTACAGAAAGGACAAAAGCATATAAAAAGCGGATCATGAATCATCCAAACATGCTGGCGGCTAGCTTGAAGAACACCCAAACAGTCGCTCGAAGACTAAAAATAAAGATTCCCCAAGACCTTATACGTACCTATATAAGAGGCAATATAAATAAACGGAGCAGTCACTGGACGGCTTCCGTGCACGACCTTTAATTTTTATCTTACACATATTGCTGAAAATCTGTAAGACTGATAGATTGCAATAAAAACCGGCCAAATGCGAGTCGGACTCGCGCACGAAGGGTTCCATACCATTGTCGCAAAAAAACGGCACAAAAATCACGTTTGTTGTATGGGAGCCCCACTTAAATATTTATTTTATTCTGTTTTTAGTATTTGTTGTTATAGCGGCAACAGAAATACATCATCTGTGAAAATTTCAACTGTCTAGCTATCATGGTTCATGAGATACAGCCTGGTGACAGACAGACGGACAGACAGACAGACGGACCGCGGAGTCTCAGTAATAGGGTCCCGTTTTTACCCTTTGGGTACGGAACCCTAAAAAAGAGATTAAAAAAGAAACGCCAGAACGGCTGAACGGATCTGGATAAAATTTGGCACAGAGATAGATTATTGTCTGGAATAGCACACAGGCTGCCTTGTCTATGCTTTTATTTGTTAAGTTACCCATTGCCTACATAATAGTAATTTATATTGCTGTAAACAATTTCGTTTGTTGGAATTTTCTTTAACATGAGCGATCTTCAACGGCTCCAAAGGTATCCAAGAAAATAGTTAGAAAACTCAATTAAACCGTTAACCTCAAAATGCCACTACAAAACACGGATCGAACTAACCAGGTGAAAAGATAAAAGAGTGCTATACAATCAATTAAGTTGTTCAAGTGCCTGTGTTACCTTTTATTTCTTTTTAACCGTTTTACCTTTCTTAAGTGTCTTTAAGTTTCGCTTTAGTCTAGAAAACGAACACATTATTTCATTATTAGTTGTTGCCAGCGACTTCTCCTGCTTAAAAGTCGAATATTATCATTTAGGAACATACTATAAGGACAGAAGTACTTTATGTCCTAATCTAAATCGTGATCTACTTGAGTGCCAAATTTCGTCTAAATCCATTCTGCTGTTGAGGCGTGATTGATGAACAAACATCTTAACATACAGACATTCACATTTATAGTAGAATATTAGTAGGACAGAACCGGGAACACTGGATAAATGATGGTATACTTTTGACCTGCAATGGTACATTACAATGCATGTTAACAAAAATAATAATAAGTATGACCACAGATAATATAATGTAGGACATACTTTCATCTGAACAAGGATTTAAAGAAAATTTGAATTCATTAAAAGTTTATGTTCTCTGACGGAAACGTGAAACTGATTAAAAAGTGTCCCTCGGTTCTTCTTAAAACTCGGTAATGTTCTGACAATCCGCTATTTCTTTTGCCACAGAAAGTTGCTAAGTGTGTTATCATATTTTGTGCGTAGAATTTGTTTAGAGGCGTACCTATACCTTCGCGAATATTATGTACCTTCGTCAAAATAAATCAACATTTCGCGAACTAAAAAATAAAAAGCTACTATATTATTGGCTTGTTCATTGAGAAATTTACAGTAAAAAGTTTTCGTACTAGTTTCTCAATGACCACAATTCGTACATTACTGCAGGGGCTAGCAAAAGAGGCATTGATGGACGACCTCGGCCACACATACGTAAGTCCATCAATGCCTAGTTGTGGCCAAAGCTTGTATAGTACTTTTTCAAATAATGCGCGGAAATTAAAACTAAGAAATACCTAGAACTCATTATGTCAAATACAATTACTTTTTAAAATCAATGACGAACAACGAACAACAATAACCACGCCGCTTAAACCATTGTCGCTAAACCACGACAGATATGGATTTTCATACAACTTTTGCTGGCCGCTGCAGCAATTTTAATTTATCTCGAAGAAGGTTGTCGAATAATGTAATAACATGAATAATGTAATAATAATGTAAATGTTTTTTTAATTTTTTATTCACAGTTAACTGTGTCAAATACCTTAAATACGTCGCCACAACGTCTCTTTTAAACTCTGCTTATTCCATAAGCCTCTAGCGCTATGTTTACCCCGTCATACAAAGCATCCAGTTTACATACCGCTCATAACTACACAATAGTTGTGGTTACGAATGAATTTACATATTGCATTCTAAACACGGGGCGACCGCAAATATTACGTGTATCTGCGCAAATATTTGCACTAGTGATGTCCCACGAGTTGTTCCGCTCCAGCCATATTTGCTCGCTGCATTCGACTCGCTAAAAATGTATAAATTGAGGGATGGGTATGTTGCGGATGACATGTTACAGTTTCTGAGAGGAACCAATATTAACTCTCGTCTGCATGAAGACGTAGCCAAAGAGGCATATTTCGAAACCACCGAGCGTTCCTTGTTAAATGTTTGAGACGAAAATCTTGAGGTCATGTTTATATTCTTGAATCTACACTTAAAACTACGCTTTCATCTATTTTGTTCAAACAAATAATTTGTATAAAATCAAGAATAAAATTTATCATAATCAAGACATTTCTATTCAGGATCATAATGATGTCTTCGTCATGAATGTATAATTAAATATTTCAATTGACTTTACAATCTTTCTTGAGCACCTTCAATGAATAACGGGGGTCACTCGAGCTTAATGTCAAGCATCCCTAATTCAAACAATGCAGGCATTATTAAAATATTAACAAGTGTATAAAGTGAGTGTTATGTCCCGACCGGGACACAAAAGGTCGGGGGTTGTAATATAAATATATTTTATAAGGGTTCAACTTGGCTAATAGTTTAGGGGAAGTGTGAACATGCTTTGAGTGGACATTTGGGGGTATGGCGGTCAGTAAGAAGTTACTTGCGTATCGAGTATTTTAGTTTTATTCGTTAGGTTTAGCTGAAAAGTTTCCTCGTTGGTATAAAATAAAAGTTTGTCTGTAAATGTTATTGAAAAGGGTATTTTCTCATATACCAATAAATTTAGTGAATAGTAGTACCTAGGCGACCGTGTGAAAATAGAGAAAGCGACGTTTTCTAAAAATGTTACATAGCTAGATCGATATTTCGTCTCCGAAATCCTCTACATACTAAATTTCATGAAAATCTTTGGAGCCGTTTCCGAGATTCAGATTGTATTTATACATATATACAAGAATTGCTCGTTTAAAGCTATTAGATGTTTGTGGAAGTTTTGACAATAGTCGTTTACGATATCTTGGCATATTGAACTAACAGTACAATACAAAGGAGAAGAAAAAAAGTAAGTATTCACGTGCCAACACCAAAAAGATCATACTTTCAGACGCAAAGCAAAAACTATTACTTTCAAAATAATTTGAAGGAAAATATGTAAAGTTTTCAGCGTCGTCCATTCAGTATATTAAGTTGAAGTCGCGCTCCATCGCGCATCGAACACTGAAAGCGTTGAAACATTCTCAAACACTTTGCTCTCTAGTAAAATGGAATAGCTAGCTGAACTTAGTGTGATAGTCAAATACGAGAGTGAAATTACAATACTTATTAAACGAAAGCGTTCAACTAGCCACTGTGAAATTTCATTTGGACCAATTAACCGTTTTAGACAAACGTACCAATGCTAGTGCACCCACATTTAGCGCAGCACAAATTGGGACATTTGGTAAAGTTGAATTTTAGTATGGGCTTATGCAGATGCGGCAATTTGACGCGGCAAAATCTTCGTGATTGTTACCTAATTTTATAATTTTATCTTCTTAAATATTCAATGCACTTGGTAACCGAGTTTTCAAACTTTATTTTTTATTTACTGAAAATAAAATTTAAAACTATCTAAGCAGAGATGGCAAACTCATGGTGAGGCCTTTGTCAAAGGGCAATAAAAATGTATTTGTTTAAAACAAATAATTAATTCATAAAAGTTCTTAAATAATCTATGCTTTATGTAAAAACCACAATAATAGTATAAAATGGATTAATAAAGTAATCCTTTTGTAATGTACCTATCTATAATCTATAATAAAGCTTAATATTATAAAGCCGAAGAATTTGTTCGTTTGAACTCGCTAATCTCAGGAACTACTAGTTGGAATTGATAAATTATGTTTGTGTTGGATAGTATATTTATCGAGGAAGGTTATACGCTATATAACATCACGCTACGACCAATAGGAGCGGAGCATAAATGAAAAATGTTGCAAAACGGGCAAAATTATTCCTTTTTGAGAGCTTCCGTTGCACGCGCTGCGTAAACGGTTAAACTTACGCAACATTCATGTATGCAGGGTAGATAGGGTAGGGTAGGTAGGTAGTCATAAATAAAGGCTATACTAATTTGAACTTGAAGTAGTGGCATTCCCTGCCGGAACCTGTGTTTCCTGATAGCTTTAAGTTTTGGGTCTTTATGTAAAGAGAAAATAGGTTACTTGGGCCACAATATCTATCAATAATAAAAAAAGAAACGGTGTTGTCCTAAACTCTACGGCCATACATGAAGATTATTCAGCCATTTAATTCTAAGCTAATATTTCAACACAACTCCCGTGTGAGTGTTTATTTAAGGCAGTTTATTTTTTGCATCCCTATCGTAATAAATTTAATACCTGCGTAAACCGAAATACTGTCCCTGTTTCCAGTACAAAGCTCTGTTATATATTAAATATTCCCACGTTCGCTCTTTTAAGGATAAGTAAACAAAGTTACTGTACACATAAAGACGGTATAAGCAGCTAACGATGGCAATAGAATAATAAGTAGCTGTCAATTGCCTTGTATTGCTTGTGAGTAGGGTTAATAAAAGAATTCAGTATTCATATGTCACATGATTCCCGAATATTATGAAGAAGTAACACCCTCGTCTCCTGACTGCCTCGTTGTACCTACTGGTCGCAGATTATGAGGCCCTGGCTTCAATTCCCAGTATTGGGTTTTTCATCTGGAATTTCTCAGTAGCAGACCCCTATTTACTTATTTAAAATCCTATGATCCCAGCTGGGGCAGAGGGCGTCCACAGTAGTCCTCCATTGCGATCGGTCTTGAGCTTCACGCTTCACCTCGCTCGACGTCATTCAGATGCTCCTCGCTTCAGCCAATACGGTGCATCGTCAGAGTTGCAAGGACGGCCACGCTTCGTTTTTCCTTGAGAATTCCAATCCATGACCTGTTTAGAAATTCGTGACAAATCCATATCCATTTTACTCGTCCCCGTATTATATGGGCTTTAATACAACCGCCGAAATGTGGGTTTACTATAGGTGTTCCTTTTGGAAAATACAGGCGTAATGATATGATTATGTTATGTCTTCTTCATTTCAAGTCGATGGAAATCTCTTTATAAATTTTGTGCCCAATAGATGGCCACCCCGATAGCGGCGTCAGTTCCGAGCATAAGGTCTTCCAAAGTGCTGCTATGTATGGGCACTTGGTACACTCCAGCATGTATGCCATATTTTGCAAAGGTGCACCGCACTCACACTGGGTATCAGACGGATCTATATAACTCCGTTTTGCCATATTATGTTAGCAGCGGCCTACTTATGTTATGTGAAGCACTAATTTTAACAGTATTGCAAGTTTTATTGAGACAATCGGCAAAAGGTACGACGAGAAAATATATTACTTTGTTACCCGTTAAAAAAAGGCCAGCGAATGGGAGATTTTTACTTCACTAAAACCACCCCGTTGATCACCATTAGAACAACGGCCCGTGACCTCTTAAAAGATCACCCCGAAAATATATTATTTAGTTCCCGTACATAAACTATCCCCTTTTTCTAAAAGTGTGGTTGCCATTGCTAGACGAGACGGCGTTTTGCCTAGCACTACCAAATATTGGGTGCTCTTGGCACAAAACCATTAGGAAGAGTTTTTGCTGAAGGCTCGCTGGCAACATATCGTTAGACTTGGATGCTGTAATAAAATGATAAATAGCTTTAGGTTAGAAGTCTAATCTGGTCTAGGATATAGTTTGAAAATTATATGAAATGTTAACATACTAAACTTCACTTGTTATGTCAGATGTTTTAGGTACTTACTGAATATTAAGAAACATGATTCTAAGACTTTGCTGAAGCTTAATTTTGCCTAAGGTGTCGTTACAATTACAATGAAAAAAATTCTACAGCCTTGTAGTTCGTACGCCATGTGTACTAACACAGAACACCAGGCTCTTAATTATGCTCTTGCTCCACCTTGATCATTCCTGAAACATCACGTCTCATAACCTTTATGCAAGAAAGGCTCTTCTCCGTAACATTTAAAATACAATTCACAAAATAAATACCAGACCTTATATCTCAACCTCAGAAGACCGCGACGTTAAACTGACACGTTTCTCCTTGAGTTCTAGTTAACGAGTTTTCCTGTCTTCGTCTTTAATATTCACGGACGGTTTCCTAGGTGGCTGGCGCTTCTAGTTCCTTTAGCCAGTTGAAACGCCGCGTCTTAATTTTTCCATGAATTCTTGATGTACGCGAGTTAAGTACTTTCCCCCAGTAATTCTTACAAAGTTCTCAAATGTGTTTGTGAGAGTATATTCTAGCCGGCACTAAAACTTTCTCTGCGGTTTATCTGAAAACTAAAATGAAATAAATCCATGAGCTCATAAATTCGTTTCGTTCATAAATTGTCTTCATACGAATCTGAGCTCTCTATTAAATTGTACTTAAAAGCTAAGCGTCTATGGAGCTCGCATTAAAACTCAATGCTTTTCGAATTTATCCCGGAGAGATGAACGTCTTCCGGGATTTTTATAGATTTACTGGCAACATCGTAAATACTTATTTATAAGGATAAGCGTATAACTGACAGGGCAGGCAGGCTTTGTTCGTTCAGTCATATATTACAAAACACATATAAATGCATGTATGTGTGCGTTCGTTTTTATAGTTTTCGATATATTGGTAGAAGAGTTACGTCTTTAGGTATCCATTTAAAGTATTAGTTACGTTCGCTCTCGGTTTTTCTGCTAGCGTAAATACAACTGAATTGAATTCACCTATTAGCTCATTATTATCATTGTCTGATAGTGGTCAAACGCGAGCCTATCATTAATAAAAAAATAGTCTTAGGTATGTGAAAGAAGTAAATTATAGTCAAGTACTAAAAGTAAACCAAAAAGGTTATGCTAGCAAAAAACAAATCTGAAGACAATCTGATTACGTGTGTAATGATTATCTATTTGTCAGTAGGTGACCAAAGTGCATCCTAACAAAACAGCGTACTTGGCTACGCCCTGATCATGTGTAATATTGCATTTGAATGTCTGAATTCTGTAACAATGGGGGATAAAAAATTACTCATACCTAGGTAAAAAACAAATGAAAACCACTGATCTTTTCAACGAAGGCTTATCCTTGAACACACTAGTATCGTTGTCTATGTAATATAACGAAAGTATCTGATATTAAATCTACCAATGACGTGACTCGATACGAGAATGGCGGCTTTACCTGACTTTGCCTCAAGAAAACGTATTTGTTCGTCTTATAAAATATTAGAGAGCATATTTTCCTCCTTGTGAACACAAGGAAAACAAACTGTCACTATCTTCAAAGTAGATTATAGTAACAATATTTCCCAATTAACAGAGGCTTCACAATATAATAATTTCGTGTTTAAAATTATGCGCATTATTAACCACTTCAATTTAATTGGGTTCACCGCAGTTGTTCGTGGGGCCGAATTTTCGGGCTGCAAAATGTCTGTGACTTACCTGCGGTATTTTATAATAAAGTTAAATTCCAAGAGAAATTGAGCTGCCTCTGTGAACGTATTGAACGGCAGCATTATTTGTTTGACTCTCGGCTGAAAAGATTTCCCGTGTTATGTGGTATGTAGTAACGTAGGTACATCATTTTATTGATAAATAGATATTAATATTCTTCTTTATAACAATATACGAGAAGCTCGTCGCTAAATAATAACAGCTGCACTGGTCGATCATCAAGGTTAAGCAACGTTGACGAGGTCGGTCCTTAGATGGGTGACCATTTCAACATACCGAGTTTCCTGCGTGCCTCGGAAAGCACGTTAGCCGTTGGTCCCGGCTTCCCGGCGATCTTTGACAGTCGTTACGGGTAGTCAGAAGCTTGAGATCTGACACCAGTCTTGCCAAGGGGTACCGTTACCCAGTTACTGGGTTGTGGAAGTCAGATAGGCAGTCGCTCCATGTAAAACATTGGTACTCAGCTGAATCCGGTAAGACTGGAAGACGACCCCAATATAGTTGGGCAAAGGCTAGGCAGATTGATAATAATATACGAAATGTAGGATATTTAATATTATGCCATTATTAAACCGCGGTAAACATATTTCAATGTTGCGGCATTGAATTATGTTTACCATGTTTTCTCTTTCGGACGGAATTTCCGGGCCAAGTTTCTAAAGCTCCCGTTATACAAATTCCTATTGAGCTAAACGTAATGAAGGGAAGAATAATTACATTCTGTTTCTGCCTCTCCTTCCAATTAATTAATTTAGAAGCAAGCATTCTCAAGCTTCATTATAACAGTACCTACAAATATATCGATCGTGAACCAAGACAAGAATCTCTGAGGGCTTTACCCGACTTAGAAGGTGTGTAGGTAGGTACGAAGGTAACGTATTATTATTTTCGTCTTGTATCACCTTTTGTCTCCTTCCGCTTCAAGAATCTTATTGGATTGATGGAAAATCCGTCGTATTAGATTATGTATTACGTACTGATCTATCCCTTTTGTATTTGACTTGTAAGAACTTATTACTTTTTTGTTTCAATAGGATTCATATGTAATCTGTCAAACATCGTTGAGCCTAAAAGACAGCAAGTACACCTTACACGTGTAAGACTTGGCTAACATTGAAAAATATCGAAAGAATATAATATATTTTAACCAACTTCAAAAAAAGGAGGTAATTCAATACTTTTTAAACCTTGCAATCGTGAAAAGCATAAATGTTCTGAACAGCTATTTTGTTTGTTTCATATTTCATAGTTAAACGAGTGTAAAATTTGTTGATATTTGCGAGTACTTTTAGGTCATGAGTGATTGCGAAAGAGTTAAAAGTCGGTATGTACATACTGACTATTAAAACAGTAAACAGTGACAGTATATATTGAGACCTGAATTTAATAGCTAGTTATTTACTACGTCAGCTATTGAAGTCGAAGTCGCGTTTTAAAAAGTAAGAACACCACAAAGTGCCACTTAATGCCGCAAGGCAAGCTTAAGTCACGTATACAATATTTCCGATATGGGAAGTGGTGACTGAAGATGTCTGAGCGTGCTATTGACTGCAAATATTACCATGCAGTTTTGAGAACTTGATTTTTTTTCCATGTTCGTATGAAAGGTGGGAGACCAAAGAAATGAATGTGTACAAGATATGGTAGCTATTACTAAAAAGAGGTGACTATTGAGATGATATCATCTAGGGATGTAGATATGGTAGAAGAAGACTTTCTTCGCGGACCCCAAATAAATTTGGCCAAGAAAAAGTTGATGATGATATGAAAAGTTGACTACTTATTGTGTTGATGCATTGATTGGAAGCGGTTTTGTGCGATTGTTTAATTGAAAGACCGATTAAACGTATAAGTTATTCATACAAACGCTAATTTATTGCAATACACTGTTGATGCTATTATAAACTGCTTTTAAATAAGTACTCAACGGCCAGTTGCCATAAAATCCAACCCGATTTCTACTGTTTGATTTTAGCAACGGAATATTTTAGCAACGGTATTATAACCTACCTGCAATATTACATTCTGATATGATCTTGAACTAGTCCCAAAGGCTTTAAGCATTTGCATGTCCAATACATAGCTGCTCTTCCCAAGGGTGTGATCATAGCGGATAAGGTCGTGAGAGGAACGCGATATCTTGCAACACTGTTATCGATCATACTAAGTAGCCTGCGAGTTCAGGTCCGATGAATATGTGACTTAGAACGTTGTAGGATGTTTTGATATTAAAATATTAAATGGATGTACTGCTAGGTACGGTAAACGTTGTTGTAGGTACCTACATTAGAAACCCATATACCTGCACACCGACACCAGTTATCTATGTTTTAAAGACCATATAATAGGGGTCAAGCTTACCATCCGCAGGCTTATTACGAGCAAAACGATAGCGATCAAACGCTCATGTCATAAAAGTCGGAATTACCTGCAGTCTAGGTATGGTAGGTCCTACACAATTGTTTGCTAATCGCTCGGTGTTTGTCAAAAGAACTTATTTAAAAAAAAAAAACACCAACAACTCTAAAACTTCTGAATGGAAAAGCAATTATTGCGCAGAAATCAATATCGTTTTGCTCTTGCAAAAGCTCTTGCAAAAGATACGTAATAAGCCTGCCGGTTAGGGCTTTCGCCACTATTCGAATCTAAACCCAGTTAAGTTTAGATTCGAATTGCAACTTACTGAGAATGTATTAATTAAAAACCACGAAATGCTCTTTCACCGGCACATAAAACTAAAGCCAATAGTTGCAGTCGTGCTTGCGCCCTCTTAACCAATGAGTCCCTGTGTCTATTTCAGAATATTTTCGATATCGTCCCTCAGGTGTAGTTATTTTTTTTTTTTTTTAATGTTGCCCCACACTAGGAATTTCTTCCTGTTTCGTGGGTGCGTTTACAAACATACACTTGGGAGCAAATAAATCGAGCCACTTCCTTTTTCACGCATTATGGTAATTATTTTTGGTATTAAGGAACGCATCGATTCGATTATTCAATAATTTACCCTCATTGTAAAGGTTATTAACTAAACTTTTAGGCGATATATAGTTCGAATTGATACGTTCCATATTACCAAAAATATTTACCATTTTACGTGAAAAAAGGTAGTGGCTCGATTTATTTGCTCCCAAGTATATAAACTCACATACACAAAACCCAGAGCTGGAACAATTATCTGTAGGTCATACAAATATTTGTTCCGTGCGGGAATCGAACCCGCGACACGCAGCGCAGCAGTCAATCGCTCAACCACTGCGCCAACCGTGCGCCCAAAAGAGGAGTTAAAGGCAATTTAGAGATACATATCAAGGTTGTAGCATTCAGCTGTGTATGTGTAACTTCATTCTACGGTTACCGATCTGTCTGGCAGGATTTGAGGTTCGAACAATAACATTTACTGTTCACTTGAAATTCACACATTTACTGTGTAGGAAATGGGATGTTCAATCTGATATGTATAAAAATATCATTAAATCTGCCTGCCTAGCCTTTTCCCAATTGTTGTTGAGTTGGCTTCTAGTCTACAATATAAATAAATAAAAAAAAATATATGGACCCAAAAGTAATTTTACAATTCTTAAGCTTGTTAGTGAACTAAGAAACGTTAATAATTTCACGAATAATTTCACTTAAGGCAATTTATTTTTGTACTCCCATTTATCACAAATCATTTACATAAGGGGTTATGTTAGGCAAATATATTAGTACTATCTGTTCCCCGCGGCTTCGCTCCTGTGGGCCACCCCATAGGACCCGTTTTCGGAATTTAAAAATAGCCTATGTCACTCAGGAATAATGTAGCTTTCTATTGGTGAAAGATTTTTTTAAATCGGTCCAGTAGTTTCGGAGCCTATTCAGTACAAACAAACAAACAAAAAAATCTTTCCTCTATATTATTGGTATAGGTAAAAAACCGGCCAAGTGCGAGTCGGACTCGCGCACGAAGGGTTCCGTACCATTATCGCAAAAACGGCAAAAATATCACGTTTGATGTATGGGAGCCCCACTTATATATTTTTTAACTGTTTTTAGTATTTGTTATTATAGCGGCAACAGAAATATACAGGAATTTTCACAGATGATGATCTGTGAAAATGCCAACTGTCTAGCTACCACGGTTCATCAGATACAGACTGGTGACACAGACTTTTTGTACGGAACCCTAATTATAAAGGCAATAAAAAAAAACAAAAACCCTATGCAGCAAGTTTAGCAAGGATCAACAAGTAATATCTTTCATACCTTAAAACTTTCGCACGTTAAAGTAGTCTGAACTCAGGCACATAATCCCGGTTAAGTGTGTAACTTACGGATTCATCAAACTAGTTCGGTGCACATCATACAGCGATTAACTGTTGCCACCAGCTTTATTACCGAATTATTAAGCGTTAATCTCCGAAACTGGTGATTTTAATTAATCGCATTGTAAACACTTACCTGCGATCACACTATTTGTAAGCTTTATCCACACACCAGTGTGTGTTACCATGATCTATGTCTCTGAGACGTGGTCGCTCACAATTAGCCTCATCAGAAAGCTTACAGTCACCCAAAGGGAAATGGAGAACGCTATGCTCGGCGTTTCCTTACGTGATCGAATCAGAAATGTAGATATCCGCAAGAGAACCAGGGTTACCGACATTCCCTGAAGAATTGCCAAACTTAAGTGGCAGTGGGCAGGGCACTTGTCTCGCAGAACGGATGGCCGATGGGCAGAAAAGTTCTAGAGTAGGACCGCCAACCGGAAGACGTTGCATTGAAAGGCCCCCCACCAGGTGGACCGCTGACCTAGTGAAGGTTGCTGCGATCCGCTGGATGCGGGACGTACGGTACCGGTCAATGCAAACAAGCGTCGCCAGCTTGTTACTGTCCATCTTTTACATAGCGAGATTCCTCCGTACCTCGGAAAGGACGTTAAGGTGCCCCTAGTCAACGGCACGAACTATTTTGTGCGCGGGGTTAAAATGCATGCTGTCTCATCCGAAAACACGTGCGAAAGAGATTGATGCTGTGATGAGCAGTAAGAAGCTAGTTCTCGTACAAATAAGCACTTTTGAAAATTTGTAGCGAAATGGATGATGATTTAGGACGAAAACGTGCGCGCGAAATTTTATGAACAGACCTTTGGGAGTCTACATATCATGAAAAAACTACTAAATGTATATTTTCAAAATAAAATTATTTGCATTGTTGAATTACTAATCTATCCCTGTATGGAGGCCGTTTTGCAATTTTCCTTCTTCTCATGGTATTTATTTCCGCCCAAAGATGCGTTAAAATAAGTGTTGAAATATGAAACCTTCGACGCTCATAACTTGCAAATATACATTTTTTTTACATTTCTGTTTCCATAAAAGACTAGATAATGATGAGACAAATTGATATATTTTTTTTTATTTTGAACGTACATCGTCAACAGTGGAATAATCTCTAGACTACGTTTGTATGGAAGAATTTTCGACTAGTGTAACCTTAAGCCTTTTGTCTCGGCTGTCATTTGAATATCTTTGACAGTCATTACGGTAGTCACAAACCAGATAATCTGAAACCAGTCTTGCCAAGTAGTACCGTGTTACCAAATTTCTAGGTTGTGCAAGTCAGAAGGGCAACTGCACCATTCAAAATACTGGTACCGTCAAAACGGGGTTAAATTGATTAATTTTGAAATAAAAATTGACAAATGTATTTCAATTATATTTTGAAAAAAAAACGCACTGTGTGCGATTTTACTTAAAGTTTTATATTCTCAATTTTTTTTTTCCTTCATTTGGAAGAAAATAAAAATAAACGTAACAAGTTAACGTATTCTTGCGTTCGTTGCGACGTTCGTTGATGCATAACATGGCTGACAAATTGCAACACTCACAAGTATTGCAATTTTTTAAAATAAAATTCGTTCCGTTTTCACGGAGTTATCTATAATAAACCGAATTAAAGTGGCCCCAGATCTCAATGTAACCCTGTTCTAGTTCGGTACTCAGCTAGAATCCGACCCCAATCATCATAATCACTATCAGATATATCCACACACCACCTAATTACCTGATACAACCAATTTCCATTTTCCAAGTTCCATTAAAATTTCAATCTTGTAGGGTATTTTGGGTCATTCATTCTTGACTCGCTATTGAATCCGGGCGTTAAAAGCGTCTTTAGAAGTTATGTGGATCCTTTTATGAAGGTCAGGTGTTCAATTTATTTTTACGCCTAATATGGTGAATGGTAATTTTCGGAATTGAAGAAATAGATTAACTTTATGCTTCTTGGGTATGTTCAGAAAGCCATCATTTGAGCCGTTCAAGCGTCCCCACAAACACTGGTTATTTTCTTCTCGCATGCAGCCGACTCCTGCAGCCCTTACAAAGACATCGGTCCACCTTCCAGAAGACACCTCAACGCGGCGTCTTCCAGACACCAAGTATGTTGGTAAATAAAGCATACAATTTCGCTAACTGATCTTGGCAGTTCCTCCAAAACCGTTCCACCCAAAATAGTAAGACGAATGAACAAAGCCACATTCTACACACAATATCATTTTACTCTGTCAGTAACTTACTCTACTTCACAATTAACGTCACTCATTTACATATAACTCCTTTAACAAACATAGTACGCATATCCCAGTATATATGAACGTAAGTACAATGCCTTCACAAAGACGGTAGTCGTGAACTAAGACACCTATTAGAATACTCAGCACTTCGCACTCGTGTGAACGCTACGTTAGGTTGAAGGGCGAGCCTCGCGCTCTGTGCGACGTACGAATTCGCATATCAAGAATTATGTGCGGTCGCCGTTACGTATTATTCATGCGTAGTGATGGGAATGTGTCGACGGAAATGTAACGGTGTTTTATTTCAACACAAATAAATATTATATTTTTCTTTTTTGTTAATGTTTTGCTATTGTATTTTCGTAATAATTTACTTTCAAAACCAAAATAGACAAAATTTTGTTAAAATACTTCCACCCTTTGCCAACGCTAATTATAAAATTCTTAAACAGAAGATACGGAGCTCTACCAACGATCCTTGCCGGAACTAACAATTATTGTGCCTTTAGATGCATTTACAACGAAGTCACTGACGAGCGAGTTCATTTAACTTAAATTAACCTTAATTACCCTGCAATTGGCAAGATGCTTACCAAATTCCAAAGTTAATGTCTCGCAAAAATATGCAGTCTGGAGATGGCTTCAAAAGTTTCTCTTTTTGTAGCTTGGACTGTAGTTTAATAATGGCAACGAATAATTAAACACAGTGATAAAGTTGTGACAGTATATTTTATACCGTCACAACGCAAGTTAATTTATTTTGTACAAGCACTTTCGCTTTTTAATAAACATTCTCGTGTTAATTTACCGTCTAATTATACTTTGTACCTACATCATTTTAATAATGCCAAACATGTTTTCTGATTTAAAAACATCATGTATCGAAATCGGTAAACAACAAATTAATCATCTTGTTTACGTATTACTGTAAAATGTAAATAATCCCGCACAACTTATTCACAGTAACCAGCATGAAAATGAAATTCAAACCAAAGCTTGAAAAAGGGAACGATTAATCATTGCGTTTCACGAAGTGGTGTAGTAAATTGCTATCGGTAATGATTTAAATGAACTGTGATCACATTCATGTCATCCCATTTGGTTTTCGCCTACGGCACTAAAGATAACGTTTTCACGTTAATTTTATTTGTCATATTTATATAATACTTTTATTTGCCAAAAATAAATATTAAAGAACTTAAGGTGTGAAACTTGATCATGTAACCAATCTAGAATTTATCGATATCCATAACTGGTCACCGTTGTGCACATCCGATAAATTTCAGAGTTACTATCAACACTCGTATTCAAATCCAGTTGTATCTGCACGTTTATGTTTGTTTATACAATATGTTATTGCAGTAATAAAACCTTAAAGCCGTAAAATACACCTAATTATGTCGATAAGATAGAGCAATTTTAGTTCCTGTCTTACTTATTACGGTATTCACATAGTCAACCATAACTTTGGACCTCGGTCTCATAGAAGCGTACATTTAATGTTATTATGGCGGCCATAGCATATAGAATCTAAACAAATATTCAACTAACACTCAAAAGGTTTGAAATTTTTGTATTGAGTCACAAAAGTCAATCTTTAAACATAATTTCACACGTTTTTTTTTAGTTAGTTACACGTGCCTTCTTGGTTTTTTTTTTAGTTGTTGAGTTGTTCTACACACTGATATAAAATTCACATCTCTTAGCCAATTATAGTTTCAATATTATTGTTGCCTTAAAAGAACCCCTGCGTATTCACGCAAAATTTTAGAAAATGCAATAAAAACGTGTGGGACTTAAATCCTAAACCTAAATACATACATACATAAACTCACGCCTTTTTCCCATGGGGGTAGGCAGAAACTACAGAACGCCACCTGCTACGATCCTTACATACTTCTTTTGCTTCACACACATTCATACATCTAGTCATACACACACGCTGGTTACTGCGCACTTGGCCTTTCTGAAGAACATCACCTATAAGGTCTATGTATGTCTTTCTAGGGCGTCCCCTCCCGGCGTTTCCATTCCTAAACCTAAATGTGGGTTGATTTTATCGATAAAATTTAATGTATATAGCAGCCTTAAAGTTGTATTACTACTTACTACAGACCAGGACACATTATAATAGTACAAATAAAATGAGAAAAAAATTGCTCACCATATGAGCTGCTGAGCTATGAGCCGTTAATCAACCCAAACCATACTTAAGCAAATTCAAATTATTTTGAACAACTTTTTCTCTGAAAGCGCGAAAACAATGACTCATGGACTAAATAGTTCCAAAGTCACTTCAAATAAATTAGAAGACCTTATTTATCAACTCTTTAACTTAACGCTAAAAGTAATCTCCACCACACAAAGGGTATTAAAACTAAAATTTAATACTGTTTAGCATAAGTTTATTTTGGGGCATTAGAGATAAACTTCAGCCATAGGCAGACAATTGTAGTAAACGTGCGCCCATAATTAGAGAGCCCTGGGAAACCTCCCGGGAATCAAAATTACAAAGGCGTTTGGTGCGAACCTCGCATCCGAGATGAGACCGCAAGGGTTGGTACATATGGTGATTACGAATGAGTCTGGTACACGAATGATGTCACATTAAGCTCGGAGGCAGCCGCGAAGTGTTCGTCTCTTCGATGAAATACAAATAAAGGCACAGTGTATGATGAAGGCTTGGAATATAATTTGAAACTGTGTGTACCTAAACATTTGAATATGTTGAAGAACATGCTTCTCATAAATATTAATCATCTGTTCAGTTCACCCCACGAGGGCAGGTTTATTTGGTCAGCTGCAGGATTAACATAAAACGCCGAAGAAACGTCCAGGTTTTCTGCTGATTTGTGATTAATTCATGATCATTTCTATCTGAAAGGTACCTTTCACATTCTACCAGACTCCTGTCTAATCTAAAACGATAAAATCTTTCGCCGACAGCAAAATTCACCTAACATTTGAAGTTGAACCCACGCATGAACAAGAAGAGACATTATGCGGGCAAGTCCTCAGTGCTACATTACTTCGTCTTGTTGAATCTCTCACGTCACAAGTGAAAGAAACGAGTTCCAGTGTCCTAGAGAGGACATCTTTCTGCAAGGTGAGGTAATGTTCTGACGCTACTTGTGTCCGACAATTACTTATGGTGTCAGAAACTTTATATGCTGAGACTTTCAACTTACCTTTTCCGCAAGTTGGAAAAGACTGGAAACCTGGCGTGGTTAGATTAGGTTGTTCGCGCAGTGCATGTGAGCATGTGAAGCAAATTAAAGTCTCACAACAATAAATTTGATTTAAAAAATAATGGAGCCGGCAGTGCAGAATATATTTTCTATGATAATAGCATGAGCAATAAATAAGACTATAAAGAAAATTAAATGAAAAATAATATAACAGCTGTCTAAGCTAAAAACCAACTAGCCATCGCACGGTATGTATCTGTGTTTGAAATCCAATAAATTCTCGCCGTACATAGTTTGTTGAACTATTGGAAGCCGCAATTTCACTTTTAATATCAAAAGCTTGAACACACGCTGTATGATGATAGAAGATATATCTCTACCAACACTCAGTATAACTTCGATCCACTTTAATTATTCTGTTGTTTTGCGTGTATATACAGTAAATTGCTTGGCGTTTTCGCGCTTCGGTTAATACGATAGTTTATCTCGGGTGAAGGTTTGTTTTGGCATACTAATTGGAAGGAAATTGGGCCCTAGTTACGTGTGCCATCATCGTTTCACACTTCTTAGGAAATAGTTTGTTAGCTCAGATAACGATATTTTCGTAGCTGAAACTGTTGTTTGCTATATTGCCGTTGTCATCATCATTTAGATGAGCTCTGGGTATCATTTTGGCACCGCAAACATTTTCGCTTCTGAGATTTTCAAAGTTCTTTTGAAAGCTGTTTGTAACAATAAGATTGATTGGTGTTTCTCGTTTAGATTCTCTGAAAAGAAATTATTTATATTATACACTAACGGACGCCTCGCGGTTTCATCCGCGTAGTTCCCGTTCCCGTGGGAATACAGGGATAAAAAGTAGCCTATGTCACCCGGGGATAGTGTAGCTTCCCAACGGTGAAAGAATTTTTGAAATCTATCCATTAGTTTTTTTTGGGTTCCGTACCCAAAGGGTAAAAACGGGACCCTATTACTAAGACGCCACGATCTGTCCGTCCGTCTGCCTGTCTGTCCGTCTGTCACCAAGCTGTATCTCATGAACCGTGATAGCTAGACTGTTGAAATTTTCACAGATGATGTATTCCTTTTGCCGCTATAACAACAAATACTGAAAGCAATAAAATAAATATTTTTAAGTTTATTCGTTACATACAAAAATACAAATCTTTGCTCTTTATAATATTAAGTATAGATTACGTACATTCAGCTTTTAACATTGTATATTAGCAAAATTGTTGTTATAAATTTACAAAATGTCACTCTTCAGATCTGTTTTCGACTGCAATAAGGTATAATACAGTCTTTAACTCTGACAGACATATTAAAGTGGAACCAAAATTTCGGCATACGTATTCCAAAGAAATCGTTGCTTTAATGAAATGGCCCACAAGACGAATGTAAGCATTTTGAATTTCAAAGAGAAGTCTGACACCACAAGTTGACTATATTCATTCGTTTGCAAACCCGTTCGGAATCTAAAATTTTTCAATAGAACTAATTTCATTCACTCTCCAGTGACACTCACGTCGGTCGGTTCCAACTTTTAGTTGCGACCATTCGTCTACTTCGCCTGGGACCTGACTGTGGGTCGAACGGAATTCAAAGTATGCAAATTTTCCGATTGTCAATTCCTCTCGGGTGTTTTTCATTCCCCAATATTCGTCAGCATTCCAATCGTGTTCACAATTTTTGTTCGGCTTTCGTGAACAAATTCTAACTTTCCGTTCATATGTAGGGTCCTTAGGATTCAGGGACAGGACACGTTCATTGCATAAAAGATGTGTTCAAGAGTACTTTGACACTCTTCAAGACTGGTCTCCTTTTCATTATTATTGTTATATTTTACAACCTGAGTTTCCTAACGCTCTCGTTTTCTTTGACGTTCTTTCGGCTGTGGGTGTTTCTTTTATCTTACCTGTGGTCAGCACCTGTTAATATTTACACATCTTTTCGTTTAATGTACCGTTTGAAGTGTTAGAATAAAAAATACCAGCTGGTTTGGGGTCAGTGATGCCTGCGCAGATCGGGGCGCTCCGAATTGTGGCTTCGGTTAATCTTAACGTTTGAGTGCAAACCGATCCCAACTTCAGCATCACTCATAATAAAATCCAGTTTCTGAACATTGTTTTCCTAATTCAGTTTCAGCGCCATCGAAACTTATAAAAATATGTACTTTACTAAAGTTAACATGGTCCATCCGCGTTTGTTTTGCATTTAAATCGAGTTGAGTGATACATTTAGTGTATAGTTCGACGGGCGGGGCGGACCGTTAGGGACTTTCTAACTTGCCTATGTGACAGACTAATCGATTACGAAACTTGGTGCATTTTTCTAGCAGCACTGAAACGATTTTCATTCACTTCACTTTTGAAATTGATTTAAGGAACTTCACTAGTTCCTTGAAAAATAGTGCACCGATATACTTCATGTAATAGTTCTTTAGTTATCAGCTAAAAGCAAAAAAAAAAGGCTGTACTGGTGTTTCTTTATACTGTCGTTTAACTAAGTGTACAACTAAAACTAACACTTTCGTCTAGACGTCTACATATCTCTAACGATCGTTAAAGATGTTCTCTCAATATAACATTAACACTCTAATTAAATAATTCCGAGAACAAAGCCACGTCTTCATTTAATTTGCCAGCATCTACAAAGCATTGCATATTATTTTGATAATAACTACAAGGACCTTTTTCCACTAGCTGATTTCATTAATTAAATTTACCCGGCGACTTACACCGTCATATCTTTACCCCTCTATTATCATGTAAATTTTTACTACATATTTGCACGGCGCTTTACATTTCATCTTTTTACCATTTCCAATTCTAATTCTATCTGACTGGTACATCATTTTGAAAATTAAACTTATTGAGATTTTAATTAAACGCACTGTAAATACTTACCTGTGATCACTCTAATTGTACTCATTATCCACACACTATGCCTACGGCTATATAACCTACGGCTCTGAGACGTGGTCGCTTACAATGGGCCTCATCAGAAAGCTTACAGTCACTCAAAGGGCAATCGAGAAGGCTATGCTCGGAGTTACCTAACGTCATTGAATCAGAAATGAAGCGATCCACAAGAGAACCAGGGTTACCGACATAGCCCGCAGAATTGGCAAACTAAAGTGGCAAAGGTCAGGGCACTTGTACACAATACAGAATGGATGGCCGATGGGGCAGAAAAGTTCTAGAGTGGCGACGGCAAACTGGAACACGTTGCGTTGGAATCCGACCCCAATCATCATCATCACCATCAGATATATCCACACACCACCTAATTACCTGATAGAACCAATTTCCATTTTTCAAGTTCCATTAAAATTTCTATCTTGTAGGATATTTTGGGTCATTCATTCTTGACTCCCTATTGAACCCGGGCGTTAATAGCGTCTTTAGAAGTTATGTGGATCCTTTTATGAAGGTTAAGGTGTTCAATTTATTTTTACGCTTAATAACGTGAATGGTAATTTTCTGAATGAAAGAAAACAGATAAACTTCATTATTCTTAGGTATGTTCAGAAATGCATCATTTTATCAACAGACTAGTTCTATCTTCTCGCATGCAGCCGACTCCTGCAACCCTTACACGGACATCGGTCCATCTTCCAGAAGATCAACGCGGCGTCTTATATAATCCAAGTATGTTGGTAAATAAAGCTTACAATTTTGCTTATTGACTTGACAGTTCCACGAAAACCGTTCCACCCAAAAAAGTAAGACAAATAAACAAAGCCACATTCTACACACAATATCATTTTACTCTGTCAGTAACTTACTCTACTTCAAAATTAGTAGTACGTATATTCAAGTATATATGAACGTAAGTACAATGCCTTCACAAAGACGGTAGTCGTGAACTAAGACACCTATTAGAATACTCAGCACTTCGCACTCGTGTGAACGCTACGTTAGGTTGAAGGGCGAGCCTCGCGTTCTGTGCGACGTACGTATTCGCATATCAAGAATTATGTGCGGTCGCCGTTACGTATTATTCATGCGTAGTGATGGGAATATGTTGACGGAAATGTTACGTGTTTTATTTCAACACAAATAAAAATGTTTTATTTTTCTTTTTTGATAATATTTTGTTGTATTTTCGTAATAATTTACTTCCAAAAGCAAAATAGACAAAATTTTGTTAAAATGCTTCCACCCTTTGCCAGCGCTAATTATAAAATTCTTACAAAAGTCACGGAGCTCTACCAACGATTCTTTTCGGAACTAACAATTATTGTGCCTTTAGATGCAGTAACAACGAAGTCACTGACGAGCGAGTTCATTTAACTTAAATTAACCTTAATTACCCTGCTATTGGCAAGATGCTTGCCAAATTCCAAAGTTAATGTCTCGCAAAAATATGCAGTCTCGAGATGGCTTCAAAAGTTTCTCTTTTTGTAGCTTGGACTATAGTTAAATAATGGCAACGAATAATTAAACACAGTGATGAAGTTGTGACGGTATAAAATGCGCAAGTTAATTTATTTTTTACAAGCACTTTCGCTTTTTAATAAACATTCTCGTGTTAATTTACCTGCTGATTATACTTTGTACCTACATCATTTTAATAACGCGTAACATGTTTTCTGATTTAAAAACATCATGTATCGAAATCGGCGAACAACAAATATCTCATCTTGTTTGTGTATTAATGTAAATTATCCCGCACAACATATGCACAGTAACCACACATGAAAATGAAATACAAACCAAAGCTTGAAAAAGGGAATGATTAATCATTGCGTTTCACGAAGTGGTGGAGTAAATTGCTATCGGTAATGATTTAAATGAACTGTGATCACATTCATGACATCGCATTTGGTTTTCGCCTACGGCACTTAAGATAACGTTTTCACGTTAATTTTATTCGTCATATTTATATTATACTTTTAATTTCCAATGATGAATTAATGTTGAAGAACTTTAGGTGTGAGAAAGTTGTCATGTAACCAATCTAGAATTTATCGATATCCATAACTGGTCACCGCTGTGTGCATCCGATAAATTTCAGAGTTACTATCAAAGCTCGTATTCGAACCCAGTTGTATCTGCACGTTTATGTTTGTTTGTACAATATGTCCGGACTTGTAGTAATAAAACGTTAAAGCCGTAAAATACACCTAATTATGTCGATAAAAACATCCCACATAAGGTGTGCTATCACCACACCCTCAACGATAGAGCAGTTTTAGTTCCTGTCTTACTTATTACGGTATCCACATAGTCAACCATAACTTTGTTCCTCGGTCTTATAGAAGCGTACATTTAATGTTATTATGGCGGCCATAGCATATAGAATCTAAACAAATATTCAACTAACACTCAAAAGGTTGGAAATTTTTGTATTGAGTCACAAAAGTCAATCTTTAAACATAATTTCACACGTTTTTTTTTAGTTAGTTACACTTGCCTTCTTGGTTTTTTTGTAGTCTTTGAGTTGTTCTACACACTGATATAAAATTCACATCTCTTAGCCAATTTTAGTTTCAATATTATTGTTGCCTTAAAAGAACCCGTGCGTATTCACGCAAAATTTTAGAAAATGCAATAAAAACGTGTGGGACTTAAATCCTAAACCTAAATACATACATACATAAACTCACGCCTTTTTCCCATGGGGGTAGACAGAAACTACAGAACGCCACCTGCTACGATCCTTAAATACTTCTTTTGCTTCACACACATTCATTCATCTAGTCATACACACACGCTGGTTACTGCGCACTTGGCCTTTCTGAAGAACATCACTATGTATGTCTATGTATGTCTTTCTAGGGCGTCCCCTCCCGGCGTTTCCATTCCTAAACCTAAATGTGGGTTGATTTTATCGATGAAATTTTCTGTATATAGCAGCCTTAAAGTTGTATTACTACTAACTACAAACCAGGACACATTATAATAGTACAAATACAATGAGAAAAAAATTGCTCACCATATGAGCTGCTGAGCTATGAGCCGTTAATCAACCCAAACCATACTTAAGCAAATTCAAATTATTTTGAACAACTTTTTCTCTGAAAGCGCGAAAACAATGAATCATGGACTAAATAGTTCCAAAGTCACTTCAAATAAATTAGAAGACCTTATTTATCTACTCTTTAAATTAACGCTAAAAGTAATCTCCACCACACAAAGGGTATTAAAACTAAAATTTAATACTGTTTAGCATAAGTTTATTTTGGGGCATTAGAGATAAACTTCAGCCATAGGCAGACAATTGTAGTAAACTTGCTCCCATAATTAGAGAGCCCTGGGAAACCTCCCGGGAATCAAAATTATAAAGGCGTTTGGTGCGAACCTCGCATCCGAGATGAGACCGCAAGGGTTGGTACATATGGTGATTACGAATGAGTCTGGTACACGAATGATGTCACATTAAGCTCGGAGGCAGCCGCGAAGTGTTCGTCTCTTCGATGAAATACAAATAAAGGCACGGTGTATGATGAAGGCTTGGAATATAATTTGAAACTGTGTGTATCTAAACATTTGAATATGTTGAAGAACATGCTTCTCATAAATATTAATCATCTGTTCAGTTCACCCCACGAGGGCAGGTTTATTTGGTCAGCAGGATTAACATAAAACGCCGAAGAAACGTCCAGGTTTTCTGCTGATTTGTGATTAATTCATGATCATTTCTATCTGAAAGGTACCTTCCACATTCTACCAGACTCCTGTCTAATCTAAAACGATAAAATCTTTCGCCGACAGCAAAATTCACCTAACATTTGAAGTTGAACCCACGCATGAACAAGAAGAGACATTATGCGGGCAAGTCCTCAGTGCTACATTACATCGTCTCGTTGAATCTCTCACGTCACAAGTGAAAGAAACGAGTTCCAGTGTCCTAGAGAGGACATCTTTCTGCAAGGTGAGGTAATGTTCTGACGCTACTTGTGTCCGACAATTACTTATGGCGTCAGAAACTTTATATGCTGTGACTTTCAACTTACCTTTTTCCGCAAGTTGGAAAAGACTGGAAACCTGGCGTGGTTAGATTAGGTTGTTCGCGCAGATGTGAAGCAAATTAAATTTTCACAACAATAAGTTTGATTTAAAAAATAATGAAGCCGGCAGTGCAGAATATATTTTCTATGATAATAGCATGAGCAATAAATAAGACTATAAAGAAAATTAAATGAAAAATAATATAACAGCTGTCTAAGCTAAAAACCAACTAGCCATCGCACGGTATGTATCTGTGTTTGAAATCCAATAAATTCTCGCCGTACATAGTTTGTTGAACTATTGGAAGCCGCAATTTCACTTTTAATATCAAAAGCTTGAACACACGCTGCATGATGATTGAAGATATATCTCTACCAACACTCAGTATAACTTCGATCCACTTTAATTATTCTGTTGTTTTGCTTGTATATACAGTAAATTGCTTGGCGTTTTCGCGCTTTGTTTAATAAGATAGTTCGTGAAGGTTTGTTTGGCATACTAATTGGACGGAAATTGGGCTCTAGTTACGTGTGCCATCATCGTTTCACACTTCGTAGGAAATAGTTTGTTAGCTCAGGTAACGATATTTTCGTAGCTTAAGCTGTTGTATGCTATATTGCCGTCGTCATCATCATTTAGATGAGCTCTGGGGTACCATTTTGGCACCGCAAACATTTTTGCTTCTGAGTTTTTTAAAGTTCTTTTGAAAGCTGTTTGCAACAATAGGATTTATTGGTGTTTTTCGTTTAGAATCTCTGAAAACAAATTTATTAATATCATACTTTCAGCTTTTAACATTGTACATCAGCAAAATTGTTGTTATAAAGTTACAAAATCTTACTATACCAGGCCCCTCAGAAAGTATTGCGAAAAAAAGTTTTTATATATGGGAGACTGGCCAGTTATAATGTTTTTCGAAAATATGATTATTTATAAGTAAAAATAAGTAAGTTCCAATTTCAAAATTTCCCTCCACATTTTTTGCGAGTTAATTCAAAGTATTGTGTCTCACTGAAATATGGATCTGCGCCGGGAACATTTTAGAGCTATGATTTTATACGATTTCAAGTGTCGCCTGAAACCGGATGAATCGTACGATAGACTTCAAATGGCATTCATGGATGAAGGCCCTTCCAAGGCAACCGTGTATCGTTGGTATAACGAATTCAAGCGCGGTCGACCAACTTTGGGGGATGACGAAAGAAGCGGTCGCCCTTTGACGGCTGTTACCGAAGAAAACGTGCTAGCAGTGAAAAATTTAATCCAAGACAATAGGCGAATTACATATCAGGAGATTCAACACATATTGAAGATTGGATCGGGAAGCGTTCACGAGATTCTACACAGCCATCTTCGCGTGAGGAGGACAGTATCACGCTGGGTGCCGCACAACCTCACCGATGCTCAGAAGCAGGCCCGGGTGGAATGGTGCCGTGATATGCTTAACAAATTTGAAGCAGGCTCGTCTCGGCGTGTTTACGACATCGTTACAGGTGATGAGTCCTGGATTTATCAATACGACCCAGAAACCAAGCGCCAGTCGACTGTTTGGGTGTTTCAAAATGAGCCAACGCCTACCAAAGTGAAGCGATCTAGAAGCGGGGGTAAGATTTTGATCGCTAGCTTTTTTAATTTGACTGGCCACTTGGTATCAATTCCCTTACGGGATCAAAGAAGCATTAATGCCGAATGGTATACTACCAAATGTTTGCCAGAAGTTTTCTCTGTTATAAGCAACAAGCGACCAAACACAGGGCTCCGCGGGCTACTGCTCCACCACGACAATGCACCTGCGCACACCGCACTCAAAACGAGGGACTTCCTGGACAGCACGCCAGTCAAACTCCTGGGTCACCCTCCTTACAGCCCTGATCTAGCACCGTGTGACTTCTTTTTATTCCCAAAAATAAAAAATCAGCTCAAAGGGATACAATTTTCGTCGCCGGAAGATGCGCTGGCTGCGTTCGAGCAGGCTGTAAACGAGGTGTCTGCGGCGGACTGGAAAAAGTGTTTTGAAAACTGGTTTAGGCGCATGAATCTTTGTATAGAGGCTGGTGGAAAGTACTTTGAAAAGATTTAATAAAAATATATGTACGTATAGAACAATTTTTTTTAGTTTCGCAAAACTTTCTGAGTGTCCCACGTACAGATCTGTTTTCGACTGCAATTAGGTGTAATACAGTCTTTCCCTTTAACTCTGACTATCTACATACATAGTAAAGTGGAACCAAAATTTCGGCATACGTATTCCAAAGAAATCGTTGCTTTAATGAAATGTCCCACAAAGGACGAATATAAGCATTTTGAATTACAAAGAGAAGTCTGACACCACAAGTTGACTATATTCATTCGTTTGCAAACCCGTTCGGAATCTAACATTTTTCAATAGAACTAATTTCATTCACTCTCCAGTATAGGTCTACCAGAATCTCATGGCAAATGTGGAAATAAAAAATTGTCGTGTGCAATACTGGGGAAATTGGATTAAACGATCTTGATACTGTTTAATTTTTATTTATGTCTTTAGTATTAATGAACATGAGGTACCTATATTATAGTAGTCACAGCGGATCTTTGTGTCTTTGAACTTGGTCCTACCTACCATTGCGTAAGAAACAGTTTGTCATCGAGTATACTGCATAGAGTAAGCGAGATAGGACGATGTGACATACATAAGCGAATGAAAGAGACAGTTATACAATGCTATCTTCACCTTCAACATTGACACAAAAATAGCTACTGCGCGGGGTCTTGCAACCAATTCAGAGACACAAAGAGCCACTGTGAGTATTATAGGTATGTGTATGAATAATGTTGTTATACCGGGTTGGTATATCGGGTTCTTAACATAGGAAAAATAAATCAATTGAATATTAATTTATGTACTAATTTATTATATATCATTTAAATCATACTAATAACTTAAGACCTCATTCAGAACTAGAAAACTAGAATACGATTCCATGAACTCCTCTGGCATTTCAAAAACATGTATCTTTTTAGTTTTATGTCATCTCTCTTCATCAAAATGGTTCTTTTTCATTGGCATTTAACATATTCAAAACCAATCTCTTTATGTATAAAGTCTGTAAAAAATAAATAATAATGTTACTTATAGTCATTCATCATCATCAGTCTATATATACTTTTTTTTATGTAAGTTTTATGGCCTGGTTGCTGGGACCTTTTAGCCACGTCTTTGGAAAGAGTTTTGGATCTTATATTTATTCTTTAGTATGCATTAGAATGCGGATGTAACAGATTCTAATGTTTTTTGGAGTATTTGGCAGCAAATTGTATCGAGTCAGTCTTCCCAGTAAGCTTTGCGGAGGCAGTTAATACTACAATAAAATACTCCGCTTCACTATCCCGATAACGCTTCTGTCAATGATTTTATTAATTGTCCAGTTGCGTAGACAGTTGAGACACAAAACTACACCAATAATATATCACAATATCCACTAGGAATCAATTTGCAAATAATATTAACAGCCACTAAACTTCACTCGACAAAATCCTGCCAAAAACTCTCGTCTATAAACGTCCCACTGCAGGGCGCAGATTATTACTTAATATTTTTCTTACGATAAAGATTCTCAATCTCCGTTAAAATCAATATCTTGTCGAAGAATTAGTAACAGTTACATTACTGTTGCCATTTCCTTCCGGCCATCATTCGATGTGCCCTGACCTACGATTTACCATATAATAGTAATGGAAAGAAATAAAAATTAAGTACGATAAATATAAAATAATCTGAAAGTATCAAAACAAGTCAGTCCTACTTACCGGTCCTCTCTACAACGCACTTTAAAATCAAAGATTGAGTTTGATTTACGCCTTCTTCTTCCCTTATTTTATGATACACATTGAAAACAATATGTTTCGCTTGAGATCGAAGTGGGTTTTTCGACATGTTCACAAAAATAACAAATTTTCAAGATAATATCAAAAAAATTCAGCAGCGGTTGACACATCAAGTACTTTGATTTGACAAGTGACAATTGACATTGCCATATGAAAATCACAATTTAAAAAAAATAAAAAATGCCATGAGATTCTGGTAGACCTATAACACTCACGACTGTCGGTTCCAACTTTTAGTTACGACCATTCGTCTACTTCGCCTGGGACCTGACTGTGGGTCGAACGGAATTCAAAGTATACAAATTTTCCGATTGTCAAATCCTCTCGCGTGTTTTTCATTCCCCAATATTCGTCAGCATTCCAATCGTATTCACAAATTTTTGTTCGGCTTTCGTGAACAAATTCTAACTTTCCGTTAACATGTTCCTATGTAGGGTCCTTAGGATTTAGGGACAGGGCACGTTCATTGCATAAAAGATGTGTTCAAGAGTACTTTCACACTCCTCAAGACTGGTCTCCTTTTCATTATTATTGTTATATTTTACAACCTGAGTTTCCTAACGCCCTCTTTTTCTTTGAAGTTTTTTAGGCTGTGGGTGTTTCTTTTAATCTTACCTGTGATCAGCACATGTTAATATATACACATCATTCCTTTAATGGGCCGTTTGAAGTGGCAGAATAAAAAATACCAGCTGGTTTGGGTTCAGTGATGCCTTCGCAAATCGGGGCGCTCCGAATTGTGGCTCCGATTAATCGTAACGTTTTCATGCTTGAAATGAGGTGTTAAATTATTTGTAGATGATATGTAGTTTTTCTTTTAACTGATATTTTTTGTACTTTATTCTGATTGTTCACAATACAAATTATGTATTTAAACAGATTTCAAACCGATCCCAACTTCAGCATCACTCATAATAAAAACCAGTTTCTGAACATTGTTTTCCTAATTCAGTTTCAGCGCCATCGAAACTTTATAAAAATATGTACTCTACGAAAGTTACATGGTCCGTCCGCGTTTGTTTTGCATTTAAATCGAGTTGAGTGATACATTTAGTGCATAGTTCGACGGTGAACGTTACCCCAACAGGAAAGTGACTCCTAGAGTGATATGAGTGGAACGTATAGTTAGTGCGTAATCTGCTGTGAATGTGCCCTACATAAAAAATAAGTGCGTGTCGCCGTTTTTGAAAAAAACGGAAAAAATGGTTCCTGCTGGGGTAACGTTGTTCCAGCAGGAAAATTCTAAACGAATGATCGGAATGAGAAATATTGTGCATGGGCAGAGAGCTTATAGTTGTGCAAGAATGTGCGCCGAAAATATAATTAGTGCGTCATCAGGTTTTCGAGATATTGCATTTCCTGCTGGGGTAACGTTTTGCAGAATCGTGTATCTCTAAAACCATTGTATGTGCGCCTGTAGAATAAACATACACGAGTAGCTCTTGATTTGTGCGTATTTGTGCCGGAATTAGATTTAAGAAAATACCTATAATTTTCAAGAAATTGCGCTTTTTTGAAAACCGGAAAAAAAATCACAGCGCCTAAATGAGAAAACGTATAAGCTCGCTGAAAACTGTATTCAGTCCATCTTGACGCTTGTAATAACCATAAAAAGTATCAAAAGCATACATGTTTGCGTTATCGAATAATATTGCTGAAAGTCAAAACGAGGGTGTCATAACTTTGGCAGCTAAATACAAGAAACCGACTTAACCCAAGATAGGTAGGTGTAAACCACAAGTATGTGCGTTTAGTCAAAAATATATAGTGAAAATATTCAGCTTGGAATGTTTCCCAATACGTAGATTTAAACAAAAAACAAAATATGTAAACAATGGCTGGTTATCCGACCAAATTCAAATGACTACGAAAAAGCGACGGATTCATACATATCGATGACCTTCTTGATTGGACGTATTAAACCTAAGCTGTTGTCCGTACAGTCGCGTTCAAACGTTTGTTGGTATGACCAAATTTTGGGGGCTAATTAAAAAATTCATTAAATGCACCTTGTGACCATAACAAATGAAAGAGGTTGTTGATGTAGAAATTATTATTTTTATTCTCTTAATTTTGTTTCTTAAAGTAATTATGGCATGAAATCACAGATCAAATTACAAACTCTTTAATATTAGAACACATAGTTCAATCAAATTATTTGAACCGTGTGTAGTCATTATTATTTAAAATCACAGATCAGTTTTTCATTTACTTATGTACTAAAATACAAACAGTAAAATTGCATAATCACAGAAAATCACAGATCAGTTGTAAGTATAATATTGGTACTAACTAAACCTATTTATTGTGTAAAAGATATAAAATTTTAAATATACATATAAATTATATTCTTATTATTTCTTATGAGTAATGCGCCGGTCGGTCGGCTGGCTGCGAAATCCCGACCGCGTACTGTAGCATTACACATTACTCGACCAAATTAAGTATGGCACATAACACTCAAACAGTACGCGCGGCGGTGCGGGCGCGCGTTCGCCGTATGTTCAAGCGAGAAGGAGCATGCACCGGTCGGTCCGCTGGCTGCGAACTATTATCTAGAACCGTATTTTTCATGGAATAAGGTTTGTTTTTCTGACACCGCGGACTGCCTAGTGATGTTTAAAATCATGACTCTCGCACTTTAGTTAAATTATGCCTAGATTGAATAGAATAGAATAGAATATTTATTTGCTAGAAACATGGTGTTTACAGAGGTGTTAATTTTATGATATTGCATAGTGCTACATGTCTCACCGTTTTAACGGCATGCAAAATCAAATTCCAATTTGTTGAAATTCGTACATAAATTTTCAATTACATGATATTATTAATTATAAAATTTAATCATTATTTCAATCATTATATATCTATATACTACACAATTCCATTTTTACCATATAATGAAATAAAACAATACATTTAACATATTACCACTCAACTCAAATAATTACTTAAGCCTGTATTTTGATGCCAGATCAAGAGAAAAATATTTACAGGGACATTTTGCAAAAAATTCGTGAATTGAGTAAAAACATTCCTGCAATAACCACTTCCGTAGTGCCGAACAAATTTTTCTGAAGGGTAATTGGGTAATTGGCTTCGGCAAAGCATTATAAATTAGGCTCATGGCCCATGTTGATACAACTCTTTCGGAAGAGTTGCAACTTAGGAACAGGTATCTCGAAATCCAAATGTGCAGCTTTCCTCTTATTTGTATTATCCCTTCGTTCAAATAATGCAAGATTGGATCTCAGAAACTTGGCAATTTCAAAGATATATATGCAGGGTACAGTCAAAAGGTTTTGTGATTTAAATATAGGCCTACACGAATCAGACCATTGCATATTAAAAATTGCGCGGATACATTTTTTTTGAGCAATGAAAATTCGATCTGTTTCTGAGGAGTTTCCCCATACAACTATGCCGTAGCGAATAACTGAACAGACATAGGCATGATACACCATTATGGATGTTTCTCTCGACGTTACATTTTTGACCTTTCTTAGTGCAAAAACAAATGAGTTGATTTTTTTGCAGAGTATCTCAATATGATTCTTCCATGTTAAGTGCTCATCAAGTGTTACGCCTAGAAACTTTGTGTTATATACCTGCTTGACGCTAATATTATTATACGCAACTTGAAGATGGATACTAATACCAAGTACTAATGTTAATGTTGTTGTGTAATGTTGTACGTAATTTTGCTTTCTGGAACTTGCGAAATACGTAACTCTTTGTTTTATATATAGGTTTTATCACTTATAATAGTTATATATAATAGTTATAGTTGCAAGAAAAAGATATTGTCACATCCACTTTGTATTTCGTAAATGCATCACAAATACGTTCTCAGTTCACAATACTGCTGGAAAACGATATCACTGAATATTTAACTGTCAAACGCACTGTCGGCTTTACTTATGTAACGACTTTAATTTATTTATAAATATAACAATTTTTTTTTATAATGATCATGTTTGATTTATATTAACATTCCTTTTATATATTTGATAATAATTTGTAGGGCAAATGTCGGCAATATTGATTTTATTTGCCCCAAAATTGAGGATTTTCTGTCAGGTTTTGGGTCAAAGATAATTAAGATTGTGGAAAAGATAATTATGAAATAAAATCGACTATAAGTACATGTTATCAAAAGCAACTGGCAAGTGTACTTTTGACGATTGTCTGTCACATCACAATATAACATCCATATCGCACTATCTCATCTCATGTAATGATGTATGTACGCGAGCATGTAATTACAATTACAATAACCTCGTGTAGCGCTTCATTTCGCGTCATGTTTGGAGTCATGGTGTAATGTAATATTCCTCGGTATGAAACGTAATGTCATATCACATCACTTTAGAACGCACTGGTTTGCGCATGTCACTGTTTACAAAGTGATAACCCAAACGCACTTCCTAGTAAAAAAGCACTTCACATGAGCGACGTTTATGTATCTGTCTCTGTCCCACTAATACAGAGAAAGTACTTACTAGCTAGACAAAGCGACTCCTTGCGACGCGACGTCAGTGGATGGCGCAAAAAAAGGAATATTCTACTGATGATGAAAAAAAAACCGGCCAAAGGCGAGTCGGACTCGCGCACGAAGAGTTCCGTATCACAATAAACGGCAAAAAAATCACGTTTGATATATGGGAGTCCCCCTTTAATATTTATTTTATTCTGTTTTTAGTTTTGTTGTTAGGCAATAGAAATACATCATCTGTGAAAATTTCAACTATCTAGCTATCACGGTTCATGAGATACAGCCTGGTGACACAGACAGACGGACCACGGAGTCTTAGTAATAGGGGCCCGTTTTTACCCTTTGGGTACGGAACCCTAAAAACTCAATGTTACTTTATCTAATCCAAGGTTTAAACCAATGTATGTAGATACCTACGTTGTTTTTTTACTGTTGTGTTAATTGTCTTTTTATTTATAAACTGTATCTGTAGGTTATTTTTATGTAGTAGGTATTTATCACACATATCTTGAACTTTTTTTTAAAACAGCCGCCATCATATTTTGGTTTCTGAAGTACTTTTTTCTACTAATATTATAAAGTCAAATATCTGGATGTGTTCACAAAATACTGAATGTATTTTAATTAAATTTGGAATAAAGAATATAGGTTAGAGCTTGGCACACTTTTCTAATATACTTACCTAATCAAGTGCAAAGTCACGGAAACAGCTAGTACAATATAATCCATCAACTTATTTTTTTTATAACTTTTCTACCTCAGTGTACTCAGGCACAACACGCTACAACCGGTTCGTGAGTAAAGTTAAGAAGGTCATCGTTATGTATTAATCCGTCGCTTTTTCGTAGTCATTTGAATTTGGTCGGATAACCAGCCATTGTTTACATGTTTTGTTTTTTGTTTAAATCTACGTATTGGGAAACATTCCAAGCTGAATATTTTCACTATATATTTTTGACTAAACGCACATACTTGTGGTTTACACCTACCTATCTTGGGTTAAGTCGGTTTCTTGTATTTAGCCGCCAAAGTTATGACACCCTCGTTTTGACTTTCAGCAATATTATTCGATAACGCAAACATGTATGCTTTTGAAACTTTTTATGGTTATTACAACCGTCAAGATGGACTGAATACAGTTTTCAGCGAGCTTATACGTTTTCTCATTTAGGCGCTGTGTTTTTTTTTCCGGTTTTCAAAAAAGCGCAATTTCTTGAAAATTATAGGTATTTTCTTAAATCTAATTCCGGCACAAATACGCACAAATCAAGAGCTACTCGTGTATGTTTATTCTACAGGCGCACATACAATGGTTTTAGAGATACACGATTCTGCAAAACGTTACCCCAGCAGGAAATGCAATATCTCGAAAACCTGATGACGCACTAATTATATTTTCGGCGCACATTCTTGAACAACTATAAGCTCTCTGCCCATGCACAATATTTCTCATTCCGATCATTCGTTTAGAATTTTCCTGCTGGAACAACGTTACCCCAGCAGGAACCATTTTTTTCGTTTTTTTCAAAAACGGCGACACGCACTTATTTTTTATGTAGGGCACATTCACAGCAGATTACGCACTAACTATACGTTCCACTCATATCACTCTAGGAGTCACTTTCCTGTTGGGGTAACGTTCACAGTTCGACGGGCGGGGCGGACCGTTAGGGACTTTCTAACTTGCCCATGTGACAGACTAATCGATTACGAAACTTGATGCATTTTTCTAGCAGCACTGAAACGATTTTCATTCACTTCACTTTTGAAATTGATTTAAGGAACTTCACTAGTTCCTTGAAAAATAGCGCACCGATATACTTCATGCAATAGTTCTTTAGTTATCAGCTAAAAGCAAAAAAAAGGCTGTACTTGTGTTTCTTTATACTGTCGTTTAACTAAGTGTACAACTAAAACTAACACTTTCGTCTAGACGTCTACATATCTCTAACGATCGTTAAAGATGTTCTCTCAATATAACAATAACACTCTAATTAAATAATTCCGAGAACAAAGCCACGTCTTCTTTTTATTTGCCAGCATCTACAAAGCATTGTATATTATTTTGATAATAACTACTAGGGACCTTTTTCCACTAGCTGATTTTATTAATTAAATTCACCCGCCGACTTACACCGTCATATCTTTACCCCTCTATTATCATGTAAATTTTTACTACATATTTGCACGGCGCTTTACATTTTATCTTTTTACCATTTCCAATTCTAATTCTATCTGGCTGGTATTTAATTTTGAAAATTAAACTTATTGAGATTTTAATTAAACGCACTGTAAATACTTACCTGTGATCACTCTTATTATACTCATTATCCACACACTTTGCTATATAAATAATATAAAAATGAATCGCAAAATGTGTTGGTAAGCGCATAACTCAACAACGCCTGGACCAATTTGGCCAATTCTTTTTTTTAATGTTCGTTGAAGTTCAATGGTGGTTTTTACGGGGAGAAAAATTCTAATAATTGCCGGAAAAAAAATAAAAACAGCCTTTTTCTTTTTCCCATACAAAAGTTATCTAACTAAAACGTATTTGAGCTTTATTGCTATTGTATAAGCTATTTTTGCTTTGTGTAGGGTAGGGTAGTGTAGTGTAGGGTAGGGTAGGGTAGTGTAGGGTAGTGTAGGGTAGTGTAGGGTAGTGTAGTGTAGTGTAGGGTAGGGTAGGGAAGTGCAGTGTAGGGTAGTGTAGGGTAGGGTAGTGTAGGATAGGGTAGGGTAGTGTAGGGTAGTGTAGCGTAGGGTAGGGAAGGTACTGTAGGGTAGGGTAGGGTAGGGCAGTGTAGGGTAGGGTAGTGTAGGGTCAGGTAGGGTAGGGTAGGTAGTGTAAGGTAGGGGGGTAGGTAGGATAGATAAATGTTTGGTCTTATTATGGCAAAACAAAGTTGGCCGGGTCAGCTACGGCTCTGAGACGTGGTCGGTTACAATGGGCCTCATCAGAAAGCTTACAGTCACCCAAAGGGCAATGGAGAAGGCTTTGCTCGGCGTCATTGAATCAGAAATGTAGCGATCCACAAGAGAACCAGGGTTACCGACATAGCCCGCAGAATTGGCAAACAAAAGTGGCAGTGGTCACGGCACATGTCTCGCAGAACGGATGGCCGATGCCGATGGGGCAAAAAAGTTCTAGAGTGGCGACGGAAAACTGGAAGACGTTGCGTTGGAATCCGACCCCAATCATCATCATCACTATCAGCTATATCCACACACTACCTAATTACCTGATAGAACCAATTTCCATTTTCCAAGTTCCATTAAAATATCTATCTTTTAGGATATTTTTTGTCATTCATTCTTGACTCCCTTTTGAACCCGGGCGTTAAAAGCGTCTTTAGAAGTTATGTGGATCCTTTTATGAAGGTCAGGTGTTAAATTTATTTTTACGCCTAATAACGTGAATGGTTTTTTCTGAATGAAAGAAAACAGATAAACTTAATGATTCTTAGGTATGTTCAGAAATGCATCATTTCATCATCAGACTAGTTCTATTCTTCTCGCATGAAGGACATCGGTCCATCTTCCAGAAGATCAACGCGGCGTCTTCCATACACCAAGTATGTTGGTAAATAAAGCTTCATTTTGCTAATTGATCTTGGCAGTTCCTCGAAAACCGTTCCACCCAAAATAGTAAGACAAATAAACAAAGCCACATTCTACACACAATATCATTTTACTCTGTCTGTAACTTACTCTACTTCACAATTAACGTCACTCATTCACATAAACTCCTATAACAAACATAGCACGTATGTTCAAGTATATATGAACGTAAGTACAATGCCTTCACAAAGACGGTAGTCGTGAACTAAGACACCTATTAGAATACTCAGCACTTCGCACTCGTGTGAACGCTACGTTAGGTTGAAGGGCGAGCCTCGCGTTCTGTGCGACGTACGTATTCGCATATCAAAAATTATGTGCGGTCGCCGTTACGTATTATTCATGCGTAGTGATGGGAATATGTCGACGGAAATTTTACGGTGTTTTATTTAAGCACAAGTAAAAAGGGTTTTTTGTATATTTTTGTTAATGTTTTGCTATTGTATTGAGCAAAATAGACAAAATTTTGTTAAAATACTTCCACCCTTTGCCAACGCTAATTATAAAATTCTTAAACAAAAGACACGGAGCTTTACCAACGATTGTTTCAGGAACTAACAATTATTGTGCCTTTAGATGCAGTAACAACGAAGTCACTGACGAGCGAGTTAATTTAACTTAAATTAACCTTAATTACACTGCTATTGGCAAGATGCTTGCCAAATTCCAAAGTTAATGTCTCGCAAAAATATGCAGTCTGGAGATGGCTTCAAAAGTTTCTCTTTTTGTAGCTTGGACTGTAGTTTAATAATGGCAACGAATAATTAAACACAGTGATGAAGTTGTGACGGTATAAAATGCGCAAGTTAATTTATTTTTACAAGCACTTTCGCTTTTTAGTAACATTCTCGTGTCAATTTACCGTCTCATTATACTTTGTACCTACATCATTTTAATAACGCGTAACTTGTTTTCTGATTTAAAAACATCATATCGAAATAGGTGAACAACAAATATCTCATCTTGTTCGCGTATTAATGTAAATTATCCCGCACAACGTATTCACATGAAAATGAAATACAAACCAAACCATGAATGAGGGAATGATTAATCATTGCGTTTCACGAAGTGGTGGAGTAAATTGCTATCGGTAATGATTTAAATGAACTGTGATCACATTCATGACATCCCATTTGGTTTTCGCCTACGACACTAAAGATAACGTTTTCTCGTTCATTTTATTCGTCATTTTTATATTATGCTTTTAATTGCCAATGATGAATTAATATTGAAGAACTTAAGGTGTGAGAAAGTGATCATGTAACCAATCTAGAATTGATCGATATCCATAACTGGTTACCGTTGTGCATATCCGATAAATTTCAGAGTTACTATCAACGCTCGTATTCAAATCCAGTTGTATCTGCACGTTTATGTTTTTTTATACAATATGTCCGGAATAGCAGTAATAAAACCGTAAAGCCGTAAAATACACTTAATTATGTCGATAAAAACACCCATAAGGGGTGCAATCACTCCACCCTCAAAGATAGATCCATTTCAGTTCCTGTCTTACTTATTACGGTATCCACATAGTCAACCATAACTTTGAACCTCGGTCTCATAGAAGCGTACATTTAATGTTATTATGACGGCCATAGCATAGATAATCTAGACAAATATTCAACTAACACACAAAAGGTTAGATATTTTTGTATTGAGTCACAAAAGTCAATCTTTAAAAGTAATTTCACACGATTTTATTGCATTTTCTAAGATTCTGCAAAATAGTTAGAGTTAGGTTAGTTAGTTAGTCACACATGCTTTTTGGGGTTTGTTTTTGGGGAATTTTTAACTGCACCTCTATTTAGAAATTTAAGCAAACAAAATATCTCCACTAATAACCTACTGCAAAACAATATTACTCACCGTAAAACAAAAATACTGATTTGCACACAAATTATTCAATTAAATATAAAATAAATGTGAATTAGTCCAAGAGCGAGCGAAGCGAGCTCGGGAGCTTAGGGCACCCCGACACGGATAGGTTAGGTTCGAAGGAGATGACGGGAGCTGAAGTGAGCGAACTCAGCTCCCGTCATCTCCTTCATGTTAGGTTACTTTAGACCCTGCAGACAGAAATAGGAGCCCTGCGCAGCGGGGCTCCGTCGACTTTGTTTCGTTTCCCCCCCTCCCTTAAAACTTAAATATTTTGTTGCACTCGAAGAATTATTAGATTTACTTTTAGTTAACAGATAGTTATTCAGTAAAACAGTTAAGCTTTAAAGATCTAGCAGTATAGTATAATTCATTTATTTGATGAGCAAATTTAGTGTGCAATTCAGTATTTTTGGTAGTAATTTCGAATATTTTGATTGAAAAAAGGGGAATTACAGTTAAAGTATTAAATACCACCCTTTGTTTTTGTTAGTCTTTGAGTTGTTCTACACACTGATATAAAATTCAAATCTCTTTTCCAATTTTAGTTTCAATATTATTTTTGCCTTAAAAGAACTCCTGCGTATTTACGAAAGATTTTAAAAAATGCAATAAAAAACGTGTGGGGCTTATACCCTAAACCTAAATATGGGTTGATATTATCGATTAAATTAAATGTATATAGCGGCCTTAAAGTTGTATTACTACAAACCAGGACACATTGTACAAGTACAAATACAACTTTAATCAACCCAAACCATTCTTAAGCAAATTCAAATTATTTTGAACAACTTTGTATCTGAAAGCGCGAATACAATGACTCATGGACTAAATAGTTCCAAAGTCACTTCAAATAAATTAGAAGACCATATTTATCAACTCTTTAACTTAATGCTAAAAGTAATCTCCACCACACAAAGGCTATTAAAACTAAAATTTAATACTGTTTAGTATAAGTTTATTTTGGGGCATTAGAGATAAACTTCAGCGATAGGCAGACAATTGTAGTAAACGTGCTCCCATACTTAGAGAGCCCTGGGAAACGTCCCGGGAATCAAAATAACAAAGGCGTTTGGTGCGAACCTCGCATCAGAGATGAGACCGCAAGGGTCGGTACATATGGTGATTAAGAATGAGTCTGGTACACGAATGATGTCGCATTAAGCTCGGAGGCAGCCGCGAAGTGTTTGTCTCTTCGATGAAATACAAATAAAGGCACGGTGTATGATGAAGGCTTGGAATATAATTTGAAACTGTGTGTACCTAAACATTTTAATATGTTGAAGAACATGCTTCTCATAAATATTAATCATGTTCAGTTCACCCCACGAGGGCAGGTTTATTGGGTGCGCCAAAGTTCACCTAAATTTTCAACTCCGATAATTGGAAATCCGAAAATGTTCTTCCTAACATTTTTCATCCTAACAATCACAATTCCTAACTACTCCGTCTCTAATGTTCAAATTCAGAAGCATTCAACTTCATAATGTCAGTAGCAATAAACATTTATTATACTTTTATTTGTTTTCCTATATTTTCTCAACATAACTATCTTTTACACTATTATTCAGAGTCATATCTTTTTTGTTTAGATTTCTTTTTATTCATAATAATCAGTATTATATACATTAGTTTTGCGTAACTTTATTTTCAAATAACATGTTTAACATATAAGAATAACAGGTACCATGGTACAAGTAGTCAAATAAATACATGTTTTCATATACACATTTCAATTAAATTAGTTTAATATTAGCGGCTATAGCTTTCAAATAATCACTTTTATTGCTGTATTTTGCTTTAAAATTCAAAATATATTTTATATCATATTTGCCGTTGATTTGGAAGTTCATTTTATTTTTGTAGATAGAACTCATAAATAGAAAGCTTTATAAAAAATTTCAAGACTCGGCAATGTTATGTTTTTTTGTATGTTTTTCGTGAGGTAAAAAACCGGCCAAGTGCGAGTCGGACTCGCGCACGAAGGGTTCCGTACTTGGTAAATTGCGGTTTACGATATATGACGTATTAAAAAAAAACTACTTGCTAGATCTCGTTCAAACCAATTTTCGCTGGTAGTTTACATAGTAATGTACATCATATATTTTTTTTAGTTTTATCATTCTCTTATTTTAGAAGTTACAGGGGGGGGGACACACATTTTACCACTTTGGCAGAGTCTCTCGCGCAAAGTATTCAGTTTAGAAAAAAATGATATTAGAAACCTCAATATCATTTTTAAAGACCTATCCATAGATACCCCACACGTATGGGTTTGATGAAAAAAAATATTTTTAGTTTTAGTTTCAAGTATGGGAACCCCCAAAATTTATTGTTTTATTTTTATTTTTGTGTGAAAATCTTAATGCGGTTCACAGAATACATTTACTTACCAAGTTTCAACAGCATAGTTCTTATAGTTTCGGAATAAAGTGGCTGTGACATACGGACGGACAGACAGACAGACAGACAGACAGACAGACATGACGAATCTATAAGGGTTCCGTTTTTTGCCATTTGGCTACGGAACCCTAAAAATGAGAATTATTCCAAGAGCGAGCGAAGCGAGCTCGGAAACTTAGGGCACCCCGACACGGATAGGTTAGGTTCGAAGGAGATGACGGAAGCTGAAGTGAGCGAGCAAAGCGAGCGAACGCAGCTACCGTCATCTCCTTCATGTTAGGTTACTTTAGACCCTGCAGACAGAAATAGGAGCGCCGCGCAGCGGGGCTCCGTCGACTTAGTTGCTTAAATCTTAAACTTTAAACATGGATATCTTCCATAACCATGGGGTTCCGTGGGGTTTGGATGGTACAGTGAGGTAGCCCCTCTACCCTCCTTTTCCTTTCCCCCTTTCGCGCCCCTTAAATCGATGGAAATTTATGGATTTTTTTATTCTAACCTGAAAACTTTAACCATGGATATCTCCATAACTATAGGGCTCCGAGTGGTTGGTGTGGTACTGAGGGGTAGCCAAACCTCCCCCCAACCCCACTCTACCCTATCCGCGCCAAAAATCAACGGCATATAATCGAAATTTTAACCTTACACTTATACTTTTTGTTGCTTCTTAATTCACACGCCCAATATTGTTTATCCACTGTTTTTCGGTTTTTGTCATATGTAAATCCATGTACGTCTAATTTTAATCCTCCGCGACTGGTTTTAAATGATTTTAAATAATTTTTCTCTATATTATTAAAGCATTAACACAAACGTGCACGTAATGATAATACACCGACATGAACTTAACAATGGACACAACTCAGTACGTTATGCAAAGCATACCCCAAATAATAATCATCACTCAAATTAAAACTATAAATATCATCTTCTACCCACATATATTTTTTATTACAATTGGTAAATGTTTCTTTCTGAGTATGAGTGAAAATATTATGGTAATTAAGTTTAGGGATAAAAGCGTTATGATAAAAAACAGTAGGAGTTTAAATATATTTACATTAATGATATTAGTAATTACAACTTTCGGAAACATGAGTGTTATGAACATCGCCGGTAGCACTACAAATAGTATGAATGAAAACTTTAGGATGAAAATTTTTAGGAAGAGTGATCATTCGGATTACAAATCGTTAGGAAGAACAATTTCGGGTAAAGAACTTTAGGTGAGCCAATATGGACCCAGGTTTATTTGGTCAGCTGCAGGATTAACATAACACGACGAAGAAACGTCCAGGTTTTCTGCTGATTTGTGATTAATTCATGATCATTTCTATCTGAAAGGTACCTTCCACTTTCTACCTGACTCTTGTCTAATCTGCAACGATAAAATCTTTCGCCGACTGCAAAATTCACCTAACATTTGAAGTTGAACCCACGCATGAACTAGAAGAGACATTATGCGGGCAAGTCCTCAGTGCTACATTACCTCGTCTCGTTGAATCTCTAACGTCACAAGTGAAAGAAGCGAGTTCCAGTGTTCTAGAGAGGACATCTTTCTGCAAGGTGAGGTAATGTTCTGACGGTACTTGTATCCGACAATTACTCATGGTGTCAGAAACTTTATATGCTGAGACTTGGACTTACCTTTTCCTTTCATGGTTAGATTTGGTTGTCTATATTTCGCGCAGATGTGAAGCAAATTATAGTCTCACAACAATAAGTTTAATTAAAAATAATGAAGCAAGGAAAGCAGATTATATTTTCTATCATAAAAGCAAGAGCAATAAATAAGACTATAAAGAAAATTTAATGAAAAATAATATAGCAGCTGTCTAAACTGAAAACCAACTAGCCACTGCACAGTATGTTTGAAATCCAATAAATTCTCGCCGTACATAGTTTGTTGAACTATTGGAAGCCGCAATTTCACTTTTAATATCAAAAGCTTGAACACACGCTGTATGATGATAGAAGATATATCTCTACCAACACTCGGTATAACTTCGATCCACTTTAATTATTCTGTTGTTTTGCGTGTATATACAGTAAATTGCTTGGCGTTTTCGCGCTTCGGTTAATACGATAGTTTATCTCGGGTGAAGGTTTGTTTTGGCATACTAATTGGACGGAAATTGGGCCCTAGTTACGTGTGCCATCATCGTTTCACACTTCGTAGGAAATAGTTTATTAGCTCAGGTAACGATATTTTCGTAGCTGAAGCTGTTGTTTGCTATATTGCCGTTGTCATCATCATTTAGATGAGCTCTGGGTACCATTTTGGCACCGCAAACATTTTTGCTTCTGAGATTTTCAAAGTTCTTTTGAAAGCTGTTTGTAACAATAAGATTGATTGGTGTTTCTCGTTTAGATTCTCTGAAAAGAAATTATTTATATTATACACTAGCGGACGCCTCGCGGTTTCATCCGCGTAGTTCCCGTTTCCGTGGGAATACAGGGATAAAAAGTAGCTTATGTCACCCGGGGATAGTGTAGCTTCCCAACGGTGAAAGAATTTTTGAAATCTATCCATTAGTTTTTTTTGGGTTCCGTACCCAAAGGGTAAAAACGGGACCCTATCACTAAGACTTCACGATCTGTCTGTCCGTCTGCCTGTCTGTCCGTCTGTCACCAGGCTGTATCTCATGAACCGTGTTAGCTAGACTGTTGTAATTTTCACAGATTATGTATTTCTTTTGCCGCTATAACAACAAATACTAAAAACAGAATAAAATAAATATGTTTAAGTTTATTCGTTACATACAAAAATACAAATCTTTCCTCTTTATAATATTAAGTATAGATTACGTACATTCAGCTTTTAACATTGTATATCAGCAAAATTGTTGTTATAAATTTACAAAATGTCACTCTTCAGATCTGTTTTCGACTGCAATAAGGTATAATACAGTCTTTAACTCTGACTATCTACATACATATTAAAGTGGAACCAAAATTTCGGCATACGTATTCCAAAGAAATCGTTGCTTTAATGAAATGGCCCACAAGACGAATGTAAGCATTTTGAATTTCAAAGAGAAGTCTGACACCACAAGTTGACTATATTCATTCGTTTGCAAACCCGTTCGGAATCTAACATTTTTCAATAGAACTAATTTCATTCACTCTCCAGTGACACTCACGTCGGTCGGTTCCAACTTTTAGTTGCGACCATTCGTCTACTTCGCCTGGGACCTGACTGTGGGTCGAACGGAATTCAAAGTATGCAAATTTTCCGATTGTCAATTCCTCTCGGGTGTTTTTCATTCCCCAATATTCGTCAGCATTCCAATCGTGTTCACAATTTTTGTTCGGCTTTCGTGAACAAATTATAACTTTCCGTCCATATGTAGGGTCCCTAGGATTCAGGGACAGGACACGTTCATTGCATAAAAGATGTGTTCAAGAGTACTTTGACACTCTTCAAGACTGGTCTCCTTTTCATTATTATTGTTATATTTTACAACCTGAGTTTCCTAACGCTCTCTTTTTCTTTGACGTTCTTTCGGCTGTGGGTGTTTCTTTTATCTTACCTGTGGTCAGCACCTGTTAATATTTACACATCTTTTCGTTTAATGTACCGTTTGAAGTGTTAGAATAAAAAATACCAGCTGGTTTGGGGTCAGTGATGCCTGCGCAGATCGGGGCGCTCCGAATTGTGGCTCCGATTAATCTTAACGTTTGAGTGCAAACCGATCCCAACTTCAGCATCACTCATAATAAAACCCAGTATCCGAACATTGTTTTCCTAATTCAGTTTCAGCGCCATCGAAACTTATAAAAATATAGTAGTAGTTCCTTGAAAAATAGCGCACCGATATACTTCATGTAATAGTTTTTTAGTTATCAGCTAAAAGCAAAAAAAAAGGCTGTACTTGTGTTTCTTTATACTGTCGTTTAACTAAGTGTACAACTAAAACTAACACTTTCGTCTAGACGTCTACATATCTCTAACGATCGTTAAAGATGTTCTCTAAATATAACATTATCACACTAATTAAATAATGCCGACAACAAAGCCACGTCTTCTTTTTATTTGCCAGCATCTACAAAGCATTGTATATTATTTTGATAATAACTACTAGGGACCTTTTTCCACTAGCTGATTTCATTAATTAAATTCACCCGCCGACTTACACCGTCATATCTTTACCCCAACAAAGGACAGAATACTATTATCATGTAAATTTTTACTACATATTTGCACGGAGCTTTACATTTTATCTTTTTAACATTTTCAATTCTAATTCTATCTGGCTGGTATTTCATTTTGAAAATTAAACTTGCTAGAATATTTTTATTAAAAAGTACCATCGATTAATGTCAAAGACTTATTTGTGAACGGTTATATTAACGACGGAAAATAAATTAAGAAAATATTTGGGACGAACTTCGTGTCCTATATATCGTTAGATACATACATACCCTTCTTTGAGTAACCAAAATGAACGGAACTTTCATATTTGTACCACATGTCTGCAACATAACCATTTTATTTTGGTCGCAAAAAAATGTTGTACACGTACGCGTGCGGGGGATGTTTGTTGTTTATTAGAAAACGCTCGTGTACCATAGATATAGATTTTTATTTCTACTTTGAAAATGTTACCTTTTACCCTCATAATTCAAAGAAGAGTACCCTTATCAAAGAACTGAATGTAAGCACATTTTGTCGAAGCAAAAATTGTTTAATCATTATTTATTCAAGTCATAAAGTTTTTCATTTTGTTAAGGCAAGCTTTTATCTTGGCGGAGTTTGATTAACTTCGCTTTTTATTGTCGGCTTATTACGAATCAATGCTAATACCTTCGAACGCAATAGCTACTATCTGTTGTTGAGTATATGGTGCTAATAAAAGACTTTATAACCTTTACCTTTTCTATAAAATATCCCTCGCCCTGCAGCTTTGCTATTTCCACTATATATTTAATATGTTGTATTTTGTTTATACCCTCTTCGACTGCATTGTGTGTTTTGTACGTTTCAAATGCAGTGCCTTTTTCATAAGTCGAAATTTTAACAGAAAAAAATAAACATAAATAAATAATAATAAATAAATATAAATATTTTATAAATAACAAGTAAAAGGTCAGCAGTTCAAATGAGAATTTGAAAAAATATACGTACAATTTAATAAAATGGAACGGTGTGAAGTCTATTCCATTTGAGTACCCTACATAATAAATTCGTGATAGAATTGATAAACAATAATTTTCCAGAGTATGCGATTTATTTTTTATTTATTCAAAGTTTGGAATAATAAATTCATCTAACATAAAGCACCTGCTATAAAGCTAAGTGTATTCAATGCAATTTATTTTTTAATAAGTATATTTACATACAATTACAATTTATATTCTAAAAGTGTAAAAACTGAAATGAGATTTTCGTGTTCATATACATTATATTCAATACCTTAGAGGCTTACCAAAAAAAACGAAATAACTTTTTAAAACGTAGACCAACAAACTTTAGTAATTTCTCTCAACTTATATTTATCCCAAAACAAAAATCTTTTCACTTTACGTGCCTATTTCTGCGCAGAAACAGACACATATATCGATAAATTACTTCACAGCCGTATGTCGGGCCTAGTGCCAACAATTGACTTTCCGTCGGTGAGGCTTTTAAGGAACAATCGTGTGGATTAGCCTGTGCTCCGCCCGCACTAAGAATGTTAATGGTTTGCTATTTACGCCTGTATATACGTCGTTTCTTGGTGTGCCTACATGGATTACCAACTTGTGTGGTGCGATTTTATCTTTCCCTCCCTAATTGCGAGTTAATCCGACGTCTATTTCGGCTTGTCAGGCGTTTCTTTTGTAAGTAGAATGGTTTTTGTCAGAATATTGTGACTAGCCGTCGGTTCATGTCTTTTTATTGGACGTTGCTTTCTCTTGATCAGGATCTGTTTTCAATACCAACCACTTTACTGATTAAACCTTTAAGTTTTAATACGTTTTCCCAATTTCAGTTTTTACCTTAATAAGTTCACACCTTGATCTTATAATCCTATCAGACCTTGGGCTACCCCTATAACTTTAAAAGATTTGTAGGTACTATACAGAAATACTCCACAAATAAAGTGCCCTTGTCATCTAATTTAAAACAAGGCTCTACGTATCTTTGTTTAGGATTACGTTTAATAAACGACCGAATTGAAATAAGCAAACATGTTTGTATACTCCCACCGGTGACAAAATCCAAGCGAGTTTATAATAGGTTAGCTACAATTTTTCATGAAACAAACATAAATGGTGGACGGGAAAATAAATTACTGTTTGTTTTTAGAAGTAAAATTAGAACACGATTACGTACACGTTTTCTTTTTTAAATTATTGCTGTTTGTTTTTGAGAGAATGTTTGTTTTGCGTGTGTGTCATTGTGAGACAAAATCAATTGCAAAAATTCAACCTGAAATACTGAAGAATCAAGTTAGGCACTCTACGGGTACTATGGGTCATTTGAATTTATCAAATATTAAGTAAGTTTCAAGAGCACAGAGAGAGATCTAACTACGTCTACTAGACCTTATAGGAAAAATCAATAAACCGATAACCCTTATTTAATCTTTGTCTGACGACCTTGGCCAGTCGCGAAGATTTAGGAACCGTATACCAAGGTATAATTGAGGAGTTCTCAGCTTTTTCCATTCAAGGAAAATAGGTCAAATAAATCTGGAACTAAGAAGTTATTTCAATGCTAAGCAACTCCGGATTTATGAAGGTTTCATTTGAAAGCTGTCGCTATTACACATAATATATGGTTCAAAATTGTTTGGTGGCTAAAAAAAAATGGTGTCGACCGGCTCAGACATATTGAGGAGTGCGTTACAGCCACAGACTTTAGAAAAATAGGCCGCTTATGAATTATTCAAATATTGCTTCCGGCATCTAGGGGTCCACCGTGAAATTGATATCCCTTGTCGAAACCTCCTTGTTTGGATAAAACAACAACCTATTGCGTGTCTAAATCTATTAAAGGGTTTAAAATATTTTTTATATCTATACAAATATGTGTTATAGTGCTCCCACACCGCTGTTAAAAATATTTGCAATCATTAATAAACATTTTATTACAATTTTCAGATGCTCCCACACTGCTAAAAAATGTTTTCATGTTAGGTAATGTTAGTAAAACTAATTGTAGTTAACACATTGTAAAAATTAAAACATGTGTTATCATTTGCCAGTAAAAATTTATCCAAGCGACAGCAATGTATGCGGAGAGTGCGGGCCCTGTCTGTCCTGTTTAACTATTTTCGTCCCAATGAAATTCTGTAGATGTTCAAATTCAGAACTGTTCATTCTTAAAAAATCTTTTAAGCAACCGTTAATCCTCAAATCCTTGATATAGTGTGTAGCACTATAAGTTTCTCTATCTCTTTGCGTTTGGCGCATCCAGCTAGAGCGCTTTTTCTTTTTTTTTTATGGAAAAATAAAAGCTAATCGAATGAGCAAATCTTCTTCTATTTTTGTGTAAACGCCTCGCAACGTAAATCCGAGCTGCGAGCTGATGTCATGTTTTTGTAAATGTTATAAATGTTTGTAAACATTTTCCATCAGTGTTCGAAATATTTGACCATTCCTAACATTTTGTAGTAAATATATCAATGTTAGAAAATGTTTGCGGTGTGGAAGCACCATTACAATAAAAAACAACGAGGGGCCCATTACAGCGTTAAGTCGAAAAGAAGTTGATCTTATTAAACCTCTTGCCACAGCTACATATAAAAGGAAAGCTAATTAGCGTAATTATGCTCAGTCATAACATAACACATGCTGATTACAATTCGCGGATCCAAAGAAATGTTAACAAAGAAGAGATATGATTATTTCATTTGCGAGGAACTTATTCCGGTAATTTATGAGGCAGATGGTGCATTGTCTCAGCTCAAGCTTGTTTTGTTCTATTTTTGAGCTCAGAAACATTCTACCTTTACAGCATCATAATGTATACTCGGTTTGTGTTTCATAAATTAACAAGACAGTATTTTCTCTGTTGTTTTTACGATGTCGTTTGTGGTAACAACGTAAGAGACAATTTGAAAAACCTACATACATACATATATAAACTACATACTACTACACATACATTCCTCTTGTATTATTATACACTTACCCCGGTTATGAGTACCACGCACCTGGCCTTTCTGAAGAACATCACCCATAACATCTGTGTATGTTCTTTCAGAATCTAAGGCCTCCTATCTATAGCGTTACCACTAACGTCTCTTTTGTATTCTTAAAGGTCCAACTTAATTCTAAATGCGTGTTAATCGTCTCTTCCTCTCTTTTTCCCTTCATAAAGTACCTAGCACAGATCGAAAAATCAGTCAAGCGCATGACTTGGCCCATCAGGAGCCCATCAGAGCGAATATTTAATTCTTCGCTTGCGTTACGTTCCCTTTTCGCGATGAAGTTTTCTCTTTCCATTTCGATTTAAATTTATTGCTGGAAGATTATTCTACAAAATAGTTATAACTCTTATTCAGTTAACGTTTCAACATCACTATTCTATGAAAGCTATTGCAAAAGAAAATTAACTGCAGTTCAAAAATCGAATACATCCCATTTTCTTCAAAGCGTGACATTTATTTGTCTGTGGAAGTATTGAATGAAAAATTTTACGAATCAACCGCTCCTCTAGAGAGAACTATCGTTTTCCAATACTATAAAATTTGAACAAACTTTACCCCGCCACGCCTCGCTCATTGAGTTAAATCTTTTGTTCCTTTGTTGGTCGACAGCACATTTCGCTTAACTTAATTTCTCAAGTACCCCCTATATGGTTTCCCATTTCTTCGCCGATCTTTATTATGATAAAGCTCTAACAGCTATTACTTATTTTCCTCGTACTTGTTTCGTCTTCTTTGTTTTGTTTTTCACTTAGACTGCTTTCTGTATTTCCAGTATTAATTAAATGCATTCGTAGAATATTGGAATACTATTTTCTTTCAATATTAAATTAAAAGCATTCGCAGGAAATGTCAAATAATGAAATGCCAATACCAACATTTGTCTATTTTATAAGAAACTTTTTATCAAACTTCCTAACATTTCCGATGAAACAGCTGGACACTAGGAATTCCAATTACAAAATATTTTGTTTTGATATGTGGAATAGAATGCAGTAATCAACACACTATATGTGGGATTCAGCATGTTTTCAGTGATTGATAAAATAAAGGGAACCCAGACGAGTTTTATTCGAACCTAATAAAGCTTTGCGTAATTTTGATGTATCATTAATTACATCCACTGCCATGTCTTCCTCATGTTATATGCCAAACATGAGATTTATTTTATCTTGTATGTCAATCATGGCTTGTTAATACGTTTTTATTTCATCATCATCATTTCAACCGAAAGACGTCCACTACTGGATATAAGCCTCCTCCAAGCATCACCACATTGATCGGTCTTATGCGTCTCCCTTCCACCTGATTCCCGAAGCCTTAAACAGATCATCGGTCCACCTAGAGGGAGGCCTGCCAACGTTTTTTTTCTTTCATGTCTTACAATATTCGTTTTTAAAACTCCAATCCAAATATCTGTAGTTTTACTACCGCTAAGTTTTCAGTTAATAAAAATTGCAACGTCACTAAGGTTCCCAGACTCTGCGGTGAATGCTTGATAGCTGAAGCATGCATATTTTACATAACTCGATCGTCTTCGAGGTAATCTATCTTAGATAGGATAACCTAACAGCAAAAATTATTTGCTATAGATACAGAGAGTTATCATCAGCTATATTTTTTGTTGCTACTTTAATCCGGTATCTGCTATTAGTGAATATTCACTGAAAATCATTATCCCGATACTTCTTTCTTACGATATAAAATGCTTTAATGTGACACCAGATATCATTATACTGTTCATGATCATCTTCCAGCCGTTGTCCCATATTACTATCACTGACTCTCTTTTCATTCATATTATTCCTCTCACAATCTATAAAAAATGTGACCTCCTCTCCCTTTGTTTGATCCTTTAGTGCTTTAGACCTCAAATATTTTAGTCACTTGATCTCTTTGACTCTGCCAGCTGAGTTTACAAGCCAGAAAAACAAGAACCCCCTGAATGAAATACTTTCAATAATGAAATTCCTCTAGGCGCCCCATTTTGTAAGGCAGCTTGGCTCCGTGCCATTCCGTCAGTTTTGGCCCTGTCTCCAGTTCCCTAGGAAATTAAACTGCAAAAACTAAGTTGTCAGGAATATATTGCGTCCGCTACATAGTATCAAGTGCTGAAGCGTTCACGGCATAGGTCCAAGTTACAAAGATTTGATCTCGATCTTGCATATTTTGGTGTTATTACTCAATTTAGAAAATTATTTTCGACCAATTTACCTTTTGATTTTAAAACTCTTCATTTATTTATAACTATATCTTTTAAATAACGGTCGATTTCAATAACGTTATAACGTATCCGTCAGTAGATTTGCTTACTAGAAATAGGAATTTGATATAACTTTAATGAACCTTATGTCAAAATTCTGTCTGTAATAGAAACTCTACTGACAAATAAGTTACCGGAATCGACCGTAAATGAATGTTACAGTTAGAAGCTAATTAAATGGAATAAAAGTAAAAGTTGAAATCAAATTAAATGAGGTAAGGTAATTTAAAACACCCCAACATGCGATAGGTAAACTCATTTCAATGGGAAACGTTAAACAATGTTTAATTGTTAATTCAGGTAACCATTTCCTTTTCTCTTGTTAATTTGTAACCAGAAGCAGCTTAGCTAGCCACAAAATGTTGTTTAACATCATCAAGATATACGTAAAATTCGTGGAATAATGAAATTCGGTTCTACGTAATGCGAAGTGTTGCTGTTTTATTGGGGTGGATACTGAGCCAATAAGTGCGCAGGTGCGGTTCCTCGAATAGGCTTCACCGTAATTATTTCCGGAAGTATTTATTTAACATAACTAGCTTTTTCCCGTGGCTTTTTTTGCGGCTTCGCCCCGGTGGACTGACCCACAGAAACCTTTCATGTTTTCGTGAGATTAAATGTGTGTCAATCGCCGATAGCTGTACCTTTCTATGAAAAGAATTTTCGTAACCGGTTCAGCACTTTTAGAGATCTTGTATAAATATAAACCTAACAAACAATTTTATTTATTTATCTCTTTATTTAACTTGCAATCTGTGTATGTATGTATGTAAGTATGTTGGGGTCAAATCTTGCAACTGAATTTTACAACAGTTATCATCCACTGATTAAGATAAAATATTGCATACACGTTTAGTTTCGATGACAATACATGGTTAGCTAAGTGACGTCATTCTAAATCCAATATGGGGGACCGTCCAAGATGACAGTTTAGTTATTTTTTGTGCACTGCTATGATATGGGTATCAAATGAAAGGGTTTGCTGAGAAGAATTCGAAAAAAGCTTGTTTTAAAAACTATTTTTAATGAATAATTTTATTAATACTAAAACTTGTCAAATGCCGCGTAATTTTGTTTATGACTATGTATACAGTTATACAGAATCTAAAAATCTAACTGATAGCGATATTTCAGTAAAATTAATTACATTTTCTGTTATTTTAAACCACGATAATATTTTGTTTCTGAAGAATTGTTTGCTTTACAGCCCATTGGTCTGTTAAAAGAAATCCAAAGAAAATTAAACTTTATAATTTAATCTAAAATGAAAGGAAACGTTTCAATATTCAATTTAAATAAAGGTATTTATGTAAGGAAAGGCCAGCTGCGAAGTACTCATTACCGGCGTGCGTGTATGACTAGATGTATTAACGGAAATGATGCAAAAGGTTAGAAGTTTCTGCCTACCCCCATGGAAAAGGGCCCTAAGTTATGTGTGGATAGGTCTTTCACACCTTGGTTACAGGAGGAAAAACGAAGTATAGAAAGTATATTGGTGTATCGACATAGAAAACTGGTATTTATTTATTTATTATATTCTTTATAGTATACCAAAAAAAAAAAAATACCGGACAAAAAATCATGAAAGCAAGTGTGCAATTGGCGGTCTTATGGCACTGGGAAAATCTTACAGACAACATTTGCATGGACTGAACGAGAGGAGAGGAATTTAGGGTTGTCAGTGTAAAATATATCTTAATTAATAATACTTAGACATAATAACATAAAATACATACATACAATAATATACTAATAAATAACAAAAAAATCACAGAGAAAGGAGAAGACTAATTATAGTGAAAGGAAATGCTCCTTCACTGACCGTTATGAAACCGAGATACTATTTGACATAACCATCACAGGTATCAAAATAATTTCTTATCCTTAGTGAGTACTGGTAACAATGGTAACAAACCTAATGACGCAACACTATGACATTATGGTAGAAAATTATGATTTAAGTTTATTAAGTGTTTTGAATATTATTCATTGTTATATATAAGTATGAATATGGAGGAGGAGCTCGTGGCTAAATAATAACAGCCGCACGGGACGATCTTCAAGGTTAAACACTTGACGAGGTCAGTCCGTGGATGGGTGACCATTTTAACATAGCGAGTTTCCTGCGTACCTTCGAAAGCACGTTAAGCCGTTGGTACCGGCTGTCATTTGAAGATCTTTGACAGTCGTTACGGGTAGTCAGAAACTTGAGATCTGAAACCAGTCTTGCCAAGGGGTATCATAGGGTTACGTTACAGGTTTAGGTTAGGTTACAGGCCCAGTTACTGGGTTGTGGAGGTCAGATAGGCAGTCGCTCCATGTAAAACACTGGTACTCAGCTGAATCCGGTAAGACTGGAAGCCGACCCCAACATAATTGGGAAAAAGGCTAGGCATATATAAGTGTGAATATATAACAATTATTTGGTTCAAGTGGTTTAATTTTCTGTTCGTGTCGTGTATTGACGTTTAAACAAAGTTACTACGTCACGCCACCGCCATGAGATCGTCATGAAAATCAAAAACGTCAAGAGGAAGAACCGATTTAATTACATAATTAGAGAGAAAATACCTACTATTTACAGCCCCAATGTGGCATATACATCAACCACATATATTTGCAAGTCTACATCATTTCGGTTTTCCGTGACAACAGCTTCTTGTATTAAAACTGACAATGACTGATGTCTCGCGAAAGATCTACGGTAAATAAGAAAATGTCTCGTACACTAAACTCATTTCTCTTATTTTCAAGAATGCCTATTAGTTTCATTAAGAGGAAATGCGGTCGCAGACATCCGACTGTATTTCCTAAGTAAAAAGGCATAATTTGAGGTTTGGCTCTCGCCTATTTCCTCCTTCGATATTGGACCAATTTTAAAGATTCCATAAACTGAAAAAGAAACATAAATACTGTGCCCCTATGTTTTCCTTTTTAACCCCCGCCGGAAAAAGAGGGGTGTTATAAGTTTGACGTGCGTTGCTGTGTATCTGTGTGTCTGTCTGTGGCATCATAGCTCCTAAACGGATGAACCGATTTTGAATTAGTTATTTTTGTTTGAAAGTTAATTTTGTCGAGAGTGTTTTTAGCTATGTTTGAATAAAATCGGTGCAGCCTTTCAAAAGTTATGGGCGTTTTACTGTTTAAATCGGGGTGTTTTCGCAAGATAAATGTGTCGGGGTTATTTTAATTTTGAAATTTTCCTTATTGATGATACAATATCTTTAGAAGCACTAGAACCTTCAAAAGATGCTCAAAATTGCGCTGTCAACAGAAGCCTAGTGTACAAGTTCGACAACTATAAAGAAAAAAAGGAAAACATAACGTCATAGTATAAATCTTTTTTTTTTTTCAGTTTATGGAATATCTTCGGAATTGGTCCAATATTGGAGGTGGAAATAGGCGAGAGCGAAATCTCGAATTATGACTTTTTACTAAAGAAATTCAGTCGGATGTCTGCGACCGCGTTTCCTCTTAATGCTAACGTTTTGAGCTTGAAACTATTTTGTTCGCTGATACCTACATAATTGTTATTTAGTTTTGTTATTAATTATTACTCGCTAACGCAAAGCGCTGTAATAAGATATTTTATCTGGCTTTAATTTATGTTTTACTAGCTTATGCCAGCTGCTTCGCCCGCGCCAAAAGTGCTTATTATCCCGTGAAGACATTTTACCACCGGGGTGATTTAATCCAGGTTCTGGCCTATCCATAATAATGTCAAGTTGCATCCAAATCCATTCAGCCGTTAAAACTCATAAACGTAACAAAAAACCGGCCAAATGCGGGTCGAGGTTAGGTACGTACACGAAAGGTTCCGTACATAGCATTATTGCAAAAAACGAGCAAAAATCACGTTTGTTGTATGGGAGCCCCTCTTAAATATTTGTTATTCTGTTTTTAGTATTTGTAGTTATAGCGGCAAAAGAAATACATCAGCTGTAAAAAATTCAACTGGCTAGCGATAGCTAACAACGGATCATGCGATACAGCCTGGTGACAGACATACAGACGGACAGTGGAGTCTTAGTAATTGGGTCCCGTTTTTGCCCTTTGAGTACGGAACCCTAAAAACAAACTCACAGTCGCATTTTTAATATTAGTTAGGAAGGTATTAATTGGTGCATGGTAAGAATATAGCTTAATAGTTTATACTTAATTCATTTTAGTGTATACATTCCCCCGATTTCCGAATTAAAAGTTGGATGTTAAGTGTTCGTCAATCGCTATTTTAGCCTGAAAACTGGATAAATTTGGCATTTGAGAAGGGTATTAGAAACACTCGAAAAACTCAATTTATAAACCGGTCCATTAGCTACAGAAATACAAGTGCGTACACAAAGTAATGTAAATAAAATATTTGTAATCAAGTTGAATTATTTAACTTTCTTCTCTTTGATACTCAGTTCTCCCTCAAACTCAATCCAATTTGTTTAATTGACTTCGCTAAACAAAGTGACGGATCTACCGAAATGAATTTGCACTAGTTAAAAAAAAAAACATGAAACAAAGCTGCCGTAGCAACGCTTCCTGTTGTCGACCAGAATTTGTATGAGCATTTTGTTTTAGTATTCGCTCTGCATGTCCAACAGAAAATAAACCTCTGAATTTTATGAAAAAGGCTTTTGTTTTTAACTACAAAATCTTGTCTACGATATAAATTTTATTTGAATGCTTATGTCATTTATAAGTCATAAGTCATAAGTAATTTATTTCATAACAATATAAACATTGTGTCGAAATTTGAAATACGTAAAAAAAATTACAAAAACCACAAATAGATTACACTCAAAATATAAAAATTAAATAACAATAACTTTCAATAATAATGATTCGTAATAAATTAACAGTAAAATTAAAATGTCAGATATAAACATTAAATAATAAAATAGACTCAGTCAAAAAAAAAAAAAAAACTATTAACAAAAGGGATTGCGTGACATATAACAGTGAATGCACCGAATACGCCTTTTTTTACAAGCCATCGACCATGCATATAAAATAATCTCCATATCAGCGGTTCCAATACCGTCAATATTTTGCGATTCTCTCTCTCCGTATAATATGACGGGTTTCAAATCGCCGCGTCTGTGGGTCAACTTAAACACGCACCGATTCACATTTCGGCGCAAAGCGATAAAGTCGATAGTTTTGGGTGCAATGCGGCTGCCAGATTGGGAGAGTTCTTTTTTCAATTCACTGCATTCTTTCAGCGAGAAATAATGGGATATGTCGGTATCGATATGAGTTGTTGAACTGTTTTTCGAGTTCGGAGTTATAAAATTTGCTGACGAAAGTAGCTCGATTTTGAGTTACTAGAAGCGTAATGTAGAACTTACCTTCAGTAACAGACTGAAGGTTCATAACGTAAATTCCTATAGTTCCACTAACTTCACCTGAAAATATATGAAAGTCAGGGCAACCGAGAAAATCTTTCCATGCATAACAAACTAAACGTCGCAATGCTATCTAAACAGACAATTCTCTTGGATACAGTTGCATCTATTCCTCACACAAAAGTTGTAAAATTCATGAAACGTAAAACACTTATCATTTTTTGGACGAGGTAATATTTTATCTTATGCGACACAGTTACATTTGAGCCAGCATCATTCTTGATGAAAAGTTCTTGGTGTTTTATTTTTAGAGTTTCTTGAATTTAAACTTTTTCGTGGTCATTTAAAATCTGCAAGTAAGATTCCGTCCACCGTGATGGTTTCACTTCCAAATTTTGTACAACATTCCCTTTTAATACAAAGTTGCAGTATCCGAAATTTGTATTTAATTATCATAAGCCACTTGAATTAAACATTTACGAAATTGTTTGTACAAAACTGCACCACCGGTTGACCTCACATTATATTATAGTTTCTATGTAAAATAGAGCAAACTACACCGGCTACAACGTAGGGACCATATTCAGTTTGAAACTAGGAACAAGTTTATAAAATAACTTTCTACTTCGACTTTTCTAATATCTGTTTTGTATTCCGCTCACGTTTCCGAGGTGCGCCAAGCTTATTACCTACCGTTGAAAGTCGATGTCGATTCGATTACTCGCTTCCCGAATACGTACACCAAAAATCTTGACATATTATATTCACAGCAGCTCTAAGTTCTTCGGAGGTGTTCGTGCGACAAATAGAAATGTGAGGACTCCTTTCATCCGCAGCGTGACACCCCGTCTCAAAAGCCGCTTTGACTATAAAATATTTCTTATTGTGCTTACGTTTTACTTTAGTACAGATCTGAGAATGCCAGCCTTTGTGATTTACTCAGTCGAGCGAAAAAGGCAAGTGTTGCGATGGTTGAAATAATCAAAAGGAAGCTTCATTTTTGGTTCTACAGTTTACAAAAAGAAAAAATATTTGATCAGTAATTCTTTCGTCCCTGAAACTGACATTTATTGTGGTTTAATGATAAAGAAACAATTTCATACCAAGTTTGCTGTCGGTACATCTAAACACACTGTTACGCTTAAATATTTTTCTGAGAGATACGAATACTTTCAACTTAGGTTTGCACTTACCTTGCAGCGGCCAAATGAGCCGCTGTTATTTGAAACCAAAATAATCTTCCAAAGTTTTGCTTCAAATTCCTACGCAGTTTGAAAATTGGCTGCAAACTACTGTTCAGTTGGGGCTTCAATGAGAATAAATGAAGGCATTTTCCCAACAAATCGATGGTCCAAAAGTACCCACTAACATTTTGCTCTATTTACTTGGTAACACAAATAGATTTTGTGATCAGGCCCTACAGTTCGTTGAAAGCTCTCTTCTGGTAGGTACCTTTTATTACTTCCGATGTCACATGACCACACTGGTTTCATTCTACGATTGAACAAGTATTTCGAAAAAAGAATTGTGGCTTTTCTTTTATTACGTACGTGTTTGCACATTCTAAGCAATCATACGTAATTTAAACTTGAACTTTTGTTCTATAACTAACATCCATTGTTAAAACCAAAACTAGCATGTAACCACAAGAAAATCCTTGCAGCTATGCTCTAAAGAGCGTTGCAATTAATCAATTATGCAAATCACGTACACTAAGGACTTGATTGTGTTTTGCGCAAATCCTGATCGGAGAAATAATTAGCTGTGTTAGTTAGTATGGAAATTACTGGCATACAAAGATCTTTGCACAAGGTCAACAACTTATTTACATTTCGCAATGAAGAGATTCTCACTCCATTAGCAAATATTTTATTAGGACTCGGAAATGAAACATGAAACTGAAGAATTGTATTCGATTCCTAACTTTACCAGCCTGTGGTTCGAAACTAGAATCGCAGATGCATTGATTTATTTTAATTTCACGGTCCAAATACATAAAGCTGTGGGTAGCGGCGGCGCATCGAATAGCGATACAACACGAACGCTCGACGTCAATGCCACAAGTATATGTGCGCCTCGAATATTATATGAGAATGAAAAACATGTTACATCTTTCTTCCATTTCAGAACATCTGGCTTGTAATATTTTTGAACATGAGCCTTTAAGATTTGGAACTTGTTCAGGAATAACTCGATTGGCTTCGGGAAATTCGGCCTTGTCATGTTGCATTCAATATTTTGCTACATTGATTTGTATGTGTTGTGAAATTTTGACAGAATATTTATACTTGTGCTTCCATTGTATTTCTTGATCATTACTCCAAACGTGTTCAATACTTTGGTAATTTCTATTTATACTTGACCATGTTGCGTATTGTTCAACGTCGTTACCGGAGAAGTCTTCAGTGAAAGGTTTTTACAACAAAAGAAAATAAAGCTTCCAACAATCAAGTATTCCGCAATACTTGTATAAATATAGATGAGAACCACTCTCACGAGACCTTCATATTTGAAGACCCACTCTAGTAACCTTGTCCTTTCTTCGTCTTAAAAATACCAAGTCCTCTAAACGGTACAACCATAAAATGAACACGTTCATGACGCGAATAAAGGTTTTCATAAAGAAAAAGAAACGTGCCGATTTCCGGCAACGGTAACTTTTGACAGCTGTTGATATGGGATTGGGAGCTACTGGGCATGACATGCACGGAAATTGGGGGATCATAAATATTCAACCCTTCATTTACCAGTAGATAATAGGCGGACATGTGGATGACATAGGACATCATGAGGCTCAATATTTAAGTGAAATCGGCGAAAGAATCCCGAATTTTGGACCCTTCATAAACATTGCGGTTAGAGTGATTTTGTGCCACTTGTCGTTTGAAAGGGTTCTATTGTGTCTGTCCACTCTTTTGCAAATGATTTATTTGTTAAATGATTATGATAAATAAGTCGAGGAAACTCACTCAACTAAAAATGTTGTTGCTTTTGAAATAAATCTTCGCCAGTGCATAACAAATATATAGGTACTTACCGAGAAGTTAATTAATCATTCAAAAGACGCTTTAGCTTCTCATTAGACTTAAAACTTTCCTTATAAATTATTCATTCAATTAATAACCGAGATATAACAATACACCTTCACTTTACAAGAGTCTATGAAGCTGGTTTAGAGTTTGACGTTTTAATACTTTTAGTAGGATACATAATGCCATAGATATACGCTCGATCTGTGCATCTTTAACGGCATTTTTACAAGCTTTTATTTATGTGTGTTCGGGTCAAATCTTGCAACTGAATTTTAAAGCAGTTATCCTCCGGCGATTAAGGAGAAATTTTGCATACACGTTTAGTTTGGATGGCAATGCATGGTTAGCTAAGTGACGTCATTTTAAATCCAATATGGCGGACTTGTAATTTTTTGTGCACTGCCATGATATGGGTATCAAATGAAAGGGTCTACTGAGAAGAATACGAAACTAGCATGTTTTAAAAAAAGGTTTTTTATGAGTAACTTATTAAATTGTAATGTATGTATGTGTTCTAGTTCAATCTAGCAACTGAAATTTAAAACAGTTATCCTCAACCGATTAAGATGAAATTTTGCATACACGTTAAGTTTGGGTGACAATGCACAGTAAGCTAAAAAGTTTGACTAAAAACAGTTTTTTTTAATTGGAAAAAAATATATATGTAAGATTACTAAAATTGAGAAAATTATTATTATTGATTAATTATATTTAAATTGTCAACCGTCGAATCCGACTCGGCTGGGCGGCGTTCGGGAAGTTGCGTGGTATCTTCTCGTCCAATTTACCGCAGTGTCTCAAGACAAAAGTCTATGACTAGTGTGTGTTGCCAGTAATCACCTATGGGACCGAGACGTGGTCGCTCACAATGGGCCTTATCAGAAAGCTTAAAGTCACCCAAAGGGCAATGGAGAGGGCTATGCTCGGCATTTCCTTGCGTGATCACGTCAGAAATGATGATATCCGCAGGAGAACCAAAGTTACCGACATAGCCCGAAGAATTGCCAAACTTAAGTGGCAGTGGGCAGGGCACATTGCTCGCAGAACGGATGGCCGATGGGGCCGAAAAGTTCTGGAATGGCGACCGCAAACTGGAAGACGATACGTTGGAAGGCCTCCCACTCGGTGGACCGATGACCTGGTTAAGGTTGCGGGAAGGCGCTGGATGCGAGACGCACGGGATCGGTCAATGTGGTGACGCCTGGGGGAGGCCTATGTCCAGCAGTGGACGTCTTTCGGCTGAAATGATGATGATGATGACTAAAATTGAGTAGTTTACAATGACTGCATCGTTAGTTAAGTGGTCGCAAGCCCTACTGCTGAGCAGGAGGTTCGGGGTCTGGTTCTTGAAATTTTCCATTTTTTTGCTGCCGGAGGAACTAAAGAATGTGAAAATTTTTAATCAGGTAGAAGCACGGCAGAATGTTTTACGTAATATCACGCCTGCATTGTCCCAAGGATTAAATATGGTACAGCCTCATTATAGACAGTTCAAATCATCATTGCGCGCGGCATTGCTATGTGTGGGCAAGGGGTCACAGCGCTAAGAAATAACATTTGGTTCAAATAAATCTCACTAGATGGCACAATATGCACCGATTTGTTATTGAATTGTGTGTGAAATTATTATTTTTTGGAATTAAACATAACAATTGTATGTTCTTGTTTAATCAACTTTTCTGAGCACAAAATTATGGAATATTAGGCTTATTACACATTTCAAAGATTATTGGAACAGATCATTAAAAATTGATGCAAATAGATGGCGCGTATTAAATTTCTGAGACATTCCACTCGATTGTTTAAACGTGTAAAAAATACAATAAAACAAATCGTCAATGTATTTAATGAAAAAAAAACACGAACCGAATAAACCCTTTTACTTGCAAGTCGCTGCTAACTATCGCCGTGGAACGTAACCGAACGCGATCTATGTACAAAAAATATTCAGATAATCAGACGTAAAACGCTAGTTTGCTCGGCACGGTTTCTTTGTATGGGATGAGGCATCTGTATGCTAGTATTATATTATCTGTGGTGTGGGTAACCTTGTTTGCTTGGACGACGACTGCCGCGTCACTACCACACTAATGAAACTGTATAATTACAAGCGCACGCACACATGGCGCCGCGCGCAAAGATGAGTTGTACTATCTATAATAGGGGCAAGCCTTTCGTCACCAGGGCAAAAATCCACTCTAAGCTGCTACTGAGAAATACACAATGGAAAATTTCAAGAACCAGACCCCGAACCTCCTGCTCAGCAGTAGGGCTTGCGACCACTTAACTAACGATGCAGTCATTTTAAACTACTCAATTTTAGTCATCATCATCATCATCATTTCAGCCGAAAGACGTCCACTGCTGGACATAGGCCTCCCCCAGGCTTCACCACATTGACCGATCCCGTGCGTCTCGCATCCAGCGCCTTCCCGCAACCTTAACCAGGTCATCGGTCCACCGAGTGGGAGGCCTTCCAACGTATCGTCTTCCAGTTTGCGGTCGCCATTCCAGAACTTTTCGGCCCCATCGGCCATCCGTTCTGCGAGCAATGTGCCCTGCCCATTGCCACTTAAGTTTGGCAATTCTTCGGGCTATGTCGGTAACTTTGGTTCTCCTGCGGATATCATCATCTCTGACGTGATCACGCAAGGAAATGATGACAAATGATACAAAGAAACCGTGCCGAGCAAACTAGCGTTTTACGTCTGATTATCTGAATATTTTTTGTACATAGATCGCGTTCGGTTCCGTTCCACGGCGATAGTTAGCAGCGACTTGCAAGTAAAAGGGTTTATTCGGTTCGTGTTTTTTTTTTCATTAAATACATTGACGATTTGTTTTATTGTATTTTTTACACGTTTAAACAATCGAGTGGAATGTCTCAGAAATTTAATACGCGCCATCTATTTGCATCAATTTTTAATGATCTGTTCCAATAATCTTTGAAATGTGTAATAAGCCTAATATTACATAATTTTGTGCTCAGAAAAGTTGATTAAACAAGAACATACAATTGTTATGTTTAATTCCAAAAAATAATAATTTCACACACAATTCAATAACAAATCGGTGCATATTGTGCCATCTAGTGAGATTTATTTGAACCAAATGTTATTTCTTAGCGCTGTGACCCCTTGCCCACACATAGCAATGCCGCGCGCAATGATGATTTGAACTGTCTATAATGAGGCTGTACTATATTTAATCCTTGGGACAATGCAGGCGTGATATTACGTAAAATGTTCTGCCGTGCTTCTACCTGATTAAAAATTTTCACATTCTTTAGTTCCTCCGGCAGCAACACTTGTCTTCATTAAACAGAACAGTCTTAGAAACTGTACACTCTTCCGAGAGTGTACGTTACAATTGATCGTCTTACGTTAATCTTAGTCTTCCTCAACACTTTCCCTCTCTATTATTTGCAATAATAAATTATTTTTATTGTAAGCGCTCGTAAACCTCCTCCCGCGATATATTACCGACATTAAACGAGACTTCCGAGTTATTTATCGATCTCGTTCGGTGTCGTTTGCCTTAATTAATATTTTTATTAATTTATTATGTTGTTTGTTTCAGGTAATTCACCATCTGGGTGATCATCTTAGAAAGATTGCACCTTGTAAGTTTACATTTTGTAAGTATATTCATTAGGGATGCTTTTGCAGTTTACTCTGTTCAGTTTTGCTTCGAGGAGATGTGTTAAATGAGACGAAAAAGCTTTTGATCCTAACACAAAATAATTTCAAAGCGTCCCAAACTTTTGGAAGACGCTTAAAATTCTAAGCGAGAAAAAAAAATTGTCTCACACTATTCCTCACATACACAACTAAAGTTGTCATGTTTAGTAACCATACAATTGTTTTGATCTTAAAGATCATCAATGTTGATTTATATATTTTGTTATTTTGGATTGCCAACGATCGCTCTCTCAGAAACTCCCTTGATTATCTCGACTTGTGTGTACGACTTTGAAGGCCTTTTACAAGTTGGTCTATAAATCTAGTTTGGCAATTTCCATAGAATTATTATTCATTGCGACCTAGTATCATGTAACTTATACAAATCGAGGCCGGAACTTTTGTACTTTGGTCTCGTTTAGGCGCCCAACTTGAGCCTAAGCGAGAGTACAATAGATTCATCCCTGGACCTTTTATAATTAACACGCCTAAGTGTAATAGTGAACTTTATTTCATATTTTGTACTAGGCTAGTAGGCGAAGTCCACCTTTAAGTAAGGCCCCATTTTTTATCCGTAGTTAACTCAAACAACGATTAAATATGCTAACCAATGGTTTAAAATTTTGATAAAACGCGTTTATTCATCAATTGTTAGTCTAACAAATGCTCAAATAATTAACTCTCCAACTTATTTGACCATTTGTAATGCGAACAATCGATGATAAAACACATTTAAGCGAAATTTTAAACCATTGGTTAGCATAGTTGACCTTTGGTTGTGTTGACTACGGATAAAAAAACAGGGCCAAAGTCAAATCAAAAATAAATATTATTTTTTTAACTTTATTGTGAAAGTTGCCGTATGACACATACGTTCAATATCCGTTCAATTAATTCAGCTCAACTTATTTGTTTATCACAGGAACGACGGAATAAATGCCATAGATTCATGCTACCGGCTATGAACATACTGCAGAGAGAAAAAATCCACAGTCGGTTTTTTTGTATTTTTTTACATTGAACTCTTTGTGAATAAGAGTACAAATTAATTGCGTCTGCCGTATTTAATCTATATCGTTTAAAATTAAAATTGTAGTTTCATCGCGGTTACCGCTTTCGGATTTGTGGAAAAGAAAATACAGCGGCAAAAGTGATAAAGCGCTTTCAATATTAACCGTTTTGCAGCACCCGCATCTGTGCTTTTCGTTTTGTCTGAGGGATTTCTCAATTTGAATTGTTGATTCTATTCTCTTTGCAGCGATTTGCTATAATGCTTTATGACTCTTTTAATATTAGGATTTTGTCGAGCGTTTAGCGCACTACAAAAAATGTAACTAGTTCAATTAGAAGGAATTTGTTTAGTACTTTTTGTTGAGTCATGCAAACGTTATCGCAATTGATTTATTTTCGACGATCTCATGGTTGTATATAATTATGAGTACAATGAACAATTTTCAGAAAATGGGTTGTTTCATTTACATGTTCTAAAGAATTGCTTGTAAGCTCATTGTTCGTAATACTTTTCATATCGAAAAAAAGCTAACTTTGTTACATGTTTTAAACACGTTGTAGTATCTAAGTGAAAGTTGCGAACAAACGTGATATCACGGAGACGGAATGTCGAAGCACCCTCGAGGTAGCGACGAACACTCAAATTACATTGTTGCCAACATGAATTTTTAAGGCATCGTCATATTAGCAAATTTTTTTCATGCTTGTGGCTCAAAGAAAGGTTTTAAGATGAAAATGGCGAACGACGCTGTTTAATAATGTTATTATGATTTTGTGTGGTATTTGGGTGGAATTATTATGTCCGTATATTGGGACCAGATATAATGAGCTTGATTAAACTGTGTTTCATTTCGTGCTTTCAAAACTGTTACCTAGTTCTGCTTCATCTTCATCATCATTCAGCCGAAATTCGACCGGTCCCGTGCGTCTCGCATCCACCGGATTACTGATTCTCTTACTTACAATACAATAAGCAAAACGACAAGAGTAAACCTTATCGCAATTTCTTTCCATCTCCTTGAGCCAACATTATTTATAATTTATACACAAAACTAAGTTAGTGTCGCCTTTGGTCTTATCATTTCTTACAAAGTGTTTTAAGAAAGTAAAATTGTGCCGCAAGGTTGATATTAAAGCTCTCAAAGTGAGGGCGAATGAGAAAAGGAACTGTGTCTGAGATTAAGTGACTAAAAACTAGGTTTTATTTATACCGCCTTTTTATTTTTACTTTGAAACCATTTTTAGTTCAAGACATAACTGATATTTTTTTGCCATTTTGAGTATCCCAATGTTATAAGAAAATTATTTAAGTCCGTTTTTTGCCAAACCAAATGTTTTACGCTTAATCCGCGATGGGATTCGCCCATGTTAAATTGCGTTTTGCAATGGCTTGCAAAAAGTTAAACCATGATTTTCTTGTTACAATACCTTACCATCGAGTCATCCCTATTTACCGTAAAATGCAAACATTCATAAACATCATTGACCGTAAAAGAAAGTACCTCACAATGCTTATTATTATTACCATCTAAGAACACTGTCATACCGGTCTACATAATATTACACAGGATTACAAGCTCTGCGGGATTACCGTGGAAGTAATTACTTGGACAGTTCGCCGCTTGGCGCGGACACGGCAGGCGTTTGCAGCTGAAATTAGTTAAAATTAAGGACAGGAGGGGAACGAAAATTTTTCCACCGGGGTTACACGCGCCACGGCGTCGGATGTGACGCTTCTGTTCCGTTTAGTTTTGTGCTCGTTTACGCTTTGTTTACGCTTCCAAATGTTTTTGTTTAGTCCATGTTAACCTAAATTTAGTTTTCATGAGAACTTTTTAGCCAATCTACCTACCGTAGTAAGTCCCTTACCAGAGTCGAAATTGTTATATTCTTCAAGATGTCACGTTTTAGCATGGCTTTAGTAACGAGTTTTTTAATCGAACCCATCAATTCTAGGGGCAGTATCAATGATTCATTTTATCCTGTCATTTTTAGTACCTCTCTGGATTCTAATAAATTTTGCCAGATGCTCGATCATGTCGATAGTAGTAATTAACTTAAAGTGACGCGTAAAACGTCTAACAACATGTCTAAAGTTCGAGCTCGGCGATTTGATTAGCCGGACGAAAGCCCCGACAGAATTCGATTAAGTCAGACAGTGTCGCCTAAAGTTTGGACCTTCATAAATCGGTTACCCACTGGAACAGTTTGTGGCCGAATTCTAAGGAATTCATAAAAACTTGTCCGTAACATCAGGCGTGAAATAAAACATTATTTCCTCTACGACTGACTGGTTCGATATTAATTTCGAGCTTTACAATGACTTCCTATCGGGGCGAATGTGGAAACTTTGTAGACATCTAGCTTCGAAACTCGGTTTGTACAGCATCGTCAAAAACTTTATGAAAAGGTATTAATGGTGCGGCCTTTACAGTACAACGGATGTACCCGTATTAAAAGTTTTGATGAAATTACGGAAATGGTCTGTACATTGTTGTCTGTAGCTCTTTCTCCCTCCCTCTGTTTAAATGAACTTTCAGTTTAGTCTACCGTATACTATAGTGATGCATTAAACCCTTTTTGTTTCCTATTGTTCGTGCACCATCTTTTAGCAGACTAACTTCATAAAAACCAATTAAAACGGTGATGTATTTTTTACATCCAGAAGACCGAAACGTGTTCCATCTGTTTCTGATATTGATGCGAGTCCTAAGAAAACATTTTAGGCCATTTTTGCTTGAAAACGTTTCTTTTCATTGTAATGTTAGTACCCATCTACATAGTCAAGGACTTCTTGGCTTAGCCCAAGTTAAATGAAATGGAGTTTTCTTTGTTACCGTACCGAATGAGATTTATTAAAATGTGTTATTACTTGGGTACTAAAGAAGTTAAGTGTTGTAATGCTCGTGAATAATGGTCTTGAAAATGTTACTACAACGTTAATTAATGTTACTGCCAGCTCATTCTTATGAAGTTTTAAGATGTAGGTAGCTAAGTTCTTCTAAATTTTATGCGATGCAGAACCCTACTTAACAATGAAAACTGGTTCAAATTTTAAGAATGCGAGCTAGGTTTTGTGTGCTTATCAACTACACGTCTTTAATATATACCCTACTTAACATTGAAAACTGTTTCAAATTTTAAGAATGCGAGCTAGGTTTTGTTTGCTTATCAACTACACATCTTTAATATATACCCTACTTAACATTGAAAACTGGTTAAAATTTTAAGAATGCGGGCTAGGTTTTGTTTGCTTATCAACTACACGTCTTTAATATATGTTCGTACATACATGCATATTATGCACATATTTTCTTACAATCCGTGAAAATACATAAATCGATTATAGAGTTGTATTCATTGCCTTTATCCCCATCAAAACTTTTCTTCTTCGTTCGCTTCCGTAGTTGAATCTCCATTTTCTTTTGATTTATCGATGAACAATAGAGTTTCCGTAGACGCATTTATATAGAACGTAACGCTTGTGTAGTTTTTTTTGTTGAATGTTTTTTAGGTATATGCTCTTGACTTGTATCTCATTGCAATATATATGTGACCCCTTGCCGCAATATTATCTTTAATACAACTTTTACCTTTATTATGCGTAATACTTTCATTGTGCGTTTAGCTAAGGAGTGGCATTCCCTACCGGAGTCTGTGTTTCCCGATAGCTACAACCTCGGGGTCTTTATGTCAAGAGCGATTATGTAATAGGTTACTTCTAGGCAAGCGTGCTCCACTGTCGACCACATCATCGCTTACCATCAGTTGAAATAGTGTTCAAGCGCGATCCTATCTATAATAAATACTCCATGTTTTTGGTCTTCCTCTACGCTCTTTAGTATAGGTATGTGTGGTGTAAAGCATGGTGCATTCACATTATTTTCTGATCTCAGTTACACCCTCATCATTATAACATTTATGATAAATAACACTACTTATGTAACCTTCGACCCTTATTAAATGCCAGTGTTATGGTCCATCAATAACTCCGTTCTCTTTAACATCACAATATAAATAGTTATCTGTCTTAAAGTCAGGAATCGATTAAGCGTTACCTATATCATCTCCTAAATCTATTTTATGGTCCTTTTTTACATAAGCATCCAAACTTTTATAACAAACTTCGATATGAAGTTTTAACAATAAAGTCTTGCAGGAGACAGTGGATGCCATTTTCCTCTTGTGAGATGAAATTGGATGGTATTAAATCCTGTCAGCTTCTCATAGTTAGCGTGATGAAGAGTTTTGTTGAAGACTGCTATTATACGCCAATTTGTGGAGGACAAATCATGATGATCGATTGACATTAGCCCCGTTGCTATAACGTACACATTGGCACGTGTAAAAACGTTACTCGTGTGGAGACAATTACTGATATTGCTCTTACAGGTCATGTCTAGCTAAACTCAATTCTCTTCACAAATGGATTACACGTCCGAGTTCGAGAACTGATCAGCCCAAAAGGGCCAATTTAGTACGGCCTCTGCATGTGCTACAATATCCTCATGCCAAAGGTCGCGCTTGTCCGAAATTGGTAATCTTTACTGCCGATAACACCCACACTAGTGTCAGTTTATCAGTTGACTATACTACTACTGTCTACTAGAAATCGCATTACAACATTGCTCTACTGATATTTCAAAGAGAAAAAAATGGCCTTTCTAACCTTTATTGAAATCTTACATATTGAACCATATTTCTCAACACATTTATCTTTGAAAAGATAGTCCATATTCCTCAACAAAATCGTTTTAACACTCGATAACAGTGCTCCAGGCTCAGAATCGATCATTTTCCAATACAGGAACGGCGGCATTAAGATGTTCTAAACCTTTCTATTTTTCAACGACGCCCGTTTCAAATAGTTTATATTTCAAGTAGAAAATACAATTATTCTTCTGTAAACCGTGTGGGGAAAATACTTATCTCTGACAACTCATTTTACGGGATAGAATTTTATAAATTCCTAGAGTTAGAAAACTAGAAGTGGTTTATAGTCTTGAAATAATATGAAAGATACATAAGTCATAAGCACACGATGTAACTGGCATGTCTTGAGGGTAAAATGTACTAACTGCATTGCATTATGCAGAAAAAAAGAAGGCCGTTCACTGCTTTTTAGTAAAAAAACATACAATGAACCCTTAGTATTCAGTGCCTTTTACATTGTTTTCTTTTACATCGACAGTGGCTTTTTTACTATGTATTAAATAAACGTTGACTGGAAGACGTTGCGTTGGAAGGCGTAGCCATCAGGTGGACCGATGACCTGGTGAAGGTTGCGTTTATCCGCTGGTTGCGAGACGCACGGGACCGATCAATGTGGCGACGCTTGGGGTCTGCTATGTCCAGCAGTGGACGTCTTTCCGCTGAGATGATGATGATGATGATTAAATAAATAACTTTTAATAAAAGAAAGACCAAATATTGAAGATGTTTTTACATTATTGAAATGAAACATATTGCACATTTTATTTGAAATCTTCGCAATATTTTCACCTCACGAAATATCACATGCCGATGGGCTATAAACGCGTCGGCCGCAACATAAATGGCTCTTAGATAAGAGCAAACGACACTTACGCTGCATTTCAACGCTTAATACGTTCCATATCAAATGTTATTGAAATATTTCTCTCCATTTGATACATAAAATGTAGATTTGGCATACTCAAAAAATATTTGGCAGTACCTTTTCATTTTTAATATCATAAAAGCATTTGGTGATTTTTGTGTACTTACTTACGCACAAGCTTAATAAAGAATACGATGGTATTGTTTCGTGAAATATGATTTTCTGTTCTGTCTTATCGATAAAAACCGGCCAAGTGCGAGTCGGACTCGCGCGCGAAGGGTTCCGTACTTGGTAATTTGCGGTTTACGATTTATGACGTATTAAAAAAAAACTACTAACTAGATCTCGTTCAAACCAATTTTCGGTGGTAGTTTACATGGTAATGTACATCATATATTTTCTTTAGATTTATCATTCTCTTATTTTAGAAGTTACAGGGGGGGGGGGACATACACATTTTACCGCTTTGGAAGTGTCTCTCGCGCAAACTATTCAGTTTAGAAAAAAAATATATTAAAAACCTCAATATCATTTTTGAAGACCTATCCAGAGATACCCCACACGTATGGGTTTGATGAAAAAATTTTTTTTTTCTGTTTCAAGTATGGGGACCCCCAAAATGTATTGTTTTTTTTTTCTATTTTTGAGTGAAAATCTTAATGTGGTTCACAGAATACATCTACTTACTAAGTTTCAACAGCATAGTTCTTATAGTTTCTAGAAAACTTCTATAGAAAAGAGAAAACTAAACTTGATATATAAAATGAACCTAGTATAAAAGGTGTATGTATGTTGGTACATATCCGGTTTCCGTGATTTCGAATTCATAGAATTGTCCTCTGGTTTTTCTTTTTTAATTCGCGTACCCTGGTACAAAAAGCAGTCTAGTACGATTAAATTTATGTAACTGTGAAGTTTATTATTTCGAGTCAATAATCTGAATTCTTAAAGCATTTAGTGCTCCGTTGTGATTTTTTATTGTGTATAAAGTTTTCATTTTAAGAAAAAAACATGCCTCGTATCGTCTATGAATATTACGACGACATAACACTTACTATAAGACATCAAACTGCTACCATTCGACTCCAAAAAGGCTTTCGACAAGGTCGATAACGATTTTATATTGCTCATATTACGGATATTTTATTGCGTTGAAAAGGATCTATTCGACCTTCCGATTTACAAATTCACCTAGGAAAACGGTTTCCCGGTCCGTCCCGTTTTCCATTGTACCGTGAACATTTTATCTTACTCCGTTCGAACTAGCAAGTTGCCCTGTAATTTTAAGCATAAATGGTTCCTATCAGGGCCCTTCCAGAGGCTACATATTTGTAGTCGGACCTCGTAGGTAGGTAGGTTTTATAAAAATAATACTTGATAAAAACGAAGTTTTCGTACATTGAAAAGCTGTATTTACTCCGAACTCAGTTATTTTTATTGAATTCTCGTGAAACATCTAAATGACAAACATTTCAAAAATCGTTTTTAACTTCCATGTTCAATATTTTTGTTCAACTGCTGGTTTTAGTAGTACATATTAGTTTTGAATTCAGTGAAATGAATGATTGATGTTAGTCTGGCTTTATGGATGCAAACTTTCTACCCAAAACTAATATATTTTGTTGGAAGCGAAATTTTGTTGGATTTGGGTAGACATTTATATGTTTACAATAATAATAGAGAGGCTTGGGGAATAGATTACGTTTTTACAGACCTTAGGTTAGGATCTAAGGTCCTAGGTAAGGTGGAAGTTTTTTTACCAGGTCTTAGGAGACCTGGTAAAAAAACTCAAATCTGTTAAAATCTGCTATTATTATTGATGTTCACCTGATGCTAAGCGATAATGATGTTGATGAGGGACCACGCATGATTTACTTTTGACTTAGACTGACTGAATGGAGTTTCTTTTGCGTTCTTCTCCATAACAATCTACTTTCCGAATGCACGGTAGATTCTTTTTTTTTTTATTACTTGTAAATTTTAAATTTTAATTTATGTGACGTTCAAACGTGCCGTTTATTGGCCTAATTGAATAAATATATTTGACTTTGACTTAAATATCGCCAACTATCAGGCAATACAGACTCCGGCAGGGCATTCTATTCCTTAGCAAAATCAAACCTGTAGCTACGACATAGAGGCGACTCTGCTGCACGTGAAAATCGTTTCAGAGCTTTCTTTACTTAGGTACTATTTCGACAGTAAGTAAAGAGCTCTTAGATTGTTAGTCCAAACCAAATGGTCTATATAGCAACACGTTATTCTTTCCACGTAAATCATTGCGTCTATTGAATATCTCGATCTACCCTCCGAACCTCCGATAACTGACGTCATTCACGTATTGTGCCGTCTGTCAAAGGAGTCCCTCGTACGTACGGACAATAATTTAAGAGCGTCCCATTCAATTTCTCCTGCCATTGTCTGTATGTAGGTCAGTTTAGCTAGTTTGAAGTGTATTCACTAAGTGTATTCTATGTCACTTCTCGCCGCTGTCTACTCTGTGTTTGAATTCGGTTTTTGGCAACCCTTTGTGTTTTGATGCGGGACTTTACAAGCACGTTTCTTGCCCTTCTTATGGCTTGTGGCAAATAGTGTGTTAATTTTTCTAAAGCGTTTTTTATTTTATTTCAGTCCATCCGAAGGTTGTCTAGTAGTCTGGCTGTCAGCGATAAGACCGCCTTTGTACCCATAGAGTTAATTTCTTTTGTAAAAGCGATATGTGGTGCACAACCAATTATATTCTATTCTATTCGAAACTACTTGACACTGGAGGATCTAAGTATCTACTTTGTTCTTTTTCCCGACCCTTGTCTACACCAATCGAATTGAAAAGTACCTATGATAATAAAGAAAAAAAATTGGATGGTAATAAAATACATGCATTTCCATTTAAATATTTCCACTCTTCTCTCTTCTTATTCGTTGTCTTCATTTCTGAAGACTTAAATCAAACTTAAATCAACGACGAGCTGCTTCCGAGCCACCATGACTTCGGCTCTCTTCTCAAGGAAGTTGTCACCGTGAGTCCAGTAATGGCCCTGATCTAGTCAGACCAGCCAGTAGGTGAACATCTGCGTGGTGGTTTTCCATCCACCTTTCTCACCACAACCAGTTTCTCCAGGTTGTCTGGCTGTCTTCTGACGATTTGACCAAAGTAACTTAGGACTCGATGGTAGCAGATCGTGGAGAGTCTGGTTAGATATTTTACTGACCTCATATCTCAGAACGCCACAGCCGACCACATCCGACGTGTCAATTATATCAAGATCCATATCCTGGAGAGATGAACCGAGATATCTAATCGAATGTCCATCACAATGACAGTGTATTAACACTCGATGTACTCCGCTTGTGCAACTCAAGCCTGTATTTCATCCGTGCTGACAGGTGCGGTTGTAACTATAGACGTTGCCGGTCCATTACACACGCTACAACTACGGACGCGTCAGCTCCTACATCTTATCTACTCCTGGTACTTCCCAGTGATAAATTGCCTACATTTGTTTAAGAAACTCGTGAGGAACGAGGAAATAAACTACCGTCAGTTTACGTTTTTTGTTTGACACCTAAAACCGGTAACTTTAGTTCCGAGCCTTCGTTGTCTTTCCTGTTTATTTATGAAGTAACGGTGTTTTATAGGGTGTAATGGGGTAAAAGGTGGAACTGATATATGAACCAGTTTCGTAACAAGGTGAAAATGTTCGGAAACCTTTGAGACTCAATTTTACCTTTCAGGCTTAGTCTTAATGTGACCGTAAACAATAGCACAAAACACTTACTTCCTTTAAGTTAATGATAAATTGATGAGTCCAGATAAAAGTACTGGACTATGGTATGAAACACGTGTTCATCGTAATGTAGTCATATTTAGTTAAATATTTCTAAGTATGTAACTTCTTATACATAGCACAGGTACATTCGTAGCAGCCCACATAAGTCCGTTTCACTACGTGAATTTTTAACTCATAAACCCACAATAAAAGTTTAGCTTTTGCTGTCCCTTTTCACTTTTCTTACCAACAAATAACACCGTCCTTTGTGCACATAACCTAATTAAAGTTGCCGTAAGACTAATTTTCTGCCGAATTATTAAAACTTAACAAAACTTCAAAATGAAAATTTCGGAGCGTCTTAAGAATAAAATCTTTTTAGCGATCTTTCAGAGCCTCCTTTTCCTAAGAAAACTGGTAAACAGACCTAATTATTTTCGGCTTTTTAAAGGTGCTGAGATAAGGGACACAAAATAATATTCTGCTTTGGAGAGGTTCGTGATTAAATTGCGGATAATTATTTAGCTAAGGATAAAATTGTTGAACCCGGGTCGGATTTATCAAAGGTCTCAAAGGTTCTGAAGATAGTGGACGAAATAAGTGCACTAGTCACTTTAGTACAGTGACAGGATCAGTCGTTAACATCTGAGAACATACGTAAGTTTTGCACGAACATGTAGGGCAAAACTTAAAAATTCTACGTGGTAACAATTTTTACTATCGGGCTATCGTCATACTTCTGAGCCGCCCTGAAGTTGGCTTTCCGATGCGCAAGGCACGAAACGGTGCTGTTTTTGTATGAGATTTACTACTGCGCAGCCATTGTAGCCAACTTCAGGGCGGCCAAGTAGTTCGGCGAGAACTATACATGCTTTATGGGACCATTAATCCTTGACCTTTTGGCCACTAATAAGATCAGAGTACCTTTTCATCGCTCTATGACGTCGGCATCTGCAGTAAATCGCTCTATTCAATATTACGGGTTTGAGATCGCCGTGCCGGATAACTTTTCATCGTACCTATCTATTTAACTGAATAAAACACTTTCTCAACTCCCTTCCTTTCTTATAAGCTTCATTCGCTCCTCATTGCAATGTTCCAAGTAATAAATCTCCGGCATAACGCTATTAGTCACGTCATATTCTGATGTTACCGAATGCCCCTCCCTTCGGCAAACAAATGAGCCGTTTAGGAAGACAGAATATCTAGAAGTGATAGGTCTAAGCAAGCGTGAAACGAAGGCTCCTTTAAGAAACTGGGTTACCTACCTGATTTTGTTATGTAAAACCGTTCTTTGAATATTTAAGTAGATACTTGATAGACGAAAGATAGAACGTGTCGTCGTGTCGAAAAAAGAAGAACGGTGCACTTAGTACTACTTGTAAAACTCCTAGTTGTGTAAAAAAGCATTTGTTTTCGTACAAACCTGGAGCAGTAAAAAGTACCATCGCATTGGTAGAGAAAAGTTGGCGATTGGGGACACTAAATCTCTAAGTTTATACAGATAGAAACTGCTTGCAAGTGGTACTTTACACACAGGCCAGCGAAAAACGTGTTATTTGCAATAATGTTTCTAAAACAAATTAGAAAACTTTTGAGACTTTATTACAAACATAAATGCTAAGCTTTATGCCCTTCGTCTTGTCTACATAGTTTCAAAGTTAAAAAGATGTAGACGAATCTAGAATGATAAAACAACCGTTTTCTCTCTGGGGAAAGATTCACCCATTTGCATTTTACAAAGAACGGGAGGGCTTGTAATTGATAGCTCTGAAAATCAGAGATTAAGGACTCGGTTTAAATTCATTTGCAGCGGAAAGCGAGTCGGAATTTCGACGAACGCACCCGATTTCCCTGTGGGGAGCCTTTTTCGCGTGACTTTTGAATGGCGGGAGGTAACATTTTAACGTGGAAATGTCCCTTCTGCGTGCCATGATTATTTTGATTACCGATCCCTTCGTATATTTTTTTCTGTTACTAAACTTTCCGAAAATCGCGCAAGACAGTGAGGTAAGGTAGGAGAAACTTGAGGCGTTTATCCAGCAGTGGGGCACAAATTAGGCTAGGAAAGAAAAACTTTCCTTGAATTGATTAAGTCAGCTTTGTTGCAATAAAAAAATAGCCATTGTCTTTATTCGGGCTTAACCTAATAAGACAGCTAGCTCTCGACCTCATGTAAGGCCTTGACTATTTACAGTGTTGCCTATGTCCATGGTCTGGATTACCCAAAAACCTGACCGAAAATCCCCATTTTCGGGGCAAATAAAATCAATATTCTCCACAAATTCCCCACAATTTTTTGTCAAATAAACAAACGTAATGTTCATATAAATCAAACATATTTATTACAAAAATCTTCAGTTATATTAGTATACACTCAAAAGACGTTACATAATCTACTTTTTGCAACTCTCATGAAGTCAAATTTTTTTGGTTAACATATCATTTGAAGGATCAAATTATAAGCTCTTTATTTAATACCTTCTCTAGTGGCCTACTACAGTGTCAGTGTGTAGGCGATTACGATGCTCTGTTTTCAAATTCTTTAGAACGCTAAATTTTCTTTCGACAGATGCTTTTGAGAAAGGTAGAACGAGCAATAGACTTGGTTTTGGCTTTTGATGGTCAAAAATGTTGCCATAAAATATACTCTAAAACCTTCCTGCCGGATAAGTTGAGTTAAGCTTGATTTAAATGTGCATACTTTATAAATACTTCTAGTACTACTTTTATTAAATACTCAAAAGACTTTACATAATTTAATCTACTTTTGCAGCTCTTGTTACGCCAAATTTCTTTGGTTAACATATCATTTGAATAATACAATTTTAAGCTCCCTCCTTTCTTCTTAATACCTTCTCTAGTGGCCATAAGCGCTACTACAGTGTGTAGGCGATTACGATGCTCTGTTTTCAAATTCTTTTAAACGCTAAATTTTCGCAAAATTATTGTAAAACACTTATTATTTTAAAAGAGTAAGTATGCAGTTTCTTGTCCTTTCTTCTCCATAAGAAGCTGCTTTGCCGAATGGACGGCAGAATCAATTATTATAACTTGTAAATTTTAATTGTTGACGTTCAAAAGTGCCGCTTAATGGCTGAGTTGAAATAAATCTGTTTTTGACTTTAGTACTACTTTTATTACTTCAAGTTCAGTTCTAGTGTAAATGCCCGCGTTTTCCTCACATAAACGCTAAAATAAATATATATATATAAAAAAAATCTTATGCTACTTATTTTTTTTATAACTTAACTAAGGTCAAGCTAGTAAAGAGTAAGTAGTTTGCAAGGTACCCATTAGCAAATAGGCAGCGTTGTCAATGTGTGGCGAATTCCCCAATGTGCGAGGCTATATGTATATATATATATATATATATTCAATAGGCTCGCGCTTGACCACTATCTCACCTGATGATAAGCGATGATGTGGTCAACGGTGGAACACGCTTGCCTAGAAATAACCTATTCGCTCTTGACTTAAAGACCCGCAGATTGTAGCTGTCGGGAAACACAGACTATGGCAGGGACTTACACTCCTTAACTGTACGCATAATAAGAGTGCTCCCAAAACGTTTTGTGCGTATGGGTGGGATGTCCACCATACTAGCTTACATTTGGCATAATATAACTATTGGCTTGCCGAATGTCTTAGGATACAACAATTCTTATCATAATCAGGCCATTAACTCCCAATCGTTAGCTATAAAAGTGCTCAAACAACAAAAATTGATACGATTATGTAACTTTTTCTTTTCATGGCCAAAGTATACATCTGTTTCATGCCCAATTATATCTCTAACACAGACAATTATGTACCGCAATCGGAACAAACAACTAAGTTACAATCGAACTTAAACAGCTCACTCAGAAACTTGTAACGCGAAAACTTTTATCGTATAGATGGTATCTTTGTGTATAGTGCCGATAAATTAATGCTGTGTTGTGAGATGTTGTGTTGTGGACTGACCACAGGCAGTTTCATACAGATGTTCTGTGTTGCCAGCTTTGAGGGAATATTTACTTTACATCTCTCATGTTCGGTAAGTAGATTCTTATTACCTCTAAATGGGGCTTGTAGGTGACTAATTAGCGCTCTAGGGTAATAATGTAGCTAGAAAAGCCCTAGGGCGGTAAGTAATTTAAAAAAAAACACTTCTTTCTTTCAAAAAGTTCGCGTACATCTAACCATCATACTGGCAATAGACATCATGCATTCAGCCTAATGACCAAAGAGGTCGCTTTGCTATTCAGCCTTGTCTTCGTGTGAGTATAATAGTCATCAATTTTAAATATCGAACGGCGAAGCTCAATTTCGTTCTTGAAAAAAATATTTTTTTTTAAATGTTTTATTCTTGTAATGCCGGTTTTTTTCTACATACCTCACAATCGAGATGTAAAGCAGAATAGTTAGCTCGGGTGTAAGTAACAATTGCACCCTCGAACTATAGGCGCCCTCGCTGCGCTCGTGCGCCTAAATATCTCGGGCTGCAATTGATGCCTTACAGCCCTTGGCTACTAATCTACTATTAATATGGCATTTTCATCTGGCTTATATTCGACACCAAAATGCCAACCAACTCTTCGCTCGGTACGACTATGAAGGTGCATAAAAAATATTTTTGTCTGTGAATGTGTGCTACTAGCAAGTTCCACTTTACACTCACTTCAGCGTACTTAAACTCCAAAAAGCAAGCAAAGGTCTCCTGTTTGATGTCACAAATGGGATTTCGCATACAAAAAATGCTATCAAAAATCACGTTTCATAAAGGAACACGAGTGGTTGCGTAGCGTTCGTCACTAATTACCTACCCACACAACCGTTGTTTTTGAAATCTTACCGCGAGCGAGCTTTAAATTTTGCTAATTAACTGACATAACATTTTTGTTGGTAAGGATTCACCTACTTATTCTACCGTTTACAGCGGTACTTTTATATACCCGCATATTACATACATACATACATAAACTCACGCCTTTTTCCCATGGGGGTAGGCAGAAACTACAGAACGCCACCTGCTACAATCCTTACATACTTCTTTTGCTTCACACACATTCATACATCTAGTCATACACACACGTCGGTTATGGGTACTGCGCACTTGGCCTTTCTGAAGAACATCACCTATAAGGTCTACCCGCATATTATATTCAATATTCTATTCCTTCTTCAGTTATTAATTTTAAATATATATATTAGCCACGCTATTTGTTCCTATATATTCGGCAGCTCTCATCCGACTGCAACCAGCCAAAGATAGTCGCTCCAGCTAACCTGAGGGCGTCCCACACCTTACGTTTACAATTTTTTTTTCATAGTTCGAGACAACACAGCTAATTTGTGTCCTTGTAAATATTAACTACCTTCTGAGTACTTGAAAATAATATACTGTTTTTTGGCATACCAGAAAATGTTACGCAAGAAAGATTTGCCAGCTATATACATTCTCCCTCTTAAATTACTATTTACTATGTTCTTAGTACCTCAACATATTTTTTTAAATATATTTATTTAATAATATACATAAACTCACGCCTTTTTCAAATGGGGGTACGAGAACGCCACGTGCTACTTGTTTTACATAGGTTTTTTTTTCATTTAGGATACATTAAAAAAACTGAAATATATTTCTTGATAAATATTTCCACGTTGGCAACACCGAGAGACTACGCCTGAAACAAATTGCGCGATTGGTTTACGATTGTAATGGAATCCCTTGACCTTCGCATTTCGTGGCCTTTGGTACTAAGAGCCCTTAACTATATTTGAACAACGGGATAAAGGTCGCCACTAGAAGTAGCCGTTAGGATACTCAAAATGTATTCATTTTCGGAACCCTTTGTATTTTCAAAGATAATATAACCTACATCTTAGACTCAGTAAATGGACGATAAAGTCTGCTACTGAGTGTACCCTATAAACTTGTACAACTAATGATCTGGAGACGAGATTGGGGTAATCACAACCATTCGTAGGCGGACGGGTGATAGCATTCTGATCTTATTAGTAAACAGAACAAACTCAGTAGGAACCAACATCCATGAAGGCGAAAAAAACATCGAAAATGTGCAGTTGAAATTTCAAATTGATTCTCTTGGTACCTATTTAATAATGTTGATACCATTTAGGAATGCCCTAAATGTCTTAGCGTTTTCCGAAAACATAGTCGTACAATATTAACTCTTTCTAATGTTTATACTGTTTTTGTATCATTTGGGATTACGTCTTTATATTCGTAGTTATGTTCCTGAGTCAGTAATATTGATCATGAAATAGAATTGTCCAGATCATGCAATAAATCATTATCTGGGACACCACATCTTTTATCATAGAAATTGTATATCACGTATATTTGCAATATATTGTCCCGTTCTTTTCCACAATTCATGTACGACCTTGTGTGGATTAAATTCGATATGTTGAGCTTTTCTGGCAGGGGTGCCAAATGTTGGTGTGCCGCAACTTGATAATAAATATTATCGGACATCGCGCCACGTGTATTCAAGTGTTCTGTAGCTGTTGTATTTCCGTCACAGTTCCGAACAAAAAACAAACAATAAATAGCCTTCTTATTACCTTTATTGCCAACATAATTTTCCGCTAACTCACCCCATCTGTGGGGTGCCGAATTGAGACGAAGTCGAAGTGCTATGTTAGTTACTTTTGATTTTCTGATAAAAGAGAAAAGTAGTCTTTGACTTCCTCAATTTGTGATATTAAAAGTTAAGCGGCATTATTTTGCTAGTACAAATACAACGTTCTTTTTACGAAATTGTCACACATTGTCTTGATTGTTATGAAACCTCTATAAAGAACTCGTCTCGGTTCAGTATTCTAGATGTAAGCCTTTCCCGACAAATAATAAATAAAAAAACTTGCACTGACTTTTACGAGTAGGTACGCCCACGTCACTAGAGTAGGATTTGTAGATTCATTGAATCGTCAAGTTAGTCAATCTTCGTTATTTCCACACCCGCACCCTTTAGAATATTTAAACGTTTTAGGAAATCTGTTTTACGGTCAGTTAAAACTACTACGCCCGAAGGTTCCGAGGTCACATTAAAAATTAAGTTGATGTCGGTTTACTAGTACCAACCTCGATCTTCTGAAATTCTTATTTTCCATCCCAATGCCCATACTGGCAATGGCCCAACAAAGAACTTGAAAAATTCAATCTCAGGGTATGGAAACGATGAGGCGTTAAATTTGTTTGAGCCTTTCAATGAAATTAAAATACACGAGCTTCGTACGATATCGTTTATCACAAAATGCATTATAAATTGGCACACTAAATGGCATGGCTTTCAGAACAAAGTTTGAGTGTAAAACCAGCACTCATCTATTATGCAAGTAGTTAGGTTTTACGAAATTAGCATAGTTTGAGAACATCCGAAACTTTCTCACTTGGCTCATCAATTACATGGTTTGGACAGAAGCAGTTTGCGGGCTGCCGGTTTCTTTGTTTCTGTCAACTATAGCCCGTGTTATTTCTCCGCCCCTTTTATCCTATTTATGGGCAATTTGTCACGGGACGTTCGCCGCAGTGGATTACCCACACTGAAGTGGACCATTTGCTTAATGCCCAAGTCTTTACCTTTTCAACGCTAAAGTCATATCAATTCCAACAAATCCGTGTTGGTTTACTACCATGGGTATAAAAAGACATTACTTTGCTCCATTTTCATAAGCTTCATAACGCTTATCTCATGCGATATGTTTAGGATTTAAGAGTACGGAATATCCTACTTTCATTTTGATATTGTCGTTTCTTTTTTACTGTTTATTTTAATAGTTACCTCGCAAAGTTCTACGTCTATTAAATAAATAATTTAACAAAGAATTCAGGGTCTAATCCCCAGATGCCTTGCAATATTTACTTGGTTTATTTTTGCAACACCCTCAACCCTTGTAAAGTTGGACCATAAAAAGCAGCTTTTGCAGAAAAACGTGGAACGATTAAAACATTAATTGCTTTTCCTAAACTTCGTAATTTTACTAACGTTATCAAAAATTTAAGTCCAAAATTTGAGACGCTGTAGATAAAAAGGTTGAAATTAGGTCTCGATAGGAACATGTGTGAACGTGTTCTCTTGATTGAATCCAAGATCGACGAGCGAATGGAGCAAGTCTCAACAACTTGTCGATGAGTAGAAATTGCGGGTACGTGATCGAGAGGCTGTTCCGATACTGGAAGACTCGATGGTGCAATTTAGAACGAATCGAGAGCGATTTTGCCACGCTTTACCCTAGTCAATTTTACATTTTTATTTACCTTCGGGAATTAACCGTGTACTAAAATCTCAATTCTGACCTGTAGGTAGTGGCCCAATTTAGATCTCTAGTGTAGTTGAACTTGATATATGGCTATTGACGATAGTTATGGTTTTAGACAGGACAAAATTTGTTAAAGCGTTTCATCGTATACTTTCTGACTCAATTCGTACGAACTGTAGAACTGCCATTGGTACTAAAAACGTTCATAAACCAAAGAGAGGAATTGTTTGTACTGAACATATATCTAACACATTCTAAACTATGTCAGTTTTTAATGTGTCCCTTCGAGGATATGGGCAGTCATTCTTCGTCTTATAACGCTACGACCTTTTCTCTCTAATAAACGGCCAAAACCTTAAGATAATGTTTCCAAATTAACCCCTACTACCGCCACAAAGTACTGTTTGAAGGTCCTCGTGGCACGAGGTCGTCTCACCCTTTCAAGGATAAACATTAGAAGTTCTCGGTAATCTAGGATAAGACGTGAATATTTATGAATGTTATTACTTGGTAGGTAGAAACAAAAGAAACTTTGAGATAGTTAAGGCTCTAATTTAGGTGAATTTGTTTGGTTGATCTCAGTTGGTTGATGTAATATACCTGGGCTTAGACCTTATATAATCAGTTTAATAAAATTGTGGTACCTAAACGCATACATATTCGCGAGCTGGTTTGACCAAAACCAGATGCATCTTCCGACTACACAGCATCATTTTCATCTTGTTTACTTTCTTTTTATATCGCTTTTTAAGCAGTCGAGTTTTTTCATTTTTCGAATTAACTCTTTTTATTTATACCAGGCCCCTCAGAAAGTATTGCGAAAAAAAGTTTTTATATATGGGAGACTGGCCAGTTATAATGTTTTTCGAAAATATGATTATTTATAAGTAAAAATAAGTAAGTTCCAATTTCAAAATTTCCCTCCACATTTTTTGCGAGTTAATTCAAAGTATTGTGTCTCACTGAAATATGGATCTGCGCCGGGAACATTTTAGAGCTATGATTTTATACGATTTCAAGTGTCGCCTGAAACCGGATGAATCGTACGATAGACTTCAAATGGCATTCATGGATGAAGGCCCTTCCAAGGCAACCGTGTATCGTTGGTATAACGAATTCAAGCGCGGTCGACCAACTTTGGGGGATGACGAAAGAAGCGGTCGCCCTTTGACGGCTGTTACCGAAGAAAACGTGCTAGCAGTGAAAAATTTAATCCAAGACAATAGGCGAATTACATATCAGGAGATTCAACACATATTGAAGATTGGATCGGGAAGCGTTCACGAGATTCTACACAGCCATCTTCGCGTGAGGAGGATAGTATCACGCTGGGTGCCGCACAACCTCACCGATGCTCAGAAGCAGGCCCGGGTGGAATGGTGCCGTGATATGCTTAACAAATTTGAAGCAGGCTCGTCTCGGCGTGTTTACGACATCGTTACAGGTGATGAGTCCTGGATTTATCAATACGACCCAGAAACCAAGCGCCAGTCGACTGTTTGGGTGTTTCAAAATGAGCCAACGCCTACCAAAGTGAAGCGATCTAGAAGCGGGGGTAAGATTTTGATCGCTAGCTTTTTTAATTTGACTGGCCACTTGGTATCAATTCCCTTACGGGATCAAAGAAGCATTAATGCCGAATGGTATACTACCAAATGTTTGCCAGAAGTTTTCTCTGTTATAAGCAACAAGCGACCAAACACAGGGCTCCGCGGGCTACTGCTCCACCACGACAATGCACCTGCGCACACCGCACTCAAAACGAGGGACTTCCTGGACAGCACGCCAGTCAAACTCCTGGGTCACCCTCCTTACAGCCCTGATCTAGCACCGTGTGACTTCTTTTTATTTCCAAAAATAAAAAATCAGCTCAAAGGGATACAATTTTCGTCGCCGGAAGATGCGCTGGCTGCGTTCGAGCAGGCTGTAAACGAGGTGTCTGCGGCGGACTGGAAAAAGTGTTTTGAAAACTGGTTTAGGCGCATGAATCTTTGTATAGAGGCTGGTGGAAAGTACTTTGAAAAGATTTAATAAAAATATATGTACGTATAGAACAATTTTTTTTAGTTTCGCAAAACTTTCTGAGTGTCCCACGTATACAACGCTGTAGCATGGTGCGGGCGACAGTTTCAATAACATTTTTTACGCATATACGTATACGCATTTTTTGTAGTTTAACGTCATACCATGGTTATACCATATACCATAGTTGCCCGTATGACGTCAAACTACAAAAAAATCGTATACGTATATCCGCAAAGAGTATAGTTAACATATTTTTTCGAAATAGGTACATTTAAAAATTTAAGTATTATATATTTTTGAAATCACCTTTTAAAACCCTTTTTTTTGATACCCCACACGATGGGTTTGGAAGAGAAATAAAATTGGGACTCCACACTATGGCGCCCAAATTTGCCATATTTATATTTTCCCATTTTAATATAACCAGTGACACTCGCAGGGTTAAGACGAATCGATTGACGAAAGAATCAACAAAATCGGTCAACGCGTTTGGTCTCTGGAACGCCACATAGGGACAAACATACATGCAAACAGACTGATAAACACATTACCCTCCTTCGGTAGTCGAGTAAATAGTGGTACCTGAACTGTGGTATGAGATACCTCCTGCATTTAAATCAACTTTCATACATAAACTCAAAAGCCTTTTTCTATGGGGGTATGCTGAAACTACAGAACGCCACCTGCCGGGCGAGCACGGCCTCTGTGATAGGCTTGAGTCACGCATTTTACCACGGTTTTTGCTCCCAAGCTGTGATGAAAATGTGTGACGCAAGCCTGTCACGGTAGGCCGTGCTCGCCCGGCTGCTACGATCCTTGCAACTTCTTTTGCTTTATTTACATTCATATATCTAGTCAATCCCATGTTAAGAGTACTGCGCACCTGGACACTAACCGTTATATCGTCTAGTAAATGTAAGTTTTTTTTCATAATTTGAACCTTCCTTTCACGACAAATTGCCTTAGCCACAATATGTATCGATACATATTTCTAAAAGCTGACTGATAACACTTGATCTATTACAATGGCGAAGTAGCTTCATCCATCATCCCGTCGAAAATGCCTTTTGTTTAGCATAGAATGTCCACGGAAAAATACGGAGAGTCCTTCGTTTTTTTTTTTGTTTCAGGATAAGGACTCCTTGAGATAAAATAATCATTTATCTTTTTCTTTTCTTTTAAAACGCGATGGTAATTGCTTCTCCGATGTAGTTGACGAGTACAAACCGATTCTTTTGTTTTTTGTTTGTGATTCTCCAATATATCAACAGCGTTTTAACCAATTTTAACTTTGACAGATTAATGTGTTTGTAATACGTACGTGTCGGTTGGGAAAAATGAATAACTGCAAATTACGCGATGCAGTCATAAGTTAATTGGACAATTAATCTGTCGTTAAATTGCTTATTGATTTCTCTTAACTTATAAGTACAGTGAAACATAAATTCATCTCTAGATGGATTATTTCAACGTATGGTCCAAGAAATTAATAGTTTATAACTTTAATGTTGAATGTCACTTGCACGTAATAAAAACAAAAACTTGATTCTGTCAGCGATAGCGATATTCGTGAACTCCTAAATGTAGTGCTACCCAAATTTCACAGTTGTTTTTTTGTCTATGAGAAAGTTAGATAGTTTCAACCTTAGTCTAGTATCAGTTTACTTAATAGAGTTGTCATAATGTTCAGCTAAATATTTCTTGACTTTACCTTCATGGAATTGAGACTGTCAGTTATCTTCGTCAGTAACATATTCCGATTATGAAAATCCGAAATCCGTTTCCAATAACGTTACGACGTTGATACAAAAGCGTGCACTTCACGTATTACAGACAGCCATTGTGGGCGTTGTGTTTTCAGCTTGTATTTGTTGTGGCATCGTGCACAGAGGAACAAATGATGAAGCCTGCATTGTGCTCCTTGTATGAGAGGCAATCTGCACTAAACATTACCCAGAATATAGATGTGAGCGTGATCAGAACAGCGGTGATAGCGTTTCAATGAACTTAAAAGGAGCGTGATTAAAAATATAAAAGATTCTTGCCGTGTTTTTCTAGTTTATTTCTATTGTGTGTTAGATAATAGCTGGGTTGCGACTCTGCTCGCATCGCAAAACAATGGAGTTTTTCTCGAATATAAATTGTGTCGTGTACAAGGGTTCATAGTGACTTTTTGTTAGAACGAAGTGATCACAAAGCATTTGAATTAAAACTCTACACATTTTTAGCCAGCCTAGATTTGGATTGAATATATGCTAAGAAGCAGAATCGTCAGATCGGACCTGATGGGAGACAGACTTCGCGCAAAAACAACAAGAGGTTGTCCGCAAGTCGGAGTGCTGTCACCATTATTGTGGTGCTTGTTAGTAGATTCGCTACTCCAAACTCAATACCGGACCATTCTACACAGTAGGTAATGCAGATGATATAGCTATAATAGTTTATGGTAATTTCTTGAACATAGCCTCTGGATTATTACAACAGGCATTGATGATGACTGAGGAATGGTGTACAAAGAACCATCACTCTATCAATCCAAGCAAAGCAAGTCATTATCCTATTCACGAGGAAGAGACAACAAGGAAACCTAGGCGAACACTCCCTCAATGGAATAAAGCTGCCCTGGTCCACCGAAGTTAAATATCTAGGTTTAACTCTAAATAAAGAATTCAGGTGAAAAACTGATGTGGAAAATATTACGACAAAGGCCCTGCGAGTGTTCAACATGTGTCGTTCTACCTACAGTAAAATTTGGGGGCTAAAACTCAAAGTGATACAGCCATCGGCTGTACCGGACAATGATCCGGGAGGCCACGGAGGCGCGCTTGAACCTGTCCTTGCAGACAGTCTCCGAATGGTGTGATGCCAATCTGGTCAGGTTTAATGCTGCTAAAACCCAGGCGTGTCTTTTTGCCGCTAAAAGAGCCAATTTCTCCCGGCTCCAACTTTCCGAGATGTGACCGTGCCATTCTTGGCATCACGTTGACATCGACTCTCAATTTTAGCCCATACATTGAGGCAAAGGCTCAGCTGGCTGCCAAAAAGCTGGGGATCCTTGCATAGGTTAGAAGGTACTTCACGCCAGAACAGCTGCTCAGCTTGTATCAAGCGCAAATTCGATCATGCATGGAGTACTGTTCTCATCTCTGGGACGGATCTGCCAAATGCCAGCTTGATGCACTAGAGTCGATCGAAAAGCGGGCCAAGAGGCTCATCGGCAATGAGGCACTGGTTAAGTCAAAGCTTTGAACATCGTCGCCGAGTTGCCAGCTTGTCGGTTTTTTATCGGTTGCATTTCGGGGAGTGTGCGATGGAATTGCATGATCTAATTTCGCCAAGCCCGTTTCATCATCGGAATACAAGACGTACGGCGATGCGCCATCGGCACATGGTAGACAACCCACCCATACGCACTAAACATTTTGTAAATACTTTCATTATGCGTACAGCTAAGGAGTGGAATTCCCTGCCGGAGTCTGTGTTTCCCGATAGCTACAATCTAGGGGTCTTTAAGCCAAGAGTGAATAGGTTACTTTTAGGCAAGCGTGCTTCACCGTCGACCACATCATCGCTTACCATCAGGTGAGATTGTGGTCAAGCGCGACCCTATAATATACAAAAAAAAAATATAGTTCTAGGCCAAAAAAACACTTGCCTCTTGCAAAGCGCCACTCACCAGGATACAAAGAACAATGTGTCTGGGAATCACTGATGTTTTCAGGACAACACCTACGGCAGCAATAGAAAGATACCTCAACATCCCTCCTCTGCATATGATGGTCGAACTCGAGGCGAGGTAGGTATTACATCGTCTTACTGTTGCTGGACTATGGGATGCCCCTATGCCAATGACTAACGATACAAAATTTGATGAAAATCAGGACCTGTATGCAGCATGATATCCGATAAAGTGGAAACTATGTTTGTATTTGAAAGGTCTTTCAAGGTCCAAATCCCAACAATAAAGGACTGGACGAAGGGGCTTGTACACCAGAACAAGAGAGTGTTGTGGTACACTGATGGATCTAAAATGGAATCAACTACAGGAGCGGGCATATACGCAAAAGGTTACAAATATAGTAAAAGCTTAAGGAAGACGGCAACTGTATTCAAGCAGAAACATATGCCATAATAACCTGTGCTCAAGAGAATATAGATAGAGGAACCAGAGGTAAATCTATATATATTCTTAGTGACAGTCAGGCTGCAATCAAAGCCAAAGCATCCTACAAAGTGGACTCCAAAACTGGTTCTGGATGCTATCCAAACTCTAAACAGGCTTGGGAAGTATAACAGAATAATACTGATGTGGTCCCAGAGAATAAAGGAATCTATGGTAATGAAATGCAAGATGAACTGGCAATAGACTCAGCAAATGATTTTGTGGATCCAGAATCATGAAAGCCACATTCAGGGAGTTTGCAGACAACAGTCAACAAACACATTGGCTGTTTAATACCGGTCTGGAACACTCCATGAAATTCCTGGGCTTTACGTTCAAAGCACGGGAATTAATCCAAACTTTCGCATTATAATATTAGTAAGATGTGATACGTAATATTATATAAACACGAATGTCTATGTCGCAAATAAAAACATACTCAAGCGTATTCCACTCATTTGTTTGATGCCCTAGCAGACAATTGTGTGCCTTAAAATTATATGCTTGGAGATGCAGGCAGCCTGTGAGGAGAACTGTACATTAAAGAGGACATGGAAACGTGTGCAAATGTCCGGAAATATGCCCATAGACCATATACGTAGTTTCAATATTCGGACGTGAAACTAGGGCTTTATACAATCCGCACTGTTGCCCGAGAATGATAATCATATTGCTTCATATTCAATTATGAATATTGTGTTACCTTTTTATATTTTTACTCGACTATGCCAAAGCCAAAGATTACGATTTTAGCAATATGTATGTCTTTTTTTATTTTATTATTAATTATTTTATATTTCCTTAACATACATAGTTTCTTAACATTAGGTACACAAATTTGCATACATTTTATTTTTTAGTTAAGCCCCCTGGCGGGTATAGGCCTCTTTTTTATTATCAATAGGCTCGCGTTTGACCACTACCTCAACAATTTCCAGGTTTTCTTGTCTTCGCTAGTTTTTTCCAGTCTTCTCCAGCATTTATTTCATCTATCCAACGTTCTCTTGGGCGTCCTCTGGCTCCTTTGCCTCTTGGGCCTTGCCAATTTGTGACTAGTTCTGTCCACCTTCCATCTGTCAATCTTGCCACATGACCTGCCCACTTCCACTTCAATCGTTTCATATGCTGGAGAGCATCTATAACTTTGGTTTTCTGTCTTATCTTTTATAGTCCTAGCCCTCTGGGTCTTCTGTATGTATTTACGTATGCTCAAAAAAGTGTTATTAAAATAAAATTGTCTGCAATATAACACAATGTACCCAAAGCTTCTTTCGAAACTTTCATAAAAAAACTTTTGTCTAGCAGTTGATAAATGGCGTGTATTAAACAAGATTTATTCTGTAATTTTGTATGTTCCTACACGGTAAAAGTTTGCATTATTTTATTTTCATGTTATGACGTATTGGGTCGCTAAACGAGTTACCTTCGCTAGTTAGTACCTACTTCTAGATTTCCCAGGCAACTATAATTGGTTGTTCTCGGTGTTGCATGCATAGTAAATATTTATCAGAAAAGCTGTCGACATGGCTGAATTCTGCTTAAAACTTAATTTCATTTGGCATCATATATACGTCGAAATGTTGTTGTAAAAAATATTTTTACTATAAGATTTGTCATGAAATATGAAATCAAATAATCAGATGTCGGTTGAACCGGTCGCTTACGAAATCGATTTTACGTGTCCTTAAAACTGACACTAACCTTCATGATATTCAGAGTTAAGTAGAATTTATATAGAATAAAGCAACCCTAATCCTTAAAACATCAAAAGCCATATTGAAAAAAAACCTCCATTACAGTCACTATTGGAACGATTCCTCATTTTTCAAAAAGCTATTTTATCGTCCAATCGTCTTTGCTGCCGGGATCAGTGGGGTTCCTGAGATCAATAGGTAAGTATGTAAGTAATAAAGGAGGAAATGAGGGAGGCGTGTTTGCCATTCTTATACCTATCGAATATACATTCCTAACAAAAACGCAGTCAATTTACCTTATAGGGCTCCGTTTGCGGAACAAAGATCGGAGTTTTCTCTTGGTGCTCTTGTTTTGTGGAGTTTTAATATGGTTGTATTGGTTCTTGGGGTATTAATAGCGTTTCATTTGAATGAGCAGTGATTTTGAACTTGAAATAACTTTACTTTGCAAACTTAAAATATATATAATTAGGTACCTAACTACGTATCATCGAACACGAATCGAATCGTAGACGAAGTCTTACAATTATGTCTATGAGAACTAGGTACCTAAAACATAAGTATGTATTAGGTAGTACCAAAGTACGGCAAGGTAAGTACCTTACTTACATCATCATTCATCATTTCAGCCGAAAGACGTCCACTGCTGGACATAGGCCTCCCCCAGGCGTCGCGTCGCCACATTGACCGATCCCGTGCGTCTCCCATCCAGCGCCTTCCCGCAACCTTAACCAGGTCATCGGTCCACCTAGTGGGAGGCCTTCCAACGTATCGTCTTCCAGTTCGCGGTCGCCATTCCAGAACTTTTCGGCCCCATCGGCCATCCGTTCTGCGAGCGATGTGCCCTGCCCACTGCCACTTAAGTTTGGCAATTCTTCGGGCTATGTCGGTAACTTTGGTTCTCCTGCGGATATCATAATTTCTGACTTGATCACGCAAGGAAATTCCGAGCATAGCCCTCTCCATTGCCCTTTGGGTGACTTTAAGCTTTCTGATAAGGCCCATTGTGAGCGACCACGTCTCGGTCCCATAGGTGATCACTGGCAATACACACTGGTCATAGACTTTTGTCTTGAGACACTGCGGTAAATTGGACGAGAAGATACCACGCAACTTCCTGAACGCCGCCCAGCCGAGTCGGATTCGACGGTTGACCTCTTTCTCGAAGTTGGACCTACCCAACTGGACCGTTTGTCCCAAGTAAACATAATCGTCTACAACTTCGAGTGTAGAGTCTCCGATCTTGGTAGGAGTGGGTGTTACATGGGCATTCACCATGACCTTGGTTTTGTCCATGTTCATTTTAAGACCCACTCTTTCGGAAGCTCTACTAAGGTCATCGAGCATTTTACTGAGGCTCTCCATGGTCTCAGCCATGACCGCTATGAACCTTACTTACATAGATAATCCTAAAAAAAACAATATAACACGATTTCGATTATTTATTTACCTATTTCACCCGACGTTTCGGCCGTGTTGTAACGACCGTGGTCCCGGGTAGACTGGTGTCTAGGTGTACTGGCTCCGTTGGGGCAGAAAATTCTTCCTCTACCCTCACATTTCTACACACAAAACTAACCGTTTCACTCCTCTAAGTTCGCCGACTGCACAAAACGAGGTAATATTTTTTGAATCACTGGATTCCACGGCGCGGATAATTTGTAACCGTCATCCCGATTGAACGTTATATGTAAATAAATAATCGAAATCGTCGCGTTAAATTCCCGTGATATATTGTTTTTTCAATTATTAAACGCGAAAGTTAATATAGTTAATCCTGCAAGCATCATGCAAGATATTCAACTCTGCAAACAAAGAGAACTCGCCTACCTAACTAAGCACTAACTTTAAATTCGAGGAGACATTATGCAAACCAAACACTAGTTTACGACGCCAAGACATAAAACATTTTTTGTGTTATCATGACGTCCCTTTTTTTTGGTGCACCAAGCAAACTTTTGGCACAAAACGAGATCGCAACATTCGCGATTCTTTCAAAGCAACATAAAATAGAACTTCTCACGTTCGTATGATTGCATCATCTACTTGGAAACATGTTTTTCTTCATAACGATGCTTATTCAGCATAGTTATTCTTTTAGACGGGGAGGTACTTACTTCAAGATTCTTGTTAGAAGATTGTCGAGAAAACATGTCGAGCAGTTATTTATTTTCTGATAAATGTAGAAACTATTTATGTAACAACAATTTTGCTCGTATTTTAGATTTTCTGTAAGTATATAGAGACACAGCATTGTGAAGAAATTAGCTTCTGACAGCGGCTTCGCCTGTTGTCAGTTTGCCTAGCCTTTTCCCAACTATGTTGGGGTCGGCTTCCAGTCTAACCGAATTCAGCTGAGTACCAGTGTTTTACATGGAGCGACTGCCTATCTGACCTCCACAACCCAGTAACTGGGTAACACGGTATCCCTTGGCAAGACTGGTGTCAGATCTCAAGCTTCTGACTACTCGTAACGACTATCAAAGATCTTCAAATGACAGCCGAGACCAACGGCTTAACGTGCTTTCCGAGGCACGGAAGAAACTCGGTATTTTGAAATGGTCACCCATCCATGGACTGACCTCGTCAAGCGTTGCTTAACCTTGAAGATCGACCCGTTCGGCTGTTATTATTTAGCCACGAAGTGTCGGAAATTATTGCGCGTGAATGTGCAGTCAAGCAAGCTGATTCATAACCCTTTTGGGTGATAACTCTTTTGAAAACTTCAAAACATTTAAGTTTTCTTGTTATAACAGTTATGGTGCACTTTATATACCTAATATAAAAATCGTTCAATGCGGTCTGTGCAAATAAATCCGTGTTATTCTGAGCATTGTACTCAATGTGACAGATTTTTACTTGAATTAAAACATATTTATTTATAAATCAGAAATTATGTTTTGAATTTAGAATTAACTCTCGTCCAGCATTGTTTGCTTATAAAAAGTAGTACAGAACAATATTTATTGTAAAAAGATCATCATCATCTTCCATCCCTTGTCCCATGTTACTTGGGGTCGGCGCAACACGTTTTCTTCTTCCATACCGTCCTGTCCCCCGTCACTCCATCACTGACGCCCTTTTCTTTCATATCTCTCCTCACACAGTCCATCCATCTTTTCTTTGGCCGTCCCCTCCCTCTCCATCGATCCACATCTATTTTCATAACTCTTTTAGTAACATGCGTTATGAACTATTTCGGTTACAGAAGCTTACTTTTTAAATTAAAAGAAATACATCAAGTAGATGTTAAAATGGTGTCATGTCATTCAAATGTCACCAAGATGGGTAAACTAATTGTCACTTTCTTGTTCATCACAATCATTCTTGTCGACTCTACTTATCCTTTGTCCTTCTTTTAAAAAGTATCCTTCTTTTAAAAAGTATCCTTCTTTTAAAAAGTATCCTTTGGGCCTCCAGGATACAATCTACCGCTATACAAAAATTCATTTAAAAAAATTGATGTTTGGACCTAAAAGAAGAAACTCACATTCACGAAGAAATAGAGGAATATGCACGACATTTCAAAGTAGAGAATTCATTAGACAAGCATATCAATAAAGCAGACATTTAAAAAAAAGCTGTTGCTAAATAAAAGTACAAAATGCTGCGAACTACATAAAATGAGCACGAGAAACATTTTGCTAAAAGCGAAAGATCCATGAAGATATTCTTGATTCAATTCGAAAAATAATACGGGTGGATTATTTTCTTTGAACTTTTTCCAATATTAGCTTCGTAATGTTCCAATCACAGCCAGCCATGCTGTACTACCTACATTTACGTATTGGTGAGTATACTTTTAAAATGTTGTGTAGTTAGCTAGATTCTTATAGGTTTGATTACATAGGTACTTAACATGCTAAACAGGTATCTAAATTAAAACAACAGCTAGGTGTCATCAAAGACATGGAGTTAAGGTTCCCCTAGTCGACGGCAAGCCCTTTTTTGTGTGCGAGGTTAAAATGCATGCTATCTCATCCGACAACACGTGCGAAAGAGATAGATGCTGTGATGAGCAGTAAGAAGCTAGTTCGCGTACGACTTAGAACTTTTGCAAATTTGTATCGAAATGGATGATGATTTAGAACGAAAACGAGCGTGCGAAATTTTATAATCAGACCTTTGGGAGTCTAGATATCATGTCAAAACTACTAAATGTATATTTTCAAAATAAAATTATTTGCATTGTTGAATTACTAATCTATCCCTGTATGGAGGCCGTTTTGCAATTTTCCTTCTTCTTATGGTATTTATTTCCGCCCAAAGATGCGTTAAAGGATCTTTCGACGCTCATAACTTGTTTGTCAACCTGTGTACTTCATCCTGATTGGTTCTTAATTCGGTAGTATTATATTATCTGTGGTTTTTTTTTTAGCTTTTTGTTTCCATACAGGGTGATGAGACAAGTTGATATCAATTTTTATTTTGAACGTACATTGTCAAACAGTGGAGTAATCGCCAGACAATATTTGTATGGAAAAATGATCGACTAGTGTAACCTTAAAACCCTTTTACAGAAGTAAAGAATAAAACCCTTTTACAGCTTTATTTAAGACACGAAATTTAAATTCACGTTTCACCGGAAATATGCTTCCTACTAAATTAATGATAACGACAATGTTGCATTAAAGTAGGACACGAATCTGGCCTACCCATAAACACGGTAACAACCCAATCCCGCCATCTAATTTACATTTCACGATAATAGCCACCCGTCACCCTACCTCACGTCACCTATTTTTCTCCTATTCACGTTCACGGAACCGTTCTAAAAAGCCGTTTAAAACAATACCGCCCATTACCGCCCAAATACAATCATTATACCCTCAATATCCAAGTAAATAACATCAATTAAAGCCGTGTTAGAATTTATTGGAGTTACTCTGGACGCCATTAATAACATCGATCTAGTTGGCCAGACCTTTCGTTCCGGGAACGGGAAAACCAGTGAGGTCCGAGTTATATGTTGCAACAGAATTTATTAATTTAGAACAGAAAGCAACAGTTAACTGATTCAAGAGCTATTAGCTAATTTGTTTCTTGTTCTACTTTATCGTTTTTTTTTTTGTTTTCTTCTCAATTAGCTTTAGATTCGCGATAATACTAATAGATTATTTCTAGTGTGTTCTTGTGAAGAATTTTCTCAAATTGTGCTTGCATTATCATGTTCTTCATTTAGCTTAAGAGCTCTATTGAGACTAAACACTTCAACAGTCTTTTAAAATATATTAACCAAACAAATCTCATACATTTCTCGTGCTACCCTTAGGTACTACAAAATAAACAGTAATAGACTCGCGTACGACTCTCGAGTCTCAAGAGGCTTAGTAACAAGACTCAGAAAACGAGGCTATACAATTTAAGTGCCGGCCCGCCCAACGGGTCGTGCACGGGTTAACAATAATGCTTACGATTCTGAAATTTAATATCGATAAATAGAACTCCAGCCCCCATAATTTTCGTGTTCGGGTCTTGAGTTACGTGGCAATTAAGAACGGGGACTACCTATGCGTCTGTAAAAGTGACCCTAAAATACCTTGCGGCTCTTTATTTTCATGTATAAAAGCAAAAATCAATGCTATTTCTAGATTAAGGGCCTATAACCGCTTTAGTGCCGTAAACCGGCAACTTTCTAAAGCATACTCCTTAGTAACGGCTAGGTTAAAAGGTTTGAAACAAATATATATTTTTGATTGTTTCATGTACATTATTTGTGAACATGTTTTTTTCGTATAACAAATAGTTTTGCTTTAAAAAAATAATTAGCAACACGATATATTTTCGCTACTTTTGGATACTCCTCCAAAACGTCTTAAATGTTTAAAAATATTTTTACACAGAAAATTTTATGGCTATAATTTCTTCATAACTGAAATAGCATAATGTAAAATATATTATGCATACAAAACTGTCCAAAAGGAGGTTCAATATTGATAGTCTGGTTCCGAGCGGGCGCACGGCCAGTACTGTGTTAACATTGGGGAATATATACGCCTTAAATTAACTACCTACATATTAATAAACCTTGGGCTTTGGGTAACCCCAAAAACATTAACAAATTAATTTATTCTAGTCATACCGAAACTAACACTGTTATCAGCGTGAACAAGACCACAGAACATGGACTTTGATAGAATCACAAACAGGTTCTCATTGCTTTGAACTCACGTCCCAATCAACCATTCGATACCGTCCACGCTTTGGGCAACGCGAACATGTCCAGTGGATATTGCCTCATCTTGCGTTTACATATTTATTGAGAATATGGTAATGCGGTTGCTCTAGATATCCTATATGTCTCCATATACTACTGAAACCATATTCAATCATATTGCTCAGACCTGGCTTATGTGATCAAAAGATATCGGCAGTGCAATGCAAGTACATTCAAGTTTTCTCCTGAAGTCAAAGTCAAATGTATTTATTCAACTAGGTCAATAAGCGGCACTTTTGAACGTCAAACAAAAAACGCAAAAGTAGCTTGTTATGGAGAAGAATGCACAAGAAACTCCATACTTACTCAATTAAAAAAAATGGTGTTTTTACAATATTTATATAAGTATATACATTAATAAATTCATATATGTGAGGACTATGCACCCTGAATAGCACTACACACTATACTACGTACAGGCAGTATTAAAAGCATTAACAGGTAAACTCATTAATTTCATAAATAGGAACATGGTTCTCACATACTTACAAATATTGCAAAGATAGGTAAAATACCTAATTCAACAACAACGGAACAGTGTGTGAGTCAATTTCTTAAAAAAATGAATACAATAACTATGAATATAAATGTACAAATTTGATTTTGTCTACACTAAAGATTTCCCTATGCAGCAGGACCAGCATGTTTCCAAGCATTCTTATCTTGAATATAATCATCCTATACAGTTCAAACCTCATGATATGAATTTTAACCGGTTTAATGCCTGCCTGTATTTACCGAAACAATAGTTAAACTATTGTGTCTCGCGTGGATGGACGTTTCGGGCACTCTAGGGGTTAAATCTCGAAAGAGGAAATATTTTTGCCTACATATATTTAGGTTCCAAAACCTTCTAAAGTCTGCCAACATGCTGTCACCAAGCCAATGAGCTGAAAGAACTTAACCCTGGTTCAGTCGCTGAGTCATTGCGCTGTAACTAAACAGAATTAGTTAGGCAATGACTCTAAACTTCAAATAGGTACTCGAAAAAGCTTTACTCGATAGAACAGTAGAAAATTAAAAAATATGCAAAGAAAATCATTACTATCTTTTTGTCTCACTGAAGTCTGAAACAAATAAAACAGTACAACCCTTTTCATAAAAGAATTCATTAGTAAATTCCTTCGTATTGTGAAGCTGCTACCTATCAGCGCATTTCAACTTTAATGATACAGCGAAATGTTTCAAAGAAAAGAGACCCATTAAAAGAGAGATTTATTTCCGTTAATATCTTCGAGAAAATTCTTCTGTGTTCCTGTAATGAGGAAAGCGCCGGCGTCTACGTATCATCGTGAATCGGAAAGCAAAGGAAACGGTCTGAGATGGCCAAAAGTCTTCGTAAATTGTTGCCAAGGCGACTCACGAAATACTCATGAATTTTAGAAAAAAATAATAGAAAGAGTATTGGGAAATTGGAGTGGTTTGGTGAAAATGTCATGAGATATTTATTATTTTTTCAATTGAAATTGTGTTGTCGGATTATGTTGGTTATTTTGAAATGAGGATAAAATCTCGAATGTCTCAATTCTAATATCAATCTGAAATTTAAACAAGTAAAATTTCAAAATTTAAAAAACCCCCGACATATTTATCTTGCGAAAAAACCCCGATTCGAACATTAAAACGCTCATAACTTTTCAACGGCTGAACCGATTTTATTCAAACATAGCTAAGAACACTCTCGACAAAATTACCTTTCAAAAAAAAAAAAATCGAAATCGGTTCATCCGTTTAGGCTCTATGATGCCACAGACAGAAACACACATACACAGATACACAGAAACACACGTGAAACTTATAACACCCCTCTTTTTCCGGCGGGGGTTAATAAATACCTAGAAACAGTAAATGTAAGTAAGGTATATGTATACAGACCGAGAGCTTCTAAGATATAATTTTAGCGTTTAGTCTACATTTGACAGATTTTGAAAAAGTGAGACAAGTAAGAAACATTGTGGTTGTATAAAAATAATACTGTTCATTTTACAATTATGCTTATCAATAAATATAGTGATTACTTTTATCACTATATTTATTGATAAGCATAATTTGTTTTTATACCTAGAATTAAATGTTTATTTTTATTCTAATTAATTTTGTTAAAGTCGTTATATGTACATATATATATATATATATCCCCGTCGTAACAATGCGACTATATGACCTAAGACTACATAACCAAATTACAATTTTTATTTATTTGCTTTTTTAGGGTTCCGTAGCCAAATGGCAAAAAACGGAACCCTTATAGATTCTTCATGTCTGTCTATTTGTCTGTCTGTCTGTTCGTCTGTTCGTCCGTATGTCACAGCCACTTTTTTCCGAAACTATAAGAACTATGCTGTTGAAACTTGGTAAGTAGATGTATTCTGTGAACCGCATTAAGATTTTCACTCAAAAATAGAAAAAAAAAACAATAAATTTTAGGAGTCCCCATACTTGAAACTGGAACTAAAAATGTTTTTTTTCATCAAACCCATACGTGAGGGGTACCTATTGATAGGTCTTCAAAAATGATATTGAGGTTGCTAATATATTTTTTTTCTAAACTGAATAGTTTGCGCGAGAGACACTTCCAAAGTGGTAAAATGTGTGTGTGTCCCCCTGTAACTTCTAAAATAAGAGAATGATAAAACTAAAAACAATATATGATGTACATTACCATGTAAACTACAACCGAAAATTGGTTTGAACGAGATCTAGTAAGTAGTTTTTTTTTAATACGTCATAAATCGTAAACCGCAATTTACCAAGTACGGAACCCCTCGTGCGCGAGTCCGACTCGCACTTGGCCGGTTTTTATTATTCTCTTGTTTTCTCAAATATGTGTGTACATAAAAGTTGAATTTGTAAAGATGCAAAGATATTTTTATCAACCTATTACTTATATCCAGTATTAAGAATTTAGAAATAGAATCTGTCAAATAATCTCTCAAATGTATAATCTGTCCATATGTAGATTCAGTCAAATGTAGAATAAACGAATTTTAATAACATGGTAACCAGCATGCTTGGAAGCCATAGAGACTAGTTCTTCAAAGCAGATAATGATTAATCGTCGTCAAATGATCACCAAATTAACGAGTAAAATCTCAATGGATTCCTGTAGGTAAATTGTTTTAAACGATTTTCCATAGAAAACCTTAAAATGATTTCTTCCTTTAGCTTACAATATAAGGAGATACAAACATAACCGTTTGATGGTATCCTCAAGTCATTAATTTGATACCGTCTTTACCTGCATAGTCTCATGAAGGTAATTTATTGTTGCTACATTATAAATATACGTACATTCGCTTCCCGATTGCCCTCATCCCCTCTTTGTGTGTAGGTAAACCCATTTTATATTGTCAAATATAAGAATTTTACAGATAACCCTGTTTACAGCGATCCCTCTCGGAGGGGTAAAAATGTGACATTGAAAAATAAGGGGGTAAATTGCCTTATAAAATTATGCAAATTCGTTGACATGAGATCGTGTAGGGACGCAGCTTTGATGTCCGCAGATAATATTAGATTTAATTTTGTTCTACTTTGTGTTTTATGCATTATTTTCTGGTTATCAACATGATTTGTTTATACCTAAACAGTTCTAAAATGCAGGCCTCGCCAGCAAAAGGTTATTCTGTTGTGGTGAAAACTTTGCTCAACAACATAAAGCTAAGGGGAAATTATAATATAATATAGTCAATTGCTAGATTTTTGTTTATTCTAACATGTACGTTTTTTGTTTCAGGTAAATACGCCGAAAATAACGACTGTCGATAAATAATAAATAACAGTAAGTAGAGAATACGATAAAATTAAAAGAAGAGAATTTCTGTTCTAAAAATGTTCTGGCGTTGTTTCTTTTTTCGTCAAAATCTGAAAACCAATGCCTCAGTACAACGCCATCTATGAATTTCATGTTACATCAGTACAGCGCTTTTCAGCGCCACCTAGAGGGTTTACTCGCAAACAGGCGCAGTGAAACATGAGACGACATCTGTTGGGTGGTTTAAAACAGTCGTGTAAGGGTTGTTTGCTCCTACCCCGTCTGTGCGGGGTGCCTGAGAAAGTATTTTTTAGATTAGTTGGTAGATGGCGCCTGAATACAGTTTATAGCAATTATACCTGCGATATACATGCCACTGTCACTATTGGTGACTCCACCAAGAATACATTTTTCAGTGCGTCAATCTTAATGTTAAAATAAAAGTATTTGAATCATACGTAGATACGTAATTCCTATGATTGAATCAAATGCATTAGCTTCTGCAACCATCAACTCAATTGTACCTAAGATTGGATTAGGACCCATTCCAATTCTTTACCAGTTTTAATCAAATTACCGAGATAAAAACACTCAATTACTTGGGAACATCTATTGAAACTTTGAAACTTATCGAGTATTGCGAAGCAAAAGCAATAGACGGTTTATGTACTTGTTCGTAACAAAACCGCTGACCTGCCGTTTGCAAATGACAACGCATTTCCACGTCGATGCCAGATACTTTATCCTCACCACGTTTTATAGGTTTGTTTCTGGTCTTGTTTTTATTTCTTGTCAATGTTACGTATATATTTTCATGTTCTAGTTTCGTAAGCTTAGAAGGATTTTTGGATCTTGTTGGTAAATAAGAAATAGGCTTTCTCTATTGCTATCAAATTTGCCTTTGATCCCTTCCTTTTTAATTATGTAAGTTGCAGCTTTTAAATTATGTAATTCTTTATCAATATAATTTCAAGAACACTTACTCTTATACCTTTTATATTTAAAAGAAATGAGAATAAATTCCTGATTCGTCGCAAACGTTCTGTTACTATTTTTGGTATTTTGTTGCAACACCATTTCAGCTAGCTGTCAGAAATTTTGACAGCTTTTGATTGAGTTGAGTTGACATTTGAAACTTGTCTAGAAAATTTGTGACCAAGCGCGTGCGAGGTAAATTGGGTTCTCGTTCTGATTATATCATAATCGTTAAATAATCGACCCAGCTGTATCGTAATTGCATCCGCCATTCGCTGTGTCTTTGCAATTGGTTTTGGTGTATATTTCGCGCACAGCGAGGTGCTTCCGTGTCTGCTGATAGGATCCAAGGTTCGGAGCGTTGTAATGGGTCCCAGCGTTGTCTCTTGGCTGTGATCCGCAAGCCTGTATTCTACAAGTCCTACATAATATAACTATACTTCACCATTCTTGATCCCATCATCCGTGGTTCCATTCTGCGAGATTATAGTAAATCGACAAAACACAACCCCTCACAAGATCTCTACGTGGCAAGAATAAAAATAGTGAAGTAACACCCGCAGACCCTGTCGTAAATAACGTTGCTTACTTATGCATCCTTTCTCTTCTCCATTTGGTGTGAGATGACACGGTCTCCTTGTAAACCCAATTAGTATATGCCATCATCATAAAATATTTATACCTTGTCATATCGTTCTTAAAATGTACGTTACAGCATTTTATGATCCAACACGCGTATCATATTAGTGATGCCAAACTGCGTACTGCCGAAGTTTATATGAAATCAATAAGAAGATCTGAATGAAAAACAAATATTAGAAGTAACTCCATTTATTTACCAATTGTTTTGTTATCATTCACGTGCCAATTTGACTTCTCATCGATCCTCAAACATGTCACAAAGTTCCCTAAATACATTAACCTGCAGACATTTTCTTGAAGGGAACAGAAAACATTAAACAGCCGTATTTTCTCCATATTATGACGAAGCCAACGAAAGGTAGGTCGAAGGTAGCGCGAGAAACAAAGTTTTATCAAGTGTAAAGAGTTCGTCGAGACACTCACTGTAATAAGATACGAATTTATGGCAAATTTATATCTTTGTTATGCCAAAAAAATACTTTGTCATGGGAGATTTACGCTTGTATCCTTGTTTTATGTCAACGTTTATTTGAACATATTCAGAAAATTACATGTTAGAAGATCTTTAGGTGTACTTTGCAGACAATCTCGTCAAGACAGCTATATTCTCCTGTAACTTATCCTATCTAACTTTGGTAGTAGGTCATATAAAATGTTTGTGTAATACGAATATCAGGTGTAATAAAAACGGCATAAAGTTCATAAACCTTGAACAAAAACTTTAAATGAATGTTATAAAACAGAAAAGAAAGTTTAAGAAAACGGTATTTGATAAAGTGCATGAACGAAGTCCAATCTAGACACTAAATAAATAAATCAGCTTGGCTCCTCATTATTATTCTGATGGAACAAAAGTAATTTACCAATCCAGCAAATTCGTTGATTACAAATTCTTCTGTTTCAAAGTAATTTGAATGCAACAAGGCGTTGGGGTAAGAACCCCAACGCCTTGTTGCATTCGAATTAATTCACTCTCTTATTAAGTTAGCTTTGAAGTTTACAGAAAAAATTGAGAGTACAGATTTTAGGTTATTGTTTTTGATGTTGTCTTTGCAGAATCAATAAGCTCATCGTTTTTAGGGTTCCGTTCCCGACGGTCCAAACGGAACCCAGTGCTATCACTCACGTGTCCGTCTGTCTGTCCGTCTGTCTGTCCGTCTGTCCGTCGTCTGTCACACGGGTTTTACAGCCAAACGGTTGGAGCTACGATCGTGAATTTCACAGTATAGGTATCTTGTTGACCCAAAGCCATAAGAAATGTCAAAAAATATTTATAAATGTTTTAAGGGGGGCTTCTATACAAGAAAAGGGGGGTGCGATAAAAAATATTGGTCTACCCTATCGAATGAGGTGTTGTTATATATTGTTTAGAGCTCGTTGAGTAGATAAATAATATATTTTGTTAAAAAAAAATGGAAAACAAAGAAAGGAGAATCCACCATAGTCAGCTTTTTTACAAAAATTTGTTCCGAAGACTTTTTAACTTCCCAATGATCTATGAACTTGAAATTTGGTGATAATGTTTGTTATTACGTATATTTTACTAACAAATACCAATATATTGATGTAACACATTTTTCTTTATAATGCCAATTTTTCTCCTATTACAACTAACATCTTTTTGCGGTTTGGTACGGAACCTTAAATGTGCGAAGACCAAGACGCACTTAACCGATTTTTAATATATGGTTCTTAGGCAGCTGCATTCGTAATAATGTCTATGTTTGAAGTAACTTT